>CM062809.1:410154440-411423083 GCA_031772625.1 Pinus tabuliformis | reverse complement strand
GCTCTAGGAGGAATAAATGTCATTTGGTACCAAAGATTAGATCTGGTTCCAATGCCCCCACTACATAATGTACAATACCATCTGTGTGATCATCAATAGATGTGGTGACAGAACAAGTAGCCACATAATTGACCTATGGCAAGGAAGGTACTACTTGAAAACAATAGTTGATAGGGGACGATGGTTGCAAAGGAGGCACCTGGTGACCAATGAATGACAGTTGATCAATAGTCACAATTCTCCCTTCACATGGAAAAACAAACCACACAGAAATGTGAAGAAACAAGAGCTCCCATGACATAAATATAGTCGCATCCAAGGAGAATACTGAAATCTAATAGACCTTGGACTACCATCAAGTCTATATAGACAGTATTTCCTCTGAAAGTAATATTGAACTTCGGAAGGATCCCTAAGGGTTGATTGGTTCCTCCATTGAAATCCAACATATTCTGGGTGACAGCCACAAGTTGTGGGGAGCCCAAAGCTTGCCAGTAATAGAAGGCATGATGTTAAGAGATGTGCCTTCATCTAATATAGTGCCATGTACTACCATATTATAGGCTTGTACTATAATCTAGAAAGGCACATAATACGGGAGGTGGAAAGCAGTCAAGTGACTCCAATCGAAAGAAATGACAGAACTACTTGGTGGGGGCATCATATGATTGTCCCCATGATGTACAGGAATAGGAGAAGGACTCTCTTGAACAACCGAGATGGGAGGGTCACTCTTTGATTCATAGTAATCTGATGAGACAGGAAGAACATGAGAAATATGATCACTACTCTCTTTGGGAATAGAGTGAACAATTGAAGGCGGAGCCAAGTCGAAACTCTTTTCAACCAATGTTTGGTCAGGAACAGACACAAAATATTCATGCTCAGGAAGAGCAGGATGGGCAAGAGATGAATCCAAGTCAATCTCTTTACCAACTAGGAGAGGGTTAGAAGAAAGCCTCTGATAACCAACAAGAAGTTGGGGTTGAGGAAATGAAAGGTTTTCAAAATGTTGGAAGCTTTATCCATAAGAGGACAAAGGTGAAGAAGATGAATCCCCTCACATAACCTACAAGGGAATATAATATTTCCCTTCTTCTTACCATCATTAGCTAAAGTTGTAGCATAGAAATTATCTCCATAGGTCGACGGGGATGGTCGATTCAGGTTTTTAGACCATACCTCTAAGACTTTGGGAATGCCAAGACAGTCTCAAATGAGATGGTCACCCTTACACAACTTGCAAGGGAATTTGACCTTCTGCAGAGGATCAAAAGGTTTGTCGACAGGAAGTGCATTTGGAGTAATAGCTGCACGGTTGGCATCTCACTTATTTGACTTCTTCTTCATCATCTTCTTCTTCTTCTTCTTAGCCTCCTGGTTACTAGATTTCAAACTTTCATCAGGCGAAGTAGAAGAGGAAGGTGAAGAAATTTGGGAAGAATGCAAGGGCTCAACCTTAGAATCATCGTGACGTGGTTTGAATGAAGGAGACATTTGGATAGGAGTGAGGACACTCTGGACCACTAAGGTCGAAAACAACTAGACAAGTAAACCAATGGTTAACCCAAGGAGGGACAACGTTGCCATATAAGGAGCACCAACATTTCCAAAAGAAGGAAAAGGACCAGGATTCCCATCTGAGGGGAATCCTTGACTGGTAGACCCTGGAAATTTTTCCATTAGAATTGACCCTAAGGAATCACTAAGGAAGATAACTTTAACCAGTAATATTTTGTGTGTAGTTAATTTTAAGACACTGAAACAAAACTTTGCCTTTTCATATTTTAAGAGTCGAGAAAAGAGCGAAAGGTGACTCTATCACTTTCAATTTGAAACGAGCTTGAAAGGACAATTTCTTGGGGGATAATTTATATTTAGGGAGTCGAAAAGATCAAAATGACTACTCAAGGTACTCTAGGTAGAAAGGATTACTAGGTAACCGTGAACTATAGAATACCTCTCGGCGAACCGAGAAGTACGGACAAGCAATCTCCCGAATGTTGTTGTGTCTAGTGTATCACATTCACAAGGTGGTAGACTCGGCTTCCTATGGATAAAGGATTGCAAAACTAATGGGGTCTCCCTTTATATACATGATGGTACGAGTAGCACAAGTCCGTACTAGTGTTGTCTAATGCCGAAGCGAATGACACCTACTAGGTTTTAAAGACGTTGGAACACATCTCTAGCCTAGACCACTAAATGTGAATGTTAAGTTTCAATGCTTCCTTAGGTTTTTTCAATAAATTTTAACGGTTGATCTTGAATAAGTTTCAAGGCCCTACTGCTGTCCACTAACAAAACTCCTACATGCAACTATATGAGAAATGAAATATTTCTTTGATGAAATTTTAACACTAATAGAGGGATAGAGAGCACACAATCAATGCAAAAATCAAAGAATGAAAAATTTCACTAATACATGTCCTAGATGCACTTAATCTTCCCTTAACAACAAAATAAGTTCCATTTCATTTCCAATGCTTATGATGACACAATTCTAGCTTCTTAATGATGCTACTAAAGCAATATTTTCACTTAAGTAAACTAGAATGATGTTCTTCTTTTCATAAAATGCAAAATAAATCTTTCACATAAAACACTTTAATGAAAACTTTCACAATTCCGAACAAACAAGCATCGATCAAATCCAAAGCATGATAAATGAAACTAAAATAAACCTATTCCCTGAATCGAAAAAACCAAACATATAAATGCTTCAATCAACAAACCAAGCAATGTAATCTATGCTTAGAATGAGAAAAGAGACAATCATAATAAGAGAACAAATGAGACTCTTTCACTCATTCAATTGAAAATGAAGAAAGCAAACCATCCAAGTCACTTCTGGGAGGAAAAAGAGAGTCCAATGGTCAAGACACACTAGCACTAGAATGGGAGAAATTATGATTTTTTCTTAACTCAGAGACTAGAGTGACTTTTGGGCCAAAAGTAGTGTTGATCGGCACGACTGGCATGACTTTCAAGCTAAAACTAGCACTGATAGGCCTAATCGGTGTGACTGTTTGGCCAAAAATAGCATTGATCGAGGGATTCAAAGAAAAAATAAAAAGAACTTCACATAGGGCCAGACTTAACACATCAGAGGGTGGGCTAAACCAAGCAAGCACACAAACCAAGCTAAATGAAGCTCTCTAGTCAGGGAGAAGATGGTCTAAAAGGCTTACAGGGTCGAAATCATGAGAGAAAAACACACTGGCCAAGATTGGGGACAAACCCTAATCTTCACTTACAGGCATCGGCACAACTGCCTAACTGACAACAAGCGCCAGAGGTTGGTCGGCGCAACTGTTTCTCAAAAATTGTGTTGATCGACGCAATTGTCAGCGGATTAAGTGCGTTGATCGAAGGAGCTAAGAAAAAAAAAATTGAAATAGAGACTAGATCCACTACTATGAATTTCAAACTCAGGCCAGTAAGCAGGAGAAAAGACACAAAACCAAAGGAAAAAAGTGGAACTAGAAAAGTTCACACGAAATCATGAAATCCAAGACAAACAAAAGGATTGGTTCCCCAACAGAGTCGCCAATTTGTGGTGAAGTAAAATTATAAGTGCGAACACAAACAAATTCCTCTAGCCCGATGATGGGTCTAGCCACAACAGATACATTCTATGGAATATTTCCTTAGGTTAGAACCAATTAAGAGGGCCTACCTCTTGTTTTTTTTATATAATAATACCTAAACACCCATGGGGGATTTGAACCAGTGACCTATCACAAGGAGTTCTTTAACAGTACACCCATTCACTGTCAATCCAAAGCCCTGTGGGCTAAGGGTGTTATAGACATTTTTGTGCCCTACAACTCCAAGCATGAAATGTCCATAAACCAAGGGCTCCTAAGTCCCTAAAAGTGTTGTTCTAACCCCTAAAGGAACAAGGTCAACAGATTACAGCTTCTCCCAGAAGTTCTCCACCAGAAACTGCTCAGAATTGGTCAAAACAGGATCATTTCAGCTGCTCCACTGGCTAAGTGCATTGCATTGCACCTAAATACACTGTGAGGGTGTGTTGCATTTCAAAACTCCCTTCTGTAGGGTGCGATGGGCGAGAAATGACAAATGGCAGTGTCATTCCGCGAGGTGGAGAGGCAATGGAAGCTTCCAGAATCTTCTCCTGTGACACTTGCCTCACTGAATTCGACCAAGGATGAGTAAGAGGCCCTCAGTCTCCAAGTGGAAGCAAGAATTGACAGAGAGAAGAAACTAATCAAATCACAAGCTGACTCATCCTCCTTACAGATATCTATATATGGATCCCTCATCCCAAAGATCCAGAGGCTGGAATTTTGCATATTGTAAGGAATTGCTGTTGGTTTCTAGAGACAAACATCAGATTGTTGGGTGATTTATGCTTTATTTGAGGTGAAGAGGGGCTTCTTTGCTGGGAGGTTGATGCTGGGTCAGAACCACTGGTTGTAACTCCTCCTGGATCTTTTCTTGTTTATCAATAAAAACTATTTGAGTTCTCCTCCATGCTTTTGTATCATTGATGCTCGTTACATTTGTATGGTTAACTTAATCTGATCCTAAGTTGTTTATGAATATAGATCCATGTCTTTGTATAGTGCTCTTCTTCTGTGATCTTACAGGTACTTTGTGAAGCTGGGCATGCAAGGGAGCAAGTAGCTGGAGACTATCAAAGAAGAGAGGGATTGGATCAAAGGATTAGCGCAAGACACAGGTTGGTTCTTTCTATTCCTCTCTGTCTATAATTCATAAAGGAAATACAAAAGTAGTTTTTCTCTGTTTGTTTCTAAGGCAGCTGTCACACCTTAGTGGGATAGATCAGTTCTAAATAGACACTTTTCCCTGTAACAAAATGGCGACTCCACTGGGGAGTGTCTAATTAGTTTGTTTGTGTATCATTCTTTGTTGTTTGTTTCATAAACTTATAAGTAGCTTTCGAACTGCATTTGCCATAACAAATGCAAACTAGATAACTGCTGCTTCAATCCACTCACTGGATCTGTTTATGATTTAAACAGCTGATTCACAAACTATCTGATTGCCCTTGTGATAGCTCTTAGATCCTCCTTAGATCTACCCCTGATTGTTGCATTACTGATTGCTTTTTACTCGGCCAAAAACAAGGACTGAACTGCAAACGGTGACCCAGAACCCGGACAGAGTCTCGTTTCTGGCCCAGCACAGGTACTGTTTAGAGATCCTGAATTTCAGTGCACTTCCCGAAGGGGCAACCTACGCTGCATTTCAAATTCTCTGTGTTACAGGTGCGCTGATCAGACTAGCTCTGTGCAGCTGTGGTTCCTGTGCTTCATTCTTTCCAGTTCTATCCCTGAATTTTGCTGCCTGTGATCAGTATATGTCTGTTTGAAACCTCTTTTCCTTACTGTTATTCTGCCTCCTTTGTACAAAAGAACTATAGATGTTTTTGTGTGTTTGTTGAGTCGTTTATAGTTTTCCATTGCAAAAGTAGAATAGTCGTACTATTGTCCTTTGATTTGAATCTGTCACAAGTGTCGATTTCGATCATAGGAGAAAGTTTGATTGTTGTTGATGGTCGATTATACTGTTACTATTGCCTTTGGTCTAAGTTTGTAATTTTCTAGTGTCAAGAACGAGTGTTCATTTCAAAATCATAAGGTGTCGTAATCATCTCTGTTTTTGATTTCGAAAAAGAGCTTGTTTATATTTGTCGCTTGAAAAGAAATTCAGATTTGTACATCAACTTTATTTTTAGCATCAATACTAAGAAAGTCGAAAACAAATACATGCATGTGCATTTGCATATAGACAGTCTGTTTGGCTTGATTTAGGAAAGTGCATTTATAGTGTGCTCTTTGCTCTTTGTGAAAAGATTCTGTCTTTCTTTTCCCCTAGTAGCTAGGATTTTCATTGCACAAAAGAGATAAAAGTTTGTTTATCATCTTTACATTGCATTTTAGGAGTTACATCTACATCTCGTGGTGAACCCGAAAGGCAAACTTCATAAACAAGATCAACTTAAAATAAATTCAATGAATCTAACAACGCTTTGGAAGTTAACGCACAACATTTAGAGGTCTAGGCTAGAGACGTATTCCGGCGTCGTAAAGCCTGGTAACTATTGTCCTCACTGATGGTTGGGTGATTCCTCCACTTTGAGACGATAAGTTCCAGTACGGACTTGTGCTCCCACGTACCATCGAGTATATTTTGGGAGACCCCTATAGGCTTAAATCCTTTATCCTTAGGAAGCCATGTCTGCCGCCCTATCGATCGCAATGCACTGAACACAACATTCGGGAAGATTGACTGTCGTACTGTAAAAAGTATTCTGCAGTTTTGCGATTGGTTTAGTACTCCCTCTACCTAGATCTCCAGAGTAGTCCCTTTCGTTCCTTTTCAGACTCCTTAACGGAAAAGGTCCATCTGAGCACTTGTCACTTCAGGCTCATTAAAAATCGAAGGCGACTAAAGTCATCTTTTTTTTTTTCTCGACTCTTAAAAACTAAAAAAACGAGTTGTGTCAAAGAGTCTAAACATTTATTTTAAACGGAATATTCATTACCCCTTTCCTACGTTGATCTTGGGTTGAGAAAATGGAGTCCACCAACCAAGGAATTCCCCTTGGAGGAAATCCTAGTCCCTTCTCCTCTTGGGGAGAAGTTGGTGCACCCCATATGGCCACATTGTCGCTTCCAGGACTGACAATTGGTTTTCCTGTATGGCTCTTCTCAACCTCTGTCGTTCAGAACACCACTATTCCTGAACAATCGAATCAGCAATTAGACGAGTCCAGAGTTACCCACCAACCTTCTACTTCCTCTAATTCTTCCTCTCCTCCTTCCTCTTCGCTTGATGGGGCTGGTAAAGCCAAAAGTCAAGTTCCTAAGGAGAAGAAGGAAAAGAAGAAGAAAGAGAAGAAGAAGAAGGAGCCGAAAGCGAATGGGGGCAAACGAGTGTCGTCTAACGAAAATCCACACATTGCACCGACTAGGCCTAAATCGCCATGTGTCATTTGAAAAGCAGACCACTTTCACAGAGATTGTCCTTGCATCCCTCGGATCTTAAGGGACTGGTCTCCTCGTTTGCACAACCCGGTGTCATCAACCTCTGATGATCATGTTGAAAACACACCGTCAACTAGTGAAAGTGAAACCTCAGGACAAAAAGGAAAATATAGATTTCCTTGTAAACTGTGCGAAGGCGATCATGCCGTCCACCGTTGTCCCTTCTTAGACGAAGCTAAAAGAGTTTTGGATGATCGTCCGGTTTCACCGTTACGACTTCCTCCTAGATATAAAAAACTCTTGCCGAGTCCGTCACTAGTTGAAAATCTGCTTGACCCGCTCAGGTGGTCGGCCGAAGCATCTGTCATCGAAGATGAACCATCTGAATCCATACTAGATGAAATTCAAAAGGTCAAGGCGGCAGTTGACCCGGTCTTGCCTTCAGAGGTTCCATCTTCAGATGATACAATCACTGAAGAGAACAAGGATGACACCGTCCAAATTCTTTTCATAAGCACAGACTCCAACGAACATGGGGGAAATTTACCCGTTCCTTTACCGCAGGAAGGAAGTTCGTCAGAGTCGTACCCAGCCGTCTATTTGGTCCCACCTCCAAGCAACCTAGTTGTCTCCTTCAACTGGAATCAACTAGGCAGACCCCGTTTACCAGCTAGTGTACCATTCTGAATTATTGTTCAGATATATAGAATGGTTATGGCTGGTACCATCATAGATGAGGGGGCTTCTGTGAGTATCCTTTCCTCAACTGCTTGGAAAGCGCTTGGTTCGCCACCGCTTTTGCTTGAGATGAGAAATCTGACAGGCTTTGATAAAGGAACCAGTCGACCGTTAGGGATCCTTCCCGATGTGCCCATAACATTGAGAGGGAAAACCGTTCACATGAATGTAATGGTAGTTCAAGGACCCCTGGATTACAATCTACTCCTTGGATGAGACTATATTTATTGCATGGGAGCAATTGTCTCCTCACTCTTTAGAGTAATGTGTTTTCCGCACGAAGGAAGAGTGGTCAAGCTCGTGGACCAGCTTTCATTCCCCGGATCATACAGAGCAAATAGTCATATACCATCCCTGAATGGTCTTTTCACGCAAGAAATGTCTCAATCTCCAGTCCGTCCTCCCGATGAGCGCGAGTAATTCAGAGGGATATGACTGAAACCCAGGGGGCATGCACCCTGGTCTGCTTCGGCAGGAAAACTTCGGGTATAGGGTAGGTTTCCGCGAGAGAATATGACTAGTCTGTACCCCCGTCCATGATTGGAAGAGGGGGTTATTCTAGAACAAGATTCTCTTGTCAAAGTTATGTGAGTTGGTGAGCACCGCCACTCACCTTTGTTTATTTCGGTAGACATCGCCGGAGAAGTGTTTTGTTTGCGCTGTGAATAGAACAATCTTTGGGTAACCTGTAAGAGGTAGGCCTCTCTCGGTAAAACAAATGTTTTAACGGACTAAATAAGGGGTAACCTTGAAACTCTGTTTTATACTTGGGGGCATGCAAACCTTTTGGAGTGCAAGCAAAGAGCAATCATTTATCTGTTTTTTGGATTGGTCATTTCCTAACTTGCATAAAGAAAGGATGTGGGGCAAAACTCTAAAAGTTGCCGTTTTTATATGAGACATTCTTATCACAAGACTGGATTAATCGAGCAGTTTTAGCACATAGTTCAAGCTCGTTAAAAAATAAACATAAGACATGAGCAAATGTTTCCACCCACGTTTAAGCTCATTAAAAAATGAACTATTCCCCGGTAAACAACCATCGTGAATGTAGTACTTCAGCCGTTAAAGCCTTGGTCGTGTTTGCACCGTCACCTCCACTTTTCATTGGCCGATCATTCGCCTCCATTTGATTGTTTACCCATTTTGAGGAATAGCTGTGAAGAGTGATTTCACTAGCCATCCTTGTGACACTACCGTGATTGGAAAATTCCAAACCTTACCTAGAATTAGCTGCTACCCGTTTTATCACTCGTTCCTCAAAAGACGAGTCTCCTTTAAGCTCTTTTCAACTGACTCGTAAAATATGAAAAGATTGCCGAGCCATTGGCCTCTCCAGCTCGTTAAAGGGACAGGAAGTGCTATCCCTCCTCTAGATTTTAATCTTTCTGGACCTGAGGGATTATTACACAAAAAGATCGAGCGCTTGTTTTGTTCGGCTCGTTAAAACTATCGAAAATTCATCCCTTTTGTATTGTTTTATACTTTTTCGGACTTAAGGGATTAGATGACGAAAAAGGAATTTTGGAGTTAACTTTACGTTCCTTTTCGGACTCTCTAAAATTGAAAAGGACTGAGTTATCTTTGTCGTTAAACTCGTTAAAAAGATTAATAGCGACAAACTTGTCTTTAGACGAGAACGAGTTTCACTATCGCTAGGCTCGTTAAAACATAGCGATGGGTTTGCCCGAAGGGAAAATTATAGAACAAGAATATGTTATCCTCCTCAAGCTTGACAAAAATAAAGAGGTACTGGTCAGCAATGACTGGGGAAAAATTGGGAAGAAAACTCAAAGAAACTTTTATGGTAGCAAGTCGCTCTTGAAAATGACACTTCCACTCCATGTCCGAGTCAGGTTGGGTTGTTTCATTCACCGGTCACATCACCATGGTCACGCCATACCATCCACATTTGGGTTTAATGCTACCAATCCATCACATCAGTGTCGCCGATATGTTCAAGAGAAGTCATCCAGAGAAGTCACCTGTGTCTCACCCACTACCATACATTATACTCCATTCTTTCATGACCGCCACCCTGAACCTTATATCATCAGATCGTTTTCACCTCCATCAAAATCATTTGCTCCGTTCCGTGTCATTGATGTGGGATTCATTAAGGCCCTCCTATGACGGATCACTTCTTGTCGAAATCAGCTCATTATCCAAGAAGTTGATCTAGGAACACCCCATTCAGTACTTTGAAGCTTGCATGCCTCAATGGCAAGTTTCTCACTTCCGGCGACAGGTTTACATCAATGACCTTCGACCGAAAGATTTTGCGTGGTGTTTGACGCCAAGTCCTTTATTCACACCACGTGAATTGTACTACAGTACCTTGAGGATCATTATCATTATCGGTGATTCCTCTCGCGCTTGTTAACAGTTTACATCATTGACTGGTAATCAAGCGATGTCTTTCCATGTTCGACTTCAAAACATTTCTCACATGGATCGACTTGTACTTCGAGTAAAGATCGGATGAGATTGAAGACCCTGGATCTAGTTTCATCCATCCGGGCTGCGATATATATTTAGGGAAATAAAGACATTAAATGTACAGCATTGCAGCACATATAATCATCCTACCAAAAGGATGATGGCTCTATCAGAATCATCAGTCTACACTCAGACGATTGTCTGTCCTATGTACATGAATATGAATTTATAAAGCTGAGCATGGGAATGCTCGCCTCAGCTAGATCATGAAAACAGTATGAAGATAATGTATTGTATTGTATCTTATTACAGGTCTCCTCCTAGCATTGAAAGAACTTCGGATCCTCATAATAAAGCATTTCACCTGACACCAAAAGGTTAACGGCCTCATACTTTAGGGGGCAACTGTTATAGACATTTTTGTGCCCTACAACTCCAAGCATGAAATGTCCATAAACCAAGGGCTCCTAAGTCCCTAAAAGTGTTGTTCTAACCCCTAAAGGAACAAGGTCAACAGATTACAGCTTCTCCCAGAAGTTCTCCACCAGAAACTGCTCAGAATTGGTCAAAACAGGATCATTTCAGCTGCTCCACTGGCTAAGTGTGTTGCATTGCACCTAAATACACTGTGAGGGTGCGTTGCATTTCAAAACTCCCTTCTGTAGGGTGCGATGGGCGAGAAATGACAAATGGCAGTGTCATTCCGCGAGGTGGAGAGGCAATGGAAGCTTCCAGAATCTTCTCCTGTGACACTTGCCTCACTGAATTCGACCAAGGATGAGTAAGAGGCCCTCAGTATCCAAGTGGAAGCAAGAACTGACAGAGAGAAGACACTAATCAAATCACAAGCTGACTCATCCTCCTTACAGATATCTATATATGGATCCCTCATCCCAGAGATCCAGAGGCTGGAATTTTGCATATTGTAAGGAATTGATGTTGGTTTCTAGAGACAAACAACAAATTGTTGGGTGATTTACGCTTTGTTTGAGGTGAAGAGGGGCTTCTTTGCTGGGAGGTTGATGCTGGGTAGGAACCACTGGTTGTAACTCCTCCTGGATCTTTTCTTGTTTATCAATAAAAACTATTTGAGTTCTCCTCCATGCTTTTTGTATCATTGATGCTCGTTACATTTGTATGGTTAACTTAAATCTGATCCTAAGTTGTTTATGAATATAGATCCATGTCTTTGTATAGTGCTCTTCTTTTGTGATCTTACAGGTACTTTGTGAAGCTGGGCATGCAAGGGAGCAGGTAGCTGGAGACTATCAAAGAAGAGAGGGATTGGATCAAAGGATTAGTGCAAGACACAAGTTGGTTCTTTCTATTCCTCTCTGTCTATAATTCATAAAGGAAATACAAAAGTAGTTTTTCTCTGTTTGTTTCTAAGGCAGCTGTCACACCTTAGTGGGATAGAGCAGTTCTAAGTAGACACTTTTCCCTGTAACAAAGGGCCTACCTCTTAGTACACTTATCCTGTTTGATTATGTTCTTGCTTGCTTGCTCTAGCTATATCTCGCTTCCTTCTTCAAGCACCTGAAACAAGTAAACAATAGCAAACAACAACCATGATAATAGACAAATTATAATTCAACCTACTTAACAAGTCAAGAAACATTAAGACATGAATACGTAATATGACAAAACATGTAGGAAATTAATTGATAGTTGCATATATTAATATCAAAGAGAGATTAAAAGCATTGCCTTGATGTTGCGGTCGTCCTCTAACAAGACAAGGTTCCCACACACTTCTGCTAGCATTCCATGATGACCTCAATCCACAATAGTTTTGAGGCTCTTCCTTTAGGCTTCACTCCAAACCAAATCACACTTCTACCTCACACAACTAGATAGCTACAATTATGAATAGCTTCCTGTTTACTCCAAACCAAAATAGCACTAGCACACCAAAATTAACACTACAACACTAACACTAGCTTGTGCTTTGGAAAAATGGAGGTTTATATAGGAAAAATGGATGGGATATGGATGCACTCCTCATGGGAGAAGGTCTTATACCTTGAGGTATTTCCATCATTATAGGGGAAAGGAGCCCAAACTGACATCCTCGACCCCATCCGGCGAAACTATTTACCAGACATCTGTTACGAAACTTCTAGAGCTAGAAGCTTCAACTCCTAATTTAAAAAACTTTCCATAACAGGACTGGTGGGACTGGAACATAGTTCAGTTGCTCCAGTAGGTGCTAGGGATAGTGCTAATTTCTTCACATCAATGCGAGGGAGATAAAGGTCATTAGCGTTGGTCTTGTAAACTAGTCAAAATAGAATTTTTAGGGGAAATGGTGCAAAAGGGAATTGATCTGCTCATGAAGAGGGACACAATGGGAGTTTCTTCATGAAGGCAAAGGATGTGAGGTTCACTATAGAGGTCCTCCAAGATCAAGGAACGGGGAGTACAGGGACAATGACAAAATGCTATGTAACAGATCCCGAGACGGTTTGGAGGATTTGCTCCATGGAGGGGATCGGGTAGTTATCTTTATCTGAGGCTCAGTTAAGGTTCCAGAAATCGACATATAGACGTATCTCCCTGGATTTTTTCCACACTGGCACCAGATTAGATACCCATGTGGAGTGCCTGACCTTGAATATAATGTGAGCATCCAACAATTTCTTGAGTTCCTTTTGGATGAGAGGTTCCAACGCGGGGTGCACCTTCCTCAATTTTTGTTGAAAGGGCTTGGCCCCTTCTTTGGTAGGGATGACATGCTGAATAATTCGAGTATCGTACATCTTCAGGTCATCATATGTCCAAGAAAAAACATCACGATATTTTCTAAATAAGCTTATGAATTCCTGTCTTTCTTCTGGGGTGCACCCTACCCCCAAGTTGACATACTTGGAGTCAGACTCAGTCCCGAGGTTGATTAGTTCGTGCGAGAGAGTTGAACTATGAGTTCTAGTATTCAGAGGACCTCTAAAATGACTCTAGAGGTCAAACAATTTCTCTAGTGTCACCACCCCCTTAGGTAAGGTATTTCTTTTTCGTGAACCTGCTTCTTCTTGTAGCGATCTCTCATGTTCCTCTTCGTCAATATCCACATCTTTGAACACTTCTGCATTTGTCATGAATTCCATAATCTGTTGGTGAGCATTGAAAATGTGCAAGTTAGTTATGTTGTCAGGAACTGCCGGTTTATACATAATTGCAATAGAAAACCCATCTCTAAGGGGTGTGAACCTAGCTACATCATTATTAAATCTAGGAACGGAAATGATATTGAAAGCTTTAAATGAATTTATGAGACACCATACCTCTTGTTGGTAATTCTTGAGGTGTGGTGACAGACAATGAATGGTATTGCGTACCTGTCTTGTAATGATTTCAAAATCCCCAATAACTTTTAGGTAGTCCGCTTTCAGGTCGATGGCCTTTTTGAGGTCGAGGACCAATGCTTCGTATTCTACAGTGTTGTTGGTGCATTGAAACTCCAACCTGCAAGAGATCAGGAATTTGTTCCCTTTGGGGTCCAGCAGGATGCACCCTGCTCCTGCTCCATCATGAGTTTTAGATCCATCATAATACAATGTCCATGTCTCGGTACTGAGGGAAGGTAAACCTGACGTATGTAAATTTAAGGAACAAACTTCGCTATCGAGGCTTGGGGTTTGCATGGGAATTTCAATCTGGGTATCCTGGGGAACGGTTGATGTCTGGGGCTGATAGCACCCGAATAGGGACTCTAGAAGGCACACTCACAGCTCTTGTTGGGCATAGCTGATTGGCTTGCAAGAGCCCTCAAGGTCAGTTACAGTGTGTTTCATACAAGGCTCACTATTGACCCTGATTTGGTTATTCCTTCCCTTGTAAGGTAGCCACAAGTGAGACCAGTCTATGGCGAAGTAGCCCTAAAGTTTACAAGACCAATCTCTGCTGAGAAGAAGGTCGTAGGCCTCTAGAATGTCTACGACTATTATGTTAATGCACTAGTGAACTCAGGAATCAGAAGATAATCGAATGATGACATTGTTCAATTCTCCTATAGCTGGGACTTGAGACCTATCGAGTTGGATAATTTTGGCGTCGGTCTTTTCTGGTTGAATATTTAGTTTCTTTCATACTGACCAGGGCATGACGTTGGTTGATGCGCAATAATCGACGAGGTAGTTATGCACATTAAAATTGAATATCTTAAAGGTTAAGAGGAAAGGAGGGGTCAAACCTCTCGAGTTTGTGTTTGCGGCATTCACTATAGCTTGGAGGTCGACCATGGCTGGGGATCGACCTGTAGAGTTCCCTTTGTTTGATGTGGAGGGTTTTGAAGGAGTAGGAGGGAAAGTGAAGGCCTTGGCCATTAACTCACGCTGACTAGCCAACTTGCATACCTCATACAAAGAGATGTTAGCTCAATTTTTCTTCAAATCTTCTATGATATTGTAATCTAAAGCCATGGATGGAGATTCTTGTGCTAAGTGTTGCGTTGTCGAGGCGGTTTTAGCCATAACCCCTTTAGCCAAATTTCTAGGTGTGGGTGAGTCTCCTTTTGTACTGGTTGGTGACTTGTTCAGACTTACATCATCTGTCCCTCTGGGAGAAGAAGTGGATGGCTGGCTGGTATTTGTGGGGGGCAGGATTCGTCGTAACAATTCTCTTTTCTTGTCTTCCAGAGTAGATTCTGACACAGTGCCTTTACTCCTGAGGTTGTAACTTTTGGGGGGTTTTCTGGGGGCATCTCCAATGAAGGCCTCTTGAGCAATGCACACTTCCCCCCATGGATGACATCGAAGGCTAACACAGCAAATGGAGTATCATCACCAGGAGGGGAGTCATCCTCTTCAGAATCGTTAGTGTCTTCTTCCCCTTCCCCGATGGCTTGATCTTCTAACAGCTGGGTGACTATGACAGTCATGTTATGGAGCCACTGCGGGTAGGTCTTCTCAGAGTGGGAAGCCTGATGGAAAGTGCAGAAGTTGTCCTTTCCTAGCTCCTCCACGTTGAAGGTTGAGTTGGATGTTTGTGACACTTTAGGGGGGAGGTTGTTAGTTTTCTGGAAAAAGGGCTTAGTGGGCTTTGCTCCTCCTAAGGTGTCACTGGTCCTTCTCTTTAGCTCAAACACTTCATTAGTCAATTGTTTTAGGGATTTGGCTAGCCCCTCGAAATCGAAGGAATCTTTATCTTTATCTATGGTTTTACTTGATGAGGCCTGATTTTTCTTCCCAGAGGGTTTTGTATCTTCACGGGACTCATGCTCTAAGGTACAATAGAAAGAAGATCCTTTTTGACTTCGAGCGCAACAACAAAGTTCTCTACCAGGGTGAGTTTGGCTTCACGTTTAACGAACATGGAAATATCTTTGAGAAGGGCTATGGTGTAGTAGTTAATCATGATGGAATCATTGAGGGCTATGTCCATAGGGAACTTATTTAAAATCGTGGTGAAATGTTGATAGAAATCTTTCACCTTCTCTTTCCTATGACATTTTAGCATGCTGAGCTCGGTGAGAAGCATAGAAAGCATCTTGCCTTCTGAGAATTTTTCTAGGAAAGTTTTCTAAAACTCTTCCCACGTGCAGATGGAAGCAACGGGTAGCGATCGATACCAAGTGGTCGCTTTATTTTCAAGAGCATGCAAGAATAAACGACATGCTACATCATCATGTTGGACCTTCATCATTTGTAAGGATAGGTAAAAATTGCTAATGTGGTCATTAGCTAAGGTCCCTTTCTCAGGGTTGAACTTTAGGAGGTGTTTCTCTGAATGGCAAGGCATGTCATGGCATAGGCCTCTAAGGTTCAAAGGGGATTGAGCCATCCAGGCCAGTTCTGGTCGGCAGCAGTTCCCTCTGGGGTTGAAAAGGAGGCGGCGGTCATTGTCTTCTGGTTCACTATCCATGCCTGATCCCCCACTGGTGTGAGGGGGTCGCCTGCCTTCTCCTCGAGGCACTCTGAGGTGACCTAAATCTTGAGTGTTTCTCACATTCCTGGTATTCCTCAAGTTTCTTAGGACATGCTGATTGTTGTAGAAGTTTATGCGGTCTCTAAGATAATCCCTGGTTCCCTATCCCAGGATTCCTTGAGTGCCCCCAGTGAGAGGTTGGTTGTTAACAAGGGTCTCTTTGGTGATGTGTCGATCGTTCCCCTACATTTCTTCCCAGTATGACCGGTTATTTCCATCGGTGAAGGTATTCCTAGGGTCACCCCCTTCATCTTTGGGTTGGATTTCCAACCCTTTGATAGATAGCCTCTCAACCACATCTGCATAGTCATCGAGCACTAGGCCGATTAACTGTGAGATAGACTTAACAAGAATGCCTTGCCATGTGTCGTGAAACATGGAGGTGTGCGCATTAGACATGGAGTTAGTGGAAAGAATGCATTTAAGACCCCTGATGAATTGTCAAGTAATAGGGTGCAGAGCCCTGAGTTGTTCATTAGTGACTTCGAACATGTGGAGCTCTTCTCCTCCAGGAGCATCTTCAAGAAGGGGAATTTTTGGTTCCTCCTGGAGTGGCCTTGTGAAAGTTGGACCATAATGGGGCTTGTATGGTATCTCAGGAGGTGTGGAAGGACGAGGTTGGCTACTACCTTGATGGGAAATTTCGGTGTGAGGGCATGGATTAGTACTTGCCAAACCCTCCTTCTAGTGCCAAAGCTGTTGACGGGCTAGAATCTTCTACCAATAGTCAAGGGGATATCCCCGGTGTAGGTTCCCAACTAGAACCTGCACCGTTTTTAATAGGGATCCCTTCCAGTATGTAGGTCCGGTTGCCGCTCAGTTTTATAGAGTTTGATTCAAACGAAGGTGAAATGTAGACTTAATTGAAAGCATGAACCTCAAATAAATACAAGGAAATAATTAACAAATATCCTATGTTGCATACACCATGAATAACCAAACCATAAACAACATAAACCTTATGTAAAGTTACTATTAGCAGGCTTTAGATAAGACTCATGTATTCTAAGATAAAATGCTTAACAATTGTAAATCAGTTTAGAATGATCAAATATTTATGAGCATACATAACTATGCAGTCATAACAAATTATACCAATACCAAAGAAATAGTTCATCAGCATGAGTATAGAGTTAGCGAATCAAATACCATTCATACGAAGCAACATAAAGTTTGGAGTATGAGACAGCATGTGAGCAGACCGCAAATCAAATAGCTTTCAGGAACAATCGATCCATCAAGTGAAGAAAAATACTCATGGAATTAGCACATAAAACATTTGAAGAATCCAATAGTAGAAGCTTACAATCACTCCTTGCATATATTAAAAGGACATAAATTCTCTCAAGCAATGTATATCTCCAAAAGAGTCCTCCGCAAAAGATCCCCTACAAATGAGGCATGAGGGTATATTTATAGGGTAAGAGCGACTCTTGGCCTACCCTTGACTCTTGGACTACCTCATGACCTTTCGTATTCACAACATGACTTTTGGCATTCTACATGACCTTTCATATTCACAAGGTGTTCTATGCTACTGTAGAAAAAACGTCACAAAAATCACTATCAATCTAATTCACTAATTTAATAATGGCAAGTTCTGGAACGTCAAGCCCGAGCTGTTCCGTCAAATACGTGCACCACAGGTTGTATTTTGCTGCAATGGGAGTGATCTGTGGCTGGTCTTCGTCATGTCAGTGTAGGCACTCAAGTGCATCTGGGATGAGGGTGTTCTGTTTGGCATGCACCTGATTATTCAAGGTTACCAGTTTGGTGTAGAGCCTCACTAGTTCTACCACATAACATGTGATGTTTTCTCTGGTGATCAGCATGTCCTTCATACGGGTTGCTTTTTTATATGTCTCTACAAATGCCTGTACTTCCTTGGTGATCTCATCTTGCTTCCTTACCTATCTAACTTCTCCTATTGAGGGAACTCCATGTAATTGGGTCACAGATTCCAAGCTGCTGAAAAGATGCCTATAGGATGCCAGTACCCTTTTCACATCTTTGGCTAATTTATCTTTGGACTGAACTTTGATGCATAGTTGGACCTTAGTATTTTGCATAGTGATCCAATCTTTCTTAGGTACCACCGCCGGTGCTCCAGGATACTTAATGAACCATTCGTGTATCCTATCCAAAGCAGTCATAGCCTCTTTAAGCATGGCAACTCTTTCTTTTGTGTGGGTTTGGATGGCCACGATGGGGGCTACAGTGTGGTGTAGTTTAAACATCTCCTCGTAGACTACTTCCATGGCCTCCCCCAGAGTCTCTGTTTCCACTTCAATTGCTGCTTGGAATTCTGTTGCGCTTGTGTGTACTAAGTGGAGTGTCGCGTTCTCTTCCTCCATCTTATTCTTCTCCTGTTCCACCATGGTGGCCCTTTGTTCAGATGAATAAAACCTATTCTGCAAATCCACAATTTGTTTGCTCATCCTGGCCACATTGTGTTCTGTGGCGGCAGCGAAAGTTGTCCCGACCGAGGCAATCATTTGAGGGTTTGTTGTAATTTTAGGCATGATATCTTTGGTCTTGATCACTGATAAGGGCTCAGCTAGGTTCCTGTTGCAATATTTATTCCTTTCTTGTACGATATTGAGGTTTATTTCATCGAAAGTGAGTCTAGTAAGATCTAGGACCTCCTCGTCCTGATCCTCTGAGATACCCAGCTCTTGGAGTGGAAGATGTCCATGAGTGAGGGGAGTAGTAGGGGGTACATCTAATGGAGGAAGCTCGCTTTGTCCCATGCCTAGGTCAGTTGTTTTGCTGGTCTCCCCTTGTTCACTCTCCTCGACTTCCTTTTCCTTATCCCTCCTAAGCTCTTCTTCCCGTTGCCTTTTTTCTTCCTCTGCTAGTGCCCGTTGCCTCTCTAGTTCATCTTCCATGTTCTTCAACTCTTGTTCCAACCTCTTGTTCCCTTCCTACCTTCTCTCCTCAACTTCTTCTTCCCATTTTTTTATGCTCTTCCTCTTCCTTATTTCTTCTATCCTCTTCTTGCTTTCTCTTCTCTGCCTCTTCTTGGGCTCTCTTTTCTTCTGCCCATTGATTTTCCTACAATTGTCTCTCCTTTTCTTGCTCTTCCTGGCTTCTCCTTTTCTCGCTCTAGCTCTAGTTGCTAGAATCTAGAGGTTATTTTCTCTCCAACTCCCTTTGCCTCTTGAGCTCTCGCCTCTTTCTTGCAAATCTGGCATTTATTTTTTCCAGTGTAGAATCCTCCTCCTTGTTGTTGCTCACAGCGTCTTGAACCTCTTTCCTTTTGCGCTGCTCAGATTCCCTAGTGCCTGTTGGTGCTTCGTGTTCCTTTTTCTTTATGGCAGAAGCTCTTTCTTTGAGGCTCATGTCTTCCTGGGAATCATCTTGGGGCTCATCCTCTGCATCCCGTTGTTCTCTTGGGTTGAGTTTCCCTGTAGCGTTATACCAGTTTATAACCCCATCTTCATATCCTTTTGGGTATGAGAATACGACCAACTAAATTTTTCCTTTTTGCAATGGGAAGCCACGACTTTCTCCAGATCATATGTTCAATAGTTGAGTGTTACAAAATGGCTTCCCTTCAATGCCTCGGCCTCTACCTCCACCTGTTTGAAATTTTCTACCACGTACACCCTGATGGTGAGAGGGAAGGCAAGCCAGGGTTTCTTTTTTCCTTTTTTCAATATATTTGAAAACCCTTGTGTCATTTGATAGCAGATCTCTCGTAGGAGCGTCTTGTCTATGGCAAACCTGGGTAGGGCATGTAGAGGCTTATGGGTACCGAACACTCTAATGAACGTTCCTTCCTCAATGGGAAACCAATGTGTTACCTTGATGAGTATCTTCATAGCCCTCTTAGACATGCATGGTGGTTCTTCCCCAAATAGTAGTTGGTACAATGGGCTGATGAAAGTTTCAGAGATTTTATCTAGCTGCTTTTGTAACATGTGTCCCAAAAAAGTTTGTAATGGCTATGCACAGGCTTGGCTACTAACAAGTCCTAGCTGTTGCTCTAGTTTTGAAGTAGCATCTCGAGCAAACCACGTCGAGGAGGTTTGATGACATATAGAATTCTGGAGGTTGTTCAGGTTGTGGGAGCTTGGAAGCTGTTATGTTTGTTTTCAATGATGAGCAAAGGATGCTTGCCTAATTAAAAATGGTCCCTCAGGTGGCAACGGTGTACATGAGGGGAACCCAGGTGCCATAGAAAACATCACAGTCCGGTTTGCCATATATCATTATGGAAATTAACAAATATATTTTTCGCAATCCCTCTGTCTTGTAATCCTGATCTGTCCTAACCCGAAACTTTGAAGGGTCTTGCCACCATTCCCTTAGGATGTCCTTTGTTGGAGTTGAGAACCCGGCGAGCCACCTGGTATTGAAAACCTCCTATTTCTCAGGGAGTCTGTAGTAGGCACTGATGTCTGTTGGGGAGATAGCGGCTATGGGTGCCCCATCATGGCCCCTGATCGTCCAAGACTCTGTGTCTGTGCATTGCAAGATCCATTCAATGGTTTCCGAGCAAGGGAAGACTGGGCAGTGCACTGCTAATTTGTGTAACCTTAATACTTTGACGTGGAGGTAGACTTGAAAATCCTCTTGTGTCTCCAGGATGTCTAGCTTTTCAAACTCTTCGTAAATTCTATACCAAGAGAGCCTTATGGTTTTGTTGATGTTGCAGGAAGTGTCCCTGAAGATAGGTGGCTCCTCTTCTGGGTCAGCCTCCCATGACCCACTTCCCGAGGCCCCGTGAATAGCTTTAGTGGTAGGGGGAGCCATCTCGTCTTCAAAAGAAGAAATGGAAATGCACTCTAGATCTACATCACCTGGCATGTCAAAAACATAGTCCCACGATGAGAGAGACGACATGAAAATCAAATAAAATTGTGAAAACAAAAGGTTGCAGTAGGTGAAAGGCGAGTCGTAGGGAGGACAGGTCACAAGGTCGTAGGCTAAGGAATGTGACAAAGAGACTTTCACCATGAGTCACAGCTTGATCAAGGTCACGAAATCATAGGCTAAGAAGATTGGTTGCAAGTCGCAGCCCGATGGTGTCACGAGGTCACAAAGTCGCAAGGAAAAGGATATCGCGGCTTTAAAACGTGCGACTTACACTGAGCGAGGATCAGGGAAGGTACTGAGATGGCCTTAGGAGGTTAGGGTCTTCCTTAGGTGAGTAATTTCAAGCCTACTGGTAAAAACAGGAGGGTCTAGGTTGAGGCAAAGGCTAATGTTTGGGTCCAAGCAGGGAGAGAGTAGCCAGGGAAACTATTTTGGGCAAATGATGAAGAAAAACTAAGTAAAAGAGCTAAAACCCTAGGGTGAGGGGATGCTAGAGGTCAGGGAATGCAAACAATGACACTTGGAAGAAAATCATGATTGTTGGAAGGTGAATGGTTACTTACCCAAAGACAGACGCACACACGAACCCAAGTCGGAGGATTTCCTTGCTCTTCGTGTGACCCAAGGAGCAGTTACAAATGAGGTTGGGGTGACTTTTTTATATATTTTTGGTCACACATGTGAGGTCGCATGGGACTGTCGTGCGAATTTGCGACCTACGCGACCATGTGACCCGGCAAGTCGCAAAGTCACAAGGGTCGCATGGTGGTGTCCATGAATGGGAGACAATGGCGCAACCTCACAGTTTGTGCGACCTTGCAACCTGGTGGGTCGTGAAGTCACAAAGGTCACATAGTCGCGTCGATGTTTACATGAGGATGGTGCAACCTTGCGACCTATGCGACTCAACTTGTAATGACCATGACTTGCGGTTTGTTTGGCAGTGGGCGCATGATAGGCGAGCGAGCGATGAGTTGGGCCAACCGGCGAGTTGGGCACGCTTGGAACGGTGCGACGAGTCAGAGGAAACATGAAAATCAATCAAGTGTTATGATGTGCGATGGCAGTGAGTTTATATGGTGGGGCGGTCCCAGGTGTGGGCGCCCCCACCATGGCTGACGGTGAAAATTGTCTAAGTGTGGGTCAGCTTAGCCATGGGCGAAGCCCCTACCTTGGGCAGCCATCATATAAGTGCACGAGGGGGAGTTGGAGATTCATTCATCCAACGAACATGGAGTCTTATGCGTTCTAGGAGCAGGAAGTGCGAACTAGGAGGTTGGAGTCTGAAACATAGGGCGAGGTGCAGGCGGCATCGTAGGCCAAAGCACTTAGCCGCAGAACCAGTCAAGCTGAACAAGGGCATGCGAGGGCATCAGCAGGCAAGCTGAACAAGGTTGTGCGAGGGCATGTAAGGGCATCGGCGGGCAGGTTAAACGAGCTGAACAAAGGGTCATTCGGATGAGCTGAACACGGAGTCATTCAGACGAGATGAACGAAGAGTCGTTCGGGCGAGATGAATGGAGAGTCGTTCGGATGAGCTGAACGAAGAATCATTCGGGTGGTGAGCTGAATGAAGATTCAGGCAGGCAAGCTGAGTGGAGAGTCGTTCAGGCAGCCAAACGAAGGTGTGTTCAGGTGAACTGTTGAACGAGGGTGTTTGGGCGGTCGGTTGAACGGTCGTTCCATGGATGAAACAAACGGGCGGTTATAGTGATGCGGGTGAACGAGTTGGGCACTCGTGCAAACGTGAATGGTGGAGGGCGAGTCGGTCGAGCAAGGCAACATGAGTTTGCAGCATGACGAGTTGTCAACAAGTTGGAACATCACGATGGTGGGCACGTGTGGTTGAATGGCGAGCTGGGGTGTTGGTGAAACGTGAGTGACGAGTCGTGCGGTGAGTCATGCGATGGGTGAAACGTGAACGATGTGCGATGGACAGTAGAACCGGTGGGCACTCCGAACTACATTTTGGGTAGTTTGAACAGTGCAGACAGGGTTGCATAGTTGTGACAGATATTGTTCCAAGGAAACTTGAGGTTTCCTACAAAGACTATAAAACTAAATGTTTTGTGAAGTATTGTTATTATCGGGTAGACTCATATTTCAGGGAGTTGCCCCTCCCATTAAAATATCCACTGTGCATTTATGTTGAATGGTAATAATGATGAATATGATTAATTGAATGTTTTCGATGTGTATGTGAATGTATACTTAGGAAAGTTGAAAAATAAACTAAGTATAGAAAGTAGGCGTAGTCCACAATCACAAGTATTGTTAAAAAGAAAGTGGTTGGTGGTGCCACATCCCTGATCGTGCAGTTGAAAGAGTGCCGCCAGGGTATGGGTGTGACACCGCTGGTCGCAGGTGAGGGCGTGCAAGGGCGTCGGCGGGTAGGTTGAACGAGTTGAACGAAGGGTCGTTCGGACGAGCTGAACGAAGAGTCATTTGAACGAGCTGAATGAAGAGTCGTTCAGGTGGCGAGTTGAACAAAGATTCGGGCAAGCAAGCTGAACGGAGAGTCGTTGGGGCAGTCGAACGGAGGAGCGTTCGTGTGGGCGGT
The DNA here is from genome assembly GCA_031772625.1 of Pinus tabuliformis. Classification (NCBI taxonomy): domain Eukaryota; kingdom Viridiplantae; phylum Streptophyta; class Pinopsida; order Pinales; family Pinaceae; genus Pinus; species Pinus tabuliformis. The sequence continues at coordinate 411,399,623 of CM062809.1, read as the reverse complement.
CGAACAGAGGAGCATTCGGGCAAACTGTTGAATGAGGGCATTTAGGCAGTCAGTTGAATGGTCGTTCGGTGGATGAAACGATCGGGTGATCGTGGTGACTCAGGGGAACGATTTGGGCGCTCGTACAAATGTGAACGACAGAGGGCGACTCGGTTGAGCAAGGTGACATGAGTTGGAAGCGCGTCGAGTTGAACAGTGGATCATTCAACGAGTTGGAACGTCACGACAATGGGCACGTTCGGTCTAACAGCGAGCTGGGGTGCCCGTGAAATGTGAATGGCGAGTCGTTCAGTGAGTCGTGCGACGAGTGAAACGTGAATGAGTTGCAATGGATGGTAAAACCGGTGGGCACTCCGAACGGCGGTTTAAGTAGCCTTAATGGTGCAGACTGGGTTGCACGGTTATGACAGATATTGTTCCAAGGAAACTTGGGGTTTCCTGCAAAGACTGTAAAACTAAATATTTTGTGAAGTATTGTTATTATCAGGTAGACTCATATTTCAGGGAGTTGCCCCTCCCATTAAAATATCTGTTGTGCATTTATGTTGAATGGTAATAACGATTAAGATTATTAATTGAATGTTTCTGCTGTGTATGTGAATGTATACTTAGGAAAGTTGAAAAATAAACTAAGTATAGAAAGTAGGCGTAGTCCACAATTGCAAGTATTGTTAAAAAAAAAGGTGGTTGGTGGTATCGCACCCTCGATCGTGCAGTTGGAAGAGTACCGCCAGGGTAGGGGCGTGACACAGCTGGTCGCAAGGAACTACGCGGAGGGAAATGTGACTCTGCGACCTTTGCGACCCATGAGTTGCATAAGTCGCGATGGTCACGAGGTTTAGGCTTGTCGCATTTCGACTCCGCAACCAACTGACTACGACAGGAACTAGTGACTTGGTTTACGTAGAAAACTTAAACTCTTCCTTAGGTTCTTTGAGATTGTTGAGCTCTTGAACAGAACTTGGTGGGGTCGATGGCTCCACCCAATATGGGGGGTCTGAAAATTTCAAAGTTCTCGAAATTTTGGGAGGGGTTGTTGCAGCAGCCACAACACATCGCTTAGTAGTTGATGTATTTGATTGAGGCCCATTATAAGTGTCAGTAATTTTTTCAACTTCCAAATTTACCATTGTAAGTGTTAATAATAACTTCCAAATTTACCATTATAAGGGTCGATAATAACTTCCAAATTTACCAAATATTATGCGTTTGCAAAATGCTTTATTCCTAAGTTTCATGATTTAGATTTTGTACCAAGTGCAAGCCCTCTCTTATGAATTTAGTTCAATATTGGGTTCAAACATAAAGATATTAATTATTTAGAATCATTAAGATTCAAACAAGGTTTCTGAATCGAAAAATGTCTTCCTTAATTTTGTCCACGTGTCTATTTAAAAATTCTCTAAATACAAAAAGTTATCTTCCCTTAAATAATTTATCTTCCTTTAAATAAATATAAAAAATATTCCATTAAATCATTATATATAATTTAACATCTTTTATACATATAAGCAAGATGATATATATATATATATATATAATTAAAGAGACAACCAATAAAAAGGATTGGATTGGATTGGAATGATAGAAGGGAAAATCAACCAATTGAATGAATATATGTAAAACAAATCATAATCAATATCATAAATATCTTATTCATTTATTACTCATAAATCTGAATTTGAATACGAAGGGTAGTTAACTGCCACTTTCTTTTATATATACACAAACTTGAATCAGAAGGGTAATTAACTACTACATTCATTTAAGTAGATACATATTTTATTTTCCTTCTTTTATACCTATGTTAAATTTTTGTTAATTTAATATCACTATCATATATACGTTTTTGACTTAATTATATAAATTATTTTGACTTAATTATTAATTTATATAATTAAGTCAAAAACGTATATATGATAGTGGTATTAAATTAACAAAAATTTAACATAGGTATAAAAGAAGGAAAATAAGATATGTATCTACTTAAATGAATGTAGTAGTTAATTACCCTTCTGATTCAAGTTTGTGTATATATAAAAGAAAGTGGCAGTTAACTACCCTTCGTATTCAAATTCAGATGTATGAGTAAATAAATGAATAAGATATTTATGATATTGATTATGATTTGTTTTACATATATTCATTCAATTGGTTGATTTTCCCTTCTATCTTTCCAATCCAAATCCAATCCTTGTCTCTTTAATTTCATGGGCTCTTTTTCGAATGGTCAAACAAAACATATATAGAGAGCCCCGACCAGTATGAGGAGGATACGTACTGATGAATATAATATGATATTTATATATTATTTCAATTTGGAGGGGATATGCATGAATGATTATTTCTACTTTTATTATATTGATTTATTCGTTTTCCTTAGTATTTCACCCTCTTCTGTTGGTATGTATTTTTAATTTCAGAGCTCCAACCGTAATTTTGACAATGTGAAAGAGCGAATTGTCTAAATATCCTAGTGGTTTGCAGTAGATATATTATTTCAATAATTCCATTTTCCGCCCTAATCCAATCCTCAGATATTTTTAAAATTTCATGGGGTTCGCCTGCTTTTGGCAATGTGAAAGGGAGAATTGTCAAAGAAATATAACGGAGAACCAGTCCAACTTTCATTCCATCACAATACAGATTAATAATAAGGTGCCATTTTTGAGCTTGTAAGGGAGATAATTTCATGGGTTTCGCCTGCTTTTGGCAATATGAAAGGGGGAATTGTCAAAGATATATAACGGAGAACCAGTCCAACTTTCATCCCATCACAATACATATAACGGAGAACCAGTCCAACTTTCATCCCATCACAATACAGATTAATAATAAGGTGCCATTTTTCAGCTTGTAAGGGAGATCCGACAAAATAATAGAGATAGCGAATTGTCAAAGATATATAACCAGGAGAATTCTAACTTTCATCCCATCTGTTTACGTTAGTAAAGAAAATAATAAATCCCATTGATAATAAAGACACTTTCAAATGCGCCAACTATACAAATAAACGTGACGACCGACATTTGTGGCCGTTGGGAGATAGATACATACATTTTCTAATTTTAGTTTGCTTCTCGCACTTGATTCTTGATCAGAAATATACACAACGAATCATATGAATCAATAGAAAGTGTACAAAACACTGTGGCAGGGGGGGTCATCCCAATTCTGGTAAAAGAACGTGCCGGGATACCTGGCCCAGGAATCTGTCCTTTGTTCTGCGCTAAGAGCCCTGTAGAGACCAAACATCCCCGGTCAAACGGTTATAACCTCAACTTAACGTAACAGTGGCACCATGGCAAATTATTGAGGCGTGAAGTCTTTGCATTGATATTTTGGTGAAAAGTACGGCGACATTGATTTATGAACAAATCGAGCTCGACTTTTCCTGCGCGCAGTACTGACAGTGACGTCAGAGATGTACTATACAAACAGGAGACACATGTTGTGCTGATACTCAGCTCCTATTAAAAGCAAAAATCAGTTTGTCTTTGTTATGGAGTTCACTTGTGATTTTCCACGCGGGCCTCTCTTTCGTATGAACAATCTGTATTCGTTGAAAGTCATGGGGGCATACAAGGGAGGGGATTTTTCATCAACCAGTTTCGGTGCAGGGGAAAGAACCTTGTCCCCATTAGGATTGTAGAACATGGCGAGCGATAAACGGTCTTTGTGTGAATTTACAACCACGCGGTGCTCCACACTTTTGTATATTCCGTTGCTCAATATCTGCACCGCGGTTACAATAATATCATCTCTGTAATTACTGATTCAGTTACCTAATTTTTTTGATGATGAATTATATTGGGTGGTTCGAAAAGGGTTTACAATTATATTGGGTAGTTAGAAAAGTGTTTACATTTAAATTTTTTTCTAAACATTATAAATCATAAAAACTTACAAGCACTTAATAATTCTGCTACTCTTAAATACAAATGTTGATTTAAATTACCTGAAGTTGATCCCCAATATTGACAATGAAAGCGTTGGGCACAGGATTCACCGTTACCCACTTTCCATCCTTGAGGACCTGGAGGCCCTGCACATCTTCGTCTGGCAGCAACACTGTAATGCCACCTGGGTCAGAGTGTGGGGACAAACCATAAGTCATATTGGGCTGAGGACATTTGGGATAGTAATTCGTTCTCAGACACTGCCCTATATCATCTCCACCGAAGGCCTCTTGCAAGTATCCTTCCTCTAGCCCTAAATTCGTTGAAAAAACGCTCATCAACAGTCTGCACAACTTGTTTATTTGCTTACTGTATTCGTCCATAGTTTCTCTGTCGACATCGAGAAAACATGTACAATATTGTCAGCATTTAATCACAAATACGCAATTTGCACCGAAAAAAAACCAAGTGCGGTTGATGGGTGGACCATTTAAAAGACGAACCCATTTATTAATTCGTCCAGCGTTAAAATATAAATTAATTAAGATAGATTCGTCTTCAACTAAAATATTTAAGTACTTTTGAACTAATATTGCGTTATTATTACATCCATGAATCTGTCAGTTTACATAATCATGGGGCCATACGGATTGCCCATTCATTTAATCACAGGGACACCAGTAGATACAAAAATGATGATTATTACAATGAATCATATATAAATATATATTAATTAAATTTGTGGGCAAACTTATTATAATTCAATTATCAAATTATCAAACCACCATTGACCAATCTACAATATCAACAAAAATATAAAACTTCATCAAACCAACCTTGACCAATCGACTTATAAACAATATCACCAGAAATATAAAAATTTATCAATTCGTTCCTTTTCAGTATGTACTCCGAATATGATCATCTTTTTATTTTATTCTAATATCCACAGATGCCATTTTTGAATGAAAGTAAATTTGTTTTTTCCAACGTTGCCCCCATTGAATATCTCGCAGCACATCATTTATCTTATGTACGTGATTGGTTGAACATATATCAGTAAGGCGAACAAATGCATTAATTCTTTTCACAGCAACTTTTCAAAATCCATTAATGCAAACTATTTGTTAGATGAACCAGCGGTTTATTATCTTTCTGGAAACCGTTGTTCTCGTTGATAACAGTTAGCCGAATTATGAAGAATAGCTAATGGCGTGGCTTGGCATGGCATCATATGGGGGCAGCAAATTTTTATAGTGAATTTATTATATACCTGTAGGCAGTGGGCTTAGCAGGCCACTTGTTGACATCCTTAAGATTCAACGGCAGGAAGTGCTGAAAGAAATAGTCTCCCCAGTCAAGTATGGCGCCCTTTTCAATCCCAAGCCGACTTCCATAGCCCTCGTACGTCTTGGGGCTATTGGCATACACTTGTTTTTCCTCCAGCGGCAGATAGAAGAACTGCCTACCCACTTCCCGAGCGCGGTGTATGAGACTCACGGGAACGCCATGATTGACCACTTGAAAGAATCCCCAGTTCTGGCACGCGTCCGAGATCTTGCGCGCCGTTTCTTGGCGATCCGGGCCTTCCAGTCCACTTAGATCAACGACGGGGATGCTAATCACGGGCTCAGCGTCATGATTATCAATGATGGTCGGCCTTTCGTTTTCCGGTCTCACGTAACGGGGCGGCAACTCGGAAATCCCGCTCTCGGCAAGACATTGCACCCTCTGAATCGGCTCCGGCCAGTCCGCCTGCGGCAACGCGCCTCCACCAGAAACGTCCAACTGCAGGCACTTTTCCGACATGAAAACCGAGAAAATTTAGCACCAATTCTCACAAGCGGTGGCGGTCAAGCCAGTGGCTCACGTAATATATATTCTTTTCTTTTGATCATCAATAGGCCCAAAATGACAGTGGAAACATATATATTCACTAGCAAGATTATGTATGCTTGAGAGCTGCGTCAAGGTAAGCATATATTAGCTCCTTAATTCGCAAGACTATGTATAGATGAGAGTTGCGCTAGACATCATTTCTGCCCCATAAAAAAACATATATTCGCACACAAGAAAACTTCCCTGGACAACATATATAAGGAGCAATTTGCAGGGGAATTCTTAATGAATATCGATCGATCGTCCGAGTAACAAAAAAGCAAAGTTACTGTTCCAGTTTCGGCGCATAAAGAGCAGCGCCGGAACTCCCCACCTCCAAACAAAATTCGCTGCAAATTTTAATAACATGCATGATAAATGCCTCAAAGTGCGCAGGCGTAGACAGGACCGACTGGCTGCAGCGGGGTTCCCAAACTTTTCCCCTTCCGGCTAACTTGTGGGCAAAATGCCCAAACCATGGCAGTCGATGTGTGCCGAATCTTGGAGCGGTGGCCCGGGCGTGATGGCCGATCCGATATGGGGAGCATGGGACAGGGAACTGAGAATTAGAAATTGGAAATTGGAAAAGTTTGTAAAACAAATTGCAATTTTGATAGGATTGTGTAGTCACTCAGAGGGGACTCACCACTTACCAGTTGGACAGGGCAGTGCCTTTGTGAAAAGAGCGATGCGGAGGTTTATGTCATCTGATACGACGGCGTGTGTCGTCCTGGGTACCTGTCCTCATTCTAATATCCCATGTGCTTTTTTGTGGGTGCCGCTTCCTTCCGTCCCGCATTTGGACACTCACCCCTCCAAACGTCATAGATGCCGTCAGAGAGCACGACTGAGAAATTAGCGCAATTGCTGCACGTGGATGACAAGACCGACTTTTCCTCTCAGAAAAATCGTGTACCACTCCATTTAAATCTCTATTCCATTATTATACAATAAATGTTGTTTACAGCATTATCCATACCTTAAAACACTTGCAAAGGCACACCGGCGCAAAGTACATCACCGCTTAGGTGCCTTCATTTGCAAACGAGGCTCGACATAGAACGGAAAGACAATCAAATTCCAGAGTATACGGTAACTCCTCTGGTAACAAATTTTATGACAGACTGGTTGTTGGACAACTCATTTATAATCATTATAACTCTTTTAATAACACATTTATGAGACACTGCAGATAATGGTTTGCGAAAAAATTGTTGCCCAGTGGTTTAACTGTCAGAGGTTTTTGTCTAATGGTTTGTTATTTTTTTGGGTCATGTCAATTTTGGTCATTAACTTTTTTACATGTTTATTAGAGAGGTGAGAATTTGGTTTGTGATCGTAGTAATTTATTAGAGAGGTGAGAGATTGGTTTGTGATCGTAGTAATTTATTAGAGAGGTGAGAGATTGGTTTGTGATCGTAGTAGTTTTGTTGTAAATTTTTGTTTTTTTTCTAATATTTTTTCTGGTTAATTTTGTCAGTTACAACGTTTTGGAATCTTAGAACTCTCTGGAATCTTGAAATGGGAGCATGGGATCTTATATTTTATCTATGTAATATGCAGAAATCAAATGCCCCAAGTGAATTTTGTCAGTTACAACGTTTTGGAATCTTAGAACTCTCTGGAATCTTGAAATGGGAGCATGGGATCTTATATTTTATCTATGTAATATGCAGAAATCAAATGCCCCAAGTGAATTTATTGAGACATTTTTCATTTTAAATAATTAAAATTAATTATTTGGTCAAAATTTTATTTATGTAATGTGCATAAATCAAATGCCTCAGATGTTTTTTCTTTCTATGGAATGTGCAGAAACCAAATGAGATGTTTTTCTTTTCTGTGGAATGTGCAAAAACCAAATGAGGTGTTTTTCCATTCTATGGAATGTACAGAAAGCAAATGACTCAAGTGATTTTTCTTCCCTACAATGAATTTATTTAGACATTCAAAAATACATTTTAAATAATTACATTTTAGGATCTCACTAAATATGTGTAGTCTGACTTTTTTGTCACGAAGATAATGGAAATTCTAGTACCATTTTGACCAAATACAGCAGAAAACTTTTGAAATCTATGTTACAGTTTTCAAGCTTCAAAATTTCGAGTGCCTTAGGTTTTTCTAAATCCCTTTCCACTATCAAAAAATGATTCAAACACACCTACTAATTAAATTGTTTGAATAAAAAAACAAAAAATCTGAAAAATAATTCAAACACTCTTACCAATTGAATTGTTTGTAAAAAACAAAAAATCTAAAAAATGATTCAAACACTCCCACCAATTAAATTGTTTAAAAAAAAATATGCATACAAAATTATCCCTGATAAACCCCTTTCCCCCAAAAAAAAAAAAAAAAAACAAAACGTCTAAGAATTAAACTACTCTTAAACTACTCCTACACTATGCAATTAAATTTCTTTTTATAACTATGTAATTAAATTTTTATTATTTCTTTTTATCACTACTCCTATGTGTAATAAATGTTTATTTATAACTACTCTTCTATGTAATTAAATTTCTATTTAAACTCATTTTTTTTCACAGACATCCATGGCTTCCCGGTCAACGAAGGCAAAATAAAGGGTAACGGTCTTCATACATTCAAGAAAAGTGATGGAACAATGAGCCTCGCATACAATGGCAGCTTAGTTGAGGTGACCCCTCCTGACACATTCTTTAACATGTTTTTGATGGCCCTCTAATGGATGTTTCACTCATGGTGAAAGAAAGAATTGGAGCGATGAATACACTCTGAAAGGTGTTTATTTTTTTTTAATTCCACTCCCCATGGGTGAAGGAAAAATGATATCACTTTGTCACCAGCACTATTATATGAGTTTATGAGTTTGAAATGTGATGTTATGGGTTTACAAGCACAAGTTGATGAGTTGATAGAGTTTTTATTTACACGTTATCTAAATCCATATATACGAGTAAAACAATGTTCTAAGAAAATTTTGTCTTACATGATTTGGAGTTCTTTCGGAGTTCTTTCCTTATACTTTTTCATGGTATTTTTTATTACAACATTATATTATAAATACAACCATTATAACTAAATATAACAATTAGAACAATATTGCATTATAGATATAATAATTAGAAACAAGAGTGATACTCGTATAATAGTATAGTTTCTGTTTCTTTTAGTAGTTATCAGTATGTTGATGCGATTATGGCAGTGCAGGGTCAACACTTTGTCTTTATGAAAATGGCTTTTTGTACATGTCTACACCTCTCATTTATGCAAACTTTTGATGCCCCAAAGTTTAATAAGTAAAAACTACTAATTAATTGATTAATATTTAGTGTTTCTGATGTACAGATGATCCGGATTTAAACGGGAATGCAACAAATTACAGATATAATCATAAACACAGAGATGCAGCAGAAAAAATCTTCACTTCATTTATAAAAAAACATTGAACTATACTTGCAAAAGAATGGAAATAAGATAGCTCGGACGATGGTAGCTTATCTTTGAGAAGAGATGTGACGGCTACATGCCTCAGAACTGAGTTACAATGAGGCTCAAGGGAATTTTTATTATTGAACAATAAGAGCAAACCCTAAACAACCAAAACCATAACTCAAAGAGATGTAACACCAAGAGTTTATGGGCCCTGTTGGAGTTAGTTGGGAAGCCAACTTCCCAGGGTCGTAACTTGGCCATATTAGCTCAATTTGACGCGTACGATACCTCGTTAGAAAGATCTCTCCTAGGACTACAACTGTCGACATGATTGTAGTTGCAATCATCGCTTTGCCTAAAAAAACGTCGTTTAGGGCCTCAAAATGGCTTCAGAAATTCAGGTCCAGGAAAACGACCAAAAATAATAAAATGTGCTACAATTAAGGAAATAGATGAAACTGACTGGGGATTCTAGGAGGAATACATGGGTGGCCACCAATATCCACCTGGATCATTCCTCCCCCCTTAAGAAGCAATGCTCCCCATTGCATGCAGAGCCTCCATGAGGTGAGGAAATTTTTGTTGAACCTGGTCCTTGGTGAGATGTTCTGCAATCTCTAATGTGTCCAGTAATGGTGGGAAGCATGGTCAAGGGCAGTCCACATTGAACACTAGTCTAGGAGATGATCTTACTGCATTTCTTGGCAGAGATCAAAGAGGTGGCAGTAGGTGGGGCTACCTCTAGTATCATGTATAACGTATCACCCAAAGAAATAATCATAGAGCAAGGTCTAGACTCATATACAACATGTCACTTCCATAAGTATGGTTGTCGAGAGGAGCAACATCACACAATACCTCATCTGTGAAGGGCCTAATGCTGTAGGGAAGGCAGCACTGCTGGCTGACTTTGAGATCTCTTCCTTCGTGAAGCCACCTGGTGTTGTACGACTACGGGTGTGGTATGGTCAATAGGCCCAACCACTTCACGACCTCTGCTAAAATGAGGTTCTTCTAGCTTCATTGTCGACAATGAATTGCAGTGCCGAACCCTTCACCCACATTTGTGAGTGGAAAAGATGCTCCCCCTCCTATGGATTGTCGAGCTCATTCTTCTGGATCTTAGTAGTGGTAACAGTGGTGTTGGGCTCTACATCAGTAATATGCTTCCCTTTGTCATTCCTCTTATCAGGTTCTGACTCAAGGTCAGAACAGCCATCTAGTTCTAAGCCTTCAACTTGGCCACCAATAACTGCTTGGTCCGACACTAACTTATGTTGTGAGTGGGGCTCTTATGGAACTCACACCACTTTCCTGTGTCCTTCTTTGACTTTGTGGTGGTGTTCTTTTCTTGCAGCTTCAACGGGTTGTCTTTCGTCACCCCACCTTGGCTTTGTCCTTTGTTCTTCGGATTTGCAGATCCAAAGTCTCCCTTATTTTGTTTAAACGTATGCTTGATCTTAACAGTGTATCGATATGTTGTGCCAAGCGAGAAGATGTCCAGGAACTCCATCTCATCCTAAATGTACCTGTGTAGGAAGCTACAGTATTTGAGTACCAAATGCCACTTTGAATCCTTGATACCCAACTTTGTGTGAAGGGTATGAAAAATATTGGTAAAATTTGGCACGACTTGGTCCCTTCCATGCCACAACATGGTCCACTTTATGTATTTATCCTCATAACTTCCGAAAGGGTTGTACTTTTCCTTGATGGCATCCCAGAATGAATTCCAAGTGGGTGCGACTAAAAACAGTGAGGTTGTACTTTCATCCTTCTTCTCGCAGTAGGTTTCCCAGAAGTCCTTAACGTGGGGGGAAACTTTGAGAACTGAAAAAGTGATATTTTCTCGGCTGGAGAAATCATGAACAGAAAAATATCCTTCCAGCAGATTTAACCATTTATCTACGACATATGCATTTATCTGACCCTCAAATATGGGAATGTCAAAATTAACTTGTAGCTTAAAGGGTGTGGCACTTCCAGAGTAGCTACTAGAAGTAGATGCATCGCCCCTGGGTAGCCGCTCAAGGATATGGGCAAAGTTATCCATCATCGCATTCCTTTGTCACTCGAGGGCTTCTTCAAGCAATATTTTGATAGGATCTCCTGCCCCCTCATCTTTATTTTCATCCGCCATGGAAGGCCGTCAAGATTTGTGAGGCTGATCCTACAAAGGTTCAACCAAATCGAGCCCTAACTCCTTATATTCTGACCTCGTTGGGGACATGCAAAGAAAAAAAGAGAAAAAGCAGACTTCTCTGATACCATTGATCCAGATTTAAATAGGAACACAACAAATTACATATATAATCATAAACATAGAGATGTAGCTGAAAAACTCTTCATTTCATTTATAGAAAAATATTGAACTATGCTTACAAACAGAATGGAAATAATATAGCTCAGGCGATGGTAGCTTATCTCTGAGAAGAGATGTGACAGCTACATGCCTATGAACTGAGTTGCAATGGGGCTAAAGGGAATTTTCATTATTGAACAATAAGAGAAAACCCTAAACAACCAAAACACTAACCCAAAGAGATGTAACACCAAGAGTTTATGGGCCCCGTTGGGGTTAGTTCGGAAACCAATTTCCCGGTGTTGTAACTTGGTCATATTATTTCTGTTTGACTTGTACGATACCTCGTTGGAAAGATCTCTCTGAGGAATATAGTTATCGACACAATTTCAATTGCAATCATCGTTTTTCCCAAAAAACGTTGTTTAGGTCCTAAAAACGGCTCTGGAAGTTTAGGACCAGAAAAACTGCCAAAAATAGTAAAATGTGATACAATTAAGGAAACAAATGAAACACACTAGGGGGTCTAGGTGGAATAAGTGGGTGGCCACCAATATCCACCTGGATCAATAGACGTACAAAATTGGGGATGCCTGTGGAACATTACAAAAGAAAGTTTGTGTTCCTTGCTTCGCACACCCATTCTCCTGGACAACACTTCTTCAACACATGCATTAAAGAAACACTTCTTGTAGATATCTTAATGCACCTTTGCTTTCTGTAGGGTGCCACTGCCATCATCGATTCTTATGAAGCACATTCCTAATGTTGAAAGAGAATTAATCTTTTGGAATCTGCCATTGCTGAAAAAACAAAGCCTACCATCACAAAAGAAATTAAAGTAAAAGGATCTGTATCTCTAGCGACAAGTTGTGAGAGCCAAAGCATGAAGTTTTCATGACCAATGGATACTAGTACAATACATTTTCCAATATAAAGAGTTGAGCCAGTTTTGTGCACATGGTGTGTTGATTTTTGTAGCTTGGGAGGTATTCCAAGCCCTAGGTTTTAGGGTTTAGAGGGCAAAGCACCATAAGGGTAGCTTGTGGGCTTGGAACCCAAGTGTGGGGTTTTTAACCCATCATGATTTGGGAAAAATCGTGATGAAGGTACAACATGTGATGGATGAGGATGATAGTGCTCAATGATATGATTCCAGTGCATCAAGAATCGTCCGAATCTAAGTTGTCGTTAGAGAGAAATGAATTTTTGAAGTTGAGAAGGTAATTATTGGTTACCAAGTCATGTAGGCTTGGTGTAAAAGTAGTCCAATAGATGGGTATCCTCATCAATTTTTTGAGCCCTTGTATGTGTATAAATACAAGGTGTATTGGAGTGTTTCAGAGCATCCATCTTGTGGCAATACATCTCTAAGAGAGCTCTGAAATTTGAAGAGACATAGCCGCAGTAGAAGAGGACTTGGGACAATGTGAAAGGAAGCCAAGGAACAACGTGAAGGGCCTATGTTTGAGGCCGAGTTGTTGGGCATTAGTTCAGACTCTTTACAGGATTGTTTTATGGGCTAAAGCAGATTCAAAAGGGTTGTTTCAAGTGTGTTCTAGTGCAGTAAGGTTGCGCAGTGAAGGCCGCAGGGATAAAAGACAAAACATAGTCATGTTAAGGGTTGTTTGGGGTGATTTGAGGGAGGTTGTAATCCTACAATAGTTTTTGTGCTAGGTCACAGGCCATAGCCAACAGCTAGGTTGTTTCTAAGGGCAATGTTGAAGGGTTAAGCCTAGATTTGTGGCAGCGTAGGCGTGGAGAGGCTCTCCTTGAAAGACAACAACCTTAATAGACTTATATGATGACTATGTGTGGGTGGAGGGTAGCATTGTGTGCCCTAACCAGTGGTACAATGACAACAAGTGCAAGAAGAGGACAACAGCATTTTGGAGAGGTGTATTGGGTCAAGTTTGAGACCAGATTGGATCATTTTGTTGAGCAGCTTGTTGATGCCATGTATAAGAAATTTTGAGGTGGTGGAGTGTCATATTAGGAGCAGATTCATCAGTGACTGATTAGGTGCCTTACAGCTTATTGGAGGGAAACATGTTGGCTACCCAAAGTAGCCCCAGAGTAGCAGACAAGAAGGATGTTGTTGGATGTGATTGGCCAGCCTAGAGAGCAGTTTGATGAGCTCGTGTTAATTGTAGCAGACGTGACTTGAAACCATGATAAGAGGAAGCCTTCTTGGAGTCTTGATGTGCAGATGCCTTGATGGACTAAGGCACTACTACTGAGCAAAACAGGAGCAAAGGACCAGTAGGACAAGATATGACATAGAAGCTACAACAACATTTGTCATTGTATCTTGTATACCATAAACTGTTATATTATTCAGATTTGGTTTAATATAACGAAGATTGGTGATTGTACATTATTGTACAATTTTGTTTAAAACTATTTATATTATGCAGATGTGATATACTGCTTTATATTACCATTGTGCAAAGTAGTTTATGGTCAAGATTCTTGGTTTGGTAGTGTCAGTGATTTTAACATTCTAACCTAGACCCAAGGTCATGGAAATTCAACATGGTATTAGAGCGTGTCTAAGCTACTTTGGAAGTAAGTAAATCAGAGTTGTGCGCAACAAAGTACAACGTGAGAGGGAGTTGGTCACATTGTAAGTGAAGGGCTCACTACAATGTTGAAGTTGCAGGTAGGTCTCTGGTATGAGGACAAGTTGGAGGGCTTGTCAAACTATAGTCCTTGGAAGGAAAGGATCAAGTTGGTCTTACAGGTCAACAGGCTCTGGGATTGTTGCCAGGGAGAAGCTGCTAGACTAGGATAGGTTGTGAGATGGCTTCATTCAGGAAGAGTTGTGAGACAAGGATCTTCATCTGAAGCAGAAGGCTTGAGATTATGACATGGAACTTGCATCATGAACGAAGGATAAGCAAATGAAGGACTTGAGTAAAGTCAAGTGTTTCAACTATGGTGAGATGGGTCATTTTTCATCAATATGTCTGATGAATAAAAAGGGAAATGATGAAAAGAAGAGAGGAAAGCAGGTCATTGGTGTTTCCACTTCATAAGAGATAGATGATCTCTCTAGGAGATTGGAATAGGAGGGATTTGCTATGATTTCTCATTTCTCATAGAGTACTATCACTGAGGATGGATGGTACATGGATAGTGGTGTGACGAAGCATATGATAGGGTCACAAGTGGTTTTTGAGACTCTAGCTAGATGGGACTGAAAGTTGCACATGATGTTGGGTGACAAGAGTCAGTTGGAGATCCAAGGATCAAGTGTTCTGCCATTCAGGATGGAAACATGACATGTGATGCGGGTCCAGGATGTACTATTTTCACCAAGACTCAAATATAGCGTGATTTCTATCTCGATGATCGAGAGGAAAGGTTTTGAGATCTTGTTCCAAGATGGGAAGGAAAGAATCAGGCATATAGGCTCTAAGTCTGATGGGATTATATTCAGAATTAGAGAGTATGGTCTTTACAGGTTGACAAGAAAGCCCGTGGATCATGGAAAGAAGTAGGTGGAGCAAGTGCAAATTCTAGAGAAGCATAAACAGGTGCAGGCTTCAGAGGAGTAGGTACAGGTTCTGTTGGCTTGGTGGGGCCTGACCCTTGTTCAGTGTTAGTTAGCCAAACAAATCCCTACACTACTATCCCTTTCAGCATCAGCCCGTGGAGCGCAGACTGAAGTCTTACCCGAAGCAATATGGGGGGATGCTGGAACTAAGTTTCTGCACCCTGAGATGGTCGTGATGTCGGTTTATTCCTTCTATTCCTGCTCTCACACAGTTCATCAAGTTCTAGGGATCTGTCAGTCTAGCCCTTTATTCTGCCCTTCAGTACCTCCGCGGAGGGGTATGATCGACCTTCACGCAGCCCTAACCTGTGGTTCAGGCACTTTCGTGCTGCTAAACCAACGTATAGAACAAATTCCCAAACTAGCTTAAGTGTCTTACTTATCTTATTAAACAATCACAGTTAGCCCCACGTAAATAGATATCCTTAATTGCGTTCAATTATCCAACGTAATTACATACATTCACACATCACATAAGCATTATAATTGAAATTTATACATAATATGACAAGATGCATTAACAGGAAACAAAGACACATAATTTGTAGAATACTTCTATTTATTGATATATTTAGATGATTATAGACTCTATCCGCCCTCCGCACACAGCTGCAGGGGTTCACGCACTCATCTGTGGACTTCTACCCTAGGCCTCTGTGCACTCAGCTGCAGAGCCTCTACCTACACTAAGACCCGAAACTTAGACTTTCCTCCTTATCGCTCAAGACTCCTTACAACTTATGACTCATCTGAACTACTTAAAGCTTACTTACTTAGCTCCTTTTATACAATCCCATGGTCCACGAACCATGGGTAGATCTTTACAACTAAATTTACTTTACAAAATTAAGGGCGGACAACCCTTTATGACTCATGGCACCATCACGCTCTGTGACCACAAAATGCGGAGACTTTACAATTTTATTCCAAAATTTGACCCAAAAAATTGTCCTTGGGGGATCCTGTTCCCAATAAGCCCCCAACACAAACATCGTGACTTGCCCTCCAATCACTCGGTAGGCACAAAGATCTTAGCACGAATACATCCCAGCTCGACCCTTATGACTGCAACCTCGGTTGTGCACTGTGCAACCGCCTGCTTTGCGTCTTCCACCATTTGCTCTGTCATTGCTCTAGAACTCTCAGCCTGAACCTTTTATTGAGTTGTTTTCAAAGTCCCAAGCTTTCCTTCAATAGAGGCTATCACTGTGTAAGCCTCATCCAGCAAGGGCTTCATTCGTGCTTTCAGCACTATTTCCTTGTGAAACACTGCATCCACTTGTTCCTTCAACTGCTTGGCCTCCTGTAGCTTCGCCAATATCTGTGTGAACGCGACGGTTTGTGTTGTGCCTTTGACCTCATCATAGCGCTATTGTAGCTCGCATGCTTCCATCTCTAGCCGTGTACATTAGGGTCCTCCTGCAAGCTTTTCAGGACCTCGAACGATTGCTCAAAAAGTTGCATGAAGTCTGTTACTGCACTGTCAACTGCTGCTACTACTTCCTTGAAGTGGTCGCCCACTACTCCCTTACTTATGGAGGAGTTGAAGGTTGGGCCTTCAACTATAACTCTGTGATATGTAGGTTCAACTCCAACTGAACCCTTGCCATTTTTGTACGAGCATTGCGCACCCCCGTGGCTAGCTTGCAGATGCGCACCTTGACTGGTTCTTCCTCAGGAATAGCCAACTCTGGGACCATTCGGCATGCCTCCTCGATGACCTGCATTATACGCTTGTTCTGGTTGGTCACCTTGGTCATAGCAATGATGGTGGAGTCTTGTTGTAGTTCCATCTACTCATTGTTAATCCACTGCTCACTGATCACCTGTAGGGCACGGTGCTCACGAGCCCTCAATTCTGCAATCACCGCATTCTGCAATAGGTGGAGCGCTTCACTAGGGAGCGTTGCCAGATTCAACCCTACTCCCTTTAGGGCACTGAAAGTGGGCCTGTTAGCTTCGTTCTCCACGGTTAGTGCTCCATCAGGCAGCACTATCGCACTGGAGGGCTTCGCCCCCAGCATCTCGGCAGCTTCTGACATGCCGATAGCAAGGCTAGTAGACACCGTGCCAGCCTGTGACGTGTGGGTCTGTAGCTCCTGTAGACGTGGTTGGATAGTCTCCAATACTAGTTGTTGCTGCTACTCAAGCTATTGTAGGGCCTCCACGGTGACATCCCGCACCGTGTCACCGATGTCATGCAAAGCACCCTTAGTGAGGGTGATTGGGTCCAACAATGTTTTAGTAGCCTTTGATTTCTTCCTAGACCCTCCTTTCTCCTACTCCCTTGGATTCTTAATGCAAGCGGGCGTTGCCTGTGGGTCCGCGCTGTGTTGTTCTGTCTGCTCGTCCGACTCCTCCTCTGTCTCAAGTGAAGGCGACCTTATGCCTTTGTCAAAGCCCCGTTATGTTCCTCCTATTTGCTTTACTACCTTCTAAGCAGCATCGTGCTCTGCCCAGGTCTTGTTAGCGGCCTCCTTCTTTCTCCTTTCGGAGAGCTGCGTCATATTTAGCTTGGCCTCCTCCTTATTTCTCTATGCGGTGGACTTGCTCCCTCCCACCACCAAGTCTGATGTGGTGCGCCACTCTACTGGCCATCGATCAAGTACTGCATCAATGGCATCATTCGTTTCCAGGTAAGGCAAGTCACACCATTTCTGTGCAGGGTCCTTCCGTGCCCTGATGGCCACATGTTGAAAATCTGCTTTGAACTCTGCGTAGCCCTGTAGGTTGGCAAACACCGTAGGCGACAACCGCGGTTTTCGATTGATGGCCATGTGGATGTTCATCTCCATCAAGATCCAGAAGATATTACTGTCCTTGATTTGCTGCACATCCTTGGTCACCCATAACGAAGCGTACTTCACTGCTTCTAGTAGGTCTGGCACAACCGAATGGAATTGGATGTCCTCTGGTAGCTCCCATTCTACCAGTACAATCGACAAAAAGATCCATGCGTAGTGGAACATCTTGCTGAGATCCTGTGCTTCACGGAAGTTTGCGAAGAACTCTCCGCGAAGATAGTCCGACCAGTTGAACTAGACTCCTTCTGCGCACTGGCCTGCTAGCGCGACAACAAGCGCCGGCACCTCGTCGGCGCGACACTTCCTCATCACCTTCCCTACTAAAATCTATATAGCCACCTTTACAGCAGGGTCACAGATGCTAGATATGGCATATCCACGTGGCTTCTTTACCAACTTAAACTTCTCTTTCATGGCCTTTGCGAGGGCCTGCTCACCACCTTTTTCGCCAAATATCATGGCTGGATTTTCTCCTATGTAGGGAAATCGTGTGATCCTATGGATCAGTCTGTTAGTGATGCGTATTGGCTCCTCCAGCCATAGAAACCTATCATGCACCAAGCATATCAGCTTCTTGATGACCAATACTATAACTAGGGTGTGGTTGTAGTGCGACACCCAAAGCAAGTTGAGAAACCCTGCCTTGTCTACTCCTCTGAGCCACCCCCGTGGCTCCAATGCGGTCATTACAGTGGTTGTATCGATGACGCAGTGCATCAACTGCTCGGTCGCCAGGTGTGGGAACTTCTCATGATCAGCCAAGTCCCAGTCCTCGAGTTTTAATAGCGGAACCTGCGCTGAGCGCGGTCCTTCAAAAACAATCTCATCTGGTAGCAAAGGGGTTTGCAAGGGGGTCTTGCTATCATTGATATCTTTCGGAACCTCGGCCTTGCCCTTCCACAGAAGGATATACTTAGCCAACCGAGTGATAGGGTTAGCACCCTAGGCCTCAAAATCCTCCACATCTACTCCCACATCCTCATCATCCATCAGGATGTCTTCAATTTCTTCCTCCTCTGGCTCCAAATTGATGGCTTTGCCCTTCTCCTATGCGGTAGGCTTTGGTGGGTTTCTTCTTGGTGATGCGTGCACCAGTATTGCAAGCTACTTTCCCTTTTTATCCTTTGCACTCTCCTTTGTTGGGATTGAATTTGGTCTCGGCGTCCTTGGTGATTTGGGGACTTTGGCTAATACTTCAGCAACCTCTGGAGCAGCTACTTCTGCCTCCATCTCAATTTCCGGCACCAACTCCTCTGCTTCGATATCTATAGCTTTTGTGGGCGTCGACATGATGTTCTGCAAGAACTCTTATGTCTCCTTCGGCAATGTCTCAAATACTGAATTGGCTATCAAAAGTTCGTAGTGCTCACGATTCATGTGCGCTTGAGAGCTCAACAACTCAATTCTTGAAATGCCAAGTGTTTTTTGTTGGGAAACCACCTATAATTTATAGGGCATTTTGAATTCAAATCCGACTATTCCCCACAAATTTGATTCATTAATGCCAGATTGGCACCAGATTTTCAAGGATTTGACCAATAAATTTCGTCTTAAATGCCGGTCGCCTGCTCCATTTGGCCGCATTTCTACCATCAAATCATGAACATTGACTTTAACAATCACTTTCTGGCCGACCTATGCGATTTCTCCCTGGGTAGCGCAACTCCCTTCATGTTGCCGCGAACCTTGTGACACTTCCTTGCTTCGCACAATCCTCCAATCGTGTAGCTCCCCAACCTGGGCAATGTAGTTTATAGTCCCGCGCCTCCTTTCAGCTGCCTGGAGCGCTAAGACTGTGCTACCTTCATATAGCCACATGGCTGGATCACCCGTGTATGGCTTCAAGCGACTGCCATTCACCTTTTCTGGGAAGGAATCTCCATTCAATTTGACCAGTTGCATCGCTTCTCCGTCAATAATCTCTTTAATGACATAGGGCCCTGTTATAGAAATATTTGGGCACTACAGCCCCAATCACATATTTCCATAAACCAAGGGCTTCTAAACCCCTAAAAGTGTTGTTTCATACCCTAAAGGAACAAGGTCAAATGATTACATCATCTCCTAAAAGTTCTCCATGAAAAAGTACTCAAAACTGGTCAAAACTGGACCATACAGACTGCTCCATGCATAGGGTGCGATGCATCTCACCTATTACACACGGGGGGTGCGATGCATACTGGAAATCCCTTCTGTAGGATGCGATGAATGAGAGAAAACAAATGGCAGAAGCAGTTTGCTAGGTGGAAACCCAGAGAATCTTCTAGAAACTGCTCATATGACACTTGCCTCTCTAAATTCGCCCAGGGATGAGTAAGAGATCCGAAAACTCCAAGTGGAACCAAGAACTATTAGTGAAATGACACTAATCAAAATCCCAAAAGCTGACTCACTCTCCTATAAACATCTATATATGGATCCCTCATCCAAGAGATCCAGAGGCTGGAATTTTGTAATTTGCAAGGAAGTGTTGTTGGTTTCTCTTTGAAGACATTGTTGGGTGATCTTGCTTTGTATGAGGTGAAGAGGGCTTTCATGCTGGGAGGATGATGCTGGATCAGACAACTTGGTTGTAATCCTCTCTTCTACTAATTCTATCAATAAAGCTATTTGAGTTTTCCTCCATATGCTTGTATATCTCTGAATCTTGTATTTGTGTATGCATTTATATGGTTAATGTACATCTGATCCTACATTATTTATGGTTATAGATCTCTATGCTTTGATGGTATTTTGTTTCTTTGACTCTATAGGTGTTCTTTGAAGCAGGACAGGTGAGAAAGGAGTGGCAAAAGCTCTATCAAAGGAGAGAGGAAACGAGCAAGGAAACTAGCGAAAGACTGAGGTTGGTACTCTCTGCTTCTCTGTCATCTATCTCTCATAAAGGAAAACATAAGTAACTTTAATATGTTTGTTTCTAAGATAGCTACCCGTCTTAGTGGGACTAGGAGCTCTGAATGGACACTAGTTTTCTCGATAAAAATGGTGACTCCACTGGGGAGCGAATAGTTTTTTTGTTTTGTTACTATTGTTTGCTTTATAAACCACAGACGAAGCCTGAAGTTAAGGCAGCTAGCCTTTGAACTGCTTTTTCTTTGCAACTGCAAAGTAGATCAATGTTGCTTCAGTCAATCTCTGGGTTGGTTTATGGACTAAACATCTGCCTTGCAAACATCCTAAGTGCCCTAGTGGTAGCTCAAATAACCTCATTAGATCAGCGCCTATACTTTTTGTTTACTGACAATCATTAGCTCAACCTAAATCATTAAACTTAGCTACAAACTATGAGTGAAAACCAAGCACATTCTCGTCCCTGGACCATCGTACTGTCTCTTCTTGGAAAACTAGATGCATTGCACCTCCCATGTGTTGCAGGTGAGATGCATCCCTGTTTAACTGTGTTACAGGTGTGATGATTGAATGAGAATGTTTCTGCCTCCAGATTTTGGTTTTTCCTTCATTGTCTTCAGCTTTATTCAGTAGTTTCGCTGTCTATGATCAATATATCTCTGTTGAAACCATCTTCCTTTGCATTATTCAGTCTCCATCAGAAGGAATTTTGAATGTTTTTTATGTATTTTTCATCATTTACAGTTCTCCTTTGCAAATAGTAGCTTAATCGAACTGTCATCTTTTGATTTGAAAGTGTCACAAGTGTCGTTTTCAGTCAAGAAAAAGAGTGTCACAAAGCATTCCTCTTTTAGATAGTCGATTACACTTTTTCCATTGTATTTGATTTGAATCATTAGTATTTAAAGTGTCGAAAGCAGTTTTAAATTCAAAATCGCAAAGTGTCGTCTTGACCTTACTTTCGTTTTTTGAAAAGAAAATTGTTAGTACTGTCGCTTTGAAAGAAAATAGTTCAGATCTATACTTAGTTTTATTTTTTTCATTCTCACATTAAGGAAACTGAAAAACAATACATGCATATGCATTTGCATTAAGACTGCATGCTGAAGTTGATTTAGGAAAAGTGCATCTAGTGTGTGCTCTCTGCTCTATGTTGAGAGAATTTCATTTCTCTTTCCTTAGTAGCTAGGATTTTCATTTCAAAAAGAAAATAAACGACTATTTATCATCTTATATTGCATATTTAGGAATTTTATATCTACATCATGCGGTGAACCTTAAAGGCAAACTTCTTAAGAAAGATCAATTGTAAAATGAACTTCAATGAACATAAAAACGCTTTGGAACCTAACGCACAACATTTAGAAGTCTAGGCTAGAGACGTATTCCGGCTTTGTAAAGCCTAGTAACTATCACTTTCATCATAGGTTGGGTGATTCCTCCTCTTTGAGATGACAAGTGCCAGTATGGACTTGTTCTCCCACGTACCGTCGAGTATATATTGGGAGACCAAAATAGGCTACATCCTTTATCCTTAGGAAGCCGTGTCTGCTGCCCTATCGATCGTAATGCACTGAACACAGCATTTGGGAAGATTGACTGCCATACCGTAAAAAGTATTATGCAGTTTTGCGATTGGTTTGGTAATCCCTATGTCTAGATTTCCAGAGTAGTCACTTTCATTCCTTTTCAAACTCCTTAAAAGAAAAGGTCCATCTGAACACTTATCACTTCAGGCTCATTAGAAATCGAAGGCGAGTAGAGTCATCTTTAGCTTTTTCTTGACTCTTAAAAATTGAAAAAGCAAGTTGTGTCAAAGCGTCATAAAATTTATTTTAATCGGAATAATGTCACTATTCCCTCATTGGTCTTTAGGTTGAGAAATGGAGTCTACCAATCAAGGATTTCCCCTTGGGGGAAATCCTAGTCCCTTCTCCTCTTGGGGGGATGTTGGTGCTCCACACATGGCCACATTGCCCCTTCCAGGACTCACAATTGGCCTATTAGTATGGCTTTTCTCGACCTCTATCGTTCAAAACACCGCAATTCCTCAACAATCCAATCAGCAACCAGATGAAGTTGCTCCCCTACCTTCTACTTCGTTTGTTTCTCCCTCTCCTTCTTCTTCTTTGCCTGGTGAAGCTAGTCACGCTAAAAACCAAGTAACTAAGAAGAAGAAGAAAGGGAAGGAGAAGAAGAAGAAGAATCCAATAGCGAAAGGGGGAAACCATACATCATTTGGCGAAAATCCACAACCTGCACCTTCCAAACCTAAATCTCCATGTGTCATTTGCAAGGGAGACCATTATCATCGAGATTGTACCTACATCCCAAGGATCTTGAGGGACTGGTCTCCCCACTTGCACAATCCGGTGTCTTCAACCGTTGACGATCATGTTGAGAGCACACTATCAACTAGTGAAAACAAAGTCAATGGACAAAAAGGAAGATCCAAATTTCCTTGTAGACTGTGTGAAGGCAATCATGCCCTCCACTGTTGTCCCTTCCTAGAGGAAGCTAAAAGAGTCTTGGATAACCGTCCTGTGTCACCGCAGTGACTTCCTCCTAGATACAAGAAACTCTTGTTGAGTCCATCACTAGTTGAAAATCTGACTGACACACCGTTGTTGTCGGTTAAAGCACCTATCATTGAAGAT
Source organism: Pinus tabuliformis (assembly GCA_031772625.1). Classification (NCBI taxonomy): domain Eukaryota; kingdom Viridiplantae; phylum Streptophyta; class Pinopsida; order Pinales; family Pinaceae; genus Pinus; species Pinus tabuliformis. The sequence continues at coordinate 411,376,257 of CM062809.1, read as the reverse complement.
AAACCATCTAAGTCCACACCGGACCAAAGTCAACAGGTCGAGATGGCAATGGACCCAATCTTGTCTTCAAAGGGCCCACCTTCAGATGATACTGTCACCAAAGAGAATGAGAACGACACGATCCAAATTCTCTTCGTAAACACAGACTCCGATGAACATGGGGGAAATTTACCCATTCCTTTACTACAGGAAGGAAGTTCTTCAGAGGTTTATCTGGCCTTTTATTTGGTCCCACCTCCAAGCAACCTAGTCTTTTCCTTCGATTGGAATCTACTAGGCAGACCCCACCTACCATCTAATGTACCATTTTGAATCATAGTACAAGCTTACAGAATGATCATGGTTGGTACTATCATAGATGAAGGGGCTTCTGTGAGTATCCTTTCCTCAACTTCTTGGAAAGCACCTAGTTCGCCATTGCTTCTGCCTGAGATTCAAAATATGACAGGCTTCGGCAAAGGAGCCAGTCGACCGTTAGGGATCCTTCCAAATTTTCCTCTAACTTTGAGAAGGAAAACCGTTCATCTAAACATGATGGTAATCCAAGGGCCTCTAGATTACAATCTACTCCTTGGGTGTGACTACATTTATCGCATGGGAGCTATTGTTTCCTCACTCTTCCGAGTGATGTGCTTTCCACATGAAGGTAGAGTGGTCCACCTAGTTGACCAGCTTTCATTCCCTGGTTCAAACGCAGCTATTAGTCAAATGCCATCCCTAACTGGTCTTTTTGCACAAGGAATGTCTCATCAATCTCCAGTCTGTCCACCTGATGAATGCAAGTGATTCGGTGATTGTGACTGAAACCAGGAGGCATCCGCACTGGTCTTCTTCAGCAAAAAACCCCAGATATAAGGTAGGTTTCCGCATAGGAATATAACTAGTCTGACAATCCTGTCCGTTTAGGAAAATGGATCAGCCTGGAAAAGGATTCCTCCGTCAAAGGTTAGGTGATTGGAACTGGAATAACCTTCGTCCATTTCGATGGACAGAGCCAAGGAAGTGTTTTGTCTGCAAATGCGGATGAAACAATCTTGCTAATGCGAGAACTCCCATATGGTGACCTGGAAACTCTACTTTATACCTGGGGGCATGCAAGTTAAAAGAGACCATTTATTTTCTTAGTTTGTAGGCTCTTAACCCTTTAGACTCGTAGGTTGGTTGTTCCTAGCTTGCATAACGACAGGCTTCGGAGCAAAGTTTCAATGGGGCAAGCTCCCTAAAAAACGAACCATTTAATGAGAGACATCCTTATTATATGACTGGCACGAGCAGTTTTACGCAAAGTTCAAGCTCATTAAAAAATAAACCTTTCCATGAGCAGTTTTACGCGAAGTTCAAGCTCGTTAAAAAATAAACCTAGCAATGAGCAAGTGTTCCCATAGAGTTTAAGCTCATTAAAAAATGAACCCCACCTTTAGTAAATAACCATTGCAATCACGTAATTATCAGCTTTTGAACCTTGGTCATGTTCTTACCATCACCTCCACTCTTTTTTAGTCGATCATACGCCTCCATTTGATTGTTTACCCTTTTGAGGAACAACTGCGATGAGTGATTCTATTAGCCACCTTCTTTACACTGCCATGATTGAAAAGTTCCAAACCTTACCTGAAACCAGTTGCTATCCGAAAACATCACTCGTTCCTCAAAAAATGAGTCTCCTTTAAGCTCTTTTCATTTGACTCATAAAATATGAAAAGATTGCCGAGCAATTGGCCTCTCCAGCTCGTTAAAATCGATCAAAAGTGCCATCCATCCTCTAGATTTTAATCTTTTTGGACCTAAGGGATTATTACACAAAAATATCAAGCGCTTGGCTTGTTCGGCTCATTAAAACTATCGAAAAGTCATCCCTTTCATATTATTTTACACTTTTTCGGACTCAAGGGATTACATTACAAAAAAGGACCACTAGAGTTGCCTTTATGTCTCTTTTTAGACTCTCTAAAATTGAAAAGGACCAAGTTATATTTGTCGTTAAACTCGTTAAAACAATAGCAACAAACTTGTCCATGCATACAAAAGCGAGTTTCACTATCGCTAGGCTCGTTAAAACATAGCGATAGGTTTACGTGAAGGGCAAATTATAGAACAAGCATATGTTATCCTCCTCAAGCTTGACAAAAATAAAGAGGCGTTGGTCAGCAATGACTGGGGAAAAAGGGGAAGAAAACTTGAATAGCTTCATTGGTAGTAGGTCGCTCTTGAACATGACACTTTCACTCCGTCACCATGATTGAGTAGGGTCGAATGACAACAATCAAATTGGTGGTGATCATATTGGTTCAAAAGAAGGATAGGTACCTGACCTTAGAACAGAGGCTTCCACTGTACCATCCATTTTTGGGGTTAACACTACCAATCCATTTCAGTGTCGCCGATATGTTCAAGAGAAGTCACTCAGAGAATTCACCAACCTAGCTAACACCTCATCCACTGCAGTACCTTCACTCTCCATTTTTCATGACCACCACCCTGAACCTTATATCATCAGATCGTTTTCACCTCCACAAAATCATTTGCTCTGTTTCGTGTCGTAGATGTGGGATTCATTAAGGTCCTCCTACGATGGGTCACTTCTTGTCAATATCAGCTCATTATCCAAGGAACAACCCTTTCAGTACTTTGAAGCTTGCATGCCTCAATGGCAAGTTTCTCACTTCCGGCGACAAGTTTACATGAATGGCCTTTGACCGAAAGATTTTGCGTGGTGTTCAACATCAACTCATGTATTCACAACACGTGAATTGTACTGCAGTACCTTGAGGGTCATCATCATTATCGGTGATTCCTCTCGCACCTGTTAACAGCTTACATCATTGGCTGGTAATCAGGCGATGTCTTTCCATGTTCGACATCAGAACATCTTTTCACATGGATCGACTTGTACTTCGGGCGAAGATTGAACGAGTTGAAGACCTAGGATCTAGTTTCATCCATCCTTGCTGCGATATATTTAGGAAAATAAAGACATCAAATGTACATCACAGTGACACAGATAATCATCCAAACTAAAGGATGATGGCTCTACCAGAATCATCAGTCTGCCACACAGACGATTGTCTGTCTTATGTACATGAATATGAATTTATAAAGCTGAGCATGGGAATGCCCACCTCAGCTAGATCATGAAAATATTATGAAGATAATGTATTGTATTGTATCTTATTACAGGTCACCTTCCAGTTCGAAAAACCTCGGATCCTCAATTTAAAGCATTTCACCCAACATCAGAAGATTTAGACCTCATGCTTTAGGGGGTAACTATTATAGACATATTTGGGCACTGCAGCCCCAATCACATATGTCCATAAACCAAGGGCTTCTAAACCCCTAAAAGTGTTATTTCATACCCTAAAGGAACAAGGTCAGCTGATTACATCATCTCCCAGAAGTTCTCCCTGAAAAACTACTCAGAACTAGTCAAAACTGGACCATACAGACTGCTCCATGCATAGGGTGCGATGCATCTCACCTATTACACATGGGGGGTGTGATGCATACTAGAAAGCCCTTCTATAGGGTGTGATGAGCGAGAGCAGAGAAATGGCAGAAGCAATTTGCTAGGTGGAAACCAAGAGAATCTTCTAGAAACTGCTCATATGACACTTGCCTCTCTGAATTCGCCCAGGGATGAGTAAGAGATGTGAAAACTTCAAGTGGAACCAAGAACTATCAGTGAAATGATACTAATCAAAATCCCAGAAGCTGACTCACTCTCCTGTAAACATCTATATATGGATCCCTCATCCAAGAGATCCAGAGGTTGGAATTTTGTAATTTGCAAGGAAGTGCTGCTGGTTTCTCTTTGAAGACATTGTTGGGTTATCTTGCTTTGTATGAGGTGAAGAGGGCTTTCATGCTGGGTGGATGATGTTGGATCAGACAGCTTGGTTGTAATCCTCTCTTCTACTACTTCTATCAATAAAGCTATTTGAGTTTTCCTCCATATGCTTGTATATCTCTGAATCTTGTATTTGTGTATGCATTTATATGGTTAATGTACATCTGATCCTACATTGTTTATGGTTATAGATCTCTATTCTTTGATGGTATTTTTCTGCTTTGACTCTACAGGTGTTCTTTGAAGCAGGACAGGTGAGAAAGGAGTGGTGAAAGCTCTATCAAAGGAGAGAGGAAACGAGCAAGGAGACTAGCGAAAGACTGAGGTTGGTACTCTCTGCTTCTCTCTCATCTATCTCTCATAAAGGAAAACATAAGTAACTTTAATCTATTTGTTTCTAAGATAGCTACCCGTCTTAGCGGGACTAGTAGATCTGAATGGACACTAGTTTTCCCGATAACAGGCCCTAACCAGTGCATTCTGAATTTCCCTGGAAATTTATCATACTTGTTGTCATATAACAAAACCAAGCCATTTACCTTAAAGGTGCGCAGCTTAATGTGCCGATCATGCCATGATTTTTCGTGCTGCTTTTAGACCTGTTGGTGAAATCCAGCTAGAAATATCTCTTCCTCAAGCTCAGCCAGCTGTGCGAGCCTCTCTTCTAGGGCTGCATGATCAGTCATACCCGTGAGTGCGCTATGCATAGACTAGGCACAATGTATTCCATGGGAATCACTACTTCAACACCATATACAAGCCTAAAGGGTGTTTGTCCAGTCAACTTCTTGCATGTCGTCCGATAGGCCCATAGTACTGCGAGTATGCATAGGTCCCAATCACTTCATGGAGTGTTGCAAACCTTGTTCAAAGCATTCTCTAACACTTTACTAAATGCTTCCATTATCCCATTAGCATGTGGGTGATAAGGGGTGCTCTTCTAGTGATATACCTGAAATTCCTCTATTAGTGCGCTGATAGTTTCATTCAGAAAGTGAGTACCACGATCACTCATCAAAATCTTTGGACACCCAAATCGTGTCAGTACATACTCAAAGAGGAACTTTGCAGTAGTCGTGCCTGTGCAATCCTTCATAGGCTGTGCTTCAACCCATCGAGTCAAATACTCCATTGTTGTGATAATGTACCTTGCTCCCATCTTTCCTTGGGGCTGGATGGGTCCCACAAAATCTATCGCCCATTTCTCAAAGGGTTGTATTGTCATCTGTGGATTCAAAGGTAGCTCATCCCTCTGCGATGGCCTGCCAGTCCTTTGACACACATTATATGCTTTTTAGTATGCTTTTGAATCCTAATGGAGTGTTGGCCACCATAACCCTGCACGTAAAATCTTCTGCGCAGTCGCTCTACCTGCATAATGTCCTCTCGTGGCGCCCCCATGAGTGTCCGCGAGGACACTGCTCCTTTCAAACTCCAGTACATACCATCGCAATATCTCATCGGACCCCATTTTATACAGTCGCCCAAAAATAAAAGAAAAGTCTATTGCGCGCACCACTAACTGCTTCTTTTGCTAGATGGTGTATCCTTCTAGGGCAGTTACTGTCGTTAAGAAGTGTATAATATCTTCAAAATGACCATTCGCGATATGCACTGCAAATAGTTGCATGTAAGGAAATCCTTCTTCCAAATTAGTTGGCTCTTCCCCTATTTTGATGCGTGACAGAGGGTCTGGTCCCATGTTCAGTCGTCCAAGCTTCACAATAACTTTAAAATCATACTCCTGTAACAATAACAACCACCTGCAAATTCTTCCCCCAACTCAGGCTTATTGACCAGGTATTTCAACATGGAATGATCCGTATACATCTTAAAATGGCCTCCCAGCAAATAGTGTCTAAACTTCTGGAGCGCGTATACCATGGCTAACCCTTCGCACTCGGTGGTGGAATAGTTCTTCTCCTCCTTGGATAACCTTCTACTTTGGAATGTTATAGGGTGGTCCAAGTCTCCTCTGCTAGACTATGTCAGTACTACTCCCAACGCTATGCATGACGCACCGACATGTACATGAAACTCCTTCTTCCAATTCGGGAAGACCAAAATTGGCGCGGTGACCATATTTTCCTTCAATACATCCAAGCTTTTCTTACAGTCCTCATTCCAGTAGAATGTGACATCATTTTTCAACAACTTCTCCATAGGCGCGGTGATCTGGGCATAGCCCTTGATAAACTTTCTGTAATATCCAGTATGCCCTAGGGTAGCACGCAACTGTTTCGCACTCCTTGGTGCTTCTGAGTTAAGGATCATCGTGATCTTCGCGGGATCTACCATCAGTCCCTGTTTACAAACCACATGACCCATCATGGTCTCAAAAGGAACACAAAACATGCACTTCTTCAGATTGAGCACAATCTGGTATCTTCAACAAGTATCTAGCATCAGGCGTAAACTGGTGACATGGCATTTTACCAGCCCAAACACAGTCTAGTCATCAAAGTACACTTCCAGGAACTTATGAATAAATTCCTTGAACGTCACAACGACTACGCATGAGAAAATAGCAGGCACATTCTTCAATCCAAAAGGAATTACAGTGTACTAAAAACACCCCCACTCAGTCGCGAAGGTTTTCTTGCTCCTATCCTCTGGCGCGATTTTGATCTGATGGTCCTCAGAGAACCCATTAGTGAAGGAATATGCTTCTTGGCCACCTACATTTTCCAACACTTCATCAGTGAACAGAGTCGGGAAATGATCATGCACACAAGCGTCATTCAACTTCCTGAGATCTACGCATATCCTTATTTCATCCTTCTGCTTCTTCTCCTATACCACCATTGGGCTCACCCAATCAGAGTCTTCCACAGGCTCTGTTGTGGGGAAAAATGCCTATGCAGGACGATACTATCCACCTAAGGTGTGACAGTGCCTTAGTAACAAACGAGTACAGCTACACTGGTTTCTTCCTTTATGAAATGTGAAAGAAGAGAGATCAATAGACTTACCGGTGTCTCTCGTTTGTCCCTCGATCCAATCTCCCTTCTCTTTGGGTGTTCACAGCTACTTGCCTTCTTGCTTATCCAGCTACAACTTTCTGCAAGATCACAAGAGAACAGCTACTTGCGACAAGAGAACAACTACTTGAGACAAGAGAAGAACACTACACAAAGACAGATGTTCACATTCATAACTAGTTTAGGATTAGAAATAAACCAAATACACTAATACATTTATACATCAAAATACATCAGCATATAGGAGAAACCAAGATAGCTTTATTGATGAATAACAAGGTTCAGGAAGAGATACAACCCAGAGGGTTCCAATCCAGCATCTCCTTCCCAACAAATGGAATTCCTATCTTCAGCCCCTTCAAAGCATTAAGCACCCAATGATTCCAGTCTCAAACCAACATCAATTCTTTGCAATAACAAAATTCCAGCCCCTAGATCTCATGGAGGAGAGATCCATATATAGATGTTTGGAGAGAGGATGAGTCAGCTTGAGATCTGACTAGTGTCCTCTCCCTCTATCAGTTCTTGAGTCCACTTGGAGGTTCTTGCTTCCACTTGGAGATTTGGAACCTCTTACTCATCACCAGTCGAATTCCCTGAGGCAAGTGTCATTTTGGAAGCTTCCTGGGTTCTGACACCTTGAGGAATGAGTCTGCCACTTGTCCAATCTCGCTCAGTGCAGGTAGCCAGTGTTGGATTCGACATTCAGCACAGGTATCCAGTGGAGCCATTGACATTCAGCACAGATGGTCAGTGGAGCAGTTGACATGATCCTGAATTGACTTGTTTTTGAGCAGTTTCAGGTGGAGAACTTTTGTGAATTGCTGTGGTTTGTTAGCCTTGTTCCTCTAGGGGTAGGAACAACATGTTTAGGGACTTTGGACCCCTTAGATTATGGACATTTCATGCTCAATGCTGTAAGGCACAAAAATTTCTATAACAGTTGCCCCCTAAAGTATGAGGCTGTTTATCGGGCGAAATGCTTTATCAGGGGGATCCGAAGTTCATCCAATGCTGGGAGGAGACCTGTAATACAATACAATACAATACATTATTTTTCATACTGCTTTCATGATCTAGCTGAGGCGGGCATTCCCATGCTCAACTTTATAAATTCATTTTTCTGTACATAGAACAGACAATCGTCTGATGATAGACTGATAATTTTGATGAAATTATCATCCTTTGAGTAGGATGATTATCTGCTGCAATGATGTACATGTCAATGTCTTTATCTTTCCTGAATATATATCGCAGCCTGGATGGATGAAACTAGATCCGGGGTCTTCAAACTCGTCCGATCTTCACTCTAAGTACAAGTCGATCCATGTGAGAAATGTTCTGAAGTCGAACATGGAAAGACATCGCTTGATTACCGGTCAATGATGTACACTGTTAACAAGCGCGAGAGGAATCACCGATAATGATAATGACCCTCAAGGTACTGCAGTACAATTCATGTGGTGTGAATAAAGGACTTGGCGTCGAACACCACGCAAAATCTTTCGGTCGAAGGTCATTGATGTATACCTGTCGCCGGAAGTGAGAAACTTGCCATTGTGGCATGCAAGCTTCAAAGTACTGAAGGGGTTGTTCCTAGATCAACTTCTTGGATAATAAGCTGACGTCGACAAGAAGCGATCCGTCACAGGAGGGACTTAATGAATCCCACATCAGTGACACGGAACGGAGCTAATGATTTTAATGGAGGTGAAAACGATCTGTGACATATGATTCAGGGTGGCGGTCATGAATGGATGAAGGATAATGTATGGTAGCGGATGGGACACGGTTGACTCTTTCTGAACGACTTCTCTTGAACATATGGTGACACTGATGTGATGGATCGGTAGCATTACCCCAAATATGGATGGTATGGCGAGACCATGGTGATGTGACCGGTGAATGAAACAACCCAACCCGATTGTGGTACGGAGGAAAAGTGTCATGTTCAAGAGCGACTTGCTACCATCAAAGTTTTCTTTAGTTTCTCCCAATTTTTCCCCAGTCATTGCTGACCAGTACCTCTTTATTTTTGTCAAGCTTGAGGAGGATAACATATGCTTGTTCTATAACCTGCCCTTCGAGCAAGCCCATCGCTATGTTTTAACGAGCCTAGCGATAGTGAAACTCGTTCTCGTCTAAAGACAATTTTGTCGCTATTTAATGATTTTAACGAGTCTAACGACAAGGATAACTCGGTCCTTTTCATTTTTAGAGAGTCTGAAAAGGTACATAAAGTTAACTCCAAAATTCCTTTTTTGTCATCTAATCCCTTAAGTCCGAAAAAGTATAAAACAATACAGAAGGGATGAGTTTTCGATAGTTTTAACGAGCCGAACAAAACAAGCGCTCGATCTTTTTGTGCAATAATCCCTCAGGTCCAAAAAGATTAAAATCTAGAGGAGGGATAGCTCTTCCGGTCGCTTTAACGAGCTGGAAGGCCAAAACTCGGCAACCTTTTCATATTTTACGAGTCAGTTGAAAAGAGCTTAAAGAAGACTCGTCTTTTGAGAAACGAGTGATAAACAGGGATAGCAGCGGATTCCAGGTACAGGTTGGAATTTTCCAATCACCGCAGTGTCACTAGGATGGCTAGGTGAAATCACTCTTCGCAGCTGTTCCTCAAAATGGGTAAACAATCATATGGAGGTGAACGATCGGCCAAATGAAAAGTGGAGGTGACAAGTGCAAACACGACCAAGGCTTTAACGGCTGATGATATTACATTCACAGTGGTTATTTACCGGGTAGGTTCATTTTTTATTTTAAAATGAGCTTAAACACTGGAGGAAACTCTTGCTCATTTCTTATGTTTATTTTTTAACGAGCATGAATTCCGCGTTAAAACTGCTCGGATCTTGCGTTTATTTTTTAACGAGCATGAACTTTGTGCTAAAACTGCTCGATTACCTAGTCATATGATAAGAGTGTCTCATCAAGATTCTATTTTTTATGGAGCTTCATCTCACTAAGCTTTGCTCCGGATCCTTTCTTTATGCAAGTTTGGAAATGACTAATCCTACGAGTTTAAAGGGTTAGAGGTCCTAAAAATTTAAAAAATAAATAGTTGCCCCTTGCGTGCACTCCAAAAGGTTTGCATGCCCCCAGGTATAAAGCAGAGTTTCAAGGTTACCTCTACTTCTCTTCCGCCAAAACATTTGTTTTAACGAGAGAGGCTTACCTCTTTCAGGTTACCCAAAGATTATTTCGTTAATCTTTCAAACAAAACACTTCCTCAACGATGTCTACCGAAATAGACAAAGGTGAGCGACGTAGCCCGCCAACTCACATAACTTTGACAAAAGAATCTTATTCTAGAATAACCCTCTTCCTAGACGGACGGGGTACAAACTAGTCATATTCTCCTGCGGAAACCTACCCTATACCCAAAGTTTTCCTGCCGAAGCAGACCAGGACGCATGCCCCCTGGGTTCCAGTCATATTCTCCCAGATTACTCGTGCTCATCAGGAGGATGGACCGTGGGTTGAGACACTTCTTGCATGAATAGACCATTTAGGGATAGTACATGACTATTTGCGATGCGTGATCTGGGAAACGAAAGTTGGTCCACGAGCTTGACCACTCTTCCTTCATGCGGAAAACACATTACTCTAAAGAGTGAGGAGACGATAGCTCCCATGAAATATATATAGTCTCGTCCAAGGAGTAGGTTATAATCCAAGGGTCCTTGAACGACCATCACGTTCATTTGAATGGTCTTCCCTTTCAATGTTATGGGCACATTGGGGAGGATCCCTAAAGGTCGACTGGTTCCTTTATCAAAGCCTGATAGATTTCTCATTTCAGGCAAAAGCGTAGGCGAACCAAGCGCTTTCCAAGCAATAGAGGAAAGGATACTCACAGATGCCCCTTCATCAATGATAGTGCTAGCCATTACCATTATGTATATTTGGACAATAATTCTGAATGGTATACTGGCTGGCAACCGGGGTCTGCCTAGTTGGTTCCAGTCGAACGAGACAACTAGGTTGCTTGGTGGTGGGACCGAGTAGACGGCTGGATATCGCTCTGATGAACTTCCTTCCTGCGATAAAGGAATGGTGGCATTGCCCCCTTGTTCATCAGAGTCAGTGTTGATGAAGAGAATTTGGACGGTGTCGTCTTTATTCTCCTCTGTGATGGTATCATTTGAAGATAGAGCCTCTGAAGGCAAAACCGGGTCAACTGCCGTTTCAACATTTAGACTTTCGTCAGGTATGGATTCAGACGGTTCATCTTCAATGACAGGTGCTTCGGCTGACCACCTGGGCAGGTCAGCCGGGTTCTCAACTAGCGGAGGACTTGGCAGGAGTCTTTGATATCCAGGAGGAAGTTGCGCTCGTAAAATTGGGCGATCTTCCAGAACTCTTTTTGCCTCATCTAAGAAGGGACAACGGTGGATGGCATGATCGCCTTCACACAGTCTGCAGGGAAATTTAGCTTTCCCTCTCTGTCCTGGGGCTTCACTCCCACTAGTTGACGGTGAGCAATCAACATGGCTATCAGAGGTTGATGCTACCGAATTGTGCAAACAGGGAGTCCAGTCCCTTAGTATTCGAGGGATACAGGGACAATCTCTATGGAAGTGGTCTCATTTGCATATGACGCATGGCGATTTAGGCCTGGTCAGTGCTGTGTGCGGATTTTTGTCAGACGACTCTCGTTTGCCCCCAGTCGCCTTTGGCTCCTTCTTCTTCTTTTCTTTCTTCTTCTTCTCCTTCTTCTCCTTAGGAGCCTGGTTTTTGGTTTTACCAGTTCCGTCAAGCGAAGAGGAAGGAGGAGAGGAAGATGAAGTAGAAGGCTGGTGGGCGACTCTGGTCTGGTCTGACTGTTGACTCGACTGTTCAGGAATGGTGACGTTCTGAATGACATTGGTTGAAAAGAGCCAGACTAGCAGGCCAATTGTCAGTCCTGGAAGCGACAATGTGGCCATGTGGGGCGCACCAACATCTCCCCAAGAGGAGAAGGGACTAGGATTTCCACAAAGGGGAATTCCTTGGTTGGTGTGCTCCATCTTTCAACCTAAAGATCAACGCAGGAATTAAAGGGTGATTGTTCCATTTAAAATAAATTTTAACAACGCTTTAGACATAGCTTGCTTTTTCAGTTTTAAAGAGTCGAGAAAAAGCTAAAGATGACTCTAGTCTCCTTCGATGTTTTAACGAGCCCGAAGTGACAAATGCTCGGATGGACTTTTTCTATTATAGAGTCTGAAAAAGGCCAAAAGAAACTGCTCTGGAGTTCTAGGCAGAGGGTGTGCCAAACTTTTCGCAAAACCGCAGAATACTTTTTAAGGTACGGGCAGTCGATCTTTGTGAATGTTGTGTTCACTGCATTGCGATCAGTAGGGCGGCCAACACGGCTTCCTAAGGATAAAGGATATATGCCTATAGGGGTCTCCCAATATATACGCGACGGTACGTGGGAGCACAATCCGTACTAGCGCTATCGTCCCTCAGGAGGAATCACCCACCTTCCACGAGATCGACAGTCACTAGGCTTAACGACGCCGGAACACGTCTCTAGCCTAGACCTCTATGTTGTGCGTTGTGTTACAAAGCGTTGTTAGGTTCATTCAGTTTATTTTAGGTTGATCTTTTTAATGTTTGACTTTCAAGGTTCACCACGAGATGTATGATACAAATTCCTAAATGTAGTCTAAAGATGATAAGCAAGCTTTATATCTTTTCAACTTTGAAAATCCTATCTACTAAGGGAAAAGAAAGACACCATCTTTTCTCAAAGAGCAATCAACACACTCTAATGCACTTTTCCTAAATCCAACATGCAAACTATCAAATGCAAAATGCACAATGCAGGTGTTTGTTTTCTGCTTCCTTAGTATTGATGCCTATAAAGAAAGCTTTTTGTACAACTTTGAATTTGCTTTTAAATGATCAATACAAACAAGTTCACTTTTTCGAAATCAGAGAAGATAGAAGAGATTACAACACTTAACGATTTTCGAAATAAAGACTTGTTTTGACACTTAAAAGAGACAAATTCAAACCAATAAGCAAAAGTAAATGTATAGTCAATCTGCAAATAGCCAATGAACTCTCTTCTAAGATCACAATCAATCAGATCTGAATCAAAGGCTACAGGATGACTATTTTACTCATGCAAAGGAAAACTGTAAATGACGCCACAAACACATAAAAACACTCACAGTCTTTTTGTACAAAAGGAGGCGGAATCTAAGCAAAGAAAAGGAGTTATCTGACTGGTACCTATGCTGGTTAAAGGCTGCAAAAACAGAGATCAAAACAGGGCAACAGAGAACAGAGAACCCCAGCTGCTCAAGGCCAAACTGGTTCAGCGCAACCTCAACACTGAGGATTTGACATTCAGCGCAGGTAGCCTTCACGGGACCTGCGTTGAAATGCAAACTGCCTTCACAGCAGTTGCGCTGAAGGAGAAACTCTCGTTTCTCCTGGGTTCTGGGTCACAAATTGCTCAAAAATCAACAGTTTCAGGCCAAATCAGAAACACAAGAAAGGTATAATCAAAGGGATGCATTGAAAGCTACTAAGATCTATCACAAGGATCATCAAATCATTTGTGAATCCATTGTTCAGATCATAGACAAGTCCAGCAACTGGATCAAAGCAGCAACTTTCTACTTTGCATCCGGGAAAGATGCAGTTCGATTGTTGCTGTCAAGTCTATGAAGTAAACAAATGATAGAAACACAAATAAAATGACTAAACAAATCCTCCCCAGTGGAGTCGCCAATTTGTTGTGGGGAAAAATGCCTATGCAGGACGATCCTATCCACCTAAGGTGTGACAGTGCCTTAGCAACAAACGAGTACAGCTACACTGGTTTCTTCCTTTATGAAATGTGAAAGAAGAGAGATCAATAGACTTATCGGTGTCTTCCGTTTGTCCCTCGATCCAATCTCCCTTCTCTTTGGGTGTTCACAGCTACTTGCCTTCTTGCTTATCCAGCTACAACTTCCTGCAAGATCACAAGAGAACAGCTACTTGCGACAAGAGAACAGCTACTTGAGACAAGAGAAGAACACTACACAAAGACAGATGTTCACATTCATAACTAGTTTAGGATTAGAAATAAACCAAATACACTAATACATTTATACATCAAAATACATCAGCATATAGGAGAAACCAAGATAGCTTTATTGATGAATAACAAGGTTCAGGAAGAGATACAACCCAGAGGGCTCCAATCCAGCATCTCCTTCCCAGCAAATGGAATTCCTATCTTCAGCCCCTTCAAAGCATTAAGCACCCAATGATTCCAGTCTGAAACCAACAACAATTCTTTTCAATAACAAAATTCCAGCCCCTAGATCTCATGGAGGAGAGATCCATATATAGATGTTTGGAGAGAGGATGAGTCAGCTTGAGATCTGACTAGTGTCCTCTCCCTCTATCAGTTCTTGAGTCCACTTGGAGGTTCTTGCTTCCACTTGGATATTTGGAACCTCTTACTCATCACCAATCGAATTCCCTGAGGCAAGTGTCATTTTGGAAGCTTCCTGGGTTCTGACACCTTGAGGAATGAGTCTGCCACTTGTCCAATCTCGCTCAGTGCAGGTAGCCAGTGTTGGAGTTGAAATTCAGCGCAGGTAGCCAGTGGAGCCATTGACATTCAGCGCAGATGGTCAGTGGAGCAGTTGACATGATCCTGAATTGACTTGTTTTTTAGCAGTTTCAGGTGGAGAACTTTTGTGAATTGCTGTGGTTTGTTAGCCTTGTTCCTCTAGGGGTAGGAACAACATGTTTAGGGACTTTGGACCCCTTAGATTATGGACATTTCATGCTCAATGCTGTAAGGCACAGAAATGTCTATAACAGGCTCAATGATGCTTGCCACGAGCATCTTGTCTAGATCTAAGCGGACCTTCTCCTTATACTTCGGATTGAGATTGTAAGGTCTTTGTTTAACCGGCTTCACGTTAAGATTCAACGTGATCTTCATAACACCCAGGTCCCCGATTATCCCTTTTAAATCCATAAACTTGGTAGGGAACAAATCCTGGTATTCGTGGAGTAATTCAGTGACTTTATCCACCGTCGCGTCATCCCAACAATCTCCAATATTCGCGAATTTGGGCTCTATCTCTGTACCAATATTTACTTGTTCTGTTTTTAGCGGCGTGGTTATATCAGGATTCTCAATCTACGGTCCTTCAACCTCGCGGTGACCTTCTGTTTCAGGGATGTTAACCTTTCGCGGATCCTCATCGTCTTCTTCAATAGTTACATTATAGCATTCCATCACGTGACTCAGCTGAGTAGCCCAATCAGGCTAAATCAAGTCCAAAGTATCCTGCGGTATCCTAAAGATTGCTGCTTTTACTTCTTGTAGCACCTAGTTGATGCAGTCAAACCAGTCTTCAAAGCTGAATGTCATTATGAATCCCTCGCATAGAATATCCCATTCACTTGTACCATGGTGGAGCTCCGTTTCTAAGTACCAATTCATCGGGATGACATCCAGGGTGTGACAAAACAAGTGCACCCATTTAGGTTGGGGCTTCTCTCCATAAGCTTGAGCCCATTTGGCCACGTGGATCATCCTGCCCATCATATTTGTTTGTCAATCATACCTTCGGCTTCCCAAAGCCTGTTCTCATCATCCTTCTACATTCATGCCAATCATTAAAGCTACCCTTGTGCATACCCCACCATCTTGTGGGTGTAGCGCGTAGTGCCCAGTCCAAAGCTTGGAAGCACTGCTTCTCTAGTACATCCCTCTCAAATGCATCTAAAAATATATCTACATCATTTAGGCCATCATAAGTGGGCAGATTTCTTACCTCTAATGACACACAGTGCAGCAACCGAGTCATCATGTTACAGCTCAGTGTGGTCACTTCATGTAACCGATTCTTCCAACGCTCTAGTTCTTCATCAGCATCCGAGGTGCGGGAACTCTCGCAATCCCATGTAATTCGTCCATCTGCTGTTGGATTCACCCAATCTTGGCCTCGTGCTGGTATCTTATATATATAGTCCAAATCGTCATCGCTCTCATAATCATGGATTGGTTCAGTATAGTGTGATCCTTTAGCAGGATCTAGGGGTACTATTACGAGGAGTGGTTTCTTCTCAAATATCATCTTCCGCTTCTTTAGGTTGATTACTCCGTTCATATCAGTAGCCCAATCAATGCCAAGGAGCACAGGGTAGGGGTTGCTATCATCCATAATTTCTATTACTTCAAAGTCATCCAGTTTACTTGCGCCTTCAATATCTATAGTCACCCATTGCAGCCGCCCCATGGGTATGATCTTCTACTGATTTGTGATCCTTAACTGAATCAGAGACCACTGCAGCGCAACTCTTCCCATCCGTTCCCAAGTCTACTTCAGTAGGACGTTCACATCTGACCCCAGATCCAAAATAACCTGATCCATCTCATACTCTCCTATCTACGTGTTCAGTCTCATCTCCCATCTTGTCCTTGTTTTATGCTTACCAATATTTCGTACCACGTGCGGTTCACATAGAGTGTTTCCGGCGCATCTATTTATAAGCTCCTGTAATCCCTTCACAGCTTTGTTGTCACGCAGCAACTTAATGTAGGTTTCCAGAAAGTTCGTAAGCATAGAAGGGTCCATTTCCTGATCAGGCTTATCCTTGCTCCCCGAGGTGGAGGCCTCAACGAAGCTCTTCTTTGCTTCCATGAACGTTTCGCGTGCACATTCCAAATAGAAGTCAGCCTCCTTTGCCGGAGCTTTGCAAACCCATGTGTTGTCTTTGTGTTGTTTCCCCTTATCATCTCCTATTGCAATTCCACTTCGGAGCACTATATTTACATTTGGATCCTCTTCGCAAGGCTCAGAACTCATGATCTGCGGGTTCTGAGTTGACTAGGGTGGTAGCACCCCTTTGTCGCATATCATCACTATCAACTAGGATAGTCCTCCGTCTCATGATCAAACAGAGTGCAATATTTGCATGACAGACGCATTGGGTTAGTACAATCGTGGGCATAGTGTCCTGGTCCTCCACAATTGTAGCAAATCAACTGTCCTCGACCTCTGCCAGGTCTTCCTCCACCTTGGCCTCGTCAACGCCCCTGAAAGCCTATTCACACCATCCTTGTGCTCTGATCAGGGGGTCACGTTTTTGTCTGAACCCTATAGGTAGGTGTTCTATCCATCATCAATTCATAGCTCCTACAGTTGTGCTCATCATGCCCTACCAACCTATAAAATTTTCAGAACATTTGTTGTGGTGTTTGTACAAAATTCTGCAGCGAATGACAGTTATCTATGGCATGTTTTCCTGCTACCTGACATATAGCGCACCACAATGTAGGCCCCGCGCTTGGTCATGCTTGAGCTTCTCATATCAAAGGCATCAGTCCTCCTCCTACCATGTAGTTATAAAAGACCGGGCAATGGTCTTTGTCATGCCCCTGACCCTTGCATTTTAGGCACCATACCTCTTCGCGCACCTCTGGTTGAACTGTTCTATCCTACTTTAAACTTTGCATCTCAAGGCATAGATTTTTCAACTGCGCATGGATTTGTTGAACCCCCAGATTTGGATCTTGCATCAGTGTTTCATGCAGTCTCATTGCAATCTCCAAGGCCTTTGCCTGAGTCGTTATCTTCTATTGTGACAGTGCAACCCTTAGGTGTGGCAGGAGCGAAGCCACAAACCACTCGCAATGTTGTCCATTTGTCAAGTTCATATTAGCTTCACAGATCTGACACTTCAACCTCTTAACTAATTCCCAAGGTGTCTCGCTTGGCTTCATCACAATTTCTTTGAGCCCCACAATCGACTTTGCCTCAGATTTAGGCCTCCTGAATTCTTTGTTCAACGCGGTCTGGATGTCTGCCACTCCAGCGTTTGGGTTATCATTAGAGTTCTTAATGTACCAGGTTAGCGCACGATCCTACAATGCACTAACCAGTGTTTCCTTCTTCAAGTGATCATCTGTAACGCCTTGAGCTTCCCATACAACTTTCACCACGAACCAAAACTAGTCCAAGTCCTCATTTCCCAAGCCTTTAAATAAAGGCAACTTCATTGAATTTTCCATGCTGAACCGCGGTGGAGGGGGAGGTGGCACGGGTGAAGTCGCAGGCGAGGGTGGTGAAGTTAGAGGTGGTGTGGGTGGAGGTGGCAGTCATAAGAATCCTTGCCTTATTAACTGAATAGCACTTTGCAGAGAAGCCTGCACTACTCCCTCTTCATCACCCAATGGAGGTGAAATCAATGGACTATATTCAGGACCCTTTCTTCCTTCGTTCCTGTAAGTTTTTCCACTTCGCGTAGCTCCGGACATCAAGGTAGTTGCATAACCCATTTTTTGCATAATAACATCTTAATCTAGGTATTCAAAGACTTTAAGTACATGCCTCGCGGTCCTTTGAAAAAGCACTGCTCCGCCTCACTATAGCTAACTAAGGTTTCGACCATGAATTCAGTCACAAATCCTCCTATGATTCGATCAAGCCAATGATCGACAACACGGGCGATCTTGTCCTTAGAGACTTCCAGTCTCTGTACTAACTCCAGAGTCTAAACAATAGGATCGTCAAGTCTCCACCTTCCTTGGTTGTCTACTAGCTTCGCGATCCACTCGTATAACTCAATCGGAAAGGAACAGAAAAAGATCTTGTGTATTTTTGTATATAGGTACCAATCCAGCCACTGTTCCTTGGTGAGTGGCAGGTTTCTATTCTCCTGCACAACGAATTCATGGATCTTCCTATCCAACCAGTCTCTGATCTCTTTCTTAATTATATTCTAGTTATACGACATCACACATCTCTTATGCAAATTCTGATCCCGACAACGGAACCATTTTTTGGCTTGGTGGGGCCTGGCCCAAGTTCAGTGTTAGTTAGCCAAAAAAATCCCTACACTATTGGCCCTTTCAGCATCCGCCCATGGAGCATAGACCGAAGTCTCACCCGAAGCAGTATGGGGGGATGCTGGAACCAAGTTTCCGCACCCTAAGATGGTCGTGATGTAGGTTTATTCATTCTATTCCTGATCTCGCGCAGGTCGTTAAGTTCTAGGGCTATGCTAGTCTAGCCCTTTATTCCACCCTTCAGTACCTCCGTGAAGGGGTACGATCGACCTTCGCGCAACCATGACCTACGGTTCAGGCATTTTTGCGCTGCTAAAGAAACGTATAGAACAGATTCCCAAACTAGCTCAAGTTTCTTACTTCTCTTATTAAACAATCACAGTTAGCCCCGCATAAACAGATATCCTTAATTGCGTTCAATTATCCAACATAATTACATATATTCGCGCATCGCATAAGCATTATAATTAAAATTTATACACAATATGGCAAGATTCATTAACAGGAAACAAAGACATAGAATTTGTAGATGTTGAAAATAGCAACAAGAAATGCTAAAAATAGCACTGCTATAAATAGCAATTCAGCTAGTGTTGAAAATAGCAACAAGGAATGAAAAATGGAAGTGCTAAAAATAGCATTCTATAAATAGAATTTCAAGATACCTTCCTATTTTAGTTAGTCCCTAAACTAAAATAGAGAAGTAAAATTCGAATTTGATTTTAGCAGTGGTTTGTAAAATAATTAATTAATTCACCTTGAGTTAATTAGTTAAGGAAAATCAAACATGAAGTCTATGTGGGGACATGCAAAAGTTTCTCTATTAATTGAGGAATTTATCCATCAGTTAAAGAGATAAGGATGAGTTGTAATTAGTTAGCTCAATTAACTGAGTCAAGTCCAGCTAGATTAATTCAAACAGTTTGTTGAATCAATGTGAGTTCAGTTAGTTAATGCATGCATGCATGTAACTACTGCACTTCAAATAACTGAATATTCTCTCATAAATAACTCATGCATGTCAGTTCAGACAGAGACCCAGTTGATATTAGAGGAGGGACAGTGTACTGTCAGTTGGATGATTTTTCCTATAAAGGAAACTCATCCATGCAGAAGGATTTATCTCCTTCAAGTTTGTGCAGTTATTTCTGAGCTAAGTGAGCAGTGTGAGGTGGGAATTCACACAAATGGAAGCACTAGACCCCAGGAAAAATTGCGTAAGGAAATAGGAGGCTTGGAGGGCAGAGGAGAAGGTTTGTGAGAAGCCTTTGACTGTCTATGAGCAGTAGTTGGATTGTAGAGAGAGCAAGATAGCTAGAGAGTTGATTCTTTTTGTAATCTGAACATATTTCCACTTGTATGATAATACAGAGATTGGGGTTTTAGGCTGAGGCTTTACTCGGGTTATTTCTTTCGTGTTATGTGTGATTGATTTCTCATTCTCAGTGACATGTGTTCTCATTGATGTTGCTCAATTCGATTAAGCTTCCACAAAGTTTGTTGTAGAAGTATATCTTGTATTTTGCTTTAGTTTGTTGCATAATCTGTTGATCTACAGTGAAAATTTCTACATGGTATCAGAGTAAAGGTGATCAAAGGAGAAGAATAGTATACAAGAAGGGAGAAGTTCGAAGTTTGAGGTTCCTGAATATAGAAATTGAGTTCTCGTCACATCTCATTTTCACCTATGGCGTTCAACGGTTTAAGACTCGATTACGCCCTTGATGGAAGCTTGAACTATATAGCTCGGAAGGATCACATGGAAGCAGTACTAGAGGATAACAGTCTATAGGACTTCATTGATCAAGAATTCCCCAAGCAGGCAGCAGCTAATTCTACTGAATTGGCAGAATGGAAGAAATGTGTGGCTAGAGCAAGGAGAATCCTTCTGGAGGGATTTCTAGACCACATAGTCTCGAGTCTCCATGTGAAGGAGACACCGTTTTCGATGTGGAAAACATTGAAAGATCTATATCAGAACAACAGTGATCAAAGGAAGCTGGCACTAAAAGACAAGCGTCAAAAAATCAAGTGTGAGAAGAGTGACATGATCTCTACATATCTGAACAAACTCACCACCTGTAGGGATGAGCTTGGAAGTGTAAGGATCATGATAGCCAATGATGACATGATGAGTCTAGCTCTCCTCAGTCTTCCTAAGAGCTGGCATAGCTACCAAGACTTTGTAAATGGAAGAGAAAAACTGCTAGATTGGGAACTACTTTGGTCGGATCTGATGCAGGAGGAGATAAGAAGAAGCACCAAAGATGGTTCTTCATCCAAGGAGGATGAAGAAAATTATGCCTTAGCGAGTAAGGCAAAGAAAGGGAAGGGGAAGGATTCTCATCCTAAATCGATTTCTTCCCATGGTGGGAAGAAGTTTGACAAATCAAAAGTGCGATGCTTTCGTTGTCATGAGGTGGGCCATTTTGCTACAAATTGTCCACTGAAGAAATCCAATATGGGATCTAAGGAAGGATCTGAAGGTGAGGCATTGGCCTCACAGTTCGAGTTGGATTTCACCCTCTTCGCATGCATGGTTTCATCCATGGTGGGATGTGGTTGGTTTCTTGACAGTGGAGCTTCTTTCCACATGACTGGCAACAAGAGTTTGTTCAGTACCTTGGAGGAGAAAGATCTCCAGATATTCATAGCGATGGGTAATGATGAAAAGTATAGTGTCTTAGGTGTAGGCACGGTTGTTTTTCAGAGGGAGCATGGGGCTCGCATTACCTTGACCAATGTCAAGTATGTACTAGGACTGAAGAAAAATTTGGTGTCGATCACAATGTTGGAAGACAAAGGCTATGATGTAGTCTTCATTAAGGGAAAGGTTTTCCTTCAACACATCACCACTAGACAGGTGAAGCAGATCGATTCACGAGTCAAGAACTTATATGCTCTTGAGGTTCAAGATGCATGCAAAGCCTTGAGGAGCAATGCAACTGTTGGAGTCTTGGTGGTTGAGAGGGAGAGTACATTACCTCTCAACATGCAATGCCAGAAGAAGTCTCAGACAATTGTGGAGGAGCCACAATTGGTGAAGCAGCTTCAGGAGGTTGTGGAGCAACCACAACCAGAGATGCCGAGAGGAGACCAAGTGGAGGCATCCACTCATGCAGAGACCTCTAGTAGGGGGAAATTTCAAGCCAAGTGAGCGTAGGGATCACATGCATCCATACCTCCAGGTTGGAGGTGGGGTGATGTGGATTGACAGTCCTACGAAGGCTGGAACATGGGGCAGGATCATTAAGGTACCCAACCTCTTTGATTAGGCCTTGCTACGGGAGCCCCGACAAGGACTAGTAGGATTGGCTAAGTGGGTAGAGACAGATGCGGATGGAGCGGATGAGAGAGCTACAATGCAGGAATCCCAAGACAGTGCAGAGCTAGCAGGCTACAACAATGCAAGAGGCATAGGAGTGTTGCACCAGTGCAGGATGGCACAGAGAGGTGTGCAATGGTGCGAGAAGCATGGAGTGTTGCAGTAGTTTAGAGGTCAGGGAGGGAGCACTTGTCAGTGGCAGAGGGAGCTTCAGCATCAGAGGATGTTTCTAGTGTAACAGGGAGGTCAGTTGGGATTTTTTTTGTTTCTAGAGTTGTTGGAGCAACAACACTTGGGAGAAGTGTTGCATGCAGGACATTCCAAAGGTTCAAGATCGGGTTCGAGTTGAATGCCTTTCTTGTTGAGAGGGAGTGTTGAAAATAGTAACAATAAATGCTAAAAGTAGCACTGTTATAAATAGTAGTTCAGCCAGTGTTGAACATAGCAATAAGGAATGAAAAATGGAAGTGCTAAAAATAGCATTCTATAAATAGAATTTCGAGATACCTTCCTATTTTAGTCAGTTCCTAAACTAAAATAGAGAAGTAAAATTCGAATTTGATCTTAGCAGTTGCTTGTAAAATAATTAATTAATTCACCTTGAGTTAATTAGTTAAGGAAAATCAAACATGAAGTCTATGTGGGGACATGCAACAATTTCTCCATTAATTGAGGAATGTATCCATTAGTTAAAGAGATAAGGATGAGTTGTAATATTGAGTTGTAATTAGTTGGCTGAATTAACTAATTCAAGTCCAGTTAGATTAATTCAAACAGTTTGTTGAATTAATGTGAGCTTAGTTAGTTAATGCATGCATGAATGTAACTACTGCACTTCAGATAACTAAATATTCTCTCATAAATAACTCATGCATGTTAGTTCAGACAGAGACCCAATTGAGATTAGAGGATGGATAGTGTAGTATCAATTGGATGATTCCTATAAAGGAAACTCATCCATGCAGAAGGATTTATCTCCTTCAGGTTTGTGTAGTTATTTCTGAGCCAAGTGAGCAGTGTGAGGTGGGAATTCACGCAAGTGGAAGCATTGGACCCTAGGAAAAACTGTGCGAGGAAATAGGAGGCTTGGAGGGTAGAGGAGAAGGTTTGTGAGAAGTCTTTGACTATCTATGAGCAGCAGTTGGATTGCAGAGAGAGCAGGATAGCTTGAGAGCTGATTATTTTTGTAATATGAACATATTTCCACTTGTACGATAATACAGAGATTGGGGTTTTAGGCTGAGGCTTTCCCTGGGTTATTTCTTCTATGTTATGTGTGATGGATTTCTCATTCTCAGTTATATGTGTTCTTATTGATCTTGCTCAATTCGATTAAGCTTCTCCAAAGTTTGTTGTAGAAGTATATCTTGTATTTTGCTTTAGTCTATTGCATAATTTGTTGATCTACAGTGAGAATTTCACAGTAGAATACTTCTCTTTATTAATGTCTTCAGATGATTACAGACTCTATCTACCCTACGCACACAGTTGTAGGGGTCTGTGCACTCAACTGCGGACTTCTACCCTAGGCATATGTGCACTCATCCGCAGAGCCTCTACCTACACTAAGACCCAAAACTTAGACTTTCCTCCTTATCACTCAAGACTCCTTACAACTTATGACTCATCTAAACTACTTAGAGATTACTTACTTAGCTCTTTTTATACAATCCCATGGTCCACGGACCATGGGTAGATCTTTACAGTCGACTTTACTTTACAAAATTAAGGGCATACAACCCTTTATGACTCATGACACCTTCGCACTCCACGACCATAAAATGCGGAGACTTTACAATTTTATTACAAAATTCGACCCAAAACATGGGCTTTTAGCCCCAAAACCATCCTTGGGGGATCCCATTCCCAATAGGTTCTCGAGAAGAAGGTACACTTTCCTGAGAAGGTCCAGGCTCCGGAGACTCAAAGGGAGTCTAGTTCGAGAACGAGATTGCAGATTCAGAGGGAGACTCTACAACCCAAGAAGAGTGTATGGTCAGTGGTGAGAAAGGGTGCTCCTACAACTGCCAAGAAGGAATCATGGAGAGAGTGGAATATGTACAGGATAAGAAGAAGAAGTAGGTTTCTTCCATCAGTGACAGCGGCACTTCTCAGAAGGGCGTAGTTCACCGTACATGGATTGTTGCAATTGTGAGTACCGAGAGTTGGGCAAGTGTTGCGAGTAGTGATGATGATGACGAGATACTTCCTAGTCTTGGAATTACCTCCCTCACTAAGAGGGAGTATTGATTTAAGTGTCTTGGGAGGTACTCCAAGCCCTAGGTTTCAGGGTTTGGAGGGAAAATCACCACAAGGGCAGCTTGTGGGCTTGGAACCCAAGTGTGGGGTTTTTCACCCATCGTGATATGGGCCAATACCGTGATGGAGGTATGAAATGTGATGGATGAGGATGATAGTGCTTGACACAATGATTCCAACGTATCGTGAATCGTCTGAATCCGAGTTGTCATTAGAGAGAAATGAATTTTTGAAGTTGACGAGGTAATTATTGGTTACCAAGTCATGTAGGCTTGGTGTAAAAGCAGTCCAATAGATGGGTCTCCTCATCAATTCATTAAGCCCTTGTATTTGTATAAATACAAGGTGTATTGGAGTGTTTTAGAGCATCCATATTGTGGAAATACATCTCTAAGAGAGCTCTGAAATTTGAAGAGACCTAGCCGCTATAGAAGAGGACTTGGGACATCATGTAAGGAAGCCAAGGAACAATGTGAAGGGCCTGTGTTTGAGGCTGAGTTATTGGGCAGGAGTTTAGACTCTTTGTAGGATGGTTTTATGGGCTAAAGCAGATCCAAAAGGGTTGTTTCAAGTGTGGTCTATTGCAGTAAGGCTAGGCAGTGAAGGTCACAGGGCTAAAACACAAAACAGAGTGTTGTTAAGGGCTATTTGGGGTGATTTGAGGGAGGTTGTAAGCCTACAACAACTTTTGTGCTAGGTTGTAGGCCATAGCCAATAGTTGGGTTGTTTCTAAGGGAAACATTGAAGGTTAAGCCTAGATTTGGGGCAACGTAGGTGTGGAGACTCTCTCCTTGGAAGAACACAACCTTAATAGACTTATATTGTTGACTATGTGTGGGTGGAGGGTAGCATTATGTGCCCTAAATAGTGGTATAGTGACAAAAAGTGCAAGAAGAGGACAACAGTGTTTTGGAGAGGTGTATTGGGTCAAGTTTGTGACCAGATTAGATCAGTTTGTTGAGTAGCATGTTGATGCCATGTATATGACATTCTGAGGTGGTGAAGTTTCAGGTTAGGATCAGATTCATCAGTGATTGATTGGGTGCCTTAGAGATGATTGGAGGGTAGTTTGTTGGCTACCCAAAGTAGCCCTAGAATAGTAGACAAGAAGGACATTGTTGGTGCGTGATTGGGTGTAGTATTTTAGCCTTATTTGTATCACTTTGATGGAAAATTGAGGCTACTAGAAGGTAGATTGGAGCTCGGGTATTGGCCAACCTAGAGAGAAGTTTGATGAGCCCATGTTCATTATAGCAAACGTGACTTGCAATAGTGATAGGAGGCAACCCTATTGGAGTCTCGATGTGTAGATGCCTTGATGGACTAAGGCATTACTAGTGAGGAGAATGGGAGCAAAGGACTGACAGGACAAGATACGACAAAGAAGTTGCATCGACGTTTGTCATTGTATCTTGTATACCATAGGCTGTTCTATTATTCAGATTTAGTTTAATATAACGAAGATTGGTGATTGTACATTGTTGTATAATTTTGTTTAAAATTGTGTATATTATGCATATGTGATTTAATGCTTTATATTTCCACTGTGCAAAGTAGTTTATGGTTGAGATTATTGGTTTGGTAGCATTAGTGATTTTAAGACTCTAACCTAGACCCAAGGTCATGGAAATTCAACATGGTGAAATGGAATAACATAGTCAATTATGATTTGAAAGACAAATGAGAATATCTATTTCTTCAATTTTCTCTATTGATGTAATCTATTTTCAACAACAACCCTTAGATATATGTTATGTGTATGATTACATGAATTAGGGTCTAATATGACATAACGCTAGATTTTGAATAATGGATTGCCAATTAGCTCATAGTAAAGCATGTGCTCTTAATTAGAAAGCTAGTATGCTCTTAATCAATGTATTGATGACATAACACTAAAGTTTGAATAATGGATTGCCACTTAAATAAATTTGGTATGAAATCTTTAGCCTCTGATGCATTACCAAGAGAGCATGGAATTCACAATATAAGTAATTTACCAAATGTTTCTCCCATGTTTACAACATGGTATGATAACTGCCTTCAATGACGATGAGGGAACATAACTTTAGTTAACGAATAAATTTATCTTTAACTTTCACATAAACCAAATTTTTCATTCCCCAAATTTTAATACAACAAAATCGTTAATTAATTGATTAATATGTAGTGTTGTAAGTGTGTAGAGAGGTAATGTGTGTGGAGGTGTAGAACAGGGGATGTGTGCAGAACATTGAAAAAAATCGTTTGTGTTCCTTCCTCCACAAACCCATTTTCTCGTACAACACTTCTTCCACACATACATTAAAAATACACTTCTTATGGATATCTTAACGTGGATTTGTTTTATGTAGAGCATTGTTGCCATCATCAATTCATGCACAACTCCTGCCTAATGCTGAAAAAGGATTAATTTTCAGAAGTTTACATTGCTGACAAAACAAAGTCTGCCATCATAGAAGAAATTAAAGTAAAAGGACTTGTATCACTAGCTGTAGGTTGTGAGAGCCAAAGCATGAAGTTTTCATGACTAATGGCTAGTGGCGTGATAATTTTTACAATATAAAGAGTTGAACCATTTTCATGCACATGGTGAAATGGAATAACACGGTCAATTATGATTTGAAAGACAAATGGGAATCTCTATTTCTTAAATTTTCTTTGTTGATGTAATCTTTGTTTCTACAACTACTCTTAGATATATGTTATGTCAATGAATGTATCAATTAGGGTCTATGATTAAATAACGCTAAAGTTTAAATAATGGATTTCCATTTTTCTCGTAGTAGAGCATGTGGATCCAGATTAAGATAATAACCCAGTTGGAGATGCGGTATTTGACCGAGTCTCACCAATAGATTCAGTTGAACATCCCTCACAACCAATAAACTAAAGGATTTGAAATAACTAAAACCACTCGGTCAACAAATAAATCAACTCGATCTTGATATGTTGGAAGTTGCCTCTCTGCCTTTGTTCCTAGTTCCCTAGATCCCTTTGTATCTACCTCTTAGCATGTTGTGGGTGGGTCTTGATCGTGAATTGGCTCTACTCCTAATGTAGGACGATGGGCCTACTATTCATTCTCACATCCATCTTTTGTCCTATGATACCACACTTTCAAGTGCATGCTTAGTGTGTGTGGTTCCTTTGGGTGGTGTATTGGCCCTTAGAATCATTTTCGATGTGTGAACCTTGTCTTATTATATTATGGATCTGACAAAGCGAATGACAGGGAAGTGGGAACTTGTGCCCACCCACCCAATGTCAATGTGTAGTTAGATATTAAAACCATTGAAAGAATAAATGAGAACCTTCCCCTCGTTTTATCGGAAAGGATAAGAGAACAACCAATCTATTTAGGCACTTATCCTAGTTTGGTGGCCAAACAAAGCGAAGGGAAATATACACAACTCACTGCCAACTCACTCACCTAGTGGCTCAAGCTACAGATATGGACAGATAGAAATTTTCAAATGGCAAAGGAGAAAGGTCACGATTATCTATGTCTTACTCCGTGACACACCGACTCCATCCAATATAATCTTTGTAGAGGGTCAACTCAAGTTTTTCAATAGGGTCCCATAATTTGTCTTGGTGGCCATTAGGATCCAAGAAATAGTATCTTTAAACACCATAACTTCTCTTGGTGTTTGGTGATCCTAACATCTAGCATCAGAGCTTGAGGGGGGGAACGTGAGATCTCAAGTGATATGGTTGATGAATGATTGGAACTAGGTTAATCCTCCCAAGTCATGTTTAAGGGGGGGATTGTTAGGGTGGTTCATGTAAACTTAACTAGGTTAAGTTATAGGTGGTTTTGGGCTCTAGGTTTATGAGAACCCGTGGTTTTGTCCATGATATTCATTTCTAATGTAGTCTATTTAAAGGCCAAAAAACTCCATGTTAATTTGTCCTAGTAGTCATTAGGATCCAAGTAACGGTTTCTTTAGATACCACCACTTCTCTTAATGTATTATAATCCTAACACAAATTTTACATTGGATTCATCAACCAAGTTTATATGTTAAGAAAGGAATTTCAAGAAATTGCCTTACCTTTCTTCACTTTATACTTTCTTCCTTTTGACATAGACATCCCCTTTACATCTTTCTAAACATGATTTTGTCCTTTCTTCACTTTATACCTTTTACATTATTTTAAAACTTTTAACCCTTTCAAAATTATACATCATTATCATTTCAATTAAATAAAACTCACATATACATAAATAAGTTCTCCAACAATCCCAACCCCAACCCCAACCCCAACCCCAATCCCAAACCCAATCCCAATCCAAATCCAAATCCAACTCCATCCATTGCCCATAATCCACTTCCCATTCCATCATTACATTGATCATTAAATGTTATCTTTATGTGTTGTTATTCATATTTCTTCATTAAGATATTCTAATAAATATGCACTCTCTCCTAATTAAAGATTAGTTATCCAGGGCCACAGAGACATGCCATGTGGGTCCCATACATGTCCAAAAAAACCTTGTATGTCCCCCACCCCACCTAAACTAAGGTTGTACAACAAAACCCCTGGTCATGTCTATGAAAACATGCATGTGGTGTATAATAATTCTTCATGGCTATCATGAAGGACATTTAGCTCATGTGTCCGCATCAAGTTAGGTTTAATTAATCCTTAAGAAGTTAAAAACTCCATCTAGATGATGGCCCACCTAGTCTGAACGACATAGAAAGTTCTTGCATGTGCCATATTCCTCCTTGTTTTTTCCACAATATGATGCTGTTAATAGCATCATTAAATCAAATCAATGTGCACGCTAATATAGCATCGATGTGCTAACTAATTCACGGGCACGAGAATCAATTGGATTTAATTAATGTTATACACAAGGACACTACGAGTGCTCTCCATCCTTCAATTCT
The DNA here is from genome assembly GCA_031772625.1 of Pinus tabuliformis. NCBI lineage: Eukaryota > Viridiplantae > Streptophyta > Pinopsida > Pinales > Pinaceae > Pinus > Pinus tabuliformis. Next base: position 411,347,132 of record CM062809.1, on the reverse strand, counting down.
TTTTTATTACTCCACTACCATTATAATTTTAACATTATTTTTTAATGGCATTTGGTATGTGTCCTTATTCACCTTTTATTCGAATAATAGTCTCAAACACATGGATATAAATTCTCACACAACATAACAGTGACAAATTAAATGCATTTACAATGCACCCATTCCCATTCAATAATGGTAAGTTCCTAATTAATTATTATATTTATCGATGAATTGTAGCTATCAATTAACGAACCTCACATGGATTAGAGTTCATCGATGATGGTAACTATCAAAATTATGTTTTTTAAATATTATTGCGCGATATATGATTGAATTTTATGTGTTTTTAATTTTATATTTATTAATTAAATATATTTTAAATTAAATAATTATATGTGTTAATTATAATTAATTAATGAAGTGAAATTGAAATATTTCATTTTGATAAAAAAATTCGGATTAATCACATCATAAGTTGTTGGTCGATAATGGTTCATCTTCAAAGTCTTTCAGATTAATCACGTCATGAGTTCACATCATAAGTTGTTGGTTGATAATGGTTCATCTTCAAAGTCTTTCAGATTAATCACGTCATGAGTTCACATCATAAGTTGTTGGTTGATAGTGGTTCATCTTTAAAGTCTTTCAGATTAATCACATCATGAGTTGTTGGGACACATTAGATGGTTCAAAATGTCCATCAACAACTCATGTTATGGTTAATCCGAAAGATTTTGTCAAAATCAGTATGGATCACAAAAGTCTAAAATCAAGCATTAAATATTTAATGTTTTAATTTTTTATTTTTTTTGAAATATAATGATATAATTTTGAAATTGTAATTTTCTATCTTTTAAATTGTATTTTTGAATATATATAAATAGATTTTTAGATTGTATTTTTGAATGTATAAATAGATTCAATATTTTTGAAATTTCTATGACGTGAATATTTTCTAAATTTTACAAGTTTCAATATATTTTGAAAAAAACTAAAACTTTAAAAATTTAGAGGACATTTTTTTCCCATTCTAACATGATTTGATTTACATTTTACTAAATTATATTTCTCATAATATTTACTTATTTTGGAATATGATTTCCAACATTTTAATTTAATTATCAATAATTATTAGGTGCATTGTAAGGATTTAAACTCTAGGAAATATTTTAGAATATTCTTAGTAGTAATCATATATCAAAGGTTGAGATTTATCTTGAAAGTTGTTATGTTTTTTTAATTAATTTGATTAATTAATAAAAAATGTCATATGAATATGAGTTGTGGTTTTTGGGCATGTGATATTAGTAAACCATGGTATTGGCCTATGGTATTATAACAAACTCTATTTATAAATTAAGAGTCTCTATTATAAATTGGGAATAAGTCTCTATAGTTAAAAATATTGTTACATATTTTTAAGATATATATATATATATATATATATATAACTCATATACTGATCCTCTCATAATTATTATAATAATAATGTTAATTTAATAAACTTATCATTTAGTTAATTTTTATGTGTTTTTTTCTTACTAAATGAGATAAATATTTTAATAATTATTAATGTTTACCAACTATTTAATTTATATCATTGTGTTACTTATCTTTCTAACCATCTACATCATCACAACTCTAATAAATTTGAAATATTTCCCATTATATTTTTAAATTAAAAATTAAATTCTAAAAATTATATAATTAATATATTATTTAAAACTTAAATGATTCATATATACCATGATTAATTGAATTGTGTGTATTCATCCTCTCAAAGCCAGCGAACTTGCATCATGTATAACGGGTTAGGTATCTAGATGATTATTTAAATATTTTTATTAACTATTGCATGTACCTTTCAAAAAACATGGGCGTGATGTGATGTGATTTTTAACATGTGCATAATATGGTCTTCGTAGAATAGTAGCAGAATAGTAGCACCCATGGTGTTGGATAGTTTCTAGAAAGTGTCATCGGGTTGAAAAACATAACATAAATTTTGTTGAGAATTGATATAACATATTTTTATTCTTACCATTGAAATACTAAAAGTATGCATGCGTAACATAAACTCAATGACTTTATGAGGAACTCATGCTTATTACTTGCTTTGTACAATAAGGTGGTTGAGCTACAACGTAAATATAACACATTTTATGCTATATTATGCCATTTTCACTTTAAAATATATATCTAAAAAAATTTAGAAGTTTTTATCGTGGAAGTTGATAAATATTTATTTATAATAAAAGTAATAAAATTATATTTTTAATGTAGAAATGTATATATATATATATATATATTTTATGTATATATAAATTATAAAATAAAAGTAATACAATCGTATTTTTTAAGTAGAAATGAACAATTTTTCATATATATAAAATGATATTCTCATCTATTTTGTCTAGGACTTTTTGGGGTTTATCAGGTTTATATGTTTTAAAAACGTAAACTCAAAAGCAATAACATTATTGTAAACTTTTATTATATATATATACAGCTTGAGTAGGCCTAATGGTTAAGAGCATGTGTTTCCTCCTAAGAGGTCACAGGTTCAAAACCAGAGGGGGGTAGAGTATGTATGCCTTCGTAGACTTAGCAATCAAATCGCTGCGCAAATGGATATTATTATTATTATTATATATTTTCCACTTATATATTTTTATAATTATATTTTTAATGTAGAAATGTATATATTTTTTTTATATATATAAACAATAAAATAAAAGTAATACAATCATATTTTTTTTAAAGTAGAAAGGAACAATTTTTCATTCATATATATATAATTAATGATATTTTCGTTGATTTTGTGTAAATTTTTTTTTTGGGGTTTATCAAGTTTATATGTTTTGAAGTTTTTAAAAATGTAAACCCTATCAAGTGCAATAATATTATTGTAAACTTTTATAATATATATGGATTCATAATTTATATTTTTCACTTATATATTTTAATAAATTTGAAAGAATTGTAATTTATATTTTAAACTTTATTGTAGAATTATAAATTTAGAATATTTCTGTTTGTATGGGGTAGTTCAAGTGGTGATAGCCGTGGAATGAAGTCTTATCGAACTGAAAATTTTAGGTTCAAATCTTGTGCTACCTTCCCCACGTTGCGGGGTGAATAATAGACATCTAACACTTGAAAATCAAAGAGTCCTGCCAAGCTTATAAAAAAAAATTTATAATATTTTCAATTCCTCGATAATTAATAATAATTGAAATTTTTAATAATTAAATTTTTTTATAATATTAAAATAATTATAGATAATATATTATAATAGTTGATGTTTTAGAAATTTATTTTTTTTAATATTAAAATATTAATAATTCATTTATAATAATGATTTATTTTTTAAAAATTAAATTATTATAAAATAATTAAAATAATTTAATTTGTGATATTTCATATTTCGTATAATAATGTAAAAGTAAAATTATCTTATTACATTGTAATGTAAAAAATTTGAACTTTTTACTTTCTAAAAATCTATATTTATTTCCATCTATTCTTATTTTTATTACCATAAATTTATTGTCGAATTGAGGCTTCTGTGATCATATCAATTTATGAGAGATTCTTCAACGTAAATCACATAGAATATCATTTGTCGACGCGTTTCGAACCAACTAGTGTGGTTCATCGTCAAGACAAGTTTAACGGATATATGATATAAGGTTTCAACATTCATTGAAACCTAAGAAAAAGATATAAAAAATATTATAACCAAAACTCATACTTCATCCCCTCTTTTTAAAACCCATGCAACATAACATTTAAATCTAACTTAGTTTAGGAAAAGTGTCGATTGTGTTAATACATGCTTATTTATTTAAGTGAAATATTGAGAAAAAAGTTACCACATTGTACTTATTGTTTAACCAAAATGATAGAACAAACCCATTGCGAATTACAAAGAACCACATTATAATCGAATAAAAGTACAAAAGATATTGTTAATCAAAGAAATAGGATTTTTTTCAATTTGTTGATTCTGATTGATGTTAAATGATGTTGGGTAATAGTTATTATCTTTAGATTATTTATTAATATTTAATATCAAATTATATTGTATACCAATGTAATGGTAAGATGTGAAAACACAACTTTCTAATCAAATTTAAAATGAAATTTTGTAATTATTAATTAAATGGTCAATTTTAACTCTATTAAGAGAGTAGTTATCTTAAAAATATGAATCAAAATTGATAATGTCAACTATCAAAATCATAAGAGTATCACTGAATGTGTGTAAAAAATAAAAAATTATTAGATGTATAATTTTTTTTATTTTTATTTTCCCTTATACTAAGGATTGATATAAAACAATTTTCCTTCTATTTAACTATGGTGGTTATATATGATTTCTTTGATGTTATTATGAGATCAATATTTAGTTATTTGGATGTGTGCATTATGTTGTATCTTTTATTGCAATAGTGTATATATATATAGTTTGTATACCACGACTTTTAGCGGTTAGGGTTCCCCTAGTTGTCTATGGTTTTTTTGAATATCTAGGGAAATCACGAGTCTGCTTTTTAGGTTTCACTCCTAATCTGGTACATCACGTGAATTTCAATCATTGCATTGCTCCACTACTTCCCCTCGAACATGCATACGTTTCAGTTGTTTCTGTTGTTGGTGTGGATCACTGAGAAGTGCATGCTTAAACTCGTAGCTTCAAGCTCTTTGCTGGTCCGTTTGCATAACATCTCTATTCAATGTGCCATCGAGGAAGAGGTGCATTCAAAGCCCTGGTGTAGGCTCAAAAACCTCGAGGGACTTCTTCTCCCCTCTAAAAATTTGTGAATAAATTGGTAGTGATCCTTATGGTGGAACTCTCTCCTTCCGATCCATGTAAGGGAGCCTTAACTCTCTTAAAAAAAGCGTTGGTCGACAAGTTTATGGGCTTGTAGTCGAATCCAAAAGTTGTTGAAACATGGATCATGGAATAATGGGTCCCAAAGCTTCAACGTCAGGTAACATTTTTCACAGTTGGAAGGGGATTTTATGTCTTTTTGTTTCTCAATAAAATGGAAAGAGATTTTATTTTTAGATTAGGTCTATATTTCATTGGGTCTAGAGGCCTCTTTATCACTCATGGACTCTTGATTTCAATCTATATTTTGAGATCACTATTGTGCCAATGTGGGTTAGGATTCTAAACCTCCCTCTTCATCTTTGGGGGCCTGATGCACTAAAATACACTCGGAACAAGTTGGGCCACTATTTGGCTAAAGCATAACCAAAAGGAGGTCAATTTTCTAGTTCCCGTATTTGTGTTGAAGTAAACCTCACTGAAGGTTTACCAGAGGCCCTAAAAATAAATCTTGGAGAATGGATCCATATTTACGAATTGGATTATGAGCATATTACTTTTAAATACATTGGCTATCATGCTCATGGGCACTTTGGTAAAAAATGCCCCTAGGGAAGAAAAGATGAGCAGACCCAAGCCCCTGTTTCAAAAGACGCAAGTTTTCAACCAGCACAAAAGCGAAGAAGGAATTACTACAAAAAATTTGTAGCCTCAAAAAAATATATAAAAGCAAATCCAATACCAGAACCTTACCTAAGAAAAATCTCTTTCGAGATTCTTCAAGCTCCAGAATAAGAAGAAGATACCCTTATGGATGAATCCCCAAATGAGGATTAGGGAGATACAAAAATGTTAGTGGGAAATGAAGAGAAATCCCCTTCATAGGTCGATCCTCCATATGCAAAGTCATGTTTTGAGAAAAGTGCATTGGAATTGACTCCCTCCACTCTTGCGCAGATGAAACAGTCTTCCCTAAAGATTTACAAGGAAGTAATGAAAATCATAGCAGCGCATGCAAAATAATGCATGAGAGACAACACTAATAAATCATTCTCCTCTAATGTAGTAGAACCACCTCTTACAAGAGGTTGGAAATCAAATAAAGAAAAATGAGAATGTGAAATAGATTCTAAATTGGCTTCAAGATCTTGACTCCATGTGGATTATCTACTCCAAAAGCCTCCCAAATAGCATAATGCATTGTTTTTTCTATCTCTAATGCTTGCAGTATGTAAGAATTTACTCTTGTAAACATGTAGAAGGACTCAAATGTAGTAACCATAGAAAATACTGGGATCTATCTCCTACGAATTTAATCATTATCTAAATGGAAGATCCCACAGAAAAATGGGAATGTAATGAATTCCTCATGTATTTGTTGTGACTCGATGCAGATTTAATAAAATATCTTCTCATTTGTGTCATTTTTTTTGTCTTTTTTGTGTTAAGAAGGGTCAAGTGAATTTGTTGATTTTGTTGTAAGTTGAACAAGCTTTCCATTCAAATTTAAAGGTCATTTCAATCTTAAATGGAATTCGAATTGAAAAGTAGTACCACTAACGAACCTTAGTTAGTCTTATGATAAAAAGTTTATTAGTGTACTTGAAGTATATTTTTTATATATTTCCTTGTAAGAAGAAGGTAATCAATTTAGAGGCCAATAAAGAGGAGGAAGTTAGTAGAAAGCTCCACAAAATGGGAGAATAAGGACAACCACAAGAGTTGAAAGAGAAGTATACACAGATTTGAAATATGCTAAAGAGGAAAAATTGAGAAAAACATTAATCTATACCAAGTTTTAAACACTATGTTTAAACAATATTTTTTACATTAAACAAATCACAAATGATCTACCAAGATAAACAAAATTTACCCTATCTACTATTCTAAGTTTCTAACTTTCAACAACACTCAAAACACCCTTGACCACCTATTCACTCTAAACATGTTGGGAGTGTTAGATAGATGCACTGAGGAGGTTAACAAATGCATGTAGAGTAAATGGTCACTACATTGCGATGGTAGCAAACAACTAATGAGCATAATTCTTCTAAAAGGTAGGACAATATGGGTTGAAATTTTCATTGGAATAATATGATATAAAACCATTTTTCCTCCATTTAATTTTGGTGTTTATGGATGATTTCTTTGGTTTTATTATAAGATCAATATTTAGTTGTTTAGTTGTGTGCATTATATGTTTTCTTTCTTATTTCAATGGTGTTGGTTAATCATGATAATAAATAAATAAAAGGTATTGATTTAAATTATTTTCTTAATAATTTATCTTTTATTTTTTAGAAAAGAATTGGAGCTCTGCGAACAATGGCCTCTGGTGGTTATGGTTTCCCTAAAAACCTACCATTCGTTTTTCAAATACAAGGAAATCGTGAGCCCTCTTTTCAGGTTTCATTGTCGATCTAATATATCGCGTAGATTTCAGTCACTCTCTTTCTTCGTTGCTTCCTCTCATACTCATAGACGTTTTGACCGTTTCCACTACTGGCATGGATCACTAAGAAGTGTGTGCTCGAAACCGTAGCTTCAATCTATTTATTGTTACATTTGCATAAGGTCTCTATTCAATGTGACATAGAGGAAGATGTGAATTCAGAGCCATGGTGCATGCTCAAAAAACTTAGCGGACTTATTCTCCCCTCAAAAAATTGTAAAGAAATTAGTTGTGATCCTTGTGGTGGAACTCTCTCTTTCAGATCCATGTAAGAGGGCCTTATATGTTAGGTCCCTATACTACTAGTGTAATCCCTTATTGTTATTAGTACAACCCCCTTATTATATTATTGTGCCCATGTAGTCCCCATATTGTTATTATTGTGCCCCATAGAAGCCCACTATTGTTATTATTGTGCCCTTACATTATTATTGTTATGTCGGCTCTGATTATATTATGACCCCTTAGACTCCTATATATAGAAAGGAGGTCTTGTCATTTGTATCATCCAAGAATTATTCATTTGTGTAATGTAAAGGAGGTTCCCCCCTTGAAGAGGCTTATTTCTAAGGCATTGATATATGTTTTCTCTCTTTTTGTGAGCTGGTTTCATAACATTTGGTATCAAAGCTTTGGATTCTAGGATTTCGCTGTTCCAAACAGGTCTTCATGGAATTTTCGCTTTAAATTTGTTTCTACAAAGGTTCAGACTATGAAATTAAAACCCATTTGAGCTGAAATCTTGGTGAAGCTCGGGCCTTGACTTTCATTTTTCTTCGCTATATTTTCAGAGATACGGTCCAAGGAATTTAGGGTTTGTATAGGCACCCGAAATAAATCCCAAATAGGTGACTTGGGGAAAATCATCATAAGTTTCTCTCTGAGTATCAGACTGAAATTTCGTAAGAAGTTACAAAAAGAGGACGAACTATAGTTTTCTGTGTATCTTGTTCACATCCAAAGGATGAAACTGTGATGCATGACATGTCGTACAAGTTCGCTCTACTGAACTAGTCTATAATTAGGTCATCACAAGACATTGGGAATAACTCTTTCTTTAGGAATCCAATTGCGATTAGACTTGCGGGGTTAGAAATAGAATTTAGACTACTATCACAAGCCACAATTTTAGAACTTAAAGATATGAAATTACAGAGTTACATTCATTTCAAGATCAGACTCCTAAAATCAAGAAAAGGTGATATGAGGAAGTTTGATGGCAAGGATCCATAAATTGGATACTATATATGGAGAAATATTTTGATCTACATGAGGTACAACTGTTATAAAAGATACATATTACATCTTTATATTTAGAACTGAATCAATTTTTATGGTATAAAGGGCTTTGTTCTTGTAAAACACTTGCCACTTGGTCAATTTTCACAAAGGAAATGATAGCACATTATGAGGATACAAAGAGAAACACCTTCTTTAGCCAATTGATAAATCTCAAACAAAAGGGTTCCATGGCAGAGCACACTGAGGACTTTCAAAAATTGAATATAAGGGTAAATGATATTCCAAAGAAGCAAAGCATTGATGTCTTCATAGGACTTTAAAGGATAACATTCAACATGAGGTTCATCTTTGGGAACCTGATTCATTGGAGAAGGCATTCAGGTTGGCAAGAAAAATTGAAAGTGAAATTATGGAAACAAGGAATCCCACCACTCACGACTATAATTATGGAAGTGTTTTTTCTCCTAGCCTTCCACAACCTACAAGGTTTACACCACAACAATTGGAAGAAAAAAGAGAAAAAGGGCTTTGTTACAATTGTGATAACAAATACACTAAAGGTCATAAGTGTACTGAGAAGAAATTATTTTACATAGATTATGAAGAGGAGGAAGAAAATGATCAAGAAACATCAAAAGAAGAGGATATACACTAGGAACCAACCCCAGAGAAAGAAGAAATGAATCTGACCATATCTTGTAAAGCATTGGTAAGAATTACCACTCCTCAAACTATGAATATAGAAGGACATATCACAAAGAAAAATGTTTAAGAAGTGAAAGATCACATCGAGCATCAAGAAATGAATCCGGCCATATCTTTTAATGCATTGGAAGAAATTACCACTCCTCAAACTCTCAAGATAGAAGGACATATCAAGAAGAAAAAGATTCAAGTAGTGAAAGATCACATCAAGCATCAACAACAAGTTCTCCAACTTTTAAAGGATAACACCACTTTGGTGTAGAATCGAATGAAACAATAGGAAGATCAACATCGCAGTGAAATTTTTTTTTGATGTATGCAATTGGGTATTTTTACAACTACATCTCAAGCAAGCTATTTATGAGAAGGAAATGTTGGCAATACTACATGCACTTAAGAAATGGTGACCTTACCTAATGGGAAGACACTTCAAGGTAAAAATGGATCATGATAGTCTTAAATACTTTTTAGAACAAATATTATCTTTATAAGAATAGAAAAAATGGGTCACAAATATGTTGGGTTATGAGTTTTAAATCATCTACAAAAAAGGGGAGCAAAATGTTGTTGCAGATGCACTCTCAAGAAAGGATGAGGATATGGAAGCATTGTTTTGTGCTATTTCTATTATCCAACCAGATTGGATAAATGAAGCAAGGGATGAATGGAAGAAGGATGAAGAAGTGTGGCCACTCATTCAAAAGTTGCAGAAGATCCCAGTTCAAACAATATTGCCAGAACTTGACGAGGAAGGAAAAATCATATTGGAACCTGGAGCAGTCACAGAAACAAGAACCTAACAACTACAAAATCGATCAATTTCAGAGTATCTCATCAAGTGGAAGAACTTACCCGTTGAAGATTCCACATGGGAGGACAAGAATTTTATATAGCATCAAGAACAACTCAAGCGTTGAGGACAACACTTTTTGAAGGAGAGGGGCATGTTAGGTCCCTATACTACTAGTGTAACCCCTTATTGTTATTAGTACACCCCCCTTATTATATTTTTGTGCCCATTTAGTCCCAATATTGTTATTATTGTGCCCCATAGAAGCCCACTATTGTTATTATTATGCCCTTACATTATTATTGTTATGTTGGCTCTGATTATATTATGACCCCTTAGACTCCTATATATAGAAAAGAGGTCTTGTCATTTGTATCATCCAAGAATTGTTCATTTGTGTAAATGTAAAGGAGGTTTCCCCCTAGAAGAGGCTTATTTATAAGGCATTGATCTATGTTTTCTATCTTTTTGTGAGCTGGTTTCATAACATTATCTCTCTTAGGAAAAATGCTAATTGATAATTTTATGGGCTTGTGGTTAAATCCAAAATATTTTGAAACATGGATCATGGAACAAGGTCCCCAAGCTTCAAGGTTAAGTAACTTTTTTTGTAGTTGGAAGGGGCTTCTATGTCTTTTTGTTTCTATATAAAATGGAAAGAGATTTGATTTTGAGATCAGGTTTGTATTTCATGGGGTCTATAGGCCTCTTTATTGCTCCATGGATTGTTGATTTCAATCCATATTCTATGATCATTTTCATGCCAATGTGGGTTAGGTTGCCACACCTCCCTCTTCATGTTTAGGGGCTTGATGCACTAAAAGACTATGAACAAGCTGGGCCACTATCTGGATAAATCTGAACCAAAAGGACATAAATTTTCTTGTTCTCGTATCTATGTTGAGGTTAACCTCACTGAAGATTTACTGGAGGCCCTAAAAATAAATCTTGGAGAATGGAGTCATATCTAGGAATTAGACTATTAGAATATTCATTTCAAATGCATTGACTATCATTCTCATGATCACTTTTCCAAAAAATTCCCGTAGCAAAAAAAATATGAGCAAACCCAAGCCCCTATTTCAAAATAAGTGAGTTTTCAACCAACACAAAAGTGAAGAAGGAATCAACAGAACAAGGTTGTAGCCCCAAAAAAATCTATTGAAGTAGATCTAATACCAGAACCTTCTATCAACAAAGTCTCTTTGGAAGCTCTTCAAGATCCAAAACAAGAAGACAATACCCCTATGGATGAATCCCCAAATGAGGATCTCAGAAATACAAAAATGTTGGTGGAAAATGAAGAGAAAGCCCCTTCACGAGTCGATCCTTCTGGACCATAGTCATCTTTTGAGAAAAGAGCATTGGAATTGACTCCCTCCACTCTTGCGGAGATGAAGCAATATTCCCTAAATATTTACAAGGAAGCTATGACAATTAGAGCAGCCCATGCAAAATCATGCACGTGAGAAATGCTAATAAATCAATCTCCTCAAATGCAGTAGAACCACCTCTTACAAGAGGTAAGAAATATAATAAAGAAAAATGAGAATGTGAAACAAATTCTAGCTTGGCTTCAGGATCCTGTCTCCATGTGGATTCTCTACTCTAAAATCCTCTCAAATAGCTTAATGCATTGTTTTTTCTATCTTTTATGCTTGCAATATGTAAGAAATTACTCTTGTAAACATGTAGAAGGACTCAAATGTAGTACTTGTGTAAAATACTAAAATTTCTCCTATGAATTTAGTCATTATCTAAATGATAGATCCCATAGAAAAATTACGATGTATTGAATTCCCCATGTATTTACTGTGATTGGGCACATATTTGGTAAAATCTCTTCTCATTTGTGTAAAAAGAATTGTCATTTTTTGTGTTAATAAGGGTGCATATAAGCTTGAATGTTATTGAGATAGCTGCATTTGTTGATTTTGTTGTAAGTTGAACCAAATTTCTATTCAAATTTTAAAGTACATTTCAATCTTAAATGGAATTTGAAGCAAAAAGTAGTACCAGTAATGAACCTTAGTTAGTCTTATGGTAAAAAATTCATTAGTGTACTTGAAGTATATATTTTTTTTATTTCCTTGTAAGAAGAGGGTAATCAATTTAGAGGCCACTAAAGAGGAGGAAGTTAGTAGAAAGCTCCACCAAATGGGAGAATATGAACAAACACAAGAGTTGAAAGAGGAGAATCTAGAGGGAAAACATGAATTTGCATAGGATTCACTAAAGAAGTATACAAAGTATTGAAATATGTTAAAGAGGGAAAATTGAGCAAAATATTAATCAATACCAAGTTTTAAACATTATGTTTAAATGATCTATTTAGCATTAAACAAATAAAAAATTATGCTCTACCAAGATAAACAAAAAATTACCCTGTCTACAATTCCAAGTTTCCAACTTTCAACAACACTCAAAACACCCATGACCACCTATGCACTCTAAACACACTGGGAGTGTAAGTAGATGTGATAAGGTTAACAATTTTATGTGGATTAAATGGTCACTACATTGCAATGATAACAAAGAACTAATGGGCATAATTCTGTTCAAAGATAGGACAATATGGTTTGGCAATATCATTGGAATAATATGCTTTGTAGGTTCATCACACATCTAAATATTCTATAGATAACTGGTCGAATGTCAACAACAATCTAGGGAGTCGATTAGGAGAACAATTGAATGGTTGAATAGGAAGTCGATTAAAGAGTTGATAAGGAGAATGATTAGATCATTGACCAAGCATTCAACTAGTTGAGCCATTAGAATATAATAGTCTAACCATGCACTTAATAAGGAAAAAAAAGAAGTTAGTCATGACCCTAATGAATATATATGGAACTCATCTTCCCAACTTCAAGGGAATGGGTTATAACTTGGTTCTATATAACATGACATTATGAGTCAATCTATGATATGATGAATGCAACAAATTGTGTGTTTGTTACAATTGCAAATCTTTTGATTTCTTATACCTCTTTGTATATTGATCCTGTAATTAGTTATGATTAATTATTAAAACACTTTTTCTCTTTGAATAATAACTTTTTGATATACGTAATCATTTCATTCCCCACCTCATTCCCCATCATGATATCAAAACTGCTACTTTGATATATATCTTCTTCACCACAAGCGTGGTGAAGTCTATCAATATTCTTGATGATTTAAATCTATTTGGTAGATGAACTCAAACAAAACCTTGTAAACAAAATCTATAATTAAATTAGTAAATTGGAATCACAAATTTCAAACCAAAACCAAAACCAAAACCCCTATTATTAGATCTTTATAATTATGAAATTTGGAAACAAGGTATTACCCTGATTAGTACAATAAGGTGATTTAACTAAAATGAAATTAGAATGTAATTATAAAACATTTTGTATCATCTCTATATTGATCCATAAAATAAATTAAATACTAGAAAGAAAACACACATATAATAGTTTGTACATTAAATTTATATGTGAAACTTTTTACAAGTTCTTATCATAATACTCGTAAATATTTTAGTGGTAAATAAAATTGACATTATCACACTTTTTATGTAAAAGCACACAAATATCTTCATGTACATAATGTTGTTGCCATCTATCTTAAACTTTTAAACTTGTTATTTTTAAATGTCTTTAGATATGTAAAGATGTCAAAATTATAACATTGTGTGAAATGTAACAATGTTGTTTGTTTTTAAATTCATATTGTATATTTTTCATATACATATATACATATTTTGGACGGATTTGAAATTTTGCAAACTTGTATTGAAATGTTTTTCAATTTTGTAATATTTCTAATTATTGAAAATTTAAATTTTATAATATTAAAAAAATTATAAATTTAGTTTCATAATATTAAAAATGTTATAATTTTTTTATAAAATAAATAATTATTTGTTTAAAATAAATCATTTTTTAAGGGATATTTTTTATTCTAGTATAGTAAAGATGTTATGACATTGGACATTTTGATTAGATCAGAATAAAATATAATAAAATTATATTAAATAAATAAAATAATTAAAAAAAATATTATGTTTTCTTCTCATGGTATTCTTAATCCATAATTTTTTCTCATAATATTCTTATTTTATGTGGGCTATTTAAAAGTTAATAATTAGACTAGCCTGGATCCATCTTAAAATCGGATCTATCAAGTACTAAGAAAAATCAAATCTTTTTTCACTATAAAAACAACATATACCTCAAAAAAATATTTCATCTCTGAAAACTTAATAAATTTGAAATTAAAATAATTATAAACTAATTTAAATATTTCAACAAACCTGAAATTGTACATAAACATCATAAGATAATAAAATAAAATTTTGAAACATATACTTTTTAAAACATCTATATTTATATCTCTTTGTTTTTATACATAACAAATTTTTGTAATTACAATATTTAAACTCTTAACTCTTGAACCATGTTTAATTGGTCCTTGATATCATATCAAGATTCTCATCTTTCTTTAAAAAATTGGGCAAACTTTTATCAAAATTAAAACCTTTATTTTATTTTTTATTTTTAAAACTTATGGAACGTAATATTTTATGAACCTTTGTCTACTTTTGGAAATGAAATGTCACCAAACCTTTATAAATATATTTCACTTAAAAACATATTTCACTTAAAAACATATTGATCGTAAATAATACAATGGTTATTTCTTTGATTAAAGAATTTACAACCATTTTTACCACGTTATTGACTAAACCATTTTTACAACATTGTCATTGTGGTCAAATAATTACGAAATACAAATCCCTTTCTAATTCGAAATAAACATATTATGATTTAAGGAATCATTGAATTATCCTAATTAGTTAATTGTGATCGATGAGGTTTGGCAGTTATATCTATATTTAAATTATTTATGAAATTAATATTATGCGACAATTATATCTTAAATATTATTGTTATCAGTAAAACCATATTGTCTTTTGAATATAAATTATTTAATTATTAATTAAATGATTAATTTTTTTGTGCTATTTCCACAGGGCAACACTAGGGTGGATCCCACCCGAAGAGGATCACACTCTTCGGCCTATTTACTACCTATTTACTGACCTGACCCCAAGAGCTTTTGGGAATTAATCCTATGACCTTGCAATTGGCGACACACTGATTTGACCGATTGAGCTAACTCTTGGGGCTGATTAATTTAATTAATTTTAATTTTATGGAAGAGATATTATATTTTATTAGTAAATATTTTGATTGGTTTAAATTAAATAAAGTTATAAAAAATTAAAATAAATATTTAAACTAATAATTAAAATAAAAGTAAATTAGTTAATTTACTACTCATTATTTTTGGGTTTAGGTTTTGACAATTTATGATTTTTCTAATTATATATATATATATATATATATATATATATATATATATATATATAAACTCCAAATATACTAGGATCAAATCTTTTGAGGTGAAAAGCTCTCTTGAGGTGAAGTGAAATGAGACTGATCTTTGTTGGCCCTTGGTTGATCCAGAGATAATATGGATTTAGGCAAGCATGGAAGAGATGTTGGAATGTGCTATTATGCTATGTAAACATTTGAACATTGTCAAATTACATAAAATTAAAAATGAAAATAAAATAAAATAAAATAAAATAAATAAATATAATTATTAATGTTTGTATAATTAAAATAAAAAAATTAAATTGGAGAAATTAAATTAATAAAAATAAAAATAAAAATAATATATTATAACAAACTAATGCTTATAAATTGTTAGGGTAATTCAAGTAAAGTTGAGGTTATAGAGTCAATTTATTGTTGGTGGTTTTTGCGTTCCAAACTTTGATAACCCATCCTTTTGCTAATGGTATTCTTATGCAATATAGCCTATTTAGAGACATGAAGAATCCTTTATAATGTGTCTTTGGACCATGAATGATCACTTAAATAAAAATTTCATTTGCAAGAAGAATATATCTATATATATATATATATATATATGTATATGTATATGTATATGTATATGTATATGTATATGTATATATGTATATATATGTATATATGTATATATATGTATATATGTATATATGTATATATATATTAGATCCATCTTCACTTCAGATCTATAAGTGGCAATAGGGAGCAAAGCTCTCGAGGTGAAATCCTTTTCTCAAGTTTTGTATTCACAAAATAGGTTTGCACCTTAAGAGATTTGATCCCTCTCAAGTTAAGATGATTATAGAATGGTTGATTAATCATTTTAAATATTTGAATTAAAGGTAATTAATTATTTTAAATATTTAAATTAAAAGGGATGATGTCAACTACTCAAATTATAAAAAATATCAATTACAAAACATTAAAGGTTGTAAATTTTTAGATGTATATGTTTTTAATTGTACTACTCTCTAGCCCAATATGGTAGAGATGATGTAATGTGCTATCATATCCCCTTTAACATTTTGTCTCAGTCAAATTACATTAAAAAGAAATAAAAAAAAAAATTGAATAATTAAAATAAAATTGAAGTAAAATAGTCAATTTACCCTAGGCATTTTTGGTCTTTAGATTTTGAATATAATATTTTAAAATGTAATATTTTCATTTAAAAAAAATAATATAATATTATTTCAATATAATGTTTTTTATTTTTTTTAATAAAAATATTCATTTTTTTATATTTAAAAAAATAATTAGTCTCGTTAAAATTTTACAATATAATATTTTTACTGTCTAATAGAAATTTCACTCTTTTTATTAAAGGAAAAAACATCTTTATATCGAAAATAATTATTGGTTATTATTCTCAATTTTGCTAAAAAAAAAATGGCATAGTGTAACTTATAGACGAAATGACCTTTTTCATGACCATTTTTTTGGTTAATTTTAATAGAAATATGATAATGGTTTTTAAAAACTTGAGTTATCTGCATAATTCGAGTGCCCCAAGGGTTTTTCAAGGTGTTGAATACATTTATGCATTCAAAATTGTATTTTAGACAACAAAAATAATTGAATTTATATTTCCAAATTTTGGTGAATTTGGTGAAAAAGGCTATTTCGTCTATAAGTTAGACTACCCAAAAAAAAAAATTATATTTAAAAAAAATTGTTTTTTATTACTGGATCTCAAAGTGAGAATTTTAATTTTTAAAGAAGAAAGATGCTTCTAGAATAACCATGACCTTTTACTTTGATACTTCAATGATCCAACCCTAGCTCTAATTAGGGATTTGCAATTTCACATTTACTCACACAATATATATTGATTATCTTGTATTCGATCTTTCATTCGGTAGAGAGGCACTCTCTAGTCCAGTATGGTATTTAATGTACACATTTTGACTCGGTAAAAATAAAATAAAAATAGGAAATATAAAATATGGTAGAGATGTGTACTGTAATGTAAATATTTTAATTCTACCAAACTAAAATAAAATAAAAATAAAAATAAAAATAACCCTACTTGAAAATATTTTTAGTCGTCAAAATAAAATAAAACTAATAAAAAATAATCTTAAAAAAATACAGTATTGGCTCATGGTATTCATAATGGAATATAGCCCCTTAGTTGATCCAAAAATATTTAATTTTTTTTCCTATCCATAATAAAACTACTCTTCATTCTTTGATTGTGGGTTTTCCTTTAGTTTTATAAATTAAATTGCCCAATGTAACTTTGGTATTTATGGATGATCACTTTGATGTTATTATGAGATAAGCATTTAGTAGTTGTTTAGATAGATGCAATGTTATATGTTGTATTTCTTATTTTAAGTGTTTTAACTATAACTAGCTTAGATCCATCTAAATCAAATCTCTCTAGGTGGAAACCTTATTTTTGGAGTGTAGAATTTGAGGAAAGATTTGAACCTAGAGGGATTTGATCCTGGTTGGGGCATGATAGGTCTAGAGTTAAATGGATCTAAGCTGGTTCCAATTGAGGGAAACAATGTCACATTTTTAGATTATCATTATTATGTATATGTTTGAGATTGACTTCAAAATTCACATTATGTTTTCTTTGCTTGGCATGAACATATCATTCTCTTCTTTAATTTAGTCTATGTTTCTTGCCTTGAATGGTTTGTACATCTTTGTTTTGATGATTTGAGTGGTTTTGTGCCTATTTGTTTGGATTTGGATAAAAAAGTTTTTGAATGTTATACTTGTTGTGTTATATTTTTATGTGTATATAATTTGTCTACTAGTAGTTAGTTGGTGATGAAAAAGGGAGACAATCTTGTCAATAGTTTGCAGGAGGATTGATACTGCACATCTATTTCATTTAATTTTAGGTATCACAACTTCTAACAACTAATTAATTATCAATAGTGTCCCTGCAGGTATTACTAAATATATCTTGAAGAGTAGTTTTAATATTTTATTGTGTCAAGATTTCTCTTGAAATAATTTTTTTTCTTTGCTAATGTTTGAAATAATTTTTCTCCTTCAAGAATATTTTGATGATTTTTTATTTATATTCTATTCACAAAAGTTAAGAAATAATGTATTTTTTATTTATTTTATAATTAGTGGCTAGAATTATAAAATCTTTACATTATTTGTTTCTCCAAACAATTATCGCATCTACTTCAAGAATATTTTGATTTCTTTTGAAAGTTTATAAATATATCTTTTCCTCTTATAAATATTATGAACACATTATTATATGCAATTATAAATTAGTAATTTTGAATATATGTAATTATCTATTAGTAATTAGTTGGTGATTTAGAAGGGAGAAGATCTTATCAAGGATTAAGTTGCACTTTTCAGGAGGATTGATTCTGCACATCTATCTCATTTTAATTCTAGGTATCACAACTTTTCATAACTAATTAATCCTTAATAGTGTCCATTTTGGTATTACTATATATCTTGAAAATATTTTTTCTTAATAATCTACAATGTCAAGATTAACAACATTTAATGCATCTAATGCAAACAATCAAATAAGATTAGAAAACAACATCTACACTAAAATCAATGCATCCAATGCAACCAATCAAATGAGATTAGAAATCAACATCTACACTAAAATCAATGAATCCAGTGAAAGCAATCAAATAGGACTAGAAATACAAATCTACACCGAAATAAATGAATCTAGTGCAAGCAATAAAAAGGAAATAGAAATCAACATCTACACTAAAATCAATGCATCTAGAGAAAGCAATCAAATAGGATTAGAAATCAATATCTACACTGAAAGTCCAAGCAATTGAATAGAATTCTAAGAAAACACCATCTACAATGAAATCAATGCATTAGTGCAAGAAATATTCTTCCCTCTCGGTCCCCTCGATCCAATCTTAAAAAATATTTTTAATAATTTACAGTTTCAAGATTAACAACATCCAATCCATCTAATACGAGCAATCAAATAGGATTAGAAAAAGACATCTACATTGAAATTAATGTGTCTAATGCAAGCAATCAAATAATATTAGAAATCAACATCTACACTGAAATCAATTATCTCGTGCAAGAAATAAAATATAATTAGAAGTCACCATCTACATTGAAATCAATGCATCTAGTGCAAACCATCAAATAGGATTAGAAATCACCATCTACACTGAAATCAATGCATCTAGAGCAAGCAATAAAATCGAATTAGAAATAAACATCTACATTGAAATAAATGAGCCTAGTGAAAACAATCAAATAAAATTAGAAATCAACATCTACAATGAAATCAATGCATCTAGTGCAAGCAATCAAATACGATTATAAATCATCATCTACATTGAAATCAATGCATCTTGTGCAAGAAATATTCTTCCCTCTCCCCCCTTCCATCTATATCTCCCTTCATCTCTCCTTCTTTGTCTCTCTATCTCACCCCCCCACCAAACACACACTCTCTCTCCCTCCCTCCCTCCCTCCCTCTCTTTATCTCTCTCTTCTTCCCTCTCTTCACCTTCCATCTATATCTCTATCTCCCTCTGCCTCTCCTTTGTCTCTCTATATCACCCCCAAAGAATACACACTCTTTCTCCATATCTATCTATCTCTCCCTCCCTCTTACTCTCCCTCTCCCTCTCTCCCCCTTCTATTTCTCTTCCCTCC
Source organism: Pinus tabuliformis (assembly GCA_031772625.1). NCBI lineage: Eukaryota > Viridiplantae > Streptophyta > Pinopsida > Pinales > Pinaceae > Pinus > Pinus tabuliformis. The sequence continues at coordinate 411,327,063 of CM062809.1, read as the reverse complement.
TACTCTCCTCTCTCCCTTTCTCTCTCTCTCTACCTTATCACTCCCTCTATCTCTCCCCCAACTTTTCTCTCTTTATTTCCTTCTTACCTACCTCTCTCTCCCCCTCCAACTCCCTCTCTCTCCCTCCCTCTCTCCTCTCTGTCATGTCCTCTCTCTCTTCCTTCCTCTCTGTCCCTTTCTCTCCCACCTCACTCTATCTCCCCCCCCTCTCTCTTCGCCCTCCAACTCTATCACTATCTCCCTCCCTCTCTCCTCACTCTTCTCTCCCATTAATTCCATCTCTCCTTATTTATCTCTCTATATTATTGCAAAACACACATAGCCTTTCTCCATCTCTCCCTTATCACTCCCTCTCTCTCTCTCTCCACTTTTATCTCTCTATGTATTTCTTCTTCACTCCCTCCACCCCCCTACAACTCTATCTCTCTGTCCCTCCCTCTCTCAAGTCCTCCCTCTCATCCTTCCCTCTCTCCATTTCTCTCCTACCCCCCCCCCCCTCTCTCTCTGCCCTATAACCTTGTCATTATCTCTCTTCCCCCTCTCTCTCCCCCTCTCTATCTTCCCTCCAACCTTGTAACTATCTCTCCCTGCTCCATCTTTGTGTCTCCACCTCTCTCTCTCTCTTACCCTTCTCTGTCTCTCTCACTCCTCTTTTTCTCTCTCTCTTTAATCCCGCTCATCCCTCTTCTTCATTGTATCTACTCATCTCCTTTCTCACTCCCCCTATCTCTCCACCTTTATATATCTATGTCTTTATCCTTCCCTCCATATATATCTAGAGTTAATATATATCATGATATATTAATATATATTATAATATAATAAATTGGATATTATATTAAATTTAATATTGCATTAATCCAAAATTAAATTTAATAATATTAATATTAATAAATTATAATATCAATATTAGATTTAATGATGTTTTTTACATGACATGATAACAAAATTTATAATAAAACTACATCAAATTAATATTTTCAAATATTACAAATTTGATGTGGAAATATTTGTCTTTGAAGATTTTAATATATCTCTAGGATATGGTTTTTCCTTTTAAAGATTAATTTTACAAATGTTTAGTTAAAATAAATATTAGAAGATTTTGGAGCAAGATTTTCGATTCTTTGTGTTGAATTAACCTTTTTCCTTTGATTTAAGAAATGACATTGGATTTAGTAAAGCGTAAAAATGTTTAAAATTCTACTTAATCTAGAATTATAATGTGGTAATTTTTTATGGTCCATTCAAATTCACTTATATGATAAAGGAACTATTAAAAGCATGAGATAATTTACTATCCATTCAAATACATAGTTATATTTTAATAATTAATCTTAATTCATTAATAAGATTAAAAAGTTATATATAATTTAAGATTGGTTGACATTAGTGAATTTTTTTATTATTATTTTTTGAGGACGTGACATACTTACACATCGGGGTCATATTAGGTTGTAGAATGTGCCTCTTGGCGCAATAACATAATAATTTATAATGTATTTTTCTTATGTGAAAAAAGGTGTCAAAAAACTTAAATATTGCTGAGATAGGCATTTTTTTTATTGTTTTGCAAGTCTAACTAGTTTTGGACTCAAATTTTGTGTATTTTTTTATTGTTTTGCAAGTTTAGCTAGTTTTGGACTCAAATTTTGAGTGGAATTCAACGTTCATGGGATTGATGTGAGAATTACTAGCATTATTAAAAGTCTAAAAATATACTCAAAAAATTAAAAGTATACTCAACAAAATATTTTCTACATTTTGCTGTGTAAGAAGATCATCAAGCCTAAGGTTTTGAGATTAATAACAAACTCCATAGAATGATAGTGAGTATTAACAACCTCGAGTTTCTTAAATAAGAATGTGAATGAAAAATATGAATTTACATGAGATTTATTGAAGAATTCTTAGAAATATCCCAATATACTAAAAGAAATATATGAACAATGATTACCCTACCATGTTTTTAGAAGTATGTTTAAATAAGCTAATTCAACATTGAACAATAATGACACATGATCTATCAAGATAAGCACAAGATTGGCATGAAAATAATGATAACATATTCATTCTAAATGGATATGAAAATAATGATAACATATTCATTCTAGGAGGGTTAATTCAATGCCAATTTGTTAACAAATGAATGCAATTCAAATGCATCCTATAAGTCACTACATTGCAATGGAACTAAAGAGCTAATTAACATTGTTCCTTTAAATATGGGATAATGAGGTTCAATACAAGTTTTTTTGGAACAATAGGATTTGTAGATTCATCAAAGCTTTATAGTTTTTTTTAGATAGTTAGTTGACAATTAATAGTCAATTAGGAGAGTTGTCTAGGAGGCTTACTAAGTGGTTGATGAGGAGATTAATTAAAGAGTTAAGTAGGAGATTGATTAGATGGTTGACTAAGTATTTAATTAGTTGAATAATTAGAACAATATAATCGATAAGGGGTTTGTTATGTAGCCTAATCAATCTATGTGTAAGTGATCTTCCCCATTTCAAGGGAGTTGATTACATATTAGTGCTATATAAGATGACTTTATGAGTCAATTTATGATATGGTGAATGCAATAAATTGCATAACCCTAATCAATTTATGTGTAAGTGATCTTCCCCATTTCAAGGGAGTTGATTACATATTAGTGCTATATAAGATGACTTTATGAGTCAATTTATGATATGGTGAATGCAATAAATTGCATATGTGTTATGTATGGAAATATTTTCATTTCTTAGACTTGCTTGTATGTTGAGATATGCTTGTTCATGATTAATGTTTTCATAGTGTATTTGGGCTCCTCTCTTGGAATAGTAACTCTCTCATCTGCTTAATCCTTAGTTTTCCAATATAGTATCACAACTTTTTTTTTTTTAGATCTAGCATATTGTATACAAATCTTGTTAATGTTATCAATACTCCTAATGAGTTGGACTTGTCTATAAATTAATTCAAGTTTTTTACACATAATATAAATTTAGAATTAGGTTAATATATTGGTAATATAAGTTCCAAACAAACCAAATAGTATGGTTTGAAATGACCATAATTATGGAATTTAGAAATAAGATATAATCTTAATTATTACATTTTTGACACAAAAATTATTTATCTATGACATAATTATAAGATATTTTATATTATTTCCAATATCACTTATAAAGTAAATGTAATAGTCAAAATTATATAATTATGTGTGTAGGAAAATTATCCTCTCTTAGCTAGAGAGTTAGAGTGAGTGTCAATACCTTAGGAAAATCATCCTCTCTTAGCTAGAGAATTAGAGTGAACCTCAATACCTCAATATTCATAAACATGTAGTGGTTATAACAATATTTCCCATTATCATATTACTCATAAAAAATTGAATCCCAATTAAAAAAATAATAAATCCCAATTAAAAAATAATAACCCCAATTAACTCTTTATATAAAATAATAGCATATCATAATATTTTAGCTATTAACCTCAAAGTTATATATAAAACTTCTTCTGAATGATGGCACAAACATTTTCATATATATAATGTTGTTGTCATATATCTTGTTATATGTGAAACTTCGTATAAATCCTTGTCATTGGTAATCGTAAATATTTATTCACAATGAAAATGGCACAATTGCACTTTTTTAATGTTGTTTTCATATATCGTGTCTCGTCTTAAGTTTATCATGTTTACACGTTTTAATATCTTTGAAGGAAAGTTTTTACTTGGTTTGAAATGTAATAATGTTGGTTGGAAACTTTAGGATTATGATGGGCTCGTTGTATCAAAAAGGTGATTTACCATTTAGTGGAAGGGAAATGGTGATTTACGAAATATAATGTTTTGCTGTAATATTATATTTAAAAATAATAAAATAATATTTATAATAAAAATAGTAATAATAAAAAAATTAATGGTGGTTATAAATAAATAATTTTTTATTTTAATTTTAAATCTATTTTATATAGAGATAAAATAATTGAAAGTAAAAAATACAAAATAATTTATTTTTTAATATTAAAGTGATGTAATTTTTTCACTAATTAATATGGGGTTGACGAGATGTCAGGAAAGATTAATATAATTGATATTATGTGATACATAATTCGTTTTATATTTAGTTGACATGTAAAATTAAAATGAAGATATACTGAAAATAAATAAAAAAAATTATTGTTTCAATGTTCATATTAAATAACACAATTTAATATTAAGTAAGTAATTTAAATTATTATTATTTTTTATATTTTTACTTTTCATTTTTGGAGTATATATAATTTAATGCATTTTTAATATGGAGTTGATATATAACATTTAGGCGCATTACATCGGCAAGTCCATGACTAGTGATCAAAGATTCAAATAAAAACAAACTAATGTACAAATGGAAAGAAAAGTCATGCTTTTCTCTCTTCCTTTTCTCTACCTTGTGCCACTCCCCTTGTGACGACGACTAAGAAACAAGTGCAAGATGATTGCCAACATCTGGTCTTGGATAGTCCTTGTCAGAACCATAGGTGTCTGAAGTATAGTGATGTTTAGAGCCACTAGAATCCATTGCATCTCGAATCATTGCTGGAAAGGACTGTGGTTCAATTGGATATTGTGGGATATTCTCTTGTAATTTTGGTTCTTTGGCCAACTGATTGTTCTCATTTGGTGTGGGATCTTCCACTGCTACTTCCTCTTCCTCATCAGAGTCATGTGGAGGAAATTTCCAACCTTTGGGCTGTTTCCCAATCTTCTTCTTTCTTCGGTTGTCCTTTTTGGCTTTATGGCATGTATTTTTTAGGCGTATTTTTTTTTGACAGATTCTGCATCTGAAGGTTGTGTTTTCATAATCTAATATCTGTGTCCAGTTCCGCTTTCCGTGAATCAGTTGTATTTGATCCGGTAAGCCTTTGTTGAGATATACTTCCACACAAATTCGTGTGAATGTGAAGAATGTTTCCTCCAATATTTGTGTGTCCATTTTGATATATCTCCCAATGATGTTCCCAATACCAACAAGGACTTGGTTGTCCCAGAAATGTAGTGGGAGGTTGTGCAGACGAACCCATACTGGCATCTTGGAAACTACCATAGTATTAGCATCAAATTCTGAAAACCAAGGTGTGATGAAAAGGCCCATTGAGCCCCAGAACCATGGTCCTTCCTGTAGGATAATGTCGCTTTTATCCAATGATGGGAATTTGATAATGAAAAACCCATTGGAGCAGAGGTGGTTTTCACAATGAATATCCAGTTAGTGAAAATCCAATGAAAGAGCTTTGTTGGTTTTGGCCTGAAACAGTTGAATCGACAAATAATGGCTTGTGATTCAAATGATGCACAATGCTCATATGTTTCTGGGATGTCTATATTTAGTTCTAGAGTATAATTCAGTTGCTCAACAATATATGGACTAGCATCAATACTTACATGATTTGTAGGTGTTGTAGCTACATTTTTTCCTTGTAGAATGTTCTTGGAGGAAAGTCCTCCATTTATATGCTTTTGTTTTGATTTTGTGTTTTTTGATGTACTTCTCCCAATCCCTCCTCCCGCATTTTTTATTTTACTAGAGGCCACAACACCCCCTCGCAGTCCGAGGTTGAGTGTTATAGAAGAAGATGATATGATATAGTAGTCCATCAGGGGCCAGGGGTCCTGTAGTACTCTTCGCCCAAAGATCAAATGTTGTAAATTGGCAGGATATCCCAAATTTTGAGAGATGATTTTCTTTAGATGAAACACATTATCTGTTGCAAATACCCAAACTAAAAAAGACATCCCCACAGGGGTTTTAATAAAAAATTGAAATCAAAATGAGTTTACCAAATGTAGAGGATATATATCCGCCATTTGATCGCTTTGTCATTCTTCTTCAGGTGATCCACATTGTGATGAAGGTCATTTGGTGTTGAGTGGGTGTGAGTCAGGAGCCAACCCCACCATACCCTGTCTCAACAGATGCTCCAGATCTGACATTGGAGTGCGTATTAAGGTGTCGATCTCTAGGAGAAAATTGCTTTTGACCTTTATTACTAGTGAGCCTATTGCCTCTATGCTCAACAGACTCGACACCAATGTATGATTATCCCGATCTGAGTCTTCGTGCAATCCTGTTTGTTGTAAACCCTTGTCCTCCATACCAATAATGGCATGCCGATTTGATCCAGGTGGATGTTGGTGGCCACCCACCTATCCCATTTGGACCCCCACAACTGTCTCTTTCAGTTTTTCACTTTCCTTAATTATAGCGCAGTTTACTATTTTTAGCAGTTTTTCGGGTCCTAAACTTTTGGAGCCGTTTTGAGGCCCTAAACGATGTTTTTTGGGAAATCCACCGCCAACGATTTTTCTGATAAAAATCGTCTTTTCCGTCGTAGTCCTCGGAGAGATCTTTCCAACGGGCTATCATGCGCGTCAAACGGAGATAATACGACCAATTCGCGACCCCGGGAAGTTGGCTGTCCAACTCACCCCAAAACGGGGCCCACAATTTGGCGTTTCATCTTCTAGGGTTAGGTTTTGGAATGTGAAGGGTTTTCCATTGTTTCTCAATAATAAATAGGCCTTTGAGCCTCATTGTAAACACAGTTCGGAACAGTTCAGAGGCATGTAGCCAACACATCTCTTCTCAGAGATAAGCTACCATCGCCCTAGCTGGGTTATTTCTATTTCTATTTGTAAGCATATTTCAGTATTTTACAGTAATGAAATGAAGTATTATTTCCGCTGCATATCTGTCTTTATGGTTATCGCATCTCTGTGTTTATGGTTATCTCTGTAATTTATTGCGTTCCTATCTAAATCCGGATCAGTGGTATCAGAGCGGTCTGCTTTTTCTCTGTTTTTCTTTGCATGTCCCCAACGAGGTCGGGATATAAGGAGTTAGGCCTTGAACTGGTCGAACCTTTGCACGACCAGCCTCGCAAATCCCGAAGGCCTCCCATGGCGGATGAGAAGAAAGACGAGGGGGCAGGAGATCCTATCAAAATCTTGCTCGAAGAAGCGCTCGAGTGGCAAAGGAACGCGATGATGGATAGATTTGCGCAGATCCTTCAGCGGCTACCCAGAGGCGACGCATCAGCTTCCAACAACGACTCTGGAAAAGCCACACCATTTAAGGTACAAGTTAATTTTGAAATCCCCATCTTCGAGGGTCAAGTAGACGCAGATGTCGTAGATAAATGGTTAAATCTGCTAGATGGGTATTTTTCTGTTCACGAATTTTCAAGTCGAGAAAAGATTGTTTTCGCTCTTCTCAAAGCAACCCCCCACGTCAAGGACTGGTGGGAAACATACTGCGAGTAGAAGGATGAAAGTACGGGCTCACTGTTTTCAGCTGCCCCTACTTGGAATGACTTCCGGGATGCCATTAAGGAACAGTACTACCCTGTCAAAAGCTATGAGGACAAATACATCAAATGGACCACACTGCGACAGGGATGAGACCAAGATGTGCCAGAGTTCACAAATATTTTTCATACCCTTCGCACACAGTTGGGTATCAAAGATTCTGAGCTGCATCTGGTGCTCAAATACCGCGGTTGCCTACACAGATACATCCAGGAAGAGATGGAGTTATTGAACATCTCCTCACTCGGCACAACATACCGATATGCTGTCAAAATCGAGCAAAAGTTCAAACAGAAGAAGCGAGACTTTGGATCTGCAAATCCGAAGCCCAAAGGACAAAGCCAAGGCGGGGTGACCCAAGACAACCCCTCGAAGCTGCAAGAAAAGAACAATACCACGAAGCCGAAGAAGGACACAGGAAAGTGGTGTGAGTTCCACAAGAGTCCCACTCATAACACAAGTGAGTGTCGGATCAAGCAGTCGCTGGTGGCTGAGTTGAAGGCTTCCGAATCAGATGCATGTTCCGACTCTGAGCTAGAACCCGACAAGGGGGATGGCAAAGGGAAGCAAATCATTGATGCAGATCCTAGTGCCACTGTTGCCACTGCTAAGATCCAGAAGAATGAGCCCGAAGAGCCAGAGGAGGGGGAACGTCTTTTCCACTCACAGATGTGGGTGAAGGGTTCGCCGCTGCAATTCATTGTCGACAGTGGCAGCCAAAAGAACCTCGTTTCAGCAGAGGTCGTGAAGCGGTTGGGCCTACCAACTACACCACACCCACAGCCATACAGTATCAGGTGGCTTCACGAAGGACGAGATCTCAAAGTTCGCCAGCAGTGCCGCCTTCCCTACAGCATTAAGCCCTTCACAGACGAGGTATTGTGTGATGTTACACCTCTGGATGTTTGTGATGTACTATTAGGCCAGCCATACTTGTGGAGGCGACATGCTGTGCATGAGTCAAGGCCTCGCGCTGTCATTATTTCTTTGGATAATTCATTATACAGGATACCGGAGGTAGCCCCACCTACCGCCACCTCTTTGATCATTGCCAAGAAAAGCAACAAGGTTATCTCCCAGACCAGGAAATTCATTTTCTGTTTGGTTCGCTCCCAATGTAAGGGGATGATGGTTGCTACATCCATGACCCCTGCGAAGTGTTCCTCCACGCAGCAGCAACAACAGAGGGATACAGTCAGAATAGAACACAGGAACAACTTCTTCTCACCCACAGGGGTACCACACAAGTTTCAGGTGGGGAACAAAGTTTGGTTACATCGACAAAAAGAACGCCTTACCAGAACCCATCAGAAGCTCAGGCCACTCCGACATGGTCCTTACACCAGTACCAAGGCTACGGGAAATAATGCTTTGAAGCACAACATTCCTCCATTCCTTCGCTTGCACCGAGTGTTCAATGTGGACCATCGCCGACCATGCTTCCCACCATTTCTGGACACATTAGAGATTGCAGAACAGCTCACCAGAGGCCCAGCTCAGCAGAAGCTTCCTCATCTCAGGGAGGAGCTCAACGCAATGGGGACCATTGCTTCCTAAGGGGGGAGGAATGATCCAGGTGGATGTTGGTGGCCACCCACCTATCCCATTTGGACCCCCACAACTATCTCTTTCAGTTTTTCACTTTCCTTAATTATAGTGCAGTTTACTATTTTTAGCAGTTTTTCGGGTCCTAAACTTCCGGAGCCGTTTTGAGGCCCTAAACGATGTTTTTTGGGAAATCCACCGCCAACGATTTTTCTAATAAAAATCGTCTTTTCCATCGTAGTCCTCGGAGAGATCTTTCCAACGGGCTATCATGCGCGTCAAACGGAGATAATACGACCAATTCGCGACCCCGGGAAGCTGGTTGTCCAACTCACCCCAAAACGGGGCCCACAATTTGGCGTTTCATCTTCTAGGGTTAGGTTTTGGAATGTGAAGGGTTTTCCATTGTTTCTCAATAATAAATAGGCCTTCGAGCCTCATTGTAAACACAGTTCGGAACAGTTCAGAGGCATGTACCCAACACATCTCTTCTCAGAGACAAGCTACCATCGCCCTAGCTGGGTTATTTCTATTTCTATTTGTAAGCATATTTCAGTATTTTACAGTAATGAAATGAAGTATTATTTCCACTGCATATCTGTCTTTATGGTTATCGCATCTCTGTGTTTATGGTTATCTCTGTAATTTATTGCGTTCCTGTCTAAATCCGGATCACGATTGTACTGGAAATCTGGAAATCTCAAAGGGTTTATGTTCATGATCACTCTGACTAAAGCGATTCTATTGTAACAACATGGGGAGTACCAGAATGTTGTTTCGGTGCGATAAATAGTCTGGGTTTGCAGTAATCTTGGCAACCACCGCCTTTCTCAATAGTTGCAAACCCATACGCAAGGGATTTGGCATCCAAGACCAAGGTTTGTTTGCTTTGGTTGCTCCAAACATCATGGCTTCCGCAGGGTCCTGTTCACCTTCCTCTCGTCGCTCTGGATTCCCTTCATATCGGACATAGTATGCCCTCCCATTATGGGAAACTCAACAAATGCCCATCCAGGGTATAGAAACCACCAGGGGCTAGGCACCACATCTCTGTAGTCTTCATTCTCTCCCTCCTTGGGCCTGTTCATGGCCTCCAATCCCAATCCCTCAATCCCCACCTGTGAAATCCTAGCATATGCGCAAACCATTTTTGAAAGTTTAGGATTGCTTGTGTTATCCTAAAAGGCTTCCTAATGTTAACAATCTCTCTCTCTCTCTCTGTCTCTCTCTATATATATATATATATATATATATATATATATTTACTTCTAAATATAATTGGGATATGTGTTAACACTTTAATGTGTAGACTATGAGTCATAAATAAAATATTTTAATGTGTTATATGTGTTTTAAACAAGTTTAATTTGGACTTCATATATACAAAGATAGATAATTCTTAATTTGTAATTCATGAAATTGATATGTAACACATGTAAATATTATTTAAAAAAAAAAGCGTAAGAATGTTTTTTATATATATACATAGAGAGATTCTTATACATATATGTTTTCTATTTCCAAATATGATAGGAACATGTATCAACATTTTAATGAATAGAATGTGAATCACAAGTAAAATACTTTAATGTCATATATCTAAATATAATTGGGATATGTATTAACACTTTAATGTGTAGACTATGAGTCATAAATAAAATATTTTAATGTGTTATATGTGTATTAAACAAGTTTAATTTGGATTTCATATATACAAAGATACAAAGATAGATAATTCTTAATTTGTAATTCATGAAATTGATATGTAACACATATAAATATTATTTAAAAAAAAACGTAAGAATTTTTTATATATATATACATAGAGAGATTCTTATACATATATGTTTTCTATTTCCAAATATGATAGGAACATATATCGACATTTTAATGAATAGAATGTGAATCACAAGTAAAATACTTCAATATATATATATATATATATATGAAAATTCCTATTTTATTACTCGCTTTTTTTAGGGAGATTTGTAATTGACTCATCTTTTAATATAAATTTGACATGTCACATTTTAAGTATTAATAACAAAGATAATATATGTATTAAAAAACATTTACAACAAAAATAATTAAAGATATATGTTTTCTATTACTAAATATGATTGGAACATATATTAACATTTTAAAGTGTAGAATATGAATTATAAATAAATATTTTAATGTTATATATATATATATATATATGTGACTATGTTGCTTAAAAATCAATATAGATCCATCTTCATTTCTAATTTATTAATTAAATTTTGTATTTTAAAAAAAAATGGATTCTTAAAAGATTGGGTACTTTTAACACTGAGCAAACATAGAATTAAAATAGATATATATTAATTTATTAAAAATATATTTAATGAATTTTGAAAATTTCGCAAATTTATATTAAAAACTGTTTTAATGTGCAAATTCATAATCTCGGAGGTAAACATTTTTCATTTCGATAATTATGGATGGCTTACAATAATGATGGGTGTCGCAAAAATTGAATTTTCGTAACATTAAGACCATTAGAGATAATCGAAAACAATGAGCGATGTTTTGAAAATTATTTTTTTATAATATTAAAATAATTAATTAATATTTTGGAAATGAAATTAAAATAAAATAATTAAGATATTTTAATATTAATATTAAAAATAAATAAAAATAAATAAATAAATAAATATTATATTGTTTAGAAAATCTTCGGCAAAATCACATAATCAATCTTTTGTCGACGCGTTTCGAACTAACCAGTGTGGTTCATCGTCAGGACAATGAACCACACTGGTTGGTTCGAAACGCGTCGACAAAAGATTGGTTATGTGATTTTGCCGAAGATTTTCTAAACAATGTTATGGATCACAGAAGTCTTAATTCCTTAAAAATATTATATTTTTAAAAAATATTTATTATTATTTCTGTTTTTTATTTTCAGCTATTCCAAACCTACCAAATTTCTCCAACCAGAATGTTTAAACTCTTAATTCTTCAACAATATTTAATGAATCCATAAAATAAGGTTTTCTATCATTAAAAATAAGAAATTTTATCATAATTAAAGCTCATAGTTCATCACATGTTTTTAAGACTTATGCAACATCACATTCTTGAACATGCATCTCTAACTCTATTTAGGAAGGTATTTAGGAAAGGTGTTATTGGTGAATAATATGATTGTTATTTATTTCTTAAAGTGGAAAATTAACCAAATAATTTTTATAATGATGTTATTATTGTATAGTTAAAATAGTTGAATAAATCTATCTCTATCAAGTGTTATATAGTCTTTTTAGTGGAAATTAGGTTTTTAGAAAAATTGCAAATTGATATATGAAGTGGAAAAATTGCATTCGTATTTTAGTGTTATGAGTCAAACAAATATATAATCATAATGTATAAAAACACTTTAATAAATCGTAAATATAGTTATTTTCTTATTATTATTATTTCTACTTCAATGCTAATCAAACCTTGAAGAACACATGCTTTTAATTTATTTCAACAACATATACATAGACACAACTATTCTCTTTAAACTCCATAGTACATTGAGGAAGATTATTTAGTTTGCAATCCTTTAACTTAGCAAATGTCTAATTATATAAACTAATTTAAATATTTTCTCTTATTCTTATAATGATATTTAACATATGAACCCATTGCTTCATTACCTAAAAATTAGATGGTGGTGTATCGACTCCATGGAGGTTAATTAGAACAAGTTTGCATTTGATCCAGATCTTTTACTTCAAGGATGCATACAAAATTGCATATAAAAGAGCATGTAATAAAGTAACTTAAACACATGAAAAGAAGCGGAAATCAAAAGCAATCATGAGATCAAAGGCACAAAATGATTTGATTACAGAGTTCACCCAATGTGTGCTATGTCTCTAGGACCTACTCAATGTGGAGAGGCCTCTTTCATCAAATGGCAACAAAACTGAATTACAATTAAATTGACATAAATGACCCTTATACCTCCATTTTCTAGCATGGATGAAATTGTAAAGCTCCACTACAGAAACATGCATCACCATTAGATTTGTGGCGTGAAATCGTGTCAAACGACTATAAACTTGACCATATTCTGAGCAAGTGACCTTTGGAACTCTAAGGAATCTTTAGATTCCCTCAAGATTCCCTTCAAAAAGATTCTCCCAAGATTCCCTACTAATATTTCTCGAATTTTGTGCCCACCTAAGTGCGGTTTCGGCCTAGTCACGCTCCTATTTCCACCCCCAGCTCGGTTCCGTTGCTCTGGTTCCACCACTGCTCCTTGTCAAGTAATTGATCAAGGATTTTATGGCAATGCACCGACGAAGCTTTCAACAAATGGCTGAACAACCTGTTGGTTGGCAGAAGAAAAATTAAGATTTTGGCTGGGGGTGGGCCAGGTTCAAAACCCACCACACCCCAAATATGGCTTGATCATTGTTTAAATAGGAGGCAACATTTTAGTGGTTACGACATTCGTTTTAATGATTTTCATTAGTGTTTAAAATGACATATTGTTTGTGGGTAGGGCCACCGAAGGGTGGGCCGGCCAATGGCCGGTGCGGGTTCGATACCCACTGACCCTTTTTTAACATTGATTGTTAAATGATGGGTTGGGTGGGTCTGTCGGTGGGTGGCCTGCCCACGACATTATAAGAATTAACCAATGTTGTTGGGGGTTGGAAGGGGTGGTGGTCTGCCACCCCATTTATATAATATTTTTTATTTTCTTTTAAAAACAATAGTTAAAATTTTGGTCGTAGTTTTTAAGGGTAACTAGAAAAATTAAAAAGGTGATAAATTCACCCATTTCGATTGCCAGATTTCGTGCCCCGACCCTTTTCCAAATTGTTTCCTTGTTAGTGACTACCATTGGGCCTAGTTTGATGAGAACGTTGATTGCGAATATCTTGGGCATACGAACTTAGATTTGAGTGTCATTCTCACTGTTGGAATCAAGATGATGAGCACTACGATCTGGTCCTAGTTTCCCTTCAATCCGATGACTTCGAGTTTTGATAATTTTCAAGACCATTTCTATTTCTAGAGCCACTTGGATCATTCCTCCTCACTAATGAGATTTTGGGCCGCCAAAAGCTTTATTAATCAATTGGAAAGTGAGGGAGAAATGCCTTACTTGGATGCATTCTCTTGAAACCAATATGAAGGTACTCGACGTCTCCCCGTCATGAAGTCCTAGTCTTCATGTCAAGAATGATATCGTCAGGTAGCTTGTCAAAGTATTCGGGTGCAAATTCGTCCACTGTAGGAACCTGTCCAACCTCTTCGGTGTCCATGATCAAAGGAGGTTCATAAAGCTTTAAGTTTTCAACGTTTACCACTAAGCACATCTGCATGTATGCTGGCAAATAGTGGTGAAAAGCATTGTCTCCAATCTTCTCTAATATGGTGAATGGGCCATATTAGATTTCTCTCAACTTATTTCCTTCCCCTTTCATTCTGTCTTTGCTGATGTGGAGCCACACCCTGTCTCTAACCTGGAATTGATGATTGAATCGGTGCTTATCATGTCGAGCGTTGTATTGAACTTGACTTTTCTCCAACTTCTCCTACACTGCCTCGTGAATCATCTGAATTCACTGAATGAACTTCCGTGCTTTGTCCCTATCATATTGCTCACTGGAATCTTCATCTCTCCCAAAGGCCATGTCTAAGGGATCCTTTGGAAAATATCCAAAGCATGTATTGAACAATGAGCTCTAAGTGGATGAATGCACTGCCTAGTTGTATGCCTATTGTACATAAGGAAGATACTCATCCCACAAGTGGGATGCTTGCCACAATAGCCTCAGGGTGAATGTATCACTGTTCGGTTGACAAAATCTGTTTGTCTGTCATTTTGCAGATGAAACATCATGCTCCTCTTCATCTTGCTACCCATCATTCTCCACAAACTCATCCAAAACTCTCCAAGAAAGTGAGAGTCTCGATCAGACACAATGGATGTGAATAGCCCAGAGTGGAATCATACAAATTGGAAGAAGAGATGAACAATTTTCTCTCCAGTGACTTTCTCTTTAAAAGGTATTAAGATACACATTTTTCTAAATCAATTCACAACGACATACAAATAGTCATGACCTCTCCTAGACAAAGGAAAACCGCCAACACAATCCATTGACACACTTTTCCATGGATGAATCAGAACAGGAAGTGGTTTGTAGAGCCCCAATTTTCTATTAGTGGGCTTGCTAACTAAACACAACACACATCCCTTTACATATCGAGTCACAATATTTTTCATGTGAGGCCAATAACACAACCTCTGCAAATGACACAATTTTTTCCCTACACCAAAATGACCTAACACAAGAGAGGTATGTGCCTCTCTGATTACATGTATTCTCTCATTGGTGGGGATACAAAGTTTGCCAAGGTGATACAACAATTTTCCCTGCAAATGGTAATTATTCACTTGCAATCCATGCATCAGTTTTGCATAAATCTCCTTAAAATCATCGTCATCAACATACTATGCAACATAACTTTCAAAAGATAAAGAAGCATTTTGCAAAACTATAGATGCAGAAATAGGAGGGTGAGAAAGAATAAATTCCACTTTGTTGCTGGTGCCCTTGTAGTTTATTAGCAAGTGAAACTTGTGACCACCCTCCTCCCACATCTACCCAAGTAAGCGACCAACTGGATTAAACATGCAATGAGAGGCTAATATGATATGATTCAACATCCTTGGTGACCTTAAGGAATTGGAATCGATGGAAACACATCAACCTGATACCTTCTACATCAGCAATAACACCCCCAGGAGACATCCCAGCGACTCAGGCATCCTGCCCCTGGGTTCCACTAACCTTTTGTATCTCTTTACCTCTGGATGCTATCATGTTATGGGCATGCCAATGTCCAAGAACCTTTGGATACTCTCACAGGCCTGCATGCCTGCGTCTAGGGACTTTTCCCAGTAGACCCATGCCAACGTCCGCGAAATTTAAGGCACTTTTATAGTGCAGAATTCCAGCCATTTCCGATAACTTCTTGTAACTTTCATAATCCATCAAACACATGATGAAAAGACTAATAAACCAAAAATCAACTTCAGGACTAGTCCTGACCATCCCCAACCGGGACTGACATTCTATCAAACACTTGGCATCAATGCAACCTACAGATCTAGGATACAAGATAGAGCATGAATGACTGAAAACTATTTTGAAACATGACAATAACGATCACCAACTTCTCCCTTGAACTGTTATGACATCAATTAGGTCTTGCATCCATCATTTTATAGTTACAAAAAATACATGAAATAACCATGACATGAATTAGTGAATTAACCATGCTTATAACTAGCATAAAACTAGGGAAATAACAAAGATATAAAAACCATTCAATCCACATATAAACAAGTAAAAAAGAAAGAGAACTTAGCTTTTATTAATCAAAGGCAAATCTGACTAGGTTCAGGACTTCCATGTAGCACCCGACCATACCCATGCCATATTCCAAGCATGAATGTGGGATCTCATGGATAAACCAATCCAAAAATAACCAAGGGAATCCAGAGGTTAAACCACCTCCACCCTCACCAAAACCAATGGTCTGGTCACAAAACGGAATTGAGTTTGGAATGCCATCCGGAATCCATCATTATCCTTGAGGAATTTTCCATCTCCTTGTATCTCAACCTTTACTGCAATCCAATCTCGAATAAATAGGCCCTACCCGAGCCCAGTCTCTTAGGATTTACTGTATATCCCGCCAAAACGGTCAACATATTCCTAGGCCTTTGTGAATGAACCTTGAGACCACCTCCACCCCAGATTCTGAAATCCATCCGGTAAATCCAAAGCTCAAAACTAAGATAAACATCCCAATGCACCATGGCATCCAGAGAAGGAAAGGCTAGGTTGAAAACCACTATCATAACCAGAAAAAACCATGCCACTGACCACAAGGGAACCATACACCAACATTCAAAGCCATGCATGTCAGAGCCAACTAGGAAATCACACATGCAATATGTTACCTGCAAGTATTCATATTGAAGTTACTTTATCCTTCTCTTCCTTCCTTGATCCTTGCTTTCCTTTCTTTCCCTTTGCTTGCTTTTCCTTCCTTGATCCAAAGCTAGAGTGCTCCAAGAAAACTCTAAGTGATCAAGAGTGAGACAGAGAGAATAATGAGAGAGCTTCAAAAATGAACTAATAAAAGGTTACCAACTGATCCTGAAAAGCCTTTTTATTAATGAGGCCTCTATTTTCTTCACTTTCCATTATTTTCCTTCAATTTCCTCCTCACATGCAACCTGTGACATTTCACCTTACTTTTCTCCTAATTTCCTTTATTTTCATAAACAAATGTGCCAAAAATGCATTTTTTCCTTTTTAATGTCTTTGCCTTAGCATTTTCCAATTTCATTTAGCCATAAACACATCTAGTGATGCTCACTATGATATATTTGCCTAAAATTCAGCTTGGAATAAGGGTCCCTTAGCCGTGGCCTTATTTTGCCTTTATTAACTTTTATTACAAGAACTTTTCACAAGGGTTGTTACAGAACCCTACCTCTTAGGGAACACCATCCTCAGTGTTAAACCACACCAAGACCTTAGAAAAACCATTGTAAATCAAACATACTGCCCATGGAGCTTTATAACTTAGCTCATTGAATTATTTACAATGAAAGACTTGCTCAAAAGAAAAACATCATGACAACATGAAAAGATCAACCATACCACTTATTCGATCTTTATAACTTATCTCATGGCAGTGTTTACATCCATATATATACATATACCAAAACATCAGTAAAAACATATGCTAAACATATACCAAACATCAAACCAAAAGTACTTTGCCCCAACCTGCAAACAATGAAGGATACATAGCCCAAATTTGATCTGCCATCTCTCGTGTAGCTTCTTCGGGCCCAAAGTTATTCCGCTGCACTCTAACTTGCTCTATGGCTCTATTCCTGAGCATGAGATTCTTTCGCTGCAATATGCACTGAGGATCCAGCTAGAAATCTCCTTACTCCAGTTGCAATACAGACCAATCAATAACATGGTCAACATCCTTTATATACCTCTTAAGAAATGAAATATGGAAAACATCATGGACTTTCAATGTTTGAGTTAGTGTAAGTCGATAGGCCACTGGTCCAATCCTCTCAAGGATCACGAAAGGCCCGCAATATCGTGGTGCCAACTTGGCACATGATCCAATCCTCAAAGAGATCTTCTTGGGCTTGATGCACAAATACACATGCTCCCCAAACTGAAACTCCTTGAATACCCTATGTTGGTCCGCATAAATCTTATGTCTATCTTGTGTTGCCTTTAAATTATTCTTTATAACCTGCATTTCCTATTCCATGTCTACCAACATATCTAGCCCAATAGGTACCCAGTTCACTAGATCACTCTACTGATGGGAGTATTACAACTCCACCCATACAATGCCTCGAAAGGACTCATCCTCAATGTCTCTTGATAGCCATTGTTGTATGCGAACTCAACCAATGGAAGATACTCCTCCCATTTCCTCTACTGGTGTATCATGTACATCCTTAGCATATCCTCCAAGATCCTGTTGACCCTCTCTCTCTGCCCATTTGTTTACAGACGATAAGTTGTACTGAATGCCAACTCTGTACCCGAACCTGCAAATAACTCCTTCCAAAACTTGTAAGTGAAATTTGCATCCCTGTTTGACACAATATTCTTTGCAACACCATGTAATCTCACCGTCTCTTTGATGAAAGCCTGTTCTACCTCACTTGCTAAATATGTAGTCTTCACTAGAATGAAGTGAGCTACCTCGCTCAACCTGTTGACCACGACCATAATAGAATCATGATGTCTCATTTTCCTCATAAGACCTGTAATGAAATCAATGGAAATGACCTCCCATTTCCATTTTGGAATAGTAATAGGATGTAGTAGACCACCTGGATGCTTACATTCTGCCTTTACCTATTGATAATCTAAACATCTAGCCACAAACTCTGCCACTTCCTTCCTTGGATTCAACTAATAGTAAAACTTCTTCACCGCCATTAATGTCTTTTGATATCCTGGGTGACCCGAGTATAGCTTCACATGAAACTCCCACAACATAATCTTCTTGAGCTCACTGCAATTTGGCACATAGATCCTATCTTTGAATCTCATCAAACCATCTATTGTGAGATGGTAGTCTGCATCCTGATCACCTGTACCTGTACCTATACCTTCACCTATATCTGTACCTGTACCTATACCTGTGCATTTACTTGTACCTGTACTCTGTTGTAACTTGTGCATGTTTTCCATGTACTTGTCATCTCGTTGTCCTGCCTACAAGATCCTATCCTGTAACTTTGTCCCAGAAGAGCTCATAGCTGTTATATGATTTACATGTACCTTCCCGCTAAGAGCATTTGCAACTCAGTTCTCCTTTCCTTTGATGTATTTGATCTCGAAGTCGAACTCACTAAGGGAGTCCAACCATCTAACTTGCCTAGAATTTAGATTCAGATGGTCAAACAAATATCTCAACCCACTATGATCGCTCATCAATACAAACCTCCTGCCAAGAAGATAGTTCCTCCACATCTTCAATGCATGTATGATTGCTACTAGTTGAAGATCATGCGTTGGATAGTTCTGCTCATGCTTATTCATTTTTTGTGACTCATAGGACACTACGTGTCATTCTTGCATGAGAATTCCACCAAGTCCTCTCTGGAAATCATCTATACAACTGCTTGAGTTTCTCAACACTCACTGCAAATTCTTTCGTCCATTCGAACTTCTTACCTTTTCTGTGTAATGATGTGATAGGGTATGTGATGCATGAGAAGTTCCTGATGAACCTCCTGTAGTAACTTGCCAATCCCATGAATGATCTCACTCCATCCACATTCTTAGGAGCTTCCCACTCCATGATGGCCCTTATCTTTTCTGGATCTACTACTATGCCTTCCTTGGAAACAACATGTCCCAAGTAATGCACCTCTGTCAGAAAGAAGCCGCACTTACTAAGCTTGGCATACAATTTATGCTCTCTTAGCAATCTTAACACTACTGTTAAATTCTCAATATGTTCTTCCTCATTTTTAGAATATACCAATATGTCATCAATGAATACAATAAAAAACTTGTCCAAATAAGGATGCAACACACTATTCATCAAACACATAAATGTAGTTGTATCATTAGTCAAAATGAATGGAACTACAACAAAATCTTAATGCCTATACCTGGTCCTGGATGCAATCTTGAAGATATCTTTCTTCCTTGATGCATACTTGATGGTATACCGATATCAAATCGATCTTAGAGAACATTGATGCTCCCTTCAACTGATCAAACAAATCATCAATCCTTGGAAATGGGTACATGTTCTTAATTGTTACCTTGTTCATCTCTCTGTAATCAATCCATAATATGAGAGTACCATTTTTCTTCTTTACGAACAACGTTGGTGTACCCCAAGATGATACACTTGGCCTAATGTATTCCCTTTCAAGCATCTCCTTTAACTAAAATTTCAACTCTACTAGCTCTGTATTTCTCATCCTGTAAGGTGCCTTCGATCTTGGTGTTCCCCCTAGCACCAAATCAATAGAGAAATCCACTTCCCTGTGAGGAGGTAACTCTAGAATCTTTGTTGGAAACACATCTTGATACTGCTGTAATACAAGGTACCTCTTGAAGATTGCTGCATCCTGAACATCCTTTCCCTTGTCACTAGATATATGTATTGCAAACATCATACAACCTTTTATGCAACTATGCTTAGCCTACATAGCAGTAACCATCCTCACTGATGTAGGCTTCTTATTTCCCTACAAAGTTCTATTTCCCCACTATCATCCACACACTCAATGGCCTTGTCAAATAAATCCAGTTTGGTCCTGTAAAGGTAAAACCAATCCATACCCAAAAGCATACTATACGATCCCAATAGTAGTACATTCAAATGTGCTACTATAGGCATATCATTTAACTCAAATTCACAAGCTCTTAACTAATGGTGAACTCTCTTCTTTGTACTTGTACCCAACTGTACTAACCAAGATTCTACATGCACTTCTTTTCTCAAACCACACTTATCCACCAGGTCAGGATTAATATAACTATAGTTAGATCTAGGATCAATCAAAATAGAAACAACTTGATCACAAAGCTTACCGTCCATCTCAATAATAGATTCCTGATGATCCGCCTGCCTCCTCCTGCTGCATGAGGAATTCTATGACCAACATCACCAACTGTATGCACCTCATGAGCACTATAGATCTGGGGTCTACCACCACTCTGATATTGTAGACAATCCATCTTACGATGATCCTTAGCACATATCCAACACTACAATGGTTCTCTACCAGCTCCTCTAGTCTGCTCCTCTCCATGTACCTTCCCATTTGTATTGAAGTTCTTGTAAGGGGCTGAATTTTCTTTCTCTCTTGCATCTTGATGTATTCCTCACTTTGGTGGCCATTTCCCTTTAGCTTTCTCATTTCCTTTCAAGTCATGCTTAGGCTCAACTTTGTACTTCGACTACTCATAACAATGTTTCAAATTTCAGATGGCCTCTTCCAATGATCTAGGCTCATCGAACTCAATTCGGTCTTTGTATGCTACTAGTAGTCCACTGATGAATCTTTAAACCTTAGCCTTCTCCTCCTTGAGGTAAGGTACATATCTCAACAACTCCAAGAACTTGCTAGTATACTCATCATCTGTCATGGAATCCCATCCACAACTCATAAAACTCCTTAGCTCTGTCATCAAAGTGTCTCTCTGAAAAATACTTCTTCTTGAAGAGCCTCTCAAACTCATGCCAATTCAAATCATCCTCATGTATACCATTAACATTCTTCATATCTTCCAACCAAATATATCCGTGACCTTTGATACTGAAAGTGGCTATCTTTACTTTCATGTTTTTTGAATATTCATGCAATCTGAAGAACTTCCTCATACCAAGCAACCATGCCTTTGCATGCTGTGATTTATTCATCTCTCTTTCAAAGGTAGGTGGCTTTGTTTTCTTAAACTCATTCAGAAATTATCCCATATCACTCATCCTGTAAGGATGATAACGCTGAAAATCATAATGCCTATAAGAACCAGAACTAGAATAATACTTGTGTCCATCACCTCTCCTATCGGAGTGTCCAAAAACCTGCATCTCTGATCATGTCATCTTTGTCCAACCTGTGACCACCATAAGACCTAATGTCATATGCCTCACTAGTTCTGTCCTCTTGCTCATGGCTGATCAAAAGTGGTCACTTTCATTGCAATTTTGATAGACTCTAAAGTAGTATTGCATTAAATTTTCTTGTTTCTCTTGTGCCTGCATGATTTTGTCATTGTCCGCCTTACAACTCCTTATTTATTCCTTTAAGATTCTCAATGTGTCTACCAAATCAGAAGAGTGAAAAACACCACACTACTCATCTGATTCATAGGGAGAGTCTTTGTGGTGTACCATCTTTCTAGCAATTTTAATCTCTTTCCTGCAAGGAATACTATGTTAGCTAAACCAAATCACAATAATTCAACATACCTTAGTATACTTCAGGGAGGATACCTTGTCTACAAGATCAAATAATTAATGTGATACATGTACAATATAATCATGATAGCATATAAAATATAACATATAGACATGTAATCATACGTCCATCATTCTAGCTAGAGTCGATTCATCAATGCATGAACATATCAACTACACATACCATGACCTCATGCATGATAACACAACCATACAAACATACACTGACAATACATTATAATAAACAACATGTATCCAATATACACTCATGACAATGCACTTGACACAACGACATCCTTATTCCCATGATGACATCACTACGACCATGACCAACACCATGCATATGCAACAAGCATTCAAGGATGACTGACACATGGGAAACTAACATGAATGCATGAAAAGCACATTCACCCAAGGAGAGCACAACCACACCCTGATACCAATCTGTAACCACCCTCCTCCCACATCTACCCAAGTGACTGACCAACCAGGGTAAACATGCGATGATAGGCTACCATGATATGGTTCAACCTCCGTGGTGACCTTAAGGAAATGGAATCAAATGAAACACATCAACCATACCTTCTACATCAACAACAAAAATCCCAGGAGACATCTCAACCACTCAGGCATCCTAACCTTGGGTCCCACTAACGTTTTAGACCTCTTCACCTTTGGATGTTCTCATTCTATGGGCATGCCAGTGTCCAGGGACCTCTAGACACTCTCATAGGCCTGCATGACTGGGTCCAGGGACCTCTGGACGCTCTCACAGGCCTGCATGGCTGGGTCCATGGACTTTTCCCAGGAGACATTGTTATAGACAATTTTGTGCCTTACAGCAACAAGCATGAATTGTCAATAATCCAAGGGATCCAAAGTTCCCTAAACATGATGTTCCTACCCCTAGAGGAACAAGGTCAGCAAACCAACAGCTCTCAGATCAGTTCTCCACCTGAAAACACTCAAAAACAAGCAATCCTGAAATCAAAGCAGGTGCTCCACTAGGTTTCTGCGCTGAAACTCAGTTGCTCCATGGTGTACCTGCGTTGCAAAGCAAGTGGGACAAAGGCCACCTGCGCTGAGCGAGAAGGGACAAGTGGCACAGTGAGTCATTGCTTTGGAATCTTCCAAAAATGACACTTGGATCAGGTATTTCGCCTTGTGATGAGTCAGAGGCTCTGTTTCTCCAAGTGGAAGCAAAGTTCTCCAAGTGGACTCAAGAACTGAAGATCAACTAAAGATTAACTGAAGAGAGAGAGGACACAAGGCAGCTACACATCAGTTGCAAACTGACTCATCCTTTCTCAATTCATCTATATATTGAGCTCTCTCCTATGAGCTTAGGAGGCTGGAATTTTGTGCAAAGTAATGATATGCTGTTGGTTTCACTATTGAGTTATTGGGTGATTGTTTGAGAGAGGTGAAGAAGAGCAATTCTTTCTGCTGGGAGGTGTTGCTGGGTTGGAGCCTTCAATGGTTGTAATACTCTCAGAACCTTTATTTCTTCATTAATAAAAGCTATTGAGGTTCTTCTATGTGCTCTTGTTTCAATTATATATTGTGATGATTGCATGTTTGGTTTACACTAATCCATGAACCAGTTATGATTGCATGCCTCTTGTAGTTTCCTTCTTTGTTATTTTGCAGGATCTCATTGTAGCTGGGCGAGCAGAAGAACAAAGAGCTAGGAGCAAGCGGCCAAAGAGAAGAGTTTGGATTCGACATTAAGCGCAAGGCAACGGTTAGTGCTTTCTCCATTCTCTTTTGCTTTCATAAAGAAGTAAACCTTAAGTAGTTTGTTTTACAGTTGTTGCTAAGGAACTGTCACCCTTAGAGTGGGATAGGGTCATCCGAGTCGGATACTTTTCCCTACAACAAACTGGCGACTCCGCTGGGGAGCGTATCCGTTTGATTGTGTTTGTAGTATTTTGCTATTCATTTCCTGAACAAAAGAGTACCAAATCGAAAAGCTTTTGACTATATCAAAAGCGAAGTAGAGGGCAGCTACTCTTGCTCATTTTTTGAGCAAATTCATGATTTGAAGAGCTGATCTACAAGGATCCTTGTAAGCTCTTAGTGATAGCTTTGCACCTTCCTAATCATCCCTTTGAGTGTGCTTGACTGATTGCTTCTGATTTGAGCAAAAACCGTGCATTTTTGAGAAAATTATGACCCGGAAACTGTGAAAACGCAATTCTCGTTTTCCAAAGCAGGTAGTACACAGGCTACCTGCTTTGCAACGCAGGTCCCGAAGGGGCTACCTGCGCTGAGAGCCAGTTTGGCTGTGCAGAGCCTGCGTTGGCCCAAATTTGCCTAGTGCATTTGGGGTTTCCTCCTTTCTCTTGCCTGTTTTCACTTAGTTTTGCTGCTAGGTGTCAGTCTTGTGCCTGTTTTGAAACCAATATTACTTGCCATCATTCTGCCTCTGTTATATAACGAAATTGTACTTGTTCTTTGTATTTCTTACTCATTTACAATTTCCCATAACGAAAATTAAATTGGTCATGCTTTTGGCCTCTTAGATCTGAACCTGTGTTAGGCATTTTGCTGGTCTAAAGAGTTAGCTTGTTTGCTGTCCATAGCTGATTAGTCATTTTACGTTCGTTAGTATGGTTTGATTTCATGTATTTCCAGTGATTAAGCAAGTGAATCTTAAGGTGTCTTTTGATTTTGGACAAACTTGTTTACTTTCGCTTTAAATCGAAATCAAAGTTATATAACCACTTTCTTTTTGTAATCCATCCACATTAAGAAAGGGAAAAGAAAATACATGCATTGTGCATTTTGCATTTGACTGTGTGCTTGACGATTTAGGAAAGATTTGCATTTTAGTGTGTGCTCTATGATCTGTGTGAAAAGATTTGCCTTTCTTTTCCCTCAGTAGTTAAGGTTTTCAAAGTTGAAAGATTGAAAAGTTTGCTTCTCATCTTAGACTGCATTCAGGAATTTGTTATATACATCTCGTGGTGATCCTTAAAGGCAAACTGATAAGCAAGATCAACATTAAAATAAATCCAATTTACATAACAACGCTTTGTAACATAACGCAAACACATAGAGGTCTAGGTAGAGACGTGTTCCGGCGTCGTTAAACATAGTGACTGTCGATCTCTACGAAGGTGGGTGATTCCTCCTGAGAGTCGGTGGCACTAATACGGACTTGTGCTCCCACGTACCGTCGCGTATATATTGGGAGACCCCTATAGGCAATTATCCTTTATCCATAGGAAGCCGTGTCGACCGCCCTACTGATCGCGATGCAGTGAACACAGCATTCACGAAGATCGACCACCCGTACCGTAAAACGTATTCTGTGGTTTCGCGAAAAGTTTGGCACACCCTCTGCCTAGAACTCCAGAGAAGTTTCTTTTGGCCTTTTTCAAACTCTATAACTGAAAAAGTCCAACCGAGCATTTGTCACTTCGGGCTCGTTAAAAAATCGAAGGCGACTAGAGTCATCTTTAGCTTTTTCTCGACTCTTAAAACATGAAAAAGCAAGTTTGTGTCTAAAAGCGTCGTTAATAAAATTTATTTTAAGCGGAACATAATCACCTGTTATTCCCACGTTGATCTTTCAGTTGAAAAGTATGGAGCCCACCAACCAAGGAAATAACCTTGGTGGAAGTCCAAATCCCTTCTCCTCTTGGGGAGATGTTGGTGCGCCTCATATGGCAACATTGTCACTTCCAGGTTTGACAATTGGCCTACCTGTATGGCTCTTTTCAACTAATGTAGTCCAGATCGCCACTAATCCTGAGCAGTCGAATCAACAGTCAGACCAATCTAGAACTACCCACCAGCCTTCCACTTCTTACAATTCTTCCTCTGATCCTTCATCTTCACAAGGTAGAGCCGGCAAAAGTCAGCCTCCCATGGAGAAGAAGGAAAAGAAGAAGAGAGAAAAGAAGCAGAAGGGGCCTATGGCGAAGGCGACTGGGGGCAAGCAAAAGACAGTTGACAAAAACCCACACACTGTACCGACTGGGCCTAAATCGCCATGTGTCATTTGCAAAGGGGCCCACTTCCATCGTGATTGTCCCTATATTCCCCGGATACTAAGGGACTGGTCCCCAAGGTTGCACAATCCGGTAGCATCAACCTCTGGTAGTCATGTTGATTGCAGTCCGTCAACTAGCGAGAGTGAAGGACGAAGAGGGAGACCAAGATCACCCTGTATATTGTGTGAAGGCGATCACGCCATCCACAAATGTCCATTCTTAGATGAGGCAAAGAGAGTTTTGGAAGATCGTCCGGTTTCACCGTTACGACTTCCTCCTGGATACCAAAAACTCGCGCCTAATCCCTCGGTAGTTGAAAATCCAGCTGACCCGCTCAAGTGGTCAGCTGAAGTGTCGGTCATTGAAAATGAACCTACTGAATCCAGAACAGACGAAAGTCTAAAGGTCGAAACGGCAGTCGACCCCGTTCTTCCTTCGGAGGTTTCATCCTCCAATGACCCCGTCATTGAAGACCCATCTTCAAATGACACCCTCGCTGAAGAGGATAAGGATGACACCGTCCATATTCTTTTCATCAACACAGACTCTGATGAGCATCAGAGCAATGCGCCCATTCCTTTATCGCAGGAAGGAACATCGTCAGGGTCGTATCCGGCCGTATATTCGGTCCCACCACCAAGCAACCTAGTTGTATCCTTTGATTGGAATCAACTAGGCAGACCCCGGTTACCAGCCAGTATCCCATTCAGAATCATAGTCCAAATCTACAGAATGGTGATGGCTGGAACTATCATTGATGAAGGGGCATCTGTGAGTATCCTTTCCTCTGTTGCTTGGAAAGCACTGGGTTGCCCGACGCTTTTACCTGAGATGAGAAATCTATCAGGTTTTGATAAAGGAACCAGTCACCCGTTAGGGATTCTCCCCAATGTTCCAGTTACATTGAAAGGGAAGACAGTTCATATGAACATCATGGTCGTCCAGGGACCCTTGGCATATAACTTACTCCTTGGACGAGACTATATATATTGCATGGAGGCAATAGTGTCCTCGCTCTTTAGAGTCATGTGTTTTCCGCACGAAGGAAGAATGGTCAAGCTTGTAGACCAACTTTCATTTCCAGGATCACGCATTGCAAATAGTCAAATACCATCCCTTAACGGTTTATTCACTCAAGGAATGCCACCGCCCCCGGTTCTACTTCCCGATGAATGTGAGTAATTCGGAAAGAAAAGAACTGGGACCCAGGGGGCATGCACCCTGGCCTGCCTCGGGCAGAGAAAACCTTAGGTATAAAGTTAATTTCCACAGAAGAATGGACTAGTCCGTACCCCGTCCAAAAAAGGAAGAGAGGGTTGTTCTAGGATAAAATTCTTTTGTCAAAGTTATGTTGAAGCGGAAGAATCGCTCCCTTTGTCTAAAGAAGTGGGCTCTCCTAAGGAGGGGATCTATTTGTGGCAGCAAGAAGGCACCATCTTTGAATGTCAAGCCTCACCTATTAAAACAATATGTTTTAAAAGAGAAGTAGGGGCAGTCTTCAAAGAAAGAGAGGAAATTGCTGCAACAAGTAGTCACCATCCTTAGCAACCTAATGATAGACATCGCCGAAAAGAGAGTTTAGTTTGCGGCAGCAAACAAAACCATTTTTCGGATAATAAGAAAGAGGACCTCTCCCCCGTAACACCAATGTTTTATCTGTTGCGATCTTGCAAAAATCAAAAAGTGAACTGATGGGAAGACAAGTACCATCGGCACCGAAAAATAACGAGAAGACAAGTATCGTTAAAAATATAGCAAGACGACAAGTAGAAAAACAAAGGTGGGACAGAGGAGAAGAAGAGCCTTGAAATTATACTTTATACCTGGGGGCATGCAAACCTTTTGGAGTGCAAGCACGGGACGACTATTTATTTTTTGTAAATTTTTAGGTCCTCCCTTTAAACCTGTAGGTCTAACCCGTTAAACTCGTAGGATTAGCCGTTTCCAGCTTGCATAAAGAAAGGATGAAGGGCAAAAGTTAAAACCTGCCAAATTGGAGTAATTAGTGAGGTATCGCTCCTTAAATAAGATTACCTCACCTAAAGCATTCCTTGTATTAAGACTGGTATAATCGAGCAGTTTTAGCAATGTTCATGCTCGTTAAAAAATAAACGCAAGAATCGAGCAGTTTTGTACAGAGTTCATGCTCGTTAAAAAATAAACACAAGTTGTGAGCAATCTTTCCCTACAGTTCAAGCTCATCCAGAAAAAATGAACCGGTAAACAACCTCGAGAAATGTAACCTTTGAAAGCCATATTAAAAGCCCTTGGTCGTGTTTATATGCCATCACCTCCATCCGTTCATTGGCCAATCGTTCACCTCCATATGTTTGTTTACCCATTTTGAGGAACAGCTGCGAAGAGTGATTTCACTTAGCCATCCTTGTGACATTGCCGTGATTGGAGAATTCCAACCTGTACCTGGAATCTGCTGCTATCCCTGTTCATCACTCGTTCCTCAAAAGACGAGTCTTCTTTGAGCTCTTTTCACTGACTCGTAAAATATGAAAAGTTTGCCGAGTTTTGGCCTTCCAGCTCGTTAAAGGACAAGAAGAGCTATCCCTCCTCTAGATTTTAATCTTTTTGGACCTGAGGGATTATTACACAAAAAGATCGAGCGCTTGTTTTGTTCGGCTCGTTAAAGAAATCGAAAATTCATCCCTTCTGTATTGTTTTATACTTTTTCGGACTTAAGGGATTAGAAGACGAAAAAGGAATTTTGGAGTTAACTTTTCGTACCTTTTCAGACTCTCTAAAAATGAAAAGGACCGAGTTTTCTTTGTCGTTAGACTCGTTAAAATGATTAAATAGCGACAAACTTGTCTTTAGACGAGAACGAGTTTCCCTATCGCTAGGCTCGTTAAAACATAGCGATGGGCTTGCCCGAAGGGCAGGTTATAGAACAAGCATATGTTATCCTCCTCAAGCTTGACAAAAATAAAGAGGTACTGGTCAGCAATGACTGGGGAAAAATTGGGAGAACCTCACAGCATTAATGGTAGCAAGTTGCTCTTGAACATGACACTTTGTCCTCCGTATCACATCGGGTTGGGTTGTTTCATTCACCGGTCTCATAACCATGGTCTTCGCCACACCATCCACAATTGGGGTAATGCTACCAATCCATCACATCAGTGTCGTTATATGTTCAAGAGATGTGGTTCTGTAAAGAGTCAACCGTGTTCCACCCACTGCCATACATTATCCTTCATCCACTTCATGACCGCCACCCTGAATCATACATCACAGTTTGTTTTCACCTCATCACAATCACTAGCTCCGTTCCGTGTCACTGATGTGGGATTCATTAAGGCCCTCCTTTGACGGATCGCTCCTTGTCGACATCAGCTCATTATCCAAGGAGTTGATCTAGGAACACCCCCCTCAGTACTTTGAAGCTTGCATGCCTCAATGGCAAGTTTCTCACTTCCGGCGACAGGTATACATCAATGACCTTCGACCAGAAGATTTTGCATGGTGGTCGACGCCAAGTCCTTTATTCCCACCATGTGGATTGTACTGCCGTACCTTGAGGGTCATCATCCTTATCGGTGACTCCTCTCACGCTTGTTAACGGTTTACATCATTGACCGGTAATCAAGCGATGTCTTTCCATGTTCGACTTCAAGAAATTCTCACATGGATCGACTTGTACATCGAGTGAAGATCGGAAGAGATTGAAGACCCCGGATCTAGTTTCATCCATCCGGGCTGCGATATATATTCAGGACATAAAGACATTTGATATGTACACCATTACAGCAGATGATCATCCTTCTCAAAGGATGATAATTTCAGTAGAGAATTATCAGTCTACAATCAGACGATCGTCTGTTCTATGTACCAAAATGTATTTATAAAGCTGAGCATGGGAATGCCCGCCTCAGCTAGATCATGAAAAATGTATGAAAAATAATGTATTGTATTGTATCTTATTACAGGACACTTCTCAGCAGATTGAATGAACTTCGGATCCTCTCAATAAAGCATTTCACCCTAATAAACGACCTCATACTTTAGGGGGCATCTGTTATAGACAATTTTGTGCCTTACAGCAACAAGCATGAATTGCCAATAATCCAAGGGATCCAAAGTTCCCTAAACATGATGTTCCTACCCCTAGAGGAACAAGGTCAGCAAACCAACAGCTCTCAGATCAGTTCTCCACCTAAAAACACTAAAAAAAAGCAATCCTGAAATCAAAGCAGGTGCTCCACTAGGTTTCTGCGCTGAAACTCAGTTGCTCCATGGTGTACCTGCGTTGTAAAGCAAGTGGGACAAAGGCCACCTGCGCTGAGCGAGAAGGGACAAGTGGCACAGTGAGTCATTGCTTTGAAATCTTCCAAAAATGACACTTGGATCAGGTATTTCGCCTTGTGATGAGTCAGAGGCTCTGTTTCTCCAAGTGGAAGCAAAGTTCTCCAAGTGGACTCAAGAACTGAAGATCAACTAAAGATTAACTGAAGAGAGAGAGGACACAAGGCAGCTACACATCAGTTGCAAACTGACTCATCCTTTCTCAATTCATCTATATATTGAGCTCTCTCCTATGAGCTCAGGAGGCTGGAATTTTGTGCAAAGTAATGATATGCTGTTGGTTTCACTATTGAGTTATTGGGTGATTGTTTGAGAGAGGTGAAGAAGAGCAATTCTTTCTGCTGGGAGGTGTTGCTGGGTTGGAGCCTTCAATGGTTGTAATACTCTCAGAACCTTTATTTCTTCATTAATAAAAGCTATTGAGGTTCTTCTATGTGCTCTTGTTTCAATTATATATTGTGATGATTGCATGTTTGGTTTACACTAATCCATGAACCAGTTATGATTGCATGCCTCTTGTAGTTTCCTTCTTTGTTATTTTGCAGGATCTCATTGTAGCTGGGCGAGCAGAAGAACAAAGAGCTAGGAGCAAGCGGCCAAAGAGAAGAGTTTGGATTCGACATTAAGCGCAAGGCAACGGTTAGTGCTTTCTCCATTCTCTTTTGCTTTCATAAAGAAGTAAACCTTAAGTAGTTTGTTTTACAGTTGTTGCTAAGGAACTGTCACCCTTAGAGTGGGATAGGGTCATCCGAGTCAGATACTTTTCCCTACAACAGACATGTGCCAACTCCCATGAATTTTATGGCACTTTTCTAGCCCAGAATTCTGGCCACTAACCAAAACTTGTCGTAACTTTCATAACGCATCAAACACATGATGACAAGACTAATAAAACCAAAATAAACTTTAGGACTAGGCCTAGAAATACCCAACCGAGACTAAAATTCTATCGAACACTTGGAATCAATGCAACCTATAGGTCTAGGATACAAGACAAAGCATGAGTGACTGAAAACTCTTTTTAAACATGACAAGAAGGATCACCACCTTCTCCCTTGAACTATTATGACATCAATTAGGTCTTTCATCCATCATTTTAACAATTACAAGTATATACATGAAATAACCACGACATGAACCAATCACACATTTGATCCTAATGATGAACCACAGAGGCTGGTTCGAAACATCGATACAATAAAATCATGGATGCGATGACTCCAGAAAATAACACTACACAAAATGAAGATCGCAGAAGCCTCGAATCTACAATGAACCAATGAATTAACTATGCTTATAACCAACATAAAACCATGAAAATAACAAAGACATAACAACTAAAAAATCCACATATAAAAAAGTAAAAAAGAAAGAGAACTTAGCTTTCATTAATCATATTAAAACCTGACTAGGTTCGAGACTTCCACGCACCACCCGACCATAGACATGGCTGAACCAAGTATTTATTTCAGCCAACATGAATGTGGGATCTCATGGATAAACCAATTCAAAAACAACTAAGGGAAACTAGGGGTTAAAACACCTCTAACCTCACCAAACCGTGATCACACCAAGACCGATGCTCCGATCACAAAACTGAACCGAGCTTGGAATTCCATCTAGAATCCATTACTATCCTTGAGGAATTTTCCATCTCCTTGTATCTCAAGATTTAAAACAATATAATCTTGGATCACTGGGCCCTAAACTGAGACCAGTCTCTCAGGCTTTACTATAATCCAAACCTGGATCACTAGGCCATAAACTGAGACTCCTCCCTTAGACTTTACTATATATCCTACCAGAACTGGTCAAGGGATTCCTAGGCCTTTGCGAATGAACCTTGAGACCACCTCCGCCCCAGATATAGAAATCCATCTAGAAAACCCAAAGCTCAAAACTGAGATAAACATCCTACCACACCATGGCATCTGAAAAAGGAAATGATATGATGAAAACCATTGTCATAACCTGGCAAAACCATGCCACCAACAACAAGAGAACCATACACCAACTACAAAGCCATGCATGTAAAAACCAACTAGGAAATGACACATGCAATATGTTACCTGCAAGTATTCCTGTTGAAGCTGCTTGATCCTGCTCTTCCCTCCTTGATCCTTGCTTTCCTTCCTTTCCCTTTGCTTGCTTTTCCTTTCTTGATCCAAATCTATAGTGCTACAAGAAAACTCTATGTGACCAAGAGTGAGAGGGAGAGAATAGTGAGAGATCTCCAAAAATGAACTAACAAAATATTACCAGCTGATCCTCAGAAGCCTTTTTATTAATGAGGCCTCCATTTTCTTCATTTTCCATTATTTCCTTCAATTTCCTCCGCACATGCAACTTGTGACCTTTCACCTTACTTTTCTCCTATTTTCCTTTATTTTCATAAGTAAATGTTCCAAAAATTCCTTTTTCCCTTTTTAATGCCTTTGCATTAGCCTTTGCCAATTTCCTTTAGCCATAAACACATCCAGTGATGCCCACTAGGATATATTTTCCCAATATTCAATTTGGAATACGTGTTCCTTAACTGTGGTCTTATTTTTCCTTTATTAACTTTTATTACATGAAATTTTCACCAGGGCTGTTACAAAACTGCTAGAGGTAATCCCATCCATCTAAAATGATGTGCTTGTTGAAGCTTGGTTTGCGACTAGAGGTACTGCAAGGGCTAGTGATCTCTGTGATTGATGGTCTCCTTGCCAATCAAATAGTGATTCCACTTCTTCGCGCTTTGAACTAAGGCATACAACTCCTTTTCATATGTGGGATAGTTCACAACATATTGGGAGAGTGTCTCCAAATGGTAACATACCAGTTTCATCTATTGCATCAATACTTCTCCCACGACGTACCCACTGACATCTGTCTCGATATTGAAAGCCTGCTGGAGGTCAGGTAAGGCCAGAACTAGTGCAATACTGATATTCTCTTTCAGTGTATCAAAGGCTTTCTGCTTCTTTCTTCCCCAATGAAAGGTTTGCTTCACACATGTCAATGCATGTAAGTGGGATGCAATGATGGATAATTTGGCAATGAACCTTATCCAATATTGTACTACACCGAGAAAACTACAAACCTCTGTAACATTGGTGGATTTAGGCCACTTTACAATCACATCAATTTTAGAAGGATCTATTTTTAATTGTCCGCCTCTGACAATGTGACCCAACTAAACCGAAGTGGCCTTACCAAATTCACACTTAGACATTTAGAAACCTAATTTTTCTTTTTATAAAACATCAAGCACCTTTTTAACATGACTCACATGATCTTCTCATGTCCTACTGAAAACAAGAATGTCATCAAGATAAACAAGTACAAAATCATCAAGAAAAGGTTTGAAAATATCATTCATCACCCTCATGAATTTGGCTAGAGAATTGCATAGTCTGAATGGCATCACCAACCATTACAAAAAACCATGTTTAGTCTTGAATGTAGTCTTCCATACATCCTATTATGCAATCCTGACCTGATGATAGCCACTGTGCAAGTCCAGTTTTGTGAAATAGACATCATTTTTCAATTGATCTAACAAATCATTAATGCGAGGGAGAGGGTAATGATTCTTCATTGTTATTTTGTTGAGTGATCTGTAGTCAACACACATCCTCCATGCGGCATCCTTATTTGGAACCAACATGATAAGTGAACCAAATGGAGAAGATTTTGGCCTTATGATCCCTTGGTTCAACATTTACTGCACCTGCCTCTTTATCTCCTCCATCTCAATGGCTGACAACCCATATATACCAATGTTGGGTAAAGCAGCATCTTGGTGCAAGTGAATCTCACGCTTTGGAGGAAACCAACTTGGTTCCTGAAAAAGCCCACTATAGTTAGAAACAACTTCATACAATTCCTTTTTATGAGTAGGATCACAACCTTAGAAAGCTACAGATGTCTCTGCATCTTTTTCTCTCACGACCATGAGAATGTACCCTTTGCTGGAATTGATTAATATTTTCATTTGACCTGCACTTACAAGACTGGCATTGATTTTGGCACGATGAGCTCTAACAATGTATTCCACTTGATATTTCGTGAGATGATACTTTTTTTCATTGTGAAAGAAAATTGCTTTCTTGTCATACAAATATGGACTCCCAATACAATACCACAGATATCCAAGGGTACAACATCAAGATAAACCTCATCTACTAGTTTGGATGCAATAAAAAATCTAGCTCTACACTGCTTGGTTACATGTAATCTGGCTTTATCACACACCCAACCAAGAGGGTAGTGTTTCAGATGAGGGCTGGTCTCTAACCCTAACTTCTTAACCAAGGATTCTGAAGTCAAATTTGCTTGTGAGCTCAGATCAAACAAGGTTTCCACTTTAGTATGTTTCATTACAACTCTAATGTAGAATAATTTAGTCCTCTTTCATTTATTAACAAGAGACTCATTTGAAGAACTTGTATTTGCATGCAATTTATAATTCTCATTAGCATGAAGAGAAAGAGAACCTTGTATGCCTAACGCTGTGATCTGTGTATCAGATCCAAGGTCTTACTGTATGGTTTCCACCATCTTTTGCTTGTTCTTCCCACAAAATCTCTTTGGTTTCAACTCTGGATGCAACTTCAAACTGTGTTCATCATCATGACCTTCCTTCTTGCAATGTGTGCAAGATGGATTTTCTCCTTCCTACTTCTTGGTTGTGGCTACCTTCTTGTCCTTTCCCTTGCCTTTTCCTTTGAACTTTCCATTATGAGGCTTGAAAGATGATTTCTTTGGTTTCTCTTATTTATCATTCTTTCCCCTTCTTTCAAGGTGAATGGCCTTCACACTGGCCACATCAATAGTATTAGGATCAAATAACAACAAAGAATGCCTGATGTAACTATGTAAAGCACAAATATACTTTGTTATAGTTTTAGGTGAATCAAATGAAATGCCCAAATTCAAAGCTTTTTTCCTAAACTCTTCTACGAAGATTTGTACATTTTGACCCTTTTCTTGTCTCAAATATTTCCATTCCATTAAAGCCTTGTGCTGATAACCCAAAGGATAAAACTAATATTTTAATGAAGAAACAAAATTGGACCAAGAAGAAAGGATATTACCCAAGTTTTAGCTACCTTTCTGCAACTTTCTCTTCCACGAGACAAGTGAAGTGCGACTTAGCTGAAGAGATGCTAATTGGATCTTGGAATCATCTTCCTCGATATGTTGATATAAAAATAAACGTTGATCTTTCTAATCCAATTGTTTAGTTTCTCTGCATTACATTCTCCATTATATGTGGACAAATCAAACTACATATATATTAAAAACTGGCTTCTTAGATGTATTCCTATGATGCTTGTTAGAGTGATGAGAAGAAGAAGAAGAACTATCATTAGAGGATGGAGAGGGTGGTTCAGGAGGCTCTCCTCTTCCACCTTCATGATTTATCAAGGCATGGTCATCTTTTTCTTTCTTCTCAGGCTGGATTGTCTACTCATATTCCACAAACAACATGTCAATATTCTTTGCCATCATGAAGAATATCTGGTGATAATTTCACTCTTCCTCCATTTGAAATTCCACATATGTCATGTTCCGTCTTCGTGGTGCACACCCCACTTCGGGATCAAAGGATTTGAGTTTTCCTTCTCTCCTTTGGAGATTGTTCCTGATTAGCATTCACTCATGCAACTCGCATCAAGAAGACCTGCTCTGATACCAAACTTGATCCAGATATTTTACTTCAAGGATGCATATAGAGTTGCATATAAACGAGAATGTAACCAAGTAATTTAAACACATGTAAAGAAGCAGAAATCAAAGGAAACCATGAGATAAAAGGCACAAAATGATTTGATTACAGAGTTCATCTAGTGTGGGCTATGTCTCTAAGCCTTGATCAATGTGCAGAGACCTCTTCCATTAAATGGAAGAAAAATGAATTACAATAAAATTTACATAAATGACCCTTGTACCTCCATTCTCTGGAATGGAATGAAAATGCAAAGCTCAATGATAGAAATAGACATCATCGTTGGATCTGTGGTGCGAAATCATGTCAAACAACTATAAACTTGACCATATTTTGAGAAGGTCACCTCTAGAGCTCTAAGGAATCTTTAGATTCCTTGCAAAAATATTCTCCCAAGATTCCCTAGGAATATTTCTTGAATTTTGTGCCCTCCTGGGCACATTTCGAGCCTTGGCATGCTCCTGGTTCCACCAGAAACTCGATTCCACTACTCCAGTTCTGCCACTCCTTCTCATTGTCTAGCAATTGGTAAAGGTTTATATGGCAATGCACCGATGGAGCTTCCAACAAATGTCTAAATGACATGTTGGTTGGTAGAAGAAAAATTAAGGTTTTGGTTAGGGGCAAACCAAGTTCAAAACCTGCCTTGCCCCAAATATGGCTTGGTCATTTTTTAAATATGCAACAATGTTTCGGCGGTTACAAGATTTGCTTTAATGGTTTTCGACAATGTTTAAAATGGCATATTGTTTGGTTGGTAGGGCCACCGATGGGTGGGCCGGTTGGTCGCTGGTGCATGTTCGATACCCGTCGACCTTTAAAAGCATTGAATGTTAAATGGTGGGTTGGGCGGGTCCGCCGGTGGGTGGCCCACCCACCACATTATAAGAATTAACTAATGTTGTTGTGGGGTGGCATGCTCAGTGGCCTGCCAACCCATATATATTTTAATTTTTAATGTTTTTAACAACAATAGTTATGTTGAAAATGCA
Organism: Pinus tabuliformis; assembly: GCA_031772625.1. Taxonomy (NCBI): domain Eukaryota; kingdom Viridiplantae; phylum Streptophyta; class Pinopsida; order Pinales; family Pinaceae; genus Pinus; species Pinus tabuliformis. The sequence continues at coordinate 411,289,623 of CM062809.1, read as the reverse complement.
ACAAGAAAATCCTAATTTAATTTTTTCCTTGAATTATATTAGGAATTAAATTGTCATTCCAATTCTCATAACAACTTGTAATACTTAACTAAGTTAATTTGACTTAGTTGCCATAACAACTTGTAATACTTAACTAAGTTATTTTGACTTAGTTGGCTGAGTTAATTCGAGTTGGGAGTCTAACTAGAGTCATGTAGAGTGTCTCCTACTTTTTAGGAGCCCTGGCTGAGTTTATTTTGAGTTGTAATTATTTAATTCAATTTAACTGAGTTAAATTCCGTTAAACTAGTTCCAATTGATGGAGGAATTAGTGGGAGATCTAGTGGTGGGGTGTAACCTATAGTAGTGGGGTGTAACTAGCATTGATCAACCAATAAATTGAATATTAACTCATAATTAACTCATGCATGTCAATACAGAGAAGGACATAATTGAGATTGGAGTTCAGGGACAATGTACTATCAGTTGTATAATCATTCAAATTATACAGGTGGTGCATGCAATCAGAGGAAGGCCTATGAGGATTGCACAATTCATATTTGTGGAATCCCCCAATTAAATATTGGCTAATTCCCTAGGAAACTATGCAAGAAAATAGGAGCTTGGTAGGAAACATATTTGGCTAAGTATTGGCTATAGATGGTTTGTGAAGCAGTGAGATAGATTGAGGTAGTGTAGAGGTTGCTCGGGCTTGAGAAAAGAATTATATTTTTCTAATGTTTTATGATTAATGCAATATATAGATAGTAGGGGTTTTTAGCTGTGGATTTACCCAGAAAATTATTGTGTTATGTGTGATTGAATTCTTTCTCTTTTATGCTTTGTGATTTCATCGATCAATTATTGTTTCCGCTAATGAGTAGAGTAGATTCAAGTCAATTGTTTTAGCATATTAAAATGTGCAGTTTGAATATACAAGTAATTCCTACATAGTATCAGAGATGAAATCACTATAGAAGAGGAGAATACGAGTTTGTCTTTTGCAAGAGAAATCAAATTTGTAGTATCATACTTCAAAGCCAGCATGATGTTGTTCTATGGATTGAGACTCGAATATTCCCTTGAGGGTAGTTCGAACTGTATTTCTTGGAAGGGAAGGATGGAGGCAGTGTTGGAAGACAACAGGCTTAGGTAATTCATAAAAAGGATATTCCTAAGCCAGTTGATGCTTAGGATTTGGCAGAGTGGAGAAAGTGTGTGGAAAAGGCGAGAAATATTATCCTAGGAGTTTGAGATCATATTTTCTTGAACCTCCATGGTAAGTAAACTCCATTTGCAATGTGGGAGGTCTTAACCAACCTATTTCAAGAAAACAATGAGCACATGAACTTGACATTAAAAGAAAAGCTCAGAAAGATCAATATTGAGAAGGGTGACTCAATACCAAAGTACTTGACCAAGTTCACCTAATGTTGGATGAGCTTGGAAGTGTCAGTGTTATAAGTTTTTGAAGACGATCTGGTGAGCCTAGCACTTCTAGGACTTCCCAAGAGCTAGCACAACTATGAGGAATCAGTTAATGGGAGGGAGAAGTTACCAGAGTGGGAGCAATTGTGGTCTGACTTGGTACAAGAAGAGATCTAACAGAACACCAGAGATAGATCCTAATCCAAGCATTATGACGAGGATAACTGCGCCTTAGCTGGAAAGGTGAAGAAAGGGAAGGGGAATTCATCCCATTCCAAATTAGATTCTAGTCAGGGTGACAAGAAGGACACGTCGAAGATTAAATGTTTTCACTATCACAAGTTGGGAAACTATGCCACAAAGTGTCCACACAAGAAGGCTGGTAAGAAGCCCTCAAGTGGAGCAACAGGTGAAGCTCTTGCTCCACAATTCAAACTGGATTTCACCCTCATCACTTGCTTGGTGACATCTGTGATGGGTGGTGTGTGGTACCTAGATAGTGGAGCCTTATTCCACATGACTGACAACAAAGAGTTATTCAGTGACTTGGATGAGAAGGACCTCCAGATGCACGTTGAGATGGAAGATGATGGGAGGTATAGTGCGACCGACATCGGTATTGTTACCTTTCAGAGGGAGTCTGGTTCTCCTCTCACATTAAAAGATGTCATGTATGTTCTGGGTTTGAAGAATAATTTGGTTTCAGTTTCCATATTGGAGGATCGTGGCCACGATGTGATATTTAGTAATGGAAATGCTTTCCTTCTTCACATAGCCTTAGGACATTGAAGCAGATCGGGGTTCGGGTGAAGAACCTCTATAAATTAGATGTAGAAGATTGTGATTCTTTGAGCACAAAAGGAGAGAAGGTGTAGAGCTGAGACATCGAGGAGTTGTGGCATAGAATATTGGGTCACTTACACCATAGAGCTTTGAAGATCATGCCAAACATTTCTACAGGACTTCCCAAGGGTATACTAGAGCAGAGAGACATATGAAAAGGGTGTACATTGGGGAAGTACTCCAAATATTCCTTTAATGATAAAGACAGTTGAGTGTAAGCGATCCTTGATAGAGTTCACTCAAATGTGTGTGGAATGTTCTCGATAGCATCCACAAAAAAGCACAGGTATTATTTAATATTTTTTGATGATTTTCTCGTAAGTGTTGGATTTTATTCATGCACAAGAGAGATTAGACGTTCACTATATTTTGTGAATTTAAAGTACTCGTTGGGAAAGATACCGACAGGAAAGTTAAATATCTCAGAAGCGATAATGGCGGAGAATATGTGTTGAATGAATTCAAGAACTTCTGTGCATCAAAAAGCATTTGATGGGAGTTAATAGAACCTAATAACCCACAACAGAATGGTGTGGATGAAAGGAAGAACATAAGTATTGTGGGAGCGACATGGGTGATGTTGCATGATCATGGCCTACCATCGCACTTGTGGGCTGAAACATGCAACACAATTGTTTATTTGCAGAATGTAGGCCCTCATTGAATTCTCGGGATGAGTACGCCAGAAGAATTTTTTTTAGGTAAGAAACTAGATGTGGCACACTTCATGATCTTTGATTCTTCAATATACTATCATGTTACCAAGGATGCATGAAAAAATATAGAACCAACAACTGAGTTGGGCATATTTGTGGGGTACCCTGATACACCTCATAACTATCGGGTGTACCTGTCATCCAACATGATGAGAGTGGTTCACAGAGATGTGAAGTTCAATGTAGAGAAGGCCATGACATGTTCCCTTAAGAAGGAGATTCAACTACATGCAAATTAGGATCTTTTAGCTCCAAAGGAGGAACCTCAAGATGATGTGGAGCAGCCACATGGAGAGGAGCAGAGGGTGGAAGCACCCACTCATGCATAGACTTCCAGAGATGGAAGGAAGCACACTATAGAGGTTGATAGATTGATGCATGATGCTAGAGAGAATGTGAGAGAAACCATATCACAATGCAGGAAGAGGAGGTCACCAGATCATACACTGGCTACATATCTCTGATGAGCGAGAGTGTAGAGGTTGATCCATCCTCATTCGAGGAAGCCGTGTAAAAATGAGTATGGGTTGATGCCATGGTTTAGGAGTATGATTCCATTATCAGAAATAATGTTTAGGAAGTGGTCCCAAGACCACCATACATGTCAGTGGTGAGTTCAATATGGATTTACATAGTAAAGCACACATTATATGGGAGTGTGGAGAAACAAAATGGTAGTTTTGTGGTGAGAGGTTTCTCTCAGGTGGAGGGAATTGATTACGAGGAGACTTTTTCTCTAGTAGCAAGGTACTCTTCTATCATATCTATTCTAGCATTGTCAGCACAAATGGGATGTAAGATACATCATATGGATGTGAAGACAACATTCCTAAATGATATGATTGAGGAAGAGGTGCATAATGAGTAGCTGGAAGGATTTGAGACCTTAAACAGAGAGTCGCATGTGTGCAGACTCAAGCAAGCTCTGTATGGACTAAAACAAGAACCCCGTGCTTGGTATACCAAGATGGTCAACTATTTCACTAGGTTGGGCTTCACCAAAAGTGAAGCAAATATGAACCTTTACCACAGTGTGGTCGAAGGTAAATTCTTGATTATAGTATTATATGTCGATGATTTGATTCTAATAGGTGATGAGAAGTTGATAAAATCTTGCAAATAGGATCTTGCAAGAGAATTCGAGATGAAGGACCTGGGGTTCATGCATTAATTTATTAGTATTAAGTATGAAAAGGAGAGGAGGAACTATTTGTTTCTCATGGAAAATATTCCAATGAGATACTAAAGAAGTTCCACATGGACAACAACAAACCCATGGTGACTCCTCTAGCAGGTAACTGGAGGAAGGAAGATGCTACTTCATGTGTAGTAGTGGAAGCTACTATTTATAGATGGCTTGTGGGTTCACTTATGTATATGATGAACATAAAACCAGGCATGTGTTTTGCAGTTAACCAACTTAGTCAAGCCATGGTTAAGCCAACCAAAATTTATTGGAAGGAAACTAAACATGTGTTGAGATACCTCAGAGGCACCACTTATTTTGTATTTGTTACAAACAGATAGAGGGAGTGAAGCTTCAAGGCTTCATAGATGCAGATTGGGTAGGGAGTCCATATGAAAAAAGAGCACATCAGGGGGAATCTTTTGTATTGGGTCAACAATAGGAAGCAAAGATAAGTTGCACTCAGTTCAACATTAGTAGAGTACATGACTACTAGTCAAGTAGCTTGTGAGACTATCTGTATGAGGAAGATCCTTGTTGGTTTATTTGGTTAGCAAATGGATCCTACAGTGATTTACTATGACAATCAGAGTTGTATCAAACTCAGTGAGAATCCAGTTTTTCATGACTAGTCCAAGAATATCGACATCCTTTATCACCATCTACGAGATTGTGTGCAGAGGATAATCATGTTGCTAGAGTACATTCATACAGAGGAGCAGGATGCATATATTTGAAAAAGTCATTGTCAAGATGCAAATTCAAGTTTCACAAAGGTAGGATCGGGGTAGCGGACAATCCCTTTCTTGTTGAGAGGAAGTGTTGAAAATGCAACAAGAAAATCCTAATTTATTTTTTTTCCTTGAATTAAATTAGGAATTAAATTGTAATTCCAATTACCATAGCAAATTGTAATACTTATCTAAGTTAATTTGAATTAGTTGGCTCAGTTAATTCTAGTTGGGAGTCTAAATAGACTCATGTAGAGTGTATCCTACTTTTCAACAACCCTGATTGAGTTTATTTTGAGTTGTAATTATTTAATTCAATTTAAATGAGTTAAATTGAGTTAAACTAGTTTTAAATGATGGAGGAATTAGTGGGAGATCCAGTAGTGGGGTGTAACTAGCACTGATCAACCAGTAAAATGAAGATTCACTCATAATTAACTCATGCATGTTAGATCAGAAAAATACCCAATCGATATTGGAGTTCAAGGATAGTGTATTGTCGGTTGTATGATCATCTGAATTATACACTGGTGCATGCAATCAGAGGGAGGCCTATGAGGATTGCACTATTCATATATGGGAAATTTCCCAATTAAATATAGGCTAATTCCATAGGAAAATACACAAGGAAATATGATCTTGGTAGGCAACAAATTTGGCTAAGTATTGTCTTAAGAAGGTTTGTGAGGCAGTGAGATAGATTGAGATAGTGCAGAGGTTGCTCGGGCTTGAGCAAAGCATTGTAATCTTCTCATATTTTCTAATAAATGCAATATACAGATAGAAGAGGTTTTTAGCTGTGGATTTCCCTATAAAAGTATTGTGTTATGTGTGATTGAATTCTTTCCCTTTTATGCTTCGTGATTTCATCTATCAATTATTGTTACCACTGGTGAGTAGAGCAGACTCAAGTCAATTGTTTTAGAATATTACAATATGGAGTTTGAATCTACAAGGATTCCTACAAGTTAAAATTTCGGTGGTGGTTTTTAAGGGTCACTAGACAAATTAAAGAGGTGATAAATTCACCCGTTATGACCGCCAGATTCTATGCACCGACCCTTTTTCAAATTGTTGCCTCGTTAGTGACCACTCTTAGGCCTAGTTTGACCAGAAATTTGATCGCAAATATATTGAGCATATGAACTCGGATTAGAGTGTCATTCACACCTTTTGAATTAAGATGATGAGCACTATGATCTAGCCCTAGTTTCATTTCAATCCGATGAATTTTATTTTTTAGCTTTTTCAAGGCTATTTCTATTTCTGGAGCCACCTGGATCAACATTGCATATAGAAGAATGAGAAACCTAGCAATTTATGTTTGTATGTTAGATATGGAAATCAAGTTGTTTGTCAGGATTGTCATTTTCAGGAAATTAGATTGGCCTTATCTTTGGCCCAATATAGATATTATTTCTCCCTTGCATATCTAGGGGGCTTTCAGTGAGTTCTATTTGGCTCTAGAACACAACAATTAGTTGTAATTCAGTGGTGTATCGAATCCATGGAGGTTAATTAGAAAAATTCTATATTGCATACAGGATAATGAAAAACCTTTGAGAAGCAATGTTTGTATGTATGCTAGATATCGTAATCAAGTTATATGTTAGGATTGTCATTTTAAGGAAATTAGATTGGCCTTAACTTCAAGACAATACATATATTCTTGGTCCCATGCCTATCTAGGGGGATTTGAGTGAGTGCTCTTTAGCTCCAGAACATAAAAATTAGTTGTAATGCAATATGTGAGAAATCTGTGAAGAAAAAAAAAAGTTGATATTTGTCTAGTAATATTTTAATAGAGAAATGGTTATTTCCTAAATATATATAGGAGTATGGAACATGGTAACTAGTATTTTCTAAAAAGTATGTGAAAAAGAGTATTGTGAATTATTGTTACAAATTGTTTTTAGCAAAGAAAGAGGAGAAAGTTGTATAATAAACACACTGGCATCTCAACTAATAAAATAAATTATTATATTAATAAGAAGCATTATTCTTTTGTAATTGTTTTCATTAGAATAGAAATCATAAAAATCATAATTTATAATATAGTAAAACTTATATATTGTAATAAAATTCTCTGTATTAAACAACTCTAAAATTAATTTATATCTTTACCCTTTAAAATAATATGAAGAAATTCAATTTACTTTAGAAATTTGCCTCTCTCTATATAAATTAAAGCAAGAATGTAATTAATGAGGAGAAGAAATTCAATTTATTTTTGGAATTTGTCTATATATATATATATATATATATACATATAAAGGTCAAAACAAGAATGTAATGCATGAGGAATTTTTCAAACCATGTGTTCTATTTAAACTTAAAATGATGAATTCCATATAAGCCAATTTTGGAAAGAAATATATTTAATTCAATAATGTCATGTTTGAGAAAAAAATTAAAACAATAAATCTTAAAAGCTTCCAATCTATAATTTATGCGAATTTTTTTGAACAAAATGTGTATATCTTTAATTGTGCCAAAAGGCACATTCTACAACCTAGTATGAGGGAGATGTGTAAGTATGTCACATCCTCAACAAATAATAAAAATAAAATTTTCTAATGTTGACAAGAAAATAAAAATAAGTAACCATAAAAATAAACAATTAAAAATCGATTAACACAACATTTAACTAAGTTATTTCGATCTTCTTCGCAGTTGCTGGATTAGTATTCATTCTCGATCATTAGATTCGTGTTAGTGCCCAGTATCAGTTCATGAAGCCACCTAAACCTTACATTTACATAAGTATATGTCTTTGATGGAATGACTTCATCCACCTGAGCCAGACATGGCTAAAAATCCATGCCAAAGATGTTGGCTTGTTGGGGCCTAACCCAGGTTCGGAGTTAATTAGGCAAACAAATCACTGTACTATTGACCCTGTTGGCAATAGTCCGCGGAGCACGAACTGAGGTCTCACCTGAAGTAGTATGGGAGGGTGCTAGAACTAGGTTTCCGCACCTTGGAGATGTCTGATGAGTTCGACTGGTCCTTTGTTTGTCCCTGTGTGCAGGTGGCTTCGCGCACCTTCCCTTCCTCGCGGCCTGATACCTTGCCTTCACACAGCCCTAACCAGGTGCTGTGCCGCGCTGTACGCTATTACCCGAGCTCTTATTTGTCTTCCAGTATTATTTAAGCATATTCACCTACTTAAATGTCTTAAGTTATACTTAACAATACAAAACATTTATACAGGTTTGCGTAGGAAATAAACAGTATATTTGCAAATTATATCCAATCATGCATTAACCCAGTAAAATATACACAGAATTATATCAAAACTTCTCTTTATTGATTCTTCAATGGTTACAAACTCGACCTGCCCTACGCACTCAGCTATAGGGGTCCACACACTCAGTTGCAGACTACTAGGCCTCTACACACTCAGCTGTAGAGCCTTCTCCTACTCTACAATCCATAGACACACTTTACAATTTGACACACCCACTTAGACTTCTCATTCTTCTTCTCCCATTCTCTTTTACACTTAGAGCCTCGCTTTATTTATACAATCCCATGGTCCGCGGACCATGGGTAGGTCTATCCAGTTGACATTACATTACAAAAACTAGGGCGGACAACCCTGTGACTCTATCATACTTCACGCTCTGCGCCCGCAATTTGCGGAGATTTTACAAAAGACTTGCTCAAAACTTGGGCTTTAAGCCCCAACACATGCCTTTGGGGGGATTCCATGCCCAACAGGCCCCTAACACAATCATCGTGACTCGTCCTCGAGTCACTCTGTCGGCGCGGAGTCCCTCCAACTGTTCTCGAACTATGGAAAGGTCAGCAACGCACTGAGCTACTACTTGCTGGATCTGCTCCATACGTTGTTCTGAAACCTCTGTGTTGAGAGTGCTTCAATGCATTAAGGCATGCATCCCCTGCATTGGTGCGAGCTTGCCTTCAATTTCTACTATGATGGTGAAGGCCTCGTCGATCCAAGGCTAAATGCGTGCCTTCAGGACTGCTTCCTTATGCCGTGCCACATCCACCTGCTCCTTCAGCGCTTTAGCCTGTTGCATTCGCACGAGCCTCTGAGTGAGGACCACCATTTACACAGTTCCTCAGACGCTATCTTACTGCTATTGGAGTTCTTGTGCCTCTGTTTCTAAATGCTAGATGTTGGGGTCCTCCTGCAGGTTTAAGATGACCTCAAGTGATTCTTCCAACATACTGGTGTAGTCTCGCACTGCACTGCCAATCTTGTCTAGTCCCGCTGTGATAGCGCTAGTGCGCTGTTCTTTAACTTTTTGGGGTGTGGACAGCTACACCTTCAACCACAGCTCAGTGATCTGAAGGTTCAGCTCCATCTGAACCTTTTTCGTTTCTTCCCTTGCCTAGTGGACCCCTGCTACTAACTTGTGGATCTGCGCCTCTACTGGTATGTCTACTAGGACGGCCAACTCCAGGACACTTTGGCAAGCGTCGTCTATTACCTGTACTAGTTGGTGATTCTGCGACACCACTTCGTCGTGCTGCAAGCTCAGTTGTTCCATATTGATTTTCTTCTTGCTGAGGACTTTCAGTGCGTGGCTCTCCCTAGTGCACAGCTCTGCAGTTATCCCATCCTGCAAAACATATAAGGTTTCTCATGGGAGTGCAACCATATTGAGATCGAGACCTTTCAACATGCTAATTGTAGGCCTGTTAGCCTCGTTTGATGTCACTAGTGCTCCTTCCGGCAGCACTATGGTATTCGTCATCCGCGCATGCAACATCTGCTCTGATGCTATTGAGCCAACTGCAAGGCTGGTCGTAAGGGTACCATCCTAAGGAGGGCACGCCTGTAATTCATACAACTGCGTTATGAGGGCCCCCAACACAATCTAGATCTCTTGCATGAAATCTTGGAGAGCCTCATTGGTGACATCGCGCACCGTCTCGCCGATGTCATGCAGATCACCCTTGGTTAGGGTGATCGAGTCAATAGACAACTTCAATGCCTGGACCTTCTTATGCGACCCTGCCCGTTTTGTTGGCTGTTGGCGCTTCAACTACATCGACGCAATTTGTGGGTCTATGCCTCCCTCTTCTGTCTCTGCTTCCTCCACTTCCTGCGCCTACGAAGGCGTCGTTTGGCCCTCTCCCACCTTTGCGGCTGCCTCCTATGCTACTGCTGCTGCTGTAGCCTTTTCTTGCTCAATTGCTTTCTATGCAGCGTCTCGTGCCACCCGTACTTCTGCTACCACTGCTTACCTCCTTCGCTTTTCGGCCAACTGTGTGATGCGCACCTTGGCCTCTTCCTTCTTCCTCTTTGTTGTCAACTTCTCTATCTCTGCGATGTCTGGAGCGCGCCACTCTAACAGTCATGCCTCCAGTATGTTAAAATTGATGTCATCTATGGCTATGAAAGGTAGCTTTATCCACTTTTTTGTCAGATCCTTGCGTTCTCTGATATAAATGCTATGCATGCCTACTTTGAATTCTACAAAACTCTGCAGACTATTGTAAACAGTCGGAAACAACCGTGGCTTACGGTTGATCCCCATTCTGAGGTTCATCTCCATGAACACCCAGAATATTTTGTTGTCGCGGATCCTCTTAGTATCCTTTGTGGCCTAGAGCGAAGCGTACTTCGTAGCCTCTGGTAGGTCTCTATTAATTATGGGGGATTGACTATCCTCAATTAATTCCCCTGCCACGAGCACTATGGACAACAAAAGCCATGCATAGTGGAAAGTTTTGACTTATTCCTGAGCTTTGCGACAATTTTCTAAAAACTCCTTGCAGAGGAACATGGACCAGTTAAACTGGATCCCCTCTGTGCACTTCTCAGCGAGTGCTACCACCGACGTGGGGACTTTGTCTGTGCAACACTTGTGCATAACTTTCCTGCCAAGATTTGGGTCGCCACGCGTACTACTTTCTCTTTGATGCTAGAGATGGTCTAGCCCCTCTTCTTCTTTTCTAGCTTTTTGTTTCTAGGAAAATTAGTGTCTTGTTGAATGACTTACCCTCTAGGTTTGGCAGCTACCCTAGAAACAACAGTTTAAAGAAATTCAATGATATTTCCTACGTGTAATAGATAAGAGAAAGATAGTAGAAAAGCAACCTAGAACTTTTGCTTGACCCTTGCCTGAACTCTCTCTCCTTTGGCAGATCCAGTAACTCCTCCCCGTACTTAACATGCTTGGAGAGTACCTGCACAAGTAAAACAACAAAGAACTGTCAAATCATCGTGATCTGTTATAGCATAAACATTATAGAATCAGATATATAATGAACAAATGAAAATATTCACAATTACACAATCAAGTGGGAAAAATCCTGAAGAACTTTATTAATAATAAGGAGATAATTACAACCCAGTTGTCTGATCCAGTGCCATCATCCCAGCTTCAATCCTTCTTCACCTCATGAACTAGCAAGATCACACCAACAAGAATACAATGCTCTCTCCTCAACACTAAAACTAACAGCACTTACTTGCAATTCACAATAATTCAATCTTCTGATCTTTTGGATTGGAGATCCTTTTATAGATGTTTGCAAGGGTGTGAGTCATCCATGGGGTTTGATTAGTGTCATTCCACTTGTTACAATTGGTTCCACAAGAGAGGGAATTGGAGATGGTTTCCTAATTCACTTGGTCATCCCTGGGCGAATTTAGAGAGGCAAATGGCACAGGAGAAGTTTTTAGAAGATTCCATGCGCAACCAACTAACAAACTATGCTGGAAATTGGTCCATCCTTGCCCATCGCACCCTATAGAATGCCTAAATTGTATGCATCGCACCTTGACAGTGTACCAGTCAGTGTGCATTGTAGTTTATCAGCGGAGCAGTCAGTATGGTCCAATTTAGGCTCTTTCTAGATGAATTCTGAAGTGGAGCTTTTAGGGAATGGTGCACTCAGATGACTAAGTTCCTTTAGGGTATGAAGCAACTCTTTTAGGGGTTGATGAGCCCTAGTTCATCGACATATAATTTTTGGGTTGATGTGCCCAAATATGTATATAACAATTGCCCCCTAAAGCATGGGGTCGTAAATATTCATGTCGGGTGAAAAGCTTTATCATGAGGATCTTAAGTTTCGAATTGGAAGGTGACCTGCATATGTTACAATACAATACATCATCAGAATATGATTTTCATGATCTAGCTAAGGGTGACATTCCCATGCTCAACTTTATAAATTTCATTTCATGTACATAGATCAGATAGTCGTCTTCAGATACAGACTGGTGATTCTACAAATATAGAGAGTCGTTATCCATGATTAGGATGAACATTTGTGTAGAGTCTTTGTACATTTGATGTTTTAATATCCCTAAATATATCACAACTCGGATGGATGAAACTAGATCCGGGGTCTTCAAACTCGTTCAATCTTTTCTCGATGTACAAGTCAAACCATGTGAAGAGATGTTTTGAAGTCGAACATGGAAAGACAATGCCTGATTACTAGCCAATGATGTGAGTTGTTAACAGACGCAAGAGGAATCACCGATAATGAAAATGATCCTCAAGGTACTATAGTACATTTCACGTGGTGTGGGTACATGATCTGATGTCGAACACCACACAAAATCTTTCGGTCAAAGGTCATTGATGTCAACCTATCGCCAGAAGTGAGAAACTTGCCATTGATGTATGAAAGCTTCAAAGCACTGAAAGGGTTGTTTCTAAGTCAACTTCTTGGATAATGAGCTGATGTCGACAAGAAGTGACTCGTCGTAGGAGGGCCTTGATGTATCCCACATCTATGACACAAAACGAAGCAAATGATTTCTGGAGGTGAAAATGAACTGACGACACAAGGTTCAGGAATGGTGGTCATGAAAAATGAAGGTTGGAGGTAATGCAGTGTATGAGACATTAACTGGATGATGACTTCTCAACTGAATGACTTCTCTTGAACATGTTAGCGACACTGAGATGAATTGGTAGCGTTAACCCCAAAATATGTCTGGTATGAAAGACCAATGGTATGATGACCGGTGAACAGAATAACCCAACCCAACTCAATCATGGAGATGAAGTGAAAGTGTCATGTTCAAGAGTAACTTGCTACCATAAATTCTTCAAGTTTTTTCCCTTTTTTCCCAGGTCATTGCTGACCAGTACCTCTTTATTTTTGTCAAGCTTGAGGAGGATAACATATGCTTGTTCTATGATTCGCCCTTTGGGTAAACCCATCGTTATTTGATGTTTTAACGAGTTTAGCGACAATGAAACTCGGTCTCATCTAGATGGACAAGTTTGTCGCTATTGTTTTAACGAGTTTAACGATAATGATAAGTCAGTCCTTTTCATGTTTAGAGAGTTTGAAAAGGGACAAAAAGAAAACTCCATAATTCTTTTTTGTAAAAGTTATCCCTCAGGTCTGAAAAAGGATAAAATAATACAAGAGGGATGACATTTCCAATACTTTAACGAGCTGGAAAGGACAAGTGCTCGACAATATTTTCATGTTTAAAGAGTCTGAAAAGGGTTTAAAGAGGATTCTATTTTGAGGAACGAGTGGTGTCTAGGGTAGCAACTAGTTTTGGTGATGTTGGAACTTCTCAAAACATGTTGATTTATGTGAAGAGGCTGGCTAATAAGACCACTCATTGCAACTGTTCCTCAAAAAAGGGTAAAACAACCAAGTGAAAGCATATGATCGGCCAAAGAGATGGTGGTGATGGGATGAACACAACCAAGGCTCAAAAGGCTGATAGAATGACAATCACAAGGGTTAAAAATTGAAAATTGGTTGATTTTTAGACAAGCTTGAACCATAGGGAACTATGCTTGGATTCAGTTTCATGTTTACACAAGCTTGAAACAAAAAATTATGCTTGAGTTGGTTTGCATGCCCCTAGCTTGATAAAAGGGAGAGTCTCCTGTAACTAGATGGAAGTCAATGTGATGAGGCAGGATGGTTTTCCAACACCTCTTTGGTTTCGTCCAGATAGACAAAGGTGAATGGTGTGATAGACCAATCACATAACCTACAGGGAAACTTATCTTTACCACTAGGTGCATGCCCCCAAGCTTCATTACATTCACCTAAGTAGACTACTCATGGCTATCAGGTGGATGGAATGAAGTTTCTTTTATGAGATCAAGTGAAAGACTTGACTGGGATTTTACGAGATCTAATCAAAGACTGAACTTGGAACTTTTCTCCGAGGGTCCTTGTTTCATTTCTTAATGAGCTTGACACAAGACAAGGAAATCTGCTTAGATTCCTTGTTTCATTTTTTAACGAGCTTGACACAAGACAAGGAACTATGCTCATTGACCTGTTTCATTTTGTTAACGAGGTTGACACAGTAAAAGAACTATCCTCATAGACCTGTTTCATTTTTTAACGAGGTTGACACAAGAAAACTAACTATCCTCAAACTCCTTATTTCTTTTTTTAACGAGGTTGACACAAGACAATGAACTATCCTCGGACTCCTTGTTTCTTTTTTTAACGAGGTTGACACAAGACAATGAACTATCCTCGGAGACCCTTGGTTTCATTTTTTAACGAGGTTGACACAAGACAAAGAACTATCCTCGGAGACCCTTGGTTTCATTTTTTAACGAGGTTGACACAAGACAAAGAACTATCCTCGGAGACCCTTGGTTTCATTTTTTAACGAGGTTGACACAAGACAAAGAACTATCCTTGGACTCCTTGGATCAAAACTCATAAGTGGTTATGAAGGAAATATTTGGTTCCAATGCCCCCAGTACATAATGTACAACATCACTGAACTGATCGTCAGTCGATGTAGGCATGGAACAGGTTGGAACATAATTAACTCGTGGCGAGGATGATACCATTGGTATAAATGGACCATTTAGGGACGATGGGTGACTAGGAGCTATATTTGGACCAGGAAATGAAGGTTGGTCAACGGTGACAATTTTTCCTTCATGTGGGAATCAAATCACTTGAAAGAGTGTTGAAACAATAGCTCCCATGTCATAAACATAGTCACGCCTAAGAAGTAAATTGTAATATAAAGGTCTTGGGACTACCATCATGTTCAGATAAACGGTTTTTCCTCCCAAAGTAATAGGTAACTGAGGGAGGATCCCTAACGGTCGACTGGTTCCTTTGTTAAAGCCTAATAGATTCTGTGTAACCAGCACAAGCGGTGGCGAACCAAGCGCTTGCCAAGCAGTTGAGGAAAGGATACTCACTGATGCACCTTCATCTATAATAGTTCCAGATACAATTACTTTACAAACTCGTACTATGATCTGGAAAGGCACATAAGAAGGAAGGCGGGATCCTGTCAGTCGATTCCAATCGGAGGAAGTGACTAGACTACTTGGAAGGGGTACCATAGAAACAAGAGAATTAACCCATTGAGTTACGAGAACTGGAATAGGCGGATTGCCCCCAAGCTTGTTAGAATCCGAAGTAACAAAAAGAACTTGAGCGGTGTCATTTTCACTCTCTTCGGAAAAGGTATGATTGGCTGAAGGTGAAATTAGGTCAACTTTTGCCTCAACCTGTTGATTTGGGTCAGGTATAGACTCATAGGATTCACTTTAAGAGAGAGTGGGTTCGACCGACGGTCGATTTTGGTCGGTCGGTTTATCAACTAGTGAAGGATTTAGGGAGAGTTTCCTGTAACCAGATGGAAGTTGCTGCGGTGAAGCAGGACGGTTATCCAACACTTTCTTGGCTTCATCCAGATAGGGACAAAGGTGAATGGGGTGATTCCATTCATATAACCTACATGGAAACTTGACTTTTCCCTTCTTTCCATGAAATTTAGTATCACTAGTTGATGGCATGTTACCAACATGATCTCTAGAGGTTGATGACACTGGATGATGTGAACGGGAAGACCATTCTTCCAATATCTGAGGAATATCAAGACAATTTCGATGAAGATGGTCTCCCGCACAAATTTTGCATGGATATCAAACTTTGTGTGGCTTAATAGATGGTTTCTCATCAAAGGTTGCATCTAAAGCAATGGTTGCTTGGTCACCCCTTTGCTGAATTTTCTTCTTCTTCTTCTTCTTCTTCTTCGCTTTCTTCTTCTTCTTAGCCACCTGGTTACTATTACCAATATTTTCAACAAGCGAAGAGGAAGAGGGGGAGGGAGAAACAAATGAGGAAGAAGGCAAAGGGTCAACTTTAGGATCAACTGGAGGTTGATTTTGTCCAGTTGGAGGTGTACTCGATTGCAGAGAAATCATGACATTTTGAACAAAGGAGGTTGAAAACAACCATACTGGAAAGCCAATGGTAAATCCTGGAAGGGACAATGTAGCCATATAAGGAGCACCAATATTTTTGAAAAAAGGAAAAAGGCTAGGATTCCCATCAAAAGGGATTCCTTAATCGGTGGACTTTGGATTTGTCGCCATATGTTTCAACCTAAGATCAACTAAGGAATAGGGATGTTATTCACGGTCAATTAATTTTAACGACACTTGGACACAACTTTTCTTTTTCAGTTTTAAAGAGTCGAGAAAAAGCTAAAGATGACTCTAGTCGCCTTCGATTTTTAATGAGCCTGAAAGGACAAGTGCTCAGATGGACCTTTTCTTTTAAGGAGTTGAAAAGGAACAAAAGTGACTACTCTAGAGAATCTAGACAAAAAGGTTTACCAGACCAATCGCAAAATTGCAATATACACCTTGGTGGTAAATTAAAGAGAAATTACCAAGGACTTATGTACGGTAGTCAATCTTCCCAAATGCTGTGTTCAGTGCATTACGATCAATAAGGCGTCAAACTTGGTTTCCTATGGATAAAGGATTCAAGCCTATTGTGGTCTCCCAATATATACGCGACGGTACGGGGAGTAAAAGTTCGTGCTAGCACTTGTCGTATCAAAGAGGAGGAATCACCCAACCTTCAATGAAAACGATAGCCACTAGTTTTAACGACGCCAGAACACATCTCTAGCCTAGATATATAGATGTGTTGTGTTAAATTAAAAAGTGTTGTTAAGTTAATTGAGGTTCATTTTAAGTTGATCTTGCTTAAAATTTTCCTTTGAAGGTTCACCATGTGATGTATGTTCGCAATTCCTAAAATGCAACTACCATGATAAACAAACTTTTGATTCAGTTTGAATGATGAAATCCTTATCTACTAAAGGATAGAGCAATAAGATCTTTGACAAAGAGTAAAGAGCACATCTAATGCAATTTCCCTAGCTATTCCTATCAAGCATTCACAAAATTTAATATGAATAATGCAAAATGCATGTATTTCTTTTCATTTTCCATTAATGTGAATGATACAAAAAGGAAAATTAATGCACAAACCATCAAAAATCTCTTTTCATAAAAGCGATGATTTACGACAATTTCTCTTAAACAAAAAGGAAGACTTTACGAAACTTTCGATTTTAAAGAGATGAAGAAATACGACACTTTAAATGAAAAGACAAATCATATGCACATCTAAATCAATTGATCTTTAATGAATGAATACTTTACAACAATTCAGAGTTTGAAAGAGGAACGACTTTACAACACTTCTTTCGACAAAGATAAATCGACAAGAAAAACAACTTTCGACTAAAGATTTCAAATGAAAAAGTAATACATAAGAAAAATTTAAAAATATTAGTCTAAGTGGGGCTGAATTAAGTGATGCAAGTAAGCTTCAGTGAAGAGACATTGTTCATATTTAGTTAAACAACCAAACAAATTTGAAAACAAGTCAAAAACTCTCAACTCCTAGATGGCAAATTGAGTTTAGTCAATCATCACACTTGGCCTTTGGAGACAACAATATGATCATCACACCTGGCCTTTGAAGAGGGTGAGATGCATCTCACCCTGCCCATTCGGGAAGTGAGATGCATACTGAGTGACAGTGGAAGATAGTGCGATGGTCTAGGGAGCGATTTTTGAAAGTGTTTTGGCTCAAATTTGGAGTAGTTTTCAATGAATCAAGCTTGGATTTGATGAACAATGATAAGAAACGTATGATGGAATGTCCTAAGAGGTTAATGAGCTACCAAAAGGGCATCTAGATGTGTTTGCAAGTCAAATGTTTAACTCATAAACTAAACCAGAGACTGACTAAAGCAACATTTATCTACTATGCAATTGCAGAGCAAGAGCAGTTCGAAAGCTACTTGGCTGGCTTCAGACTCTGTCTATAGTTTATAAAATTGAACATAAAACAAACAATAACAACAAACAAACATCTGTTAATTCCCCATCGGAGTCGCCAATTTGTTTCTGGGAAAATTAGTGTCTTGTTTAACGACTAACTGTCTAGGTTTGGTAGCTACCCTAGAAACAACAGTTTAAAGCAATTCAATGATCTTTCCTATGTGTAATAGATAAGAGAAAGATAGTAGAAAACCAACCTAGAACTTTTGCTTGATCCCTTGCCTGATCTCTCTCTCCTTTGGCAGATCTAGTAACTCCTCCCCGTACTTAACACGCTTGGAGAGTACCTGCACAAGTACAACAACAAAGAACTGTCAAAGCATCGTGATCTATTACAGCATAAACATTATAGAATCAGATATATAATGAACAAATGAAAGCATTCACAATTACACAATCAAGTGGGAAAAATCCTGAAGAACTTTATTAATAATAAGGAGAGAATTACAACCTAGTTTTCTGAGCCATCGCCATCCTCCCAGCTTCAATCCTTCTTCACCTCATGAACTAGAAAGATCACAACAACAAGAATACAATGCTCTCTCCTCAATAGTAAAACTAATAACACTTACTTGCAATTCACAACAATTCAACCTTCTGATCTCTTGGATTGGAGATCCTTTTATAGATGTTTGCAAGGGTGTGAGTCATCCATGGGTTTTGATTAGTGTCATTCCACTTGTTACAATTGGTTCCACAAGAGAGGGAATTGGAGATGGTTTCCTAATTCCCTTGGTCATCCTTGGGCGAATTTAGAGAGGCAAGTGGCATAGGAGAAGTTTCTAGAAGATTCCATGAGCAACCAACTAACAAACTATCCTAGAAATTGGTTCATCCTCACCCATCACACCCTGTAGAAGGCCTAAACAATATGCAACACACCTTGATAGTGTACTATTCAGTATGCATTGTAGTTTATCAGTGGAGTAGTCAGTATGGTCCAATTTAGGCTCTTTCTGGATGATTTCTGAAGTGGAGCTTTTGGGGAATGGTTCACTCAGATGACTAAGTTTCTTTAGGGTATGAAACAAGTCTTTTAGGGGTCAATGAGCCCTAGTTCATCGACATATAGGTTTGGGGTTGATGTGCCCAAATATGTCTATAACACTTGTACATTTTCTTCATGGCCTCCGCGATGGTCAAGTCACGACCCTTCCCTTCCTAGATGTTCGCAGGATCCTCCCCTTTGCATGGAAGCTGGGAGATGCTGTGAATCAAGTCTACCATGATAGGGATGGGTTCATCCAGTCAAAAAAACCCATCATGTACTAGGCAGAGCAACTGCCTGATGACAAAAATGGTTATTCAGGCGTGGTGGGAATGCGGCACCCAGAGTAGATTCAGTAGCCCCGCCTTTTCCACTCCGTGCAACCACTTTCGCGGCTCTAGTTCTGTAACCTTTCCATGGTGTTCTACTTGGGCTTCATAAGGTACCTACTCTCAAGATGATGGAAATTCTTGTGGTCAGCAAGGTCCCAATCTTCAAATTTCAAGCTCGGGAAACGTCCTAGGTCCATGCCCTCAAACATAATGTTGTTTGGGATGAGCGGGGTCTAGAGTGAGCTCTTGGTCTAATCCAGGTCCTTGGGCACTTTAGCTTTCCCTTTTTGCAGGGGGACATAGGTGGGAAATTTTGTTGTGGGGTGCGTAGGTTGAGTGTCCTCCCCCATGCCTTCATCCCCATCCTATGCAATGATAAGATCCTCTAGGTCTTCTTCTTCTTCATCGATCTCTAATGACTTTCCCCTTCTCCTCTATTGATAGCTTGGTGTGCAGTAGGTTTTGCAGGGACACACGTACGGGAACCATTGCTTGTTTTTCCTTCTTGGGTCTTGGCATGCACAGTGATTTCGGGATTTCTGCCATAATCACG
Organism: Pinus tabuliformis; assembly: GCA_031772625.1. Lineage (NCBI taxonomy): Eukaryota > Viridiplantae > Streptophyta > Pinopsida > Pinales > Pinaceae > Pinus > Pinus tabuliformis. The sequence goes on along the minus strand of CM062809.1, from coordinate 411,269,764 downwards.
GCACCTTCCAAGCATCCCCCATAGCCGGGGCCTACGCGGCCTCTTCGGCGGTCATTTCGGTTATATCCATAATAGCCTCAGCTGATGCCATCGCATCTATCTAGAAATCTTGCACTCATGAACTCAGGGGCTCAATCAACGCTCGACACACAACAATCAGGGCTCTGCTCAATAGCTCAATTTGAAAATGACCAAGTGTTGTTTTTTGGGAAGCCTTTTGTATTTTATAGCATTTTTTGAATTTGAATTCGACCGTTCCCCCCAAATACGGTTCATTAATGCTCCCTTGGTGGTAGATTTATCCAAATATTTCCTATAAATTGCATCTTAACTGCCTGCCGCCCGCTCCATTTGGCCTCAAGTCGAGCATCCCATTGTGAATATTGACTTCAATGGTTAATTTCTGTCCAACCCACGTGGCAGCGCTGTCCCCCGTGCGCGGTCATTGACCTTGTGACTCTTTGCTTCTGTGCACAGCTCCAACATCGCACAGCTCTCAGGGAGAATAGTTTATAGTCCCATGCTTCCTTTCAACTATTTGGAGCACTAAGACTATTATTCCTTCAGCTAGTCAGGTGGTCGCACCACCCGTGAAACTTTTCATCCTATCATCCATCATGTTTCTTGGAGAATACCCACCTTTTATTGTTACAGTCGGCACTGCCCATGTTACCACCTACAATGCGGTACCCTGGTCAATACACTTAGCAATGTGCGGTCCAAGCCAAGGCATCCGACTGACCAATTCGTGGCGATAGGTCTTAAACCTGTCATCATGATCGTTCACATCTTGTCTTATTACCTTGGTCATTTTTCCAAGAAAATATTCCTTTACCTCGTACTCTAGCTTCTTAACTTCTGCATCCACCAGAGCACTTTTCTTCCTTAATCGTACCCTTTCTTCTTCAAGTTCCTGGAGTCTAAGCTTTCCCTGTTGGATTTCTTCTTCCATGGTTCCGTGAACCGTTGAATCTATCGGTGCTATCATGCTTAGTATAAGTTCTCTAAGTACTATAGGGCATACTATGGTTGCTTCATACTCCAACCTTGGTGGTGCTTGCGCGGTCAGGTTTTTGCACGCGGTCCTATATGCCCAGAGAACCACTGGTATGAGTAGGCCCCTGTTAGTTTGCTTCACATTGTGGACCTTGTTCAGCGCTTCACATACTTTGTTAAAAGCTTCTGCATGGATATTCTTCTGCGCACTTGGCCTTTCCATACTTCAAGGCCCCATCCGCGGTTGGATTTACATAGTCTTTTTCATGCGCAGTTATCTTGTAGATGTAATCTAGATCGTCGTCACTGTCGTAGTCTCTCACTGGCTCTATGTAGCACGATCCTTTTGCAGGGTCCAATGTTACCACTACGCGGAGTGACTTTTTACCAAAAATCACTCCATTCATGTCAGTGGCCCAATTTATTCCCAATAGCATAGGGTAGAGATTGTTGTCATCAACAATCTCTATCACTTCGAAATCTGCTAGCGTGCTTACTCCTTCGATGTCTACTGTGACTCCCTGCAATCTTCCCATAAGTAAGATCTTTTGCTAGTTCGCCATGTGTAGTTGGATAGGAGACCATTGCAACACAGGCCTGCCCATGAATTCCAATGTCTGCTTTAGCAGGACGTTCGTGTTCGATCCGAGATCCAGAATCACTTTATCCATCTCATATTCCCCGATCTGCGCAGTCAATCTCATCTCCCTCCCTGTTCGCATCATGTGCTCCTCGAGCTTCCGGACTACGCGTGATTCTCTTGGCATTGTCCCGACGCATATAGTTATGAGTTCTTGTAGGCCCTTTACAGCCTTGATGTTGCGCAGTAGCTTCATGGAAGTCTCCAAGAATGTATTCAGCATTGATGGGTCCATTTATTGCTCTAGTCTGTCTTTACTTCCTGAAGTGGAGGCATCAACGAAGCTCCTCTTAGCTTCCATGAAGGACTTAGCACACTCCAAATCAAATTTTGGTTCCTTCATTGGAGCCTTGCGAACCTAGGTACTTTCTTTAGGCTACTTTCCTTGGTCATCCCTTGTCGTAATACCACTCCAGAGCATGATATTTACATTAGGGTCTTCCTTGCACGGCTCAGCCATCATCATTTGCAGGTTCTAAGTCAGGGGAGGCTGGAGTGCTCTTTTATCGCGTAACCTCACTATCAGTGTGGGACATTCCTCTATTTCATGATCAAATTGCGTATAATATAAGCATCATGGTCTCGTTGGATTTGTACAATCGCCGACATAATGCCCCGACCCTCCGCAATTGTAACATATCAGCTTTCCGTAACCTCTTCCTGGTCCCATTCCTCCTCAGCCTCGTTCGTGCTGCTGAAATTCGGTTCGTGCCATCCCTGCGTTCTGGCCAAGGGGCCATGTTTCGGCCTGAACTCTGTAGGTAGGAGTTTGATCCATCATCAGCTCATAACTTCTAGAGGTGCACTCGTCATGGTCTACTGATCTACAGAAATTACAGAACAACTGCTGTGAATTCTGCTTATACTTCTGTAATAGATGGCAGTTATCTGTAGCATGTTTTCCTCCTATCTGAAAAATCACACACCATAATGCAGACACCACGCTTGGTCCTACTTTTGCCTCCAGCCTCAATGGCATTGGTCCTCCTCCCGCGAGGTAATTCACGAACACTGGGCAATGGTCCTTGTCATGCCCCTGGCCCTTGCATTTTACGCACCAAACCTCATCGCACATCTCTGGGCGAGTTGTCCTGTCTTGTTTCAAACTTTGCATCTCCAAGCACAAGTTTTTCAGCTGCGCGTGAATCTGCTGAACTCCCAGGTTAGGATCTTGTATTGGAGTCTTGTGCAATCTCATTGCAACCTCCAAAGCCTCAGCCTGAGTGGTTATCCTTTGTTGCACCTACGCATTCCGTAGATGCGGCGTTAATGATGCTACAAACCATTCGCGGTGCTGCCCATATGTTAAGGTCATGTTCACTTCGCGGATTGTGCAGTTCAGTCTTTGATCCAACTCCCACGGGGTTTCGCTTGGTAGAATTGTGATTTCCTTGAATCCAATGATCGACTGTGCCTCCAATTTTGGTCTGCTAAATTCTTTGTTCAGCGCAGTTTGGATATTCGCTATCTCTGCATTTCGATTGTGATTGGAAATTTTAATGTACTAGGTCATCACGTGATCCTGCAGAGCATTGATCAATGTCGCCTTCTTTATATTATCGTCCATGACACCCTATGCTTGCCATATAGCTTTTACCACGAACCAAAATTGATCCAGATCTTCATTCCCTACTCCTTTGAACACTGGTAGCTTTATCGTGCTGGACATACTAATTCACGGTGGTGGTGGAGGTGGTATAGGTGAAGTTGGGGGTGAAGATGGTGAAACTGGTGGTGGTGTGGGTGGGGGTGGTATGCGCGAAATCCTCTGCCTTATCAGATTGATTGTACTTCTTGGTGAAACCTTCATGAGCTCTTCTTTGCCTCCTCATGGAGGTGAAATCAAGGGGTTGGTCTCTGATTATGTGCTACCTTCATTTTTGTAGATTCTCCCCTTCACATAGCCCCAAACATCAATTTATTTGCATAACCCGCTTTTCACCCAGTAGAATTTTAATCCAAGTGTTCAAAGACTTAACGTACTTACCTCGCGGTCCCTTGAGGAAGTGTCATTCTACCTTGCTATAGCTGACTAAAGTATCTACCGTGAATTTGCTGTTGAACCCTCCTACGATTCAATCGAGCCAGGTTGACAGTGCACGGTCGGATCTTTCGATGCTTCCAGGCTGCACACCAAATCTGGAGTCCACATAATAGGTTTGTCGAGTTTACACCTTCCTTGGCTATCTACTAGCTTCACGATCCACTTGTACAACTCCGTGGGGAAGGATGCAAAGAAAATTTCGTGGATCTCTGTATACAAGTAGCAATCTAACCACTCTTCCTTTGATAGTCGTAGATTCCTGTTTTTCTGCACCGCAAACTCGTGAATCTTTCTATCCAACCAATCTTCAATTCCTTTCTTTGTCAGATTCCAGTGATACGACATCAGACATCTCTATGCAGACCCCAGTCCCGGCAACAGAACCATTTGTTGGCTTGTTGGGGCCTGACCCAGGTTCGGTGTTAATTAGCCAAACAAATCCCTGTACTACTGGCCCTTTCGGCAACAGTTCGCAGAGCACAAACTGAGGTCTCACCCGAAGCAGTATGGGAGGGTGCTAGAACCAGGTTTCTGAACCCTAGAGATGTCTGATGAGTTCGACTGGTCCTTTGTTTATCCTTGTGTGTAGATGGCTTCACACACCTTCCATTCCTTATGGCCTGATACCCTGCCTTTGCGCAGCCCTAACTAGGGGTTGTGCCACGCTCTGTGCTATTATTCGAGCTCTTATTTATCTTCCAGTATTATTTAAGCACTTTTTCCTACTTAAATGTCTTAAATTATACTTAACAATACAAAACATTCATACAGGTTTGCGTATAAATAAATTGTATATTTGCAAATTATATCCAATCATGCATTAACCTAGGAAAAGATACACAAAATTATATCAAAACTTCTCTTTATTGATTCTTCAACAGTTACAGACTCGACTTGCCCTGCGCACTCAGCTGCAGAACCTTCTCCTACTCTACGACCCACAGACACACTTTACACTTCGACTCAGTGACTTAGACTTCTCATTCTTCTTCCCCCCGCTCTCTTTCACACTTAGAGCCTCACTCTATTTATACAATCCCATGGTCCGTGGATCATGGGTAGGTCTATCCAGTCGACATTACATTACAAAAACTAGGGTAGACAACCCTGTGACTCTATCATACTTCACACTCTACGCCCCCAATTCGCTGAGCTTTTACAAAAGACTTGCTTAAAACTTGGGCTTTAAGCCCCAACACATGCCTTTGGGGGGATTCCATGCCCAAAAAAAGCATAGGTCGAAGGTACTCTTCAGTAGGGGGTAGGCCAAAACTTCAGTGAAACAATTTAGATGCCATTCATTTCCTCACACAAATCCAATAGAGTCAAATTCTATAAGATCTCTCGCTTGTGGATTTTATTGTACCTCTCAAATATTTTCCTAATACAAACATTTACCATCATTATTAGAGAATGGGAATAAATATGTGGATTCTACCATCCAATAGTTTTATTCCTCTAATAAATTTTGCATCCACAAAAATTAATATTATATGCCATACAAATATAAAGTCATAACACGTACAAAAATAAGTTGCACATAACAGAAAATGGAGCTTCACAAACATAATAGAGTAGAAAGGACAAGAAAAAAATTATGGGGGAAAAGTTACTAAATTCAAAAGAAGAGGAGGAGGAAGATGTTAATGAATACAAAGGAAGAAATAAATTTGATGGAAGGAGAAGCAGATTATAATTAACACAACAAAAGCATATCCTTCTACCTCAAGGTTTCAAACTTCCATTATTCACCGATATGGTTATGCTTATTTTATTATTTCCTTTAATATGGTTTTAAATTTATTGGAATGACTATTCAATGCTACTCTCCCTCTCTTGATAATGATATTATATCAAAACAAAATTTGTCATTTTTCACTATTAGTTGATGGAGGATAGATCAACTAACAAAGAAAGAATTGCCATTGTTTATAAAAATATAAACATAATGGGTAATTAATGCCTTTCTTTTTTTTGCTAAAGCAAGAGCCGTACCTTCTATTCATTATAAACAAAGAAACAAATTACATATAATACAACTACCCACAGAGACCTGAGGGAGAAATAATCCCTTATCCACTCAGGGCTTGGGTACCAAGCCAAAAGCTTTACAATTGGACCAAGGGTCCAAAAACTTGCCTGCGAGACCATCACAAAGCATACCAATTCTAAAATGCCCGATTTTTTGAAGAGAGATGTCAGAAGGGCCGCATATTGGAACCAAAAAAGGAATATTCTTTGATTCCAAAAACGGAGCCGATGAAAAGATAGAAACCATCCTAAACAGATTTTGGGTCCGAATGGTGGAATAAACATTGCTTATGTGATTCGCCCGATATCCACCAATTTTGGCCTTAAGGCTGAACATGCACTGAAGATAACAGTGGATTCTGACCCGAAATTGAAAAAACCCAAAATTCCAAACTACCCCCAGAAGCCCGCGAGATTTTCCGCCAATCAGACTCCGAAAGAGTCCTTTTGATCTGAGTCGTCCATTCTGGCTCCTAAACCAATGGTCAAGGGTGATATTGCATAGAAAAGATGACCGAATTTTAACGGGCCACCCCTCCAAGTTGCACGAACAATCGTGACCATTGTTCCACACAGAGCGATCCAATGGTAGAGAATCATATCGCACCGAACAAGTTAACCAGATGTTAGTGTGCGATGGAGGGCGGTTTTCCAAACCCTCACTCTGCCACGTGTAGGATGATGGATGGGATCGCTGCAAAATCACTAAAACCATTTCCCACTTCAGAGTGGTGCGATCATCTAAATACTGCCAAGGAAGCGGTTTTCCTCTCCGAGGCCCAAAAATATGAAGATTCCGGCTGCCGGTAAAACAAGGATTCCTTCCACGCCTGCACAAATTTCTTGCCTGAACTTGGATCCCAGAAAAGAAGAGAGGCTCTCCATTAATTAAGGAACTATGGTATCCACTGCGCTCCCCCCGATGAATAGTGATGACCATCTCGCTGACTCCAGGGAAATTAGCGACCATTCATGATCGTCCCCCCACCAAAGACCAGTTAGCTAGAAACTAATGACACATATGAAGGCCAAAAGGTTAGGAGCTTGCCTCCATGGCTTTGTGTCTGAACACTCTCCTATCCTCTTCCTCTTTCTCACAGCAAAGAGTTCTCAGTCCTGCCACTCCATCGAAACCTTGACCTCTATGCTGTTGACCCCCTGATTGGAAAGAAGATCCACCAGCTTGTTGGCCTTTCTTCAAACATGATGGAAACTGACAGTGCTAAGGTTTTGAAAGTGTTCCTGAATTCTCTGGAAAACCCTGATTAATTTCCAGTGTTTGGAGACTTTCTCTGGCACTGATCCTTTTCACTGAGTTAATTATTAGTTCAGAGTCCACTTCTACAATCACATTGCAGCAATTATCCCGACTTAGAAAATCTAGGCATTGCTCCAAAGCCATTAGTTCAGCCATGTTATTGGTAGCTATTCCTAGGTGACAATGAAAGATGAAGATAATACTTCCCTTGGCATCCCTAAGGACTCCTCCATACCCAGCAGTTCCTGGGTTTCCTTTTGACGCTCCATCAATGTTGTATTTCAGATATCCTTCTGGGGAGGATGCCAGAAATCCTTCTCCGTGTCCCTTGCTATAACCTTCCTAATAAGACCTTGAGGAGTGAGTCCCTGCAGCCCTAGCTGCCTGAGAATTTTCCCATCCATAATTGAGGGAGGATTTTTTGGGTGGTTGTGAATAGTGGTACCCACTGTCTCCTTAAGTTGTTTCAGGATTGTCTCAAACAGGAGATATGGGGGATTTTTTTCCTCCTTGAATATTCTTTTGTTCCTCTCCTTCCAAACATTCCATGTGATGAAGCTTGGAGTAAGGGCCTAGGCTAAGTTGAGAATTACATAGTCCGAAAAATTTCATCTCCACCTATTGAGAGTGTTAATGTTGCTCCCTCTGTCCCTGTCAGATTGCTGAAAGATTTTGGCAAATATGTCCCATGCCTAGGAGGTGAAAATGCAGCTGTTGAGTAGATGCTCCATTGTTTCTTCTTGCTCCCCACAGAGTAGGCATCTTGAAGGTCCCAAAACACCCCTCTTCCTGATGTTGTCCCAATTCAAGATTTTCCTGTGGTAAGCCAACCACATGAAGAGTTTGATTTTCATCCACCCTTGGTGCCTCCAAAGTTTCTGCCAGAATTTATTCGGAACCTGGGGATCTAGCTCAAGGAGAATACCTTTTGCTTCTTTAAGATTAAAGGTTCCCTCTGTAGTATTGCCCCATCTTAGTTGGTCTTTCCCCCACGAAACTAAGATCATCCTTTGTTCCACCATTTTCATTAGCTCCTCTGCTTTTGTTTTCAAGGGGTTGTTATTTCTGCAATCAATTTTTCTCCAGATTCTCCATTTCTCCATCTGCTGAGTATTATCCCAGAAGTCCTTTACTTTAGTTAATCCTTGGGAATCTGTCTCATGTTTAAGGTCGAGGAAGTCTTCTTTTAACAGTATTGGCTCTTTTTGTCACTTATCTTCCAAAAAAAGAGCAAGATCCCCTTCTCTTATTTCCCAGAAACTATTTTCTTGAACTAATATTCTACTTTCCCAAGCTGTGTTCCAGATGTATGAGCCCTTAATATTACCTGACGTTCTTATGAGATCACTAGTTTGCTAGGATCTTGCATATTTTTCTTTCCAGATATTTTCCCATTGGGTCTCTAGATTTTGAACCCAGTGCCACCATAGTTTGGCCCCTAAAACCTTGCTGAGTATTTCCTTATCATCCAAGCCAAGCCCTCCATGTTTTTTGGGTCTACAATTTTTTTCCCAAGACACTAAGGCCCATTTCTTCCTCATCTCCTCCTTACCCCAAAGGAAGTTTCTTTGTATATTTCTGAATTGTTGAAGGACTCCTTTTGGAGCTGGGAGGGCAGATAACATAAAAATAGGGATGGCTTGCAGAACAACTTTTGTAAGAACCAACCTGCTTGTAAGATTTAAAGATTTGAAGGTCCATTTACTGACTTTATCTTGCAACTTATTGATCAAGGGTTCCAAAATGCTTTTGAGCATTGGTTTAGCAGTTAGAGGAACTCCCAAATATTTTGAGGGTAGGGAATCCCTTTGAAATCCAAGAATTCTAGAAATATTTCTTTGAATCGCAATATTGGTATTGAAGAAAAAGATTTTTGATTTGGAGAGATTAAATTCCATACCTGTGGCCATGGAAAAGACGTTCAGGATTTGTTTATATGCTTTAGCTTCTTTGACTGTGGGGACTCCCTGTAGCATTGTGTCATCTACAAATTGTTGATGTGTTAGAGCCTGGCCATTCTTAGTTAGTTGAAGTCCATTAATCTTACCTGTGACTTTTGCATGCTTGATGGACCTACCAAGTCCTTCCATCATGAGAATGAAAAGAAATGGAGAGAGTGGGTCTCCCTTCCTGAGGCCTCTGGAAGGACTAAAAATCTAAGAGGGAGAGCCATTCACCAAAATAGAGAAGTTGGAGGAAGTCACTAAGGCCATCAGTCACCCGACCCAATTATGATCAAAACCAAAAGCAATAAGTACCCTCTTCATATAGGTCCAATTTACCTTATCATAAGCTTTGGCTATATCTAATTGCATGATCATTCCAGCCTGCCTTTTGCTACTTAACGAGTGAACCACCTCTTGGGCTTGAATGATGTTGTCTAAAATTTGTCTGCCTTCCACATAACCGGATTGTTCCCTTGAAACTAGGGTAGGAAGCAGAGGTTTAAGTCTATTAGCCACTACTTTGGATATTATCTTGTAAACCACATTGCATAGAGCTATGGGTCTAAACTTATCCGGTGTTTGAGAAATATCCTGCTTAGGGATAAGGGAGATAAAGGAGGTATTGAGCACTTTCAAAATGGTTTTGTTCAACCTGGAATCCTCCACTACATTCAAAATATCCTATTTAAAAACATTCCAGCATTCTTTAAAAAAATCCACATTAAAACCATCCGGGCCTGGTGCTTTTCCATTCTGCATTTCTTTGAGGACTTCTTCTACCTCCTTTTCAGAAACTGGACTATTTAGAATGAAGTTGTCCTCTCTAGATACCAGATTTGGTATGTTTCTGGTAACATCATTGATGGACTGTTCTCTATATGAATTATTTTCCTGAGTAATTCTTCGGAAGTGTTGAACTGACACAGCTTCAATATTCTCATGGGAGGTGAGAAGATTCCCGTCTTCATTCTTAATTGAAGATATTCTATTGTGCATTCTATTCACCATGGTGGACCTGTGAAATTTTTTTGTGTTGCGCTCCCCTTCTTTAGCCATTGCACCCTAGAATTTTGTATCCAAAAAGTTTCCTCTTATTTACAAAAATTATCCCATTCTTGATAATTTTTTTCCACTTGGTTACTCTTCACTCTATCAAATCCATCCTTGATTAGAGCTTGGTTGAGAATCTTCATTTTGTTTTCAACAACTTTTTTTCCACAAAATATTGCCAAAATCATTTCCGTTCCAGTCCTTTAGTCTGAGTTTGATATTCTTTAATCTTTTATGAAGGATAAAAATTCTTGTTCCCTGAATATATAAATCTTCTCACCACCATTTTTTGATATTGTTTAAGAAATATGGGTGGGAGAGCCAGATGTTTTCAAATCTGAAAGGTCTATTTCTGGGAGTACCCATACCTTTGATCTCCAGTTGAACCGGCCAATGATCTGAGCCTCCTAAGGGGAGCACTTCTGCTATTACTTCCTTATTTGTTAGCATCAGATCCTCTGAGATAATGAATCTGTCTAACTTTGAGGCTACTTGAGACTCTCCTCCTCTTTTATTGTTCCAAGTGAAGAGGCCAGTATTTGTTTTAGTATCAGCAAGGTTCATATTGTCTATAAAGGTTTGAAACTCTAAAGAGTCTCTACTTAGAGTTTTGATTCCTCCTTTTTTCTCTGAAAGAGATTTGATCATGTTGAAATCCCATCCCATGATCCAAGGTGTCCCTGCATGTTTGTCCTTGAGATCCACCAATGAGTTTAGAAACTTGAGTTTGTCATCTATTCTTTGAGGGCCATATACATTTGTGACCAAATAGGTGTACCTGTCTCCTACAGGTTAAATAACGACTGAAAGATAGTTCCTGGTTTCCTCAGCATCTATTAAGCAAATTTTTTGAGGGTTCCAAAGGGTGAGAATTCCCCCCACTGTATCCTCTGCTTTAACTTCTAGAAACTCAAATCTACTGAGCCATTTGCTATGGATTTGTCTTAATTTTTGAATGGAACATTTTGTTTCTTGGATAAAGATTATGTCCAACATTTCTTGTTTCATCCTATTGCTAAGCAATCTCTGCTTCCTCTTACTCCCTAGACCTATGATATTCCAAGATGTAAAATTCATAATTAAAGATTTGTAAAGGAGTAGCTGGCTAGATCTTTCATCTTACCTGAATTTATCATTAACTTGCCACACTCCATCAAGAGTTCATTCTACTTTTTCCTGCTCTTTTCTTACCTGGGATTCTTGTTGCTAGTCCCGAGTTGTTTTCATCATTTTCACCCCTCTGGTATCCTGCTTATCTATATTTTTTCCTTTCTCCAACGCAATAGCTTGCGTTTTCCATAAAAATAGATGTTGTATTTTATTGAGCTCTTCTTGAGGTACCGAATCCACTCCTCCCATAATTCCCTGAATCAAAACCCTTCCAGATCTAGGTTTTCTTTATCCAGAATCTCCTGTAGCTCATGGTCCTCTAGGTCCATTTGACTCTGGGTCATTTCCTGATCCATATCAAGTTCTGTTTCACTTATCATGGTTTCTTTCTAATAATCAGTTTCCTAAGTTTGTTCCTATTCTTCTTCGTTCTTCTTTTCCCCAGGATTTTCTTCCATTACTTGATCTTCCTTTGAGATCTCTTCATTTTCCTCAAGAACTTGGAACTTATTTTGACTGACCTTTAGCCCTTCATCTTGATGTTGTTTTGGCCCTATTTTGCCGCCTTTTCCTCGATTCACCACTTTCTGGAAGCTATCTGTTTCCTTCACTGTGTTAGCCTTGCTGTTATTTACCACTTTACCAAGTGGACAATCTCTAAATAGATGCCCATGTTCATGACATCTACGACATCTGAATGGAATATGCTCATAGTCTACTGTTTGCACCCATTCTTCATCAAAAACTTCCAAGATCACTTCATCTAGTAGAGCTCCTGATAGATCCATTTCCACACATATCCTAGCAAAGGAAGTGTATTTCCCTCTTCTTGTGGCTTCAGAAGCTTTGACAAAATGACCTAATTTATTTCCTATGGTTGTTAATGATTCATTTTGCCAGTAATCAAGAGGTAAAGAATAGAGTCTTACCCAGACCGGTACCAAAGTAAAAGTCTCACGTTCTAGTACAAAATTCATCATCCATGGCCTCATGTAGAATCTATCTGCTGCATAGAAGTAGGGTCCTCGTTCGAATACTCTGTCCTTGTCCTCGATGTTCGTGAACACCACAGTGAAGAATCCCTTTGACCCAAGATGAAGGTCAATGCTCCCTTTAGGTTTCCAGTGATATTTGATCCATGTATGTAATGCTTTTTCTGTGGGCCATAGTCCCATGAACTTACAGATAATAGCATATTTCCGCATGTGATCCTTGTGCGCCTACACAATAGGGTCGTTTAAAATAACTCTGGGTGTGATCTCAGCTTTGGGTTTGCAAGGTCCCTTTTTTTTCTTGTCTTTAGTTCCCTATTTTTTGTCTTCCAGCTCCTTGTCCTTTGTGCCATTGTTTTCCTCAGTATTGACTCCTGCTGTCTCCTCTTCCATATTTCTTTTCCCTTCCTCTGAAGTACCTCTAGCATTTTCTATAGTTTTCTTACCTCTACTAGCAACGACCTCCTTATAGGAGGGAGTGACACTCCCTCCTCTGCATCCTTCCATGAGTAACACTATTTGCAACTCGCTGAAACCCTTGATGTTTGCCTTTGTTGTTTCGCTCCCATTCCTCTTTTCCGTCTCTCACTAGATCCATTCTGGGTGGTTAATGCCTTTCATAAATACAATGAAACTCTATTTAAATAACAATAATGATAATAATAAAACACTTAATTCCTCTTGAAGATACATAGGATTTGGCAAAGAAAAATATTCAAACTAGCATACCATGCAAAACATTCTTCATTTACCAGTGATAATTATATAATTATGTATTATTATATATAATTTGAATGGATAATAAATTATATCATGTCATTAATAGTTCCTTTATAATATATATTGAATTTGAATGGATCATAAATTTACCTTCAACAAAATTTTTACCACAATAAAATTCCAAATTAGTTAAAATTTTAAACATCTTTACTCTTTACTATAGCCAATACCATTTCTTAAATAAAAATAAACAGGTTATTTTAAAATAAAGAATGGAAAATCATGTTCCAAAATAATTTAATATTTATTTTAATTAAATATTTGTAAAATGAATCTTTAAAAGGAAAAACCATATCCTATGGATACATTAAAATCTTTAAAGACAAATATTTCCACATCATAGTTGTAATATTTGAAAATATTAATTTGATGTAAGAGGGAGGGAGAGAGGGAGAGGAAGAGGGAGGGAGAGAGGGAGAGAAGCGAAAGAGAGAGAGAGAGGGAGAGGAAGAGGGAGGGAGAGGTAGATAGATAGATATGGAGAAAGAGTGTGTATGGTTTGGGTGTGATATAGAAAGACAAAGGAGAGATGTATTGAGATAGAAATATATATGGAAGGTGAAGAGAGGGAAGAAGAGAAATATAGAGAGAGGGAGTGAGTGAGGGAGAGATAGATAGACATGGAGAGAGAGAGAGAGAGAGCGTGTGTGTTTGCAGGGGGGGTGAGATAGAGAGACAAATAAGAGATGGAGGGAGATATAGACATAGATGGAGGGCCAGAGAGGGAATAATATTTCTTGCACTAGATGCATTGATTCCAGTGTAGATGATGATTTCTAATCCTATTTGATTCCTTGCACTAGATGCATTGATTTTAGTGTAGATGATGATTTCTAATTATATTTGATTTCTTGCACGAGATGCATATATTTCACTGTAGATGCTGATTTCTAATCTTATTTGATTTCTTTTACTAGATGCATTAATTTTAGTGTAGATATTATTTTCTAATCCTATTTGATTGCTTGCGTTATATGCATAAGATGTTGTTAATCTTGAGGCTATAAATTATTAAAAATATTTTTCAAGATATATTTAGTAATACCTAGAGGGACACTATTAAGAATTAATTAGTTGTCAAAAGTTGGTATACCTAGAATTAAAATGAAATAGATGTGTAGAATCAATCCTCCTACAAAGTGTAAATTATTTCTTGATAAGATCGCCTCCCTTCTTCATCACCAACTAATTACTGATAGACAATACATATATTTAAAATATATTCAAAATTACTAATAGATAATTGCTTACAACATTGTATTCAACATATTTATTAGAGGAAAAGATATATTTATAAAGATTCAAAACAAATCAAAATATTCTTGAAGGAGATGTGATAATCGTTTGGAGAAACAAATAACGTAAATATTTCGTAAATCTCGCCATTTATTAAAAAAATTTCAAAAATACATTATTTCTTGACTTTTCAAAACAAATTATAGATATAAAATTTATCAAAATATTTTTGAAGGAAATAAATTATTTCAAAAAATAGCAAAAAAATAGTTTATTTCAAGGGTAAACTTTATGCAGTAAATTATTAAAACTAATCTTCAAGATATATGTATTAATACATGGAGGGACACTATGAAGAATTAATTAGTTATCAAAAGATGTGATACCTAAAATTAAACGAAATAGATGTGCAATATCAATCCTCCTGCAAACTATTGACAAGGTTGTCTCCCTTATTCATCACCAACTAATTATTAACAAAAAATTACATACGCATATGAAAAAATAACACAACAATTGTAACATTCACAAACATTACCATCCTAATCCAAACACATAAATACACAAACCAATCAAAGCATCCAAGTGTGGATGTACAAACCATTCAAGGAAAGCGACAAAGACTAAATTAAAGAAGAGAATGATATGGTCATGTCAAGCGAAGAAAACATAATGGGAATTTTCAATTTTATCTCAATCATAGACATAATAATGATAATATAAAATATGCATTACTTCCCTCAACTAAAACCATCTTAGATCCATCTAACACGGGATCTATCACGGGCTTGAGGTGAAAACCTGCCATCAAGTTCTACACTCCAAAAACAAGGTTTCCACCTCAAGGGATTTGATCCCTCTCCTTGCATGATAGATCCAGTGTTAGATGGATCTAAGATGGTGTAATAATGACATATTTAAGGAATTCTCTCTCTCTCTCTCTCACACACACACATATGTTTAAAGCAATAATGCAATAGGAAAGGTATGTTTCCTTAAAAAATTGTATATATTCAAAGCAATGCTATAAAATATAAGGATTTTTACAAAATGCACATATTTTTGAAACAAACAATAATATCATATCTAAAGTACTATTTTAAATAAAATTATATTTTTAAAATGTAACATTATTATCAAGTAATTTTAAAATAATTGTGTACACATGGAATAATAATATAATATATGAGTTATTTTTTAAATAAAATGTGCTTATTTCTATAGCATTTGGGTTTATTTTTTTATTTTTTTATTTTTATTTTATTTTTATTTTTATTTTTTTCTGAATCTGGCTATTCTATTATATTACAAAAAGTCAAAAATTACATCAGTATTACAACAGGGCCTTAGCCCTGTAACTCCTGCCGAGAGATTGACAGTTTGCCCAAGTTTAGACATATCCGAAATTGAACAGGTACAAAAATTGGATGCTATGACAGACTAACATTACGACACATGACATTGCTTATGGCCGACACATAGAACATATGGATAGCCAACACATAGATTTTGAGATCTAGACTGAAACCGAACACATACAGATGACGATGAGCGAAAACAGAGAAAAGCTTTCCCTTCTCGGCTGTTGAGAGTGAACTGTTGGTTGAATTATTCATCGTCGGTGGTATACGGCTCGTCCTCCACTTTGCCCCTGAATTGCTGGGGGTCATCCGAGTCGGAGGGCTGGATCCTCTGAGCCGGTTCGCTGGGGCCCGCAAGGGCAGCCTGAGTGGCTGGGGAAGAGCTTTCCTTGATAGGGCATTGTAGATCAATAGTAGGCACCTGCATATCAATTGTGGGTACAATCCCTTGAACCAGAGGAGGGTTTCCCTGCGGTGCTTCCACTTGACCTCTAGAATTACCGCAATGCTCAACAGAAACTGATACGATGAATGTGGAATTTGCCAAAGTGCAGGGTATTCTATACCTGACAGTGGGATGTGCTGTGTGTCCACATTCCAGGAGTTCTCCATACCCAGGTGCCCTGCCATGGCCTGCTGCTCGACCATGGGAGCGGTGATGGTCAGAAGTTACCTCAACTGAGGAAGAGGGAGAAATTGTGGACCTCTGAGCTGAAGCTCGACCCCTTGAGCTTCCTCGACGGCTGCTCATTCTCAGACGCTCGCGCTGCATTGCCAAGTTTACCAAAGAGCAGGAATGTCCCTGCGCAATCCCCCACAGAACCAGAGGATGTTCCAACGCTGCCGCCGAGTGCCCATACGCTACGAAAGAATGCGGGAATGTGACAGAGGTTCCGGGCATTTGTAGCGCCATCTCACCAATTCGCAGGAGGACAATAAAGACTGAAAGGACTGGTAATAACTCTCGCGGAGGATCAACTGTAGGCACCCTTATGAAACCGTCTGCCGGGTACTGCGTGGCTCGTTCGGGCTGACACATGCCCATGTGACGAGCCTCTGGGCTGCTACGCGTGTAAGACACCTGCATCCGATAGATTTGGGTTTATTTTAAATGGTTAGAAGAAATGATTATTAATAAAAAAATGTTTATCTTTTGAAATAATAGTATTGTTTATGAAGCATTTTAGGAAATAAATGTATATATCTTTAAAGAAAAGGAAAATTAAATATTTAAAACAATAATGTAATGTAGGAGGCCATTTCTTAAAAACCAAATTGTATATATGCAAACCAACAATATAGTCCATGACGCATTTTTAAACAAAATGCATATATCTTTAAAGAAACAATGTCATGTATGAGGCTTTTTTCTAAATAAAACTATATCTTAAAAAGTAACAATGGTAATCTGCTAGACGTTTTCCAAATAAAGATCATATATCTATGAAATAATCACACGATTGTTTTTCCTAAATAAGGAACCTTTAACATAATAATGCAATATATCAACCGATTTTATAAATAATGGTGTATGTCTAAAGCAAAGAGAAGATATTAAGACCTGTTGAATGTCTTTTTTGATCAACCTAATCCCTTATTATTGCAAAACTTATTAGATCTAAGTTTTCAAAATTAATGAAAATAAAACCATGTTTATCTTACATGTTAGAGAAAATGCCAAGGAAAAACATTGTGAACAAGGCCATGGTGGTCTTCCTTTGCTAACCTCAAGTATTTTCAAAGCACAATATGCTAACGTTTTTGGCTACTAAAACATCAAGGCTTGCTCAACTGTAGCAATGCATTTCAACACACTTCAGGAGGAAGGAAAAACTTTATATATATAACCTTAAGTTATAATATTCTCTCTTATATGAGAGTCACTGTTTTTTTGTCTCGTTGATAAAGTAAGTGAAAAAGCATCACAACCTTTTGTGATTCTTACCTACACTTCCCACAATATTCAAAGTCATACAATATTCAATTGTAAACAATAATATATATGGTCAAGAAATTGGCATTATATTGAAAAAATCAACTGAGCGTGTGTACAGTGAAGGCACCCACACTTCCAATTCCGATCAAATTGAGTATATTGTCAGTCGGCTACGAATCTATGGCAACATTGAAGGGAACAATGTGTTCTTACTAGTTTCAAATCTTAAAGCTCACAAATGACATAGATAGAAACAAGGGACAATGGCTTCAAGGCATCAAACTTATCTCTTGTACCAACAACTATCAGGTATGACGACAGGAAGCATGGCAACCATTAATTTGGAATAAATTAATCTGGAATGAAATATGTTGAGATGGAGAAAATTCTTGTAAATAACCATGGAATAAAATCATTTGGAACCTAATATTTAATAGTTGTGTTCATTTTTTTGTTAAAAAAGTTATGAAGTTTATTTTTAAATCTATCAACGATGTCACAGATATAATACACGAAAAAGTGTGCGTACCAATTACTTCTCTTTGCATGGACATTACAGGGAAAAATAATGAAAAGTATTTTCTTTCTAATAAAATTTATCTTCATATTGTCCATAGGAGCATGTTATGATATATGAATACAAGATAATATCAAAACCTAAATTATTCTATCTTCTACCATTCTAGCTAAAACATCTATTGAACAACATAAGTGACTATCAAAATTCTTTTGTAGATTATGATAGAATTATAAGATCTATAATTGTTGCAATATTCTAGATATATTGAAGTCACAAACACCATAAGAATGCAATTCACAAAATACCCAGATGCTTATAGAAAGTAAAACCGTGATAAAATGTTGTTTGCTGCTAAAAATATCAAATGAATTATAGAACCAAAACAACCCTAAACCATATATGAAAGAATATAAAATATGAAAACTTCTTGTGATATAGAGAAAGATTGACAAGTTACAAAAAAAAAAAAATTCTATAAAAGACTCTATACATATATTTCATGGTGAATGAAAGAACCCAAGATGTTTATAAGGTGTTTTCAGCTTAAAACTCAAAACCCCATAATGGCATACTCATATCAATACTTACTATCAATGAAGAATCTTATGTTTTGCATTGATAATGGCATTCACGCCAATTTAAGAGTCAGAAATAGAAGGGAAAAACCGAAAGAAAAATCTGCATCTAAACGGTTAGGTAAACGTTTAGATTCTAAAATTGTAAGACAAGGACTGTTGGACTATTGGGGAAACTTCTTTTGCTTTTCATATTGATTTTAATATATGAAAAAAATATTATCATTTTTTATATCCTTGAAAACATTATATAAAATAAAAAAATTGTTTATGTTCAAACATGAAAAACCTTCATCCTTTAATTGCCTACTAAGGGATAAGGAGTTGCATAAATTTTTGGTGTATAGTAACCACTAATAAGTTTGCACATTTACATATTTACTCCTACATGTTAAAACATTGAAGAAAACATAAATAATGGTAGGCAGTAACTCTTGATAGATATATTTATTTCGATCTTGTTCCTATTCATTTTTTATGCAAATATTTGATTAAATTTTGGTGGGTAGTAACTGATAATAAATAGGTTATTTATGAGCTATTTCAAGGATTTATTTGACGTAGTTATCCACATGGCACAAGGGCTTCAATAAGACCTTTAATCTTATGGTCTAATAAAATATTTGAAAATTATTTTTTTTGATAATATTGAAAAATAAATATTTGTTTTTCAATTTTAAACATTATAACTTGCACTGGTCAATGTTAAACTACAAGAAAATTGATTTCTAAAGTTCTACATTAGCAGTGATCCAGGTGGCTCCAGAAACACCTAGACTTCAAAAGTGGCTCATAATAGCACAAAAATAAAAGTCTTTATATTGAAGTGAAACAAAGACTAGGTCATAGTGCTCATCATCCTAATTCCAACGGTGTGAACGAAACTCAAATCCGAGTTCGTATGCCCAAGATATTCGTGGTCAAAGTTTTGGTCAAACTTGGCCAAGTGGCAGTGTTAATGAGGCAACAATTTGGTAGAGTCCCAATGCATGGAATCTAGCCACCAGAATGAGCAAATTTGTCGCCTACTTAATTTTCCTAGTGACCTTATTTTTTGGTTGTATTTTTTAAACTACTATGTCTTAATATATGTATAAATTAAAAAAATATATAAATAGAGTGCCTCGCCGCCATCCTCGCCACCCCCAAAACACATTGTTATGTTACATATTATATATCTAAAATCAAACCACGGTGGGTTGGGGTTGTGGGTGACGCATACTCTGCTCATGAACACACACTATGTAACAAATGACATAGCAGGGAGATGATGGGGGTTGAACTTGCCCAACCCATGTGGGTCGATCCCCAAGGGTTGGCTCCAAATGGCATATGCCAAAACCACAAACCATTTCAAACAATATGCCAAAATGGATGCATCAAAAACCATTAAGAAATGCACAATATTGGGGGTTGGTGGGTTTGGAACCCCCGACCACCCATAACTAATCACAACAACTTGCCAACCTGCCAACCCATGGGGCTTTCAAATGTCTCCCGCCCAAATGTTATTTAACCTCTCATTCATACCATTTAGCCGGGGGTGGGGCAGTGGAGGAGCAGAGGTCGGGCACACGAAACGAGGGGGTAAAATCTTTTCTGGAATATTCCATGCAGAATCTTGGAGGAATCTGAAAGATTCCATGGGAGTTGATTTTTCGCAGTGACAAAAACATGTCAACTTTATACTCAAAAGAACTATAATTTCCCAGGGAATGTAATGGTGTGGTCTATTTATCCATCTAAGAAATAAAAATTTAGGCGTCCAACAACAAGAAATCTTTGCAGAATCTTGTCGAATCTAAAGGAATCCCTTGGAGGTTGATTTTTGATCGAGGTAGAATGATGCCAACTTTATATTCATTTTTCACAGAATTTCGAAAGGAGTGCAGTGCTGTGCTTAGAATATTCATCCCAGTAGTGGATGTTTTGGCCATCTTCAGGAAGGAATCTTTGGGGGAATCTTCAAGATTCTCGAGGGTCCAGAATTTGACAGTGTTAGAAAGGGGAAAAGTTTATAGTCATTTGACACGATTTCACACCAAGAATTCAATGGTGATTTCTGTTTCAACATCTGAGCTTTGTATTTTTCGGCCATCCCTAAAAGTGGAGGTATATGATGCAGTTATGTCATGTTTTTGTTTTTATGTTTTTTTTTTATTTTTTGTTTTTTATTTTTATTTGCTTAGATGATGTTTTTGTTGTTGAGATCCCTGATTACCATTTGTTTGAGGGATACTTGTATGCCACATCAAGTGAGATTTTATTAGCTTGTCATTTTGAAGGAGGGTCCATTTGAGTGAGAGTTCCTATAGGAGGACGTCTCGTGGAGAGACATGCCACTCTTGTTGAGAGAATTTGACCATATGAATGAGAGTTCCTAAGAACGTCTCATGGAGAGACATGCCACTCTGGTTGAGGGTATTTATCCTTGTAATGACAAAGAATATACCATGTACATCATCATTATTTGCAGCGTTTAATGAAGCATCCTCCCCACTCTTGACACCAAGTCTTAGAGACGTAACCCACACCGAGTGAACTCCATTATCAATGTGTTTTGTGTTCTTGTTTGATGTTCGTCATTATGTTTCATCTTCTTTAAGTATGCACATGTGACTTTTCATACTCTTTTATATGTGATTCTGCTAACATCATAGAAGTAAAAGATCTTGATTAATTCTGGTAGTTGAAGATATCCAGATCAGGTAAGGACTAATAAGAGAAAATTATATTACTATTTAATTAAAAATTGAGAAAAAACACTACTAAATATAAGAAATCATTTAATTTTCAAAATTACTTTTTGTTCAAAGTATTTATGAATTATAATATAAATTAAATTATGAATAAGCATTGTTATTAGGTGTGAGCATAAATGTTTTATGAAAAAAGTTGTGTTTATTAAGTAGCCTTTTGTAATTATTAATCAAATGTATAATTTTGATAAATTATTATATTAAAGATATTAATTAAAGTTGATGATATTAACTATTCAAGTTATAAAAATATCAATTAAGCTGTGGAATAGATTATACATTATTGGATATGTACTCGTATGTTTTATTTTATTTATACGAAGATAATAAAACGAGGTTTCCTCATTTCACGATGATTTTCTTCTTGTTATGTGGATTGTTTTCCATGTAGATTTTGTATTCATGAATGATTTCCATGGTGTTATTATGAAATAAGTATTTAGTTGTTCAGGTGTGTGCATTGTCATATGTTGTATTTCTTATAATTTAAATAATGCTTACTAACTATAATAGTAAATAAGCCAAGTATTGATTTGATATATTAACTTAATAATTTGTTTTTTGTGTTATGAAATGTGTAAAGAAGCTTGAATGTTGTTATATAGGTATTTTTTCATTTTTGCGTGTTGAAATAGTTTTGGACTTGACTTTTGAGTGGCATTTTGAATTTAATGGATTTAAAGCAAGAAGGAATACTATTAATGAAACTTAACTAGAATTATGATGAGAATCCCAATAATATACTTAAAGAATGTTTTTATATGATGCTTTGTAAGAAGAAGGTAAGTAAGTCTAAGGTAACTAAAGAGGAGGAAGTTAATAACAAAATCCAGAAAATGAGAGTTAATACAAACAACCTTAGGATTCCAAGGAGTCGAATGTGGATGGAAAACTTGAATTTTTATAGGATTATCCCAAGAATTCTAACAAATCTCTAAATCCTAAAGAGTAAGAAATGAGAAAATTTAACAAATCTACAAATATCCTAAAGAGAAAGAAAAGAGAAAATGATTGCCATGGGATCCAGATTGGTCCAACTTCTAATAGCAATAAATCATGACTAGTGGAGACAAATTTTTCATTGCAGATACTTCTTTTAGGAAATACATTCACGCATACTCCATCCTCTGCCACATAGGGGAAATTGTCAAATTTAGATAATCCTTGAAGCTTCTATACCACTTATCTTGTCTAAACTGACTTGGATTCTTGGGAATGGAAAGCATATAAGCTTAATCAATGGAAACATTATGGGAGGAAAACCCTTGGGATTATCTCCTTTCCTCCATCCTTTATTGGAGTGGCTACACCAACATAATAAATTCTCCTTAGATGATTTATCAGTTTGATTTGAATATGGCATATGGGAATCATGGTATTGGGGAAAGATCCCAAAAAGGATGATAAGAACAAGCAAATAAATGGAACCACTCTTAACTAGTTGTGCCCCAACTTTATTATCGAAGGAGGCCTTTTGAGGTTGGGGGTGCTATTTTTTTTGGTCAAAAAAGGGTATTAGTCCCTCCTCCAACTTGGTCAGATTTGGGGGAAAATTTGGGATCTTGACTATCTACCTAAGATTAATGCATTCTACTGGACCTTGGCCCACAAATTTTTTTTGACAACATAAAATATTACAAAGCGAAGATTACAAGGTCTCTAATGATGTGTTCTATGCAAAAACAACTAGGAAGCCATTGGGAATTTGATCATTGAGTTTCCTTTCTCTAAGAAAACAAAAATCTCAAAAAACACAATTCGAGAGCCTAACAATATTTTAGATATCATAAGAAGATGGTCTAGTTGTTACATGGATTCCTTTAGTGGCATGAAGAAAATGAAAAGGATTTGGGAAACAAATGTAAAATTGGTCTTTTGGAAATTATGGTTGGCAGGAAACAAATTCATATTCCAAAAGGAGGAAATAAATGATGTTAAAGTTGCAACCAAGACCATACCTCTCACAGGGGAAATACTTAGAGCCAAAGGGATAAAGGACAAGGAATCTAATCTAGACACTCAAGAATTTGACCGAGTCAACATATTTAATATCTCTCCTTCTCCTATGCATCTCCAAGTCCCCAAAGAGCCTTGGAAAATAAGAACCATAGGGGAATACTTTAAAAAATGGGTATCCCAACATAAAAACTTCATATTATTTTTTAACGGGGCGGAAGGAGTAGGTGGGGTGATTATTAATCCCAAGAAACAACAAGAATATACATACACTTGGAAAGTGGGATAGGAAATCAATAATGTTTCCAAAGCCTACACTCCTTTTCAAGGGATAAAATAGGTTGTGAAAATGAATATACAAGAAATCGGTATGATCAGGGATTCCCTCCTTACAATATCAAGAATAATAGTAAAAATATTTCCCATGATGTAAGGTTCACTCAAATCATTAAAAGAATCCTCAAGCTCCTAAATCACATTCCTTGATCTCAATTCTATCATGTCCTAAGAACAAACAATTCCAAAGATGATGAAAAGGTTAACATTAGGTAATTTCTCCCTAAGGGGGGCCTTGAATGGAATGGTAAACTCACTTATGTGCCCCCTCCCTTAACTCTTCACATGAAATTCTCGATATGGTAGCCTTGGGAGTCATCATCCGTGTGTACATTTGAACCCCCTCGCTAAATATTCACATGAAATTATCAATATGGAAACCTTGATAGCCATCATTAGCGTATACATTTGGAAATGATGGTGTATACATGTGCCTTCAACCAGAGACAACTCCTAGAAGCTTAGCCCCATTTTACAATTGGTAACTAAAGCTCATTCACAAGAATGCTCCACAATTTATCATCCTCTAATGATACATAAGAAGGATATTTCATGTTGATTCAATGTTAATCACAGTGACTTGGGCCTTCTGGTACCTCCAAGAGAGAGCTATGGAATCTCACGGGAAGATTTGTGTTAATTTAAGTATTTAATTGGTTATGGATAGTACAGGGGAAATAAGGTTTTTGTGTCATGGAAGATGGTGGGGAGCTCTTATTGTTCAAGAGGATTTTCTATTAAAGGGACAACCCTTGATTATGTGAGGTTTATTATTTTCATTCTTCAATCATGGGGTATGGCTTCGTAGGTAATCTATGGGTTCTTCTATTTCACATTGGTTAGTCGAGTTCTTGTGTTATGTTATTGAGCTGGGTCCCATGGCAGATTGTTGGCATTTTTTGGTTTGCCATCTCACCTACTTTCATTGAGCCCCTATTTTCGTTGAGTTCCATCTCAATTGTGGCTTGTTTTGTATCTTTGGTGGGAGTGGTGATTTCATCGCTCTCTTAAATTATTTGGTTTTTATATTTTGTTTCCTTATGGAAGGTGATGAATCCCTAAAGGAATTCTCAATAAGTTTGAAATCAACATCACGATTGGAATCTTTTATGTAGGAAAAGCTTATGGAATTTAATTTTTTTGTTCCCTCTCTATGCACCATCCATGGCTCATTTGTCTTACTATTGAAGATGACTCATAAATATTTATCATTTTCAGTTTGAATTTTCTCTTCCAAGCATCACAAGAAGCCTATATTGTAGAAAACGTTTTAGATCATCAAAATACATGCCATTCGGAAAGTTCCTAAAAATGTCTCTTTCTTGAGTGAGTGTTTAGAGGACAACCCTTAAGAAGAGATCGCCTCATAAGGATTTCATAATATCATCAACTTTAGGAATTCATTGCTCTTTTTGTTTCTTGATAGATTGTTTTTGGTGATGTTATACAAGTTTTAGGGGTTTAATTAGAATAAAATATGTAAAAATGAAGTTTTGTTTCATAGGAAAGGCATACATATAGAAACAGGGATCATGGAGAGAGTCACTTCTGATATCGATGGCATGTAATTATTGTTTTTATACTTAGAAATTTTAATATAAAATTCACTATTATTGTTAAAAAGTGTTTAAATTATCAATTCAACATAAAACAAATAATGGAAAATGGTCTACCTAGATAAGCTCAAACTCGGTCCATTTAAAATTTTAAGTTTCCAAATTTTAATAACATGAAAAGCACCTATGACTACCTATTAACTCTAAAAAAAGATTGGGGAGTTAATGGGGTTTGAAAAGGTTAATAAATAGATGTATTTCAAAAGGATGATATGTGTTACTACATTACAATGGTACCAAAGAACTAATGAACATGCTTATTTTGAAAGATGGGATAATGTACAATTTTGCTAGAATAATAGGATGTGTAGGTTCATCACACCTCTATAATTCTAAAGAACCAATAAAGAGTCAATAATAAACTAGGAGAGTTAATAGGGAAGTTAGATAAGAGACCATTTACAAGGTCATTGGGGAGTTGGCTGGGAGACTGACTATATGATTGACTAAACATTTAACTTGTTATGCAATTATAACATAATAGTTTATTGGTATACAAAGGAAGGAAAAAAATTAAGGAGTTTTTTATGTGCCCTAACCAATCTACATGGAATTCATCTTCCTCACTTCAAGGGAGTTGTTACATCTTGGTGATCTATAAGATGACTTTATTACTCAGTGTGTGATATAGTGAATGTAACAAATTATGTGTGTCTTATTTAGGGAAATATTTTGGTTTCTTACAATTCTTTATATCTTTAGCTATTCTTGGTTATAATTAAGTGATGTAATGGTGTCTTTAGACACCCCTGTTCTCTTGGAGTACTAGCTCTTTGTGATGGAAGAGGAGCACTAGCAAGGAACATAAGCAACAAAAGAGCATCCAAGGCAAAGGAGCAACAAGGTATTTTGTTGTAATGTTTGAAAAAAAAGAGATTATGTTGCATATTTTTTCTGCTTGATGAGAATGAAATACAAACATGTGATGCAAAGGGTGATGGAAAAGGAACAATAGGAGAAACAAGGTAATGTGATGCATTGAGTTAGGCTATGTTGATTGTTATTGAATTTCTTGAATATATGTATATTGTTATTGAACTATTGACAACATCAAAAAGGAGTAGCAAATATCATGGCACATTTGGGGCATTCAAAGTTGTGTAAAGAGTTGCCTTGAGTTATGCTTGTTATAGATGGTAGAGGTTGCTTGCGTATATGTTGTGATGATGTTGATGATTCCATATGTTTTGTGTAAGTTTGATTTGAAGACTTGTTTGTTTGAGGAGAATGTTGTGATGCTAGGCAAAGGCAAAGGCATGAGCATTGTGGTGATGCAAGGAAAAGGCAAGGTAAAGACATGATGCAAGGTGTTATCACTGTGTAATTTCCCTATGATGTGGAGAGAAACCTATAGGTAACCCCAAAACCACTTGCAAAGTTGGGATCTAGCCCTTCCAACTTCAGAGAGGGATCTCTCTTTTTGATTTAAATTTTGTCTTGAGGTATTAGGCTAGTTATTGGGTTTGGAGGCTGGTTTTTCAATGATTTGGTTGAAAATTGTAGGGAAAGTCCAATGGGCATGGGTTCATGAGTCCTTGGGTGATCAAACACAAAAATGACAGAGCAGCTATAATAGGGTAGGATAGGCAAACTTTTGGATCTTTTAAAGTATTTGTAGAGCGTGTAGGATGAATATGATTTAAGTTCAATTAAATATATATCATGCTGGGATGAATTCTATACTTAACATCAGAATGAAAACATTGATATCGTTTACAAGCCAGAGCAGAGTAAACTTAAGAAATTTCATCCCTTTATCTTCTTTAAAGAATAGAGATGAAAAACATATGGAAAACTGAGAAAATAACAATTTCACATGAGAAAGTACATCACCAATTGCTTGACACAGGAATCCTGGAACAAAAACTCTCTGTATTATTGTAAATTGATCACTTTAGTACAATGCACAACTTACATCAAAATATAGCTCCTTTCTTCATACAAGTTCCAACCCTTGTTAAGCCTTATTACAATATACTTATAGACTCTCTGCTAAAACACTTTCGGAATTCATCCTAAAATATATTCTAACAAATTACATATTACTCTAAAAATTGAACCAAAAATAGAAGCCTTGGAGAAATTCAGTTATCTGTTGAAATTTTTGAGGGAATTTGTTGCTAATTGTGCTCCTTTTCATCCCTTTCTTCTGTTTTCATGCCAAATATGTCGGTCTTAGGTTTTATTCTTGATTTAATAACTCCAATAGTTGGTCCCACCTTTCTTCATGTGGTACTGAAAAATTCACCATGCTCCTAAATTTTTCATCCACCTCAGTGTAAACTTGGAAAGTTGGTCTATTTACAAACAAATGATGAATCTCATGTTGTATATTCAAATCATATTTCAGGCCTTGTAGGAAAGATTCTCCACTGATGATTCCATTTTATTTTGCAAACTTTGATACATATGCAGTAATGTTGCACAACTTTTCTTGATAACTCTCTAATGGAATCAATTTTCCATTAGAGTTTCTGAGCTCTGGAAGTCCCTTTTCATGTAGTGCAAAAAAACGTTTTATTGAATCTCTTTACCTATAGCTCTAGCTCTTTGTATTTGTTTTCCAACTGTACCATCAGATTATTTTTAGTCAAAACTCTTTTGGCTTCCATCAATACTTCTGTTTTGTCCTAGATATTTAGCTCCTCTAATTCTTCTTTGGTTTTAGAATTCATCATCTTGATAATTTTGTGTGCTTCTTCTGGTATATGCCCAATGTCAGCTCTTATCTAATCTACTGCTATCTTCACTCTTCATACCAATTCCTCCTATTCAAAAATGATTTGAATGGAAGGCCATAAATCGTTAATATTTGCATTGATGTTATGCCAAATGCTTCTCTTTGCCTCTCCTAACTTCTTAATGATAAAAGATTGTTCCTCATACTTCTGAGTTTGTTGAATGAGCTTGAAGTTATTCAACACTTATGCCAAGTATGCATTATCTTCCTTTATTTTATTCTCCTCCATCTTGGTCAAAGATGTTGTTAGTCTCTCTACTTTTTTGCTTGTTAATGAAAATTCCCCAAAGCTTGAGTCAGCCTTTATGAGGGATCTGAAATTGATATCTGTGACAAGGGCTAAATTATATTCTCTGGTGTGGATGTACTTGTTGTTGTATCTGTTGTTGTACCTGCTACTTCCCATTTTTCCTTTTCCTTTAGCAGTGTCTCCATATCTTGTTCCATTTTTTGCATTTGATCATTCTAATCCACCATTAAAGTAAACAACTTCTCTTTCTCCATATATGAACATGTGACTTCTTTGGTCTGGCGGCATTCTGCAGTAGGGAGATTAAGCTTTTTTTTAAGGGTTTGAATGTCAGCATTCTTGCTTTTAATCACTTGTTCTGCTGCCTTGACATTACTAGGATCATATGCTAGTTGAACAACTAATTCTTCTAGTGTTCTGATTCTAGTATCTTTAGACATAGTGGACATCCTCTCAGATTTGAGCTATGAGTGCACATTGTTCAATGAAGCCTATAATTTTGAAGCAGCCATGGAAGAGATGGTCAAAGTAGAATAAATAATTTCTCCCGCCTACTTATGCAAATCAATTTGATCGATTGCATGGACATGCTTAGTGTCAACTGAAAATATCGAGGCTTTATAATATTCATCACCCTTGGGGGCTGCAAATTTGGGCTCCAAAAAGGCCATTTGAAATTGCCCCTTTTTTGAGTCAAAAGTAGATAATAACTTGTGCTGAGTAGTGGCAATTTGTTTCCATAATTCTGAGTATGTTGAAGCTTTAAGAGCTTCATTCTTTAATTTGATTTCTCTGTACCTAGCAAAAATACTTTGCTGTGGTGGAGCTTGAGAAGTAGAAGAAATAGGAGACTGAGTTATTTCTTCTATATAGGGAAGTGAGGTGGTTGGAGTGTTTGTCAACACTAAAGTTGTCTGCTCCTAGGTATCCCTTTCTTCTAAAGATTCTTCCTGAATGTTGATCACCTGAGGATTAGTTCTGCTATCAGTTTTGGTTGTGGACTATTGATCCTTCTTCCTTCTCTTAAAAACAAGAAAATCTGTAGCTTGTGTCTCTGAGTTGGTAGGTGACATACTTTCCCTTGGCCTCTTGCTTTCTTTATCTTTAGGGATGGGAGTCTGTAATGATGACTGACTAACTAACTGTTCCTCAGCTTCCTGCAAAGTGTTTTCTACCCATTCCTCTTGGTTTGCATATTGTTCTATCTTAGTCCTTGGTGTATGAGGATAAGGAGTACTTTTTTGTTCAACCCTCAGCTTAGAGATTACTCCCAAGGGGTCATAGGACCATGTAAAACTGAGTTTGAACTTCATCTGTTTCAGGACTGTCTCCACCTCCTTTGTTGCTGCTCTAGTGTTCACAATGTAAGGGCCCACTTTTGCTTTTAGTTTGAACTGTGATTTTTTCTTGTCAGAAACAAAATGTAGTTCATCCATATTAGGCATATGTTTAACATACTCTAAAGGAAATATTCTTACTGGTACAAACACCGGTAGGTGATATGGAGGGAGTTCACATCCATAAATCCTTATCTCTATGTAGTTTTCATATAAGTACCAGTCTCCAACCTTTGGCTGTTCTGAAAGGTGTAAGACATTATTGATTTATGGATATATCCTTGGTATGATGTCACTGCATAACAAACATAGAGAAGTGTGAAGAAACTGGTCCACAAAATCTGTATAGGTGTATTCCTCTAAATTTCTTTTGACTAGTGAAGTCCAATGTATAACTGAAAAAGGGTTGCCCTGCGTGTCCATCTTCTGCAGTTGGAATTTGAATCTATTTTCTTGATAATATAACATAAGATATACTATTACTGACTGATACTTGAATACTCCTTCGACTTTGAATTTCATAAACTGGTCATGAATGGAGACATATAGGAATTGACTGTAATTGAAAAAACCTGAAGGCTTTTGTCCCACTGAGGAAACTGACAATAATCCTAAAACTACTTCATCTACCCATTGGTATGAATTATAATCAACATGTCGAGTGACCATTGAAATTACCTATTTGGACATTTATGGGAAAATGTAAACATGGTATGGGGGGTCGGTTCTGGGTAACTCAACATTTTCAAGGAGGAAACACTAAAAAATATGAGCTCTCTAGGGAAAGGTAAATTGTTTGTATAGTTCCATCAATGATTATGAGGAAAAGCGATGCAAGGACGCATAGTGATTTATTTGTAAATCCTGACAAATGCTTGTGGGAGATACAAAGAAAATAATCTCATTGTTATGAGAAATGACTACTTTTTTTCTATGAAGGTATCAAAGGTGACGCTAGGTGTAGAACTCAGGGAGGAAATGGGTTTGGGGGAAAATGAATTGGGGGAGAAATGATTCACAGATGCTCATATCATCACTATGGTTGAGGTATTTCCACTTCACCCAATTGTGAAGTTCGTATAAATAAAACTCACAATTTGTCTCAACAATCTTAAATTGGGTGTCAATCAAAGGTATTCTGTCAAGGTATGGGACTGGGGGAATCATCGGGATATCTTCCACCATTTTTCCCTTTCCCTTCTACATAGACATTATGAATGGAGGATGAGCAAGAAATGGGTCACCCGGTTTGCAATTTGGATGTGTTTTGCTGGGATAACAACTGAAAACAATGTCTGCTCACTGTAATTTCATGCTGAAACTACCTGCACATAGAATAAGATCATGAAAGTGAAGAAAGGTCAGCCCCTCTAGTGGTTTATAAAGGGAATGGTGAGGGATTGTAACAGAAAATTGACCATTTCAGGCACGGGGGAAAAACATTAATTTGTGACGGATCAATGTAGCAGGAAGGATTAAATGGACAACATTCAATTGGCATTTAAATTTTAATGTTTGAATGATTGGGTGGTACGTAGAGATGTTGACATGGATAGGGATGAGGTGGTGGTGACCTAGAAGATGGAGGAAGGACAAATTGGGTGGGGGAAATAGGTGGAGGTGACGTGTGGAGGCACGAAGGAGAGGTTGGTTTTTGGGGTGGGGGAGGGGGTTGTGAGCAGTAAACTATTTTGGGAGGGAACCCATCAAAAAATCCTAAGAGATGACACGTTGCCTTTGAGGGTATTGGAAGAATCTACATTTTGGGAACCCCCCCCCCCCCATCCGTTAATTATTGAGAGTGTCGGGGGCTCCAAAAAGTCCCTCCAGCAGTTGATCCTGGCGGAGGAGATCTCGACCATTAGTACATGCACCCATTTTATAACAAAATGACAAAAATTTCATATCATGCTAAAAAAACATTTTAACCAAAGTTTTTAGATAATAGAAACTTTTCTAATTAATTCAAAAAGAGGCATTTTAACTCACTCGCTATAGGGCGCCTTTATTATATATATATATATATATATATATATATATATATATATATATATATATATATATATATATATATCTTTAATCTTTTAATTTTTAATTTTTTAGTCCTCTTTTATCTTCTTTTCTTTTCTTTCTTCTATTTTCTTTTGTTTTTTCATTTTTTTTCTTTTTCCTTTTTCTTTTTCTTCTTTTTATTTTTCTTTTCAACTTAAAAATCTTGAAATGATAAAATAAACATTTACAATATCCAAATGGGATAAACACTTATTGAAAATACAAGACTCCTATATTTATAGGACCCTAACATTGGCTCCAATGGGGATGACACCCTCCCTGTGAGGTGTCAAGAACATTGTAGATCTATAGCCTTCTCCATTGGGCAAATAGCTTTATCACCAAATTGAGATTAACCTCTGTAAACTGAAAAATGAAACAAAAAAAATATAGTAGTAACTCATATGAACTTAGGGCCTTCACTTCAGGCTTCAATTCCTAACGAAAACCACCCACACTTGTAGTATTTAGAATAGTAAAATGATATATACAGTGATGTGTTTGTTACTAGTTGACTTCACGTGAAATAGTGTTTGAGGAACTTGCCATTAATAGGCCCTCCATGCAATGTGTCTCTAGTGAGATTTTCCAACAAAAATGCATGAGTTTGATGGACCACTGCAATTATGTAAGGTCCTTTCCACAAAATGTCAAACTTCCCATGCTTCCCTTTCTCTTCAATCTGGCATCCCACTTTAAAACAATATCATCTAGTTGAAAATCATCTGCTTTAATCCTCCTATCATGAATTTTCTTGATTTTATCTTGAATGACTTGTGTATTGTTGTAAACCTCTTCTCTAGTTTGCTGAAAATGTATCAATTGATTAATCCTTCTCTAGGAATCATTTGGTTTTGCTTCCCGTTGGGTGCACGAATTGCATAAGCAAACTCCTCAACACTTAATTGTCAACCCAGTGGTTTCGTAAACTTAGAGATGAAGCACAAGTAGTTCCAGAAGTGGTATGAACTTTTCTTATTCCTAATCCTACTTCTTAAATGAAATGTTGCAGAATCAGATAGAAAAAAATCTTCAAGACAATCGACACCAAAGCAATTCCAGTGCTGGAATATAAAATAATGATTTGCAAGGAATTCAAGTAAAGGAACTTTCACACAACTGGAAGCGATCTTAAATGCTGAAATGAAATACTATGTTTATCTTCAGTATAAATGGCTTAACAGTTTAACAAGTGGGCCCTTGCAAGATCTGTTTCCCAATTGATCTTCCTTCTACACCAAGCAACTTGTTCTTGTACTATTGCAATATGCTTGCACTAGTGTAGGTACATTACTTTATGTGAAAAAATATATTTTACCTTCTTTACTGAATACTTATGTCTTTATGGAGGTGCTCTAAGCCTCAAGTCTTAGAGCACTCTGTTCCTATGACAAGAGACCAAATATTACATCGAGATAGAGTTTCCTTCACCAAAGTTTCCAATTTACTTTCGAAATAATTAAAAGATGTGTTGAAAAGAATTTCAATTCCAAGCTAGATTTTGAGATAAATTACATGTGAAAAAGAATGCCATAATTAACTGAACTTTGCAATGAAATTAAATTTCATAAACCAAAAAATGTTCGAAATAATCAAGTAGCAGTCAAAGTAATTTGCATGCATCAACCGACTTTCAGCAATTCACTTATAACATTTATGTTCCTTGTTCTTAAGTCATAAACTACAAGTATAAAGTAAAGTGTTTGTAATAATGTTGTTTCTTAATTCATGTAAAGATCCTTCAAAAGTATAATTCTTAACATTGAGAATAATTTCTTGAATTGACAATATGTTTGCTTATAGGAATAAATGAAATTATAAGTAGGAAAGGAACATAACACTTGCTGTAAAGTAAAACCGGAGTGCAGGAAACTACATGCATTGGTACAGGAAGAATAATCCTGCATGACCCGAGTGGAAGCAAACTGAGGCAAAAATTGCAAGAAATAATTGCAGGAAAGAAATTGCAAGAAAGTAATATGCAGGAAAGAAATTGCAAGAAAGAAATAAACTTAATTAAACTTCCAAAATATGGATCCGTTCATGCTTGACTATAAAATGAATTAATCTCAGAAATCTGAAATAAACATAAGAGCAATCAAAGCCATGCAACTGCAAATGAATAAATGTTCAGACAGACTTTTTAAATGGTGAAAGAAGAAGGGTAAACAAGTTGGGTTGGTTGGGCCCTAGCCAACTAGATCGTTTCCCATTTATGAAATGAAACGATTCAACACTTAATCATGCATGAAATAGAAATTAAACACAACGTGAAGAAAACATGGCGCGTTCCTTGTATTAACTTGATCAACAAATATACATGATAGTGCAAGTCCAGCCCAAAACTGAGGGCGATACAAAATTACAAAGTAAACAAAATTATAACTCAAAGATCGCTAGCTTGTATCTACCTATAGTCTTAATTATATACAGTCTCTCAGACTTAGCCATATTCTACTAATTATAGTCATTTCCTATTCAAGCCTTTCAACTGAACGGACTAACAAACGAACTTTGCAAAACCGGCTAATGGTTATAATAAAATGTGGACTTTGCTTGCCGTAAACCATATTCTCGACAAGCATCCCTGACTATACGCCTCGAATGTCCATCCTCGCAACCGAACTAGGAGTTGTGGATCAAAAATGCCAGCATGGAATATCACGGAGATCACAGAGCAACATCGATGGTGGTGTAAGAATCTGCTTGCATTGATCACGCTAAATGATGACTAACACTTAGTTCTTCAAGTACTTTTTAGGAAAGTTAAACATAAATTACAAGAGATACTAAAAGGCATGAAATCTATGTAAAGTAATTAATAAATAAATTAATAAATCTTAATTATGAAATATGAAGTATATGTAGGAATAGATGATTATCATGGACTAGTGCAAGAATGAGAGGGTTAAATAGAGATAAAACAGAGGTTAAGGCTTATGGAAATAGGGTAAAAGTAGAGAAATTTGGGACACCAACATCCTCCCATCCCTAATCTGTTGTGTGTCCCCACACAACATTTTACCTTCTGTGCAAAAAATCTTCAAAAATGGGTGGCCAACTCTCAATCCTGTACTTCAATATTTATCCCTACTTTCACTACCTTTGGCTTAATTATCTCGGGCTACTTTCAGCTGTTTAGTCACCTTCTTGAGGCGTTTGTAGAACTTGGAAGCCTGATACTTCCATACTTTCACTTGTTGTTTTTGCTTCTTGACCTCTGCAAGCAGCTCTACCTCACTTTCTTTTGCCAATTTTGCTCCTTCATGACCTGGTTCAAAGTCTCTAGGTCATGAAATTGCTACTCTAATTCCACTATTCTGTTTTTGAGGTAGAGGGTAGAGGGCTTTGTTCTCAGATCCTCTAGTGTAAATAACTTCTCTACAATGGACTCCAAGAAAGTCCCGTCATTGTCAAGAATAAGGTCGTCCAACGTTTGCATTATGACATCGCCAAAAATTCCTACACCTGGGGTTTCCTTATCACCGAGGGTTTTGATGCCCTCTACAGCCTTCGTGTCAAGGGTTTTAGTACCTTGTGCACTTAACTCCACAGGGTTTTTAATGCCCTATTCTTCCAATTCTTCAGGGGATTTAGTACCTTCTTCATTTAAGCTAGCAGGGGCTTTAGTACCTTCTTCATTTAAGCTAGCAGGGGCTTTAGTACCTTGTTCATAAAAAACATCAGGTGCTTCAGTACCCTATTCATAAAAAACATTAAGGGTTTCAATGTCCTGTTCATCGAAATTCTTGATGGGCTCCATGTGTTATGCCTCATCATCCTCGTGACTCTCTTCCTGAACTTCTTCTGCACTCGATGTCATCTTCTTCTTTCTTAATTTGTGAACAAGGGTAGATAACAATATCTTGTCTTCCTTTTCCATGTTCTCTTCATTTACCACGGCGTTGGCTGCTGCATCTGCAAGCACTGAAAGGTTATGGTCTTTAGGCGAAACCCGAGGTGATTCATCAGTCACAATCAAAGAGCTTGATCGATACCGATTTGTCCCAGTCTTCTTCCTTTTCAAGGTTCTAGTTTTTCTTTTCTTTGCCGAGGGCGGAGTGTCTTTGACATAATTATTTTTCTCTTGCGCCGGTGTTATTTTACCCTTTTTCTTAGCAGGGGATGGTGTCTCTACCTTCCTTTTCTTGCTTGTACTCGTGCCAGCAGACTTCCCTGCACTCCTCGCTTGAAACCCCTTCAGGAATGCCTTCCATCTCACTCCCTTCTCTTCTAGCACTTTCTTGATGAGGATTGTGATAAGCCCATGATGATATAGCTTATTTACAACTTGGCTTGGATTCCCACTCTGCACACCCTTCACCATTTTCTTGAGACTTCGGAGTAGATAGTAAGGAAAATTAATAAGTTTCCCTGACTCAAAGTGCAACAAAAATTTCATGTGGTACACGAACGCTAATGTGTAACGTCCCTCGTAGGTCACAAATTTATGTAGTATGAACATGAGGTCTCGCCATTTTCCAAGCATGGCGCTCTGCGGAAGCCCATTCTTCCAGTTAACCTCAAGCTTTTTGTCACTCACAAACCGATGCCATTGTTTCTTTTCGAGTTTCTCCTTTTTGAACCACTACTCCCCTGTAGTTGGAAATCCTATAGCTCCCGTAATGGACTCCTCCGTGACTTCAAATGATAATGATTCGACCCTAGCTCGACCTCCCTCAAACGTCTTCACAAACTCCAGCACCACGGCCATGTCAAATCCATCAAACTTATGTAAAGATGGAAGGAATTCATATTCTTGCAATAGTGCAAGACTGTTCCAGTATTCTGCAATCTATTCTATCTCCTTCAATGACGATGACTCATTCATTACGGATGCCATGTTCGAATTTTCCACAATTCCCTATCATAAACTCAAGGATTTTCATGAGTGAGACCAATGGTTGCTGAGGGTTTTATGCCATAGGTCCATCCCTCCTTTGTCCCTTTAGTCCCATCCAACCAATCATGTTTAATGATCAAAGAATGACTCCTTGGTTCATATGCAGATACATATCATCCTGCTACGGGTGAGCAATAATGATTGGATGTGGCAGATGCTTATGCGGCGGTGGTGTAACAATCATAATGATATGGTTAGGAGGTAAGACAATGATGAACACGTGATGGGGGATTGGTTCGAAGGGAGGTGAGTTATGAGTTTTTGGACAAACTATACTATCCCACGACCTACCTCATAATTAAATTAATACATATTTTAGTACCCATTAAAAAATTAGATTTCAGAACCCAATATATCTTGTACTTTAAAAATTTTCCTAAGTCGGTAAATGATAAAACAAAGTATCAATTAAAATATATAATTCTATGATCTATTAATGCAGGAATCACTCATGTACAAAGTAATAAAATTCCATAAACATTCTTCATAAGACACTCCTGTACTATGTGAAATTTATTTTACACTTGCTTCCACAGTCGGCCACGCTCCTGCACTGATCGTGCTTGCACTGCTTCATGCTTGCACTGACTGCTTGAACTACATCATGCTAGCACTAATTGCTTGCACTGCATTGTGCTTACGCTAACTGCTTTCACTACGCATCTTGCACTAGGGATTTTACCAAAACAACAATTCTAATAGAACACAATTCTGTAGCTGCAATTTTTTTTTTGCCTCAATATACAAGGGAAGTTTTATTCACCATCCTTTAGTGTTTCATGAGCATGCCTTCTGGATTGACTACATCAAATTCTGCAATCAATTTATGAGGGAATAAAGAAGTTGGAAAGGGGTGATTTTTAGAATGGGAAGGAACATTACTGTAGGTATTCCAAGAACAATATTACCAAGGGGGATAAATGAGAATAGGATGTGGAAAAAATTCAAGGGAAATAAAGGGATTTTACGGGATCGGGTAAAGGTAGTTTTCTTTAGAAGAAAGAGGAGGGTAATTCATTGGGGATTTAGAAAAAGAAAAATAGTGGGAATTACGAAATGGGAAAATAGAAGAAAGGCAAAATTTTGTCTTCAAGGTATACCTGCACTGGTGCTGGAAAAGTTAATTGCAGCGGGAATTAACCATTTACTTGGATAAAAATTTCCATGCTAGTTGCCTCAAACTTGGGTAAGGGTTGGGTTCCTTGAACCTTCTTCTTCTTGGTGGTAGCAAGCATATCTAAAAATCAAGTAACGTTCCATTTTTATTGAAATTTTGGTCTTCCTACCAGCATGATGGTTTTCAGGTTGATCCTTCTGCAATCATGTCAATCAACCGATTTTCATAATTACAGGAATTTTTTTTGTCATTTTTTTTCTTTTTATTATATTTTTCCTAATGAGGAAAATAAATAATCAAATCTTCAATAGGTTGGTGTTACCACCTACCAAATTCTTTTCAGATTGCTGTTGGAATTACTAAAATATCCTTTAGTAAGGGGCTAAAAATCTATGCCCATTTACGAGGAACACAAAATTCTGTCCATCAATAGTTTTGATCTCTACCGCTCCATTTTCAAACACTTTGACCACCTCATAGGGTCTCATCCAGCGTGTATGGAATTTCCCTTTAAAATATTTGAATCTAGAATGGTAAAGGAGCACCCCATCACCTGATTGGAATTGCTTCTTTTGGATAGACTTGTCATGCCACTTCTTGCGCTATTGTTGAGCCAATATGTTTTGCTGAACAACATCCCTTCAAAATTCATCTAACTCATTCAGCTATAGAAGACATTGTTGTTGTGCTCCAGATAGATTTAGCCTAAATTGGACTGCAGTCTTGAAAGTCTTGGTCTAGAATTATATTGGTAAGAGGACTTGTTTCCCATACACCAGCTCATATGGTGTGTGTCCTATGTTGTTCCTCCAAGTGGTTCAGTATGCTGACAATGCTTCCAGTAATTTGTCAGCCCAATCCTTTCTATGAATATTTACTGTCTTTGTTAGGATCAACTTGTTTGTGGACTCCACCTGACCATTTTCTTGTAGGTGATAAGGTGTAGACTTCTTGTGCCATATTTTGTACTGCTCCATCACACCCTATACTAGATTAGAAATAAAGTGTGGTCCATTGTTAGAAACAATTTCTCTAGGCACACCAAATCTAGTAAAGATTTCAGGAAAAATAAAATCAACAACAACTCTTTCAGTAGCAAAAGAAACAACTTTAGCTTCTATCCAATTTGTAATGAAATCTGTACAAACCAATATATGCTTTTTATTTAATGATGTTGGATTTATTGGTCCTACAAAATCAATGACCCATTTTTCAAAAGGCTTAATCATAACCTGAGAAAATAAAGGCATTTCATTGGTTTGATTAGGTTGGCCAATTCGCTGACCGCTATCACATCGCTTGACGTACTGTTTGGTATCCTTAAACAAGGAGGGCCAAAAATAGCTAGCTCGTGTTGGGAACGGGATCCCCCAAGGAAAATTTTGGGACTAAAAGGCCATGTTTTGGGTTGAATTATGTAATAAAGTTGTAAAGTCTCCACAGTTTGTGGTCACGGAGCGCGAAGGTGTCATGAGTCATAAAGGGTTGTCTGCCCTTAATTTTGTAAAGTAAAGTCAGCTGTAAAGATCTAGCCATGGTTCGTAGACCATGGGATTGTATAAAATGAGCTAAGTAAGTAAGCTCTAGAGAGTCATCAATAAGTTCTAAGAAATATGAAGTCTTGAGGATAAGGAGAGAAGTCTAAGTTTCGGGTCGTAGCATAGGTAGAGGCTCTGCAGCTGAGTGCGTAGAGGCCTAGGGTGGAAGTCCGCAACTAAGTGCACGGACCCCTGCAGCTGTGTGTGCAGGGTGGATAGAGTTTGTTATCATATGGAGATATCAATAAAGAGAAGCATTCTACAAATTCCGCGTCTTTGTTTCCTAGTAATGCATCTTGTCATATTGTGTATGA
The DNA here is from genome assembly GCA_031772625.1 of Pinus tabuliformis. Classification (NCBI taxonomy): domain Eukaryota; kingdom Viridiplantae; phylum Streptophyta; class Pinopsida; order Pinales; family Pinaceae; genus Pinus; species Pinus tabuliformis. The sequence continues at coordinate 411,230,371 of CM062809.1, read as the reverse complement.
ATTTCATTTATAATTCTTATGTGATGCACGAATGTATGTAACTACATTGGTTAATTGAACGCAAGAACATCTGTTTACGTGGTGCTAATTGTGATTGTTTAATAAGATAAGTAAGATACTTAAGCTAGTTTGGGAATTTGCACAACATGCTGCCCTAGTAACATGAAAGTACCTGAACTGCAGGTTAGGGCTGTGCGAAGGTCAATCGTACCCCTTTGTGGAGGTACTAAAGGCAGGGATAAAGGGCTAGATAGATAGAACCCTAGAACTTAACGACCTACACGAAATTAGGAATAAAAGGAATAAACTGACATCATACCATCTCAGGGTGCAGAAACTTGGTTCCAGCATCCCCCATACTGCTTCGGGTGAGACTTCAGTCCGTGCTCTGCGAGTTGATGCCGAAAGGGCCAATAGTGTAGGGATTTGTTTGGCTAACTAATGCTGAACCTAGGTCAGGCCGCACCAAGCCAACAAATGGTTCCGTTGCCGGGACTGGAATCTGCATAAGAGATGTGTGATGTCGTATCACTAGAATCCAACTAAGAAAGAGATCGAAGATTGGTTGGATAGGAAGATCCACGAATTCGCGGCGCAGGAGAAAAAAAGTCCGCGACTGAAAAAGGAATAGTGACTGGATAGGTACCTATATACAGAAATACACGAGATCTTTTTCTGTTCCTTTCCAGTTGAGCTATACGAGTGGATTGCGAAACTAGTAGATAGCCAAGGAAGGTGGAGACTTGACGGTCCTATTGTTTGGATCACGGAGTTAGTATAGATATTGGAAGCTGCTAAGGATAAGATCACCCGCGCTATCGATCATTGGCTTGATCGTACCATAGGAGGATTCATGACTAAATTCATGGTCGATACTATTAATTCCTAAATCTACCTCAGGCTGAGAAAGGAAGGTCTAGGGTAACATCAAACCACGCTTAACTTGGTAGCTAGCCCTACTAGGTCGGGAGAGGGTTCTCTCCTTGTCAATCTCAAGAAAATATAGCAAATGAGGCTTGCGATGACTGATGTAAAGACTAATTTTAGGTTAGGTATATGCACAAAGGAGGTTGATTGAATTTTATGTTGGTTTGCTGGATCAAATGTGAAAGGCAGTTTTGGGTCCGGGGAATGAGCCCAGTTTGGTAGAGGTTTCTATGGGGTGAGGTAGGAAAGTTCTTTAGTACTTGACTTAAGTGAATTGGAGAGTCTTAAGACTGGTGAGGAGTTGGAGAGGGCATGAAAGTGTCATGAGTCCTCTTCAAACAATTGAAAACATGTAAAACCAAATAAACCCTAAGGTAGAGCACTGCAACATCAATGAATTCCACCTTTTATACTTGATTCATTAAGTTAAGCTGAAGAGAGAGAGATGATAGCACACATAAACACATGATAACTTGAATTACAAAAGGAAAAACAATACTAAATCACCTTGCCACAAGAATCCCACAAAATGCTACAAACCCTGGTCTATTTCCTTGCCAAACTGCAGAGATGATGTACAATAGTACTCAAAGCATTTACAAGAGTCCAAAATTCTGCCAAAGTCCAACCCCTACACTATGAAATTCATAAAATATATACATTCTCTCATCCTTGTACTAAGGGAATTGAGCTCAACCATTTTCTTCAAAATAGAATTAGTTACATTAAACTTGGACCGAATTTCTGAAAATAGGTGTTGAAGATGAACTCGTATCTCCTAAACCATAGCACTTGTTACAAAACTGAAAGAGGTTTTTGTAGATAAGTTCATTTTGGAGAAAAACCTCTCTCAAATTTTGGAAATTCATTTCCGGTTACTCGTAATCTGTGCCACAAAAGCATCTCTAAAACAGAAAATCATTAAAAATTTAAATCTGTGAAAATGAGCTGTAAAGATCTAGTCACATATCCCAATGCATGACACCTGTGAATAAACTGAAAGAATTTTTTGTTATAAGGCTCGTGATTAAAAAAACCCTTGGTTCTTGCAAAATTACTTTCCATATGTTTTAAAATGGCACCACACTAAAATGTCTAAAACAGTAAAAAATATGAAAAATTTGCTTTGTTTTAATGCAGGCTCCAAATATCACTGTATATTTCCCACATAGTAGCACCTAAGCATAAAATGAAGGAGGTTTTTGTTATTTGGTATGTGATGAACAAAAATCTCTTTCAATTTTGAAAAATTCCTTACCATTATTTCAGAAACTGATTTTGTACTAAACTTTTCATTGTGTGCAGCAACTGACCTCAAAACATGCATAACCAAGAATCACTCATTCATTTCGATCATATCTTCTAATTTGGGAGCCGGTTATGGGAGTGTGGTATACCGTTGGAAATATTTTTATGATATTCTTCTGATGGACACACTTGTGACATGTTTTTTGCTACTAATCATGTGCAAAACATCTAACAAAATCAGACATAGTAAGAGCTCATGTTGATCCCTGGTGATAGGTTGCGAAGGCTGGAACTAACAGATACCTTAGTCAGCTACAGTGAGGTGGAGTGATTCTTTTTCAAAGGTCCACGAGGTAAGTAATTGAAGTTTTTGAATACCTGGATTAATATGTTATTTTGTGAAAACGGGTTCTGCAACTACCTTGATCTTCAGAGCTACATGAAGTGGAAAAACTTACAGGAACGAAGGAAGAAAGGGTCCCGAATATAGTCCATTGGTTTCACCTCCATTGGGTGAAGAAGGGGGAGTAGCGCAGGCTTCCCTGTGAAGTGATATTTAGTTAATAAGAAAAGGATTCCCGTCACTGCCACCTCCACCCACACCACCTCCAACTTCACCACCATCACCTGCGACTTCACCCATATTGCCACCACCTCCACCACAGTTTAGCATGGAAAATTTAGTGAAGTTGCCTTTCTGGTTTGTCGTGAAAGCTATATGGGAAGCTTAGGGTGTTACAGATGATCACCTGAAAAAGGCAACACTGGTTAGTGCTCTACAGGTGTTGGGCATGGAATCCCCCCAAGGCAAGTTTTGGGGCTCAAAGCCCAAGTTTTGACCGAATTTTGATATAAAGCTCCGTGAATTGTGGGCGCGGGGCGCGAAAGTATAATAGAGTCACAGGGTTGTCCGCCCTAGTTTTTGTAATGTAATGTCAGCTGGATAAACCTCAATGGTCCGCAGACCATGGGATTGTATAAATAGAACAAGGCTCTAAGTATAAGAAAAAAAATGGAAAAAAGAAGAATAACAAGTCTAAGTGATTGAGTCACAAGTGTAAAAGTATGCATCTGGGTCGTAGAGTAGGAGAAGGCTCTGCAGCTGAGTGCGCAGAGGCCTAGTAGTCTACAGATGAGTGCGCGGACCCCTACAACTGAGTGTGTAGGGTAGAGTCAAGTCTGTAACTGAGGAAGGAATTAATAAAGAGAAGTTTTATCATAATTCTATGTATCTGTTCTTGGGTTAATGCATGTTTGATATGATTTGCAAACATACATTTACTGCACGCACTTGTATGAATGGTTTATATTGTTAAGTATACATAAAGCACTCAAGTAGGCAAAGTTAAGTAACTAACGTTGGAATACCGTTAAGGTCTTGGGTAATAATGCAGAGCACGATGTTCAACCCCTCAGTAGGGCTGCACGAAAGTAGAATATCAGGCTACAAGGTAATGGAAAGTGCACGTAGCGACATTCGCACAGGGTCAAATCGCGGACCACTTGAACTCATCAGACATCTCCAGGGTGCAAAAACCTAGTTCTAGCACCCTCCGATACTACTTCGGGTGAGACCTCAGTCCATGCTCTACGGATTATTGAAAAAAGGGCCAGTAGTACGGAGATTTTTTCGGCTAAATCAACTCTAAACCTGGGTCAGGCCCTAATAAGACAACAAATGGTTTCATTGCTGGGACCAAGATCTGTATAGAGATGTCTGATGTCATATCACTGGAATTCGATAAAGAAAGGAATTGAAGAGTGGTTGGACAGAAAGATTCACGAGTTCGCGGTGCAGGAGAACATGAATCTGCGATTATCAAAGGAAGAGTGGTTAGAGTGCTACTTATATACGAAAATCCACAAAATTTTCTTTGCATCCTTCCCCTCTGAGTTGTATGAGTGGATTGCGAAGCTAGCAGATAGTCAAGGAAGGTGTAGGCTCGTAAACCTATTGTGTGGACTCCAGAGTTGGTGCGTAGACTGGAAGCATCAGAAGATAAGATCATGCGCATTGTGGATCACTAGCTCGATCGAATTATATGGGGATTTATCATTGAGTTTGTTATAGATAATTTAGTCAGCTATAGCAAGGCAGAACGACACTTCTTCAAAGGATCGCGAGGTAAGTACGTTAAATCTTTGAACACTTGGATTAAAATGCTATTATGTGAAAAGCGGGTTATGTGAATAAATTGATGTTTGGGGCTACACAAAGTTGGAGGATATACAGAAATGAAGGTAGCACAGAACTAGAAACTAGCCCCTTGATTTCACCTTCGCGAGAAAGCAAGGAAGAGCTCGCGAAGGTCTCACCAAGAAGTGCGATCAGTTTGATAAAGAAGCAAATTCCACGCATACCACTTCCACCTACACCACCACCAATCTCACCATCTTCACCCCCGTCTTTGCTCACACCACCTCTGCCACCACCACAGTTCAATATGGCAAGCGCGATAAAGTTGTTGGTGTTCAAAGGAGTATGGAATGAAGACCCAGACTAATTTTGGTTCGTGGTAAGGGATGTATGGGAAGCGCAGGGAGTCACAAATGATAATATAAAGAAAGCAATGCTGGTCTGTGCTTTGCAGGATCGCGCACTGAATTTGTACATTAAGCACTCCAATGACAATCCAAACATAAGGATCATGGATATCCAAGTTGCGCTAAACAAGGAATTTAGTAGACGAAATACAGAGACACAGTCAATCATCGGATTTAAGGAAATCGTGATGCTTCCAGGCGAGACCCCTTGGGATCTGGATCAGAGACTGAAGGGTATGATTTGTCAAGGCAACATGACCTTAATGGATGGGCAACACCGCGCATGGTTTGTAGCATTGCTAACACGGCATCTAAGGAACACGCTGTCACAACAAAAGCTATCCACCCAGGTTGAGGCCTTGGAGATCACAATGAGACTGGATGAGAACCCGATACAAGATCCTAACCTAGGAGTTCAATAGATCCATGCGTAGTTGAAAAAATTGTGCCTTGAGATGCAAAGTTTGAAACAAGACAACACAGCTCATCCAAAAGTGCGTGAGGAGGTATGGTGCATAAAGTGCAAGGGCCAGGGACATGACAAGGACCATTGTAGAATCTTCGCGAACTACCTGGTGAGAGGAGGACCAATGCCATTAAGACCAGAGGCACAAGCAAGACCGAGCACAACACCTGCATTATGGTGTGTGATTTGTCAGATAGGAGGGAAGCATGATACATATAACTGCCATCTATTACAGAAGTATACGTAGAGTTCGCTGTAGTTTTTGTATAATTTCTGCAGGTCAGTTGGCCATGATGAGCGCACCTGTAGAGGCTATGAACTGATGATGGATCAAACTCCTACCTACAAAGTTGAGACCAAAACACGGGCTCTCGATAAAAATGTAGGGATGGCGCACACTAGATTTCAGGGGCGTGGACGAGGTCGAGGTGGAATGGGACCAAGAAGAGGTTGTGGCCAGCTGATTTGTTATAATTGTGGAGGGCCAGGGCATTATGCCCATGATTGTACAAATCCGACGAGAGCATCATGCTTATATTGTACCTAGTTTGATCATGAGACAAAGGACTGTTTGACGCTGATAGCAATGTTTCGCGACAAAGGAGCACTCCAACCTCCTCCGACTCAGAACTTGCAAATGATGAGATCTGATCCATGCAAGGAAGACCCGAATGTAAATATCGTGCTTTGAAGTGGTATCATGATAGGAGATGACAAAGGCAAGCAACCCGAAGAGAGTGCGTGGGTCCACAAGGCTCCAACAAAGGAACTAGAATTTGATTTGGAGCGTGTTAAGGAGACATTCATGGAAGCTAAGAAGAGCTTTGTGGAGGCCTTCACTTCAGGTAGTAAAGACAAACTGGAACCAGAAATGGACCCATCAGTTCTCACTGCCTTTTTGGAGACATGCATGAAGCTTCTGCGTGATAGCAAGGCTGTGAAGGGACTACAAGAACTCATAACTAGATGTGTTGGGACCGCGCCAGGAAAACCGTGCGTAGTCCAGAATCTCGGGAAGCACACAACGTGAACAGGAAGAGAGATGAGATTGACCACGCAGATCGTTGAATATGAAATGGATCAAGTGATTTTGGATCTAGGATCGGATGCATATGTCCTGCCAAAGTAGACATGGGAGCATATGGGCAGGCTTGCATTGCAATGGTCTCTTATTCAATTGCGAATGACAAACTAGCAAAAGATCCTACCTATGGGAAGATTGCAAGGAATAACGGTAGATATTGAAGGTGCAAGTGCGCTTGCAGATTTCGAAGTGATAGAGATTGTTGATGACAATAATCCCTATCCCGTGCTACTGGGAATAGATTGGGCCACTAACATGAATGGAGTGATAAATCTAAAGAAGCGCAGGATGATTTTTGAGAAAAAGTCATTGTGCATAGTGGTACCTTTAGACCTTGCGGAAGGATTGCGCTACACAGAGCCGGTGCGTGTTAGGGTCCCACCCTAACCCCCTTATTTATGTCATGGGATCACGTCATAGTCAAGAGTCAATAAAGCCCATATTAATATTTGTAAGTGGTTAACCCGCAATTAATGACGGGACCACAGTTAGTTGCAAATGGGCGGTAGTATTAGATAGATGGTAGTAATAAAATCCACGGTATTGGCCCGTGGTATTGCATGTATGAGTCATATATAAAGGATAGAGACTCCCTGTGAGGAGTATCGTGTCTTGTTTTTGTAATCAAGCTCTGCTCTATTGGAGGTTGCCCCCTCGAAGAGGCCTGTGAACATTTCTCTCTGAATAATAAAATCATTGCTATTTTGTGTTCTGGGTATCTTTTCTTCGCATATTCTGTGTTTTGGGTATCTTTTCTTCGCATATTCTGTGTTTGGGTATTACTTTGCAGGTTAAGAGCATAACAAGTGGTATCAGAGCACTTTCCAGGGCTCGGTGGGATCTCCAATTTTTAGCAAATTTTTTTTTGGCTAGAGACGTGTTCCGGCGTCTTTAAACCACGGGATCTGTCGTTAAGCGCATAAACCTATGGATTTGGGGAGGCATGCACGCAGGAAATACAAGAAGTGGTCACGTCTGTTGGACTCCCTTGTAACCCCTGTGGGTACCCCTTCGAGTAGTAGCACATTAGACAGAACCGCACACGGACTGTCTTCCACGTACCCTCTGGGTATATAGGAAGCCCCCTAGCTCCCTTGAAACCTCACCATAGATAAACCTTCGGCCGTCTTGTGGCTACAGTACACCGAGAACAGCACTCGGAGAGATTACTTGCCCATACGATAGGGTAGTCGGGTTGTACGGCTAAGGGTATGGTCTATCCTCCTTAGTTAGAGCCCTGAAACATTGGGCCGAGTACTACTGTCAGACCCTTATGTATATTGCGATCTGTAGCACCTGACACTCCTCAAGACCATAGTTCCCTTTCTATCGGGGGATCATACATCATCTATTCCAGATCAGCAAGTGCAGCAGTAGCAGACATTAGTCCCGCAGTTCCATCAGATCAGCAGCAGCAGTTGTTCCCCCATTCAGATCTCTCAGATCCACCAGATCGGAGTAGTTGTGAAGGGTTCCTGTACCTGGATATAATTTTCGCAGGACTTTTGGCGGCATTGACATTTTGAGGATTTGGCGACTGCAGTATTGATCAGGAAGGAGTAAAACTCCGTTAGGAGTTTTCCAAAAAAAAAAAAAAAAAGTCTGAGATCTTCCGAAGCGCTTATTTGTGATCTAGCCCATCAGCATCAGGACGACGAGCTGAGCACGGTGGTACCATTCAATTTATTAGAAAAAAAATTTTGGCGGTCCCAATTTTTCATCAAGTTGGTGTATGGTAGAAACTAGAGCTCAAGCAATGGCCAATGAAAGGCTAGACAAACTTGAAACAGATATGAATGAGCTCAAAACTACGCTGAACGGACTCACTAGCCTGGTACGGCAAGCACTCGATAAGGGCAAGGAGCTAGCTCTCGAGGAACCGTATAATGACCATGAACATCATGAGGGTGCGTCTAGCCACTCTCCTCACCTCTGGCACACCCAGTCACCACCCAGCCAGCGACCTCCCAAGTTGGATATGTGGAAATTTGACGGTTCTCACCCGTCCGCATGGCTAGTAAAAATGAACCAGTATTTCAAATTGAATCGTCTCCAAGATGATTGGACTAAGCTTGGAGTGGGGACCATGTACTTGGACAATGAATGATGGCAATGGGCAGAAAGGCATCAACGTCGCCATGGACCTTTTCCGAGTTGGGCCCAATTTGCCAAAGCTCTTTGAGATCACTTTGAACAGGGAGACTCCTTTTTGGACCGTCTCACTAAGCTCCGACAGACGGGTACAATGGATGAATATATCACCGCTTTTGAAGCCTTAGCCTTCCGCACTCAGCATCTCTCAGATGAGTTCTACACGGAATGTTTTATCAGTGGTCTTAAAGAAGCCATCAAAGCTCAAGTTCTTCTCCACCACCCTGCCACATGGACGGAGGCTTGCCAGGTATCCCGTAAGGTGGAACGTGCCATAACAACCCAATACAACCGCCCCAATTTCCCCACTAAAGGTCGTCCCCCACAAGCTCACAACACGACTCAGACACTTAAGGTCCAAAAGGTGTCACCTCAGGAAATGGCCGAAAGAAGGAAGCAAGGACTATGTTACTACTGTGATGAAAAATATTCCCCTGGTCATAAATGCAAGGAACCCAAGTTTTTTCAAATAGATGCCATTGGCTACAGCTCCACCGAGGAAGATCCACCTCTTGAGGAACCGGAGGCGATCGAAGAAGACAACCAAAAGGAGATTGTATCTGACGAACCAGTTATTTTGCTCAATGCGTTGGCAGGAATCTCTTCCCCTCAAACTCTCAAAATAAGGGGTTTTCTTAAACATCGCCCAATAATAGTCTTGATTGATAGTGGCAGTACCCATAATTTCATCCATCAAAAAATCGCTGAAGCAGCGCATTGTTTTGTACGGGCAGTTTCTAACTTCCAAGTCCAAATTGCAGATGGGGGCACAATGAAATGTGAAGGCCGCTGTGAAAATGTCAAACTTCAAATGGGGGATTATCAGTTGAAAACCCACATGTTTGCCATACACATGGGGGGATGCGACATTGTCCTAGGCGCTGAATGGCTCCGCACCCTTGGGCCAATCACAATGGATTTCCAGGAGTTATATATGAGTTTTAAGCAGAACAACTCCACACATACCCTACGTGGCCTCTAGGCGGGAGCCCCCTCTGTCATCAGCTCGCATCGGATGGAAAAATTGTTAAAAAAGGGCCATCATGGAGTGGTAGCTCAATTTAATGCCATCCAGGTAGTCGAAACTAGGTCTCTACCAATTCATCCTGAGATGCAGCAGATTTTAAATAACCATCGGACGGTCTTTGACAAGCCTCATGAGCTTCCACCCTCACGAGGGGAACATGATCATAGCATCACCTTGGTTCCAGGGGCCCAACCCCCAAATGTGCGGCCATATAGATATCCGTTCACTCAAAAGAATGAAATAGAAAAAATCATCAAGGAATTGTTGGAAGCAGGTGTCATTTGTCCCAGCATTAGTCCTTATTCATCCCCAGTGGTCATGGTCCTCAAGAAAGATGGGGAGTGGCGGATGTGTCCCGAATTCAGGGCCCTCAACAAGTTGACCATCAAAGATAAATTTCCCATTCCGGTGGTTGACAATTTGCTGGATGAACTCAATGGGGCTCAATTCTTCACTAAGTTGGATCTTCGCTCCGGCTACCACCAAATTCGCATGAAGGAAGTCGACATTCCCAAGACGGCTTTCAGAACTCATGAAGGCCATTATGAGTTCCTAGTCATGCCATTTGGTCTCTGTAATGCCCCTTCTACTTTTCAGAGTCTTATGAATCACATCCTCAAACCATATCTCAGAAAATTTGTCCTTGTCTTCTTCGATGACATTCTCATCTATAGTGGCACTTGGGCGACACATCTTCAGCATGTAGATCTACTCTTGAAACTGCTCCGCAAGCACAAATTATTTGTCAAGATGTCTAAGTGTTCATTTGGCATGGAAGAAGTTGAGTATTTGGGCCACATTGTGGGGCGTGAAGGTGTCAAGGTGGACCCCAAAAAGATCCAGGCAATGCAAGAATGGCCTCAACCTAAGACTTTGAAGAGCTTGAGAGGATTTTTGGGTCTCACAGGCTATTATCGTAAATTTGTCCGCAACTATGGCCGCATAGCGAAGCCCCTCACTCAACTCCTAAAGAAAAATTCCTTCTTCTGGACCGAGGAAGCACAACAAGCATTTACCGCTCTCAAAAACGCCATGTGTACTACTCCAGTCTTAGCACTACCTGACTTCACCAAATCCTTTGTCATTGAATGTGATGCTTCGGGTACAGGTATTGGGGCGGTCTTAATGCAGGAAGGGCGACCATTGGCCTTCACAAGCCAACAACTCAGTGGGAGGAATCTGGGTCAATCTACCTACGAAAAGGAGATGATGGCCATCTTACATGTAGTTGAGACCTGGCGACCTTACTTATTGGGGCGACGTTTCCAAATCTGCACAGATCATCACAGTCTTAAATATTTTTTGGAGCAACGCCTATCCTCCCCACAACAAAATAAATGGTTAGCCAAAATGCTGGGATATGATTATGAGATCATTTACAAGAAAGGGAAAGACAACAGTGTAGCAGATGCATTATCGCGCCAATTTGAGGAGGAAAGTACTCTGCTTGCAATTTCCCTTCCCATTCCAGACTGGATTGAAGAGGCTCGCAGGGAATGGTTTTCACACACAGGGCTCTCCCAACTCATTTCTCAATTGCAGGTAGATCCTAATTCCAGCAAGGGCTACTCGTGGTAGAATGATATTCTTCGCTACAAGGACAGAGTCGTAATGTCACCAACATCTACCCTCAAAAGTCACCTTTTGGCAGAATTGCACTCATCTCCCATTGCAGGACATTCGGGCTTTCAGAAGATGTATGCTCGCACCAGAAGATCATTCTTTTGGACTGGCATGAAAAAGGATTTCCTTACTTTCATAGCCGAATGTGATGTCTGTCAATGCCACAAAGGGGAAACCGTCAACACACTAGGCACCTTACAACCATTGCCCATTCCGGCCTCAATTTGGACGGAGGCTTCTATGGATTTCATTACAGGTCTTCCAAAGTCAGGGAACAAGTCAGTCATCATGGTGGTTGTGGACCGACTGTTGAAGTATGCTCATTTCTGCGCCCTACCCCACCCGTTTACACCAACCTTGGTTGCTCAAACTTTCATGGATCAGATCTTCAAATTACATGGCATGCCCACTTCTATAGTGTCCGACCGCGACCCGATCTTCACCAGCAATTTTTGGCAGGAACTCTTTAGAATACAAGGCACTCAACTCAAACTCAGTACTTCATATCATCCGCAAACAGATGGTCAAACCGAAGCTGTCAACAAATGTCTAGAAACCTACCTTAGGTGTTTCACTTCTGAAAAGCAACACCTTTGGGCACAGTGGTTACCTCTGGCTGAATGGTGGTATAGCACCAACTATCATGCCACCACCAAAATGACTCCCTATGAAGCAGTCTATGGTCAACTTCCGCCTTCCCCTACTTCTTACCTCAAGGGATGCTCCAAAGTACCAGCAGTGGATCAACTTCTACAACACCGCGCAACCATGCTCGCCCATCTTCGCGAGAATCTTCATCAAGCTCAGAACCGCATGAAGCAACAGGCCGACCAACATCGCTTAGAGCGCCAATTTCAAGAAGGGGATCAGGTCTTTTTGAGGCTACAACCATATAAGCAAACATCACTCAAAGATAAGGGTTGTCAAAAGCTCGCTCCAAAATTCTATGGACCATACCAAGTACTTCAGCGCATTGGAGAAGTGGCTTACAAGTTGGCTTTGCCCCCTACAGCCAAAATTCATCCAGTTTTCCATGTATCGTGCCTCAAGAAAGTGATTGGGAACAATTGCCGAGTTCAAACCAGTCTACCTGAATTAGACGAAGAAGGGTCAATCTGGCTTCAACCCGAACAGGTTCTAGACACACGAGACAAGCACCTGCGCGGCTGCATGATTAAGGAGGTCCTCGTCAAATGGAAAGACACCTCTCCGGAAGATGCAACTTGGGAACCAGCCACTATTCTTCAGCAGTTTCCGCAGCTTCAGCCTTGAGGACAAGGCTAGTCTTAAGGGGGAGGGCATGTTAGGGTCCCACCCTAACCCCCTTATTTATGTCATGGGATCACGTCATAGTCAAGAGTCAATAAAGCCCATATTAATATTTGTAAGTGGTTAACCCGCAATTAATGACGGGACCACAGTTAGTTGCAAATGGGCGGTAGTATTAGATAGATGGTAGTAATAAAATCCACGGTATTGGCCCGTGGTATTGCATGTATGAGTCATATATAAAGGATAGAGACTCCTTGCGAGGAGTATCGTGTCTTGTTTTTGTAATTGAGCTCTGCTCTATTGGAGGTTGCCCTCTCGAAGAGGCCTGTGAACATTTCTCTCTGAATAATAAAATCATTGCTATTTTGTGTTCTGGCTATCTTTTCTTTGCATATTATGTGTTCTGGGTATCTTTTCTTCGCATATTCTGTGTTTGGGTATTACTTTGCAGGTTAAGAGCATAACAGTGCGTGACTATGATAGCAATGATGATATAGACTGTATTTACAAGATAACCATGTAGGAGAAGGATTGGGTGAGTCCAATAGTGGATGGCAGACTCTCGTGGGAGCGTGAAAGCTCCTGCACCTCAAATTCGGACGAGGAAATAGAATGATGGCAGAACTGGTTATACGAGGTAGCCACACTCAACTATAACACGATGACAAGGTCATTGCGCTGCATGGAAACAGAGGTAAGAGATCTTCCTATGTATGACAGGTAGATTGAGGTGGATGATTTCCTGAACAAATTTGAAAAAGAAGTCCTGGAAGAACAACGTTTTGACGGTCTGAAACAGGTACTACGCGCTACGCTCGCAAGATGGTGGGGTACGCATCAAAGAAGTTTTGAAGACTGGCATGAATGTAGAAGGATGATACGCCTACAATTTGGGAAGCCTCAGATGCGAATGAAAGCCAAGTATGATGGAAAAAACAGCCCGTGTGCCCTCCAAATGGGTACAGGCATATGGTGCGTAACCTGCACGAAGGCACATCGTCTGCATGTTAGGAACCATGATTGGTGAGCAAGAACGGGCAAGGCAATGGAGTGAATGATGACCAGAAAGTATGGTAAGACCAAGCATGTAGAAGCATATTCACACAGAAGCTTTTGACAAAGTACACAAAGCACTGAATGTGGTCCACCATGTGAAGCGAACTGATTCGGACCTGTGCGTACCAGCAGTTCTATGGGCTTATAGGACCATGTACAAAACCCTAACCGCACAGGCACTTCTGATGCTAAAGTATGAAGCAGAAGCTGTAATCCCTATGGAGCATGCAAATCCTAGTTTGCGCATAGCAGCACCCGTAGATAAGATGGTTCGTAAATTTTGGAATGGAGGAATCACACAGCCACAAGAAACAAAACGCATGGGACTTGAGGAAGAAATCCAATAGGGAAACCTTAGACTCCAAGAACTTGAAGAAGAAAGGGTACGGTTAAGAAAGAAAAGTGCACTGGTGGATGCAGAAGTCAAGAAGCTCGAGGATGAGATCAAGGAAGATTTTCTTGCTGAGAAAACTAGGATGGTAAGGCAAGGTGCATACAATCATGTTGACAAGTTTGGGAACTATCGCCGTGAATTGATTAGTCTGATGCCTTGTCTCGGACCGCATATTGCTAAGCATAGTGATTAGGGTAGTGCGTTGAAAATGGTAAAGTGCATGATGCCAACCATAACAATAAAATGTGGGGATTCTCGAGGAACCATGACAGAGGATAGGATGGAACTCTATACGGGTGGTACGACCACCTGACTAGACAAGGGAAGGACAGTGTTAGCGCTCCAAGCAGCCCGGGGCCTATGCGATGTTGGAGATGCGTGCAGAAGCAGAGAGTCACCATGGGGGGCTGCACTGCTGCATGGGTTGGCTGGAAAGTGACCGTTGAAGTCACTATTCATGATGGGATGCTCGAATTGAGGTGAAATTGAGTGGGCAGCAGGTATTTAAGATGTGATTTATGGACAAGATTTGGGAAAATCTGCCGCCAATAAAGCATTAATGAACCGGAATTGGGGGGAACGGTCGAATTTGAATTCAAAAAGCGCTATAAAATACAAAGGGGTTCCCAACAAACAACACTTGGTCATTTGGGAATTGAGAAATTGAGCAGAGCCTTGAGTGTTGTGAGCTAAGCATTTATTAAGAATCTAAATTCCCAAGTGATAGATTGTTGCACAGATACAATGACAGAAACTAAGGATGGTATGGGGATAGCAGAGGTGACCACCGGTGAGGCCGCGCATGCCTTAACTATGGGGGATGTTCCAAAAGGTGTCGGGATTGTGGTAGAGATCCCAAAATCACCACACATGCCAAGGCCCAAGAAGGATAAACAAGCAATGGCTCTCGTATGCGTGTCCCCGCGGAACCCGCTGCGTAGCAAACTATCAATGGAGGAGAAAGTTAAAGCTGTCACTATAGAAACAGATGAAGAAGAGGAAGATTTGTAGGATCTTACCATCGTAGAAGAACAAGATGAAGACGTAGAGGTGGATACTCAGACTAGGCATTCTGTGAAAAAAATACTTGCCTATGTCCCCCCACGAAAAGGGAAGGCCAAAGTTCCCAAGGACCTGGACGAAACCAAGAGCTCACTCTAGACCTCGTTCCTCCCAGATGGCATCATGTTTGAAGGCACGCACCTGGGCCACATATCAACCATGAAATTCAAAGATTGGGACCTCACTGACCACAAGAAGTTCCCTCACCTTAAGACTGGAAACCTCATGAAGCAGAACACCGTGGGGGTGGTGACAACATTAGGGTCGCGGAATTGGTTGTGCCGAGTGGAAAAGGCTAGGCTGCTAAACCTACTCTAGGTGTCGCATTTCCACCATGCCCCAATAACCATTTTCGTCATCAAGTAGCTGCTTTGCCTGGTGCATGATGGGTGTTTATGGCTGGAGGAGCCTATCCCCATCACGGCCGACTTAATTCATTACATCTCCCGAATTCCACACAAAAGAGAAGACCCCGCGGCCATATCGGAAGGAAAGGTAAGTGATTTGGCCATTGCGGAGGCCATGAAGAAGAAGTACAAGCTAGAAAAGAAAAGGAGGGGTTACGCCATCTCCAACATCAAGGACAAAGTAGTATGCGTGGCAACCCAAATCCTCGCAGGAAAAGTTATGTGTAAGTGTTGTGTAGATGAGGTACCTACGCTAGTGGTCACATTGGCTGAGAAGTACACAGAATTTTTAGAGAATTGTCGCGAAGCCCAGGAGCAAGGTAAAACCTTCCACTATGCATGGCTGTTGTTGTCTATAGTCCTTGTAGCAGGGGAATTGCTAGAGGACAATGAATTCCCCATAATTGTCAGAGATTTACCAGAGGCTGTGAAGTACGCTTCGCACTGGGCCACGAAGGTGCTATAAGGATATGCGAGAGCAAGATCTTCTGGGTGCTCATGGAAATGAAAATCCGAATGTGGATCAACCATAAGCCGTGGTTGTCACCCATGGTTTACAACAGTTTGCAGAGTTTTGTAGAATTTAAGGCAAACATGCTAACATATATATCAGGGCGTGTAAGGATCCGATGAAGCAGTGGACAAAACTACCTTTTGTAGCCACTGACGATGCCATTTTCAATGTATTGGAGGCATGGCCTCTGGAATGGAGCACCCCAAGCATTGGAGAACTTGAGAGGTCAGCAAAGCAAAAGAAGAAAGATGATGCCAAGCTGTGCATCACCCAATTGGCCAAAAAATGAATAAAGGAAACATCAGAAATAGAAGTGCGGGCAGCGGGGGACGTGGCACAGAAAGTAGCTAAGCAGGAAAAGGCCGCAACAGTAGCAGTAGCACAAGAAGTAGCCATGAAGGCTGGTGAGGGCCAAACAATGCCTTCACAGGGGCAGGAGATAGAGGAAGTAGAAACAGAAGAAGGAGGCGTGGACCCACGAACCGCGTCCACACAATTGAAGCACAAGCAGGATCGTGGAAGAAGGTTAAGGCCTCAAAATTTTCCATCAACCCAATCACCCTAACCGAGGGTGATTTGCATGACATTGGCGAGGTGATGCGTGATGTCATAAATGAGGCTCTCTAGGATTTCATGTAGGAGCACCAGACTGTGTTGGGGGCCCTCAGAGTGCAGTTACAGGACTTGCAGGTGCACCCCCCTCAGGTTGGTACCCTTTCAACCGAACTCGTAGTTAGATCCACAACAGTAGATCAGATGTTTCACGCACGGATGATGAACACAATAGTTTTGTTGGAAGGTGCTCTAGTGACATCAAATGAGGCTGAAAGGTTTTTGACTAGCATGATGAAAAGTCTCAGTGTTAATATAGCTGCCCTTCCACACGAGATATTATATCTATTTTAGGATGGGATAATGATAGAGTTGCGCACTAGGGAGAGCCGCGTGCTCTAAGTCCTCAATGAGTAGAGGATAAATATGGAACAATTAAGCTTGTAGTGCTATGAATTGGTGTAACAAAATCAACAACTAGTGCAGGTGATAGACGACGCTTGCTGAAGCATCATGGAGCTGGCCATCCCAGCAGATATACTAGTGGAGGTGCGGATCCACATGTTAGTAGCAGGAGTCTGCGAGGCCAGGGAAGAAATGACAAAGGTTCAGTTGGAGCTGAATCTTTAGATCGCTGAGCTTCAGTTACAGGCGTAGCAATCCACTCCCCCAGAAGTCAAAGAACAATGCACTAGCGCTATCACAATGGGATTGGAGGAAATCAGAGATGCAGTACGAGACTGCACTAGCATGTTGAAAGAATCACTTGAGGTCCACAAAACTCTGCAGGAGGACCCCAACATCCAATGCTTACAGATAGAGGTGCGAGAACTCCAACAACAATATGACAGTGTTCGAGGAACTATGTAGATAGTGGTCCTCACACAGAGGCTTATAAGGATGCAGTAGGCTAAAGCACTCAAGGAGCAGGTGGATGAAGCATGACATAAGGAAGCAGTCCTAAAAGCGCATGTCCAGCCTTGGATTGACGAGGCCTTCACTATCAGGGCAGACATCGAGGGCAAGCTCGTGCACATATATGGGATGCACACATTGATGTAGAGAAGCACTCCAGACACAGAGGTCTCGGAATAGCGTATGCAGCAGATCTAGCAAGCAGTAGCTTAGTAAGTTGCTCACCTCCGCGCAGTTCGAGAATAGTTGGAGGGACTCGTGCCAAGATCACCGCGCTGACAGATTGACTCGAGGGAAGGTCATGATGTTTGTGTTGAGGGCCTATTGGGCATGGAATCCCCCTAAGGCATGTTTTGGGGTTGAAAGCCCAAGTTTTGACCGAATTTTGTTGTAAAGCTCCACGAATTGCAAGTGTGGGGCGCGAAAGTATAATAGGGTCACAGGGCTGTCTGCCCTAGGTTTTGTAATGTAATGTTGGCTGGATAGACCTACTCATGGTCGCGAACCATGGGATTGTATAAATAGAGCGAGGCTCTAAGTGTAAGAGAAAAAGGTAAAAAATAAGAATAACAAGTATAATTGATTGAGTCGCAAGTGTAAAAGTGTGTCTTTGGGTCATAGAGTAGGAGAAGGCTTTGCAGGTGAGTGCGTAGAGGGCTAGTAGTCTGCAGCTGAGTGCGCGGACCCCTGCAACTGAGTGCACAGGGCGCAGTCGAGTTTGTAACTGAGGAAGGAATTAATAAAGAGAAGTTTTATCATAATTCTGTGTATCTGTTCTTGGGTTAATGCATGTTTGATATGATTTGCAAATATACTGTTTATTTACTACACACACCTATATGAATGGTTTATATTGTTAAGTATACTTAAAGCACTCAAGTAGGCAAAGTTAATTAACTAACGTTGGAATACCATTGAGGTCTTGGGTAATAACGCAGAGCGCGACGTTCAGCCCCTCGGTAGGGCTGCACGAAGGCAGAATATCAGGCTGCGAGGTAAGGGAAAGTGCACGTAGCGACTTGCTCGCAGGGTCAAACCGCGGACCACTTGAACTCATTAGACATCTCCAGGGTGCAGAAACCTAGTTCTAGCACCCTCCCATACTACTTTGGGTGAGACCTCAGTCTACGCTCTGTGGAATATTGTCGAAAGGGACAGTAGTACTGGGATTTATTCGGCTAAATCAACTCTGAACCTAGGTCAGGCCCCAATAAGCCAACAGTAGGATTGTGTGCTAACCTAGTACATTAAATACTCTAATGATAACCTGAACACTGGAGTGGCAGACATCCACACCGCGCTGAATAAAGAATTCATTAGACCTAAATCTGAGGCATAGTCGATTGTGGGGGTTAAGGAAATCATGACCAAACCAGGTGAGACACCGTGGTCCACGAAGCTAATATGTACTTAACAGATGGACAACACTATGAGTGGTTCGTGGCTTTGTTCCTACCACACCTAAGAGTTGCATTGTCACAACAGAATATAACAACTCAGGCAGAGGCCTTGGAGCTTGCAATGAGACTGCATTAAACACCAATGCAGGATCCAAATCTCGGGGTTCACCAGATCCATGCACAGTTGCAAAAGCTTTGCATAGCAATGCAAAGATTGAAGCGAGACAAAACAGTTTGGTCAGAGGTGCGCGAAGAGGTATGGTGCTTGAAATGTAAAGGTTAGGGACATGAAAAAAACCATTGCCCTGTCTTTGTGAACTATATTGTAGGAGGAGGAATGATGCCTTTGAGGTTGGAAGCTCAAGTAGGACCAAGTGTGGGGCCTGCATTGTGGCGCGCTATATGTCAAGTAGTAGGAAAACATACGACAGATAACTGTCATTTGCTGCAAAATTTTGTACAAACACCACAACAAATGTTCTGCAACTTCTGTAGTTCAGTAGGGCATGATGAGTGCAACTATAGAAGTTATGAATTGATGATGGATAGAACACCCGCATATAGGGTTCAAGCAGAAATGCGTTCCCCTGACCATAGTGCAGGGATGGTGTGAACAGGCTTTCAGCGGCGCAGACGAGGCCAAGGCAGATGGGGACTTGGCAGAGGTTGGGGACATCTAATCTGCTACAATTGCGGAGGGCCAGGACACTATACCCATGATTGCACTAACCCCACGCGTCCGTTGTGAAAATATTGCACTCTATTTGATCATGAGATAGAAGATTGTCCTATGCTGATACCAAGGATATGTGGCAAAGGGGCGCTACCACCTTAGTCATCTTAGAATCTATAGATGATGGGTTCTGATCCTCGCGAAGAGGACCTAATGTAAATATAGTACTCCGAAGTGGAATTTCAATGGGGGATGGTAAGGGGAATCAACTCGAAGACAATTTATGGGTTCACAAAGCTCTGATGAAGGAGGCTGAATTCGATTTGGAGCATGTATGTGAAATGTTCATGGAAGCAAAGAAGAGCTTTGCTGAGGCCTCCACCTCAGGGAGAAAGGATAATCCTGATTAGGAAATGGACCCTTCTATGCTTACAACCTTCCTAGAGATCTGTATGAATTTGTTGCAAGATAGCAAGGTTGTAAAAGGATTACAGGAGCTTATAAATAGATGCGCCAGAAACACTCCGGGTGAACCGGCGCGGTACAAAAGATTGGTAAGAATAAAACAAGGATAGGACGAGAGATGAGGCTGATCACGCAGATAGGAGAGTATGAGATGGATCTAGTTATTTTGGACCTGGGGTTAGATGCAAATGTCCTACCGAAGCAGACTTGGGAACAGATGGGAAGATCCATGCTGCAGTGGTCTCCGATTCAGTGAAGGATGGAAAATCAGCAGAAGATCATCCCCATGGGGCGGATGCAAGGGATGACTATAGATATTGAAGGCATGAGCGCGCTGGCTAACTTTGAAGTAATAGAAATTGCGGATGATAGAAACCCCTACCCTATGCTCCTTAGCATTGATTGGGCTACCGATATGAACGGGGTAATCAACCTAAAGAAGTGAAAGATGATATTTGAGAAGAAATCACTCCGCGTAACAGTACCCCTAGATCCTACTGAAGGATCATGCTATATTGAACCAATTTATGATTATCAAAGAGATGACTATTTGAACTGTATCTATAAGATAATAGTGCGAGACCAAGATTGGGTGAATCCGATAGTGGATGGACGAATTAAATGGGATTGCGAGAGTTCTTGCACCTTGGACTCTAAGGAAGAATTAGAGCATTGGCAGAATCAGTTACATGAAGTAACCACACTAAGCTGTAACATGATGACCTGGTTGTTGCACTGTGTGTCTTTAGAGGTAAGAAATTTGCCCACTTATGATGGCTTGAATGATGTAGATATATTTTTGGATGCATTCGAGAGGGAGGTACCAGAGAAGCAGCGCTTCCAGGCTTTGGACTGGGCATTGCGCACTATGCCCGCAAGGTGGTGGGGTACGCACAAGCGTAGATTTGATGATTGGAGCGAATGTAGGAAGATGATGAGAACACGCTTTGGGAAGCCAAAGGTACGAATGAAAGACAAATATGATGGGCAGGATGATCCACATGCGCACTTCGCCAAATGGGCTTAGGCTTATGGAGAGAAGCCCCAACTTGAATGGGTGCACTTGTTTTGTCATACCCTGGATGTCATCCCGATGAATTGGTACTTAGAAATATAGCTTTGCCATGGTACAAGTGAATGGGATATTCTACGCAAGGGATTCATAATGACATTCAACTTTGATGACAGGTTTGACTGTAATGATGAGGCACTACAAGAAGTAAAAGCAACAATCTTTAGGATACTGCAGGATCCCTTGGACCTTATTCAACCCGATTAGACTACTCAGCTGAGTCATGCACTAGAATGCTACATTGTAACCACTGAAGAAGAAGACAAGGACTTGCAAAAAGTTAACATCCCTGAAACAAACGGTCACCGTGAGGTTGAAGGATCGCAGATTAAGAATCCTAATATAACTGCACCACTGAAAACAAAACAGGTAAATATTGGTAAAGAGGCAGAGCCCAAATTCACGAATATTGGAGACTACTAGGATGACATGATGGTGGATAAGGTTGCTGAATTGCTCCGCGAATACCAGGATTTTTTCTGTAACAAGTTTACGGATCTAAAAGGGATAATCAGGGACCTAGGTGTTATGAAGATCACGTTGAAGCCTGACACGAAGCCAGTTAAGCAAAGATCTTACCGTCTCAATCTGAAGTATAAGAAGAAGGTCCGCTTAGAGCTAGACAAGATGTTTGTGACAGGCATCATTGGGCCTGTGGAA
This sequence comes from Pinus tabuliformis, assembly GCA_031772625.1. Taxonomy (NCBI): domain Eukaryota; kingdom Viridiplantae; phylum Streptophyta; class Pinopsida; order Pinales; family Pinaceae; genus Pinus; species Pinus tabuliformis. The sequence goes on along the minus strand of CM062809.1, from coordinate 411,208,859 downwards.
GAATCTAATTGGGTAAGCCCAATGGTGGTACAGGAGAAGAAGCAGAAGGATGAAATAAGGATATGTGTAGATCTCAGGAAGTTGAATGACGCTTGTGTACATGATCCTTTCCCGACTCCGTTCACTGATGAAGTGTTGGACAATGTAGGTGGCCAGGAAGCTTATTCCTTCAATGATGGGTTCTCTGGGTACCATCAGATCAAAATCGCATCGAAGGATAGGAGTAAGAAAATCTTCGTGACTGATGGGGGTGTTTTTAGTACACTATAATGCCTTTTAGATTGAAGAATGCACCTTCGATTTTTTCACGCATAGTCATTGTGGTGTTCAATGAATTTATTCATAAGTTCCTAGAAATGTAATTTGATGACTGGACTGTGTTTGGGCTGGTGAAATGCCATGTCACAAGTTTTCTCTTGATGCTAGATACTTGTCAAAGATACCAGATTGCGCTCAATTTGAAGAAATGTTTATTTTGTGTTCCTTTTGGGACCCTACTGGGTCATCTGGTTTGTAGGTAGGACTAATGGTGGATCCTATGAAGATCGTGATGATACTTAACTTAGAGGCACCCAAGAGTGTGAAACAGCTGCTCTACCCTAGGACATACAGGATATTATGGAAATTTTATCAAAGGCTATGCCCAGATCACTTTTGAAAAAGGATGCCACATTCTGCTGAACGAGGACTATAAGTAGAGCTTGGATGTATTGAAAGAAAAGATGATCACCGTGCCAGTTCTAGTCTTCCTGGATTGGAAGAAGGAGTTTCATGTACATGTTGACGCGTCATGTATAGTGCTAGGAGCAGTACTGACATAGGCTGGAGGAGGCGATTTGGACCATCCCATAGAGTTTGCAAGTAGAAGGTTATCCAAGGCGGAGAAGAACTATTCCACCACCAAGAGCGAAGGGTTAGCGATGGTATACATGCTCCTAAAGTTTAGACACTATTTGTTGGGTGGCCATTTTAAGATGTATACGGATCATTCTATGTTGAAATACCTAGTTAATAAGCTTGTGTTGGGGGGGAGAATCTGCAGGTGGTTGTTATTATTCCAGGAGTATGATTTTGAAGTTATTGTAAAGCCTGGACAACTAGATGCGGGACCAAATCATCTGTCGCGCATCGAAACAGAGGAAGAGCCAAATAATTTGGAGGAGGAATTTCTTGACGCACAACTATTTGTAGTGTGCATCGCGGATGGTCATTTTGAAGATATCATGCACTTCCTAATAATAGGAATTTCCCTAGAAGGATACACCATCCAACAAAGGAAGGAATTAGTGGTGTGCGAGGTAGACTTTTTTTTCATTGTTGGGCATACGTACAAAATGGGGTCTGATGAGATATTGCAATGATATGTACTAGAGTTTGAAAGGAGAAGTATCCTTGTGAACATTCATGGGGATGCCATGGGAGGGCATTATGCAGGGAGAGAGACCATACAAAAGATTCTATGTGTAGGGTTGTGGTGGCCAACCCTCCATTAGGATTGAAAAGCTTACTGCAAAGCGTGTGATGTGGGTCAAAGGACTCGTAGACCATTGCGGAGGGATGAGCTACCTCTGAATCCACAGATGACATTACAACCCTTTGCAAAATGGGTGATAGATTTTGTGGGACCCATTCAGCCCCAAGGGAAGAAGACAGGAGTGAGGTACATTATCACCGTGATGGAGTATTTGACTCGATGGGTGGAGGCACAACTTGTGAAGGATTTCATAGGCACAATTGCTGAAGAGTTCCTCTTTGAGTATGTACTGACGTGATTTGGATGTCCAAAGATTTTGATGAGTGATCGCGTTACGCACTTTCTGAATGAAACGATCAGTGCACTGACAGAGGAATTTCAGGTATATCACCAGAATAGCATGCCTTATCACCCGCAGGCTAATGAGATGGTGGAAGCATTCAATAAAGTGTTGGACAACACGCTGACCAAGGTTTGCAACACTCAACGAAGTGATTGGGACCTACGAATACCCCTAGTACTATGGGCCTATCGGATGACATGCAAGATGTTGACTGGACAAACACCCTCTAGGCTTGTATATGGTGTTGAAGCAATAATGCCCATGGAATACATTGTGCCTAGTTTGCACATAGTGGCACTCACTACTATGATGGATTATGAAGCCCTAGAAGAGAGGCTCACACAGTTGGCTGAGCTTGAGGAAGAGAGATTTCTAGTTGGATTTTGCCAACAGGTCCAAAAGCAACGTGAAAAAGCATGGCATGATCGACACATTAAGCTGCGTACCTTTAAGAAAAATGACCTAGTTTTGTTATATGACAACAAGTTTGGTAAATTTCCAGGGAAATTTAGAATGCACAGGTTAGGGCTCTATGTCATTAAGGAGATTACCGATGGAGGAGCCGTATAGTTGGTCAAATTGAATGGGGATCCCTTCCCAGGAAAGGTGAATGGCAGTCACTTGAAGCCATACATCGGTGGTCCGACCATGTGACTATATGAAGGTAGCACAGTCTCAACACTCTAGGCAGCTGAAACGAGGTGAAGGACTATAAACTACACTACCTGGGTTGGGGAGTTGTGAAGGATTATGCGAATCAAGGAAGTGTCATCAGGCTCATGGCAACGCGAAGGGAGTTGCGCTACCTAGGGAGAAATCACACAGGTCAGCTGGAAAGTGACCGTTAAAGTCATTGTTCATGATTTGATAGTAGAAATGCTGCCAAATGGAGCGGGCGACCAATATTTAAGGAGAATTTATGGATCAGATCCTTGAAAATCGGCCACCAATCTGGCATTAATGAACCGAATTTGGAAGGAACAGGTGGATGTAGCGTTGCACAAGGAAGCAATGTTGAAGGCATGACTGAAGCCCTGGCTAGATGAGGCTTACACGATGACAACCTCTATTGAAGGAAAGCTTGCGACTCTGCAAGAAACTCAAAAAAAGCTTCAGGCTGATAGTTTAGGAGCTATGACCGAGCAGATGGTTGAAGACGCGAAGCAGGTGGCTGCACAGTGCACTGCTGAGGTTGCGGTCATATGGGTTGAGTTGGGAGGTCTTTGCACTAAGATTTTCGCACTTGCCAAGTGACTCAAGGGAGAGTCACGATGTTTGTGTTGGGGGAATTTTGGGAACGGGATCCCCCAAGGACAGTTTTGGGACTAAAAGCCCATGTTTTGAGTCGAATTTTTTAATAAAGTTGTAAAGTCTTCGCATTGTGTGGTCGCAAAGCACGAAGGTGTCATGAGTCATAAAGGGTTGTCTGCCATTAATTTTGTAAAGTAAAGTCAGCTGTAAAGATCTAGCCATGGTCTGCGGACCATGGGATTGTATAAAAAATGCTAAGTAAGTAAGCTCTAGAGAGTCATCAATAAGTTCTAAGAAGTATGAAGTCTTGAGGATAAGGAGAGAAGTATAAGTTTCAGGTCATAGCATAGGTAGAGGCTCTGCAGCTGAGTGTGCAAAGGCCTAGGGTAGAAGTCCGTAGCTGAGTGTGTGGACCCCTCCAACTGTGTTCGCAGGGCAGATAGAGTCTGTAATCATCTGGATATATCAATAAAGAGAAGTATTCTACAAATTCTGCGTCTTTGTTTCCTATTAATGCATCTTGTCATATTGTGTATGAATTTCATTTATAATGCTTATGTGATGCGTGAATGTATGTAACTACGTTGGTTAATTGAATTCAAGTAAGAACATCTATTTACATGGTGCTAACTGTGATTGTTTAATAAGATAAGTAAGATACTTAAGCTAGTTTTGGAATCTGCATAGCACACTGCCCTAACAACGTGAAAGTACCTGAACTGCAGGTTAGGGCTACGTGAAGATCAATCATACCCCTTCATGGAGGTACTAAAGGCCAAAATAAAGGGATAGACAGAAAGAGCCCTAGAACTTAACAACTTGCGCGAAAGCAGGAATAGAAGGAATAAACTGACATCACGACCATCTCAAGGTGCGGAAAATTGGTTCTAGCATCCTCCCATACTACTTCGGCTAAGACTTTGGTCTGCACTCCATGGGCTGATGCTGAAAGGGCTAGTAGTGTAGGGATTTGTTTGGCTAACTAACGCTGAACCTGGGTTAGGCCCCACCAAGCCAACAGCTCATAACACTTTGTATGCAGTCCGCTTATCAGCGAAGTGACCCCCGCAAGGTTCATCATGGGTAGATTTTAAAATATCAAACACTTCTTCCTCTCTTACACATCTACGGATAATGAGATCTTCTCCGATGTAAAAGAGGTCTCCTTGAATCTAGGAATAAGTAGTGCTTTTCTGTATGATATTACGCTTTTCACGAGCGGATAAGTGAGGTGGTAACTTCCCAATGACTAAATAGTTATCTATGTCAGAAATCCATGGGGATTTTGTTGACATAGCAAAAACATGTTCGTGAGGAAAATCATCATCAACGGGAATTGCTTCACTAGGATTATTTAATCTTGAAAGATAATCTGCTACTACATTAGATTTTCATGGTCTACCAATAATGGTAATATTAAATTCCTGTAACAATAATAACCACCTAGTCACTCTACCACTATTTAATGGTTTATTCATCAAATATCTTATTGTGGAAAGGTCAGTATGCACAAAGACTTCATATCCTGTAATATAATGTCAAAATTTATTAATGGTAAAAATTATAGCTAAAGAATCTTTCTCAGTAACCATATAATTTCGATTAGTGGGTGACAAGTTTTTATTAATGAAATAAATAGCATAAGATTGTTTTTCTTCTTCTTGTCCTAAAGCTACGACAATAGAAGTATTTGAGGCATCAAAGGAAATATGGAATGGCAGGGACCATTTTGGTCCTCTCAAAACTGGTGCTTGGACTAGTTTTTCCTTCAAGGTCTCAAAGGATTGTTGGCAAGATGTGGACTAAGAAAACTCACTATCTTTAGCCAAAAGTCAGAAAAGCGGGGTAGCTATCCTTGAGAAAATCTCAATGAATCTCCTATAGTAGCTTGCATTTACTAGAAAACCTCTCACTTCCCTTTGAGTTTTGGGTATAGGAAGACTCAAAATAATTTCTATTTTTACAGGGTCAACTCGGATACCTTTGTCAGAAATAAGATGACCAAGAACCACCCTTGCCTTACACATTAATTTGCATTTTTTATCACTCAAGGTGACATGAGCTTCTTGGCAGTGAAGAAGCACTTTTTCTAGATTATTGAGGGCTTCCTGAAATGAATCACCAAACACAAAAAGGTCATCCATGTATATTTCCACACACTCAAGGTCAGCAAAAATGGCCAAGACCACCCTTTGAAATGTAGCTGGGGCATTACATAGCCAAAAGGGAAGCACTCAGTAAGCAAATGTACCCCATGGACATGTAAAAGTGGTTTTTTCTTGATCCTCGGGTGCAATATGTATCTAGTTATACCCACTAAAGCCATCTAGAAAATAAAAGTACTTCTTACTGGCAAGGGTATCAAGTACTTGATCGATGAAAGGAAGGGGGAAGTAATCTTTGAGAGTGGCTTTGTTCAATTATTTGTAGTCAATACAATGTGCCATCTCACATATTTTTTCAGGACTAAGACCAATGGAGAGACCTACTGGCTGTCAAAAATAGGATAGATAAAATCAACATCTAAGAGTTTTTGCAATTCTTCCTTTACAACACCTCTTAGAGCTAGGTTCATTCGCCTTTGGGGTTGTTGGACAGGTCAGGCTCTGTCCTGAATATAGATATGGTGGGTAGACGTTTCAAGAGGGATGCCATTCATATCTTCATAGCCCCATGCAAAGGCATCAAGATGGTTTCACAAAAAATTCACAAGTTGCTCTTGCTGGGAAGAATCCAAGTTGGAACTGATATGCAAGGATTTACCTGGACTAATCTCAAAAAGAGTGGTATCAGGCTCAAGAGTACACACAGGTGTCACTAGAGATGGTGTTGAGGGAGGTAGAGAGTCATATCTTTCCTGAAATTCTAGACTAAAAATCTGACTCAATGACTCAAAATTGGGCATGGTGTCTAGATTGTTCAGGAAGTCTTGAATCTCACCCTCCTATGAGAATTCAGCATTCTGACATATCAAGGAAACATGATGAGTCTCCTCATCACTACTGTATTCTAACCATAAAGTGTCTCGAAGCTCCTAAATGGATCTAGTGGTTGGATACAAGGTGACCTTCTTCCTGGAATCTCCATGGGAAATATACATGTCACCAGAATGACATCCGATATAAGCATCGATCGTAGCAAGCCATGGCTGTCCTATAATTAAGTGATTTCCTCCCACAAGGTTCTTTGGCTGAACCACAATGAATTATGCGGGATATTCCCAAGAGTCTAGAGAAATGACCAAATCATCCAACACCCCTTCTGGCTTGATTTTAGATCTGTCTACTACTTCAAGCACAGTGGGAGTAGGATGAATATGGACCAATCCAAGTTGATCCATGGTTTGCTTGGTCATAACATTAATGGTCGCCCTTAGGTCTATAAGCACATTGGAGACAAGGACATCACCTATCTGAACAGAGACAACAGGGTTTCCGGGGTTGGTATATTTCTCCATGTGCATACACCCCGTCATTAACTCTGCTGCTCTACCAACAAATTGAATGGTTTGAGGTTCTAATCTTCTCCTCCCTATCTTCTTGAGACAGAGTTCCCTAATGATTTTTGTGCAAATGGGTATCTCTTTAATAGCTTGGAGAAAAGGTACCTTTATGAAAAGGTTCCTAAGCTCAGAAGCTAGGCTAGTCTTAGGAATGGGGTCCTTCTTCTCCACAACTAACCTCTCTAGATAGGGAGGTTGGTTGGAAGAATATGGAAAAGGCTCAGAAGGTATGGGGATAGGCTAGATGGTGTCATCTTTTTTAGAATGGTCAAGAGTTTCCTCCTCACCTTTCTTATTGATAATCACCTAGGCTGCTTTCAATTTTCTGAGGTTACTATATTCCTCGATCTCAATTGGAGGTCATTGACTCCAACTGGCATGGAATGATATCTGGATGAGGAAAGTGGGTTCATAGAATGGATCATATGTACCGCTTTTTTATTGGGGATGGGTAAAGGTTGGGCAGGTAGTTAAGAAGGTCGAAATGGTGGAGGTAAAGGCAATGGCGGCATTGGCTAACTCGGTTGAGGTAATGATGGTTGTGGCATTGGGTAAGGTGCACATGTAGGAGGGTATGGCTGCATAGGTGCAAGATAAGAATGGTGTGAATGATATGAATGGTTTGGCCCTCTCCATCCTTGTTGCTAAGATTGGGAAGGTTGTCCATAATGATATTGGTTCCCATGCTACCAATATTGAGAGTGACTATTGTTACGATAGGAATATGAATGTGCATTATAACCAAAAAAATGCGGTGGAGGTTCAGGAGCCATACCTGCACTTACCTGAGGCCAGTTTCTTCATACTTCCATAGCATGCAGTGATTCAGCTTCAGGTTTTCCTCCTTCATGTACAAATTTCAGCCCAGGTATGGAGGGGCATTTTTCTGTGGCATGGTTCTCTGTACAAATTGCACATTTATTAGTTTCTTTAATATCGAGAGGACATTCTCTTAAAAGATTCTTTCTTCTACATTTTGGACAAAAACTAGACAATGACTCTTCTTCCTCTACAAGTTTTTGTTGAAACTTCAAAGAGTCTATTTGTTTACTAACAATATTCATTATTTCAATTTTCATATTGTCCATTTTGTTTTCTAATACAATAATCATAACATCAGTAGATTTGGTTTTCTTATTTCTATTCCGCATTCCTTTACTGGATCTATATTGGTTCCTTGAGAATTTCTTGCACAAGTATAGATTTGATCAAAATATTTTTTAGCAATATCCCCTTGTCCTAATAGATTTAAATTATTCCTAGTATTGTTAGTAAGCCCCCGTAAGAACAAGGTTCTAATGGTACTCAGATCAAATTTGTGCTTTGACCTTTGGAGGATGTACAGGAATCTCTCCAAGTAGTCCTCTAGAGTCTCATCATCATTTTGCACAATAGTGAGGATTTCTTCTTGAATATCTCTAGTATTACAATATTCTTGATATTTTGACAAGAATACTCTCTTCATTTGTTCCCAAGAATATGTAGTGTTTCCTCATAGTCCCATGAACCATCAGAGTGTTGTGTCCTTGAGAGTTGCAGGAAAAAACTTTAACTTCTGCGCATTAGACGAATAATCATAACTTATACACAAAATATCAAAATCAAATAGGAAAGAGTCTATATATTCATGTACCTTACCGTAGAAATGAGGAAGAGCTGATGGTGAAATATTTTTCCTTTGTACTTGTGTATCAAGATCCACAATTGGGAATCCAAAAGTGGATTGTTCTTCATTTACCTGATTTTCACCAGTTCCTTCTGCATGGTATTCCTAATCTGCTATTGTTGTTCTTCCACACAAACTATTGTGAACAACTTGAGAGGGCTAACTATGGATTCTAATAGTCACCTTATTCCCCTTTGTGGACTATGTCACACCTGGACCACTGCTGCTAGAGCCCAAGTGGATTGTTCCTGCGTGATGAGTCTGAGTTTTTTTGGATTTTCTGCATGCAAAAGAAGGTCCAATATGAGATTTGGTTTTAGATTTATCAGTATTTCTTTGGCCCCTAGTGGGCTTCAAACCCCTACATCTTTTAGGCGTTCATTTCAAAAAATGACAAAACAAAATTTCAATAAAAATGTTGCAACTTAAAAATAATTGGACACCTATAAATTCCTTCAAGAAAATAGAAGCACACTAGAGAAAAAGTAATAGCAGACTTACCCCTATTACAAAAGAAATGGACAATTCTTACCAATTCAAATCACCTCCCCGGCAACGACGCCAAAATGTTGGGTGCAGGAATTGCACTTAAGCAAACTCCTCAACACTTAATTGTTAACCCAGGGGTTTCATAAACTTGAGATGAAGCACACGCAACGTCAGAAGTGGTATTAAATTTTCCTATTCCTAATCCTACTTCTTAAATGAAATGTTGCAAGATCATATAGAAAACAATCTTAAAGACAATCGACACCAAAGCAATTCTAGTGTTGGAATATAAAAGAATAATTTGCGAGGAAATCAAGTAAAGGAACCTTCACACAACTGGAAGAAATCTTAAATGCCGAAATGAAATACTATGTTTATCTTCAGTATAGATGGCTTAATAGTTTAACAAGTGGGCCCTTACAAGATCTTTTTCCCAATTGATCTTCCTTCTACACCAAGCAACCCGTTCTTGTACTATTGCAATCTGATTGCACTAGTGCAGGTGCAATACTTTATGTGAAAAAGTATATTTTACCTTATTTACTGAAGACTTATGTCTTTATGGAGGTGAGGCTTAGAGCACTCTGTTCTTGTGACAAGAGACCAGCTCTTGCACTGAGACAGAGCTTCCTTCACCAAAGTTTCCAATTTACTTCTGAAAGAATTAAAAGATGCGTTGAAAAGAATTGCAATTGCAAGCTAGATTCTGAGATAAATTACATGTGAAAAAGAATTGTTTAATTAAATGAACTTTGCAATGAAAGTAATTTTCATAAAGTGAAAACGATTTGAAATAATCAAGCAACATTCAAAGTAATTTGCATGCATCAACTGAATTTCGACAATTCACTTATAACATTTATGTTTCTTGTTCTTAACTCATAAACTACAATTATAAAGTAAAGTGTTTGTAATAACATTCTTTCTTAATTCATGTAAAGGTCCTTCAATAGTATAAATCTTAACATTGAGAATGATTACTTTAATTGACAATACATTTGCTTGTAGGAATAAATGAAATTATAAGCAGGAAAGGAACGTAACACTTGTTGTAAAGTAAAACCGGAGTGTAGGAAACTACATGCACTGGTACAGGAAGAATATTCCTACACGACCCGAGTGGAAGCAAACTAAGGAAAAAATTGCAGGAAAGAAATTGCAAGAAAGAAATAAACTTAATTAAGCTTCCAAACTACGGATCTGTTCATGCTTGAATATAAAATGAATTAATCTCAGAACTCTGAAATAAACATAAGAGAAATCAAAGCCATGCACTTGCAAATGAATAAATGTTCACACAAACTTTTTAAATGGAAAAAGAACAAGGGTAAACAAGCTGGGTTGGCTGGGCCTGGCCAACCAACTCATTTCTCATTTAGGAAATGAAACAATTCAGCACTTAATCACGCATGAAATAGAAATTAAACACAACATGAAGAAAACATGGTGCATTCCTTGTATTAACTTGATCAGCAAATATACATGATAGTGCAAGTCCAGCCCAAAATTGAGGGCGATACAAAATTACAAAGTAAACGAAATTATAACTCAAAGATCACTAGCTTGGCTCTACCTACAGTCTTCACTATCTTCTGTCTCTCGGCCTTAGCTATATTTTACTAATTAAATCATTTCCTATTCAAGCCTTTTGACTGAACGGACTAACAAATGAACTTTGCAAAACCAACTAATGGTTATAATCAAATGTAGACTATGCTGGCCGTAGACCATATTCTCGGCAAGAATCCCTGAGTATATGCTGCCAATGTCTATCCTCGCAATTGAGCAAGAAGTTGTGGATAAAAAACGCTCGCATGGAATATCATGGAGATCATGGAGCAACATCATTAGCGGTGTAGGAATCTGCCTGCACTGATCACACTGAATGATGATTAACAATTATTTCTTCAATTACTTTTTAGGAAATTTAAACATAAGTTACAAGATATACTAAAAGGATTGAAATCTATGTAAACTAATTAATAAATCACTTAATAAATCTTAATTATGAAATACGAAGTATATGTAGGAATAGATGATTATCCTGGACTAGTGCAAGAATGAGAGGGTTAAATAGAGATAAAATAGAGGTTAAGGCTTATGGGAATAGAGTATGTTAGAGCCTAGATTTGTCTCAGGCTGAAAAGACAAGGTTCTAGGTCCACATCAAACCACGCTCAGCCTCGTATCTAGCCCTACAAGGACAGGAGAGGGCTCTCTCCGGGTCAATCTCGGCAAAGGGTAATCGATAAAGCTCGAGATGACTAAATTTGCAACTGATCTTAGGCTAGGTATTAAGTGCAAAGGATTTGATTTGGTTTTTTGAGGGTTTTGTTGAAAAAATGGGAAAGGCAATTTTGGGCTTGGGGATGAGGCACAGTTTCTGCAGAGGTCTGAATGGGGAAAGGAAGGCGATCATTTTGATGCTTTAAAGTAGGTGAGATGGGTAGATCAGAAAGGTGAGGAGCTAAGGAGAGCAAGAGAGACTCAAGAATTCTCCTTAAACTGAAGAAAACATGAAAATTTAAACAAATTCAAAGGCAGAGCATAACAGTTATGGATTCTATCTTAATCACTCATTTGTTCAAATTCAGAAGAAGAAGCATGAAGATGATACACAAATCACTAGATAAACTTACAATTACTCAGAGAAGCACACCATCAAAACATAAAGCCACATGGATCCCAAACAGTGCTGCAAAACCCTGGTCTTTCCTTTGCCAAAAATGCAGAGATACAATGTACAATAGAGTGCCAAGATTTTCCCAAGAGTCCAACCCTGAAAATGACTTAGAAATTACATAATATAGACAATCCAACCTCTTCCCTTTCCTCTAGGGGTCGAGCTCATCCTTCTAGGAGCTGTTTCAACCAATTATTAACAAAGCACTAAAATCTAGGCAATCAAAACAACTTGCCTCTATAAGGTAGGAAACTAATTCATTCATTAAATTTTCACTCTTTGGTGAATGAATCCTCTAGAACAAGTAACTAAGTGTCAAAATTACATCATGTTCACTCAATTACATCAAGATAAGTAAAAAATTACATCACAAAGCAAAACTAGTCAAACTAGTCGAATTTCTGAGCTGGAAGATGAAAAATTGGGCAAAAAACCTCTGTGCGCCATGCCAATTTCTATATGCGCCGCGCTACTTTGGTGCTGATTTTGAGGCACTTTCTGAAGTCCAAATGGAGCCTAAGTGTGCTCGTTGAAAATCCCTGCCTGTCTACTTTCCAACCCAAGTGGAATTTCTGAATTTGTTGCCCATTTGCCCCTCCAAAACCTCAATCTCCCAAGACTGCTTTCTGTGTGTGAAATTAGGGGCAGAGAGATCATTTTTAGGGTGTTTTTGACCTCCTGGGGACTGAAAAGTTACCCAAACTTTTTGTCCATGCACCAACAGGCATGATTTTTCATGTTGAATCCAAAAATTCAAACCATTTGTGATTTGGAGCTCCCAATCCTAAGCGCCGCGCGCACAGGGAGAAAAAACCTGTGTTGTGCCCAAAAATTTGTCATCCTTTGATGATGGTAGTGAAACTAGGTGCTGTTATGATATCTGCCACCAAGGGGAACAATGTAAAAAGGAAGTGTTAGGAAGGGGAATAATATGATGGGAATAGGGATTATGGGGGGAAATTTTGTTCAAGGATATGTAGGAGGGTTTGGGGATTTTATAAGGTAGGGTTTTCGGGTTTACATTGACCAATGAGTGGAGGGATAGGGAATAGGGGTTTAGTAGTTTTGGGATTTGAATGAAATGTTGGATTGATGAGCTTGATGGGGGGGGGTAGGAAATGAGGAAACAAAAGGGAAATGGGGACAGGGGAGAGTCCTTGGCGACCAATCAATAAGTCAAGACCCCACAGCAAATCTCCTTTGAATGTATTTTAAAGAGAGGATTTGGATTTTGTTTCAAATGCTACCACCCATAAACCACTCACACTTATCACCAAATTCAAAGCAACAGCAAGAATGAGGGCCTACCTACCGAATTCATGCAAGGTATGGGCGAATTGGTGAAATTCCAAGCAAGTTTCGAGCTTGAGGCTATATGCGCCGCGCTCAAAACTCAGTACGCCGCGCTCTTTATATGTGTCACGCCTGTTATAAATTACACTGGGTGAAAACTCCCAGTGCGCTGTGTGCTCTATGTGCGTCGCGCCACCTGCTATATGCGCCGCGCTACCTCCAAGTCACACAATCAGCCTCTTCCACTCATTGTTTTGCTCTTGCACTTTCGAAACACAATTTCTCCCTTGGATTATGAAAGAAACTTGTTGCAAAGGGATAAATAGTTTTGAGATATCCTGACAAGGAATGGTTTAAAGTTTTACTTCTTAAAAAAAAAACTCCCTTCATAATGTTTTTGACTATGGCACTTTGTCATTTAATGAAACTTTGTCTTTTGGCTTTCTCATTGATTTTCTGGACTCAAAATGATGAAATTGGTTGATTTTTTGCAGGGATATAGGCGTTGATGTTTGGCAAAGGAAAACCAGAGCCTGCTTTGAAAACTCCATGGCGAAAAAATACATGATTATTACAAAAAATGAATTCGACAATTTCTTACTCAAAACAAAGTTTTGAACAAGAAATGTCCTCAAATGTGTTTGATGATGAGCTTTTGAACTAGGAACCTCTTCGAAAACCATCCTCATGGCCTACGGGCATTATTCGACATGTTTGAAGACCAACCACTAGACCTAGACTCTTAAAATAACTCTTTTTGACCAAAATAGCATAACGACTATGAATGACTGAAATGAACTTTGATGAACATAGAGAAATTTTGACTAGCCTGGGTAGGTACAAGCATGAGGGAAACAAGAACACCAAACCCTTCCGTCAGACAATGGCATGCCCCTAGCGAAATGCAAGTGATCGAAAGCGATGGGACACCTAAACATGAAATGCAAAAAGAGTTTTGATCTCTGACAGAGGGATGACCAGACCAACTATAACAGAGTAAAAATAGAACAATTTGGGACACCAGCACTTCCTCTTCCTACAACAATTTCAGCACTGAAATTCCTAGGGAAACAGGAAAAACTGCATCGACTCCATAAACCAATTAGAAAGGTGACATTCCAATTGTTTTTGTGCTTACCCTATCAGCCCATAGGGAATTTATCAATTTCTTGTTCTAGTATTTCTTGTTTTCTTGCAGTTGTTTCTTTATGATGTTCACCAATGTATTGTTAGAGGATTCAACTAACCCATTTCCCTGGGGATAATAGGCAATAGAATAACCTAACACTATATGATACTTGTTACAAAAATAAGTCATCCTTTTTTATTTAAAAGTTGCGACATTAAGTGTAATAATTTTGTGGGGACAACCAATCCTGGAGAGAATATGGTTTTCAATTAAATGAATGATGAAGAGATTTGTGGCTTCTATGGTTGGGACTAATTCTATCCATTAGGTGAAGTAGTATGCTATTGTTAGGATCCACTTATGTTGAGCGGAAGAGCTTGGATGAATTTCTCCAATAAAATCCAAACCCCACTGCTAGAAAGGAACCTCCACTAAGATAGGCTTGAGGGGTAGATGTAGGAGTTTTCTCTTGCCTTCAAAAATTTGACATTGATGACAAGTTGAAACCTTTTTATAAACATCTGCAAACAAGGTAGGTCAGTAAAGAACATCTCTTAGGATTTTGTTGGTAATGGATTTCTAGTATAAATGTCCTCCACAATCACCTTGATGAACTTCATCCATGACTTTATCTGCTTCATCATTCAATAAACAATTAAGCAAAATACCTCCAACATCGTTCCAATATAAAGCTTGATTCAAAATACAAAACTTTACAACTTTTAGTTTAAGAAATCTAGCCCTAGTTTTGGTCAAACCAGTAGGAGCTTGTAAATTTTGCAAAATGGACACAATATTTGCATATGAGGGAGAAGTAAGAAATTTTTCTGATACATGTGGAGTCACCATATGTTGTTGTTCATCTAGAGAAACTACAAAATTTATGTCTAGTGCATGAAAATTTGACTCAACCATCAATTTGGCTAGTCCTTGAACTTTGTTGAGTTTAGTAGGATTTATTTTAATGTCATATTCTAAAATAAATGCAATGCATTTGCCTCTTTTCCCATGTGGATCAGTCTTAGAGAGAATATGTTTCACCACTACACTTGGAACGGAAGCAATTATGTGAAAATGTAGAATATACACTTTGAAGTCCTTCAATGCCTTTATTAAAGCAACATCTCCTTTTTCCATGATATTTTACTTCAAGGAGGCATCTCTTAAATCTCTGTGAAATAATTCTATAGGTTGTTGATGTCCCTCCTTTTTTTTGCAACAACACTGTTGCAATAGTGTGCTCTGATGCAAAAGAAAAAATCATGAAATCTTTAGTAAAATAAAGGCCAATAAAAACAAGAGCACATGTCAAAGCTACTTTCACCTCACCGAAATATTTTTTAGCCTCACTATTACATTTTATTTTAGTATCCTTATTTAGCATATTTGTGATTGGTCTCAAAATCTTGACTAAGTTTGGGATGAATCTTCCCAGAAAATTTATCATGCCAATGAAAGATTGAATTTCTTTTTTGTTCATGGGAGGATCAATATTCATTATGGTTTCAACTCTTCTGGGGTCTATTATGATACCATCCTTTGAAATAATGTGACCATTTAGCTCTCCTTCCTCTAAACCAAAAATAGACTTTTTTGGGTTCAAGGAAATACCATATTTCATGCATTTCTCAAAAACTATTGTTAAGTGAAGCAGGTGAGCTTCATATGTTTTGGAGAATACAATAATGTCATCTAGATAAATCACAATAAATCTATCCTTCTCATCTATGAAAGCAATATCCATTTCTCTCTGGAAAGTGGCCCCTGCATTCATAAGGCCAAAGGGCATCTTCACATACATAAAGGTTCCCGAAGGTGTTGTGAAATTTGTTTTATGTTGGTCATTAGGATGTACCAAAATTTGGTTATATCTTGAAAAACTGTCAAGAAAAGAAATTATGTTAGAACCAACTAGTTTCTGTAAAATATGATCCATTTTAGGTAGAGTGTAGTTATCCTTGAGAGAAACTTTGTTTAGATTCCTGAAATCCACATATAGCCTTATTTATCTTGTGTTTTTCCTTATTGGCACTAGATTTGACACCCATTTTGAAAATATTAAAGGCACAATGATTTTGGCATAAAAATTTTTTTAACCTCTTTTTCTGTCAAGGGTGTCCTTAATTTCTACTTGAAAGGTTTTTGGTCCTCTCTGATGGGAATATGTTGTATAATACTGGTATCATATGCCTTTATATCTTCATAACCCCAAGCAAACACATTAGAATATTCTTTTAGTAGATCAATGTACTTCTATTTTTCTTTGGGAGGTAAGGACTTGGAGAACTTTACAATCTTAGGATTTTCCTCAATACTTATATTACATTCTTCAACCTCAGCTACTACATGTTCTATCTTTGGCCTTTTGGCCACATCATTAAAATCAATCAACTCTTCTAATGGTACCAAACCCCTTGGCAACACACTTCCTTTCAATTGTAGGACCTCAAGCTCTTCTAGATTTTCAACAGTCCCGTTCAACACTATTTCATTCATGTCATTATCTTCATTGTTATTTGTATCAATATGTACATTCTCAAATTCTTCTTTTAACTGCAAAAATTTTTCTACCTTCTTATCACTACCAAAAACCTTCCAATATCTAATGTTATTTGGGAAAGCTGGCCTATGCTTCACTTCAACCTCAAATTTTCAATTGGGATGAAAAGGCATCTTACAAGTACTGGCTGAGGTATCCAATGCATCAGCTAAGATATTTTGACCTCTAGGAATCAGAGACAATTGATACTTTGGGAAACACTGAAGAAAAACTAAGACATTTTTGTAGGCCCTTAGTCTAGGGTGTTTAGCCGAGTACTCACCTTTAATTTGATTAATGATGAGAGTAGAATGACCATATACAAAAATCCTTTTAGCTCCCAACCTTTTCAAAATTTGCAGTCCTAAAATAATTGCTTCATACTTAGCTATATTATTGGTGCATTAGAAATTGAGCTTGTAAGAATATCCCCTTGCTATACCTATTTGTGAGTTTGAGACCCAAACACCTGCCCTTGCTCCTTCCTTGCTCACAACCCCATACAAATCCATGTTCCAAAAGGCTTCGCCCTATTCATCTTCTTTCCCAGCATCTCATTTCATCTCCGTTGTTTTTCTCAATTCATTTTCCAGGTCTAACACTTCCTCTTTTGCACATATGCCATTATATAAAATTAAGGAATCCATATATGAATGCACAGAATACAAGGGATAATTATTTGGTTTGTCATGTCTAGTTACGATATATTTCATCAATGCTTCCTTGTACAACCTTCTATGTTGACCAAAAACAATAATTGTAGCATATATCATGTCTATCTGCAAAGTACATTGTAATCTTGCTCCCCATGATATTGATAACAACATTCCATATTTGGGAGGTATGTATAACACTACAATGTCCATCATCACACTCTTTATTGGGATTTGGGTCAGAGTCACACATAAATATTTTATGAGACCTAGGCATCTGTTATCAGGAAATCTAGTGTCTATGCAGAGCTGCTAGTCCCACTAAGATGGGTAGCTATCTTAGAAACAAATAGATTAAAGTTACTTTCGTTTTCCTTTATGAGAAGTAGATAGGAGAAGATCAAAGTACCAACCTCAATCCTTCACTCGGTTCTTTGCTTGTTCCTTATCCTCACCGATTGGTCTTTGCCACTTCCCCCTTGACCACTCCACTTCAAAGAGTACCTGTAAAGTGAAAGCAACATAATACCTTCAAAGTGCAGAAATCTACAATCATACCAGATATATATTGACCACACAAATTCATATACTATCAGACATACAAGAATGTGGAGGAAAACATGAATAGCTTTATTAATACGAAGATTAGAAGAGAGGATTACAACCCATTGTTCTGACCCAGCCTCATCCTCCCAACATGAAAGCCCTTCTTCACCTCATGAAAAGCTTAGATCACCCAACACTATGATATTCCACCAGGAAACCAACAACACTTCCTTACAAGATACAAAATTCCAGCCCCTGGATATCTGGGATGAGGGATCCATATATAGATGATTGCAGGGAGGTGAGTCAGCTTCTGGGATTTTGATTAGTGTCATTCCACTGATAGTTCTTGTTTCCACTTTGAGATCTCATTGATCTCTTACTCATCCTTGGGCGATTCTGAGAGGCAAGTGTCATACGAGAAGTTTCTAGAAGATTCCTTGATCATCCACTTTGCAAACTGTCTCTGCCACTTGTCTATTCTCACTCATCGCACCCTATAGAAGGAATTTTTAGTATGCATCGCACCTCCCATGTGTAGTAGGTGTGATCCATCGCACCCTTAGCACTGAGCAATCAGTTTCGTCCAGTTTTGACCAGTCCTGAGTAGTTTTTTATGGAGAAATTCTGGGAGATGATGTAATCAGCTGACCTTGTTCCTTTAGGGTATGAAACAACACTTTTAGGGACTTAGAAGCCCTTGGTTTATGGACATATATGATTGGGGTTGCAGTGCCCAAAAATGTCTATAACAGTTGCCCCCTAAAGCATGAGGTCGTTAATCTTTTGATGTCGGGTGAAATGCTTTATCATGAGGATCCGAGGTTTTTCAAACTGGAAGGCGACCTGTAATAAGATACAATACAATACATTATCTTCATAATATTTCATGATCTAGCTGAGGCGGGCATTCCCATGCTTAGCTTTATAAATTCGTTTTCATGTACATAGGACAGACAACCGTCTGTGTGGCAAACTGATTATTCTGATAGAGCCATCATCCTTTGATTTGGATGATTATTTGTGCAGCAATGATTTACATTTGATGTCTTGATTTTCCTGAACATATCGTAGCCCGGATGGATGAAACTAGATCCGGGATCTTCAAACTCATCCAATCTTTGCCCAAAGTACAAGTCGATCCATGTGAAAAATATTCTGGAGTCGAACATGGAAAGACATCACCTGATTACCAGCCAATGATGTAAGTTGTTAATAGGCACAAGAGGAATCACCGATAATGATGATGACCCTCAAGGTACAACAGTACAATTCATGTGGTGTTAAAATGGGACATGGCGTCAAAAACCACACAAAATCTCTCGGTCGAAGGCCATTTATGTAAACCTGTCGCCAAAAGTGAGAAACTTGCCATTGAGGCATGCAAGCCTCAAGGTACTAAAAGGGTTGTTCCTAGGTCGACTTCTTGGATAATGAGCTGATGTCAACAAGAAGTGACCTGTCGTAGGAGGGCCTTAATGAATCCCACATCTATGACACGGAATGTAGCAAATGACTTTTGGAGGTGAAAACGATCTGATGATATAGGGTTCAGGGTGGCAGTCATGAAAGAATGAAGCATAAAGGTATTGCAGCAGATGAGACACAAGATGGGTTGGTGAATTCTCTGATCGACTTCTCTTGAACATATCGGCGACACTTGAAATGGATTGGTAGCATTAACCCAAAATATTGATCGTACGGTGTACCAATGTTAATATGACCGGTGAACAGAATAACCCAACCGAACTCAGACATGGAGTGAAAGTGTCATGTTCAAGAGCGACTTTTCTACTGATAAAGTTTCTTCAAGTTTTCTTACCAATTTTCCCTAGTCATTGTTGACCAGTACCTCTTTATTTTTATCAAGCTTGAGGAGGATAACATATGCTTGTTCTATAATTTTCCCTTTGGGCAAACCCGTCGCTATGTTTTAACAAGCCTAGCGGCGGTGAAACTCGTTCTTGTCTATATGGACAAGTTTGTCGGTATTGGTTTTAACGAGTTTAACGACAAAGATAACTCGGTCCTTTTCAATTTTAGAGAGTCTGAAAGGGATGTAAAGGAAACTCCAATAATCCTTTTTTGTCATATAATCCCTTAAGTCCGAAAAAGTATAAAATAATATGAAAGGGATGATTTTTTGATAATTTTAACGAGTCGAACAAAACAAGCGCTCGATCTTTTTGTGTAATAATCCCTCAGGTCCAAAAAGATTAAAATCTAGAGGAGGGATAGCACTCCTGGTAGCTTTAACGAGCTAGAGAGGTCATCTGCTCAGCAATATTTTCATATTTTACGAGTCAGATGAAAAGAGCTTAAAGGAGACTCGTTTTTTTGAGGAACGAGTGATAACTTGAGGTAGCAGCTGATTCTAGGTAAGATTTGGAATTTTCCAATCATGGAAGTGTCACAAGGATGGCTAACAGGATCACTCTTCGCAGCTATTCCTCAAAAAGGGTAAACAAACAAATGGAGGTGTATGATCGGCTAAAACAGAGTGGAGGTGATGATGAGAACATGACCAAGGCTCAAAAGCTGATGATAATGCATTCACAATGGTTATTTACCGGAAATTGGTTCATTTTTTAATGAGCTTAAACTCTGGGGGAAACATTTGCTCATTGCTTAGGTTTAATTTTTAACAAGCTTGAACTTCACATAAAAACTGCTCATGCCAGTCATATAATAAGGACATCCCATCGATAGATTCCATTTTTATGGAGCTTGCACCCTTTGAAGCTTTGCTCCATTGCCTCTCGTATGGAAGCTAGGAACGACCAACTACGCTCCTCTGATTAACTACCAAGATCATTACCAAGGTTAGGTAGGAAAATTTTTCCTTTACTTTGCCGGTGCCATTTGGCCCCTGCGAAGACGAACGGTTGATTTGATGACTCACCCGACTTAGGCGGTTGAAGTCAGTGGAACCATAGAGTTAGCATTATGTTGATCGCTTCTCACTCGCGAACAAGACATTTGCATGCCCCCAGGTATAGCGAAGTAGAGTTTCCAGGTTACCCTTTAATTTGCAGACAAGACATTTGTTCTTTCAGGAAAGGCCTAACTTTTAATGGAGGTATCTTATTCTAGTCTAACTCCCTCTTCCTATATGGATGGGCGTCGGACCAGTCGCATATCCTTCATGGAAACCTACCCTATACCTGAAGTTTCCCTGTCGAAGCAGACCAGGGTGCATGCCCTCTGGGTTTCAGTCATGTCCCCCGAATTACTCGCGTTCTTCAGGTGGACGGACTGGAGATTGATGAGATATTACTTGCATGAAAAATCCATTTAGGGATGGCATTTGACTATTTTCTATGTGTGAGCCAGGGAACGCAAGCTAGTCTACAAGCTGGACCATTCTGCCTTCATGCGGAAAACACATTACTCGAAAGATTGAGGAGACAATGGCTCCCATGCAATAAATATAGTCATGCCCAAGGAGTAGATTATAGTCTAGAGGTCCTTCGACTACCATTACGTTCATATAAACGGTTTTCCTTCTCAATGTTATAGGCACATTGGGAAGGATCCCTAACGGTCGACTGGTTCATTTGTCGAAGCCTGTCAGATTTCTCATCTCAGCCATAAGCGATGGTGAACCAAGCGCTTTCCAAGCAGTCGAGGAAAGGATACTCACAGAAGCCCCTTCATCTAAGATAGTACAGATCATGACCATTCTATAAGCTTGTACAATGATTCGAAATGGTACATTAGACAGTAGAAGGGGTATGCCTAGTAGATTCCAATCGAAGGAAACCACTAGGTTGCTTGGAGGTGGGACCGAATAGATGGCCGGATATGACTCTGGTGAACTTCCTTCCTGCTGGTAAAGGAATGGGTAGATTGCTCCCATGTTCATCAGAGTCTGTGTTTATGAAAAGAATTTGAACGATGTTGTTCTCATTCTCTTCGGTGATTGTATCATCTGAAGATGGACCTTTCGAAGACAAGGCAGGGTCGACTGCTGTCTTAACCTTTTGACTTTCATTTGGTATGGATTCAGCGGGTTTATCTTCAATGATAGATGCTTCGATCGACCACAAAGTTGTGTCGGTCAGATTTTCAACTAGCGATGGACTCGGCAAGAGTTTCTTGTATCCAGGAGGAAGCCACAGAGGTGAAGTGAGGTGGTTATCCAAGACTCTTTTTGCTTCGTCTAGGAAGGGACAGTGGTGGACGACGTGATCGCCTTCACACAGTTTACAAGGAAATTTACATTTCCTTTTATGTCCAAATGCTTCGCTTTCACTAGTTGATGGTGTACTATCAACATGATTTTCAGAGGTTGATCACACCGGATTGTGCAAACGAGGAGACCAGTCCCTTAAGATCCGAGGGATACAAGGACAATCTCGATTATAGTGGTCTCCTTTACAGATGAGACATGGAGATTTAGGCTTTGATGGTGCAGTGTGTGGGTTTTTGCTAGACGATGCACGGCTACCCCTTTTTGCCTTTGGCTCCTTCTTCTTCTTTTCTTTCTTCTCCTTCCCCTTCTTCTCCTTCTTAGTTACATGATTTTTGGCTTTACCAACTTCATCAAGCGAAGAGGAAGAAGGAGAGGGAAAATCAGATGAAGTAGAAGGTTAGGGGGCAACTTTAGTATCATCTAGTTGCTGACTCGATTGTTCAGGAATCACAGTGTTCTGAATGACGGAGGTCGAGAAGAACCATATTGGCAAGCCAATCGTCAATCCTGGAAGTGACAATGTGGCCATATGAGGTGCACCAACATCTCTCCAAGAGGAGAAAGGACTAGGATTTCCTCCAAGGGGAAATCCTTGGTTGGTGGACTCCATTTTCCTCAACCTAAGACCAACGTAGGAATAGCGATATTGTTCCAATTAAAATAAATTTTAGACGCTTTTACACAACTTGTTTTCTCAATTTTTAAGCTCGAGAAAAAAAAGAGATGATTCTAGTCACCTTCGATTTTTAATGAGCCTGAAGTGACAAGTGCTCAGATGGATCTTTTCCTTTAAGGAGTCTGAAAAGGAATGAAAGAGACTGCTCTAGAAATCTAGATAGAGGGATTACCAAACCAATCGCAAAACTGTAGAATAATTTTTACGGTACGGCAGTTAATCTTCCCGAATGCTGTGTTCAGTGCATTGCGATCGATAGGGCGGCAGACACGACTTCCTATGGATAAAGGATATAGCCTATTGTGGTCTCCCAATATATACTCGATGGTACGTGGGAGCACAAGTACGTACTAGCACTTGTCATCTCAAAGAAAAGGAATCACCCAACCAATAATAAAAGCGATAGTTACCAGGATTTACGACGCTGGAATACGTCTCTAGCCTAGACTTCTAGATGTTGTGCGTTAGGTTCCAAAGCGTTTTTATGTTCATTGAATTTATTTTACAGTTGATATTTCTTAAGAAATTTTCCTTTCAAGTTCACCGCGTGATGTAGATATACAATTCCTAAAATGCAATCTAAGATGATAAACAATCATTTAATCTTCTTTTTGCGATGAAAATCCTAGCTACTAAGGAAAGAGAGATGATATTCTTTCAACATAGAGCAGAGAGCACAAACTAGATGCACTGTCCTAAATCAAACCAACAAGTAGTCTAAATGCAAATGCACATGCATGTATTTATTTTCAGCCTTTTTAATGTGTGAATGACAAGAAGAATGCTAAGTACAAATCTGAATTATCTTTTCAAAGCGACAATACTAACATATTTCTCTTCAAAAACAAAAGGAAGATAATGACGACACTTTGCGACTTTGAATTGAAAACTGCTTTAGACACTTGAAAAACTACTAATTCAAATCAAATACAAGAGTAACTATATAATCGACCATCAAGAACAATAGAATTCTTTTCTTTGACTGAAAATGACACTTGCGACACTTCCAAATCAAAAGACGACAGTTTGAATACGTTACTTTTTGTAAAAGAGAATTGTAAATGGTGCAGAATACATAAAAACATTCACAATTCTTTGTACTATGGAGGCGGAATCATGCAAAGGAAGGGAGTTTCCACAGTGTTATACTAATCACAGACAACAAAACTCCTGAATAAAGCTGAAGGGAGTGAACAACGAAACCAAAATTTGAGAGCAGAAGAGGTCTTATCTGATCAGCGCACTTGCAACACAGGGAAAGTACGATGCAACACATCTACTGCACACGGGAGGTGTGAAGCATCCAGATTCCCAAGAGGAGAAAGTGCGATGGTCTAGGGACGAGACTTCAACTTGGTTCCGGGTCACAGTTTGCAGCTTAGTTCAGGGATTTAGGCCGAGCTAATGATAGTCAGTAAATAGAAATCACAGGAGCTGATCTAATGAGGTTACTAGAGCCACCACTAGGGCAATTAGGATGTTTGCAAATCGATTGTTCAGTTTATAAACAAAACCCGGAGATAGACTAAAGCAGCATTGATCTACTTTACACTGGCATAGAAAATGAAGTTCGAAGGCTAGCTGGCTTAACTTCAAGCTCCGTTTGTAAGTTCATAAAGCAAACAAGTATAGACAAGCAAACAAGCTATTCACTCCCTAGCGGAGTCACCATTTTGCTATAGGGAAATCTAGTGTCTATGCAAAGCTGCTAGTCCCACTAAGATGGGTAGATATCTTAGAAACAAACAAATTAAAGTTACTTTCGTTTTCCTTTATGAGAAGTAGATAGGAGAAGGTCAAAGAATACCAACCTCAATCCTTCACTTGGTTCTTTTCTTGTTCCTTCTCCTCACCGACCGGTCTTTGCTACTTCTCCCTTGACCACTCTGCTTCAAAGAGTACTTGTAAAGTCAAAGCAGCATAATACCTTCAAAGTGCATAAATCTACAATCATAAACAATATAGGACCAGACATATATTGACCACACAAATGCATATACTATCAGACATACAAGAATGTGGAGGAAAACTTGAATAGGTTTATTAATATGAATATTAGAAGAGAGGATTACAACCCATTGTCCTGACCCAACGTCATCCTCCCAGCATGAAAGCCCTTCTTCACCTCATGAAAAGCTTAGATCACCCAACACTATGATATTCCACCAAGAAACTAACAACACTTCCTTACAAGATACAAAATTCCAGCCCCTGGATCTCTGGGATGAGGGATCCATATATAGATTATTGCAGGGAGTTGAGTCAGCTTCTGGGATTTTGATTAGTGTCATTCCACTGATAGTTCTTGGTTCCACTTGGATATCTCATTGATCTGTTACTCATCCTTGGGCAATTCTGAGAGGCAAGTGTCATATGAGAAGTTTCTAAAAGATTCCTTGATCATCCGCTTAGCAAACTATCTCTGCCACTTGTCTATGCTCAGTCATCGCACCCTATAGAAGGAATTTTCAGTATGAATTGCACCTCCCATGTGTAGTAGGTGCGATGCATTGCACCCTTAGCTCTAAGCAATCAGTATGGTCCAGTTTTGACCAGTCCTGAGTAGTTTTTCATGGAGAACTTCTGGGAGATGATGTAATCAGATGATCTTGTTCCTTTAGGGTATGAAACAACAGTTTTAGGGACTTAGAAGCCCTTGGTTTATGGACATATATGATTGGGGTTGCAGTGCCCAAAAATGTCTATAACAACATCTTACTTTTCTAGAACCAAAATCATATAAATATTTGTAGGGTCTTGTTATATCTAAACCTAACTTTCCCATGATGACTCTAGGCATAAGATTGCACGAAGCACGAGAATCAAGCATGGCACTGTGAAGAATTTTTTCATGGATGTTCAAACTGACATAGAAAGGTGGCACATTACCATCCTCAAACATTCCTTCAACTTCAGGTCCAAATAATAATTTAGGTTGGTCATCAGTTAAGTTGACTGTGTATATTCCCTCCCCTATTTTTAATGCCTTAATGACTTGAGATATATTTGCATTCTTTTTAATCAATCCTATCGGAGGAATATAATTTTTTACCTTGGTTAATTCATTTTCAATACTGAAATATGTTTGAGGTTTATCTACTTATTTGATACTTACATCCTATTTTTGAGAAGTCTCTCTTTGAGAATCATCCTTTGCCTGGCTTGTGGAAGGGGCATCACTCTTAATCTTCTTGGGAAGGTTTCTTGTAGTCTTCTTACTTCTCAAATTTTACTATTTGTATACCTCCACGATAACATTTTGCTATCCCTTTTTATAATCATCTGACTCTACAAAGATGACTTTTGGCTTTCATAATAAGAATAGATCTTTTTCCTCCTTAGTTAAGAAAATATTGTCTCTTTATCCTTCCCCAAATAGATGTATCTGATTTTCTTCAAGGTCCTCAACTATCTCAGCTTGTTCATCTACATAATTCACATGGAATGGAGGTCTAATTTGCTGCTAATCAATTGGTGTTACAGGGAAAAGTGTCTATATAGAACTGCTCTATCCCACTAAGGTGTGACAGCTACCTTAGAAACAAACAGAGAAAAGCTACTTTCATTTTTCCTTTATGAATTATAGATAGAGAGGAACAGAAAGACCAACCTCTGTCTTGCGCTAATCTCTCGATTTGATCCCTCTCTTCTTTGATAGTCCTCAGCTACCTGCTCCCTTGCACGCCCAGCTTCACAAAGTACCTGTACGATCACAGAAGCATATCACTATACAAAGACATGGATCTATAATCATAAACAATTTAGGATCAGATGTAAATTGACCATACAAATGTAGCAAACATCAATGACACAAAAGCATGGAGGAAAACTCAAATAGCTTTTATTGATAAACAAGAAAAGAGCCAAGAGGAGTTACAAACAGTTGTTCTAACCCAACATCAACCTCCCAGTAAAGAAGCCCCTCTTCACCTCAAACAAAGCTTAGATCACCCAACAATCTGATGTTTGTCTCAAGAAACCAACAGCAATTCCTTACAATATGCAAAATTCCAGCCTCTGGATCTCTGGGATGAGGGATCCATATATAGATATCTGTAAGGGGGATGAGTCAGCTTGTGATTTGATTAGTGTCTTCTCTCTGATAGTTCTTGCTTCCACTTGGAGACTGATGGCCTCTTACTCATCCTTGGTCGAATTCTATGAGGCAAGTGTCACAGGAGAAGATTCTGGAAGCTTCCATTGCCTCTCCACCTCGCGGAATGACACTACCATTTTTCATTTCTCGCCCATCGCACCCCAAAAAAGGGACTTTTGAAATGTAACGCACCCTCACAGTGTATTTGGGTGAGATGCAACGCACTTAGCTAGTCTAGCAGCTGCAATGATCCTGTTTTGACCAATTCTGAGCAGTTTCTAATGGAGAACTTCTGGGAGAAGCTGTAATCTGTTGACCTTGTTCCTTTAGGGGTTAGAAAAACACTTTTAGGGTCTTAGGAGCCCTTGATTTATGGAAATTTCATGCTTGGGGTTGCAGGGCCCAAAAATTTCTATAACAGTTGCCCCCTAAAGTATGAGGCCGTTAATCTTTTGATGTCGGGTGAAATGCTTTATTATGAGGATCCGAAGTTCTTTCAATGCTGGGAGGAGACCTGTAATAAGATACAATACAATACATTTCCTTCATAATATTTTCATGGTCTAGCTGAGGCGGGCATTCCCATGCTCAGCTTTATAAATTCATTTCAATGTACATAGGACAGACAATCGTCTAAGTGTAGACTGATGATTCTGATAGAGCCATCATCCTTTTGATAGGATGATTATCTATGCAACAATGATGTACATTTGATGTCTTTATTTCCCTGAATATATCTCGCAGCTCGGATGGATGAAACTAGATCCGGGGTCTTCAATCTCATCCGATCTTCACTCAAAGTACAAGTCGATCCATGTGAGAAATGTACTGAAGTTGAACATGGAAAGACATAGTTTGATTACCAGTCAATGATGTAAACTGTTAACAAGCGCGAGAGGAATCACCGATAATGATAATGACCCTCAAGGTACTGCAGTACAATTCACGTGGTGTGAATAAAGGACTTGGCGTCGAACACCACGCAAAATCTTTCGGTTGAAGGCCATTGATGTAAACCTATCGCCGGAAGTGAGAAACTTGCCATTGAGGCATGCAAGCTTCAAAGTACTGAATGGGGTGTTCCTAGATCAACTTCTTGGACAATGAGCTGATGTTGACAAGAAGTGATCCGTCACAGGAGGGCCTTAATGAATCCCACATCAATGACACGGAATGGAGCAAATGATTTTAATGGAGGGGAAAACGATTTGGTGATATAAGGTTCAGGGTGGCGGTCATGAAAGAATGGAGTATAATGTATGGTAGTGGGTGAGACACAGGTGAATTCTCTGAATGACTTCTCTTGAACATATCGGTGACACTGATGTGATGGATTGGTAGCATTAACCCCAAATGTGGATGGTATGGCGTGACCATGGTGATGTGACCGGTGAATGAAACAACCCAACCCGACTCGGACACGGAGTGGAAGTGTCATGTTCAAGAGTGACTTGGTACCAACAAAGTTTCTTCAAGTTTTCTTCCCAATTTTTCCCCAGTCATTGCTGACCAGTACCTCTTTATTTTTGTCAAGCTTGAGGAGGATAACATATGCTTGTTCTATAATTTTCCCTTCGGGCAAACCCATCGCTATGTTTTAATGAGCCTAGCGATAGTGAAACTCGTTCTTGTCTATAGATAAGTTTGTCGCTATTACACTTTTAACGAGTTTAACGACAAAGATAACTCGGTCCTTTTCAATTTTAGAGAGTCCGAAAAGGAACGTAAAGGTAACTCCAAAATTCCTTTTTCGTCATCTAATCCCTTAAGTCCGAAAAAGTATAAAATAATACAGAAGGGATGAATTTTCGATACTTTTAACGAGCCGAACAAAACAAGCGCTCGATCTTTTTGTGTAATAATCTCTCAGGTCCAAAAAGATTAAAATTTAGAGGAGAGATAGCACTTCCGGTCCCTTTAACGAGCTGGAGAGGCCAATGGCTCGGCAATATTTTCATATTTTATGAGTCAATTGAAAAGAGCTTAAAGGAGACTCGTCTTTTGAGGAACGAGTGATAAAATGGGTAGCAACTGATTCCAGGTAAGGTTTGGAATTTTCCAATCACGGCAGTGTTACAAGGATGGCTAGTGAGATCACTCTTCGCAGCTGTTCCTCAAAATGGGTAAACAATCATATGGAGATGAATGATCGGCCAATGTAAAAGTGGAGGTGACGGTGCAAACTCGAACAAGGCTTTAAAGGCTGAAGTGTTACATTCACGATGGTTATTTACCGGAGAATAGTTCATTTTTTAATGAGCTTAAACGCGGGGGGAAACATTTGCTCATGGCTTATGTTTATTTTTTAATGAGCTTGAACTATGTGCTAAAACTGCTCGATGCAGGTTTGTTTTTTAACGAGCTTGAACCCCGTAGTAACACTGCTCGTGGCGGGTTTATTTTTTTTAACGAGCTTGAACCCTGCAGTAACACTGCTCGTGATAGTTTGCATGCCCCCAGCATAATACCGCAAATCGAGGTGCATGCCCCCCAAGCTTCATTGCATTCAACTCGGTGGTTGGAATGAAGGTTTACCTTTGAGATCTTTGAAATACTCGACTTGAATTTTACGAGATCGTAGTCAAAGACTCGATTTGGAAAGGGAGTTGTTTCATTTTTTAATGCGGTTGGCACTGGAAAAGAACTATCCTCAGTACTCCTTGTTTCATTTTTTAACGAGGTCGACATGAGATAAGAACCGTCCTCGGAATCCACCGTATTTACAGTATTTGATAGAAAATCAAAAACTGATGGATGATTAAGGTTGCTGGAATAATCTTCGTGGTAATCCGGAAGATGGGAGTGATGGTGGTAATCTTCCCATTGTGCCTCTCCTATCATCATTGATTGAATGATTCCTTCGTCTGTAGTATGTACATGCGACCAAGGATCTGAAGAGATGCCATATTCCTTAGACCTATCTATCCAAACACTCGATGAGCGTTGATTTGGGTTTGCCCCCCAAGCCAAGAAAATTGATTGCTACAATATTTCTAAAATGGCGATGATCCATGCTGACCAAATGTTTAGGAATCTTCTGAATCCATTAGATATATAAGATTTCATATTGTAGGTTTCCACTATGGCCACTTCCGTCAGATTACTTTGAGGCGGTAGGGCAAAAGTACCCATTAAGGTAGGGTCTTTTAGGAGGCCTACTCCAATATTTTGAAGCGAATGATTGTTTCCATGGATCATTGGAATGCTTCCCGTAACTTGTGAACTGTTGGGGAGAAATGTTTGTTGGTCGACGATTGTAATTCCTCCTTGAAAGGGAAATGCAATCTTCCTGAAGTCGGTCGATACAGCTGCGGCCATGGCATATATCCAGGGCCTTCCCAATAGGATGTTGTAATCGAGGTTTTCATGGATAACCTCAACATCAATTTCTACTGTTTTTCCCACCAGTTCAACTTGCAAGTTACTTAAAATCCCGTATGGAGTGTATGATCGTCCATCAAATGCTTTTAATGTCGTTGACGATCTCGACAAGGGTGGTGATCCTAAATTTTTCCAGCAACTCATCGAAATAATACATGTAGATGCCTCCTCATCAATAATTGTTCGATGAACAGTTTTGTTGAGGGCTTTCACTTGAATAAGGAAAGCTAGTTGAGCCGGTAATTGAGGGTCATATCCTTTATGATCAAAGGCCACAAGATTGGAATCCATTGGGTCAATCCCACCTATTGCTGATAATAAAGCTTGCTTTTGGGAGGGGAAATTTTGCGGTACCTCAAGTGTCGACATAGCGAACGGCGATTGGGCCAGGTCCTCTACTATATTATAATTCTGTGCTACTTTTGCACGAGTTTTAAATGTCGATTTGTGTACTACTCCCTTTGGCGACTTTATCATTGGTTCAGGAATGATGGGTGGCACAACTTCGGTCAAAGTTGTTGTCAAACTACTAGGTTGTTCATTAGCCTTGTTATTCGACAGCTGTGGATTCCCGTAATCTTTATTCCTTGTCAAAGCATCATTTTGCTGCTTTGAGATAGACAACATAAGCACTTGGGATCGGGAAGCATTTTGATTAGCAACCAGTTTGGTTCCCGGGTTTGGAAACGGATCAGTCAATACTGCTGAGGTTTTTGAATTCTTAAAGAGTTTCTTAACTTCAGCTTTATGTGGACAATCTCTCGTCCGATGATCCTCATCGCATATATGACACCTTGCAGGGGGTTTCCTTCGCCCAGAAGGGTTTGCAGAAGCTTTTTCAGGAGATGACTCATCCTGCTTCTTTTTTCTCCCTTTCTTTTTCTTCTTGCCCCCTGGTTGCTTCAGTTGTTTGCCTTTGTCGGTCGACAGGGCATTTACTCCCGAGGCAAGAAGTTCCTCATTTGCATTTTGATCAGAAATCTTACGGGCTTTCTTAGATGTAGCCTTTGTCGATTTTGTGTCTGTTGCGCCAATCACGCCATCGCCGGCATGAGAGTCATTGTTTGATTTAGGAGGAGGGGGGACCGAAAATTCCGGTCTGGGCGCGTCAGGTATTTTATCGTAGAGCGTGCCAGACTGAGTGTAAATCAAGTCCAAATATTGTGCACGAGCAATAACTTGCTCTTCAGTGACGACTCCTCCCTTTGCCACATCTTCTGTGATAGAAGGTAATAATGACTTAATAAACCATTCAGCTAGTAGCTGATCAGGAACATATGCTTTTACCATTTTGCGACGACATCGTCACTCACGAATATGATCAGATATGTGAGTGGCCGTTGTTTGCTTGAAGTTGGTAAGAAGTTCTGTTCCCATTTTGTACCTTATCGGTAACTGAAAATGGGTTAAAAAGGTTGTGGCTAGGGTACTGAAGTTGTCAAATGAAGCTCTAGGCAACTCGATATACCATTTTGCTGCCGGACCAGTTAACGTCCTCTGGAAAAGGCGAAGTCTAATCGAATCATCGTTTAGGGTGTTTGATGAACACCACAGATGAAATGTCATCACATGATTCGACGGTTCTTCACCCGGATTTCCATTAAATTTAGGAATATCTGACGGAAATTTATGTGGAATCGCTGGCCACCAAGGGGCATAAGCAATTGGATCATTCGTCAGCCGGTTTAGATCTGGTAATTCTAGAGTTGCTACAAAGGGCAACTGTTTATTCAGGTTAGGTGAAGCATACCCAGGATAAGATGGAATCGCCTGAGCAGTAGGTCTTTGCATATCAGCATAATGTATTTGATGCTGGCAATTTTGACAAGGTTGATGGGCATAACCATTATAATATGGTTGTTGATAACCACTTTGGAAATGCGGTTGCCCATTACTTACAAAGACTTGTTGCTCAGGTCCTTGATATGATTGCTGGAATGACGGTTGTTGAGATTGAACCATCCATGGTTGTTGGACCATTTGCTGATGCCCAATACTGGATGATTTACCAAGATGAGGAGTCATAGCACTTGTTTGAGCCTAAGTCATTCCAGTTAAGGAGGCACTAACCTGAGGTTGTGATTGAGTCGTTGAGACAAGAGGCTGTTGTATTGCAACCTGAGAAACTTGGGGTTGACATACAACAGGTAGCGCTTGTACTTGTGACGCAGTATACCTGTCGACACAGGGTGGACTGGTTGCATTGAATATAAAACCCTTGGTTGCTGAGGCAGTATTGGTAGCCAACAGCTGGATGTAATTCGAGTTTGACCTGAACTTTGTTGTAAACTCCCATATGGTTGTTCTCCGAGGGGGAACAATGAAAAGGCATACTATCCTCCATATGGTGGCAATCCAGTACTTAAAGGGTAGATTGGCCTTTGAAGACACATTGGATCAATTTGTTGAGTTTCAACATAAGAAATACCAGATGATAATCCGGATGAAGAAATAGGAACAGGCCATGTCGTCGAAACAGTCCCTGATTGGACTCCAGCTTGTTGTTGATAACTTGCTGGGACAGATGGTATACCGGTGCACATCGTTGGAGTAGCAGCAGGAGGCTCAACGCTGCTATGTCAGATGACACAGTCCTAGATGTCGATGGTTGTTCAGACATATCTATTCTCTCCAAAAGATTTCCTAGCAATTCTACAAGAACTTGCGATGAAGGGAGACTAACTTCGAAGACCAACGAGGGAAAGGTGATAATTATTCCGTTTAAAATAAATTTTAGACGCTTTGACACAACTTGTTTTTTCAATTTTTAAGAGTCGAGAAAAAACAAAAGATGACTCTAGTTGCCTTTGATTTTTAATGAGCCTGAAGTGACAAGTTCTCAGATGGACCTTTTCCGTTAAGGAGTCTGAAAAGGAACGAAAGGGACTACTCTAGAAATCTAGGTAGAGGGATTACCAAACCAATCACAAAATTGCAGAATACTTTTTACGGTACGACAGTCAATCTTCCCGAATGCTTTGTTCAGTGCATTGCGATCGATAGGGCGGTAGACACGGCTTCCTATGGATAAAGGATTAAGCCTATTGAGGTCTCCCAAAATATACTTGACGGTACGTGGGAGCACAAGCCCGTATTGGGACTTATCGCCTCAAAGTGGAGGAATCACCCAACCATCAGTGAGAACAACAGTTACCAGGCTTTATGACGCCGGAATACGTCTCTAGCCTAGACTTCTAAATGTTGTGTGTTAAGTTCCAAAGCATTGTTAGATTCATTGAATTTATTTTAAGTTGATCTTGTTTATGAAGTTTGCCTTTCGGGTTCACCACGAGATGTGTTAGAGTCGGTCTAGTTATCCCTCCGTCAGAGATCAAAGCTCTTTTGCATTTCATGATTAGGTGTCCCATCAGTTTTGATCAGTTGCATTTCGTTAGGCATGCCATAACTCTGATGGAGCGGTTTGTGTCACTCATTCCCCTCATGCTTGGCACTGCTGGTTCAGGCCTGTTTATTAAAATAAGTCTTCAAAGGTCATTTACAATCATGTTTTAAATTTTGATGTCTTAGGTCTAGGGTTGAGTCAATTTTGTCTTGAAAAGTCTTAGAAGACCAGCAGGCCAGAGGGATGTCTTTGATAGATCATCACTTCAATAATTTTCATCATTGTACAACTGAATTAGGACTTCTCTTCAAAACTCTATTTTGAAGATAAGTCGCCATCTCATTTTTGTAAAAATTGTCAAAATTTTCAGTTCTTCAATCGTTCAAGTGCAGCCTTGGTCTTCTTCGCTAGAGCATATCAGAGCTATCCCTACAAAAAATTATCAGAGAAAATCATTATTTCAACCAATTTTAAAAGGGGAAACCAAAAAGGTCAGAGCCTATTAATTTTGAAAAAGTGTCAACAACCAAACATAAGAAAATGGGTTTTGGGTTAAGCAAAAATCCACAAGGAGTCTATATGAAGATATTTCTCCTCATTTGCTACCCATTCCACATTCCAAGAGCAAATAGCATTGTTCTTAGGCGATTTTGTGAGTTTGTGAGCAAATTGGGCCGTTTCCAGGGCGCGCGGCGCATCAGGTTGGTCGCGCGGCGCATCAGTGGCGCGCGACGCATCAGGCGACAAATTCCAGTGCTATCTTACATGCACGTGACGCGTTGGGTGAGGCGCGCGGTGCATTGAAGTTTATGCCCAGACTTTGTCCAAAACACACTCAAACACCTCTTCTCACGCATCAAATCACAGGTAGGCTTTTATCCACGCTCATTCTTGGTTTTGAAAGGTTTATGTAAAGAAATTATGCTATATTTGCCATGAAAAAACCAAGTGTAAAAACCATCCTTGTCCATTAATTTGCTGTAAGGATTTAAATGCCAAGATTGCTGTAGGGTTTTCAAAAATAAATGTTGCCAAGGTTTTCCTATTTCCTTTGTTTCCCATCCCCTATATTCACCAATATTTTCCCCAATAATTCCTCATAGAACCCTACACTATCCTCCCTCAAATCCTAACCCCTCCCTTCTACTACAAACATATATTCCCTACCTCATCCCAAACCCTAAAACTTCAAGATTTCCATGCCCCTTCCCTTCCCTAAATTCCTTGTTTTATTTCCATTTTCCCCATTTCCCTAATGTTTTCCCTTTCTTAACAATTCCCTTGTATATTTGTGTCCCCTTGGTCACAGCATTTTGAGAAAAAGAAAAAGTCTATAGTTAATTTTGCACACAGTTGTATATCAACATATATATATTCCAGCTACCTTGTTTTTAAAGAACATGTCAGAGACCGAGTCAGTATATGAGCAGGATTATGATAGTGACTCTACACCGTGTCACACGGAATTTGTCAAGGGTGCGGACACGACTGACCTTCCTAGAAGTCTAAGACGTTCTAATGACAAACAAGACAAAATGGAGTGATCTTTCTCTAAATACACCTTTTACAACATGAAAACTACAAGTGTTTAGGCTTACCTTATTCCAAAACGCTGTTGTTGAAGTCCGTTCTTGACGATCCGGATGAGCTCCTCCTTCAAGTCAATTCCTGCAACCACAAACAATCAAACAATTACCAAGCACTTGCATTTCATATAATAAAACATATATTCAACATGCAGACCAAGGAACACATGAAATAACTCATTAACACAAGCTATTGAGAAAAATAAACCAGTTTGTATTAATAACGAAACAAAGAAACTCTTACAACCTGGCCTTGGTGTTGTGCAAGTTCCTCCCAGGGTCCATCAAGGGTTTTCCTCTACTTTGACAAAGCTCACCCTCTCCCAAGTAGAATCAAGTGAAGACAATCTCTCCTCACAAAGGTTCTAATGGAAGACCTAAATCCTGCAGCATTTACCCAAAGAAAATGTATAGCTCCAACCTCTTCTCCTTCTGGCTCAATGCCTTTATTTATAGTGCTGTAAAGAGGTTATTCAGGTCCACTATCAATGGGATCATCCCCCTCTTTGGGTGGGATAGCTCCCTTATTGATGGGATAAGTTCCCCCTTAATAGAGATACATGAACCAACTGGAGGCGCATCCATTTCATCAAACCGACCTCTAGAATGTTCTAGAAGTAACCACAAGTAACTTTTTCAAGATAAAACTCGCGCATTTTGCCTTTTACAGAGGGACGCACCTGTCCCTTAACATACAGAGCGTCCATGGACGCAGATTTTGTGAACATGGTCAGCGTCCCCGCAGGTAAGGCTAGAGAGAACCTGCGACCCCAGAGATAAACATAGTTTTTACAAGACTTTCTCTCTTCTTTGAGTTTGAGATGGATAACAGAGGCATGAGACTTGCCTAAGAGGGTAGCATGACTGTTGATTTGAGCCATACTAACTGTAAGTAGTCAAGGTGACATTTTTTAGTGTAACAGATTGCCCCCTAAAGTGCGAAGCCTGGAATAGAGTAGGGTTTTGTAATTCTAGGAAGGGTGAAGCGCTTTATCATTTCAAGGATTGTCTTGTGGATGGCCTGGTTGGAACCTGCAATTTTCAACACAAAATACATGGATAAGATTATATCATCACTGAGGTAGGCATTCCCATACTCAGATTCAAAACTTTAACTAATGGACTAACTATTCTGATACAGGAATGATCTTGCAGTACATCATTTTAATAGACTTTTGTAGACACAGTATGGACGCAGCCATCTGTTTATGATTAGTCTACATAGATAATGAATACAAAACTCCTCGCAGCCTGGATGGTAGAAACTAGATCCAGGGTCTTCACTTCTACTTCCCGAATTGGTACGATTCTAGCCATGTGATTAAATGATTCGATGTCGAACATGGTAGAAACCACTTGATTACCAGTCAATGATGTAAACTGTTAACAAGCGTGAGAGAAACCACCAGTAATGTCAATGGTTCTCAAAGTACCAAGCACAACCCGTGAAATGTGAATAGATGTTTTGATGTCGAACACTTCACGGAATCCTTTGATCGAAAGTCAATGATGTAAACTGACGTCAAAGGCGAGAAACCTGCCATTGATGCATGCAGACTTCAAGGTACTGTCGATTCCTAAGTCATCTTTCTAGATAATGTGTCGATGTCGATAGAAAGCGACCCGTTGCAGGCAAGCCCGCAACACGAAATCATTGTTCAAGTTGAAGAAATGTTGCTGTAAGGACTGACTCAGGGATGGTCAAATGGATGACAAGTATTTTGCAGATGAAAGTTTTGCTTGCAGACCTCTTGAACACATAACGACACAACAGATGGCTTGGTGACGAATAACTCAAAGTTAATCCCCGGAACCCGGTTAAAGATTTTCAAAGTGGTTTGGTCAACTGTGAGGTAAAAGATTTCCCAACCCAGGTGAATGAAAAGTGTCGTGTTCAAGAGTGGTAATAAAGTTTCTTCTGAGACAAAAGGTGACAAACAGGTTCATTCTTCTCTCTTTTCCCCCACCATTTCTGGCAAGTACCTCTTTATTTTTAACAAGCTTGAGGAGGATAACATATGCTTGATTATAAGCTCATCCTTCGGACGAGTCCAACCTAGTTTAAATTCGAACCCTAGGAAGGAGTGGTTCGTTCCTGTTTGTAATTGAACAGGTCCTCTACTGTAAAAGTTTAACGAGCCCAGTATAGGAGAAACTCGGCGTTTTTCATTTTTAGAGAGTCTGAAAAAACTAAAGGAGACTCCACGTTGAACTTTTTCGTATATTTGTGTCCCTCAAGCCCGAAAAAGTATAAAATAATACCTGGGGGAACCGCTTGATCTTGCGACCAAGGAGTACTTTCATAATAGTGTCGTTAACCTGAAAAGTAAAAAGCGATCAAGGACACGTCGTTTTATTTCCTTATCGAGTTCGAAACGACAAAAACCCGGCAATCTTTTCCTGATTTTGCGGTCAGAAAAGAGCTAAAAGGGGACCGTCTTTTAATTCCGTTTTAACGAGTGAAAAAGAAACACTCGGCGATCTTTTCATGTTTTAGGAGTCAGAAAAGGGCTTAAAAGATGACTCTGATATTTTTGTTTGTGAAAAATTACAATTTCCCTCGAAATCCCTTTGTCCTGCACAAAAGCAACACATTACTCATACCTGTTTAAAATAGGCAAAAATACATTCAAAAACATCTTTTCATGGTAAAAAATGAACTAATTCATCCAAAAAACCTATAAAAAGACCTTTTACCATGTCATTTTTACCGTTTCACTGTTGAGGTTGAAAAAGGAGCTTTTGACAAGAAACTTCCCGTGGTCGCTGCGGAAAATCTGACCGTCGGAATCGAACGCCGTCTCATCCAGGTATTTTACACATCCTACTCTGCATTTCTATCCGTTTAGAATTAATTTTTAGGTCTTAGTTTCATTTTTTGGGGGGTTTTGGTTTTGGAATGCGCCTCTCGGCGGACGCAGGTGCCCTTCGGGTGACCTGCGTCCCCCGACTTTTTCTCATACGGGAAAACGGTCGGAAGACGCAGCCCGCCTTCAGGCCAGCTGCGTCCGGGCGCCCTGTGCTACAAAGCCGGGGTGCGTCCTCCGAGAAACGCGCATTTCAAAACCCCAACTCTCTCAAAAAACCACCAAAAATTCCCAAATCAATTTCTAATTGCTATTTTTGATATGCAGGGCATTAATCATGTTAGACTGGAGAGAAAGAGAGCATGTAGAGGAAGATGAAGCTGCAATAAATCATCAACCTTCCCTGGATGCCCTAAGAGCATGCGGATTATACAAATATTGGACCATACCGGGCATGAGGGGCCAGGTAAGATTCTTGGAATGGCTGGTTGAGCGATGGAACGTACAAGAACAATGCTTTTACATAGGAGGGCACCAGCTCGAGATAGAGCCCTCGGATGTATACTTTCTCACTGGCTTGCCAAACAGAGGTGAGCAACTCAGTCTTGCGGGGACTAGGCCGGGTGGCCAATCCCTTGATAGTCTCCGCGAGGATTGGTGCACACGTGGGGCTCACCATTCAAAAGGCATAGAGATAAAACACATCACTCTACCGGAACTCAAAGTCATAGCGTTCACGGTTACCAGAATTTGCGGCGCGGCCGCTTTACACATTGCTTCCGGATCCCAAATGCGGATGGCAATTGACTGTTACCAAGGCACCATTTTCAACTGGTGTGAAGCTGTGTCGGCTCATATGAAGAGCCAACTGACCAAGGCAAAGAACGGACGACTAAAGACTTTTGGATATGGGCCTATAGTCGTGAGCTTTGCCTTGGAGAGAATTCCAATGCTGATCCCTCAGCAACTCACTGTTGATATCTTGGGTCCCCAGCAGCCAAAGCTGATACGATGGGTTGCGGTGATGGCCCGGCATCCTGACGAGGGCGCGACAGTAGTTC
This sequence comes from Pinus tabuliformis, assembly GCA_031772625.1. Lineage (NCBI taxonomy): Eukaryota > Viridiplantae > Streptophyta > Pinopsida > Pinales > Pinaceae > Pinus > Pinus tabuliformis. The sequence continues at coordinate 411,170,146 of CM062809.1, read as the reverse complement.
GATTCTCAGATAGTTATTTTGACTGGTTAGAGGGCCAGCTTTTTGTGATACAGGACTTTCCGTATGCCGGAATGGATTTCAGAGGTGATCCGGACATGGTTCTTCCACAGGGAGAACAATGGGACGACAGAGGTACTTTTTATTTTCACAAGTTTTCTAGTTATGTATTTTTTGTATTTTTTATATATATCGTCTCAAAACTAATAGTAAATCTTTCAAAATGCAGATGTTGGTCCACAGCGTCCAGCCAACCTCCGGCCTTATGATAGACTACATCCAGCTGCACCGGTACCGGCCCCACAGGACGCGACAGCAGAAGTACTAGCTGAGTTGGAGCATGATCTAGAGCGTCTCACGGCAGATATACCTGAGACTACTATGGACGACATTCCTATCAGGCTTCAGCGCTTCGTAGTCGCGGTCCCTGGACCGTTTAGGAGATTTTTGCGTAAGGTAGCCCGCGCAGTGGTGTCGTACAGAGAGCACCACCAGTGATTGACTAGTCACTTTTGTAGTCACATGTGACATTTTTGACTTTTTGTACTATCATTTTGCCGATCATAAGGTGTTTTCAACCTATGATCGAAGACGATGTATATATTTTTTGACACACTTCTATCTATATATATCACTATTACCGGCTTATCTTGTTTAACATATGTGATGAAATGTTTTTAAATTTACTTGCATGATTATCGTAAATGTCTGTCCAACATTCGAGAAGCAATTGCATCTGCTAATGTATTCAAAGACCTTGGAATATGTTGATATTCAATGTAATCAAATTCACGTTCCAAGAGACGCACTCTCAAAAACAACCTTAATAACACAGGATTTCTAATGGCATAAACTCTATTAAGCTGTAATACAACAAGTTCAGAATCTAACCTCACTATCAAACGTCGAATTCCAAATGAAATAGATTCGGATAATAATTCAACCACTGCACTGTATTCTGCAATGTTATTCGTTGTTTGACCGAGGCTTACCCCATGCATAGAAACTAACTCGTCAGAGGGCGAATAGATAACCCAAGCTGCGGAAGAGATATTCCGTGTATTACGACAAGCACCATCAGCAAATCCAATGTATGTTTGGAGAGGCGTCGACATCTACAATATCAAGAGTAAAACCAAGATAAGCCAGAATAATGACGAAAAACCACACTCGCTAAGCTAAGCACACTGACTAAACTAACACACTTGCTAGCTAGAAAGGAAATCTAACCTATCTAAAAATTTCTCCATACCCATCATTTTAAGCATAATACCTCTTTAGGTAAAGTCCATTTCTGGGTTTACCCAAAGAGTCCCCATCAAAATCAACTAACTCATAAGCCCCTTTTGCTAGCTTTCGCTTTACAATGTAGGGCCCATGCCACATGGGAACGAATTTTCCGGCACCTAGCTTATCGTTAGCTTGATCATATAATAGTACTAGGTCTCCTTCCGAAAAACTTCGAGGGGTTACATTTTTATCGTACTGAGCTTTCATTCGTTTCGCGTGAGTCTCGATAGCTAAAGTAGCGTCACGTCGAGTCTCATCTAATTTAGCCAAGTATAATAACCGTTTCTCCTCTTCGGAAGTAGCTGGAAGTAATTCGACAGCCATTTGAAGTGATGGGATTTCGCATTCAATAGGTAACACAGCTTCTAAGCCATAAACTAGCTGGAAAGGGGTGAAACCTGTTGAATTTTTCACTGAAGTTCGATATGCCCATAGCGCCGAAAATAACATGTTATGCCAATTCGTTCGATGGATACCAATGATCCGTCGAATCATGATGACTAGAACTTTGTTGATTGACTCAACCAAACCGTTGGCTTGCGGATAATAAGGAGTAGAGCTATCGTGGCGCAAACCAAGCTGGCTTGTAAGCTCAGTCATCATGACGTTTCGAAAATGGCTCCCATGGTCAGTAATGATTGCTTGTGGGACACCAAACCTAGTTATGATATGATTGAATACGAAAACTGCAGCTGTCTTGCCGCTTGCGTCGAATGTAGGCATCGCCTCGGCCCATTTTGTAAAATAATCAACCGCGAGGATGATATACGCATGCCCCCCGGCCGAGTGAGGGTTACAAGTAATAAAGTCAATGCCCCATTTGGCGAATGGACCAGCGGCAATTATAGGGTGGAGAGGAGCAGGTGGAGCGCGCATCTTTCGATCAAACACTTGACAGTTGTGGCATGTTCTGACAGCAAGGATACAATCTTTAAACATAGACGGCCAGAAATAGCCAGCGCGCAACACCTTCTGAGCTGTGGCATACCCAGACATATGACCGCCACATGCTCCAGAGTGACAATCATTCAAAACTCTCTCAGCCTCTTCGTGAGTTAAACAACGTCGAAAAACTAAGTCTGCCCCCCGGCGATAAAGTGTATCTCCAATAATTCTGTATTGCTGGGATCGAAACCGAATTTTTCGACGGTCTTCCTTGGAAGCTTCAGGCCGAAAGGTTTGGGTTTGGAGATAGATGATTATATCCCCATACCACGGATCTAAAGTGCTAATAAGAAACAAAGATTCGTCCGCAATGGACTCCTCTGCCACAGTCTCTGTGTCAGCACTCGGGAAATCACACATCAATTCCGCAAAAACTAAAGATTTCTTAGACTTGGACTTCTCGAACTCCAAGTCGAACTCTTGCAGGATAACAATCCATTTAGAGTACTTGCCCCCTAGCAGTTGTTTTGTCAAAATATAAATCATAGGGTTGCAATCCGAAATAACTGTAGTCTTGCGGAGAAGAATGTAGTGACGAAAACGCTGGACAGCTTGAACGGCTGCCAGGGCCAATTTCTCCACATGCGAATATTTTAACTCAGTGGGATTTAAGGTTCTACTAAGATAATATATCACATGCTCTGCTTTGAATTCATCTTCTTGAACTAACACCATTCCAATGGTGGAATGCGAAGCTGCGAGGTATAAGAAGTAGTCCTGGTTGTAGTTGGGAGGATGCAATAACGGTGCATGGGTCAACGCGTGTTTTAATGCATCAAAAGATTGTTGGGCAATCTCGTCCCAAAAGAATTGTGCGTTCTGTTTCAACAACCGTGTAAAACCTTTAGTGACCTCGGCGTAGTTTGGGATGAATCGGCGTAAAAAGTTCGCTTTCCCTTGCAAACTTTGGAGTTGGCGCAAACTCGAAGGAGGAGGCAATTTGATGATAGCCTCGACTTTCGAGGGATCGACGCGAATGCCGGCTTTTGAAACAACAAATCCCAGCAATCGACCTGTTTCTATACAGAAAACACACTTGTGGGGATTCAACCGAATTCGATAATGCCTACACCTCATAAAGATTGCTCGTAGGTGGACAAGGTGATCAGCTCGATGTAAAGAATGAGCAGGCAAATCATCGAGATAGGGTTGCACAATGTGCTTGATGTCATGAAATGCATAAGACATCGCCCGTTGAAAAGTGGCCCCGGCATTCTTAAGTCCAAAAGGTAATTTGCAATAAGCAAATGTCCCCCATGGACAAATGAATGCCGTTTTTGGTTGATCGGCAGGTAGAATATTGATTTGATTATAGCCTGAGAAACCATCCATGAAGGAAAACATCTCACTTCCGGCACAATCATCAATAATTTGATCGATATAAGGCGTAGGATAGTTGTCTTTTGGACAAGCTCGATTGATATCCCTATAGTCGATACAGATTCTTATTGTTCCTTGTTTTTTATTGACGGGAACAATATTCGATACCCAATCCGTTAACGGGATCGGATAAATGAAACCTGCTTTCAACAGCTTTTCGACTTCTGCTTTAATCGCAGCCGCTTTTCGAGGGTGAATCTGACGCAACCGTTGCCGAATGGGTTTAGCATCCGGGTAGGTTTTGATTTCATGAACAACAATGGCAGGATCAATTCCCGGCATTTCCTCGTAAGACCAGGCAAACACGTCGCGGAATTCTTGGAATAGGGCCTTGTAAGTTTGGATTTCTTCTTCAGTACATGCGGCACCTATATGAATGTTCTCCTCGATTCCGGGCTTCACTGAAATATCAATGGGAATAGTACGAGAAATATTCCCTAAATTCAGCTCTGAATCAGAATGTTTCGTTGGATCCTGAGCGTCTTTGACATATTCAGCGGTAAAGATAGATGAAAAATCATTTTCAAATGCATCATCCTTAGGTAAAAACGAAGATCTGTGATGGAGATCTTCCCATGGTAGATCATCTACACTTAGGATTTCGCGAAGTTGTTCGTCAGATGACACTTCTTCGGGAAACGTTATCCGTTCTAAGGGTGAGGTGAAAAGTGACTCTTCACTGACCACATTCATTTGGTCGGTTCGGTTGAATGAAATCGGTAAAAGACATAAGAGCTTCATAAGCAATCTCATACGGACTCAACGGCATAACATCACCGAGTGAGTCTAGCTCAGAGTCAGATGGAACATACCAAGGATCATCATAAATAATGTTTTCTGACGTGATCATATGAATTGTTGCAAACGAAGGGTCTGCATTGAGTGGAGGGAGAGGAAAAGTTCCCAGTAAACCGGAATCCTTAACTAAACCTACACCAATGTCCCTATAAGGGATTGTCGTTTTACCAACATGCTGGATAGTTTCTGAAGAGGTTGGGTCGGATGAAAAGTATGTCAGCTGATCAATAGTCACGATCTTACCGTTATGTGGAAACTTAATGACTCTGAAGACCGATGAAACGACCGCTGTCATAGCATATGACCAACTTCGACCCAAAAGAAGGTTGTAGTCTAGAGGGGCATCAACCACTTCCACATCCAGACTAACGGTTTTACCTTCGACCCCTATAGGCAATTCTTGTAGAATACCAAACGGACGGAACCCACGGCCATCAAAGGCCTTAAGGATGGTGGGGGATTGGTTCAACGAAGGAGAACCAAGCGATCTCCAACATTGAATCGACATAATACACGTAGAAGCTCCCTCATCAATCACAGTCCGATGAATAGGCCTGTTTTTGACTATCACTGGAATTTGGAAAGCCATTTGATGGGGGAGACGCGGTGTACTACTTTCTAGATCAAAGATCATTAGGTTCGGGTCCTGAACATCGACAGCTCCAATAGCCGACAAAAGCAATTTTCGTTGCGCTGGACATGATTGCAGCACTTCGAGTGCCGACATTGCTGAAGGTGAAACAGCTAAGTCTTCAACAATGTTGTAATTCTGGGCTGCTCTCGCATGTGGATTGAAAGCAGACCTTCGAAGTACACCCTTGGCGGGCGGCTTAATCACTAAGTCTGGGTTAGGTTTTTCGATCTGTAGTGGATCGGAACCAGGAGCTGAGGTTGATGGGTTAGAGAGAAGATTCTGCTTCCTTACCATCAACAGGAGCCTTACTACCATAATCTTGCGATCGAGTCGCAATCCTGACATGAGACATCATCAAAATGGGTTCTTCACTGGCATTCGAAGAAGAACCTATCATCTTATTCTCCTGCTCTGGAAATGGATTTTTTAACACAGCAGGAGTGGGAGAACCTTTGACTATTTTCACTACCTCGGCCCGATGAGGGCAGTCTCTCGTAAAATGATCTTCTTCACAAATAAGACAAGGATATCGAGGTTTGCGTTTTTCGTCATTGGTTTCCGACTTTTCCGTTTTCTCCTTTGGAGCCTTGTCTGCTTTAGCCTTCTTCTTTCCTTTCTTCTTTCCACCGTTTTTTGATTTGGCCGTAGATGACTCTACAGCGTGAATGTCGGCGGTAAGTTCAGGAGGAGAAGACTCTCCTGTCGGAGAATCAGGCAAAGTGATAATTGGAGTATTGGAGGTCTTGGAAGACTTCTTCTTACTCTTCGTAGTCACGATACCAATCATACCATCAGCGGCATGAGATCCCGAAGGAGCAGCAGCGATTTGGTTTGACTTTGGAAGATCCGGAATTTTCTCGTGTAACGTACCCGACTGAGTGTAAACTAAGTCAAGGTATTGTGCCTGAGCAATGACTTGCTCCTCAGTAACTACTCCGGCCTTAGCTACATCTTCAGTAATTCTTGGTAATAATGATTTGACAAACCATTCAGCTAAGATTTGGTCCGGGATAAAAACTTTCACTAATCTTCTTCGACGTCTCCACTCATGAATGTGATCAGAAATGTACGTGGATGTCGATTGTTTTAGCGAAGTTAATAATTCTGTACCATTATCGTATCTGACTGGTAACTGAAAATGAGTTAAGAACGAGGTAGCTAACTGGCTAAAGTTGTAAAAAGAGGCCCGTGGTAACTCAATGTACCACTTGGCTGCGAGACCAATGAGTGTACGCTGGAAAAGACGTAAGCGGATGGAATCATCTGAGATGGAATTTGATGCACACCAGAGGTGGTAAGTCATCACGTGATTAGACGGATCCTCTCCAGACTTACCTTCGAACTTGGGTATATCGCTGGGCAACTTATTTGGCATTGGCGGCCAGAACTGAAGATATTGAATTGGATCGTTCGTTAGGCGCGTCAAGTCGGGTAAATCTAAAGTCGCAATAAACGGTAACTGCCGGTTAGGATCTCTAAAACTCTGAGTCACAATACCAGCCCCAGGAGGAGGATATCCAGGATAACTAGGAACAGGAGTCGCATTTGGGATATTATATCCTCCTGGAAAACCAGGATTAACCGGACCGTACTGGGGTTGCTGAGGTTGTTGATAAGTGTACCCAGGATACGGTTGATACTGGTAAACCGGTTGTTGGGCAGCTTGCCCAGGTTGATACTGTCCCTGGTACGGAGGTTGAACAAATTGAGGTTGAGTAGTAACAACCGTACTTGTACCAGGTTGGCCTGCAGGCATCTGGACTGTGGTTTGAACCGTGGGTCCAGACAACGGTACAGATGTCTGAGGAGTGGTTACAGGGACAGTAGAAACCGGAGCTGCCGATACTCCAGAAGTAAGCATGGTAGATGAAGCGGTAGTTGCTGCAGCCGTGTGAGGTGGAGTACCAGGTGCAATTGGCGGCTGAGTAACTACAGAAGTTACAGGGGTCTGAACACTTGACTGGACAGGTTGCGGTTGCTGGGGTGGACCAGGAACTGCAGGTTGTCCTGCTTGAGGTACCGACTGTATACTTGGTTGCGACATCTGTTGACCCTGTGACGGATCCCATGTTAACATTCCAGGGTATTGACTCGTAACAGGTTGAGGATACTGAGATCCATAGCCGTATTGAGGATAGGGTTGATAACTGTAAGGTGCAGTCCCATATGATTGCCCTTGAGGTGGTTGATAACCTTGACCAGGGTATTGACCCGTAGGTTGATAACCTTGAGGTAAATACGAATACTGGGGTTGACCTTGACCTTGAGGTTGGTATCCTTGAGGTTGATACCCTTGGGGTTGATACCCTTGGGGTTGCCATCCTTGAGGTTGCCATCCTTGAGGTTGATATTGATACTGAGGTTGACTTTGGGGTACATATTGAGGCTGGGGTTGATACCCTTGGGGTTGATACCCTTGAGGTTGCCCCCCAGTCACGAATGAAGTACCTTGAGGTTGCCCCCCAGGCGGTAATTGGCCACCTTGAGGTTGGTTAATGGGAGTTGAACCTGACATCATATAAACGTCACCTATACTCAATGGTACATTACCACTGTTTCCAACTAATAACCCATGATCAACGGGTTGAGGAGATGCTCCCGCAAAGGTACCAGAAAGTGATTGATACCCAGTAGGAACAGAAGGACCGCCATGTAAAAATGATTCAGGACTTTGTGAAAACACAGATGACTGACCAGACATATTTACAGGAGAATGAATTCCTCTAGGTGGAACCGGAGTACGAGGTGTAGAAAAACCTACTGAGTTGTCTAAAAAATTGGTTAATGCAAGGTACCAAGATTCACTTCTAGGAGGACTGTAAAAGATGGATTCACGCTCCCTTAGATCAAGGGTAATTAGATCTTCAGAATCAGAAACGCCTATTTCTTCCTCTGGAACAAGTTCTTCTATAGCAATTAATCCAACAGGAAGATTTTCGGTGATAATTCTTTCTATTCTTGGTGAATCAGGAACACTAGGAGTTGGAGTAACAGGTTCGGAAATTTCAGGTTCTTCGCCTGTTTCACTGGCAGATGAAAAACTACCAGCAAGCTCGGAAACTGTAACAGCTTCGGGATTGTAACCTGTTTCTAAACTTTGGTAATCTGGATGGACTACCAAGGAAATTCTCCTTCTTCAGGTGATCCTACTCTACTGCCACTAGGAGGAGTTACAAGGACCTTTAACCCTTCTAAATGACCCGGAATGTCTTCAGGAGATTCACCCCGCGATTTACGGAGTTTTCTTAACAAATCTATTCCGGTAACAATCTCAGGAGACTTGCCCCGAAGTCTACGGGACTGTCTCGGTAATTCCGCCACAATTAAAGATTTTAACTACAACACACGAAAACAAAGTAAAAATTTCAAATCAAACCACCTAAAGTCTTCTAAAGAAGCAAACAAATTTGAAGCACACGCCTAAATAATCTAGAGCGTCAAACCACACACAAACAGTAGTCTTCCGGACCAAAAGCGCTAGTTGGTGATTAGGCCCAACCTCGCAGGATTCAGTACAGAAATGGTGGGTGGAACAGTTACCCCGGCAACCTGCTTAATGAATAGACTGGACCAAGTTCCTCCACTTTAACCGTCTCGAAGTGAAGCGAACCCCCCAGAAAATCCAAGTGAGTATAACCGACGTCTGCTCCAGGTACAGTGGGACCTTCCCTCCACCGTCACCTTGGGTAGAATCCTAGATATTATGGCCACTAAGGTTACCAATCACAACAATTACACCTGGGGGAACAGTCTAAACTCCGACAGCACGCAAGGGCAGAGTAGCAAGCTCCAATCCCCTTACCGGCTCCTTGACAACAATCCAAGGTTTACCGATAAGTGACCCCTGGCTCCTCGACAATGGTTAATCCGAGGTTTACCGTTTGTAATACGTACTGCCTGGCGTCGTTCCCAACGAGGGAGGAATGATCCCCTCACTGGTTCGGACACGAGCTCGTGCTTCTCCTTTAAGAGGAGCTTTCCCAGAATGTAACTGAAACAATTGGATTTGTTCTACTCAAGATAGACTATCTGTTTGGTTTTGTAGTCTTGGAGAGTTAAGTACTCACCTACTCCAAGACCCTAGCCTAAGCTATGTTGGTGCTTCAGAGCCCTAGAAAAATAAAGATTACTAGATTGATTTTAATTTAAGCGTTACTTTTAAGGTTGTTTCTTAAGTCAAAAGGTGATGGAAGTGAAACCAGTGGTGTGTTGACTCGACTCGAAACCACTACAAAATGCACCTAGAATGATTTATCCACTACTTTACTTTTTCGATGAATTGCTTAACTAAAAAGTTGAGAGAATGCAATCTTTATAAAAGCAACTTCTTAATTGAAGACAATCAAAGAAACAATTCGTTTGTCTTTTCCAAGCATAAAAACATAACCTCTCTTTACATGCACGAAAAAAACTCTTTTCTTCTTTCGAAAACAAAAAGCTACTTGAAACAAGACTTTTTAAGAAGATGTTTTTGTATTTTTCTTTTAATAAAGCAAATAAATCTAATATAACCAAAAATCAATCTTAACAACTCTTAAAATCTATGAAAATGCACTCATAAGCAAACTAAAGGCAAATTTACTCTAAGCAATCTTAACGAGGCCAAAACTAACAATGATTATTTCTAAGGTGTTTTACTTGATCACAATCAAATCAAGGACTAGCTTATTGCAGAACCAAAAACTAGTCAAAACAAAATTCTAATCTTTTTGTTCTTTTTGTAAAATGGAAATCAATACTTTATAAACAAGCAAATCGAAATTTGACCCAAAACAACTCAAATGGCAAGTTGCTCACAAAAGGAGACTTTACGACAGGCCCGACTTCTAAGAAGGTTGACTAACCAGAGAGATCTAAGGCTGGACAACTTTCTACTATCAAAGTCACTACAAAGCCTTTCCAAAAATCAAACCCTAGGTCTAAACTTCGTTGAAAACCACTAAAACACTCAAAGCTCACAAAACTAGTTCAGGTGAAAATTCTTGACAGGGTACTAAAGGATCTGGGCAGAAAACACTAAGGAAAAACAAAATCTAAAAGCAATTTAAAGCAAAAATGGAATTTTCTTAAGTTTTACAGGAAGACGCAGGCAACCCGTTGTCACAGGTGCGGCCCCGCTCTGTGCAGACGGCAACAGCGCGTCCAAAGACGCACTGTGCAGTACTCAGAGAGTGCGTCCTTCTGGAAAAATGAAGAAAAACCAAATCTAACTAAATCTAAAGCTAAGCCACCCAAATACTAATTCTCACAGTCAAAAACCAGAAAATAAAAATGATTTTCTCAAAGCAAAGTTCATATAAAGGAAAAGACTCTCTCATTAATGGATTCCCCAGCGGAGTCGCCAATTTGTCACACGGAATTTGTCAAGGGTGCGGACACGACTGACCTTCCTAGAAGTCTAAGACGTTCTAATGACAAACAAGACAAAATGGAGTGATCTTTCTCTAAATACACCTTTTACAACATGAAAACTACAAGTGTTTAGGCTTACCTTATTCCAAAACGCTGTTGTTGAAGTCCGTTCTTGACGATCCGGATGAGCTCCTCCTTCAAGTCAATTCCTGCAACCACAAACAATCAAACAATTACCAAGCACTTGCATTTCATATAATAAAACATATATTCAACATGCAGACCAAGGAACACATGAAATAACTCATTAACACAAGCTATTGAGAAAAATAAACCAGTTTGTATTAATAACGAAACAAAGAAACTCTTACAACCTGGCCTTGGTGTTGTGCAAGTTCCTCCCAGGGTCCATCAAGGGTTTTCCTCTACTTTGACAAAGCTCACCCTCTCCCAAGTAGAATCAAGTGAAGACAATCTCTCCTCACAAAGGCTCTAATGGAAGACCTAAATCCTGCAGCATTTACCCAAAGAAAATGTATAGCTCCAACCTCTTCTCCTTCTGGCTCAATGCCTTTATTTATAGTGCTGTAAAGAGGTTATTCAGGTCCACTATCAATGGGATCATCCCCCTCTTTGGGTGGGATAGCTCCCTTATTGATGGGATAAGTTCCCCCTTAATAGAGATACATGAACCAACTGGAGGCGCATCCATTTCATCAAACCGACCTCTAGAATGTTCTAGAAGTAACCACAAGTAACTTTTTCAAGATAAAACTCGCGCATTTTGCCTTTTACAGAGGGACGCACCTGTCCCTTAACATACAGAGCGTCCATGGACGCAGATTTTGTGAACATGGTCAGCGTCCCCGCAGGTAAGGCTAGAGAGAACCTGCGACCCCAGAGACAAACATAGTTTTTACAAGACTTTCTCTCTTCTTTGAGTTTGAGATGGATAACAGAGGCATGAGACTTGCCTAAGAGGGTAGCATGACTGTTGATTTGAGCCATACTAACTGTAAGTAGTCAAGGTGACATTTTTTAGTGTAACACACCGGAGGTAAATGTACCTAATGTGCCACGGAGGTATCACAAAGGTGGCAAAAGTGGACAGCATGTTAGGGAGGAGCCTACCTCTTTGGCTCAATTGCAAGCTTGTCCACTTGCAATGGACTGTTTTCGGTATCAATCATGTTTTGAATACTGTGAGTGGATATCACAAATCCGGCATCATCGGGAACTAGTTCGTTTATTTGTTCTACATTTGTAGGATGGTCATGTAAACCTTGCCGGAGTGAATTTCACCTTGTCACCTGAGACTATTGCTCAGGCCACTGGGATACCAAATGTAGGGGAGGAATGGAGTAAACGCCAGCAGTTAGACAGATTCTACTATGAGCCATATATCAAGCCCGGGTATATAAGACATTTGAGTGTAATTTTTCCTTTCAGATTCCGAAAGGATGAGTATGCACCATTGATGAAACTCATCATCCGATATTTCAGTTGCGAGGGCAGATTCTCACGACTCTATGCGTACCATGTTCGTTTGTTGATGCATTTCACAAGGGTACGTATGATGAACATTCCGTTTTTCATGTGTCGCAACATAGAAAGGATGGTACCTTTAGTACAAAGGAAGAGCCGAGCACATCAGCATAAGAGAATCTATCATTATGCACTGATTAAAATCGTAGTGATGCATCAGTTGGCACAGCAGGGCATTACTTGGGAAGATTTCATCTCCCGTGATTACTTTGCAGCATTACAGCCACCTCCCGAGATAGTTCATGATGAGGGAGGACCTTTACACTAGCCAGACATTCCTGAGACTGAGCATATAAGTGCTCCTCCATATGTGACATACCAGCGAGGCTACAGGGCCTTATTTGCATCTACACGACGAGTACTATCTCCACCCGGGGTGAAAGGGGTCTCGTTGACTTCATCAGCACAACGAGTGTTATCTCCACCTCGTGTGGAAGGGGCCTCGCTTTCGACAGCAACACCGCAGGTACAGGATAAGGGCAAGAAGCCCAAGCATGAGGAGAGGCCTTCAGGTGAGCCATCAGGTTTTGTTACTATTCATGATGATGAGACAGCTTCATAATCAGAGAAGACCGAATATATCAGGGATCTAGAGCAGTCGAATAAATAGCTTTAGGACCAGCGCGTGATCATAGAGCTACAGAACATCCGTGAGAATCGCCAAGCTGCCCAACATAGAGAAATTGAGTTCACCTCTCTAGAGCAACATGTAAATGAGGATCAAGAGGCTAATCTCGAGAGGGTCAACATCTACTTGGACGAAAAGCTGAAAAAGGCCAATAGAGACAATGCATTATTGAAACACATGGCTATGCATTACAAGGTCTGGAACCTAGTTTGCAAGGCGCGAATTAGGAGTCTTAAGGCAAAATTGAAGAAAGCGGTCAAGAAACAAAAAAGACAAAAGTGTTATAGACATTTTTGTGCCTTACAGCTATAAGCATGAAATGTCCATAATCCAAGGGATCCAAAGTCCCTAAACATGTTGTTCCTACCCCTAGAGGAACAAGGCTAACAAACCATAGCAATTCACAGAAGTTCTCCACTAGAAACTGCTCAAAAACAAGTCAATTCAGGATCAATTCAGAAGCTCCACTACCTGCCTGCATTGAAATGCAGAGGCTACACTGGCTAGTTGCATTGCAACGCAGGTGGAAGCACTACCAGGGTGCGCTGAGCAGGAAATGACAAATGTCAGGGTCTCTTGTGAGAGGTGTCAAGACTGTGGAAGCTTCCAGAATCTTCCTCCATGACACTTGCCTTGCTGAGTTCGACTAAGTGATGAGTAAGAGGCTCTTAGTCTCCAAGTGGAAGTAAGAACTGACAGAGAGAGAGGACACTAGTCAGATCACAAGCTGACTCATCCTCAATCCAAACATCTATATATGGATCTCTTCTCCATGAGATCTAGAGGCTGGAATTTTGTTATTGCAAAGAATTGCTGTTGGTTTGAGATTGGAATCATTGGGTGCTTAATGCATTGAAGGGAGGTGAAGATAGGAATTTCATTTGCTGGGAAGGAGATGCTGGATTGGAACTCTCTTGGTTGTATCTCCTCCTGAACCTTGTTATTCATCAATAAAGCTATCTTGGTTTATCCTATATGCTGATGTGTCTTTGATGTATGAATGCATTAGTGTATTTGGTTTATTTCTAATCCTGAACTAGTTATGAATATGAATCTATGTCTTTGTGTAGTGTTCCCTTCTTGTGATCTTGCAGGAACCTGTTGAAGCTGGGCGAGAGAGAAGGAAAGTAGCTAGGAGCTCTCAAAGAGAAGAGAAGCCGGATCGAGGGACAAACGGAAGACACCGGTTAGTCCATCCATCTCTCTTCATTCTTATTTCATAAAGGAAGAATACTAGAATAGCTGTCTCTGTTTGTTGCTAAGGCACTGTCACACCTTAGGTGGATAGGATCGTCCTGCATAGGCATTTTTCCCCACAACAAATTGGCGACTCCACTGGGGAGATCTGTTTAGTCATTTTATTTGTGTTTCTATCATTGTTTGTTTCATAGACTCAACAACAACAATCAAACTGCATCTGCTATTCTCAGATGCAAAGTAGACAGCTGCTGCTTTGATCCAATCACTAGATTTGTCTATGATCTGAACAATGGACTCACAAATGATTTGATGATCCTTTGTGATAGATCTTAGTCCTCCTTCAAAGCATCCCTTTGATTGTACCTTGCTTGTTGCTTTGATTTGGCCTGAAACTGTAGATTAAATAGCAAACCGTGACCCAGAACCCAGTGAGGAACTCTCGTTTCTTCTTCAGCGCAGGCTCTGTGAAGAGACTCTGCATTTCAACGCAGTTCCCGTGAAGGCTACCTGCGTTGAAATTCAGTTTCCCTGTTATACAGGTGCGCTGATCCAGTTAGGCCTTGTGCAGTTGCGGTTCTCTGCTCTATTTTGCCTTGTTTTGATCTCTGATTTTTGCAGCCTGTAACCAGCATAGGTACCTGTCTGATAGCCCCTTTTCTCTGCTTAAATTCCGCCTCCTTTTGTACAAAAGACTGTGAGTGTTTTTATGTGTTTGTGGCATCATTTACAGTTTCCCTTTGCAAGAGTGAGATAGTCATCCTGTAGCCCTTGATTCAGATCTATTGATTGTGATCTTAGGAGAGAGTTCATTGGCTGTTTACAGTTGGTTATACATTCATTTTTGCTTTTGGTTTGAGTTTGTCTCTTTTGAGTGTCAAAACAAGTATTCATTTCGAAAATCGTTAAGTGTTGTAATCTCTTCTACCATTTCTGATTTCGAAAAAGTAAACTTGTTTGTATTTGTCATTTAAAAGCAAATTCAAAGTTGTGCAAAAAGCTTTCTTTTTAGGCATCAATATTAAGAAAGTGGAAAACAAACACTTGCATTGTGCATTTGCATCTTGATAGTTTGCATGATTGATTTAGGGAATGTGCATTTAGAGTGTGCTGATTGCTCTCTGAGAAAAGATGGTGTCTTTCTTTTCCCTTTGTAGCTAGGATTTTCATTGTTGAAAAAGAGATAAAATTTGCTTATCATCTTTTAGATTGCATTTAGGAAGTTGTCTATACATCTCGTGGTGAACCTCAAAAGGAAAACTTCTAAGAAAGATCAACATAAAAGAAACTGAATGAACTTAATAACGCTTTGTAACATAACGCACAACATAGAGGTCTAGGCTAGAGACGTTTTTCGGCGTCGTAAAATTTGGTATCTGTTGGCCTCGCTGATGGTTGGGTGATTCCTCCTGAGGGACCAAAAGTGTCAGTACGGATTGTGCTCCCACGTATCGTCGCGTATATATTGGGAGACCCCTATAGGCTTAAAACCTTTATCCTTAGGAAGCTGTGTCGACCGCCCTACTGATCGCAATGCACCGAACACAACATTCGGGAAGATTGACTGCCGTACCGTAAAACGTATTCTGCAATTTTGTGATTGGTTTGGCACACCCTCTACCTAGATCTCCAGAGCAGTTCCTTTTGGCCTTTTTCAAACTCTATAACGGAAAAAGTCCATCCGAGCATTTGTCACTTCGGGCTCGTTAAAACATCGAAGGCGACTAGAGTCATATTTTGTTTTTTCTCGACTCTTTAAAATTGAAAAAACAAGTTGTGTCTAAAGCGTCATTAAAACTTATTTTAAACGGAATAATAAATCACCCTTATTCCCGCGTTGATCTTTCAGTTGAAAAAATGGAACCCTCCAACCAAGGAATTCCCCTTGGTGGAAATCCTAGTCCCTTCTCCTCTTGGGGAGATGTTGGAGCACCCCATATGGCCACATTGTCACTTCCAGGACTGACAATAGGCTTGCCTGTCTGGCTCTTCTCAACTAATGTTGTTCAAAACACCACTACTCCTGAACAATCGAATCAGCAGTTAGACCAGTCCAGAGCTGCCCACCAGCCTTCCACTTCCTATAATTCTTCCTCTCCTCCTTCCTCTTCGCATGATGGAGCTGGCCAAGCCAAAAGCCAAGCTCCTAAGGAGAAGAAGGAGAAGAAGAAGAAAGAAAAGAAGAAGAAGGAGCCAAAAGCGACTGGGGGCAAGCGAATGGCGTCTAATGAAAATCCACACACTGCACTGACCAGGCCTAAATCGCCATGTGTCATATGCAAGGGAGACCACTTTCACAGAGATTGTCCTTGCATCCCTCGGATACTAAGGGACTGGTCTCCCCGCTTGCACAATTCGGTGGCATCAACCTCTGATAGCCATGTTGACAGCACACCGTCAACTAGTGAAAGTGAAGCCACAGGACAGAGAGGGAAAGCTAGATTTTCCTGCAAACTGTGTGAAGGCGACCATGCCATCCACCGTTGTCCCTTCTTAGACGAGGCTAAAAGAGTTTTGGAAGATCGCCTGGTTTTACCAGTGCAACTTCCTCCTGGATATCAAAAACTCCTGCCAAGTCCTTCACCAGTTGAGAACCCGGCTGGCTCGCTCAGGTGGTCAGCAAGGATAATTTTAGGGGCGAATGTTCGCCCTTTGGCGAAATTAAGGGGTTTTAAATTTTTAGTGGGCGAATATTTTGTATCATAGTACATTTTTACAAATCACCTCAAATAGCCCCCCTTATTTTAAGGGAGAGGGTAAAAAAGGTAAATTTAGCCCTTGAAATTAGGACTTACAACCTTCCATTCGCCCGTTTTCAAGAATAGGTTTTATTTAAGTGAATCCATTCGCCCATTTTCAAGAATAGGTTTTATTTAAGTGAATCCTATGGGCCAAATACCATATTTATAAAAGAGGTATGGTAAATTAATAAAAATATAAATAAATGAGAGGTATGGTAAATAAATAAAACATTTTTTATATTTACTCCATAAGTCACCTTATATACATGTAACGGTGTAAACAAATAAAAATATAAGTAAAGTGGAGGTATGGTAAATAAATAAAACATATTTTTATACTTACTCAAACGGTATGGTAAATAAATAAAAATATAAATAAACTAGACGTATCGTAAATAAATAAAACCTCTTTTTATATTTAGTCCATAACCCTCGTTCTATTTATGAAGGCTCAAGAAAAAGGTTTTATTTAAGTGAATCCTATGGGCCAAATACCATATTTGTAAAAGAGGTATGGTAAATTAATAAAAATATAAATAAACGAGAGGTATGGTAAACAAATAAAACATTTTTTTATATTTACTCCATAAGTCACCTTATATTTACGAACACTCAAAAAATGGGTTATATTTAAGTGAGACCTATGGCCAAAATACTATGGGACAAATACCATGGACTAGATTGTTATTAATACCATGCAAAAAACCATTATTAACCCTAATATTAGAATTAATAAAAATAAAAATGGCACATGGTATTGACCCATGGTATTCACCAAAATGGCACATGGTATTGACCCATGGTATTCACCTGGAATGTAGCCTATTTAAATGAGGGAATTAAACCAGCATGTAGCCTATGCTAAGATTCACTAGGACTTTACAAAGTTTTATTATTTAGTGAAAGACTCGCCAAGATCTTACAAGATTTTATAATTGAGTAAAATATTCGCCATGCCTGGTGAGAGATTCGCCAAAAAATTATATATACATATTATATTATTGATAAAATTGCCTTCCATTTTTCCTATATACCATGGAGATTCGCCCATTTATTATATTTATAAATTTAGGGGGGGTTCTTAAAATTTTCCCTGGTGGTCAGCCGAAGCACCTATCATTGAGGATGAACCGTCTGAATCCATACCTGACGAAAGTCAAAAGGTTGAGGCGACAGTTGACCCGGTTTTGCCTTCAGAGGCTCTATCTTCGAATGATACCATCACAGAGGAGAATAAAGACGACACCGTCCAAATTCTCTTCATCAACACAGACTCCGACGAACAAGGGGGAAATTTGCCCATTCCTTTATCGCAAGAAGGAACTTCGTCAGAGTCATACCCGGCCGTCTATTCGGTCCCACCACCAAGCAACCTAGTTGTATCCTTCGACTGGAACCAGCTAGGCAGACCCCGGTTGCCAGCAAGCATACCATTCAGAATTATCGTTCAAATATACAGAATGGTAATGGCTGGCACCATCATTGATGCGGGGGCATCTGTGAGTATCCTTTCCTCTATTGCTTGGAAAGCGCTTGGTTCGCCAATGCTTTTGCCTGAAATGAGAAATCTGACAGGCTTCGATAAAGGAACCAGTCGACCGTTAGGGATTCTTCCCAATGTGCCAATCATATTGAAAGGGAAGACCATTCAAATGAACGTGATGGTCGTTCAAGGACCCTTGGATTATAACCTACTCCTTGGATGAGACTATATATATTGCATGGGAGCCATCGTCTCCTCACTCTTTAGAGTAATGTGTTTTCCGCATGAAGGAAGAATGGTCAAGCCCGTGGACCAACTTTCACTCCCCGGATCACGCATCGCAAATAGTCATATACCATCCCTAAATGGTCTCTTCACTCAAGAAATGTCTCAACCCACGGTCCGTCCTCCTGATGAGCGCGAGTAATCCGGGAGGATATGACTGGAACCCAGGGGGCATGCGTCCTGGTCTGCTTCGGCAGGAAAACCTTGGGTATAGGGTAGGTTTCCGCGGGAGAATATGACTAGTCTGTACCCCATCCGTCTAGGAAGAGGGGTTATTCTAGAATAAGATTCTCTTGTCAAAGCTATGTGTTTGGCACTGAGGTCATTCACCTTTGTCTATCTTGGTAGACACCGTCGAAGAAGTGTTTTGTTTGAAAGATTAACTGGACAATCTTTGGGTAACCTGAAAGAGGTAGGCCTTTCCTGGTAGAACAAATGTTTTACTTGCAAATTGAGGGGTAACCTTGAAATCATACTTTATACCTGGGGGCATGCGAACCTTTTGGAGTGCAAGCAAGGGGCGGCTATTTATTTTTAAAATTTTTAGGATCTCTAACCCTTTAAACTCGTAGGATTAGTCGTTTCCGAACTTGCATAAAGAAAGGATTCAGGAGCAAAGATTTGTAAGGCGCAAGCTCCATAAAAAATGGGATCTTACATGAGACATTCTTATCATATGACTGGATAATCGAGCAGTTTTAGCACACAGTTCATGCTCGTTAAAAAATAAACACAAGATTCGAGCAGTTTTAGCACATAGTTCATGCTCGTTAAAAAATAAACATAAGATCGAGCAAATGTTTCCACCCGTGTTTAAGCTCGTTAAAAAATGAACTATTCCGGTAAATAACCACCGTGAATGTAGCGACATCAGCCATTAAAGCCTTGGTCGTGTTTGCCCACCACCTCCACTTTTCCATTGGCCGATCATTCACCTCCATATGATTGTTTACCCATTTTGAGGAACAGCTGCGAAGAGTGATTTCACTAGCCATCCTTGTGACACTGCCGTGATTTGGAAATTCCAATCCTTCCCTGGAATCAGCTGCTACCCCTTTTTATCACTCGTTCCTCAAAAGATGAGTCTTCTTTAAGCTCTTTTCATCTGACTCATAAAATATGAAAATATCGCCGAGTTTTGGCCTTCCAGCTCGTTAAAGTGACCGGAAGAGCTATCCCTCCTCTAGATTTTAATCTTTTTGGACCTGAGGGATTATTGCACAAAAAGATCGAGCGCTTGTTTTATTCGGCTCGTTAAAACTATCGAAAATTCATCCCTTCTGTATTGTTTTATACTTTTTTGGACTTAAGGGATTAGATGACGAAAAAGGACTTTTGGAGTTAACTTTATGTACCTTTTTAGACTCTCTAAAAATGAAAAGGACCGAGTTATCCTTGTCGTTAGACTCGTTAAATGCATTAAATAGCGACAAACTTGTCTTTAGATGAGAACGAGTTTCCCTATCGCTAGGCTCGTTAAAACATAGCGATGGGCTTGCCCGAAGGGCAAGTTATAGAACAAGCATATGTTATCCTCCTCAAGCTCGACAAAAATAAAGAGGTACTGGTCAGCAATGACTGGGGAAAAATTGGGAGAAACTCAAGAAAACTTTGATGGTAGCAAGTTGCTCTTGAACATGACACTTTTCCTCCGTACCACAATCGGGTTGGGTTGTTTCATTCACCGGTCACATCACCATGGTCTCACCATACCATCCATACTTGGGGTAATGCTACCAATCCATCACATCAGTGTCGCCATATGTTCAAGAGAAGTCGTTCAGAGAAGTCACCTGTGTCCCATCCACTACCATACATTATACTCTTTCATGACCGCCACCCTGAATCATATGTCATCAGATCGTTTTCACCTCCATCAAAATCTTTAGCTCCGTTCCGTGTCATCGATGTGGGATTCATTAAGGCCCTCCTTTGATGGATCGCTTCTTGTCGACATCAGCTCATTATCCAAGAAGTTAATCTAGGAACACCCCCTTCAGTACTTTGAAGCTTGCATGCCTCAATGGCAAGTTTCTCACTTCCGGCAACAGGTATACATCAATGACCTTCGACCGAAAGATTTTGCGTGGTGTTCGACGCCAAGTCCTCTATTCAAACCACGTGAATTGTACTGCAGTACCTTGAGGGTCATCTTCATTATCGGTGATTCCTCTCGCGCTTGTTAACAGTTTACATCATTGACTGGTAATCAAGCGATGTCTTTCCATGTTCGACTTCAGAGCAATTCTCACATGGATCGACTTGTACTTAGAGTGAAGATCGGACGAGATTGAAGACCCCGGATCTAGTTTCATCCATCCGGGCTGCGATATATATTCAGAAAATAAAGACATGGAAATGTACAGCTTTGCAGCACAGATAATCATCCTACCAAAAGGATGATGGCTCTTTCAGAATCATCAGTCTATCATCAGACGACTGTCTGTTATATGTACATGAAAATGAATTTATAAAGCTGAGCATGGGAATGCCCGCCTCAGCTAGGTCATGAAAAAAGTATGAAAATAATGTATTGTATTGTATTGTATTACAGGTCTCCTCCCAGCAATGAAAGAACTTCGGATCCTCCTAATAAATCATTTCACCCGATAAACGGCCTCATACTTTAGGGGGCAAATGTTATAGACATTTTTGTGCCTTACAGCTATAAGCATGAAATGTCCATAATCCAAGGGATCCAAAGTCCCTAAACATGTTGTTCCTACCCCTAGAGGAACAAGGCTAACAAACCACAACAATTCACAGAAGTTCTCCACTAGAAACTGCTCAAAAACAAGTCAATTCACGATCAATTCAGAAGCTCCACTACCTGCCTGCGTTGAAATGTAGAGGCTACACTGGCTAGTTGCATTGCAACGCAGGTGGAAGCACTACCAGGTTGCGCTGAGCGGGAAATGACAAATGTCAGGGTCTCTTGTGAGAGGTGTCAAGACTGTGGAAGCTTCTAGAATCTTCCTCCATGACACTTGCCTTGCTGAGTTCGACTAAGTGATGAGTAAGAGGCTCTTAGTCTCCAAGTGGAAGTAAGAACTGACAGAGAGAGAGGACACTAGTCAGATCACAAGCTGACTCATCCTCACTCCAAATATCTATATATGGATCTCTTCTCCATGAGATCTAGAGGCTGGAATTTTGTTATTGCAAAGAATTGTTGTTGGTTTGAGATTGGAATCATTGGGTGCTTAATGCTTTGAAGGGAGGTGAAGATAGGAATTTCATTTGCTGGGAAGGAGATGCTGGATTGGAACTCTCTTGGTTGTATCTCCTCCTGAACCTTGTTATTCATCAATAAAGCTATCTTGGTTTCTCCTATATGCTGATGTGTCTTTGATGTATGATTGCATTAGTGTATTTGGTTTATTTCTAATCCTGAACTAGTTATGAATATGAATCTATGTCTTTGTGTAGTGTTCCCTTCTTGTGATCTTGCAGGAACCTGTTGAAGCTGGGCGAGCGAGAAGGCAAGTAGCTGGGAGCTCTCAAAGAGAAGAGAAGCCGGATCGAGGGACAAACGGAAGACACCGGTTAGTCCATCCATCTCTCTTCGTTCTTATTTCATAAAGGAAGAATACTAGAATAGCTGTCTCTATTTGTTGCTAAGGCACTGTCACACCTTAGGTGGATAGGATCGTCCTGCATAGGCATTTTTCCCCACAACAAAAAGGAGCTTGATCGTCTTCAGATTTTGTCCGAAGCCTCTTTGACTGAGCATAGTACTTGATTGGGGACCCCCAGCCCAAATTTCAAGGAATTTGGAAGAAATTTTTTCAATTTTGAATTTTTGGCTTTAAAAAACAAGTTTTTTGGCTCAACGCGTAGCGCGCAGCACGCGACCCATAAGATTGAGAGGTCCAAATCACAAATGGTTTGCATTTTTGGATTTTTCATGATGAAATATACCTGCTCAGCTATTTCCAAGGCATTTCATCAAGGTTTGGGTCCCCAAAAGGTCAAAAAACATGCAAAAAATGACCTCACTGCCCCTTTTTGGACACACAGGAAGCAGCCTTGGGAGAATGCACTTTTGGAGGGGCAAATGGACATCAAATTGGAAAATTCCACTTGGGTTGGAAAGTAGACATCCAGGGCTTTCCAACAAGCCAACCTGAGCTCAATTTGGATGCCGGGAAGTGCCCCAAATGCAGGTGGAAAGGCGCGCGGCGCATAGGGCTCAGGCGCGCGGCGCATCAGGGTTTTTTGGCACAATTTTCATCTTCAGCTCAGGAAACGTAGCCAGTTTGACCAGTTTTGACTTGTGATGGGATTTTTCACCCTTCTTGATGTAATTAATGGAACTTTATGTTGACTTGACACTTATTTACCTATTCTAGATGATTCATTCATAAAATAGAAAAAATTTAATGAATGAATTGGTTTCCTAGCTTATAGAGGCAAGTTGTTTTGACTGCCTAGATTGTAGTGCTTTGTTTAGAATTGGTTGAAACAGCTCCTAGGATGATGAGCTCGACCCCTAGAGGCAAGGGAATGTGTTAGCTTGCCTATATTATGTATTTTCTTAGTCTTTTTAAGGGTTGGACTCTTTGGGAAGAGGCTTTGAGACTTTATTGTACATTTTACTTCAGCCTTTTGGCAAAGGGAAGACCAGGGTTTTGCAACACTTTTTGGAATTATTGTGGCTTTATGTCTTGATGGTGTGCTTCTTTCAGTACGTGTAAGTTTGTTATGTGTATCATTTTCCCTCTCTCATCTTCTGCAATTGAACAAATGAAGTGTTAAGGTAGAATTCATAATCTGTAATGCTCTGCCTTTAAGTTTGTTTGATATCCTATGTTTTCATTTGTTTAAGGAGAACTCTTGAGGTTTTCTTGCTCTCCTTAGCTCCTCACATATCTGATCTATTCACCTCATTGATTTTAAAGTATCAAAACAATTGCCTACCCTTCTCCAATTAGACCTCTGCAGAAACTGTGTCTCATCCCCGCACCCAAAATTTCCTTTCCTTTTGATTCAACAAAAACCCCAAAAAAACTCACCTTTGAACTTCTGCACTTAATATCTAGCCTAAGATTAGTTACATTTTCAGTCATCTCGAGCCTAATTGATTATATTTTTCCGAGATTGACCTGGAGAATGCCCTCTCCTGTCCTCGTAGGGCTAGCTACGAGGCTGAGCGTGGTTTGATGTTGCCTTGAGTTTTACCTTCCTCAGCCTGAGGCAGATTCGAGTGTTAATATAGTGGTGACCATACTGGGGAATAAAATTATTATTGTTTGCTGGTTGATGTGTTTGTGTTTGTTTCATGAGTCTTAGACGGAGTCTGAAGTTATGCCAGGTAGCCTTCGGAACGCTTTTGCTATGCATAAGCGAAAGTAGATAAACGCTGCTTCATTCGATCTCCGGTGAGCTTGTGAATGTAGCACTTCATTTGTAATTTACCCCAGTACACTTATTTGTTCTAGACCTTGGATGGTTGAGTCTAGCAAATTGATAGGCTGAAATTTATTGTGTCCCTTTGATTGCTCCGAACAATTCCACACTGGCTTCTAGAAGATACACGAGATTAAATCCTGATCCAGATCCACCTCCGGTATATGAGAATCCAAATCTGATTGCAAGAATACACCGACGAGAAAGTTCTATAATCCCTTTGTTTAAGTTTCATTCTTGTCCTGCAATTTTTGAGTATCTTGAAGAACTTGACTTTGACGAGAAATTTGAATTGTCGTTGTTTAAAACTCAATCCGAAAGTGCACTTGATTCTCTCGTTCCAAATCCTGACTTTGCTGCAGCTCTTAAAGTTGAAAAACATAATAAATTAATTGGAAAATTTTATCTTGAGGCACCTTCAAAGTGACATTCAGGCTGCAAATCTTGCTGATTTCCTAGAAGCTGCATCTGTGAATATTGGATCTGCTGTCACAGCTTCCGCTTCGAAAAATCCCACCAAACCACCTTTCATTCCCACTATTCCCCTGCAACCTATAATCACATATCAATAGTCCGCAGTGAATTCTCCTTCCTCATCTCACGTCGCTTCTCCTCCACATACACCTCCTCGTACTCCTCATACTTCGGTTACATCTACTCCACCAACTACTCCCATACCAAATCCGCCTAGAGCAATGGCTGCTCGGTTTTCTCCTCTCGCTCTTCCTCAAGATTTGCATGATATGCCCGTGGATTATCAGAGTAAGATTCCTTTATTTGATGGCACTCCTCAAAGTGTGTCTGCCCAGCAACACATAGACAAAATGGCAAATTTTTGTGATTTATATGAGATTGATGAAGAGGATGTAACTATGCGATTGTTTGTGCAAACATCCGGAGGAGAGGTAAGAAAATGGTTCAGAGGCTTGGGAGCCAGAAGTATACCTACGTTGGCTGAACTTCAGAAACAGTTTCTAGATCGTTGGGAACTCAGAAAGGATCCGCTTTAGATCAATGCCGAGTACAATAATATCAAACGCAATCATGGTGAGTTTGTCCAAGACTACATTATCAGGTTCAATACAGTATATAATGCTATTTCGGATGATTTAAGACCATCTAGAAAATCAGCTCTTCTAAAATTCCCAGATGGTTTTGATCCGGAGATGGCTTATTCATTACGGGATAGAGATCCGCCTACTTTAGAAGATATGCAAAAGATTGTTGTTAATGTTGAGGCGAATCTGAATGACAAGAGAGCACGATTGAAGGCAGAGAAAAGAGTGACTATAAAGGAAGAATCTACATCATAACCGCCTTGGCTTCGTGAGATGGAAAAAATGTTCAAAAGAATGAACCTTGACAAATCAGAACCGCAGATTCGTAATCCAAATTACCGTGGCCAGCAACAACCTCAGTTTAGAATTAAGCAGCGTGAACAAAGAGTACAAGAGCCGGCAGCCTAGCAACCGATCAAGACTCCTATTTTGTAGAATTTTGTGAGTCAAGATTCAGATGAAGATGCTGATGTAGTAGGGGACCAAAATCACTTCTTTACTCCTGATGATCTGCCCATTTACATCACTGAAGAAGAAGAGTATGGAGAAAGTTCAGGCGCCCAACAAGATGAAGATTTTATCTTAGCTAATGATGAAAATTTAGATGATTACCAAAGAGGATATTGGAATGCCTTGTCCACTCAACAGAAGCAGTATTCATTGAGAAACCGAGATGTGCCCATCAATCCGATTCAGAAAAGAAACGAAGATACATCACCAAAGACAGATTCACCGATACCACAGAAGAAAGGAAAGGAGACAATTGATCCCACAACTAGCAAGATATCAGCAGCAGAAAGGACAAATCAGGCAAGTATAATCAAAGATAGGAGAGAAGTTCTGGTCAAAGAAGTCGACAAAGTTTCAGCATTTAGTTTGGAAAATGAAATTTCCAAATTAAAAGTATCTATTCCTTTGACTGAAATCATGAAAAACAGCAGCTACCGAGGTCAAGTCTCTAAAATTCTGAATTTTGATCCAATGTTTAACACGGTGAACGTTGAAGATGATCAGCCAGAATTGATATTTGGGCCAGCATTGGATGGTGAGTCCCCTGATAGTGATGTTCCTCCCTTTTATATCAGTTTGAGATTGCATGAATATGTTTTGCACAATGCTATGTTAGATTCGGGTGCTTCACACAATTTGATGCCAAAGGCGATCATGGAGAAGCTGGGGTTAGACATTACAAGGAAATATCATGATTTGTATTCATTTGATTCCAACCGTGTAAGATGTATCAGGCTCATCAAATATTTGGTTGTTAGCTTAGACCAAATCCTAGTGAAGAATGTCTTGATGGATGTGGTTGTGGTGGACATTCCTCCACGTTTTGGTATGCTACTTTCAAGATCTTGGGGGCCTAAGTTGAAGGGTACTCTACAGTTAGACTTTTGTTATGCTACAATTCCAGTCTTCGGTCAAATGAGAAAGCTATATCGAGAGCAAAAGGTGAAATACATGATAACCAGCAAAGAGAAGCCAATCAATCATCCTGTAAATTATGTACATACAGATTTGGAGTCGTTTGTTTTATTTGCTGATAGTTTTAATGATCTAGATAGTTAGTTAGTTCAGGCGGAAGATATACCAGAGATCACTGAAAATTTCAGAGAAGTTCTGCAAAAGGAAAGAGGAGAAAAGCAAGCTAGTATGGAGCAATCAGCTGAAGATAAGGGGCAGCAAACAGAAAAAACAGAGCTAACACAATTTCAAAACTTGGAAGAAGATGAAGATGGTCTTTGGACCATGGATTTTGATGGCGCAGTAGGTAGTGATGGTGCTGGTATTGGTGTGTGGATTCGAAGTCCCTTTTCCACTCAAGACAAAGTTCCAAGCAAGGTGAGAGTGTGTTCCTATAAACTAGCATTTGACTATTCAAATAATGAGGCGGAATATGAGGCTCTCATTGCTGGCCTTAAGATTCTTAGAAAGCTGAAAGCGAAGAAGATTGTGGTCTATGGTGATTCTGAGTTGGTGATAAAGCAAGTTAAGGGTGAGTTTCAGGCCAAGCATCCTCGTATGAGGTCATATCGAAATGCAGTCTTAGATATTTTGAAGTTATTTTCTAATCATACCTTGACATGTGTGCCTCGCATACAAAATGGTGTTGTTGATGGACTTGCTAAGGCAACAAGCAATTTAAAAATTCCGATGAATTATAGCAACAAGTTTTGGATTCATGTGAAACATCGTCCCACCGTTCCAGACAATCAGCGATGTTGGCAAGTCTTTCAAGATGATGAAGAGATCAATCAGTTTCTGAAAAATAAGGGTAAGTTCAAAGATACCTCAATAGATACTGAACATGATGATGGTAGTGATAATATACAAGTAAATCAAATGGACGTGCTGCAACTTAAAGACAACATTATTCCTAAGGGATTGATTTTTTTAGAGGAGCTGTTTGATCAAGATGATGTGGCCCGCAAACCGACATT
This sequence comes from Pinus tabuliformis, assembly GCA_031772625.1. NCBI lineage: Eukaryota > Viridiplantae > Streptophyta > Pinopsida > Pinales > Pinaceae > Pinus > Pinus tabuliformis. The sequence continues at coordinate 411,142,963 of CM062809.1, read as the reverse complement.
AAGACCGACTGAAAAAGGTGTTGAAGAGGTAAACATTGGGACAGCTGAGAATCCCAAGGAAGTAAAGCTATCAAAGTCATTGTTACCAAAGGTAAAAGCAGACTATGTGAAATTGTTGTCTTTATTTTCTGATGTTTTTGCATGGGATTACTCAGATCTAAAAACATATGACACAAATATCATTCAGCATACTATTCCTATTAAGCCAAATCAGAAGCCTTTTCGTCAAAAGTTGAGGAGAATCAATCTGAAGCTGCTGCCATCAATTGAAAAAGAGGTAAACAGATTGTATAAGTCAGGAATCATTGTGCCTATCCGATTTTCAGATTGGATATCAAACTTAGTACCCGTAAGGAAGAAAATAGGTGAGATCCGTTTATGTATTGACTTTAGAAATTTGAATAAGGTGTCCTTAAAAGACAATTATCCACTGCCCAAAATGGACCATATATTGCAGCAAGTAGTTGGAGCATCAAGGATGTCACTAGTCGACGGCTATTCAGGATACAATCAGATTTTAGTACATGAAGATGACCGTGACAAGACAGCATTCACCACTCCATGGGGAACATTTCATTATGCAAAGATGCCATTTGGTTTGAAAAATGCAGGAGCCACCTTTCAGCGCGCAATAGACACAACTTTCGCCATTGAGAAAGATGTACTTTTAGTTGTTTATCTTGATGACTTAACTGTGTTTTCAAATTCTCATGAGGAACATTTGTATCATTTGAAAATTGTTTTCCAAAAGTGTAGAAAATATGGCATTTCGCTGAATCCGAAAAAGAGTCTTTTTGCCATGAATGAGGGCAAACTTCTTGGCCACATCATATCTAAAGATGGCATCCGTATTGACCCTGCACGTGTTTAAGCCATTCAGCAAATTGAACAGCCCCGGAACAAGAAAGAAATACAGTCCTTCAATGGTAAACTGAATTTTCTGCGTCGCTTCATTCCAAATCTAGCAGAGCATCTTAGAGAAATCACGAGCATGCTGAAAAAGGACAGTCAGGTAAAGTGGACCAAAGAGGCGGTGAAATCATTTAATTTAGTGAAGTTATCTCTTTCTTCAGCTCCTATTTTGATCAGCCCAGACTACACTCAGGATTTTATTTTGTTCTCATTTGCTTCTGAGCACACTTTGGCAGCTGTATTAATGCAGAAGAGGGAAGGTGTTGAAAAGCCCATTTCTTTTTTCAGTCGGATTATAAGAGATGGAGCATTGAATATAACATCATTGAGAAGCAAGCACTTGTGCTTGTAAAGGCCTTGAAAGATTTCAGTGTGTATATATTGCATTCCCATATTCTAGCTTATGTTTCTAATGCAGCAGTTAAAGATATTTTAGTACAGGCAGATCCAGAAGGCAGGTGGGGTAAGTGGATTGCTGCGTTGTTAGGGTATGATGTGGAGATTAAACCAAACAAGCTGATCAAAGGTCAAGGACTCGCCAAGTTAATGGCTGAAATGAATTTGCAAGTTCTAGACATAAATTTGGTTGCTGCCATGTCTGATGAAGATGAGGAGAATTCATCCGTTCAGGTATCTGAAATGTTTCTTTCTTCTCCTTGGTATGCTGACATTTTATATGTACTTCAACATTTGTCTTCACCTCCTGGAATGCCTAGAAACAAAAGTAGAACATTGAAATTGAAAGCTGCAAAATTCTGCATACTAAATTCTGCATTGTATTGGAAAGATCCTGGTGGAATGTTATTGAATTGTTTGGTAGAGGAGGAAGCCAAAAGAGTTGTGGAAGACTTTCATAGAGGTGACTGTGGAGGCCATCTGTTTTGGAAAACCACAGCGAACAAGATTCTAAGGGCAGGTTATTATTGGCCTTCATTATTTTCGGATGTATATAAGGCTGTTAAGAATTGTCATGAATGCCAAATTTTTGAAGGGAAGCAGAAACTACAGCCTTTTCCTCTCAAACCAATTGAAGTCAGCGCACCTTTTCAACAGTGGGGATTGGATTTCATAGGGGAAATTCATCCGGCATCATCAGGACAACATCGATGGATATTGACAGCCACAAACTACTTCACAAAATGGATTGAAGCAATTCCTACTCGACAAGCCACGGATGCGGTAATTATCTCTTTTCTTGAAACCAATATTTTGTCACGTTTTGGATGCCCAAGTAAGTTAATCACAGATAATGCAGTAGCATTTAAGTCAAAAAGGATGGTTGAGTTTTGTTATAAGTACAATATCAGCTTGGGACATTCAACCGCATACCATCCTCAAGGAAATGGATTGGCGGAGTCATCTAATAAATCTTTGGTCAATATCATTAAGAAATTGTTGGAAATTAGTAAAAAGGACTGGCACAAGAAGTTGATAAATGCACTATGGGCTGATAGGGTGAGTCAGAAAAAGTCTATTGGCATGTCTCCTTTCGAGTTGGTGTACGGAACAGAAACGGTTTTTCCAACTTCGCTTGCTGTCCCGGTAGTCAAATTGCTTCAAGAAGTGGGTAGTGAGGAAGATCCTATGCAGAGAAGGATTAATCAGATGATTCATTTACAGCAGACACGGGAGGAGTTATTTCAAAACACTTGCAAGTTGCAGGAGCGCATCAAAAAGATTTATGACTGGAAAGCAAAGGCAGACACATTTCACCTAGATGAGGTAGTTTTGAGATGGGATGCTCGACATGAAGACAAGGGAAAGCATGTCAAATTTGAAAATTTATGGAAGGGTCCTTACAAGATTGCAGCATATCGTGGCCAAAACGCTTTCCTTCTCAAATAAATGAATGGAGATGAATGTCCTGGAGGGCCGATTAATGGTCGGCTGTTAAAGAGATACTACTTCTGAGTATTTTCTTCTCATTTCATCATCATTGTACATATCATTTTACTTTTATTCTATTGCACATGTAAACTAAGTTATCATCTTCAGTCTGGGGCCCGAGGTGAAGGCTATAATTCTGAAAATGAAGGTTAGTTAGTATAAGTTTTTCAAGTCAGTTGTCTAAATCTTTTAGTTTTGAGTCTAGTTTGGTCAAAGCGGCTTTTTTTGGTTTTTCAGTCAAATTCTCAAGATTTTGTGTCGGAATAATGACTCCATCACCCAATGGATGAAGGCACTGTTTAGCTCTTACAGAGATCTACGATTCTTGGCATCTCCAAGGAGCTACCATCCCCATTGGAGCCAATGTTAGAGTCGGTCTAGTTATCCCTTCGTCAGAGATCAAAGCTCTTTTGCATTTCATGATTAGGTGTCCCATCAGTTTTGATTAGTTGCATTTCGTTAGGCATGCCATAACTCTGATGGAGCGGTTTGTGTCACTCATTCCCCTCGTGCTTGGCATTGTTGGTTCAGGCCTGTTTATTAAAATAAGTCTTCAAAGGTCATTTCCAATCATGTTTTAAATTTTGAGGTCTTAGGTCTAGGGTTGAGTGAATTTTGTCTTGAAAAGTCTTAGAAGACCAGCAGGCCAGAGGGATGTCTTTGATAGATCATCACTTCAATAATTTTCATCATTGTACAACTGAATTAGGACTTCTCTTCAAAACTCCGTTTTGAAGATAAGTCGCCATCTCATTTTTGTAAAAATTGTCAAAATTTTCAGTTCTTCAATCGTTCAAGTGCAGCCTTGGTCTTCTTTGCCAGAGCATATCAGAGCTATCCCTGCAAAAAATTATCAGAGAAAATCATTATTTCAACCAATTTTAAAAGGGGAAACCAAAAAGGTCAGAGCCTATTAATTTTGAAAAAGTGTCAACAACCAAACATAAGAAAATGGGTTTTGGGTTAAGAAAAAATCAACAAGGAGTCTATATGAAGATATTTCTCCTCATTTGCAACCCATTCCACATTCCAAGAGCAAAGAGCATTGTTCTCAGGTGATTTTGTGAGTTTGTGAGCAAATTGGGCCGTTTCCAGGGCGCGCGGTGCATCAGGTTGGGCGCGCGGCGCATCAGTGGCGCGCGGCGCATCAGGCGACAAATTCCAGTGCTATCTTACACGCGCGCGGCGCATCAGGAGCGCGCGGCGCGTTGGGTGAGGTGCGCGGCGCATTGAAGTTTATGCCCAGACTTTGTCCAAAACACACTCAAACACCTCTTCTCACGCATCAAATCACAGGTAGGCTTTTATCCACGGCTCATTCTTGGTTTTGAAAGGTTTATGTAAAGAAATTATGCTATATTTGCCATGAAAAAACCAAGTGTAAAAACCCTCCTTGTCCATTAATTTGCTGTAAGGATTTAAATGCCAAGACTGCTGTAGGGTTTTCAAAAATAAATGTTGCCAAGGTTTTCCTATTTCCTTTATTTCCCATCCCCTATATTCACCAATATTTTCCCCAATAATTCCTCATAGAACCCTACACTATCCTCCCTCAAATCCTAACCCCTCCCTTCTACTACAAACATATATTCCCTACCTCATCCCAAACCCTAAAACTTCAAGATTTCCATGCCCCTTCCCTTCCCTAAATTCCTTGTTTTATTTCCATTTTCCCCATTTCCCTAATGTTTTACCTTTCTTAATAATTCCCTTGTATATTTGTGTCCCCTTGGTCACAGCATTTTGAGAAAAAGAAAAAGTCTACAGTCAATTTTGCACACAGTTGTATATCAGCATATATATATTCCAGCTACCTTGTTTTTAAAGAACATGTCAGAGACCGAGTCAGTATATGAGCAGGATTATGATAGTGACTCTACACCAGAGGTAAATGTACCTAATGTGCCACGGAGGTATCACAAAGGTGGCAAAAGTGGACAACATGTTAGGGAGGAGCCTACCTCTTTGGCTCAATTGCAAGCTTGTCCACTTGCAATGGACTGTTTTCGGTACCAATCATGTTTTGAATACTGTGAGCGGATCTCACAAATCCAGCATCATCGGGAACTAGTACGTTTATTTGTTCTACATTTGCAGGATGTTCATGTAAACCTTGCTGGAGTGAATTTCACCTTGTCATTCGAGACTATTGCTCAGGCCACTAGGATACCAAATGTAGGGGAGGAATGGAGTTAACGCCAGTAGTTAGACAGATTCTACTATGAGCCATATATCAAGCCCGGGTATATAAGACATTTGAGTGCAGTTTTTCCTTTCAGATTCCTAAAGGATGAGTATGCACCATTGATGAAACTCATCATCCGATATTTCAGTTGCGAGGGCATATTCTCATGACTCTATGCGTACCATGTTCATTTGTTGATGCATTTCACAAGGGTACGTATGATGAACATTTCGTTTTTCATGTGTCATAACATAGAAAGGATGGTACCTTTAGTACAAAGGAAGAGCCGAGCACATCAGCATAAGAGCATCTATAATTATGCATTGATTAAAATCGTAGTGATGCATCAGTTGGCACAGCAGGGCATTACTTGGGAAGATTTCATCTCCCGTGATTACTTTGCAGCATTACAGCCACCTCCCGAGATAGTTCATGATGAGGGAGGGCCTTTACACCAGCCAGACATTCCCGAGACTGAGCATATAAGTGCTCCTCCATATGTGACATACCAGCGAGGCTACAGGGCCTTATTTACATCTACACGATGAGTACTATCTCCACCCGGGGTGGAAGGGGTCTCATTGACTTCATCAGCACAGCGAGTGTTATCTCCACCTTGTGTGGAAGGGGCCTCGCTTTCGACAGCAGCACCGTAGGTACAGGATAAGGGAAAGAAGCCCAAGCATGAGGAGAGGCATTTAGGTGAGCCATCAGGTTTTGTTACTATTCATGATGATGAGACAACTTCATAATCAAAGAAGACCCAATATATCAAGGATCTAGAGCAGCGGAATAAACAGCTTGAGGACCAGCGCGTGATCATAGAGCTACAGAACATCCGTGAGAATCGCCAAGCTGCCCAACATAGAGAAATTGAGTTCACCTCTCTAGAGCAACAGGTAAATGAGGATCGAGAGGCTAATCTCAAGAGGGTCAACATCTACTTGGAGGAAAAGCTGAAAAATGCCAACAGAGACAATGCATTATTGAAACACATGGCTATGCATTACAAGGTCCGGAACCTAGTTTTCAAGGCGCGAATTAGGAGTCTTAAGGCAAAATTGAAGAAAGCGGTCAAGAAACAAAAAAGGAAAAAGGAGATTGATCATCTTCGGATTTTGGATGAAGCCTATTTTGCTGAGCATAGTACTTGATTACGGACCACTAGCCCAAATTTCAAGGAATTTGGAAGAAATTTTGTCAATTTTGAATTTTTGGCTTTAAAAAATAGGTTTTTTGGCTCAATGTGTAGCGTGCAGCGCGCGACCCATAAGATTGAGAGGTCCAAATCACAAATGGTTTGCATTTTTGGATTTTTCATGATGAAATATACCTGCTCAGCTATTGCCAAGGCATTTCATCAAGGTTTGGGTCCCCAAAAGGTCAAAAAACATGCAAAAAATGACCTCACTACCCCTTTTTGGACACACAGGAAGCAGCCTTGGGAGAATGCACTTTTAGAGGGGCAAATGGACATAAAATTGGAAAATTCCATTTGAGTTGGAAAGTAGACATCCAGGGCTTTCCAACAAGCCAACATGAGCTAAATTTGGATGCTGGGAAGTGCCCCAAATGTAGGTGGAAAGGCGCACAGTGCATAGGGCTCAGGCGCACGACGCATCAGGGTTTTTTGGCACAATTTTCATCTTCAGCTCAGGAAACGTAGCCAGTTTGACCAGTTTTGACTTGTGATGGGGTTTTTAACCCTTCTTGGTGTAATTAATGGAACTTTATGTTGAATTGACACTTATTTACCTATTCTAGATGATTCATTCATAAAATAGCAAAAATTTAATGAATGAATTGGTTTCCTAGCTTATAGAGGCAAGTTGTTTTGACTGCCTAGATTGTAGTGCTTTGTTTAGAATCGGTTGAAATAGCTCCTAGGATGATGAGCTCGACCCCTAGAGGCAAGGGAATGTGTTAGATTTCCTATATTATTTATTTTCTTAGTCTTTTTAAGGGTTGGACTCTTTGGGAAGAGGCTTTGAGACTTTATTGTACATTTTACTTCAGCATTTTGGCAAAGGGAAGACCAGGGTTTTGCAGCACTTTTTGGAATTCTTGTGGCTTTATGTCTTGATGGTGTGCTTCTCTCAGTACATGTAAGTTTGTTATGTGTATCATTTTCCCTCTCTCATCTTCTGCAATTGAAAAAATGAAGTGTTAAGGTAGAATTCATAATTTGTAATGCTTTGCCTTTAAGTTTGTTTGATATCTTATGTTTTCATCTGTTTAAGGAGAACTCTTGAGGTTTTCTTGCTCTCCTTAGCTCCTCACCTGTCTGATCTATTCACCTCATTGCTTTTAAAGTATCAAAACAATTGCCTACCATGCTCCAATTAGACCTCTGCAGAAACTGTGTCTCATCCCCGCACCCAAAATTGCCTTTCCTTTTGATTCAACAAAAACCCCAAAAAAACTCACCTTCGAACTTCTGCACTTAATATCTAGCCTAAGATTAGTTACATTTTCAGTCATCTCGAGCCTAATTGATTATATTTTTCCGAGATTGACCCAGAGAGAGCCCTCTTATGTCCTCGTAGGGCTAGCTATGAGGTTGAGCGTGGTTTGATGTTGCCTTTTGTTTTGCCTTCCTCAGCCTGAGGCAGATTCGAGCATTAACATAGTGGCGACCATACTGGGGAATAAAATTGTTATTGTTTGTTGGTTGATGTGTTTGTTTCATGAGTCTTAGACGGAGTCTGAAGTTATGCCAGGTAGCCTTCGAAACGCTTTTGCTATGCATAAGCGAAAGTAGATAAACGCTGCTTCAGTCGATCTCCGGTGAGCTTGTAAATGTAGCACTTCATTTGTAATTTACCCTAGTACACTTATTTGTTCTAGACCTTGGATGGTTGAGTCTAGCAAATTGATAGGCTGAAATTTATTGTGTCCCTTTGATTGTTCCGAACAATTCCACACTGGCTTCTAGAAGATACACGAGACTAAATCCTGATCCAGATCCACCTCCGGTATATGAGAATCCAAATCTGATTGCAAGAGTACACCGACGAGAAAGTTCTATAATCCCTTTGTTTAAGTCTCATTCTTGTCCTGCAATTTTTGAGTATCTTGAAGAACTTGACTTTGACGAGAAATTTGAATTGTCGCTGTTTAAAACTCAATCCGAAAGTGCACTTGATTCTCTTGTTCCAAATCCTGACTTTGCTGCAGCTCTTAAAGTTGAAAAACATAATAAATTAATTGAAAATTTTATCTTGAGGCACCTTCAGAGTGACATTCAGGATGCAAATCTTGCTGATTTCCTAGAAGCTGCATCTGTGAATATTGGATCTGCTATCACGGCTTCCGCTTCGAAAAATCCCACCGAACCGCCTTTCATTCCCAGTGAATTCTCCTTCCTCATCTCACTTCGCTTCTCCTCCACATACACCTCCTCGTACTCCTCATACTTCGGTTACATCTACTCCACCAACTACTCCCAGACCAAATCCGCCTAGAGCAATGGCTGCTCGGTTTGCTCCTCTCGCTCTTCCTCAAGATTTGCATGATATGCCCGCGGATTATCAGAGTAAGATTCCTTTATTTGATGGCACTCCTCAAAGTGTGTCCGCCCAGCAGCACATAGACAAAATGGCAAATTTTTGTGATTTATATGAGATTGAAGAAGAGGATGTAACTATGCGATTGTTTGTGCAAACATCCAGAGGAGAGGTAAGAAAATGGTTCAGAGGCTTGGGAGCCAGAAGTATACCTACGTTGGCTGAACTTCAGAAACAGTTTCTAGATTGTTGGGAACTCAGAAAGGATCCGCTTCAGCTCAATGCCGAGTACAATAATATCAAACGCAATCATGGTGAGTCTGTCCAAGACTACATTATCAGGTTCAATACAGTTTATAATGCTATTCCGGATGATTTAAGACCATCTAGAAAATCAGCTTTTCTAAAATTCCCGGATGGTTTTGATCCGGAGATGGCTTATTCATTACGGGATAGAGATCCGCCTACTTTAGAAGATATGCAAAAGATTGCTGTTAATGTTGAGGCGAATCTGAATGACAAGAGAGCACGGTTGAAGGCAGAGAAAAGAGTGACTATAAAGGAAGAATCTACATTAGAACCGCCTTGGCTTCGTGAGATGGAAAAAATGTTCAAAAGAATGAACCTTGACAAATCAGAACCGCAGATTCGTAATCCAAATTACCGTGGCCAGCAACAACCTCAGTTTAGAATTAAGCAGCGTGAACAAAGAGTACAAGAGCCGGCAGCCTAGCAACCGATCAAGACTCCTCTTTTGCAGAATTTTGTGAGTCAAGATTCAGATGAAGATGCTGATGTAGTAGGGGACCAAAATCACTTCTTTACTCCTGATGATCTGCCCATTTACATCACTGAAGAAGAACCTGCTCGATTAACCTCATTTCTCTTCCCGTCCTCATCGTATGCTTTCCAATCCTCTGGACTACACATGGTTCTCCTAGCATGGTCCCAGCACATCTGTTAATGAGTTCCTGCAATCCTTTTATATCTTTAGTGTCACGCAGTAACTTCATGCATGTTTCTAGGAACATCGTAAGCATATATGGGTCCATTTTCAGATGTGGTCTATCTTTGCTTCCTGAAGTGGAGGCATCAGCAAGGCTCTTCTTAGCTTCCATGAAGGTTTCCTTAGCACGCTCCAAATCAAACTCTGCTTCTTTCATCAGAGCCTTATGAACCCAAGTACTATCTCCAGGCCGTTTGCCTTTATCATCTCCCATTGCGATTCCACTTTGGAGCACTATGTTCACATTTGGATCTTCCTCGCTCAGCTTAGGCCTCATCATCTGTAGGTTTTGAGTTGGGGGAGGCAGTAGCACTCCATTGTCGGGTATCCTAGCTATCAGTGTAGGACAATCTTCCATCTCATGATAAAATAAGGTATAATACAGACATGATGGATGTGTTGGGTTCATACAATCACGGGCATAATTTCCTGGCCCTCCGCAATTGTAGCATATCAATTTTCCGCGACCTCTTCCAGGTCCTCCTCCACCTCGACCTCATCCACACTCTTGAAATCTAGTTTGCGCCACTCCTGCATTCGGGTCTAGGGGTTGCATTTTGGCCTGTACCTTGTAGGTGTGAGTTCTATCCATTATCAACTCATAGCTTCTACAAGTGTGCTCATCATGTCCCATTGACCTACAAAAGTTATAGAACAATTGTTGTGAATTTTGAGTATACTTTTGTAACAAATAGCAGTTGTCCGTAGCGTGTTTTCCTCCTATTTGACAAATTGTGCACCACAAAGCAAGCGTCGCGCTAGGCCCTACTTATGCCTCCAGTCTTAACAGCATCGGTCCTCCTCCCGTGAGGTAATTTGCAAACACTGGGCAATGGTCCTTATCATGACCCTGACCCTTGCATTTCACATACCATACCTCTTCAAGCACTTCTGGGCAAGCTGTTCTGTCCTGTTTCAGATTCTGCATTTCAAGGCATATGTTTTTCAACTATGCATGGATCTGTTGAACACCCAAGTTAGGATCCTGCATCGGGTTTCATGCAGTATCATCACAATCTCTAAGGCCTCTTCGTAAGTCGTTAACTTCTGTTGTGATAGCACGCTCCTTAAATTTGGCATTAGCAATGCTACAAACCATTCACAATGTTATCCATTCATTAGATTCATATTAGCTTCACAAATTGTTTACTTTAGCCTCTAATCTAACTCCCAAGGAGTCTCACCTAGTAGCATTGTGATCTGTTTGAACCCTATAATCGACTGCGCTTCTGACTTCATCCTGCTAAATTCCCTATTTAGCACAATTTGGATATCCCCGATTCCCGCATTTGGATTTTCATTAGAATTCTTAATATACCAGGTCAGTGCGTGGTCTTGCAGGGCGCTGACCAATGTTTCTTTCCTTATATTACCATCTGTAACTCCCTGCGCTTCCCATATGGCTCTTATCACGAACCAAAACTAGTCCAAATCTTCATTTCCTACTCCCTTGAACACATGAAACTTTATCGTGCTTGCCGTTTGACTTGTGGTGGTGGCGAAGGTGGTACGGACGAAGATGGGGTTGAAGGAGGTGAAGCTGGAGGCATTGTGGGTGGGGGTGGTATGCGCGGAATCCTTTGCCTTATCAAATTGATCACACATTGCGGAGAGACCTTCGTGAGCTCTTCCTTGTCCCCTCATGGAGGTGAAATCAAAGTGCTATTCTCTGGTCCCATACTTTCTTCATTTCGCATAGCTCTGGACATCAAGGTAATTGCATAACCATCTTTTCACATAATAACATTTTAATCCAAGTATTCGGAGACTTTACGTACTTACCTCACAGTCCTTTGAGAAAGCATCGCTCTACTTCGCTATAGTTGACTAAATTATCTATCACGAACTCAGTAATGAATCCTCCTATAATCTGATCGAGCTAGTGATCAACAAAAAACGTGATCTTATCCTCTGATGCTTCCAATATGTGCACCAACTCTAGGGTCCACAGAATAGGATTGTCGAGCTTCCACCTTCCTTGGCTATTTCCTAGCTTTACGATCCACTCATACAGCTCAGTAGGGAAAGATGTGAAAATATTTCATGGATCTCTATGTACAGGTAGCAGTCTAAGACTCTTATTTTGTTAGTCACAGATTCCTGTTCTCCTGTGCCTCGAACTTGTGAATCCTCCTGTCCAACCAACCTTCAATTTCCTTCTCAATTGGATTCCAATGATACAGAATCAGACATCACTATGCAGATTCCAGTCTTGGAAATGGTAGCATTTGTTGGCTTGAGGGGGCATGACCTAGGTTCAGAGTTAATTAGCCAAACAAATCCATACACCACTGGCCCTTTTGGCAATAGCGCGTGGAGCGCGAACTGAGGTATCACCCAAAGCAGTATGGGGGAATGCTGGAACCAAGTTTCCACAACCTTGAGATGTTTGAGGGGTCGATTTAGTCCAAATGTGAATACCTTCGCGCAGGTCACTTCACGCACTACCCTGACCTGCGAGGCCTTTGCGATCTGTTATAATCGCCTTCGCGCAGCCCTAGCCAGGGGCTAAGGTGCTTTCGCACTGCTAGGGCAGTGTTCTGCACTATTTCCCCAAGTTACCTCACGTATCTTACTTATCTTCTTATAACTGTTAGTTAACTTCACGTAAATAGAGAATTTATCTTATATTCATTTAATCAACACAATCATATAAGTTCACGCAACATGGAAACAATGAAATTGCAATTTAGACCCAATACATTCAATGCATAGAACATGAATTAAATACATAGGAATGGTATTAAACTTCTATTTATTAATGCTTCAATCAGTTACAGACTCAACCTGCCCTGCGCACTCGGCATCAGGGGTCCGCGCACTCATCTACAGACTACTAGGCCTCTGTGCACTCAGCTACAGAGCCTTCTCCTACTCTACAACCCAACGACTCGACTCTACACTTACATAAGACTCAATTCTTCATCTCTTGCTTCTACTTCTCTAACTTATTTACAACTTAGAGCCTCGCTCTATTTATACAATCCCATGGTCCATGGACCATGGGTAGATCTCTAAAGCCAACATTACATTACAAAAAAGAGGGTAGACAACCATATGACTCATTTACAAGCTCGTACTCCGCGCCCACAAGATGTGGAGTATTTACATTGGATTTAGTCAAAATCTAGGCTTTAAGCCCCAAAACTTCCCTTGGGGGATCTTGTGCCCAACAAGAGGGGTCCATATTTGGCTCGGGCTTATCCTTGCTTCCTGAGGTGGAGACCTCAGAAAATCCCTTATTAGCTTCCATGAAGGCTTCCTGCGTGCGCTCCAAGTCAAACTCAGCCACTTTTGCGGGGGCCTTGTGAGCCTATGTACTATCTTCTGGTTGTTTACCCTTGTCATCTACCATCGCGATTCCACTCTAGAGCACTATATTTATGTTTGGATATTCCTCGCGCGGCTTAGACCTCATCATCTGCAGGTTCTAAGTCAGGGGAGGCGGTAGCGCCCCTTTGTCACGTATCCTAACTATTAGTGTACGACAACCTTCCATTTCCTGATCAAATAGTGTGCAATACTTGCACGATGAATGCATCGGATTAGTGCAATCACAGGCATCGTGTCTTGGTCCTCCACAATTGTAGCAAATCAACTGTCCTCGACCTCTACCAGGTCCTCCTTCGCCTCGGCCTCATTCATGCCCCAGAAATCTTGTCCGCACCATCCCTGCATTCTGTTCAAGGGGCCATGTTTCAGCCTGAAACCTATAGGTGGGGGTTATATCCATCATCAATTCATAGCTCTTGAAAGTACTCTCATCATGTTCTATCGACCTACAAAGTTGCAAAAAAAATATTGCGGTGCTTGCACATACTTCTGTAACAAGTGGCAGTTATCCGTGGCAAGTTTTTCGGCTACCTGACAGTTAGCGCACCATGAAGCAGGCGTCGCGCTAGGTCCTGCTCAAGCTTCCATCCTTAAAGGCATCGGTCCTCCTCCTACAAGGTAATTTTTAAAGACTGGGCAATGATCTTTGTCATGACCCTGACTCTTGCATTTCAAGCACCATACTTCCTCGCATACCTCTGGCCAAACCGTCTTGTCCTGCTTCAAACTTTGCATTTAAAGGCACAGATTCTTCAACTGCACATGGATCTGCTGAAATCCTAGATTAGGATCCTGCATCGGAGTCTCATCTAGTCTCATGGAAATTTCCAAGGCCTCTACCTGAGTTGTTATCTTTTGCTATGACAATGCACTCTTCAAGTGTTGTAGTAGCGAAGCCACAAACCACTCGCAATGCTATCCATCTGTCAAGTTCATGTTGGATTCGTGGATCATATATTTCAGCCTCTAATCTAGTTCCCAAGGTGTCTCGCATGGTTGCATCACGATCTCTTTGAATTCCATAATCGACTGCACCTCAAATTTAGGCCTTATAAATTCCCTATTTAGTGCTACTTGGATGTCTGCTACTCTAGCATTCGGGTTATCGTTGGAGTACTTAATATACCAAGTAAGTTCTCAATCTTGCAGGGTGCTAACTAGTGTCGTATTCTTTATACGATCATCTATAACGCCTTGAGCTTCCCATATAGCCCTCACAACGAACCTGAATTAGTTTGAGTCCTCATTTGCCAAGCCTTTGAACGAAGGCAACTTCACAATGTTTGCCATACTGAATCACGGTGGAGGTGGTGCAGGTGAAGTTGGAGGCGATGGCGGTGAAACCGGTGGTGGCGTGGGCGGAGGTGGTATTCACGTGAATCCTTGTCTTATTAACTGAATAGTGCTTCGCGGAGAGACCTTCGCTATCCCTTCTTCATCTCTTCGTGGAGGTCAAATCAAGGGGCTATACTCTAGACCCTTATTTCGTTCATTCCTATAAGTTTTTCCGCTTCATATAGTCCCAAACATCAAGGTAGCTGCATAAACTGTTTTTCGCACAACAGCATCTTAATCCAAGTATTCGAAGATTTTATGTACTTAGCTCATGGTCCTTTGAAAAAAAGTTGCTCCACCTCGCTATAGCTGACTAAGGTGTCGACCGCAAATTTAGTCACAAATCCTCCTATTACGTGATCGAGCCAATGATCAACAACGCGGGCGATCTTATCCTCTGATGCTTCCAGCCTTCGCACTAGCTTTGGGGTCCACACAATAGGACCTTCAAGTTTCCACCTTCCTTGGCTATCTAATAGCTTCACGATCCACTCGTATAGCTTAGTAGGAAAGGAGGAAAAAAACATTTCATGGATCTCCGTATACAGATACTTGTCCAACCACTATTCTTTTGAGAGTCGTGGATTTCTATTCTCTTGTGCCGCGAACTTGTGGATCCTTCTGTTCAACGAGCCTGCGATTTGTTTCTTAGTTGGATTCTAGTGATACGACATCACACATTTCTTATGCAGATTCTGATCCCAACAATAGAACCATTTTTTGGCTTGAGGGGGCCTGACCCAGGTTCAGCGTTAGTTAGCCAAACAAATCCCTACACTACTGGCCCTTTCGGCATCAGCCTGCAGAGCGCAGACTGAAGTCTCACCCAAAGCAGTATGGGGGGATGCTGGAACCAAGTTTCCACACCCTTGAGATGGTTGTGATGTCGGTTTATTCCGACTATACCTACCTTCAAGTAGGTTGCTTAGTCCTCTATTCAAATCTTTAGTAACTTCGCGAAAGGGTACAATTGGCTTTCGCGTAGCCCTAACCTGTGGCTTAGGGACTTTCACGCTGCTAGGGTAGCAAACTGCGATATCTCCCAAACTAGGCTAAGTGTCTTACCTATCTTATTAACCGATCTTAGTTAGATTCGCGTAAGAAGATGTTCTTACTTATGGTTACTTAACCAATACATTTACATATATCCGCGCATCATATAAGCATTATAAGTGAAATTCCTACCCACATAACAAGATGCATAAACATGAAATAAAGATGCAGAAATTATAGAATCCTTCTCTTTATTGATAATTTCGGACAATTACAGACTTGACCCGCCCTATGCACTCAGCTGCAGGGGTCCACACACTCAGCTGCAAACTTCTAGGCCTCTGCGCACTCAGCTACAGAGCCTCTACCTACACTACAACCGAAACTTAGACTTCTACTCTAAAGTTATGACTCAATCCTTCATTGCTTCTCTCTTTTATTGATTACTTAGAGCTTAGCTCTATTTATAAAATCCCATGGTTCGCGGACCATGGGTAGATCTTTTACAGCAGACATTACATTTCCAAAATAAGGGTGGACAACCCTGTGACTCTTTAACACCTACATGCTACGCGACCAAAAAATGCGGAGTCTTTACATTTGGATTATAAAATTTGACCGAAATATGTGCTTTTATCCCCAAAACTACCCTTGGGGGATCCTGCACCCAACATCGTGGCTGATCCGAAATGTCAAACCTAGAATTTCTGTACTTAACTCGAAAAATTTGTACTTGATTTTGTACTTAAGATTCTGTTGACCATAACTTCTTCATGGTGACGAATTTTAACAAACAATTTCTGGGTTACCTAAACTAAGGTACTTTGAACAAAGCCCATGTGTCCAAATCATGAGATTCTTCTTCATTTGATCACTAAATGAGATTTTAATCTACAAGAATTTTGTACTTAACTTGTAGCAACTAGTTTAATTGAATTATGAAGAATTTTGACAATGGGTCCTTGCATTAAATGAACTTGGAAAAACCATCATTAGAAAATCATAGAAAATTCATCTCTAATAATTGAAAAGTTAAGAAAAGTAATGATAATCAACCACAAAGTGGAAGATATGAATTGGCGACAAGTTGTGGAATTATGGTATGAAATGAGTTAAAAATATAGGAATTTAGGTTATGAATAGTCGTATTGTATGGTGGAAAAAATGGGCATATTTGAGGCCCAACATCCACCCATGCCTATGGATTTGCATGTCCTCATGAAAACAAATCCCTTTCTCATTTACAGATTCTTGACATTGTTTTGTAGATGTTGGTTCTTCTGGAGCAACACTAATTGAATATTTGGAGTTTCTAGTTCTTGTGGAGCAACACTCTTCACATTAACATATCATACATATTTATAGAAAGGGATGGATGAGGGGGAGATGACGGATGAAATGAGGTGGTGATGGAGATAGTAAGCATGTGAATGGGTGCTTACATAATCTGTCATCATGAGGCCAATGATTATAGATGGTTTTCCTTTATCATTTCATGGCAGTAATGTATTCATCCTATGAATAGAATGGTAGGACAAGACATTATAGAGACTGTCTTTATTAATATACCATAAGGATTTTCTTTTAACATGGTCTTGTAATCAAAGTATAAGTATTTTTATTATGAGTGGCGAATGGAAGGAAAACAAAAGGATAATGATATACGAAAGATATAATGCATGGAATGAGAAGTGATGAATCATTAAGTTTCTTAAACCTTCTAATGAATTAGAGAATCTTAAACTAGTTTTACCTCAAGTTTTACCTTTGTCATTGATGTGCTCGGTGCTGCAAGATGAAGTGAAGGATGGAATGGTTGGAGCTGGTTTGACTGCTAATCTCATCTACTGAAGAAGGTTGAAGGATGAAATGAAGGGCTAAAGGATGAACTGAAGGTCCCCTCCTCCCCCATGTCTGAGGAGTTGTATGTCCCCAAACAACTGAGGAAAAGTATCTACTACTGCAAATGAATGGCTAGGATTTATAGATGTCAACCTTTACTAATATGAATATATTGTTGCAAATGAAAATGGAAATGTTGATACAAAGATCCAAACTACTGCAAATCTGTGTTGAGATCACAAAACCATATACTCTTCAACCACTACACACTCATGTGAAATCTTGCATATGTGAAAAAATGGTGTCAATGTCGAACATAAGAAAGAATCATTGGATTACTGACCATTGAGGAGGTTGTTAACCAATGCGAGATATCCCACATTTGATGTCAATTGGAATCAAGGAACTAGGTACATTCTACCAGCAATGAATGGATTTGTCAAAGTCGAATGGACCAAAGAATTCATCCACTAAGAAACATTTATATATTTCCTTACTAGATGACAAGGACACCTGCCATTAAGGCATGCAGGTTCCCAGGTACCTTATCTAACCCTAAACTTGGTCCCAGATGATTTGCTGATGTTGATGGGACAAGGCTTGTTGGTAGGTGGGCCTTAAGGGATCACACATCAACCAACATGAGTAAAAGACGTAATGACTTGAAAGATACATGATTTGAAGGACTCATACAAATTTCCAAACTTTATTGGAAAATTTTCTCACCAATTACCTAGTTTTCAAGCAAGGTTCATGCCAAGTTGAACTAGATAAGTTGGTTTTCACAACAAGGCTTATTTTTATCTTTACTATTCTATTTATTTATTACAATGCAAACTTTCTTACTCCATTATAGAAAAGAATTCCTCCTTTAAGTGAAAGAGTAATTCCAATGAAGCCATGTGCAGATTAGGTACAAAGATATATTCATGCCCATATTTAACATATAAAATTTAGAATGTACATGCACATGAAAAATGAGTAGTTTTGAAATATGTGATACAAAGAGTATTTGAAGATGAGAGTGGTACTTTGACTAGATTTTGATCTGGAACCAATGCTCAATGTAATCCTGGTGGTATTCACCCGTTTCTTCATTTGGACCACTCTAAAAGTCCTCCTTGATCATGTCAGGAAAACTTGGATAATTGGTCTTCAGAATGCATACAAGGATTATTGATGAGCATGGTCAAAGTTCCTTGATATCAGGTTCAGTAGGATGCTCCTTTGTTAAGTTTAGATATGTTCTATGCTAGAGCAATTTATTTAAATTTTCACAGTTAGCAATCACATCAACATTACAATAAACTACAGATAGAACATAAATATAAAATCGCAGAAGACAAGCCAAGACAAGAGGACACAAGATATGGCGCGAGCCAGGGACAAACCCCACAATGTGTGGGGAAACCCTTTATCAATTCTTCTTTTATCTTCAAAGTTCAGCAGAGAAAGAGAGAGAGAGTACATTTACAACAGAAGTCAACACTTTGACTTGTCTAGATCTGAGCATAGATCATCTTCTATAATGATGAGATTAGTTGAAGACATTCTGCTTCAACTGATCCTCCAAGGTGACTCCTTCACCTATCATCGTGCTGCATCTCATCCATTTGCTGCACCTTACTGTGTAGCACCATCATGCTGCTCATGATCTCATGCATCACGCTGCTCATACATCATGCTGTCCATGATCTACATCATTTTGCCTATAATATACATCATACTGCCCATACATTATGCTGTCCATGATGCAGCATCTTCCATCATCATGCAACCTTGTGTTGTACTTCATCACTTAGATCTTCAGTATTGCTGTTATCATCATTGCTGCACCATGACAGTCCCTTGAAATTACCCCAGAGGTGATCTCTGCGTCGAGATCATGATTTCACAAGAACTAGATCAAGACTTTGTCACTGATCATCACAGCTTCTCATGGACTACATTAATATGCTGAGAATGTAACTATAACTGTCATTATTACAGCAGCACTTGGCATAGCTTGAAACCCTCATCATAGCTTTTCATTGACTGTGTATTGACTATGTATCTATACATGGTGCGGATCTGCTCTTCTCATGGACATGTCTCCTTTAGCTACAGGTCTCCTTTCCAGACCTCCTCACAAGACATGACTGCGGCTAGGCTTCGTTACCATTACTGTGACTTCATGTATTTTCCGCGGTTTCATATATAGACTTTGTTTACGTGCATTGACTGCGGCTTCAAGTATGTGCTGCGGTTTCATATCTATGTGACGGTCTAGCATGAAGTGGATATTTATATTGCATTCACCATAATCCTGACTGTCTGTTGTTCCAGCATTCCAAATGGTCTAGCGTATATATATCTATCAGTGCCCAGCGTCAGCGTATATATTTATATCTATGACTGCCCAACGTCAGCGTATATATGGAATGTTCAGTGTATATATTTATATCTATGAGTGGCCAACGTATCCACCTGCATTGTGCATATACACATTCATTGAGGTGTTGTGTGTAATCCATGTAATATCTGCGTATAATATTTATTGCTGCGTGCCATTCGCAGCGTTCCATTTTATCGTGAATCATGAACAACGTTATGTGTGGCTCTTTAGGAGCGGATTAGGGCAATGTATCACTGCGGCTTCCATGGCTCCCTCTTACTGCATCTTCCATCTACCCAGGCTGTGTATTTTAACTGTGTATGTTTTGTGTTAGAACTAGGGCATCATAGGCCAGTGTACATTTTCATGGTGTCTCTCTCCTGCTCCAAAAACCCAAGATGTGGAGAGGAAGAGATCACCACAAAATGTATCCCAAATGACATCAAATCCTATTTTATTTATACTAACTTGTAGGGGTTGAATAGACACGTCGGTTGGGCTTCTAGAGCCTACATAAGTGCTGGTCGGCTTGATAATAATTACATAAACAAAATAAATTAATATCTCCATAAATACTTATCAGAATTGGATGATCTTTGGATCAATCCTACACCTCTCGACGAGAGGGATCCAATAAAAATATCATCTACCATAAATAAGCCGATCCAAAAGGAGTTTGGCACTAGTTGCCAATTTAACACTCCCTCTCAACTAGGGAGAACTCCTTTCATTGATCCATAAGTCCGACTGTACTATCTCTGCCATCAATGCCCTGCACTATTTTTCCCAACTCTGCTAAGCTCTGTTGGCTCTGCTCTACCTTTCTCAGCTCTGCTGGCTTTGCTCTACTCTGCTCAGTGCTGCTGGCTCTGCTAGCTCTGCTCTGCTCAGCTCTGTTGTCTCTGCTAGTTCTGCTCTGCTTTGCTCAGCTCTGTTGGCTCTGCTCTACTCTACTCAGCTCTGCTAGCTCTGCTCTGCTGAACTATGAAGAAGAAGAATTGATTGAGAATGTCTCATACCATTCTCCACTGACCCGAAGTCAGTCTCAGAGTGCCTACCACTGGTCCCAGACCAGTCTCAACCGACCCAAAGTCAGTGTCATAGTAGGTACCACTCCTACTATTGGTCCCAGAACAGTATTACAGTCTCAGAGAGTGTACCACTGGTCCCAGACCAGTCTCAGCGAACCCGAAGTCAGCGTCATAGTATGTACCACTCTCACTGGTCCTAGACCAGTACTGCACTGACATGAAGTCAGTCTCGGAGTATGTACCACTGGTCCCAGACCAGTATCAGCCAACCTGAAGTCAGCGTCATAGTATGTACAGCTCCTACCACTTGTCCCAGACCAGTATCGCAGGCTCAGAGAGTGTACTACTGGTCCTAGACCAGTCTCAACCGACCCGAAGTCAGCATCATAGTATGTACGACTCTCACTAGTCCCAGACTAGTCTTGCACTAACACGAAGTTAGTCTCGGAGTATGTACCATTGGTCCCAGACCTGTCTCAGCCAACCCGAAGTCAGCATCATAGTATGTACAACTTCTACCACTGGTCCCAGACCAGTATCATTGATCCCAAATCAATGGAGGACATCCTAGCGTAGGGAGTACGGTAGATACAACGATGCATCCATCGGTACTACTATGGTCCCTAACTTCATTTCCCTGCTCTTTGATCAGATGAGAGGTACTTCCCATGAGTCCCAGACTGCATGGGTAGGATGCCTCGACAAGAGAACTTAATCAATCCTGTCCTCACAGGAGAACACATCAATCCTGCTACAATCGCCATCGAGAACACATCAATCCAAGCTACCATGGAGAACACATCAATCCAGGCCTCACAGGAGAACACATCAATCCTGCTACACAGGAGAGAAAATCATCTTGTTCCACAAGAGATTGAATCATCTTGTCCCACAAGAGAGCGAATCATCTTGTTCCAGTGCGCACCACCAGGGGAGGGTGAGTCACCCTGTGGTCATATGTTGCTCAAGTAGAATTGCAAGCCCCCCAGAACTCCCAGAGTTCAATGTATGCAACATGTAGGACCCTTTTATAAAGGTCTCTTGATGACTCCAAGTCATTCGGGAAAATCACAAATTTGATCTTTCCTTGGCGCTCTGTCCTGTACATCATCTCAGTGCGATGGAGCCTCCTTGATCATCGACTTACCATATCCTAGATAAGGCATTATTTGATGTCTATCTGCTAGAGAAATTGTCAAATACGAGATTCCTCAATAATTGAATCCCACCTCTGGTTGTCACAGAGAATCACAGTGGTATTCATCATGTGTACAAACAGCTCACTGAAGAGCTTCAGCAACCAGAATGCCTCACAGAAGGCCATACTATCAGCAATGTATTTTTCCTTGGTGGTGCTCAGAGTCATAGACTTTTGCTTCCTGCTCATCCAGGATATCGAGGCAGATTCCAAAGAGAAACAACACTGAGAAGTGCTCTAGTGATCCTCCATACTGCTTGCCCACTCATCATTTGAATAATCATGTGGTTTCATATTTCCGGCAGTGTATCTCAATTCATGAGAGATTGTTCCCTGAAGATATCTCAGAAGATTCTTGGCACCAATCCAGTGAGGCTCAACCAAATATGAGCTCACCATGCTAACTGCAACACAGATGTCCAGACGGAGGTTCTCCAAGAACATAAACGCGAATGAGTTTATGAAACTCAGAGGCATTTCCCAAATTAGGTCTGACATTACTACCATATAACTTCTGAAAGTTAAGATCCTTGAGGTAGTCACAGACTTGCAACTTATCTTTCCACATTCAAAATCCAACTCCCTCTATCTCCTATAAATGAGAGGGTCTGCACCTATCAGACATAGGTGCCAGTACGAGAGGTTTATCACCCACAACCTTCGAGTAATGGTTTGGATCGGTTTCACTCCTAGTGAATCTCAGCTGCATTAGACAGCTATCAATCCTCTCATACTACGCTCGAGGTGTTTTTCTTGAAGCCATAGAGGGCTTTCTTCCACCTGTATACATGAGATTCCCTGATCATTATTCTCAAACTCCTCGGGTTGTTCCAAGCCTATGGACCTGTTGCATGAGGGGAATGGTCCCCTTATAATATTTTCCTTTGGTACATTTCAGACATCTACCTTCATGCTCCTTTTTGAATTCAGGCATCCTAGTCACCATCTGACTCACAGACCTCTGGTGCTGAGTCAAAGGACATGGTCCTCAGTGGACTTCCTGCAACTTGATACAACCCTGAACTTAAAAACATCTTTGAAAGATCTATTTTCAAACACGTACCTTTCCATTGATAAGTGCCATCCTGTAACCTTTGACTTCCATTTCCGAGATGGACATCAGGTTCTTCTTGCGATCAGGTACATAAAAGAGATTCTACGGTTCCTTGCTTTCGTGGAAGAGTCGACCATTTCCTTGATGACCCGCATTACCAGTCATTCCTTTGATCATTGAAGATGTCCTAGGAATGATTGTTATCTTGATCAAGAGATGTGTCTCTGCCATTCGGACACTCCTTCACATAATGGCTGAACTTATTTCAATAAGGCATCCGCCTTTCCTTCTACCCTTAGATCCGAACTTCCCAATGAAGTGATCTTTAGATGGGTCATCAGAAACTTTCGCTACGCCATTCTGATAGCATTCTCTGCTTCGACTTCACCCTAGGTGAATTATGAGGAACGCATTGATCCTTCTGTCTTGTCCCAACTGCCTTTGGTGATTGCTCTTTCACTCTTGCTTGGGCATTGTCTTCACCTCAGCTCTGATACCATGTTAAGTTTAGATATGTTCTATGCTAGAGAAATTTATTTAAATTTTCATAGTTAGTAATCACATCAACATTACAATAAACTGCAGATAGAACATAAATATAAAATCGTAGAAGACAAGCCAAGACAAGAGGACACAAGATATGGCGCGAGCTAGGGACAAACCCCAAAATGTGTGGGGAAACCCTTGATCAATTCTTCTTTTATCTTCAAAGTTCAGCAGAGAAAGAGAGAGAGAGAGTACATTTACAACAGAAGTCAACACTTTGACTTATCTAGATCTGAGCATAGATCATCTTCTATAACGATGAGATTAGTTGAAGACATTCTGCTTCAACTGATCCTCCAAGGTGACTCCTTCACCTATCATCATGCTGCATCTCGTCCATTTGCTGCACCTTACTGCGTAGCACCATCATGCTGCTCATGATCTCATACATCACGCTGCTCATACATCATGCTATCCATGATCTACATCATGTTGCCCATAATCTACATCATACTGCCCATACATTATGCTGTCCATGATGCAGCATCTTCCATCATCATGAAACCTTGTGTTGTACTTCATCACTTAGATCTTCAGTACTGCTGTTATCATCATTGCTGCACCATGACAGTCCCTTGAAATTACCCCAGAGGTGATCTCTGCGTCGAGATCATGATTTCACAAGAACTAGATCAAGACTTTGTCACTGATCATCACAGCTTCTCATGGACTACATTAATATGCTGAGAAAGTAACTATAACTGTCATTATTACAGCAGCACTTGGCATAGCTTGAAACCCTTGTCATAGCTTTTCATTGACTGTGTATTGACTATGTATCTATACATGGTGTGGATTTTCTCTTCTCATGGACAGGTCTCCTTTAGCTACAGGTCTCCTTTCCAGACCTCCTCACAAGACATGACTGCGGCTAGGCTTCATTACCATTACTGCGACTTCATGTATTTGCTGCGGTTTCATATATAGACTTTGTTTACGTGCATTGGCTGCGGCTTCAAGTATGTGCTGTGGTTTCATATCTATGTGACGGTCTAGCACGAAGCGGATATTTATATTGCGTTCACCATAATCCTGACTGTCTGTTGTTCTAGCGTTCCAAATGGTCTAGCGTATATATATCTATGAGTGCACAGCGTCAGCGTATATATTTATATCTATGAGTGCCCAACGTCAGCGTATATATGGAATGTTCAGCGTATATATTTATATCTATGAGTGGCCAACGTATCCACCTGCGTTGTGCATATACACATTCATTGAGGTGATGTGTGTAATCCATGTAATATCTGCGTATAATCTTTATTGCCATTGTTGCATGCCATTCGCAGCGTTCCATTTTACCGTGAATCATGAACAACGTTATGTGCAGCTCTTCAGGAGCAGATTAGGGCAATGTATCACTGCGGCTTCCATGGCTCCCTCTTACTGCGTCTTCCATCTACCCAGGCTGTGTATTTTAACTGTGTATGTTGTGTGTTAGAACTAGGGCATCATAGGCCAGTGTACATTTTCGTGGTGTCTCTCTCCTGCTCCAAAAACCCAAGACGTGGAGAGGAAGAGATCACCACAATAATGTATCCCAAATGACATCAAATCCTCTTTTATTTATACTAACTTGTAGGGGTTGAATAGACACGTCGGTTGGGCTTCTAGAGCCTACATAAGTGCTGGTCGGCTTGATAATAATTACATAAACAAAATAAATTCATATCGCCATAAATACTTATCGAATCGGATGATCTTTGGATCAATCCTACACCTCTCGATGAGAGGGATCCAATAAAAATATCAACTGCCATAAATAAGCCGACCCACATGGAGTTGGGCCCTAGTTTCCAATTTAACATCCTCATCGGATTTGGTACAAGTTTCTTGATATCCTTGGTATATAGGCTAGTGGAATCAAAGGATATTCCAAATCCCTTTCCGACTGTGGAGAGATAGATAATTTCCTCAATGTGGTCAAGATGAATTCTTCCTGAGAGGCAGATATCCCAACTACTACTAGGATTTGAGAAAGTACTTTGAGGGACATTCTTCAAGTTCTCAATCATTATTGAATTTCTCCTCCTGGTTTATGATCCCTATCTTGTAACATGAATCAATACAAAGGGGTTCTTACAACACCCATTTTTTTTAATCTTTAAAGAGCTTGATATTTTAATCTAAATGAAATAAAACAACTAATTGCAATAAAACTCACCAAACTTTAAGTCCTCTCTTACTTGGACAACCAAAATTTGGACCAACCCCACCATAGTGGATGCATGGCTCTTCACTCACGTCTTACCCTACACTCTTTTCCCTTTGTTTTTACTGCAAAATCCTCACCACACAACAAATACACTCCAATCCCTTTAGCACCTCCCCGGAAACGATGCCAAAAATGTT
Organism: Pinus tabuliformis; assembly: GCA_031772625.1. Classification (NCBI taxonomy): domain Eukaryota; kingdom Viridiplantae; phylum Streptophyta; class Pinopsida; order Pinales; family Pinaceae; genus Pinus; species Pinus tabuliformis. The sequence goes on along the minus strand of CM062809.1, from coordinate 411,117,409 downwards.
GGGGAAATTATATGTGTTATAATTCAGACATTAAATTATCAATCCGGGGCTCATACGCTTCGAGGCACAACAACAAGAAATGAAGGATTAGAACGTCTAACCTAAACTAACGTCATGAAATATGAAATCTATTCCTAAATTAAGTATGGAATTTCTATTCCTAGTTTGAAACTAATCTATTGATAAAAACATGATCAAACAAAAGAATAACTCTAATCAAATGATGAACTAATTAAAACTTACTAAGAACTAATAAGTGATCTATTGAAATGAGTGCTATTTGATGCAAAACAACTCAATATGTAAAAGCCTAAAACTAATTGCTCACACAATGTAATTTATTAAAAAACTATCTTTAATTCCATAAACCGCAAAATCAACAAATGATTAACTATGATAATTAGTCTATTCAACTTAAGAAATCATAATAGGCTTAATTGAAACACCAACTCATGCTTCCAAACTAACTCCTACCAATCAACTAAAATAGAGCAATTCTGAGTACAAAACGTAGCTACAGGAATCTTGAGTATAGAATGCAATTACATGAATCCTGAGTACGTAATGTGGCATGAGTACAGAATGCAGCCTGAGTACAGAATGTAGCTACATGAATCTTGAGTACAGAATGCGGCCTGAGTATAGAATGCGGTCTGATTATAGAATGCACCTTAGTACATAACAAGGCATTAGTACAGAATACGACTTTAGTATAGAACACGACTATGCACGTACTCCATAGCCTACAAATAGAAACCACTAGCAATGCACTTGCTACCCTCTACTCAGATTATTGCCCTATACTCAGATCTACAAAAACATAAATAAATATGGAATATGAAATGAAGTGCTTGAATTATGAATACTATTTAGAAAACAACTTGGAAAGGAAATGTAAATTTTTGATAGAAGCAAAACACACTTCCTACATAAAACTATTCTTGGGATCACACTATAAATCAGAAATCAATTACATAATCTAGAATGCATAAATAAATTGACAAAGAAATTAAATCTACTTCAAACCATTTGCAAGAAATAAAATATAAAAAGGAATTAAACACACTTACATAACCTATATTAACCCTGCAAACACTATGGGTTTAGGTGGCCTTTCCTTTCCATGTGTTGTAGGTCTAAGCTCAATTCATAAAATGGGCACCAAGGATACACCAATTTCATCACCTTCAATTAACTCATCCAAAAACATAGTTCAGTGCACAACAATTGTGCTTCCTCTCCTACATAACTCCTCTATGTGTAACTTGTAACTCTCTCTTTAGTACTGAGTGACTGAAATATATACTATGCTTTTACAGTTTGAGATCCTAAAGTTAAGGATCTGATCTTAGCCATATGCGAAAAAAATTACAAAAATACATTTCAATTGATTTTTCTGGAATTTGGTTATGTCAAATTTGTCTTGGGAAATATCATGATCCATGCATAGCTTGATTGAGATATACAATATATGATTGCAACTCCATATAGATTGAAAAACAAATGAATAAGACTTCAACCTAAAATATCCAAAAATGTGGCCGATCCGAAACCGTCAAACCCAAAATTTTTGTACTTAACTAAAAAATTATGTACCTGATATTTAACTGACCCTAAATTCTTCATGGTGACGAATTTTGACCAACGATTTTTGGGTTACCTGAATGAAGGTACTTTGAACAAACACCATGTCTCAGAATCCTGAGATTATTCTTCATTTGACCACAAAATGAGATTTTAATATACATGAATTATGTACCTAACCTGTAGCAACTAGTTTAATTGAATTATGAAGAATTTTGACAATGGATCCCTATAGTAAATGAACTTGGAAAAACCATCATTAGGAAATCATAGAAAAGTCATCTCTAATCATTGAAAGTTAAGAAAACTAATGATAATCAACCATGAAGTGTAAGATATGAATTGGCAGCAAGTTGTGGAATTGTGGTATGAAATGAGTAAAAAATATAGGAATTTAGGTTATGAATAGTGGTCTTGTACGGTGGAAAAATGGGCGTATTTGAGGCCCGACGATGGGTTACAAGGCCGAAAAAAAGAAGAAACATTTGATTGATCAATAAATTATTTCTGAGCAACTTGATTTAATTAGGTCACCAAATCTTCAAGTTTATTAAGCTGTTTTATAACGTATTCATCAGAATCTGGAATGACAGGTTGATGTATTGAGATATAAGGTTTCAAACTATTTTCAATAAAAACTGTCTCAAGAACAAATCTTTCTGACTTGGTGCATAAAATATTGTGCTCAAAAGGTAAGTCAAATTCAATATCCTCTACAGTTATGAATCTTCTAGGGATAGAAATAATTATGGGCAATGGATTATTGCTTGGTTGACTCTCAATAAAACTCTTTTTTCCTAATACATTTCTTAGGATTATTCACAAATTCAGGTGGGTTAGGATCTAGATGGAATCTAGTGTAGATATTTCTAGGATCCAGATCTTTGATAGATTATTTAAAGATAGATATATGTACACAATATGGGTGGGAAAACAACGTTAATAACATTTATTTCACAGTCACACACTATAAATAGCTTTTAACTTTGAATGGAATATTTACCAGGGAAAAATATAGTTTGTATCAGCTTTGTCTTCTCCAATATGGTCGCCAAAATGTTATCACTGTGTAATTTCTCTAGGCAATCGAGAGAAACCCAAAGGTAACCACAAAACCACTTGCAAATTTGTGATCTAGCCCTTCCATCTTCAGAGAGGGATCTCTCTTTCTGATTTAAATTTTGTCTTAAGGTATTAGGCTAGTTATTGAGTTATGAGGTTTCTTTCTCAAAGTTTGGTTGAAAATTGCAGGGAAAGTCCATTGAACATGGAGTCATGAATATTTGGTGATCAAATACAAAAATGATAGAGCAGTTGTAATAGGGCAGGATAGGAAAACTTTTGGACCTTTTAAAGTATTTGTGGAGTGTGTAGGATGGATATGATTTAAGTTCAAATAAATATAGAGCATGTTGGGATGAATTCTATACTTAACATCAGAATGAAAACATTGATATTGTTTACAAGCCAGAGAATAGTACACTGAAGAAAATTTGACCTTTTTTCTTTTTTAAACAATAGAGACAAAAAAAATATGGAAAACTGACAAAATAACAATTTCACATGAGAAAGTACATCACCAATTGCTTGACATAGGAATCCTGGAACAAAAAAGTTCTGTATTATTGTAAATTGATCACTTTAATACAATGAACAACCTACATCAAAATATATTTGCTTTCTTCATATAAGTTCCTACCCTTGTTAAGCCTACTTATAGACTCTTTGCTAAACTACTTCAAAATTCCAAAAGGAATTCATTCTAAAATATATTCTACCAAATTACATATTTCTCTAAAAAATGAACTAAAAGTAGAATCCTTGGACAAATTAAGTTGTCCATTGAAATTTCTGAGGGAATCCATTGAACTTTGCTCCTTTTCAGCCCTTTCTTCTGCTTTCATGCCAAAAATGTAGGTCTTCGTTTTTATGCTTGATCGACCAACTCCAATAGTTTATCCCACCTTTCTTCATGTAGGATTGAAAAATCACCACGCTCCTAAATTTTTCATCCACCTCAGTGTAAACTTGGAAAGTTGGTCCTTTTACAAACAAATGATGGATCTCTTGTTGTATATTCAAATCATATTACAGGCCTTGTAGGAAGGATTCTCCATTGATAAGTCTCTTTTATTTTGCAAAATTTGACACATATGCAACAATGTTACGCAATGTTTCTTGATAACTCTCTAATGGAATAAATTTTCCATTAGAGTTTCTAAGCTTTGGAAGTCCCTTTTCCTGTAGTGCAGAAAACCTTTTATTGAATATCTTTATTTGTAGCTCCAGCTCTTTGTATTTGTTTTCCAATTGTATAATCATATTATTTTTAGTAAAAAATATTTTGGCTTCCATCACTCATTCTGTTCTGTCCTAGATATAGCTCCTCCAATTCTTCTTTGGTTTTAGAATTCAACATCTTGATAATTTTGTGCGCTTCTCCTAGTCTATGCTCAATTTCAGCTCTTGTCTGATCTACTGTTATCTTCACTCTTCGTACCAATTCCTCCTGTTCAGATTTTTTTTGAATGGAGAAACATAAATCTATAATATTGGCATTGTTGTTATGCCAAATGCTGCTCTTTGGCTCTCCTAACATCTTAATGATAAAATACTGGTCCTCATACTTCTGATTTTGTTGCATGAGATTGAAGTTATTCTACACTTATGCCAAGTATGCATTATCTTCCTTTATTTTGTTCTCCTCCATCTTGGTCAAAGCTACTGTTAGTTTCTCTAGTTCTCTACTTGTTAATGAAAATTCCCCCAAAGCTTGAGTCAAATTTTCTGAGGGATCTGAAACTGATATATATGACAAGGGCTGAATTATATTCTCTGGCATGGATGTACCTGCTGCTATATCTATTGTTGTACTTGCTTCTTCCCATTTTTCCTTTTCCTTTAGTAGTGCCTCCATATCATGTTCCATTTTTTGTATTTGATCACTCTTCTCCACCACTAAAGTAAACAACTTATCTTTCTCCATCTCCAAACTTGTGACTTCTTTGGTTTGGTGGTGTTCTGTAGTAGGGAACTTAATCTATTTTTTGAGAGCTTGAATGTTAGCATTATTGCTTTTAATCACATCCTCTACTACCTTGACATCAATAGGATCATATCCTAGTTCAACAACTAATTCTTCTAGCGTTCTAATTCTAGCATCTTTAGCCATAGAGGACATCCTCTCAATTTTGAGTTATGAGTGAAGATTTTTCAATGAAGCCTATAATTTCAAAGTAGCCATAGCAGAGATGGTCAAAGTAGAATAAATCATTTCTCCTACCTACTTATGAAAATCAATTTGATCGATTGCATGGACTTGCTTAGTGTCAACTAAAAGTATCGATGCTTTATAATCTTCAACACCCTTGGGGGTTGTAACTTTGGGCTCCAAAAAGGCCATTTGAAATTGAACCCTTTTCTAAGTCAAAAGTAGACAATAGCCTATGCTGAGTAGTGGCAGTTTATTTCCATAATTATAAGTATGTTGAAGCTTTAAGAGCTTCATTCTTTAATTTGATTTCTTTTTACCTAATGAAATACTTTTATGTGGTGGATCCTGAGAGGTAGAAGAAACATGAGACTAATTTGTTTCTTCTATATAGGGAAGTGAAGTGGTTAGAGTGCCTGTCAACACTAAAGTTGTCTACTCCTAGGTATCCATTTCTTCTGAAGAATCTTCCTGAATGTTTATCACCTGAGGATTAGTTATGCTATCCGTTTTGGTTGTGGATTGTTGATCCTTCTTCCTTCTCTTTAAAAAAAGAAAATTTGTAGCTTGTGTCTCTCAGTTGGTAGGTGACATACTTTCCCTTGGCCTCTTTCTTTCTTTATCTTTAGGGATAGGAGTATGTAATTATGACTGACTAACTAGTTGTTCTTCAGCTTCCTCCAAAGTGTTTTCTACCCATTCCTCTTGGTTTGCATATTGTTCTATCTCGGGCCTTGGTGTATGAGGATAAGGAGTACTTTTTTGTTCAACCCTCAGCTTAGAGATTACTCCTAAGGGGTCATAAAACCATGTAAAACTGAGTTTGAACTTCATCCGTTTCAGGACTATCTCCACCTCCTTTGTAGCTACTCTAGTGTTCACAATGTAAGGGCCCACTTGTGATTTTAGTTTGAATTGCGAATTTTTCTTGTTATATACAAAATGCATCTCATCACTATTAAGCATATATCTTACATACTCTATAGAAAATATTATTATTGATACAAGCACTGGAAGGTGATATGGAGGGAGTTCACATCCATAAATCCTTCTCTCTGTGTAGTTCTGGTGTAAGTACTAGTGTCTAACCTTTGACTGTTTTGAAAGGTGTAAGACTTTCTTGATTTCTCAAGATATCCTTGGTATGATGTCACTGCATACCAAACATAGAGAAGTGTGAATAAAATGGTCCACAAAATCTGTATAGGTGTATTCCTCTGAATTCCTTCTGACCAGTGAAGTCCAATGGATAGCTGACAAAGGGTTGCCCTGATCATCCATATTCTACAATTGGAATTTGAATATGTCTACTTGATAATATAACATAATATATACTATTATTGACTGATACTTGAATACTCCTTCGGCTTTGAATTTCATAAACTGATCATGAATAACATTAGATAAGAATTGACTGTAATTGAACAAAATTGAAGGTTCTTGTCCCTTTGAGAAAATTAACAAGGATCCTAAAACTACTTCATCTACCCATTGGTTTGAATTATACCTGAGCAGTCGAGTGACCATTGAAATTACCTTTTTGTACATTTATGGGTAAATGGAACATGGTATGGGGGATTTGTTTTGGGTACCTCAACATTTTCAGGGAGGAAACACCCAAAAATATGAGCTCTCTAGGGAAAGGTAAGTTATTTTTATAATTCCATCAATGAATCTGAAGAAAAGGGATGCAAGGATGCTTAGGGATTTATTTGTAAATCTTGAAAAATAATTTTGGGAGATGGAGAGAAAATAATCTCATTGTTATGAGAAATGACTATGATTTTGCTAGGAAGGTATCAACGGTGACACTAGGTGGAGAACTCAGGGAAGAAATGGGTTTGGGGTAAAATGAATGGGTGGAGAAAGGATTCCCATATGCTTCGATCATTGCTATGGTCAAGGTATTTCTTCTTCACCCAATTGTGAAGTTCGTATATATCTAAATCATAATTAGTCTCAACAATGTTGAATTGGATGTCAATCAAAGGTATTCTGTCATGGTCTGGGATTAGGGGAATCATCAGGCTTTCTTCCACCATGTTCCCCTTTCCCTTCTATGTAGAGATTGTGAGCTGAGGATGATCAAGAAATGGGTCACCTGATTTGCAATTTGAATGTATCTTGCTGGGATAACAATTAACAACAGCGACTACTTATTGTAATTTCACCCCGAAACTACCTGCACATAGAATAAGATCATGAAAGGGAAGAAAGGTCATTCCCTCTGGTGGTTTACAAAGGAAGTGGTGAGGGATCGTAACGGAAAATTAATTGTTTCAGGCATGGGGGGAGAAATTAATTCGTAACGGATCAATGTAGCGAGAAGAATTAAATTCCCAACATTCGTTTGGCAGGTGAATTTGAATGTTTGAACGGTTGGGTGGTGCGTAGAAATGTTGACGTGGAGAGGGATGAGATGGCAGTGACCTAGAAGATGGAGGAAGGAAAAATGGCATGGGGGAAATAGGTGTAGGTGACGTGTAGAAGTGCGAAGTAGATGGTTGTATTTTTGGGGGGGGTGTAAGTGATAAACTATTTTGGGAGGGGACCCCCTGAAAAATCCTAGGAGCTGACATGTCACCTTTGGGAGTTTTGGCAGAATCCTCTTTTCGAGACCCCCCCTTCCATTAATTGTTGAGAGTGTTGGGGGTCTAAAACATCCCTCCCAACGATGACCCTAGCGGAGGAGATCTCGAACATCAGTACATGCACCGATTTTATAACAACATGAAAAAAATGTCATATCATGCCAAAAAAACATTTTAACCAAAGTTTTTAGAAAATAGAAACTTTTCTAATTAATTCAAAAAGTGGAATTTTCACTGGCTCACTATAGGGGCGCTTTATTATATATATATATATATATATATATATATATATATATATATATTAATTTTTTAATATTTTAATTTTTATTCCCCTTTTATTTTATTTTTAATTTTTTTTCTTTTGTTATTTCATTTTTCTTTTTCTTTTTCCTTTTTCCTTTTTCTTCTCTTTATTTTCCTTTTGAACATAACAATCTTGAAATTATAAAATAAAAATTTACAATACCCCAATGGGATAAACACTTATTGAAAATACAAGGCTCCTATATTTATAGGACCCTAACACACGGCAAGAAAAATACATGATGCAAGGCAAGGACACATGAAAGGCAAAGGAAAAAGCATGAAAAATATTGTGATGCATGGTTACTTGAATATGAATGCAGGCTATTTTAAAGCATGCTATTTATTTATTTTATTGACATGAATAATATGAATGCATGACATTTGGATATTATGAAATTCCTTTTATGCATTTTAATATTCATGAGTTTAAAGAATTTTGGAATTGAAGAGACACATTTGGAATGCAAAGAGACAAGTTTGTTCATTTCAGATTCGTGTGAGTGGAATACTAAAACCATCAAAATTCATTTATAGAATTGTGTAAGCTTGAAGATGTGAATGATTTTTTTTTGTTAGAGAGTATGTGAAGGTTGATTGATTTACTGTTTGAGTTACCTAACACATATGAAGCCGATGTGAAGTAGACTTGAATGGGAGAGTAGGAAGAGATAGAAATGGAGGTATGCAAAATTGATGACGAACTAAACTAGTATGTTGCTTCTTGTATGTCTTAGGGGATTGTAGTCTCCTTTCAAGTTGGAGCTTGATAAAGAACAGGTTGTGTAAACAATGAGAAGAGGAGCTTGTATCCATGAAGAAATTAGAAAAATGTAGTAGATAAAAGGAAACCATAAAGGATAATGAAGCAACCTTGAAAATACTTGTAGGAGTAGAAGCCAACAACAACATGATTGATAAAGAAAGAAACAAAGATATGCAACAAATCAAAATGGAAAGAATGAGGTGAAGAAATGGTTCTTTGCAAAAAGGTCATTTGACCCTGATGATGAGTTGAACAAATTTCAAAGATCCCAAAGGAGATTTTTTTCTCCCTTGAAGAATATAAATTATTTTTATTGCCATTAACTTCGACATATAGTAGCAGATTGTAAGAGAAATAAAATAAATATTAATCAACATAATATACAACAAGCAAGAAGGTATCCTTAAGCAAACAATCAAAGAAAATTCCTTATATGAAGATAAACAGTAACGAATTACACAAACTCTTTGTATGGATATTCTTATTTGTGTAATGAATTTGGTCAAAAAGTTGTTGAATGTAAAATGTATATAAATAAGAATATTAAATTAAGAAGAAAAACACCATTGTCTCCACTCCTTGGCCAGAAATCCACAGACTACAAGCTTCCCTATACTCTATGGAACTCTAGACATAAGATGGAAAACTACTCCAAGAAGATCAAATAATGAAGGAAATGTAGAACACATAAGGAAACCTACTAATGTGTGGACGAGGAAGAAAAAATAAAAAACCTATGACTTCAATGACAAAATGAATTCATCATAGCCTCATGGGGAGCTTCTTAAGAAAGAAAAAGAAGAATTCAATCAATGTTAGAGGAGCAACAAAATCTCAAGGGGAGAGCAGCCCCAAAATATATTGAAAAGGATTAAATTTACAGTTGAGGTGTTGAAGTGAATTGGTATCTTACTTATTGTAGCTATATCAAACCCTAATCAAAGTACCAAAAGCCATGTAATACTAGCAATGCAAAGTGAAATCTCTCCTACGATTGGTGTAGCACATATTTCATGTACATCAAGAAAAAAAGATTATTCAATTTAATAAGAACATTGTCTACAATAATGAAAAAAAATGATGGTGGCTGTGGGATTGGTTCTCAACATGGTTATTCTCAACTCTCTTATTCATGAGTATTATGAAGATGAAAATTGAGAAGGAACAAGAGTGACTAAAGATGAGATAGAATTTTAGATTAGTGATGCAACTTCTAATAATTTAGAAATATCTCAAAAGGATTCAAAGGAAGATGATTTTACAATATGCTGGGCCAACATAATTATAGTGTTATAGGTCATTTTTTGCATCCAAACAAATGGCCCTGAACCCAGATATATCATCATCCATTTACACTTTGCAATCACTCGCTGTAAAGCCAAAAGTATTCCCTTTCCATAAGTTACAAGAATCCTAGGTCACATTGGTTGAAAACCCTATTTTAAGGCCTCATCACACTTAATTTCTTAACAAACTATGATAGCGCAGTTTTTACACATGGAAACAACACTGGCCAACGCAGGTTGCTTTCCCAAAAAGTGCGATGAACAGCTGGAAATGAGGAAAATAAAAATTAATTCCAAATTTTATCTCTCTAGAAGCTTTAGGAGTGGTTTTAACTATTTACTATTGGATCAGATCTCGAACTCCTACTATTGAGGTCTTATCTCTTATATCCTAGAACTTACCTCCCTCTAAAGGGGATCAAATCCCTAGAATGGTAAATCCAAAACCACCTTATTTACCCTATAAATCCAACACCTTCCATAGAGTTTGGGTTGGCTTTTTGAGACTATGACTATGCCTTTATGATGTTCATTTGTATCTAGAGTTCCATAATCCATCCATGTACTTTATGTATGATTGAAGGCTTACCATTGTGGCAAAGGAAGGACAAGATATCTAGGAGAAATTCACAAAGTCAATGGCTACAAGGGTTGTAATTGTTTCCTATCATTACTAATACAAAAGTGTATTATTTCTCCCATATATTATGTCTTATTTATGCATATGTATAATATGAGTCCTTGACTTCTTGTTTAGAGCTATTTGTACACGATATTTGGCTATTTTGGTTCTCTTTCTTGTTTTGGATGATTTTGTGATGTACCCGACCCCTTGATTTTTTCATTGGAGGAATGGGATAAAAGATATTATATGTACTTTTATTCCCCTGATTATATATATATATATATATATAGATATGTATATATGTATATATGTATATATGTATATATATATATATATATATATATATATATATATATATATACATATACATATACATACATACATATATATATATATATATATATATATATATATATATATATATATATTATATATCTGTTATGTGCGACTCTAGGACCTCTCCATGCCCTACTTGCAATGCTTAGATTCCCCTTGGAACGATTCACCTGGCTAACATGTCATGTTTATGGGACCCTCAAGGTTCTTTGAGCTTTTGAGTTGAGCCCTCCCCTGGAACCTGAGATATTAGATGACGGTCCACAACCTTCCTCACTATTGACAACATCACCTCTTCATACCATCTGTCATGGGTCCTTATGGCCCCACTACCCTGGTACCTCAATTTGATTTCTTCTGGGTAATGACCTTAGGAACAAAGGGGTTCTGTGAACCCCCGTTCCGTCAATTGACAGTTTGGGTCTTTCCATGGGACATTACATTCATAATGGATTTCCAACCTCTGTGGTTTGACCATTTCTCAAGTGATGTCACCCTATTGTCCACCATACCCCATGCCAACCTCAAAAGTTTTCATGTGTCATTTATAAGTGGCTCACTGGGGAACCCAAGATACCTAACTACTAGCCACATGTCCTTAAGACTTTTTCTAATGTTGTCTCCAGGCGTAGGAAAAATCCTTTGGAAATATGGGTTCGTACTGGGTCCCCACTCAGTGACCAAACCCTCAAATCCAAAACCCAATAAAGAGTCCCTTATGCTACTTCCTAGGGTTCTAACCTTCCGAGATTATAGGGTGGCCCTTCTATGTCTCTCTTACCTTGCCTAATGGTGCTGGAAATGGAAAAACGTCCATCACCATCTCTTGACAGAACCCCTACAATCTTCTACTACTAATTCCCCGACTCTTAATTAAATCACCTTCTAGGTTTCCACTCTACGGTCTTCTGCTCTATCATTCTGATCGATCTCATGAAGGGAATCTCGCTCCAGCAATCAGGAATCCCAATTGACTAGGGTTTTTGACCATTTTCTGGATAAGGTTAGCCCACTCCTTCTAAGTTCAGGGCCTCCCTCCTCTAAGTCGCAACAAGACCTTCCTACTCCTTCCCACCATGAACTAGTTGAAGACTCCCAAATCTATGTTGAGAGATGCCTTAGATATATAACTTGACATCCCTCCTCACTACAAGCTTGACTACTTTTAGACTTCTCTGCACTAGCCTTGTCGGTTGTAGATTTTCCTTAGGAGTCTAGTAGACCTCCAGATGCATTTTTATGGCTTCACTATGATACTCTTAGTTTCCTAGTGAGATTTATGATTTTATCCTTCTTGACCTTGAGTGATTGGTTCTCCAGTGAGTTCCTGGCCCATGAGTCTTCCCATCCCACAGAGAGGGAATGATACCATGGGAGGTATAGGTGATCTTGCGTGGATTACCTACCACATACATGGCATAGAAACTAGGGAGGTTCCAACCTCACCTGCCACACGTCGACGGTGTCAAACCTTCTGTGGGCCTGCAAACAAATCCATGCTGATACACAGAGCCTTCAGGTTCCTTGATCGTCACTTTAAAATCCCAACAAAAGGTATACAACCTGTTGAAAATGCAAGGATGAAGGACATTCGGGGAAAGATGGTGGCTCAACTGATACGAGGGAAAAACTCCCTTCAACAATAAGGTTGTCCTCTTCAAGAAGCACAACAACTTGTAACATGACAAAATATGACTCACAAGTGAATATAGACCCTACTATGAAGAAGGCGTCTTATGTAATCTTATATTAATAAATGGGTCTCACAACTCACCATTCTTCAGGAATTAATCCAAGATTTTATTGCTCAATACTATATTATGATATGGTCTTAGTAAACATGTGATTATTACGTGTTTATGTGCCAATTATTTCATGCCTTCCATTATGAGTTGTTAGACACATTTCAATTATGGATTTCTCACATGTTCATGCATATATTAAGTTCATACACATATGTGGTTACCAATTTCTTAACACATCCCACAAGGATGTTAACATATATACAAGTTTCAAAAACACATTGCAGTCCCTACATTCAAACCATTATCCATAATACAATAATGTCATTCATCATACATAAACAAAATACACAGTTACTTATATTGTAATATGCAGGGAAATTGAGTCTAGGAAAAGGACTCTCCACCCTAGCATAGACAATTGCAACCATACTAACTTGCAACCATCACCCCTGAGCCAAATTCTAGAGTCTGGTGGGAGTGTTTGCTTTAGGGACTGATAAACCAATATACCACTGATTTCAGGACTCCACAGGACTTCCTTCCTCATTTGCATCAACTAGAAGCTTCCTACTTGGTTGACACCGATAGTCCAGAGGTTCCCAACTTCACCCCCAGGTGCTTGCACAATGATTCACCTCCTTCTAGGGAGTCTAGAATCCACTATGCCATCTGTGCATTAAACATAGGTCTTCACTCTAGACTTCCTTTGCTTTTATTTCAGGATGACCTCTACCTAAGTTGTTACAGGGCTCTAGAGTTGCTATCTCAAAACATAGCCTCCAGGGGACCCAAACTGTTATAGGGCTTTAGAGATTCTATCCCAACCCACATCCTATAGAGACCAAAGTTGTTACAGGGCTATAGAGACCTCTGTTTCAATGCATAGGCTCTTGGGACTCATGATGTTATAGGGCTCTAGAGATTCTATCTCAATCCATGGCCTCTAGGGACCCCAAGTTGTTACAGGGATCTAAAGACTAGCTACTCAACACAAAAAATCCAGGGATCAAGAGCCAATCCCCTTCTCTTCGCTTCTATTCGACACTGCCTATAGAGAGCTCTTGTTGCACTCTCCCTTCCTATTCATCTTAATCCCCTTCCCTCTTTTTTGTTGTCTCCCCATTTTTCTTCTGCGTTCAACATTTTTCACTCTTTTTGTATCTTCTTAAATGAATCTTTACTATTGTTTCCTTCCTAGATTGTAGCACGCCGTCCCTTCATAAATTCCCATCCTATTTTTCTCGTGATCGCTTCCAAATTGACATGGGATTGCATACCTTTTTTGTACTCATTTAATTTCAAGAGATCTTTTCATCAATTCTAGCCTTATTCATTCTTTAATGGCTGGCCCACGTTGTAGGTTTCTTCCTTGCACAAGAAACCATGATGTCCCAAACAAGTGACTCCCTTCCCATCTCTGGAATTTGTGTCCTTTGACTCAGTCCCCATTTTTAATTTCAAATCATTGTACAATATTTACAATGTGTTTATGATGTAATGTGAATGAGAACCTTGGGTGGGATTATCACAATCCCATCCCTCTTGAGTGTAACAGCCCTTGTGAAAATTCCATGTAAAAATATATAACGCCATAGTTGATGGGAAACTTATTCCAAGTTTAATGTTGGGAAATACATACTAGGGGGTGTTCATTTGGTTCTTTATGGCTAGGGAAATTGGCAAAGGCAATGGTTAAGGATTTGGAAAGGAAAAATGACATTTTTGGCACAATTATTTATGAAAATAATGGAAATTAGGAGAAAAAGAAGGTGAAAGGTCACAAGTTGCACCCGAAGGGGGAAATTGAAGGAAAATAATGGAAAATAAAGAAAATAGAGGCCTCACTGATAAAAAGGCTTCTGATGATCAGTTGGAAAGCTTGGCAAGTGTAACCTTTTGTTATTTGAGTTTTGGAGCTCTCTTATTATTATCTCTCTCTCTCTCTCACTCGTGGACACTTAGAGTTTCTTGGAGCACTTTGGCATTGGAGAAAGAAAGGAAAAGGAGGTAAAAGGAAGCAAAGATCAGGCAGGGAAAGGTAGGATCAAGCAGCTACAACATGCTTCATTGTAGGTATCGACTTGCATGTGTATTTTCCTTGTTGGATTTGGCATGCATGGGATTTCATGTGGTCCTTTTCTATCATGGAATGGGTTTTGCTAGGTGTGAAAACTTTCTTCAGCCTAACCTTGCCATTTCCTAATAGCCTTGATGAGATGGTTTCTCATACTTTGGTTGATGTGGGATGGCCGGATGGATTTGAAGATGAGTGGGGTGGATCTCCAAAATGGGAAACACATGGCCTATTGGTCCCTGAATCGAGTTGGGGATCATGGTAAATCCATTGGCCTAGTAACCCCTCAACCAAATTGCAAGTTTTGGTAAAGCCAAGATTGTGTACCTTGATGGGCATAGGAATCGTTGCTGGTGAATTATGAGATATATGGTAATGCCATGAGGTGGATATCTCCGTTGGGCCTAGTAGTATTTGGATGGGACATACGATAAATCCTGGAGAGTGTGTCTTAGTGTAGGGCCTAGTGATCCCTGGATTAGACTTTGGATTATGGTAAAGCCCGAGAGACTAGAAGGCACTCAAATTCCTCATAGTGTAGGTGGAGAACTCCGGTGGCATCCATGCTTGTTAGTTTTTTTTAGTGTGTTCTATGAGTCCCACATTCATGCTTGCATTATGGCATGGGGGTGATTAGCTGAAGAGAGAATTAGATCAACCAATCTATGGTCAAGGGGAACATGGTAGTCCCATCTCCGGTTGGTTTATTGCTTTCATTAATGAGAAATTCATTCCCTTGATTTTGACGTGTAAATGTAATGATATATATGTGGATTTTACGGTTGATACGTTTATGACATTTCTACCCATATTATGCTAGTTATATGTATGTTTTATGATAGTAGAGATGTATGGCTCTCAGCATCTTTTTATTTGTAAATGAATGGATAATGTATCTATGGCCTAATATATGACAATGCAACAAATGACATGAGTGAAAAATGGTTCATAGCGATTCCCAGATAAGTATGAGATCCCTACACTTAATTCTGTTGTTTACACCTATAAGTTACATGTTGATGATATGTTTGACGAAATTCCTGTCATGGCTAGTATGGATTTGGTTAAGGTATTGTTCAAATTATTACTTTGTGATAGTTTTTTCCCTTTTCTTTTATTGATCTTAAGCTATCACTCCACTCTAGGTAGTGACTTGGGCTATGGGCCTGAAAAAATGGCTTAAATCTTGGGGTCACTAGCATAGAACTCAAAAGTTAGGTCCCTGATGCTGACACATAAGTCCGTGAGAGTGAATTTGGGTTTCTTGATGTTGTCATGCCTATAGCATGAGAGTGACTGAGGCCTAAGATGGTCAAAACTTCAGCAGGATCCAAGGGCAAGTTGTCTAAAGTGTTGGATTAGTTTCTATGTGCCCTGAAGTTAATGTTGGATGACTGTGTGTAATGTTTTCGTCGATTCCACTTCCTTAAGGTCACATAGGAGGTCTAATCCAATCATAGTAACCTCTTGTCGCATGTTTACCTTGGTTGGCTAGTTACTTGGGTAGATGTGGGAGGAGGGTGTTACATTTAGTGAACGCCGTTCTTGGTATTCAATTTTCCATGTACAATAATATAATAAAAAGGAAACACATACTATTTTGTGGAGCTTTATACACACAACTATATACAATATTTACAATTATGAATTCTTGTTTTAACCATCACACAAGAAAGGATAAATAATTTTCATGGAATCAACCATTTCTCATGTGGCCTCCTATGGCCCAAAGCTCTTCGACTGCACCTTGATTTTCTCTATAGCTCGGTTCTGGAGCATGAGACTCCTCCAATCTAGGAGGCACATTAGCTCTAGTTGGAACTCTCTGTCTGATTCCACTTATAGCACAAACCAATCAATTACATGATTATAATACTATACAAGGTTTTTAAGTAAAGAAACATGAAAAACATCATGGACTCTAACTGAGGTAGGTAAGGGTAGTCTCTATGCTATTGGTCCTATAATTTCAAGTATTTCAAATGGCCCATAGTATCGTGGTTCCAGCTTGGCACATGTCCCCACCCTTAGGGAATTCCTTTTGGGCTTAACCCCTAGGTAAAAGTGCCCCCCTACTTGGAAATCCTTGTGAATCCTATGCTTATCTGGATAACTATTTTGTCTATCCTATGCTACCTTCAAATTTTTTCCTTATGATATGAACTTTTTGTTGCATATCCTTAATCATATTAGGTCCTACGTGAAGTCTGTTAACTAGATCACGCCAACTGAGATGAGTATTTCATTCCTACCATATAATGCTTCAAAGGAGCTCATCCTTATGGATTCTTTGTGTCCATTATTGCACACAAATTCCAAAAGTGGAAGATACTCTTCCCATTTCCTAGGTTGATGCATCACATACATCCTTAACATGTCCTCAAGGATCTAATTGGTTCTCTTTGTTTTCCCATCTATATGTGGATGATAGGCATTGCTAAATGATAATTGTATCCCCAAGCCTATGAACAATTCCTTCCAAAAATTGGAAATAAATTTAGCATCTTTGTCAGACATGATCTTTTAGGGGATTCCATGCAGCTTCACAATCTCCCTTATGAAAATTTGTGCTATTTCACTAGTATAATGGGTGGATTTGATCACTACAAAATGAGATACCTTGCTAAGCTGGTTCACCACTAACATGATTGTGTCATGTTGCTTCGATGTTTTGGGTAATACTGTGATTAAATCCATATAGATCACCTCCCACTTCCATTCTGTAAAAGGGACGGGCTGTAGTAATCCTTTCGGATGCCTGCATTCAACCTTCACTTGCTGAAATTCCATGAATTTTTCCACAAAATATACTACTTTCTTCAAGTTTGGCTAGTGGTAACATCTTTTGATGACTGTAAGGGTCTTTTGATATCATGGGTATCCTGAGTAGGGATTATTGTGGAATTCTCTCAATATCAAATCTTTTATTTAATCACTATTAGGCACATAAATTCTACCTTTAAATTAGACTAAGTCGCCCAAAGTGAGTTGGCATTTTCCATCCTCACCACCTCATTGCAACCTCTCCCATACTCATTGGTATGATTCATCTTGTTGTCAAACGTTTTTTATATTTTAATCCAAATTTGTCACAGATGATATTACAATTTCCAAATGGTTCACTTGGATCCTCCGACTCAAGGAATCAACAACCTTGTTTTCCTTTCCCTTTATATACTTAATCTCGAGGTCCAATTTGTTGAGAATGGAAAACCATCTGGCTTGCCTAGAATTCAACTTTGGTTATTGAAACAAGTATTTGAGCCCACTATGATCTATCATGAGCATGAAGTTCTAACCAAGAAGGTTGTTCCTCCACATTTTGAAAGCATGAATAATATAAGGCAATTCTAGGTCGTGCATCACATAATTCTACTAATGTTTACTTAATTTTCTAGAATCATAGCACACAACTTGTCCCTTCTTCATTAAGACTCCACTGAGTCCCTCCTTGCAAGCATCAATACACACTACGAAATCCTTATTAGGACCTACAATTCTCAACACTAGTGCACTAGTGAGCAATTGCTTTAACTGCTTGAAGCTATTTGCACATTATGCGGTCCAATCAAATCTCTTCCCTTTCTCTACAAGGTTGTAATGGGATGCCATATTTTGGAGAAATTCTGAATAAGTCTCCTATAATATCCTACAAATCATATAAATGGTCTGATCTCATCTACATTCTTTGGAGTTGGCCACTCCTTTATGGCTTGGACCTTGTCTGGATCAATTGATACACCTTCCTTGAATACAACGTGCCCTAAGTAGTGTATCTGTGTATGGAAGAAGTCACACTTGTCAAAATTTACATAGATCTTGTGTTTCCTCAATAACTTTAACACATATGATAGATTTTTCTCATGCTCTCCTTCCATTTTTTAATATACTAATACTTCGTCCACAAATACAATGTCACACTTATTTGAGTATAGTCGTAACACCCCGTTCATCAGGCACATGAATGTGGCAGGAGAATTAGTAAGCCCAAAGGGTACCACTGCGAATTCGTAGTGCCCATACCTTGTTCTAAAAGAATTCTTATGAATTTCATCCTCATTGATTCTCACTTGATAGTTGCCTAACCTCAAGTTAATCTTGAAGAAGATTGCCACTCCCCTTAATTGTCAAAGAGATCATCAATCCTTGATAATGGGTACCTCTTCTTAATGGTTACCTTGTTTAGCTATCTATAATTAATGCATAGTCTCAAGTTTCCATCTTAAGTTTTCACAAATAATATCGGAGCTCCCCGAGGAGACACACTTGGCCTTATGTACCCTTTGTCCAACATTTCTTTTAGTTTCAATTTTAGCTCAACCAACTCAAGGGTGCTCATTCTATATGGGGCCTTACATAGTAGTGCTACTCCAGCTACCAGCTTGATAGAGAAATATATCTCTTTGTAAGGGGGTAATCCAGTAACCTCTATTGGAAATACATCTTCATACTATCACAAGACAGGGTACCTTCAGAGAAACTCAACTCCCTCATTCCTAGTTGCTCTATCGGCTCACTCATTTTTATAAACTTTTACCACAAAAAACATACATCCCTTCCTGCAACTACATTTGGCTTGCATGGTAGTGGTCAACCTCATGAATATGGGATTTTTTTTGCCTTTCACTGGCCTCTTTGTCCCTTGCTCATCTAAGGATTTTTTTTTTTTTCATAGCAATCCACCTTGGTCTAGTGCACATACAACCATTCCATGCCTAGAAATATTCCATACCCACCCAACGATAGCACTTTCAAGTGAGTTGTTATGGTCGTGCCAGTAATTTCCAATGCACATAAATCCACCCATTGGATGATCCCTCTCCTTGTGACTCTTGCCAATTGAAACAACCATGGTTTTTGGTGCAATTCCTTGTTCAATTTGCACTTTTCAACAAGCTATGGGATGACATAGCTATGATTAGAACTTGGATCAATCAAGATATAAAAAACTTTCTCTTATAGCTTACCTTCCATCTTAATGATGGATGCCTGGTGGTGTTCTTGGTGGTTTTACAATGCTATTTAAACCCTTGGAATACTCTTTTCAACTTTGCCCACCGTGCTCATCCCTTCATCACTGTATATTTTGTGTCCGACCTCCTATTGATGAGGAAAATTCATTCTCATTTCGTTCCCACCACACGTCTAACACTTAAGTGATTCCCAACCTTCGATCTTGGGTTGTGTCGATGTCAGTTGCTGCATGTTGGCTTTTTGTTGAGATTGTCTCAACTAAGTTGGATGTTTCTTGTCTTACCCTTCTGGGTTCTTCCTGGAGCAACTCACATTTTTCCTAGAGGTGATTTTGGCTACCTAGTTACTCCTATGTTGGGTGTGGAGCATGATTATTTAGAGATCTTTGTTTCAGTCGGATGTATACCCCAGGAAGTTTTTACACCCCTCCACGCGGGGGAGGGCTTGCGGGGGGGAATTGTCCCCCTCGCAGGGGTTCGGGGGGGCCCATCCCCCCCGGTTGGGGGGTTCGGGGGCCAGCGGTCCCTTGATAGGGGTTTTGGGGGCAGCGCCCCCAAAGCTAAAAACAGATGTAAAATTTCCTTGTAAAAGTATAGTAATTTCTAGTCAATTTGGGCCGTACATTAGGCGGATGATCTGATGGTAGAACTTATGTTTAGTTTAGGGTTTTTTGCCCTAGAAGGCAACCCCTCTCTTTGTATGAGGGAATTGTATTGAGGCTATGTAATAGATGTGTATTCTCTGAGTGAGAAACAGAGAGGTGAGACTGTGAGAGAAAATAGAGGATATTACAACAGATTTCTTGTAGGTTGTGTCTCTTCATTTTACTAGATAATAGAAAGGAAGGGCTGGCTATTTGGGGTGGACATAGCCCAAACTGGGTGAACCGCGTATCTCTGTGTCTCTCTGGTTTTATTCGTTTTCTGTGTTTATATTTATGCAATATTCTATGTGTTCCACTGCTCTGTAATATATAATTTTCTAACATCCTAGTCTTAGGTCTACACCTTGCTTGCTCATACCAATTCTCTAGCTTCTTAGTCACATCCTTTAGAGTATGGGCTTCCAAAAATTTAATAATATCTTCGAATACCATAGGAAACCCACTAATGAACCTCTAAATTTTTACCTTCTCGTCCTTGAGATATGGGACGTATCTCAATAGCCCAAAAAACTTGGTGACATATTCATCACTAGTCATTTGTCACATTCTCAGTTCATTAAATTCCTTTTCCTTGTTGTCGTAGTAGAATTCAAACATATATTGTTCCCTAAAATTATTCTCAAACTCTTCCCATGTCATATCCTTCTTGGTGATGGCTCTAGTATTCTTCATGTCCTCCCACCGAATATCTACTTTTCCTTTTAAACTATAAGAGGCAAATCTAGATTTCATATTCTTTGAGTAGTCATTTATTATAAGGAACTTCTTCATCCCTAGTAGGCATGCTTTTACATTCAACAATGTAAACTTTGAAACAGGAACTAATACAATTACCTGTTTCGTTGAGGTAGCAAAAAAGTCAACCGATTTTGAAAAGTGGCGATGCAGTATACACATATTTTTTTAGCATAGTTTTCGACAATTTTTATTTTTTTATGTATATTAGTTTTCAGAATGTTAGTGATTTGCATGTTGATTTTAAAAAGTGTTGATTCTACATCATGCCCTTTTTCTAAAAGACCTATTTTTTGACTTTAAATTTTATAATGTATTAAATGTGAATAATTATTTTCTAAATTTAACAATTTTTGAAGTGGTCTTCTTCTTCGTGTTTTCTTGTTTTTCTTTTAATTTTATTTTTTTTGTAGTGGGGTTTTTATTTTTTTGCATAGTTAAAGAAGAAGGTTGATATTTTAAAAGTTTTGATATTCTACATATTTATATATCGTTACTTAATTTTTCAATGAACATCAAATAATTGTCTCTTAAAAACAATAATTTTTAATAATTGACATAAAAATAACCATTTTGAACATAAATATAACTAAAAAATTACACATTTTGATCATTTTTTGCTAGAAATGACATGTAAAAATCACAATTTTTATAGGACAAATTTAACAAAAAATGGTTAAATAATAGTTCTTTTTATGAATTTCATGTCAAAAAATAATAATAATAATTTTTTTTTTCAAAAAATAACGATTCACATAAAAATTAAAGCGAAAATCACATAATACAAATATTGAACACATAACAACATTAATTGGATGCTTATTCTTATCATAAAATGTCAAAGTCAAAACATTACAAGTATAACTAATTAATAGTTACAAAAATGAGCTTGATTCACAAGCATAGCTTAAATGTAATCAACAATATCATGTAATCCAAACTTTTCATCCTCTAGAGTTTCATCATTGTTTTCTTCGACAATATTTTCTGCTTCATTTTGCTCATTTTCCTCTTCTAATGGATCTTTGATGTCTACGAATCTCCCAATGTATGCCTTTCCAATCATTCCATGTAATGGTGGCTGAGGTTCATTTGCCTTTTTTTCCAGATGTGATTTAATAAAATACCCTTTCTTCAACCCAATTTCTTGCATTGCATCTAGAATAAATTGAAGAGAATCAATTCTTTGCTGAATAAATTTTTACTGTACTGGATTTTTTTCAATGGCAATGCATTCCTTCCTTTTTTTAGCCAACATGCTAGTGTTGTACGTAATTATAAAGCACAAAATAAATAATGAAGTAAATTAGTAGAATGACATATAAATTAAGAAAGAAGATATTGAATTTTAATTCTATATAGTAAAACTTACCTGAGCTAGAAAATAAATCTAGAACCCAATCTCTTCATTTGAACATTGGTCTATAAGATAGTTAATCAATGACTAAGGCTTTTAATAAATGTTAACTATCTCTCCTTTTGCTTCTTTATTTTCATATGTTAGTTTTTTCACAACAACATCATAAACCAGTACTTGGCTACGACTCTTTCCATCTACCCGTTTTAAAAGCATAGACATATAGCCATCATCTTTTGTCCAACTATCAATATGGATGAACACACAATCATTTATAATTGGTTGATCTTCACGGTTAAGAAGATTTGACTTTTGCCTGAAACATGAAATAGTAAAAGTTCAATTGACTTGTACATGAGTTAATTTTTTAACATTAATCAAACATACATTTTCAACGTCTTATCATGTAAGTTGCATCCTTGAGTTTGTTTTCCCCTTGAACCTTGATAATAACATTGTCAATTGTGTGTCTGAATGAAATGTCACAAATCTCCATAATGGTGATCATGTGACTTCTACAAATCCCGCAACCATTTTACTAAGAGCTTGATAAGTATAAGGGCCACTATCATAGTCAATGTTTGGGATATTGAAACCATGGGGAATATCTGCAATAAGTAGGAAATAATCCCTTTTAGTTATGAGTTTAGCAATGTCTTCACAGTCACCTTATATTACTTGATATTGAATAGTTTCAAGCCCATTCCAAATGAAATGTGTAAGAGTTGGATCAAGTTCAACATTCCTAAGACACTACTTCTTCAGTCTTTTGATCTTAATTTTTTCAATAAAGGTTCTGGAACTATCTGGTGCTCCATTTGCATCCTTCCTCATATTTAATAAAATAAACAAATATATGTATAAGTTATAAAATAAAAATAGTTTACATATGAATAAAAATGAATGTATAAATCAACATACCTTTTTAAACGCAAGATAAAAATATTTTAGTGTTGATGTAGAACTTGAATCTAGATAGTTGTGTACAACATCATCCCAACTATATTCATTCAACAATTTAACCATTTGTTCTTGTATTTTCATCTAAACTTTGTGATTGAATAGATAAAGTAAAAAAATTTAACATAATGATATGTATAACAAATACTACCAAGAACAATATGTTATATTTAGAAGAAAATTATAATCTAGAAATAAGTAAAAATAATTCAACAAACTTACTTTTGAAATTCCTCAAATATTTCCTCTAATGATAATTCCCCTGACTTCACACGAGATAATATTTCTTTGACAATTTTTTCATACTTCACTTCTTGCAATGCTCTCCAAGGTGTGATAGTCATATCTTCTAGAAGCTGCTTCATTTCAGGACCTGATTTACTATTGCTACATATCAATGGTTTAGACCTTTTCACCTTCTAGTTTTTAACACCAATGTTCTCCGACATGCTGAAAATATCATTAATCAATTCCCATATCTCTCTAGTTCTAAATGGAAACTGGAAAATGTTATCAATACTTCTGAATATATCAGTATTTACTCTACCACCTTTTGAACTGATTTTCTCCTCAATTTGATAGCCTATTTCCATACAACATTCCTTTTAGAATTATATAGTAACATTTATTTTATCCCCACCACATTTTTCTTCAAATTCATTATGAATAAATCTAACCCTTTGGATGAAAATCATAGACATCCTATATTCAATATCTAAATTATGATCCCATGCCAATAAATTTGCTTATGTATCTGATAAACCAACATAAATGATACATTCGATTGTTTCAAAGCATGGGTTATTGGGATATCCCTCCATCAATTACCTTTGAGCTTCTATAGGATGGTCCCCCCCAAGCACATAATAATTGTATACAAAACATTTTGACTTATCAAATGCTTCTTTGTTGGGAACTTGATTTGGATCAACAAGAAGCACATAATTAACCACATGAACATATGGACTGTACCTCATCAGTGCCTTCAAGTTGTGAACATGCAAGTGGTGTGTCTTTCTGATTTGATATTTACATTGTATTTCACTTGGCTTATAGATTTGTCTCACATTAAGCTGAAATATATGATCACCCTCAATTAAGTTTGTTTTTTTCAAGTTATGCTGAATGGAATTTTGTTTTGTTTTAATAATGGCATCCTCTAAATCAGCTCTTGGTGTAATGATTTCCCTGCTTTCTTTTGAATTTTCACTAGGATCTTCATTGTTGGAAATGACTACTTGAGAATGTTCAACTTTCATTTTCTTCCTCGTAACATTCTCATCATTAACTAGAATAGAGACATTCCTGGGCATTGCTACTTTTGGTATTTTATGGCTCTTCTCATTTCTAACATTAGTTATAATGTCATCCTCAGTAACGAAAACATATTCTTCAGCGTCAGTTTCAACTTCCTCATCTTAAAAAGTAACATGTCTACCTTTGCTAGATTTATCCACTAAAGACATTTTTTTTTTCTGATCCCCTGGATGTAGCTTTGTAACATCATTAATTATTACGTTTTTCTTGTTTTCCATATATTCTTCTAACCCTGAGTAGAAACCGTTGACAACATTCATAATATCTTTCTCTATGAAATGAATTCCTCCTTAGATAATTAAAACATTTTCAATAAAATTATGTCAAACAAAATATCATATGTCAGTAAAAACTAAGTTATAAAATATAATGAGATAGTTACAATAACACAAAACACAAATATAAATAACAACACTTACGATATATTTTGCAATGTCATTTATAATTTGTTTACACAACTTTGTAGATTCCTCTATCGTGTCATACATTGACAATGATAATCGATATTTAATCTTGTCATGTGACTTGGGCGGTTTTGTAAGTACATAAACAACTTCAGTGTCTGGTATCAAACATATGTATATGACCCTTCCCAACACTTCATAAATTTGACTATCGTTAGGGATATCAACATATAGATATATCTACACATGTTCACCTTCTCTATCTTTCAAATACCATACATTTTTTGGGAGCTTCACTTCTTTTGATTTCTTCTAGTATGAAATCGTCTTCTTATCGTTTGAGGCACTTGATAGATTTGTAGTTATTAGCTCAGGTTTGGTTCATTCAACAATGCTTTTTGAGGATCTGCCTTTAATTTTAGCAATCTTTGGTCTAGAAATATTCACAGAAATCTTCTTTGATTCCATTTTCCTGCAAAAAAATACACATATATATAAATCAGTAAATTAGAAAAAAACAATAGCTTAAATTAATTAAAAAAAACGATAAATGATAAATAATTTTGTAAAACATAACCTTTAAAAATAAAATAAAAATAAAAATAAGAAATTAAAAAAATGCAACCCCCTCCTACCCATTGAGCCACGCGGGTGGGGCAAAGGAGATGGTGCCTAGCCCCTCCACTCCACCCTTATGTCCCAACGAGCTGTCGAGAGTGGAGGTTCGATTCTCTCCATCCCTAGTAGCCCGTTGGGCCACGAGGGTGGGGAAGAGGGGCTAGGCGCCAACCCCTTTGCCCCACCCCCATGGCCCAACGGGTTGCCAAGGGTGGAGACTCGATTCTCAAAATCAGACCTCCACCCCCGGACAACCCAACTGCCTCGTTGGGCCCCAAGGGTGGGGTGGGAGGGGGCTGCATGTAGCCTCTCTTGCCCCACCCTGAAGGCTTAACGGGCCTGTTATAGACATTTTTGGGCCCTATAACCCCAAGCATGAAATTTCCATAAATCAAGGGATCCTAAGTCCCTAAAAGTGTTGTTCTAGCCTCTAAAGGAACAAGGTCATCAGATTATAGCTTCTCCCAGAAGTTCTCCATGAGAAACTGCTCAGAATTGGTCAAAACAGGATCATTTTAGCTGCTCCACTGGCTAGGTGCGTTGCATTGCACCTAAATACACTGTGAGGGTGCGTTGCATTTCAAAAGTCCCTTCTGTGGGGTGTGATGGGCGAGAAATGACAAATGGCAGTGTCATTCCGCGAGGTGGAGAGACAATGGAAGCTTCCAGAGTCTTCTCCTGTAACACTTGCCTCACTGAATTCGACCAAGGATGAGTAAGAGGCCTTCAGTCTCCAAGTGGAAGCAAGAACTGACAGAGAGAAGACACTAATCAAATCACAAGCTGACTCATCCTCCTTACAGATATCTATATATGGATCCCTCATCCCAGAGATCCGGAGGCTGGAATTTTGCATATTGTAAGGAATTGTTGTTGGTTTCTAGAGACAAACATCATATTGTTGGGTGATTTATGCTTTGTTTGAGGTGAAGAGGGGCTTCTTTGCTGGGAGGTTGATGCTGGGTTGGAACCACTGGTTGTAACTCCTCCTGGATCTTTTCTTGTTTATCAATAAAAACTATTTGAGTTTTACTCCATGCTTTTATATCATTGATGCTTGTTACATTTTGTATGGTTAACTTAAATCTGATCCTAAGTTGTTTATGAATATAGATCCATGTCTTTGTATAGTGCTATTCTTCTGTGATCTTACAGGTACTTTGTGAAGCTGGGCAAGCAAGGGAGCAGGTAGCTGGAGACTATCAAAGAAGAGAGGGATTGGATCAAAGGATTAGCGCAAGACACAGGTTGGTTCTTTCTATTCCTCTCTATCTATAATTCATAAAGGAAATACAAAAGTAGTTTTTCTCTGTTTGTTTCTAAGGCAACTGTCACACCTTAGTGGGATAGAGCAGTTCTAAAAAGACACTTTTCCCTGTAACAAAATGGCGGCTCCGCTGGGGAATGTATAATTAGTTTGTTTGTGTATCTCTTTGTTGTTTGTTTCATAAACTTATAAGTAGCTTTCGAACTGCATTTGCCATAACAAATGAAAAGTAGATAACTGCTGCTTCAATCCATTCACTGGATCTGTTTATGATTTAAACAGCTGATTCGCAAACTATCTTATTGCCCTTGTGATAGCTCTTAGATCCTCCTTAGATCTACCCCTTGATTGTTGCATTACTGATTGCTTTTTACTCGGCCAAAAACCAAGGACTGAACTGCAAACTGTGACCCGGAACCCGGACAGAGTCTCGTTTCTGGCCCAGCGCAGGTATTGTTCAGAGATCCTGAATTTCAGCGCACTTCCCGAAAGGGCAACCTGCGCTGCATTTCAGATTCTCTGTGTTACAGGTGCGCTGATCAGACTGACTCTGTGCAGTTGTGGTTCTTGTGCTTCATTCTTTCCAGTTCTATCCCTGAATTTTGCTGCCTGTGATCAGTATATGTCTGTTTGAAACCTCTTTTCCTTGTTGTTATTCCACCTCCTTTGTACAAAAGAACTGTAGATGTTTTTGTGTGTTTGTTGAGTCATTTACAGTTCTCCTTAGCAAAAGTAGCGTAATCGTACTGTCGTCCTTTGATTTGAATCTGTCGTAAGTGTCGATTTCAATCGTAGGAAAGAGTTTGATTGCTGTTGATGGTTGATTATCCTGTTACTATTGCTTTTGGTCTGAATTTGTGATTTTCTAGTGTCAAAAACGAGTATTCATTTTAAAATCGTAAGGTGTCGTAATCATCTCTAGTTTTAATTTCGAAAAGAAGCTTGTTTATGTTTGTCGCTTGAAAAGAAATTCATATTTGTGCATCAACTTTCTTTTTAGCATCCATATACTAATAAAGTCGAAAAAAAATACATGCACGTGCATTTGCATATAGACAGTCTGTTTGGCTTGATTTAGGAAAGTGCATTTACAGTGTGCTCTTTGCTCTTTGTGAAAAGATTCTATCTTTCTTTTCCCTAGTAGTTAGGATTTTCATTGCATAAAAGAGATAAAAAGTTTGTTTATCATCTTTAGACTGCATTTTAGGAATTACATCTACATCTCGTGGTGAACCCAAAAGGAAAACTTCATAAGCAAGATCAACTTAAAATAAATTCAATGAATCTAACAACACTTTGGAACTTAATGCACAACAGAGGTCTAGGCTAGAGACGTATTCCGACGTCGTAAAGCCTAGTAACTGTTGTCCTCACTGATGGTTGGGTGATTCCTCCACTTTGAAACGATAAGTGCCAGTACGGACTTGTGCTCCCACGTACCGTCGAGTATATTTTGGGAGACCCCTATAGGCTTAAATCCTTTATCCTTAGGAAGCCGTGTCTGCCGCCCTATCGATTGCAATGCACTGAACACAGTATTCGGGAAGATTGACTGCCATACCGTAAAAAGTATTCTGCAGTTTTGCAATTGGTTTGGTACTCCCTCTACCTAGATCTCCAGAGTAGTCCCTTTCGTTCCTTTTAAGACTCCTTAACGGAAAAGGTCCATCTGAGCACTTGTCACTTCAGGCTCATTAAAAATCGAAGGAGACTAGAGTCATCTTTTGTTTTTTCTCGACTCTTAAAAACTGAAAAAACAAGTTGTGTCAAAGCGTCTAAAAAATTATTTTAAACAGAATATTCATTACCCCTTTCCTACGTTGGTCTTGGGCTGAGAAAATGGAGTCCACCAACCAAGGAATTCCCCTTGGAGGAAATCCCAGTCCCTTCTCCTCTTGGGGAGATGTTGGTGCACCCCATATGGCCATATTGTCGCTTCCAGGACTGACAATTGGTTTGCCTGTATGGCTCTTCTCAACCTCTGTCGTTCAGAACACCACTATTCCTGAACAATCGAATCAGCAATTAGACGAGTCCAGAGTTACCCACCAACCTTCTACTTCCTCTAATTCTTCCTCTCCTCCTTCCCCTTCACTTGATGGGGCTACTAAAGCCAAAAGTCACGTACCTAAGGAGAAGAAGGAAAAGAAGAAGAAAGAGAAGAAGAAGAAGGAGCCAAAAGTGAATGGGGGCAAACGAGTGTCGTCTAACGAAAATCCACACAATGCACCGACCAGGCCTAAATCACCATGTGTCATTTGCAAGGGAGACCACTATCACAGATATTGTCCTTGCATCCCTCAGATCTTAAGGGACTGGTCTCCCCGTTTGCATAACCCAGTGTCGTCAACCTCTGATGATCATGTTGAAAACACACCGTCAACTAGTGAAAGTGAAGCCCCAGAACAAAAAGGAAAATATAGATTTCCTTGTAAACTGTGCGAAGGCGATCATGCCATCCACCGTTGTCCCTTCTTAGACGAGGCTAAAAGAGTTTTGGATGATCGTCCGGTTTCACCGTCACGACTTCCTCCTGGATATAAAAAACTCTTGCCGAGTCCGTCACCAGTTGAAAATCTGGCTGGCCCGTTTAGGTGGTCAGCTGAAACATCTATCATTGAAGATAAACCATCTGAATCCATACCAGATGAAAGTCAAAAGGTCGAGGCGGCAGTTGACCCGGTCTTGCCTTCAGAGGTTTCATCTTCGGATGATACAGTCACTGAAGAGAACAAGGATGACACCGTCCAAATTCTCTTCATAAGCACAGACTCCAATGAACATGGGGGAAATTTACCCATTCCTTTACCGTAGGAAGGAAGTTCATCAGAGTCGTACTCGGCCGTCTATTTGGTCCCACCTCCAAGCAACCTAGTTGTCTCCTTCGACTGGAATCAACTAGGCAGGCCCCGTTTACCAGCTAGTATACCATTCCGAATTATTGTTCAAATATATAGAATGGTTATGGCTGGTACCATCATAGATGAGGGGGCTTCTGTGAGTATCCTTTCCTCAACTGCTTGGAAAGCGCTTGGTTCGCCATCGCTTTTGCCTGGAATGAGAAATCTGACAGGCTTTGATAAAGGAACCAGTCGACCGTTAGGGATCCTTCCCAATGTGCCCATAACATTGAGAGGGAAAACTGTTCACATGAACGTGATGGTAGTTCGAGGACCCCTGGATTACAATCTACTCCTTGGACGAGACTATATTTATTGCATGGGAGCAATTATCTCCTCACTCTTTAGAGTAATGTGTTTTCCGCACGAAGGAAGAGTGGTCAAGCTCGTAGACCAGCTTTCATTTCCCGGATCACGCATAGCAAATAGTCATATACCATCCCTGAATGGTCTTTTCATGCAAGAAATGTCTCAATCTCTAGTCCGTCCACCCAATGAGTGCGAGTGATTCGGGGGGACATGACTGAAACCCAGGGGGCATGCATCCTGGTCTGCTTCGGCAGGAAAACTTCGGGTATAAGGTAGGTTTCCGCGAGAGAATATGACCTCCGTACTCCCGTCTGTGATTGGAAGGGGGAGTTGGACTGGAACAAGATCCTCTTATCAAAGTTATGTCAGGGGTGGTCACGCCATACCATCCTCTCACCCTTGTTTATTTTGGTAGACATCGCCGAAGAAGTGTTTTGTTTGCGCTGTGAATAGAACAATCTTTGGGTAACCTGTAAGAGGTAGGCCTCTCTCGGTAAAACAAATGTTTTAACAGACTGAAGAAGGGGTAACCTTGAAACTCTATTTTATACCTGGGGGCATGCAAACCTTTTGGAGTACAAGAGAAGAGCGACTATTTTTTTTTTTAAATTTATAGGACCTCTAACCCTTTAAACTCGTAGGATTGGTCATCTCCTAACTTTCATAAAGAAAGGATGTGGGGCAAAACTCTAAAAGTTGCCGTTTTTATATGAGACATTCTTATCATACGACTGGATTAATCGAGCAGTTTTAGCACATAGTTCAAGCTCGTTAAAAAATAAACATAAGACATGAGCAAATGTTTCCACCCGCGTTTAAGCTCGTTAAAAAATGAACTATTCCCCGGTAAATAACCATCGTGAATGTAGTACTTCAGCCATTAAAGCCTTGGTCATGTTTGCAACGTCACCTCCACTTTTTCATTGGCCGATCATTCACATCCATTTGATTGTTTACCCATTTTGAGGAACAACTGCGAAGAGTGATTTCACTAGCCATCCTTGTGACACTGTCGTGATTGGAAAATTCCAAACCTTACCTGGAATCAGCTGCTACCTGTTTTATCACTCGTTCCTCAAAAGACGAGTCTCCTTTAAGCTCTTTTCAACTGACTCATAAAATATGAAAATATTTCCGAGTCCTTGGCCTTTCCAGCTCGTTAAAGGGACAGGAAGTGCTATCCCTCCTCTATATTTTAATCTTTTTTGACCTGAGGGATTACTACACAAAAAGATCGAGCGCTTGTTTTATTCGGCTCGTTTAAAGTATCAAAATTTCATCCCTTCTGTATTGTTTTATACTTTTTCGGACTTGAGGGATTAGATGACGAAAAAGGAATTTTGGAGTTTCCTTTACGTTCCTTTTCAGACTGTCTAAAATTGAAAAGGACCGAGTTATCCTTGTTGTTAAACTCGTTAAAAAGATTAATAGCGACAAACTTGTCTATAGATGAGAACGAGTTTCACTATCGCTAGGATCGTTAAAACATAGCAATGGGTTTTCCCGAAGGGCAGATTATAGAACAAGCATATGTTATCCTCCTCAAGCTTGACAAAAATAAAGAGGTACCGGTCAGTAATGAGTGGGGAAAATTGGGAAGAAAACTCAAAGAAAATTTTTTGGTAGCAAGTCGCTCTTGAACATGACACTTCCACTCCGTGTCCGAGTCGGGTTGGGTTGTTTCATTCACCGGTCACATCACCAAGGTCACTCCATACCATCCACATTTGGGGTTAATGCTACCAATCCATCACATCAGTGTCGCTGATATGTTCAAGAGAAGTCATCCAGAGAAGTCACTTGTGTCTCACCCACTACCATACATTATACTCCATTCTTTCATGACCACCACCCTGAACCTTATATCACCAGATCGTTTTCACCTCCATTAAAATCATTTGCTCCGTTCCATGTCATTGATGTGGGATTCATTAAGGCCCTCTTGTGATGGATCACTTCTTGTCTACATCAACTCATTATCTAAGAAGTTGATCTAGGAACACCCCATTCAGTACTTTGAAGCTTGCATGCCTCAATGGCAAGTTTCTCACTTCCGGCGACAGGTTTACATCAATGGCCTTCGACCGAAAGATTTTGCGTGGTGTTCGACGCCAAGTCCTCTATTCACACCACGTGAATTTTACTGTAGTAACTTGAGGATCATTATCATTATCGGTGATTCCTCTCGTGCTTGTTAACAGTTTACATCATTGACTGGTAATCAAGCGATGTCTTTCCATGTTCGACTTCAAAACATTTCTCACATGGATCGACTTGTACTTCGAGTGAAAATCAGATGAGATTGAAGACCCTGGATCTAGTTTCATCCATCCGGGCTGCGATATATATTCAGGGAAATAAAGGCATTAAATGTACATCATTGCTGCACAGATAATCATCCACTCAAAAGGATGATGGCTCTACCAGAATCATCAGTCTACACTCAGATGATTGTCTGTCCTATGTACATGAAAATGAATTTATAAAGCTGAGCATGGGAATGCCCGCCTCAGCTAGATCATGAAAATAGTATGAAGATAATGTATTGTATTGTATCTTATTACAAGTCTCCTCCCAGCATTGAAAGAACTTCGGATCCTCATAATAAAGCATTTCACCCGACACCAAAAGGTTAACGGCCTCATACTTTAGGGGGCAACTATTATAGACATTTTTGGGCCCTATAACCCCAAGCATGAAATGTCCATAAATCAAGGGCTCCTAAGTCCCTAAAAGTGTTGTTCTAGCCCTTAAAGGAACAAGGTCATCAGATTACAGCTTCTCCCAGAAGTTCTCCATGAGAAACTGCTCAGAATTGGTCAAAACAGGAGCATTTCAGCTGCTCCATTGGCTAGGTGCGTTTCATTGCACCTAAATACACTGTGAGGGTGCGTTGCATTTCAAAAGTCCCTTCTGTGGGGTGTGATGGGCGAGAAATGACAAATGGCAGTGTCATTCCGCGAGGTGGAGAGACAATGGAAGCTTCCAGAGTCTTCTCCTGTGACACTTGCCTCACTGAATTCGACCAAGGATGAGTAAGAGACCTTCAGTCTCCACGCGGAAGCAAGAACTGACAGAGATAAGACACTAATCAAATCACAAGCTGACTCATCCTCCTTACAGATATCTATATATGGATCCCTCATCCTGGAGATCCGGAGGCTGGAATTTTGCATATTGTAAGGAGTTGTTGTTGGTTTCTAGAGACAAACATCAAATTGTTGGGTGATTTATGCTTTGTTTGATGTGAAGAGGGGCTTCTTTGCTGGGAGGTTGATGCTGGGTCGGAACCACTGGTTGTAACTCGTCCTGGATCTTTTCTTGTTTATCAATAAAAACTATTTGAGTTTTCCTCCATGCTTTTGTATCATTGATGCTTGTTACATTTTGTATGATTAACTTAAATCTGATCCTAAGTTGTTTATGAATATAGATCCATGTCTTTGTATAGTGCTCTTCTTCTGTGATCTTACAAGTACTTTGTGAAGCTGGGCAAGCAAGGGAGCAGGTAGCTGGAGACTATCAAAGAAGAGAGGGATTGGATCAAAGGATTAGCGCAAGACACAGGTTGGTTCTTTTTGTTCCTCTCTATCTATAATTCATAAAGGAAATACAAAATTAGTTTTTCTCTGTTTGTTTCTAAGGCAGCTGTCACACCTTAATGGGATAGAGTAGTTCTAAATAGACACTTTTCCCTGTAACAGGGCCTGTGCAGCCACGAGCACGGGGCGGGAGGGGCTGCACACAACCCCCTCCTGCCCGACCTTGGTGGCCCAATGGGACTATTGGGCCACTGGGGTGGGGCGAGGGGCTGCGTGTAGCCCCTTCACGCCCATCCCCCATAGCCCAATGAGCCCGTGGAGGTGGAGGTCTGATTCTAAGAATCAGGCCTCTACCTCCATGGGCTTGTTGGGCCGTGGGGGTGGGTGTCGTCGGCGAGCATGATCGGACCCGCCATGCCCACTACAGACGTAGTGGCCTTTTGCTTGCCATGAGCCTGTCGGGTAAACCTGGCTCATCAAAATTTTTAATTTCTAAAACAAATTTAAATTTCATTAAACCTATTGAATTATAAAACTTGCACAAAAAAAAAGAGAAACTAACCTTTCCAATGTGATAATCTTCCATTAAATATGTTGTCGATAAAAATGTAGCTACTCCACAAATTCGCTCCAATTCTTTTAATGAACCTCGAAAAGCCTTGTTGTGATGTGATGTGAGGAATAGTGATAATGAAATTTTTGATATAGTAGAAATTGCAAAATTGTTTTACTGCACAATTAATGTGGGATTAATTTGTTTTTATAAAAACTTTAACATATAAATTGTGTTATGGCGATATAGGGAACTATGATAAAAACAAACATTACAAAATTGTTTTACCACATGGTGAATGTGGGATTAATTTATTTTTATAAAGACTTTAACTTATAAATATTGTTATGGCGATATAGTAAGTTATGATAAAACGAACATTATGGAATTAATTTATCACATGGTGAACATCGTATTTTTCTTATAAAAACTTAACATATAAATCGTGTTATGTCGATATAGCAATTTATTTTAAACGTGTGATAGAAGATATAATAATAATAATAAAAAATCAATTGTCTAGTAAATGTTATATAGTTTAAGTAAAAAATTAATTTAGGTAAAATATTTAGTTTATAATTTTAATTTAAAAATTTAGTTTAAAAGATTAATTTCATAAGAAAATTTTAGTTAAAATTTTTCAATAAATTGTAGAAGAAAATTATGGAGGAAAATACATGAAATGCAATTTTTGGAGGGAAACTTTGGAGGGAAATTTTCATTCTTTAAGCTATATATTATCATTAGGAGAGATTGCATTTGTATCATTCAACCTCTTATGTTTGAAATGCATGGATTCTTCTAATATTGAAGTTTCTCTTTGTGAAGCATCAACATCTTTGTCGTGTAACAAATCTATTCATATTGATGAATATAACGGAAATTATTCCACTATGAATAGAGAGTCAAATCTTCCACTTAGTCCTAATCCTAAGGACTATGAGAGCAACACTGATGAAAGATAGGATGAATAATTTCAAATAGATAAAGGGTCATGGTTTCCACTTATTCCTAATCCTATGGACTATGAGAGCAACAGTGATGAAGAGCATGATGAAGATTTTCAAATAAATAAAGAGTCACAGTTTCCACTTAGTCCTAATCCTATGGACTATGAGAGAAATAGTGATGAAGAGCATGATGAAGAATGTCAAATGAATAGAGTGTCATGGTGTTCACTTAGTCCTAATCCTATGGACTTTGAGAGCAACAGTGATGAAGAGCATGATGAAGAATTTCAAATGAATAGAGTGTCACGGTGTCCACTTAATGCTAATCCTATGGAATATGAGAGAAATAGTGATGAAGAGCATGATGAAGAATTTCAAATGAATAGAGTGTCATGGTGTCTACTTAGTCCTAATCCTATGGACTATGAGAGTAGTAGTGATGAAGAGCATGATGAATAATTTCAAATGAATAGAGAGCCACGATGTCCACTTAGTCCTAATCCTATGGACTATGAGAGCAGCAATGATGAAGAGCATGATGAAGATTTTCAAATAAATAAAGAGTTGCGGTTTCCACTTAGTCCTAATCCCATGTACTATGAGAGCAGTAGTGATGAAGGCCAAGATGAAGAATTTCCAATAAATCGAGAGTCACATTTTCCAACTAATCCTAATCCTAAGGACTATGAGAGAAGTAGTGAAGAAGGACATGATGAAGCACTTAGTCCTAATCATAAGGACTATGAGAGAAGTAGTGACAAAGGGCTGGATGAAGAATTTTAGTAAGTAAAGAGTCACATTTTTGACGTAGTCCTAATCCTATGGACTATGAGAGCAACACTCACAATGCACATGACGAAGAATATCCAATAAACATCGAGTCAAATTTTCCATTTAGTCCTAATTCTAAGGACTATGAGTGTAGTATTGAAGAAGGGAAAGATGAAGAATATCCTACAAGTCAGTATTTCAAAAGCATAGATGATCATAGTGAGGATAACATTCCTCATAATGATGATAAAAATCCTATACAAATGATGATTCAATGATGGAGATGTTGCGAGGAAATATTGTATCGAGGAATAGAAGTAGACCTTTTTGTATCAATCCAAGATGTTCTAGTTATACAAGGGGTAGAATAGAATATCTGACGAGAAGAAGTTCTCTCAGTGCTCTCATTTCAAGTGAATGTTGTCAAAAAGACTACTTGAAACATATGGATTTTAATTTTTCATTAGAGAAAAGGAAGAAATATTTGTCAATGAATAAAAACATGCAAAATTCATATTTAGTGGGGTGCATGCAATCTATATTGTCACGTTATGATTATCATATTGGGTCTTTATTTATCTGCAGAAAGGCTTTCAAAATGTTTCATTTAATGGGTATCTTTCATTTGTCAAGAATCCAAGAAAATTTGGAAAAGGATCCCACATTTTATTCAGGAGTACGTCATTAACGACAGTTTGGGCCATTATCAAATACTGCAACTTCATGGATGAAAGATTTCTTTTCAAAGCATGGAGAGTGTATGCCAAATAGAGAGACAATACATATTCCAGATAATTTCTCAAGACAAGAAATATACAACTTATATAAAGAATATGCAGAAGGTGCTGAGGGACATTGCCGATTTATTACAAATCAATATTTTGTGAGGATATGGAAGAAATAATTCAACAATGTCTGTATTCCTAAGAAGACAAGGATGGGTATTTGCAGTACATGTGCTTCTCTTAAATAAAAAAGGGATAAATGTGAAGGGTCAGAAAGAGGTAAGCATTCATAATTTTAACTTTTAAAATTGTATAGTCATCAACTATGAAAACATATCTCTTAATTAATTTCTTTTTATGTTGTGTAGATTCCATTGTCAAAGAACTTCAAGAGCATCGCGAAAAACAAAAAAGTGAAAGGAAAAATTTGTACAAGAATCGAAAGAAGTGTTATGATAATCCAAATAAATATTTGGGTTTGATAACTGATAGTATGGACCAGAAGAAAACACTTCTACCAAATTTTGTTCGCATACCCAAAAAATTACAGGAGGAAAATTTTATTCAGTATCACTTGGTCGTTTATACGGTCTTCAATGGGAAAATGTTGCCAAGGGTATACTTCACAGCTCCAAATATTCATAATGATGCAAATCTAATAATAACCGTAATTCATGATGTGCTTTCTCATTGGGCTGGTAATCTTCCTGAAGTTTTGTATCTACAATTGGACAACAATTGTCGTGAAAACAAAAATTAGATTTTTTTGGATATCTAAACATGTTTGTTGAATTGAGAAATTTTCAGAAGGTAAAGGTTGTTTCCTTCTTGTTGGGCACACTCATGACCATATTGATCATATGTTCATTCATTTTTCAGTCACATTGAGGAGGAAGGAAAGTTTGGAGCTTGCAATCATTAATTGAATGTATTCTGAAATCATACATGCCAGAGCCTACTTTTGATGTGTTGGAAGAAACTGTTGACATGCGAAGTTTTATTCTGGGATGGCATGGTGAGGAGAAATTCATTGAACAACTTAATGACATTAGCTTCCAACATCAATTTCGTATCGAAAAAATTGATGGGAAAAACTAATATGGGGCAAGAAATATTCAACTACTGTAGAATGGGCGTCATCATCAGGTTTGGCATTTTTTAATTTCATTCCATATCATCCAATATTTTCATCAAATATATTCTTATTACAATAAGTTGCTAAAATTCATAATGCACACAGGCATAATAGAGATATAAATTATTCTGATTACCTAGAAGTAATTAAAAAATGTATTAGATATACATATGAGTACTTTGATATTTCTGATTCAGTTTGATGGGAGTCTTTTTTCAAGAATCAAAGTGATATCATTCAAGAATAAGAAATGAAGATATACCTTTCAAAAATCCATTTATTTGGCCAAAAAATGTGTCAAATAAACATGAGGAAATAAACATTGTTGAAAAACAACAATCTCAAGGTATTATTAATTCTTCACAGACAGATGAAAGATAAATGTATATTGGTTCCAGAAGATCTCGTGCACAATGTGATGCCATGGAATACCTTTACATGGGTTCAGTACAGGATATGAAGGAGGGTTGCATGATCACAGTGCTAGCAGATGGAGATCCCAATGCCTATCCATTCTGGTTTGCTAAGGTTGTAAAGGTCATTACAAAAAATGAAGATGTTGTAGGTGTTGAAGTACATTGGTATGCCACAAATACACACCCATTCAATGGTGTGTATAAGCTAGATATGATATTTGATAAAAAACTTGGCAGAAAGAGAAAAAGAAATGGTACAAATATAAATTGTCGCCACACAAACCTATTAAAATTGGAGGATGTTGACATACTTGTTTATGACCTCAATTTAGCAAAGAGAAGAACTCTTCACTTCAAGAGGATAGAGATTCTAAAGAGGTTGTTACCAGAAGGAACGGTTTTGAGATGGGAGTTTGCTGAAACCAGTGATAGATCTAGAAGAATTTTGAAACCTGAAATGGTGGGAATGTATGTGGACTTAGATGGGGCACTAGTTGATGAAAGAGAATAATATGGAACATATTCATCTGCATCTAGTCATCCATCTAAAGATGTGAATTTTGATGGTGTGCAAGAAGATATGAGTGATTTTGAATAATTTTCTAAGACAATTTATATAACTGATGTTTTCATCGTATCTTGAAATAAAAAATTTGATTTCCATATGATGTTAAATGAAGTTATGAGTCATTTTTATGTTTGTTGGATTATATTTTTTAATTATGGTTATTTTTATTGTTTAGAAT
This sequence comes from Pinus tabuliformis, assembly GCA_031772625.1. Classification (NCBI taxonomy): domain Eukaryota; kingdom Viridiplantae; phylum Streptophyta; class Pinopsida; order Pinales; family Pinaceae; genus Pinus; species Pinus tabuliformis. The sequence continues at coordinate 411,078,545 of CM062809.1, read as the reverse complement.
ATATACAATGCAACAATAAATTAGAAATACAGTTTATGTTTCATTCAATCTAAAAGTAAGGGCATTTTGATTAATTTAGTCAAGTAATTTGTTCATAATGTCATGGTTTCTTAATTTTATGATTGAAAATTTTCCAATTTTTTTTATATCTTTAATGTTATGGTTGAAAACAATGAGAATTTTAGCAGTCTTTAGTGTCATGTTATTATATGTTTAATAACATGGATGAAAACTGATAGAATTTTAAGGTGTTTCAAATCCCATTATTTTATCTTTATCATCATTACTAAAAAACTGTTGAAATTATACCTAGGAGAGAAAAATGTTATTCTACCAAAAACATTTGTGTGTTTTTTCCCTAAAAAAACAACTGTTTTTTGCACAAAAAATCGGTTTTACTACCATTTTTTAAATAGGTTGAAAATTAACCAAAAAAAAAACATATTTCTAGTATACACACTTTTCATTTTTAGCATTGTTTTTCATGTTTTTTGGGGTTTTTTGGCTAGAGTTCCCATTTTGAGTTTATATTTCCCGTTTCAGAGTTTACATTGTTATTATTTTCCTTCTTCACATCTCCATTGAATGTGGGCAAATTTTCCTTTCTAAATTCTTCGGGTAGAGGCACCCTTTCATTACTCTCTAAGCGATAGTGGTGGTGAGAGTGATGACATCTCCGAGTGGAAAAATTAGATGGAATGCTTGAGTATGGCACATGTATTCCATCCCTTCCGCTTGGAGTACTCAAAATTTCTCCACCTCGTATAGTGTCCTCATTGCCTTGTCTGGGCCTCTTTCTAGATCCACTCCCATTTGCTCCATTGATGTTTTCTTCTAACTCTCGAAACTGTCCCTCAGTTTAGATTTCCTTCTTTTCTAGTCCAAGAGACTTTGTAAGATGACTGCATTAATCTCAGCCTACCTCTCTTGGGATTTTACTAGCCTCTCATTATTAGCTTTAAATATTCTCACCTCATCTCAAGTCTTCTTAGAGTTTCCATGCAATCTAGTGATTGATTTCCTCTCCCTTTCCCAATTGATCTCTCTTCACCATTGTTTATGACTCCATCACTTCCATGCTGGGATTGATTAGAACTATATTCAACAATTCTGGTTCTCATCACTGTATATTTTCTAGGTTATGTTAGTTGTGATGTACTATCAATCACAAGCATTCTTATATATTTTAAAACAACATTTTAAACATAATCAAGATCATGAGTTTGCATTCTCAGAATATCATGGGGTTCCCTGTGATAACAAAACAACCTTGTTAACATACAAGAGATTTATAAATCATATGCAACAGTCATTCAATCATGTAATTGGTACATAAGTAATGACAAAACGTATACACAATCACAATTCCTCCTCCCATGGTTCTATTAATCACCAACTAACTTATCCTAGCATAACTTTGGAAAGTAATCAATAAGCGCAGTCCAAACTGACTAAATATTATGTAACCAAACTCCCTCACATAGTCGTGTTGAAGCCAATCTAGTCAAAGTATGAAACCAAGATGCTCTGATACCACTACATGATGTACCTGACCCCTTGAATTTTACCTTGGAGGAATGGGGTAAAATATCTTATGCATGCTTCAGTTCCTTGATTATACATATTACACTTTTGTTTCTTTGTATATATGTGTATATACTTATTTATATACATATATACATATATACATGTATATATAGGTTATGTGTGTCTTTGGGACATGTATACATAGGTTATGTATATACATGTCACGTTTTTGGGACCCTCAAGGTTCTTCGATCTTCTGAGTTGAGCCCTCCCTTGGAACCAAACCTATCAACTGGTGGTCCACCAATTTCCCTACTAACGACCACATCACCTCTTCACACCATCTTCCATGGGTCCTTGTGCTCCCATTACCCTGGTACCCCCATCTAATTTCTTCCAGGTAACGACCTTAGGGATGGAGGGCTTCCGTCAACTGCCATTCTATTAATTGACAGTTTGGGTCTTTCCTTGGGACATTCCACTCTTATGAGATTTATAACCTCCAGGGTCTAACAATTTCCCAAGCGATGTCACCCTATCATCAATTATGACTTGTGCCAACCTCAGAAGATTTCATGTGTCATCCATAAGTGGCTCGTTGGGAAGCCAAGATGCCCAACTACTAGCCATGTGCCCTCACAACTTTGAGCTAATGTTGTCTCCACACACAGGAAAAATACTTTGGTAGTCTAGATTTGTAATGGGTCCCCACTTAGCGACCATAATCCTAAACCAAAAACCCAATAAAGAGTCCCTTCCACTGTCATGGCGTTTCAAAATTTTACGTGTCCATGGTGGCACTTCTACGACTATCTTCCCTCACCTAACTATCCTGGTAACGAAAAAAAATTTGTCACTGTCTGTTGACAAAATCCCGACACTCTTCTGCTACTAATCCTTGACTCTTAATTCAATCACCTTTTGGGTTCCTACTCTACAAACTTCTACTCTTTCATTCTGACCAATCTCATGAAGGGAATCTTGCTTCACCAATCAAGAATCCCCTTTAACTAGGGTTTTTGACCGTTCTATGGATAAGGTTAGCTTGCTCCTTCTATTAGTTCAAGGTCTCATTCCTTTGAGCCAGGACATCACCTTCCTACTCCTTCCTACCATGACTCAGTTGAAGGCTCAGAACTTTACATTGAGAGATACCTTAAATGGAAGATTTGATAGCTCTCTTGGCTACAAGGTCAACTATTGTTCATACTTCTCTGAACTAGCCTTGCTAGCTATAGCTTTTCCTCAAGAGTCTGTTAGATGTCTATATGCATTTTATGGGTTCACTGTGATACTCTTGGTTGCCTAGGGTGATTTACGATGTTATACATCTCGAGCTTTAGTGATTATTTCTCCAACTAGTTCCTCATCTACGAGTCTTCCCATGCCATAGGGAGGCGATGAAACCATGGGAGGCATAGGAAATCCTATGTGGATTACCTACCACGGACTTGGCGTACACTCTAGGGAGGTTCCAGCCTCGCATGCCACACACCAACAGTGCCAAACCTTGTGTTGAGCCTACAATTAGCTCCATGTTGATACGTAGAGCCTTAAGGTCCCTCATCTGTCACTTTATGATGCCAACAATAGGTGTACAACCTGCCAAAAATGAAAGGTTGAAGGACATTTAGGGAAGGCTAGTGGTTCAAGTGATACTATGGGAAAACTCCCTTCGACGTTAAGGCCTTTCTCTTTGAGAAACACAACAACTTTTAACGTGACTACAAATGACTCACAAGTGAATACAAACCCTGGTATGCAGAAGGTATATTATGTATTCTTATAATAATAAATGGGTCTCGAAACACATTATTATTCAAGCATTAATCCAAGCTTTCATGTCTCAGTACTATATTATAATCTAATCTTAGTTCACATGTGAATATTATTCTTTTATGTTCCAATTATCTCATGCCTGCCATTAGTAGCTGTTAGACACATTTTAATTTTGGATTTCTCGCACATTCATGCATATATTGAGTTCATACACATACATGGATACCAATTTCTTAACACATCCCACAAGGATTGTAACACATATACAAGTTTCATAAACACATTGTAGTCTCTACATTCAAACAATTATCCATAATACAATAATGTCATTCATCATACTTAAATAGAATACACAATTACTTATCTTGGAATATGTAGGGAAACTGAGTCTATGACAAGGACTCTCCACCCAACCATAGATAGCTATAGATACCCTTACTTGTAGTCACCACCCTCAAGCTTGATTCCAGAGTATGGGGGGAGTGCCTGCTTTAGGGACTGACACACCAATCTGACATTAATTTCGGGACTCCAGAGGACTTCCTTCCTCAATCCCAGCAACTGGAAACTTCTTACTTGGTTGAAAACGATAGTCCAAAGGTGCCTAAACTCACTCCTAGGTGCACAAAAAGTGATTCATCCCCTTCTATGGAGTTTAGAATCCATTGTGTGATCCGGGCATTAACCATTACTCTTCATTCTAGTCTTCCTCATCTTCTGCTTTAGGATGACCTCTACCCAAGCTGTTACATTTCTCCAAAGTTTCTATCTCAACCCATAGCTTCCAGGGAACCCAATCTATTACAAGGCTTCAGAGATTCTATCCCAACCCACAACCTCCAAGGACCCAAGATGTTACAAAGCTCCAGAGACCTCTGTCTCAACCCATAGCCTCTGAGGAATAACACTGTTACAGGGATCCGGGGATTCTATCTCAACCCACAACCTCTTGAGACCCCAAGTTGTTACAACACTCTAGAGACTAGTAGCTCAACCCACATCCTCTAGGGATCAAGAGCTAATTCCCTTCTCCTCTCTTCTCTTTGTGACTACCTATGGAGATCTCTTGTTGCACTCTCCCTTGCTGTTCACCTTAATACATTTCGCTCTTTGTTGTTTTCTCCCACTTTTACTTTTGCGTTCAACTTTTTTTTTTCTTTTAGTTTATTCCTTGATTGATCTTTTCTATTGTGTCATTCTTGGATTTTAGCACGTCGTCTCTTCATAAATTCCTATCCTTTTCTTCTTGTGATTTCTTCCCAATTGACATGGGCCTACATACCTTTTTTTTCTACTCATATAATTTCAAGATCTCTTTTTAACAATTCCTGCACCAGCCAGTCTTTAACGGTTATCCTGCATTTCAAGTTTCTTCCTTTCATAAGAATCCATGACATCCCAAACAAGTACCTCCCTTCCCAACTCTAGAATCCATGTCCCTAGACTCCATCCCCATTTTCATTTCAATTTGTCATACAATATTTACAATGCGTTTACGATGCCATTTGCATGAGAACCTTAGGTGGGGTTGTCACAGATTTGTAGGTTCCACTTTTAGAAATTGGAGTTGGAGTTGGAGCTAATAATCAAGGAGAAGGAAGAAGCTTGCATTGGATTCCAACTAGGTTTTCTTCCCATATTTCAAACATCTCTAAGGAAAGCATTACAATTTTGTCTTGGTTGTTTCTAGGCTATGCCACTAGGTCTAGGGAGATTTCTTCTATACGTATAAGGAATTTATCCACAAGAAAACTTGGTGAATCCACTAGGGAACGAGATGTTATTTAGTGGTGTTCTTTGGATAACATTTTATGACCTTTGAAATTGACTCGATTTATCTTGTTCAGATTATCAATGGACTTAGAAAAACTTAATTTCGAGCTTGATTAGGGTTTGCCTTTCATATTTCAAGTGAATCATCCCCATCACATTGTTTCTTTTGAGACAACGCAACCCAACACATTTTTCCAGTTTAGTGAGTGCGATGACTCACACTGGTGCCTATACTATACCTGCAATGATCCCTGAAAAATGAAAAAAATGTGTTTTCCCTATCTTGCTCTCAATTCTATTTTGTTTGTGGTCTCCCTAAGTCTATGGTCTATTGAAGGTCTCTGTAAAGCCAACAACTTGTGTCAAATTGAGTGCTCTTTCCTTTCTCATAAGAGATTCCTTCTTCTTGTTTCTTATTTCCAATTAGGGTTTTTATTTTTGGCTTGGTTATTGATTTGTTAAGGAACATTTCATTATAGTCAAAATATAATTGAAATGTTTTTGATTCAATAATCTTGTCATATTTTTCAGTATTCTTTAGATTTAAAAATTGAAAAGGAATTTTTTTTTTTGTTTTCTCATGCATTTGGGATTTGAACTTTTGAATTGGAATAGTGAATTTGAAGATCCTATCCAAAATTTGTTGTTCTCTGCATCATTGTTTGAAACTCCTGTCATTCCTTAGTTATATCTTCATTGAAGGAAACTTGTTCATTTTATCATGTTAGTTTTATTTTAGGAGTTCAGTTGAATTCATTTCAATCATTGAAACTAGAAATTTAATCAAGATCAACATTAAAATTTATCAATGAACCTAAGGATAATTTGAAAAATTAAAGATATGTTTGGTGGTCTAGGCTAGAAGATGTGTTTCGATGTCTCTAAATGTAGTAGTTGTCATTACTTGTTAGCATTACATCCCAGGGATGGTTTTTATCCATGTGTATCCGAGTATATAAGAACACTCTTCATACGATTACAAATTAGACAACACTACTACGATTACACATTAGACAACACTACTACGAATTGTGATTCCACATACCTCCAGGTATATTTTGGAAGTCCCCATTAGGTTTCAAATCAGCCTTAGGTAACTGAGTCAGCCGCCTTATCATTGTGATACTCTGAACATAACATTCGGAGAGATTTCATGCCTGTACCTAATGGTATATTACAGTTCATAGTGACCTAGTAATCCCTTCATACATAATGACCATTTTCATTGTCACAGTTTCTTTGGTTGAGTTCTCATTTTTTACTCCTTAACATACCTTAGCTTGAGTCTGATGGCAATTGTAACACCCTCCTCCCACATCTACCCAAGTAACCAGCCAACTAGGGTAAACATGTGACGAGAAGTTACTATGATATGATTCGACCTCCTAAGTCACATTAAGGAAGTGGAACCAATGGAAACACACCATACAAACTTTCAATATCAACAACAAGACTCCTAAGAACAATCCCAACCTTTATGGTTACTAGACCCTAGGCCCCACTAAGATTTTTGACCATGTAAACCCTGGACATTCCTATGATATGGGCATGCTAACATCCAGAGGGCTCTAGACACTCCCACAAAATGGGATGCCAACATTCAGGGTCTATTTTGCTCAGTGTTGTACCAACGTCCTTAGGATTTGAGCCACCTTTTTAGTCCCAGAGCCCAGGTCACTGCCCAAAATTCAACGATACCTCCAGAACATAAATATAACAATGGAATGATTATACAAATGAAATTATGTGAATAATGGCTTGAATCAACCCCTACTAGCCATGACATACATTTCATCAAACATATCACAAATATGTAATCTACATGTGCAAACAACAAATCTAAGCATAGGGGTCTCATACTTATTTGAGATTTACTATGAGGCATTGCTTCCTTGTCACATTAGCTGCATTATCATATATTAGGCCATAGATACATTGTTCATTCATTTACAAGTAAAAACATGATGAGATCCATACATATCCACTATCATAATACATGTGCATAACCAACATAATAAAAAACTACCACAAAATCTTTAAGTCAAACAATAGTAATACCAAGGAACAAAAGTCATATAATCCACATATAAACTAGTATAATATTAATGAATTAACAAGGAGAGATAACCTCATATTAATGATGCAAAATCCAACCCGGTATGGGACTACCATGTTCCACCTGACCATAGATTGGTTGAGCTAGATCACTCTTCAGCCAATCACCCCCATGCCATATTCCAGGCATGAACGTGGGATCTCATAAAACACATCAATCAAAACCATCCAGGGCTTCCAAAGGCCAAACCACCTCAACCCATCAAACAATGATTCCACCTCACAGTCGAACATCATAAAAACATCACCAAATTGGTCTCTACCCAAGCCTTCTAGGGCTCAAGATCATTTGTTCCAGCTAAGGCTTCTAGGAGTACTAACTCAACCCACAACTGCGATCGGGGTTCCAGCGCATTTGTCCAACCAGGGCTTCTAGGACAAGTAATTCAATCCACCAAGGGCTTCCAAAGATTTTTTTCAACCAAGACATCCAGGACTAGTAACTCAACCCAAGATGTTACAAGGCTTACAAAGCATTTATCCAAACAAGGCTTCCAGGACTAGTAACTCAACCCAAGCTAAATGAAACATGAGAACCAACCAGAAAAATAAAGAAATGAACACACAACACCATCACTATCTAGGAAATGGCAAGGCTAGGAAAATCCACAGTCAATCTAGGAAATCCTCCATACCAGTGATATACCATGACTAATAAACCACCTGCATATGTCATGCATGCCAAAACTAGTTAGGAAAACATACATGTAACTTTGTACCTGCAAGAAAAACCCATTATAGATGATAACCTCGATGTCATCTTGTGATCTCCTATCCTTCCTTTGCCTTCTTGTTCCAAAACTACAAGTATGCCACACTCTCCAAGAGTGCTCCAAGAAAACTCTAAGTGTCCAAGAGTATGAGCGAGAGAGAATAGAATTAGAGCTCCAAAACTGAACTCACAAAAAGCTACACTATCCAAGCCTGCCGACTAATCCCCAGAAGCATTTTTGTCAATGAGGCCTCTATTTTATTCAATTTCCATTATTTTCCTTCATTTTCCTCCTCACATGCAACCTGTGACTTTCACCTTCCTTTTCTCCTAGTTTCCATTATTTTCATAAATAAATGTGCCAAAAATGTCATTTTTCCTTTCCAAAGCATTTTCCATTTTCCATAGCCATAATAATCTGAATGAACACCCTCTAGGATGTTTTTTCCACCATTCAGTTTTGAATATTTGTCCCATGACCATGGTCTTATATATATATTACATGGATTTTTTACTAGGGTTGTTACAGAAATTCCCCCCCCCGGGGGAACACCGACCTTGGTGTTCAATGACACCTATAGCCAACAAGATTGTGAAAACAAAACATACTTCCCATGGAGCTTTATAACACAGCACATTGCAATATTTACAATGACCATCTACCAAAACATGAAAAACATATCGTTTACTAGAGCTTTATAACGCTTCTCATTACGGTATTTACGATAAAAACCACATAAATAACCATACTGTCTATGAAGATTTATAAATCGAGCTCGATGCACTATTTAAAATGATATACACATATTCACATTTTCTCAACCATCAAATAAAAGGATATGATTCCCATATCAATCAACAAGGGAATATAGACGCTCACACCTCCACCCTCAAAAGCAATACAAGGATTCACCTCCTTCCCAGGAAGTCCATAATTCACTGTCAAAGTTAAATATGCATCGAATATTCAACGCTACAATCCTATGCCATTTGTCCTCTTGGTGAACAGTTACAGATTCATTGCTCTAGAGCGCACTCCTAGTTTGCATATGATTCCATCTGGAAATTCTAATGACGAAACCAAATCCATTCCCCAGCCTTCCCTTCTCTGCTACATAGCCCCTTAGGAAATATGGTCACCCCCTTCCGTGCAATCACTCACCTTCCAAGATCCATTGACACCCCCATCCTAAGTAGTCGATCCCCTGGCAAGGTTTCCTTGCATCAGAAGATACAAAAACCATGGCATATCCCTACCTTAAAACCATCATATCAGTCACAACATGATCATGGAAATTGATGGACACTATTGGGTACTAGTGTCCCACAATGGCCCTGCTCCTGAATACTTTACCAATATATTACTACCCATTTCAATTCCTTTCACTAACGCTGCTAATTCTTGATATCGGTTTCAATCATCCAACTGAAAATTTTCATGCATTCCTATACCAAGCACATAACTTCCATTAAATTCAAAATAACTTCAAATCATACCTCATTGGTGGCTCATCAATAAGGTATACTTGCAATTATGTTTGCTTCTTGTCTGAACAAGTCAAACTTGCATCTTTGACAAAATCATCATGTATTAATATATCACATCAGGTTAGCTTAGAAAACAACCATCATAGAGAAAAATCATAAATCCCATGTAACCATCATAAACTAGAATCAGAGATCAAATGTAGTCATCATAGACCATAATCATAATTCACATGCATAATAAAACTGAAACAAAATACTGATACTTATACTTTAATCAATCCTTAGCTTGTACCTTTGTCCTTATTTCGTACACACAATATATCGGTTTCCACACTCAAAAAACACCCAGTACCTTCTCCTCAACCATGTACACATAGGCATAGCATGCATCACGCACATACAACACCATGCAATAGATGCACCTACACATGACATATCACACATACACCTGCACGTGGTGTACAACACAACAAATACATACACCTACACCTAGTGTACACCATCACACAATACATACACCTACACCTGATGTCTTACACAATACATACATGTATACATGATGTACAACACCACACAATACATGTCACAAGGAATGAGTCATTCTTGTGGACAAGACCGACCTCCCTAGTATCTAATGATATCTAGTGACAAGCAAGCCAATCAAATTCTATCTTTCTCTAAATATGCAATTTATAAACAAAGGCAAACAAGTGTTTTAGGCCTACCTTGGGTCCAATGCAAGTTTGCGGAAGCCTCGCTCCTTTGATCCAAATGAGCTCCCTTGTAGCGAATCTGCAAACACAAACAAACACACAAATTAAGTAGCACCTGAAAACCCAATATAATAAAGCATAATTATCATGATGATCAAGGAATTCATGAAACAAATCACATAAGACAATTTGTTGAGAAAAATGGATCTGATTGTATTAATTAAAATCAAAGAATAACTTTACAACCTGTGCCTTGATGCTGTACAAGCTCCTCCCAGGGTCCGACAAGAAGTCTCCTCTACTTTGACAAGTTTCACTCTCTTCACAATGAATCCAAAAGGTATGTGATCTCTCCTCTCAAGCTTAACTAGGAAGTCTCAATTCCACCAGCATTTACCCTAAAAAATGTTTAGCTTCCAACCTCCCTAGCAACCAGCCCAATGCCATAATTTATAGTGCAATGGAGGGAAGTTACTAGGTCCACCTTCAAAGGGATAAAGCCCTCCTTCAAAGGGATAGATCCTCTCATCAAGAGATTAGATCCTTCTCTTTTGGGATGCATGAACCACCTAAGAGTGAACCATCCACATCAAAATTCCTTCTAGAATCATCTAGAATTAACCCAAAGTGAGTTTTTTAGAATAAATTTGCGCCTTTTTGACTTTCACAGGGGTCCGCACCCACTCCTTTAGAGACAGAGTGGGCAGGTCCACAGGTAACATGAACAGGGGGTGCAGGACCGCAGGCAATAGTGAGAGAAAGTGCGGAACCAGAGGTTTATTGATTTTTAAGGTCTTTCTCTCATTTTCAAAGCTTGACATGAAGAGCTAAGGTTTGAGACTTGCTTAAGAGGACAGTATGAATGATGATAGACCCATACTGACTGCAAATAGTCATGGTGACAATATTTTGTGTAACAGATTGCCCCCTAAAGTGTGAAGTCTGTAGTAGATGAGGATTTCATTTATCATCTAGGAAGAGTGAACTACTTTCATTTCAAGGATCATCTTGTGGAGAGACCGGTTGGAACCTGTAAAAACATTCAATGCAAAATATATATATGAGATCATATCATCGCTGAGGTAGGCATTCCCATACTCAGATCAAAACTAACTAGAAAACTAGCTACTGCTCTGATATAGGAATGATCTTGTAATACATCACAAGTATAGACACATGTAGACACAGTATGGGCGCAGCCATCTATTTATGAATAGTCCACAGTATAATGAATACAAAATTCCTCGCAGCCCGGATGGTGGAAACTAGATCCAGGGTCTTCATTTCTACTTCCCGAAATAGTACGATTCTATCCATGCGAATGAATGTGTTGAAGTTGAACATGGTAGAAACCACTTGATTACCAGTCAATGATGTAAACTGTTAACAAGTGTGAGAGAAACCACCAGTAATGTCAATGGCTCTCAAAGTACTCAGTACAATCCATGAGAAGTGAATAGATGTGTTGATGTCAAACATGCCACGGAATCCTTTAATCGAAGGTCAATGATGCAACCTATCGTTGAAGGCAAGAAACCTGCCATTGAGGCATGCAGATCCCAAGGTACTGACGATTTCTAGATCATCTTTCTAGATAATGAGCTGAAGTCGATAGAAAGCGATCCGTCGTAGGCAAGCCCACAACACGAAATCATAGATCAAGTTTGAAGAAATTTAGTTGCAAGGAATGACTTAGGGATGGTTAAAATGGATGACAGATATTTTGCAGATGAATGGCTTATTTGCACTGACCTCTTGAACACATAACGACACAGTGGATGGTTTGGTGACAATTGACCCAAAGTTAATACCCAGAGCCTGGCTAAAGACTTTCAATATGGTTTGTTCAATTGTTAAGCAAAGGATTTCCCAACCCAGGTGAATAAAAGTGTTGTGTTCAAGAGTGGTTACAAAGTATGACAAACAGGTTCATTTTTCTCTCTTTTCCCCCACCATTTCTAGCAAGTACCTCTTTATTTTTGACAAGATTGAGGAGGATAACATTTGCTTGATTATAAGCTCATCCTTCGGATGAGTCCAACTTCATTTAAATTCGAACCCTAAGAAGGGGTGGTCCATTCCTGTTTGTAATTGAACAGGTCCTTTACTGTTAAATTTTAGTGAGTCCAGTATAGGAGAAACTCGGCGTTTTTCAATTTTAGAGAGTCTGAAAAAACTTAAGAAGACTCCATGGTTGTCATTTTTCATAAATTTGTGTCTCCCAAGCCCGAAAAAGTATAAAATAATACTTGAGAGAACCACCTGATCATTATGACCAATGAGTACTTTTCGTAATTAGTGCCCCTGATCCAAAAAAGTAAAAAAGCGATCAATGACACGTCATTTTATAACCAATATCGAATTTGAAACAACAAAAATCTGGCAACCTTTTCATGTTTTAGGAGTTATAAAAGAGCTTAAAGGTGACTCTAACGTTTTTTTGTCGAAAATGACCGATTTCTCCTAAAAAATCCATTATCCTAAACAAAAACTCAAACATTACTGATACCTGTTTAAAATGGATAAAAATGCTGCAAAAGTTACCTCTTCAAAGTGAAACATAAACAAATTAAATACTCATTTATTCAAAAAACTTATAAAAAGGGCTTTTGTAAATTCATTTTTACTGTTTGAGTTTTGGGTGAGAAAATAGAGCTTTTGGTCAGAAACTTCCCGTGAAGATTGCGGAAAATCCGTCCGGAATCGAATGCCATCTCCTCCAGGTAATCTACATCATCATACTCTTCAATTTCATCCGTTTCAAATTTGTTTTTAGGCTTTAATTTCATTTTTTAAGGGATTCTTAGGCAAGAAACCCGTGCGCGAGGGCCCACAGGCATATCACAGGTAACCTGCGGACCCCAACTTTTTCATAATGGGAAAAAAAGTCAGGGGTCCACACCTGCCATGAAGGAAAGTTACGGACCCACGCACTATCTCTAACAGAGAGGGTGCGGTACCCGCAGGAAGGGTTTTTAAACCTAAAATTCTCAAAATTTAGCCAAAAACTTTGCTTTTAGACATTCTAATTCGCCTTTTTGTTGAATGTAGAGTATACATCATGCTTGATTAGCGAGAATGGGAGCATGAGGATGTAGATCTCACTGCAATAAATCATCAACCTTCGATTGATGCATTGAAGGCATGCAGCTTATACAAATTCTGGGCCATACCTGGCATGAGGGCCCTAGTGGACTTTTTGTAGTGGCTGGTAGAAAGGTGGAGCATATAGGACCAGTGCTTCTTCATTGGTGGTCACCAGCTCGAAATGGAGTCGGTAGACATTTACTTTTTGACTGGTTTGCCTAAGAGAGGTGAACACTTGACTCTATTCGGGACTAGGCCAGGTGGCCAGTCTGTCGATAGCCTCCGGCTAGAGTTCTGTAACAACCAGACTAGAGACAAAGGGATAGATATCAAAACCATATCCCTTCCTGAACTCAAGGTAATTGTGTTTACTGTTACCAGGCTCTGCGGGAGAGCAGCACTACATGTAGCCACTGGATCCCAGATGCAGATGGCAGTTGACTGCTTTCAAGGCACCATCTTCAACTGGTGCGATGCTGTGTTGGCTAATATAAAAGGCCAACTGACTAGAGCCAAGAACGGACAACTGAAGACCTTTGGATATGGTGCTTTAGTCGTGAGATTTAGTCTGGAGAGGGTTCCAATGTTGGTCCCACAACACCTCACTGTTGGAGCTGGACTTCCTCGAGAGCCTAAACTGATGTGATGGGTTGCAGTTATGGCCCGTCATCCTGAGGAGGGGACGGAGGTCGTTCGATTCACTCCTCAGTATTTCCATTGGTTGGAGAACCAGGTTTTTACTATTCAGGATTTTCGTTATGTTGGGGTAGATTTTCGTGGTGACCCAGACATGACTCTTCCACCAGGAGAGCAATGGGATGATTCAGGTAAAACCATTTTCAAAATTTTCCTAATTTAATTTTTTTTTGTTTTTATCTCGTCCCAAAATTGATAGTTAAAGTTTCAAATGCAGATTTGGGTCCACGACGACCAGCCGCTCTTCGGACCTATGAGAGGAAACAACCAGCTGCAGTGGCACCAGCCCCACAGGACGAATCAGCAGAGACCTTGGCCGAATTGGAGAGCCATCTAGATCGTTTGACAGGAGACATTCCGGAGACCGGCATAGATGACATTCCTCTTCGACTACAGCACTATGTGATTGGGGTCCCAGGACCTTTCAGGAGGTTCCTTTGTAAGGTGGCCCATATAATGGTTTCTTATCGAGATCATCACCTGTGATAGGATGATCGCCTATTGTAGACACATATGACATATTTTGCTTTTTGTACTATCATTTTTGCCGATCATAAGGTGTTTTTCAAACTATGATAGAAGACGATGTATATTTGACACACTCCTATATTATACTATATCACTATTACCGACTTATCTTGTAAAACATGTTATGGAATGTTTTTAAATTTACTTGTATGATTATTGAAAATGTCTACTTAACATTCGAGAAGCAATTGCATCTACTAATGTATTTAAATATCTTTGAATATGCTGATACTCAATATAATCAAATTCACGTTCCAAGATACGCACTCTAAAAAATAATCTTAATAACACTGGATTTCTAATGGCATATACTCTATTAAGCTGTAATACAACGAGTTCAGAATCTAACCTCACTATCAAACTCTGAATCCCAAATGAAATAGATTCAGATAATAACTCAATCACTGCACTATACTCAGCAATGTTGTTCATTGTTTGACCAAGGCTTACCCCATGCATAGATACCAACTCGTCAGAGAGCGAATAGATAACCCAAGCTGCGGAAGAAATGTTCCGTGTATTACGACAAGCACCATCAGCGAAACCAATGTATGTTTGGAGAGGCGTCGACATCTGAAATATCAAGAGTAAAACCAAGATAAGCAGGAATAATGACGAAAAACACTCTCTAAGCTAAGCACACTTTTAAACTAAAAAACACTAGCTAGAAAGAAAACTAACCTAACTAAAAATCTCCACACCCTGATTTTAAGCATAATACCTCTTCAGGTAAAGACCATTTCTGGGTTTACCTAAAGAGACCTCGTCAAAGTCTACCAATTCATAGGCCCCTTTTGCTAGCTTTCGCTTAACAACATAAGGACCATGCCACATGGGTACGAATTTCCCAGTGCCTAATTTATCATTTTCTTGATCATACAATAAGACTAGGTCTCCTTCCGAAAAATTTCGAGGGGTAACATTTCGATCATACTGAGTTTTAATATGTTTGGCATGAGTTTTGATCGCTAATGTAGCATCACGTCGATTCTCATCTAGCTGAGCCAAGTATAACAAAAGTTTTTCCTCTTCAGAAGTGGCTGGAAATAATTCGATGGCCATTTGCAATGACGGGATTTCGCATTCAATGGGTAACATAGCTTCCAGACCATAAACTAGTTGGAAAGGAGTGAACTTGGTTGATGTTTTTACTGTGGTTCGATACGCCCAAAGCATTGAAAATAGCGTGTTATGCCAATTCAACCTATGAATCCCTATGATTCGTCGGATCATGATGACTAGAAATTTGTTGATGGCTTCAACCATACCATTAGCCTGTGGATAATACGGAGTTGAACTGTCGTGACACAAGCCAAGTTGGCCTGTAAGTTCAGTCATTATAATTTTCCAAAAATGATGCCCATGATCAGTGATAATCACTTTTGGAACACCAAACCTAGCAATTATATGATTGAACATGAAAATCGTAGCAGTTTTTCCATCTGCCTCAAATGTAGGCATCGCCTCAGCCCACTTGGTAAAATAATCTACCGCAAGGATGATATATGCATGCCCCCGGCTGAGTGAGAGTTACATGTAATAAAATCGATACCCCATTTTGCAAACGGACCGATGGAAATTATAGGGTGGAGAGGAGCAGGTAGAGCGCGCATCTTTCGATAAATTTTTTTGCATTTGTGGCATTTTTAGACTGCGTTAATACAATCTTTAAACAAAGATGGCCAGAAGTAGCCAGCGCGCAATATCTTTTGGGCTGTGGCAAACCCAAACATATGACCGCCACACGCTCCAGAGTGACAGTCATTTAGAACCCTTTCAGCTTCCTCATGAGTTAAATAACTTCGAAAAATAGTGTCCGCCCCACGACGATAAATATTATCTCCAATAATTCTGAATTGTTGGGACTGGAATCGTATTTTTCGACATTCTAACCTTGAAATTTCTGGCCGAAAGGATTGGGTCTGGAGATAAACGATGATATCCCCATACCATGGATCTAAAGTGCTGATTAGAAACAAGGATTCGTCCGCAATGGGCTACTCCACCACAGTTTCAGTGTCAGCACGCGGGAAGTCACACATCAACTCCGCAAAAACTAAAGATTTCTTTGACTTAGACTTTTCAAATTCCAAGTCGAACTCCGGCAGGATCACAATCCATTTGGAGTACTTGCCCCCTAGCAATTGTTTGGTCAAAATATAGATCATAGGGTTGCAATCAGAAATTATTGTAGTTTTACGTAGTAAAATGTAATGACGAAAATGTTGGACAACTTGAACAACTGCCAATGCCAATTTCTCCACATGTGAGTATTTTAGCTCAGTTGGATTTAAAGTGCGACTAAGGTAATATAACACATGTTCAGTACCGAATTCATCTTCCTGAACTAACACCACTCCGATGGTGGAATGCGAGGCGGTGAGATACAAGAAGTAGTCTTGTTGTAGTTGGGAGGATGCAATAATGGTGCGTGGGTCAACGCGTGTTTTAGTGCATCAAAAGATTTGTCAGCTATCTGATCCCAAAAGAATAGAGTATTCTGTTTCAACAACCGGGTAAAACCCTTTGTGATCTCGGCGTAGTAAGGAATGAATCGACGTAAAAAGTTTGCTTTCCCTTGCAAACTTTGGAGTTGGCGAAGACTCGAAGGAGGAGGAAATTTGACAATGGCTTCAACCTTCGAGGGATCGACACGAATGCCGGCTTTCGAAACAACAAACCCCAGTAATCGACCCGTTTCTATACAGAAAGCACACTTGTGTAGATTCAACCTAATTCGATAATGCCTACATCTCATAAAGATTGCTCATAAATGGATGAGATGATCAGCTCGATGTAATGAATGAGCAGGTAAATCGTCGAGATATGGTTGCACAATGTGCTTGATGTCATGAAGCGCGTAAGACATGGCCCTTTGAAAAGTTGCCCTGGCATTCTTGAGCCCAAAAGGTAATTTGCAATAAGCAAATGTCCCCCATGGACAAATGAAAGCCGTTTTTGGTTGATCAGCAGGTAGAATATTGATTTGATTCTATCTGGAGAAACCATCCATGAAGGAGAATATTTCACTGTCGGCACAATCATCAATGATTTGATCAATATTGGGAGTTGGGTAATTGTCTTTTGGACAGGCTCGATTAATGTCCCTATAATCGATACATATTCTTATTGTCGCTTTCTTTTTATTAACAGGGACAATATTCGATACCCAATCCGTTAACGAAATCAGATAAATGAAACCTTCTTTGAGTTATTTTTCAACTTCTGCTTTAATAGCAACATCTTTTCGTGGGTGGATCTGACGTAAACATTGTCGGACGGGTTTAGCATCCGGGTAAGTTTTGATTTCATGAACAACAATTGGTGGGTCAATTCTTGGCATTTCCTCATATGACCAGGCAAACACATCACAGAATTCTTGAAGTAGGGCCTTATATTTTTGAATTTCATCTTCCGTACATGAGGCACCTATATGAATGTTTTCAACAATTCCAGGCTTAACCGAAATATCAATAGGAATAGTTCGAGAAATGTTTCCCAAATTTAACTCTGAATCAGGATTTTTCATTGGATTCTGAGGTTCCTTGACATATTTAGTCGTAAAAATAGATGAAAAATCATTTTCAAAATGATCTCTCTCAGGTAAAAACGAAGATCTATGATGAAGATCTTCCCATGGTAAATCATCGACACATAGGATTTCACGAATTTGCTCATCAGTGTGAACAAGTTCGGAAAATGTTGTTGAATCTGAGTTTGATGTTGAAAATGATTCCTCATGGACCACATTCATTAAGTCAATTTTGGTTGAAGATGGGTCGGAAAATGACTACACGGCCTGATACGCAATTTCATATGGACTCAAAGGCATAACATCACCAAATGAATCTATCTCATATTCGGAAGGTACGATCCAAGGATCATCATAAACAATAGTGTCTAATGAAATCATATGAATGGTTGCAGTAGAATAGGATGTGTTGATAGAAGGAAAAGAAAAAGTTCCTAGTAAACCAGAATCCTTAACTAGCCCTACCCCAACATCCTTATACGGGATAGTTATTTTGCCGACATGCTGAATGCTTTCAGAAGAGGCTGGGTTGGACGAAAAGTAAGTCAGCTGGTATATAGTTACGATCTTTCCATTATGAGGGAACTTTATAAGCCGAAAGACCGATGAGACGACAGCTGTCATAGCGTAAGACCAACTACGACCCAAGAGAAGGTTGTAATCTAGAGGGGCATCAACCACCTCCACATATAGATTAACAGTTTTGCCTTCAACCCCTATAGGTAAATCCCGTAGAATGCCAAAAGGATGAAACCCACCGCCATCAAAGGCTTTTAGAATCGTCGGGGATTGATTTAGCGTAGGAGAACCAAGCGATCTCCAACACTGTATCGACATAATACACGTTAAGGCTCCCTCATCAATCACAGTCCTGTAACAAGGCCTGTTTTTGACTAACACTGGGATATGGAAAGCCATTTGATGAGGTAAGCATGGTGTACCTTTTTCTAGATCGAAAATTATAAGGTTCGAGTCCTGAACATCAATAGCTGCTATAGCCGACAATAGTAATTTACGCTGTGCTGGACATGATTGCAGCACTTCCAAAGCTGACATTGCCGAAGGTGAAACAGCCAAATCTTCAATAATGTTATAGTTCTGAGCCACTCTCGCATGTGGATTAAAAGCTGACTTTCGAAGTATACCCTTGGTGGGCGGTTTGATTACTAAGTCTGGGTTAGGTTTCTCGATCTGTAGTGGATCAGAACCGGGAGTTGAAGTTGATGGGTTCGAATGAGAAGATTCTGCTTCTTTACCATCAACAGGACTTTTACTTCCATAATCATGCGATTGAGTCACAATCCTAACATAGGGCATCATCATTATGGGTTCTTCGGAGGCATTTGAGGAAGAACCTATCATCTTACTGTCTTGACTAGGAAAAGGATCCTTCAAAACAACAACCATTTGGGAACCTTTGACAATTTTCGCAACCTTTACACGATGAGGGTAG
Source organism: Pinus tabuliformis (assembly GCA_031772625.1). Lineage (NCBI taxonomy): Eukaryota > Viridiplantae > Streptophyta > Pinopsida > Pinales > Pinaceae > Pinus > Pinus tabuliformis. The sequence goes on along the minus strand of CM062809.1, from coordinate 411,059,142 downwards.
CCTCTTGTAATATTCTCTTCATCACAAATGAGACAAGGATAATGAGGTTTACGTTTCTCATCAGTTGATTCCGCTTTTTCTGGTTTCTCTTTCGAATTTTTATCTGTTTTATTTTTCTTCTTCCCTTTCTTCTTACCGCTGGATTTTGATTTGGCTGTAGATGACTCTACAACATGAATATCGGCGGAAATTTCCGCGGAAGAATCTCCTGTCGGGGAATATGGTAAAGTTATGATAGGAGAAGAATTCTTAGAATATTTCTTCTTACTTTTGGCATTAATTGTACCAATCATACCATCAGTGGCATGAGACCCTGAAGGAGTTGTAGTTATTTGATTTTTTTTAGGAAGATCGGGGATTTTCTCGTGTAACGTACCTGATTGCGTATAAACTAAGTCAAGGTATTGAGCTTGAGCAATTACTTTATCCTCGGTAACAACTCCGGCCTTAGCTACATCTTCAGTGATCTTCGGTAATAAAGATTTTACAAACCATTCAGCTAATATTTGATCCGGAATAAAAACCTTCACTAAACGCCGTCGACGTCTCCATTCATGAATGTGATCTGAAATGTAGGTGGACGTTGACTACTTTAATGAAGTTAATAATTCTGTTCCATTTTCATATCTGACTGGCAACTGAAATGAGTTAAAAACGAAGTAGCTAACTGACTAAAGTTATAAAAAGTGGCTTGCGGTAACTCAATGTACCACTTGGCCGTAAGACCAATTAGAGTGCACTGGAAAATCCTTAAACGGATTGAATCATCTGAAATGGAATTAGACGCACACCAGAGGTGATAAGTCATCACATGGTTCGACGGGTCCTCTCCTGATTTGCCTTCAAACTTAGGAATATCACTAGGAAACTTATTCGGCATTGGCGGCCAAAACGGAAGATAGTTAATTGGATCATTTATAAGGTGCGATAAGTTAGGCAAGTCCAAAGTTGCAATAAATGGTAACTGACAATTAGGGTCCCTGAAACCCTGGGTCATGAGACCAGCCCCAGGAGGAGGATATCCAGGATAACTAGGAATTGGAATTGCATTTGGGATATTATATCCTCCCGGAAAACCAGGATTAACCAGACCGTACTGGGGTTTTTGAGGTTGTTGATATGTATACCCAGGGTACGCTTGATACTGATAGACTGGCTACTGCATAGCAGGACCGAATTGGTACTGTCCCTGGTATGGTTGATAAGTAAATTGAGGTTGACTTGTGACAACCGTACTTGGACCAGGTTATCCTACAGGCATTTGAACCGAAGTCTGAATTGTGGATCCAGACTGAGGTAAAGATGTCTAAGGAGTTGATACAGGAACAATAGAAACCATAGCTGTAGATACTCCATATGTAGGTGGGGTAGATTGAACAGATGTTGTAGCAGTTGTAGCAGTCATTTGAGGCAGAGTACGAGGTGTACTAGGCCCAGACTGAGAAACTATAGAAGGTGCAGAAGTTTGAATAGTAGACTGGACAGATTTCTGGGGTGAACCAGAAACCAAGGGTTGTCTAGTTTGAGATGACAACTGTACATTCAGTTGCAAGACCTGTTGAGATTGAGATGGATCCCACACTAAGTTCATTTCGGGGTACGGACCCATAACAGGTTGAGAATATTGAGGACCATAACCGGGTTGAGGGTAGGGTTGATAATTCAAAGGTACATTTCTAGTTCCTTGGACATATGATAGACCAAAAGGTGGTTGGAAACCTTGTTTTGGGTACTGACCTTGAGGTTGATAACCTTGAGGCATGTACTGATACTGGGGTTGACCTTGAGGTACATATTGATACTGGGGTTGACCTTGAGGTACATATTGAGTCTAGGGTTGACCTTGAGGAACGTACTGTCTCGTAGGTATGTATTGTCCTTGAGGTTGTCCCCCAGGTGGAAATTGGGTACCTTAAGGTTGCCCCCCAGGCGATAATTGAGGACTTTGAGGCTGCCCCCCAGACAGTAACTAGCCACCTTGAGGTTGAGGATTAGGAATATTACCTGACATCATAAGAATATCTTCTACACTCAACGACTTAGTTCCATTATTTCCAGTTAATAACCCTTGTTCAATAGGTTGAGGAGATGCTCTCGATAAAGTACCAGTAAGTGACTGATACCCAGAGGAAACATAAGGACCGCCGTATCAAAAGGTTTCTGGAGATTGAGAAAACATGGACAACTGCCTTGACATATTTAACAGAGGATAGTAACCCCTAGGTGTTGGGTGAAAAGGAATGCGAGGTGGTGAAAAGCTTAGTCCCGGGTTTTCCAAAAAATTGGTCAATGAAAGATACCAAGCGTTGCTCCTAGGTGGACTGTAAAATATTGATTCACGCTCCCTAAGTTCTATAACAGGTTGATTTTTCAGGGATAGGGATACCTTCTTCTTCCAGAGTAGCAAGTTCTTCAATAGCTATAAGTCCAGAAGGAAGATTTTGGGTAATTATTCTTTCTACCCTGGGTGAACTAGGACCACTAGAAGTTGGAGAGGAAAATCCCGATGTTGGAGTAGCAGCAAATTCAGTTTCAGGTTCGAATATATCAGGTTCCTCACCTAAATCACTAGTAGATGAAAAACTACCAGTAACTTCGGAAACAGAAACAAATTCTGGATTATAATATGCTACTAGAGCTTGATAATCAGGATGTACCACTAAAGAAGATTCTCCTTCTTCAGGTGACCCAACTCTACTATCTCTAGGAGTAACAAGGGCTCGTAACCCTTCAGGCTAGCTCGGTGAAAACTCAGGAGGTTGGAGCCAAAGTTTACGGGACTTCCTCGATAATTCAGCCACGATTAAATATCTTAACTACTTCACACGCAAACAAAGAAAAATATCAATGAAAACCACTTAAAGCCTCTAAAGAACCAAACAATTTTGAATCACATGCCTAAAGAATCTAGGAGATCAAACCAAACACAAACAGTAACTTTCTGTATTGAAAACACTAGTTGGTGATGAAATCCAACGTCGCAGAGTTCAATACAGAAATGGCAGCTGGAATAGTTACCCCGGCAACCTGCTTAATGAATAGAATAGCACAAGTTTCTCCACTAAACCATCTCGAGTGAAGAGAACCCCCCAGAAAATCCAAGTGAGTCTAGCCGACGTCTGCTCCAGGTAGAGTGGGATCTTCCCTCCACCATCACCTTAAGAAAGAATCCTATAGAATATGGTCACTATGGTTACCAACGGAAACAAATATACTTGGGAGAACAATCTACGATCCGATACGCACGCAAGGGCAGAGTAACAAACTCAATCCCCTTGAAGGCTCCTTGACATAATCCAAGGTTTACCAATAAGTGACCCCAGGTTCCTCAACAATGGTTAATCCAAGGTTTACTTTTTTTAATACGTGAATATCTGGCATCGTTCCCAATGAGGAAGGATTGATTCCCACACTGGTTCAGACATGATCTCGTGCTTCTCCTTTAAGAGGATCTTTCCCAGAGCATAGATGTAACAATTGGATTTTTCTACTACCACAAGATACAACTACTTGTTTGTTTTACTATCTTGGAGAGTTAATTACTCCCTACTCCAAGATACTAGCCTAAGCTATGTTGGTGTAATAGAGCCCTATAAATAAAAAGATTACTAGATAGATTTTACTTTAAGCGTTATTTTTATTGGTTTTTCTTTAAGTCAAAAGGTGCGGAGATGAAACTTATGGTGTGAAGACTCGACTCGAAATCACTAAAAAATGCACTTAAGATGATAAGCAATCTTTTCCCTTCAATGAATTTCTAGCTAGGAAAGAGTTGAGAATGCAAATGCTTGTAAAAGCAAATATTTTCCTTAACAAACAAATCAAAAGAAGAGCTTTTTGTCTTTTCCAATATACTCAAAAATGAGACAACTAGTTATGCTCAAAAAAATTTCCCTTTTCTTTCAAACACTCAAATACTACAAAAACAAACTTTTTCCAAAAGAGATTTTTTTATTTTTATAAAACACTCAAAACTATGGAAAAATCTAATCTTGAGATCTATAAATTCTAAGAACTATTTGAAGTAAAAGCTTACAAGATTTCTTTTCAAGGATTTTTTACTTAGCTATAAGCAAATTAAGGACTAATTTGTCCAGAATCACAAATCAGTAAAAAAAAAACCAATTTTTGTTTTCTTTTCTAAAAATGAAATCCAAAACTTTTAACACAAGTCTTTTCGAAGTTTCGCAAAGAGAAACACAATATGGATTCCTCAACAAAGGTAGATTTTGCAAATGGTCAGACTCATAAGAAGGCCAGTAAAAACCAAGGTGATTTGAGGCTTCTAAGGCTTCTAAGCTTTGAGCTACTACAAGACCAAAATGAAAATCAAGCCTGGCAACCAAAACTTCTAGGAATTTCACCTAAAACCCTAATACCAATGGAATTAACCTAAGAAAAGTTCTTCACAAGTAACATGTAGGTCTGGGTAGGGGATAACAACACCTAAACAAATCCTAAGCTGGCTAAAAGAGAAAATCTTAAGTTTTCCAAAATTTTGACAAGGTCTGCAGGCCCGCAGTCCACACAGGTGCGGTACCACTCTGTGTGTAAAGCAAAAGTGCGGACAGGTCCACACTGTGTTACAAGAAGAGGGTGCGGTCCTCTCCAAAAAGTATGAAAAACAAAAAATAATCCAAGATCTACTAAATCTACCCAATTCCACACACAACAAGCCAAAAACAGAAACAAAAGCATAGTTTCTCAAGTCAAGCTAAAGCAAATCAAAAAATCAAGTCCCCAGCGGAGTCGCCATTTTGTCGCACGGAATGAGTCGTTATTGTGGACAAGACCGACCTCCCTAGTATCTAAGGATATCTAGTGACAAGCAAGCCAATCAAATTCTATATTTCTCTAAATATGCAATTTATAAACAAAGGCAAACAAGTGTTTTAGGCCTACCTTGGGTCCAATGCAAGTTTGCGGAAGCCTCGCTCCTTTGATCCAAATGAGCTCCCTTGTAGCGAATCTGCAAACACAAACAAGCACACAAATTAAATAACACCTGAAAACCCAATATAATAAAGCATACTTATCATGATGATCAAGGAATTCATGAAACAAATCACATAAGACAATCTGTTGAGAAAAATGGATCTGATTGTATTAATTCAAATCAAAGAAGAACTTTACAACCTGTGCCTTGATGCTGTACAAGCTCCTCCCAGGGTCCAACAAGAATTCTTCTCTACTTTGACAAGTTTCACTCTATTCCCAATGAAGCCAAAAGGTATGTGATCTCTCCTCTCAAGCTTAACTAGGAAGTCTCAATTCCACCAGCATTTACCCTTAAAAATGTTCAGCTTCTAACGTCCCTAGCAACTAGCCCAATGCCTTAATTTATAGTGCAATGGAGGGAAGTTACTAGGTCCACCTTCAAAGGGATAAAGCCCTCCTTCAAAGGGATAGCTCCTCTCATCAAGGGAATAGCTCCTTCTCTTTTGGGATGCATGAACCACCTAAGAGTGAACCATCCATGTCAAAATTCCTTCTAGAATCATCTAGAATTAACCCAAAGTGAGTTTTTTAGAATAAACTTGTGCCTTTTTGAATTTCACAGGGGTCCGCACCCACTCCTTTAGAGACAGAGCGGGCAAGTCCACAGGTAACATGAACAGGGGGTACGGGACCGCAGGCAATAGTGAGAGAAAGTGCAGAACCAGAGGTTTATTGATTTTTAAGGTCTTTCTCTCATTTTCAAAGCTTGACATGAAGAGCTGAGGTTTGAGACTTGCTTAGGAGGACAGTATGAATGATGATAGACCCATACTGACTGCAAATAGTCATGGTGACAATATTTTGTGTAACAATACATGTACCTACACCTGGCGTACAACACAACACAATAGATGTACTACACAAAGTAAAACACATCGAGTACACATGTCATGATACCATAACTACAAAATGCACATACATAGTAAAACATGTATAGAAAACAAGACAACATGTAAGACATGCACATAATACCACATGTACACCAGTATCACATGTACAACATGTAAACAGTACCACCTACACACAACACCAACTACACAATGTGTACACAACATCACATGTACATGATAGCACCTGCACAACGTGTACGCAATGCCACATGTACATCATACCACCTGTATAATGTGTACACAACATTAGACATACAAAACACCACATGCATGAAATGTACAGGACACCACATGAAAACAGTACCATATGCATGATATGTACACAACACCGCATGCCCACAACACCATATGTACATAGTACCACTTGTACAACATGCACACAACACCATATGTAGATAGCACTGCATATACAACATATACATAGCACCCTATGTACACAACACTGCATATCGAACATGCACACAACACCATATGCACACAACATGACATATCCATTGTGCGCTTAATACAATATGTACATAGCACCACATATCCAACATGTACATAGCACCATCTATACCCAACACTGCATATGCAGTATTCACACAACACTATTTATACCACCCTGTGCTAAACATTGCATAAACAACATGTACACACACTATATATAGACAACATTGCATGTGCACAACATCACACTGGATGCAACATGTACAACATATACAACATATGCACAACAATAGTACCACACATCCAAAACCAAATTGTCTCTACCAAGCAACCTTGATCTCACTTTCTCTCTTCCATCCATGCTTATCCCAACATCTCGAAGACCACACTACTTTCATTTCATTGATGTATTCCTTGGTATAGCTTGTCCATAACATAGACATAATATAATCAGATAATATCAACTCATATCCACATGATAGTGACCTTAGATATCTGTCAAGCTACTCTTCCCGCTTGATTCCTCATGAACCAGAAATCTCTTCATGCCATTCACTTGCATAAGAAATCATACCTCCATAAGGATGATCCCTAACAACCTTGTCAGACAGTGACATAAATGCATGGATACATACATACATACACATAAACATAAAACAATCATGATCCATGAAGACCCTGTTAGACATGACATACATACATACATACATGTATACATATAAACATCAACGTAAAACAATCATGATCCTTGATGACCCTGTCAGATAACAATGTACATACATACACATATGCATATAAACATTAGCATAAAGCAATCATGATCACAACATAATTGCTACATATCAAGATCAAGGTTAAGATAACTTCCTTTATTCATGCAACACATGTTCAACATGGAGAACAACAATTCCCAATGTAGCTAAGGCATATGACACCTCAAATCTATTTACTTTACCTTTCCTAGTTACTTTTCTCGTGACTGTCCCGCCATCATAAATTTACACCAATGGACTCAACCAATCCAACTAGCTGTTATACGCTTGCCTTCAGCTACCCTTATAAATGCAGTGAGCTTCATCTAGGCCTTACATCACCTGTTGGGTTTCATTCAACTCTCCTTGGGCTCCATTAAATTTCCTGTTTCCCAACCAATTCCCTAGACCCCAAACATAAAAGTCAAGACAAGAAATAAACAAGAAGAAAACTATGGAAAACCAACAACAATATGACACCACAACCAAAGTGGCATGGCCATGCACAAGACACAAACAAAACTGCAATCAATCACAACAAACCACGAAAAGACCCAAAAGAACAAGACTAAAAACAAAAACCATGACTCAATCCCCATGGTTCCCAGTGCTTCTAAGTGAAAACTCAACCTGAGCCATCTTCAAGATTCCATGGTAATTTCTTTTCCATGCAATCCCTTGCATCATACTGCCATCAAAACATAACTTTTAGTGGATAAATAAATATAAAAATATACCAATTATCTTATCTTCTTGTGCCAAGCGCATTGCTTGCAACTAAACACCTTCGTGACATCTCTCAAGGGACTCCAATTCCCTTGACAGATCTAGTTATAACTAGACACCAATTGTTATGCCTGTCAAATATATGTCCATGAACATAGCACATATCCACATAATTTAAGATAAATTATTGTTAAGAAGACTTCCTATATGTAAATGACTCATTAGATTGGAATTAGGGTTTCCAAACATAGGCAAAGAAATTATTGCCGAATTCCTTTTTTTGACCTTTTTACCTGTTGCATTCGAGGCTTACTATGTACTATCACATCACCCAATTGTTAGCTATATAAACACATCATTTGTTACCTTGTCATGCTAATACCAAGCATGTTTCTTGCAGCTATGTACACATGTGAACCACATGTTCCAAATATCAAGACAATCATATCTATCAATTTGAAATCAACCTTTACCAAGACTAACAATCATGTCATAATCCGTAGTTAACTCATAGTCATTAGATATAATATATAATGCTACAACTATCACCTACTTACACTCAAGTACAAGTCCACTGTATCAACACATATGTGTGAGTAAAACCATCTTAAAACAAGATCATTTCAATAAGAAATCTTATAGACACATACACATATCATTCAAGTAGTCAAACATTCATACAACAGATAGACAACATAATAGACACCAAGCACTCAAACACCGAATAAATGACATAGTCAAACATTCAATCACAAAATAGACGACAAAAGAAAACTCATACCTTAATGTATATCATGGGGGACTATCTTGTCTGCACAATCAAACTAGATTAGCGCAATATAACCTCATACCATATCAACTCAAACATAAATAAGGTCATGATACCAATAAAAATCACTAGCTAACATGTTCTCCTTATAAGTTCATAAACAATTATCATTCATACATAATAATCACATCTGCACAGTCAATCTAAATTAGTATGACATAATATCCCAACATATTAACTCATACCTGAATGTCATAACCCTAACCATTTTCATAGACCAATCCAAATTAGTAACATACATATAACATTAATATATTAATGTAATAAACCTAATAATCAAGTTACTTGCATATAACAACAAAAAGTTATATATCATGCTCATCAACAACATATAACCTAATCATCACATTATGTAACATACAATAACAATAGCAATGCATACAACCATATGTTATTATAATTCATGACTATCCGACACATGTGCATGTAACTACACTAATCAACTAACATCTATCATGTATGCAACCATAATAACAATAGAATGATAAGCATACTAGTAACCCTAATGCTTATAACAAACATTAGCCAACATACATGTATGCCCACCATACAAACTTGTATGATGATTTTCTCTCACCCCGAAGTCCATTGTTACAACTTCAATTTAATGATCTACATCTCCTACTCTATCTCAGCCAAAACATTAGCAACATAGCATACCAATAACATCATGATGACCTAATTGCATACATGACTTCACAATGCATGTCTAACCTACCATACATGAATAATCTAACCATGAAAATGCATGCATATAGACACTGACACACATAACAACACATATACACCCATACACTCATGACAAAACATCCCACAACAACACCATCAAGCTTCATCTAGTGACATCACTACAACCATGATCAACATCATGCAAATGTAACAAGCACATAGACTACAAGAATAAGGAACACATATGCAACTAACATGAATGCATGACCAATACACTACCCATCTAGTCCAAGGGGTGAACCATGCTCTGATACCACTCTGTAACACCATTCTCCCACATCTACCCAAGTAAGCATCCAACCAAGGTAAACATGTGACGAGAAGTTACTATGATATGATTTCACCTCCTAAGTCATGTTAAGGAAGTGGAACTCAGGGAAACACACCATACAGACCTTTAACATCAGCAACATGACTCCTAAGAACCATCCCAAAATTTCTGGTAACCGGCCTCTGGGTCCCATTGAGGTTTTAGACCACTTAACCGATAGACGCTACTATGATATGGGCATGCTATCATCCCTGGTATTTGAGCCACTTTTTCAGGCACAGAGCCCAGGTCACTGCCCAGAATTCAATGTTACCTTCAGAACAAAAAGATAACAATGAAATGATGATACAAATGCAATTACTTGAACAATGGCTTGACTAGACACCTACTATCTAGGAAGAAAATTTCGTCAAACATATCATAAATATGTAATCTACAGCTGTAAACAATAGATCTAATCATAGGGGTCTCATACTTATCTAAGATTCGCTATGAGGCACTGCTTCGTTATCACATTAGCTACATTATCATCTATTAGGCCATAGATCCATTGTTCATTCATTTACAAGTAAAAACATGATGAGATCCATAGGTAGCCACTATCATAATACATGTCCATAACCAACATAATAAAAACAAAAATACCAAGGAACAAGAACCATATAATCCACATATAAACTAGTATGATATTCATGAATTAAGAAGGAGATATAACCTCATATTAATGATGCAAAAGCCAACCTGGTATAGGACTACCACATTCCACCCAACCATAGATTGGTTGAAAAATATCTCTCTTCAGCCAATCACCCCCATGGCATATTCCAAGCATGAATGTGGTATCTCATAAAACACATCAATCAAAACCATCAAGAGCTTCTAGAGGCAAAACTGCCTCAACTCATAAAACAATGGTTCCACCTCACTCTCAGAAATCACAAAACCATCACCAAATTGGTCTCTACCCAAGCCTTTCAAGGCTCCAAAGTGTTTGTTCTAACTAGGGCTTCCAGGACTAGTAACTCATCGCACATATGTCGTTGGGCTTCCAGAGCATTTTTCTAACCAGGGCTTCTAGGACTAGTAACTCAACCCACCAAGGGATTCTAGAGCATTTGTGCAACCAAGGATTTGAGGACTAGTGACTCAACCAAATATGTTACAGGGCTTCTAGATCATTTGTCCAACATGGGCTTCTAGGACTAGTAACTCAACCCAAGCTAAAGGAAACATGAGAACCAACCAAAAAAACAAAGAAATGATCCCACAACACCATGGCTATCGAGGAAATGACAAGGCTAGGAAAATACACTATCAATCTAGGAAATCCTCCATGCCAGTGACATATCATGACCAATAAACCACATGTTTATTCCATGCATGCCAAAAATGGTGAGGAAAACATAGATGCAACTTCGTACCGGCAAGAAAAACTTGTTGTAGTTGTTGATCTCGATATCCTATTGCACTTTCCTACTATTCATTTTCCTTCTTGTTCCAAAACTCAAAGTATGTCACACTCTCCAAGAGTGCTCCAAGAAAAATCTAAGTGTCCAAGAGTATGAGAGGGAGAGAATAGAATGAGAGCTCCAAAACTAAAATCACAAAAAGCTACACCAACCAACCCTTCCCACTGATCCTCAGAAGCGTTTTTATCATTACAACATCTATTTTCTTCAATTTCTATTATTTTCTTTCGTTTTCCTCCTCAAATGCAACTTGCGGCCTTTCATCTTCATTTTTTCCTAATTTCAATTACTTTCATAAATAAATGTGACAATAATGCCATTTTGCCTTTCCAAAGCCTTTGCCATTTTCCTTAGCCATAATAAACCGAATGAACACCCACTAGGATGTTTTTCCCACCATTCAACTTGGAATACATGTCCCATGACCATGGTCTTATATATTTTTACATGGATTTTTAACCAGGGTTGTTACACCAATAGTTCCAGATTCTTCTAGTCAAGGAAACCCCTCTCATGGGATTCTTGGTCCTTTTCCTTCTTTTAGAAATATTGGTGCTCCTTACATGGATACATTTTCCCTTTCCAAATTTACAATAGGTTTAGTAGTATAGTTTCTTTCAACCTCCTTGGTTCCAAATGTCCAAACTACTCCAGAACCAAGTCCTCCACCTGAATAACACCAACCTCAAGTTGAAAATTTTCCTTATTCGCCTATCATGTCTTCATCCCTCTCTTCTTCTTCTCTTGGCAAAATTCTTGATGCTAGTAACCAAGAGGCTTAGAAGAAGAATAAAATGAAGAATACTAAGAAGCAAAATAAGCATGGGATAGTTAAGTAACCATTGATATGAATGTAGATAATATCAAGAAATCTTCGAACAAGCCCTAAAGTTCAATTACCTTACAAGCTCTTTAAGGGTTATCACCTTCTTATAGATTGTACTGGTATTCAACAAGCATTAGAGGTGTGGTCCACAGGCTTACATTAACCTTTTTCATCAACCTCTAGCAATCATGTTGGTGACAATCCATCAACTAGTGATAATAAGGTTCTCAGGAAAAAGGGTAAAGTTAGGTTTCCCTGTAGGTTATGTGAAGGGAGTCATAAAAACCACCTTTTCCCTCATATGTATGAAGCCTCAAAAGTGTTGGAAAACCTTCATGTTTCTTAGCAACAACTTTTGACTAGTTACCGCAATCTTTCCACCCATCCTCTGTTAGTTGAAGAGTGGTTGATCTGACTCCCTCTATAAACAAACCCACTCTATCTGAGCATGAATCCCATGAGTTATTTTCCAACCAACCATTGGTTGACAAAGTGGTCAACTCGATTCCATATTTCGTTGACCATACTCTTCCTTTAGAGATTGAAGTTCATAATGCTCAAGTTCTTCTTATTACTTTAGAACCTATCAAATAAGGGGACATTTTTCCCATTCTCACATAACCCCTACAAGTAATGAGGCCGTTGTCTTTGATTGGATTCAATTAACAAAGCCTCATATCCCTTCTTACATTCCCTTCCAAATCATGGTGAAGTATTGTTATAATAAAATATATCACACTGTCATCGATGAAGGTATTTCTATTAGAATTCTATCCTCAACTTTTTGGAAAGCTTTAGGTTCCCCTCATCTTGTGTCCATTACTCAAAATTTGTTGGCTTTTTATAGAAGAACCATTGAACCTTTGGGGATAATTCGTCAGTTACCTATTACCTTGGAAGAAAAGAATATCTGTATTGATGTTATGGTAGTTCAAGGCCCATTAGATTTCAATTTACTCCTTGGGTGAAACTATTTTTATGATATGAATGTTGTCATGTCCACGATCTTTCGAGTGACGGATTTCTTGCATGATGGAAAAATTTTGACAATTGATCAACTTTCATTTTTTTGTCTCAATTTGATTGTCAATCATCTGAATTCCCTAAAAATTCTTAATATGAAAGTGGTATGCCCCTCACCATAGGTTAATTATGTGGCAACCAGTTCCATGCCTGCACCTACTGATGAAGAATATCCTCTCACTATTTTCTCAACTTCTACTCCTATTGGACCCCTTGATATGTCTTCCTTCCAAAGAATTGTTCTTCCTTCTGAGTAAGCCCTTGATATGTATTTCTTCTAGAGCCCTGGCCTCTTGGGAGACATGATCAAGGTAAATAGTGCCATGAGCTCAATTCCTTTACTATGCCAAGCTCATTAAAAAGTGAAACATGTCATCATGAGCATAGTTATTTTACTGTGTCAAGCTCGTTAAAAAATGAAACAAGTCACCATGACCATAATTGTTCTACTATTTCAAACTCCTTAAAAATTGAATCATGTTACGATGAGCATAGTTTATTATATGTTTCAAGCTCACATAAAAATGAAACAAAACTTTGAGCATGGTTCGTTTTCTTTGCCATCTTCATTCCATTTACCCATACACATAGTCCTCTTTGTCCCTTCTTGGTGAACATATTTATATAAGTAACCAACAATATATATGAGTCTATGATAAGAGTTGGTGAATGAAATGAAGCTTGGGGGGCATGTCTCTACCATTATTCTATGGGAAATATACTTATCTCAAGCATGTTTTCTCTTTGTTTCAAGCTTGTGTAAAAATGAAACCTATTTTGAGCTTGGTATTGGTTCGTCATCATTGTGCCTTAGGTCTGACCCTATGAAGTTGCGATATTAGACCTCCCTCTTATGAACATCATAGCTTGATGGTAGAGCATACCTTATCATGGATTCCCTAATATAGCATTATTTTTCCGTCTTGGTATCCATGTAATCATTTTTATTATCTTTCAGAATCCCTCCTTCTAACCTTCCATGACCTAGAACCTTAGCCCCTTGTCCTCTTCTTTTTCATATTTTTGGATTTATCCTAGAACAATTCCACACTTTATTCCTTATGATTTCCACATTTTATCCACTTGTTTCTGTAAGATGAGCCTTGGTTTTCTCATTCCATTGCCACCAGTTTCTTGGATGATCATTTGCTTTCACTTTGTGTTTTACCCTTTCCTGGTGGAACCACTGCGATGAGTGGTCTTATTAGCCTGCATCTTGGCCTATACATATTTTGAGCAGTTCCATCTTGACCAAAACCAGTTTCTCTCATTTATACCACTTGTTCCTGTAGGAGGAGTTCCCTTTAAGCTCTTTTCAGACTCCCAAAACATGAAAATATTGTCGAGCACTTGTCTCTTTCACACTCATTGAAATAAATGAAAATACGTTTTCCCAGTATAAGTTTAATCCTTTTCTGGACTGGATGGACTCTTTAGTAAAAAGGAATACTTTAGCCAAACATGACTAAAAGGTTCTCCTAGGTATTGTTTTATTCCTTTTAGGGCCCAAGAGGCTAAATTTAAGAAAATGAACCTCTCAGAGTTTTCTTTTTTGCATTTTCTTCAAACTCTCTAAATATGAAAAAGAATTCAAGTTACACCTTTGTTGGGCTCATAAAAACATAAATAACGTAGGAATCATCAAACATGACGAGACCAAACCACTTGTTCTCAGGGTTTGTTAAAAATACTCAAAAGGATTCATCTGAAGGATGAACTTACATATCAAGAATATGTTATCCTCCTGAATCTTGTAAAAAACTAAAGAGGTACTTACTAGAAATGATGGGGAAATTGGGGAAATAATACATAAAACTTGTTTATGGTAGTGATATACTCTAGAACATGACATTATTTCACCTCCATGACTGCTTTGGGTTGGGGAATCCGCTTCCATCTCTGTTGGTCACACCTCATTGAAAGCCTTCATGATGGGTTTTTGAGTCAATGCTTCCATCTCCATAAAATTGTTGTCGATATGTTCAAGAGAAGTCCACCCTCAGTTGACATATGCTATAATAAATTTATCCTTCTTTCATGACTTTCTTCCTTGAACTAGCTTTGAGTCATCACATTCTGTCTCAAATCTTGATACCTATGTCGTGGTGTTGATGGGGGATACATTAAGGCCCTCCTGTGATAGGTCACTTCCTAATGACATCAACAAACTATCTAGGAAGTTTACTTACAAAATCCTTTTAGTGCCTTGGGACTTTCATACCTCAATTTCAAGTCTCCTCGATTTTAGTGCTAGGTTTTCATCATTAGCCTTTGACTAGAAGATTTTGGTGGGTGTTCGACTTCAGCTCATCTATTCACACCTCATAGATTGTGCTGAGTACCTTTAGAGCCATTGTCATTAAGGGTGGTTCCTCTCACATTTGTTAATAGTTTTCATCATTGGATGGTAATCATATGGTGTCTACCATGTTCGAATCCATCACATCTATTCACATGGTTAGACTCGTACCATCGAGTGATGAGGTAGAAGACCTTGTATCTAGTTTCATCCATTTGGGCTGCAATTTTCGCATTCATATAAGATTTATAAAGTATAATGGTGTTGGGTGTGGAGCATGAATATTTAGAGGTCTTTGTTTCAGCTGGATGTTTACCCTAGGTAGTTTGTACACCCCTCCACGCGGGGGGTGCGGGGGGGACTTGTCCCCCCCGCAGGGGTTCAGTGGGGCCCATCGTGCCCCGCTGGGGGGTTCGCGGGCTAGTGGTCCCCCAACGGGGGTTTCAGGGGTAGCGCCTCTACAGCTAAAAATAGATGTAAAATTGCCTTGTAAAAGTATAGTAATTTCTAGTCAATCTGGGCCGTTCATTAGGCGGATGATCTAACGATAGAACTTATGTTTGGTTTAGGGTTTTTTTCCCTAGAAGGCAACCCCTCTCTTTGTATGAGGACATTATATTGAGGCTGTGTAATAGATGTGTATTCTCTGAGCGAGAAACAAAGAGGTGAGACTGTGAGAGAAAACAAAGGATATTACAACGAATCTATTGTAGGTTGTGTCTATTCATTTTGCTAGATAATAGAAAGGAAGGACTGGCAGTTCGAGGTGGACGTAGCCCAAAATGGTTGAACCACGTATATCCGTGTATCTCTAGTTTTATGCATTTTCTGTGTTTATATTTATGCAATATTCTATGTGTTCCATTGCTCTGTAATATATAATTTTCTAACAACTGGTATTAGAGCTGAAGGTCTATTTGGTTGATAAACTCACAGGAAAGAAGGGTTCCTTGTTCAAGTGGGAGCAATGGTGGAATATGGTAAGTTTAGGGTCGAGAAATTTAACAGCCAAAACTTCTCGCCGTGGAAGATGTAGATGGAAGATTATCTATATCAAAAAGATGTGTACCTACCATTGGGCGAAAAAACAAAGATGCCGACGGGTATTATAGATGAAGAATGGAACCTTCTTGATAGAAAGGCACTCAGAATAGTATGGTTGTGCCTCGCAGCGTCGGTCGCCTTCAACGTTTTGAAGGAAACAACAATAAAGGGTTTGATTAAGGCGTTGGAGAAACTATATGAAAAACCCTCGTCCTCAAACAAGGCATTTCTTATGAAACGGTTATTTAATATGAAGATGTCGTAAGGTGGATCTGTTGTAGAACATTTGAATGATTTTAATACTGTTACAAGTCAGTTAAGTTCTATAGGGGTAAACTTTGATGATGAAGTTAGAGCTATGTTATTCTTGTGCTCATTGCCATAAAGTTGGAATGGTTTAGTAATGGCCATTAGTAATTCTGTTTCTGGATCTAGTACTTTAAAGTTTGATGATGTTGTCGTGCTATACTTAGTGAGGAAATGCGATGGAAAAGCTCCGGTGAGACATTGGGTAATTCTTTAAGTGCAGAGTCCAGGGGAAGAAAATTGGGAAGACGAAAGAGCTCAGGTTATCACAGTAAATCAAGGAAAGGCAGATCCAAGTCTAGATCGGGGATAGTGTGATGGAAATGCAGAAAGAAAGGACACCTAAAGAAAGACTGTAGATCTCAGAAGGGAAAAGAAGGAGATGCACAACAAGAAAACAATCATGAATAAAATGTGACAGGTGAGGTGTTACAAGATGCTTTGATTCTTTCTTTCGAAAATATTATTGATTCCTGGGTGGTAGATTCAGGGGACTCATTCCATGCCACACCTGATAAGAAATATTTTCATGACTATGTTCAAGGAGATTTTGGACAAGTCCGTTTGGGTGATGGTAAACCCTGTAAAATTGTTGGAATGGGTAAGGTTCTTGTAAAATAGCAGAATGGAAACCAATGGCTACTAAAGGAGGTAAGGCATGTTCCAGATCTAAAGAAAAATCTGATTTCAATAGGGCAGTTAGGCAGTGAAGGTTGTGTGACAACTTTCACATATAAAGCTTGGAACGTCACCAAAGGAGCCCTGGTAACAATAAAAGGTGAAAAGGTTGGTACATTTTATTTATGCAATAGTATTTCTAGCTCTATTAATGCTTTAACTTCCAAAGGAGCAGATATGACACTATGGAATCATAGGCTCGGACACATGAGTGAGAAGGGGATGAAGATTCTTCACTCAAGGAATTTGTTGCCGAGTTTGAAGAATGTTGATTTGGACTTCTATGAGAATTGCATTTATGAAAAACAGAAGATAGTTAGATTTCTCAAAGTTGGGAAAGAAAACAAGAGCAAAAAATTAGAGCTTGTGCATACAGATGTATGGGGACCTGCTCAGGTATCATCTCTCAGTGGCTCTCATTATTATGTTACTTTTATTGATGATGCAACTAGAAAAACTTGGATTTATTGTATTAAGAATAAATATGATGTATTTGATACTTTCAAGAAATGGAAAGCTTTGGTTGAGATTGAGACAGGAAAGAAATTGAAGTGTCTCAGATCAGACAATGGAGGTGAATATTGCAGTAAAGAGTTTGATAAGTACTGTTCAAAGCATGGAATTTGCAGAGAGAAGATAGTTCCAAGAACACCACAAGAAAATGGTGTGTCAGAAAGGATGAATATAACAATCATGGAGCATGCAAGGTGCATGAGATTGCATGCAAGATTGCCTTTACAATTTTGGGCAGATGCTGTAGATACTGTTGTTTATCTAATAAATAGAGGGCCTTCAAGTTCCTTGGATGGTGGTGTTCCAGAGAAAGCATGGATAGGTAAAAAGGAAAACTACTCTTTTTTAAAGCCTTTTGGTTGTGAGGCCTTTGTCCATATTAATAAAGAAAATAGAACAAAGCTTGAGGCAAAATCAAAGAAATGTACCTTTATTGGATATGGTGTTAATGATTTTGGTTATCACTTATATGATTATGAAAATCACAAAATCACTAAGAGCAGAGATGTAATATTCAATGAAAAGGTCTTGTATAAGAATCAAATGCAGGAAAAGAAACAGGAAAAAAAAAACAAGGAATACACAGTTCTTGATGAGATCACTGAAAAAGTAAAGGTGCCTGAAAATAATAATAATCAGCAACCACAACAACAGTAACCACCACAACAGCAACAGGCACCCCAAACACCTGAAAGTGGTGTTAGAAGATCTACCAGGATAAGTATACCCCTGAACAATATTCTCCTTCATTATATTATTTATTGTTGACTGATTCTGGTGAA
This sequence comes from Pinus tabuliformis, assembly GCA_031772625.1. Taxonomy (NCBI): domain Eukaryota; kingdom Viridiplantae; phylum Streptophyta; class Pinopsida; order Pinales; family Pinaceae; genus Pinus; species Pinus tabuliformis. The sequence goes on along the minus strand of CM062809.1, from coordinate 411,040,578 downwards.
CTTGAATGTTATGAAGAAGCAATGCAGGTTGAAAGCAGGAAGAAGTGGGAGGTAGCCATAGAAGAATAGATGGACTCCTTAATGCATAACCAGACTCAGGACTTAGTTAGGTTGCGTGCAGGAAAAACTACACTGAAGAATAAATGGGTTTACAAGATGAAGGAAGAAGATGGAGGAAAACAAAGGTACAAAACTAGACTTGTGGTGAAGGGGTTTGCACAAAAGAAAGGTATTGATTTTGATGAAATATTTTCTCCTGTTGCTAAAATGACTTCAATCAGAACTATTTTAAGTCTAGTAGCAGTTGAAGATTTGCATTTTGAGCAGTTAGATGTAAAGACAACCTTTCTCCATGGGGATTTGGAGGAAGAGATATATATGCAGCAGCCACAAGGATATGTGGTAAAAGGGAAGGAGAAACTAGTGTGCATGTTGAAGAAGAGCTTGTATGGCTTAAAACAGGCTCCAAGGCAGTGGTATCTAAAATTTTACAAGTTTATGTCTTAACAAGGTTATACTAGATGTCACTCTGATCATTGTGTTTATTTGAAAAAGAAAAATGATGGCAACTATATTATATTGTTATTGTATGTAGATGACATGCTTGTTGTAGGATCTAACATGCAGTAAATAAATGTGCTCAAAAGAAAATTGGCAAATTCATTTGCAATGAAGGATTTGAGAGCTGCAAAACAAATCCTTGGTATGAGAATAACTAGAGACAAGAAAATTTTGAAATTAACATTGTCTCAGATTGAGTGCATTAAAAAGGTGTTGAAAAGATTTAATATGCACAATGCAAAACAAGTTAGTACACCTTTTTCTATCCATTTCAAACTTAGTAAGGAAATGTGCCCAAAGACACAAGAAGACATGGATTATATGTCTAAAGTTCCATATGCATCAACAGTTGGAAGTTTAATGTATGAAATGGTCTGCACAAGGCCTGATATTGCACATGCAGTGGGAGTTGTAAGCAGGTACATGAAAAATCTAGGAAAGGAAAATTGGATGGCAGTGAAATGGATTCTCAAATATTTGAAAGGTACCACAAATCAAGAATTATTCTTTGGTGGTTCAAACATTTCTGTATAGGGATATGTTGATGCAGATATGGCAGGTGACAAAGATAACAGGAGGAGCACTACAGGATATATATTTACTGTAGGTGGAATAGCTATTAGTTGGGTTTCAAAAATCCAAAGTGTTTTTGCACCTTCAACAACAGAAGTAGAGTATGTTGCTGCTACAGAGGCTAATAAAGAAATGATTTGGTTACAAAGGTTTATGGGTGAACTGGGTAAGGAGCATGATATGGGCATGTTGTATAGTGATAGCCAAAGTGCCATTCATCTTGCAAAGAACTCAACATTTCATTCCATGACTAAACACATACAACTCAATTACCATTTCATATGATCAGTGTTGGAAGATGGAGAGTTGAAGCTGGAAAAGATACACGCTAGCCAGTATCCTGTACATATGCTAACAAAATTTGTAACCAGGGAGAAACTAAGAATATGCTCAGTTTCAATTGGTCTTCAAGGATGACAATGAAGATGAGAAACAACCAGGTCCAAAGAGGAGTCATTGTCCAACAAATGAAGTAGCGGTGGAGTTGCTACAATCTTTCTCCATGTGGGAGATTGTTGGGTGTGGAGCATGATTATTTAGAGGTCTTTGTTTCAGCCAGATGTATACCCTAGGTAGTTTGTACACCCCTCCATGCGGGGGGGTGCTGGGGGGACTTGTACCCCCTGCAGGGGTTTGGCAGGGCCCATCCCCCCTAGTTGGGGGGTCCGGGAGCCAGCAATCCCCGGGGGCAACACCCCCAAATCTAAAAACATATGTAAAATTTCCTTGTAAAAGTATAGTAATTTCTAGTCAATCTGGGTCATTCATTAGGCGGATGATCTGATGGTAGAACTTATGTTTAGTTTAGGGTTTTTTCCCTAGAAGGCAACCCCTCTCTTTGTATGAGGGCATTATATTGAGGCTGTGTAATAGATGTGTATTCTCTAAGCAAGAAATAGAGAGGTGAGACTGTGAGAGAAAACAGAGGATATTAGAGTGGATCTGTTGTAGGTTGTCTCTCTTCATTTTGTTGGATAATAGAAAGGACGGACTGCTGTTCGGGGTTGACGTAGCCCAAACTGGGTGAACCACGTATATCTGTGTCTCTCTGGTTTTATGCGTTCTCTGTGTTTATATTTATGCACTATTCTATGTGTTCCATTGCTCTGTAATATATAATTTTCTAAGAAATGGCTATGGTAATATAAAGAGGCATCAAAGCATGTGTCCATAATGTGTAATCAGTGGATGTAACTTTGATAATTGTACATGTAAAATGGCTGATATGCTGAGCATGTGTATGCCTCCCTCAGCAGTGATATCATGACAATAATTTATTTGAACAATCAATTGGTGATATTAACCATTCGAAACTTGATCTAGACTTTTCACATTGTAAAACACTTTAGTTCTCAGCCACTACTTCTTACTTTGTACTTTAGGGGGAAATATGTTACAGGCCCTTTTTTTGCATCCAAACAAATGGCCTTGAACCAAATTGTGTCATCATCCATTTACAATTTGCAATCATCCCCTACAAATCCAAAAACATTCCATTTCCAGAAGTCACAAGAATCTTGGATTACATTGGCTAAAAACCATAGTTTAAGGCCTCATCACACTTACTTTATTGACAAATTGTGATGACATAGTTTTGACACTTTGAAACTGTGTTGGCCAGTGTAGGCTGATTTCCAAAAAATTGTGATGAACACATGGAAATGAGGAAAAATAAAAATTAATTTTGAAGTTTCTCTCTATAGAAGCTTCTGGAGTGGTTTTAAATATTTACTATTGGATCATATCTTGAACTCCTACTATTGTGGTCTTACCTCTTATCTCTTAGAAGTTACCTCCCTTTAATGTGGATCGAAGCCCTATAATGGTAAATCCAAAACCACCTCATTTACCCTATAAATTCAACACCTACCTTAGAGTTTGGGTTGGATTTTGGAGACTCTCATTATGCCTTTATGCTTTCCATTTGTGTCTAGAGGTCCATAATCCATCCATGTGATTTAAGTATGATTTAAGGATTAACATTGTGGAAAAGAAAGGACAAGATAGCTAGGAGAGATTCAGAAAGTCAAGAACTACAAGGGTTGTAATATTTTCCTATTATTATTAATACAAAAGTGCATTGTTTCTCCTATACATTATGTCTTGTTTATGAATATGTAGAACATGAATCTTTGAATTCTTGTTTAGAGATGTTTGCATATACTATTTTGGATATTTTCATTCTCTTGCTTGTTTTGTATGAGTTGCAGGTTCCACATTTAGAAATTGGAGTTGGAGCTAGAGCTAAGAAGTAAGGAGGAGGAAATTTGCATTGGATTCCAGATAGGTTTTCTTCCCATATTTCAAACATCTCTAAGGAATGTATTGCAATTTTGTCTTGGTTGTTTCTAGGCTAAGCCACTAGGTCTAGGGAGATTTCTTCTATCCGTAGAAGGAATTTATCCACAAAACAATGTTACAACTAAAGTGCCATGTTGGCATGATCAAGCAATTGCGATATCTAGTGGTTCGCAAAGAGTTGCAAGGAGGATTTATCAAATATGGTGCAGAGTTATTGGATAGATGATAATTCATGAAAAAATGAACCGATTGTGGATGATAGAGTTCGTATAGAAATATCAACCAATAGAGGCTATATAGAGTCTATGAGGTTTTTGAAGATATTTGCATATCTATACAAGTTTTCTTGTGGGTGTTAGAAGGGCTTAGCATAGGGTCCACAATGTTATCAGGAAAACCAGTGTCTATGCAGAGCTGCTAGTCCCACTAAGGCTGGTAGCTACCTTAGAAACAAACAAACTAAAAGCTACTTTTGTTTTCCTTTATGAGAAATAGATAAGAGGGGAATAAGGAGACCAACCTCTGTCTTGCGCTTGGTTCCTTGCTTGATTCCTCTCCCTTTTGACAGGTCTTCGCCACTCGCTTCCTTGTATACCCAGCTTCAAAGAGCACCTATAGAATCAAAGCAGCATAACACTATCCAAGAACATAGATCTATTATCATAAACAATATAGGACCAGATATATATTGACCACACAAATGCATATAACATCAATCATACAAGAATGTGGAGGAAAACTTGAATAGCTTTATTGATAATCAAGAAAGAGAAAAGAGGATTACAACCAATTGTTCTGACCCAGCATCATCCTCTCAACAAGAAAGCCCTTCTTCACCTCATGAAAAGCTTAGATCACCCAACACTATGATATTGCACCAAGAAACCAACAACACTTCCTTACAAGATACAAAATTCTAGCCTCTGGATCTCTGGGATGAGGGATCCATATATAGATGTTTGCAAGGGGAATGAGTCAGATTTTGAGATTTGATTAGTGTCATCTCTCTGATAGTTCTTGATTCCACTTGGAGATTGATGATCTCTTACTCATCCCTGGGCGAATGCAGAGAGGCAAGTGTCACAAGAGAAGTTTCTAGAAGATTCCATGATCCTCCACCTTGCGGATTGACCCTACCATTTGTCCACTCTCACCCATTGCACCCCATAGAAGGGATTTTCAACATGCATCGCACCTACTGTGTGTATTCAGGTGGCATGCAACGCACTTTGACCATGGAGCAGGTGAAATGGTCCAGTTTTGACTAGTTCTGAGTAGTTTTTCATGGATAACTTCTAGGAGATGCTGTAATCAGTTGACCTTGTTCATTTAGGGGTTGGAACAACACTTTTAGGGACTTAGGAACCCTTGGTTTATGGACATTTTTGATTGGGGTTGCAGTGCCCAAAAATGTCTATAATAGTTGCCGCCTAAAGCATGAGGTCGTTAATCTTTTGATGTCGGGTGAAATGATTTATCATGAGGATCTGAAGTTTTTTCAAGCTGGAAGGCAACCTGTAATAAGATACAATACAATACATTATCTTCATAACATTTTCATGATCTAGCTGAGGCGGGCATTCCCATGTTCAGCTTTATAAATTCATTTTCATGTACATGAGACAGACAATCATTTGAGTGTAGACTGATGATTCTAGTAGAGCCATCATCCCTTAGATTGGATGATTATCTGTGCAGCAATGATGTACATTTGATGTCTTTATTTTCCTGAATATATATCGCAACCCGGATGGATGAAACTAGATCTGGGGTCTTCAATCGCGTTCGATCTTCACTCAAAGTACAAGTCGATCCATGTGAAAGATCTCCTGGATTCGAACATGGAAAGAGATCGCCTAATTACCAGCCAATGATGTAAGTTATTAAAAGGCACGAGAGGAATCACCGATAATGATGATGACCGTCAAGGTACTACATTATAATTTGCGTAGTGTGAATAAGGGAATTGGTGTCGAACGCCACGCAAAATCTTTTGGTCGAAGGCCATTGACGTAAACCTGTCGGCGGAAGTGAGAAACTTGCCATTGAGGCATGCAAGCTTCAAAGTACTGAAAGGGTTGTTCCTAGATCGAATTCTTGGATAATGAGCCGATGTCGACAAGAAGCGATCCTCCATAGGAGGGCCTTAGTGAATCCCACATCAACGACACGGAACGGAGAAAATGATTTTAATGGAGGTGAAAACGATCTGGTGATATAAGGTTCAAGGTGGCGGTCATGAAAGAATGGAGTGTAAATGTATTGCAGTGGGTGAGACACAGGTGAACTCTCTGAGCGATTTCTCTTGAACATATCGGCGACACTAACATGATGGATTGGTAGAATTAACCCAAAATATGGATGGTGCAACAGAACCATGGTGATGTGACCAGTGAATGGAACAACCCAACCCGACTTGGCTGCGGAGTGAAAGTGTCATGTTCAAGAGCGACTTGCTACCAACCAAGTTTCTTCAAGTTTTCTTCCCAATTTTTCCCCAATCATTGCTGACCAGTACCTATTTATTTTTGTCAAGCTTGAGGAGGATAACATATGCTTTTTCTATAATTTTCCCTTTAGGAAAACCCATCGCTATGTTTTAACGAGCCTAGCGATAGTGAAACTCGTTCTTGTCTGTTATGGACAAGTTTGTCGCTATTTGGTTTTAACGAGTTTAATGACAAAGATAACTCGGTCCTTTTCAATTTTAGAGAGTCTGAAAAGGGATGTAAAGGAAACTCCAAAAATCCTTTTTCGTCATCTAATCCCTTAAGTCCAAAAAAGTATAAAATAATACAAAAGGGATGAATTTTCGGTAATTTTAACGAGCCAAACAAAACAAGCGCTCGATCTTTTTGTGTAATAATCCCTCAAGTCCAAAAAAATTAAAATCTAAAGGAGGGATAGAACTTCCGGTCACTTTAACGAGCTGGAGAGGCCAATGGCTCGGCAATCTTTTCATATTTTACAAGTCAGTTGAAAAGAGCTTAAAGGAGATTCGTTTTTTGAGGAACGACTGATAGATTCGGGTAGCAGCTGATTCCAGGTAAGGTTTGGAATTTTCCAATCACGGCAGTGTCACAAGGATGGCTAACAGGATCACTCTTTGCAGCTGTTCCTCAAAAGGGGTAAACAATCAAGTGGAGGTGAATGATCGGCCAATACAGAGTGGAGGTGATGATAAGAACACGACCAAGGCTTCAAAGGCTGATGATAATACATTCACGATGGTTATTTACTGGGGATTGGTTCATTTTTTAATGAGCTTAAACTTTGGAGGAACATTTTCTCATTGCTTATGTTTATTTTTTAACGAGCTTGAATTCCACGTTAAAACTGCTCGATCCAGTTGTATAATAAGGATGTCTCATCTAAGATGCCAATTTTATGGAGCTTGCACCTTACAAATCTTTGCTCTGGATCCTTTCTTTATGCAAGTTAGGAAACGACCAATCCTATGAGTTTAAAGGGTTAGAGGACCTATAAATTTAAAAAATAAATGGTCGCTCTTTGCTTGCACGCCAAAAGGTTTGCATGCCCCCAGGTATAGTGAAAAATTTCCAGGTTACCAAAGATTGTTCTATCTGTACTACAGACAAAACACTTCCTCGGCGATGTCTACGAAATAGACAAAGGTGAGTGGCGCAGACGCCTCCACCCACATAACTTTGACGAGGGAATTTTATTCCAGCCTAATCCCATTTTCCTGAATGGATGGGTGTGTCAGACTAGTCATATATCCTCTGCGGAAACCTACTCTATACCCAAGGTTTTCCTACCGAAGCAGACCAGGGTGCATGCCCCCTTGGTTTCAGTCATGTCCTCCGAATCACTCGCGCTCATCAGGAGGACAGACTGGGGATTGATGAGACATTCCTTGCGTGAAAAGACCATTCAGGGTTGGTATATGACTATTTTCTATGTGTGAGTCGGGGAATGAAGGCTGGTCTATGAGCTTGACCACTCTTCCTTTGCGCGGAAAACACATTACTCTAAAGAGTGAGGAGACAATGGCTCCCATGCAATAAATATAGTCTCGTCCAAGGAGTATATTATAATCCAGGGGTCCTTGGACTACCATTACGTTCATGTGAATTTTTTTCCCTCTCAATGTTATCGGCACATTGGAAAGGATCCCTAACGGTCGACTGGTTCCTTTGTCAAAGCCTGTTATATTTCTCATCTCAGGCAAAAGCGATGGCGAACCAAGCGCTTTCCAAGCAGTTGAGGAAAGGATACTCACAGAAGCCCCTTCATCTATAATGGTACCGGCCATGACCATTCTATATATCTGAGCAATGATTCGAAATGGTACACTAGCTGGTAAACGGGGTCTACCTAGTAGATTCCAATCAAAGGAAACAACCAGGTTGCTTGGAGGTGGGATCGAATAGACGGCCAGATATGACTCTGATGAACTTCCTTCGTATGGTAAAGGAACGGGTAGACTGCCCCCATGTTCATCGGAGTCTGTGCTTAGGAAGAGAATTTGAACAGTGTCGTTCTTGTTCTATTCGGTGACTGTATCATCTGAAGATTGATCCTCTGAAGGCAAGACCGGGTCAACTGCTGCCTCGACCTTTTGACTTTCGTCTGGTGTGGATTCAAATGGTTTATCTTCAATGATAGATGCTTCGGCCGACCACAAGGGCATGTCAGCTGGATTTTCAACTAGTGACGGACTCGGCAAGAGTTTCTTATATCCAAGAGGAAACCGTAATGGTGAAACCGAACGGTCGTCCAAAACTCTTTTAGCTTCATCTAAGAAAGGACAACGGTGGATGGCGTGATCGCCTTCACACAATTTACAAGGAAATTTATATTTTCCTTTTTGTCCAGGGGCTTCACTTTCACTAGTTGACAGTGTACTTCCAACATGATCATCAAAGGTTGATGACACCAGATTGTGCAAATGAGGAGACCAGTCCCTTAAGATCTGAGGGATGCAAGGACAATCTCGATGATAGTGGTCTCCTTTGCAAATGACAGAAGGCGATTTAGGCTTGGATGGTGCAGTGTGTGGATTTTCGCTAGACGATGCTTGGTCACCCCTTTTCGCCTTTGGCTCCTTCTTCTTCTTTTCGGTTACTTGATTTTTGGCTTTACCAGCTTCATCAAGCGAAGAGGAAGGAGGAGAGGAAGAATTGGATGAAGTAGATGGTTGGGGGGTGACTTTGGTATCGTTTAGTTGCTAACTTGATTGTTCAGGAATCACGGTGTTCTGAACGACAAAGGTTTAGAAGAGCCATATGGGCAAGCCGATTGTCAATCCTGGAAGAGACAATGTGGCCATATGGGGTGCACCAACATCTCCCCAAGAGGAGAAGGGACTAGGATTTCCTCCAAGGGGAACTCCTTGGTTGGTGGACTCCATTTTTCTCAACCTAAGACCAACGTAGGAAAGGTGATGTTTGTTCCAATAAAAATAAATTTTAGACGCTTTGACACAACTTGTTTTTTCAATTTTTAAGAGTCGAGAAAAAACAAAAGATGACTCTAGTCACCTTCGATTTTAAATGAGCCTGAAGTGACAAGTGCTCAGATGGACCATTTCCTTTAAGGAGTCTAAAAAGGAATGAAAGGGACTGCTCTGGAAATCTGGATAGAGGGATTACCAAACCAATCACAAAACTGCAGAATACTTTTTACGGTACAACAGTCAATCTTGCCAAATGCCGTGTTCAGTGCATTGCGATTGATAGGGCGGCAGACACGGCTTCCTATGGATAAAGGATATAGCCTATTGTGGTCTCCCAAAATATACTCGATGGTACGTGGCAGCACAAGTCCGTACTGGCACTTATCGTCTCAAAGTGGAGGAATCACCCAACCAACAGTGAAAACAACAGTTACCAGGCTTTACGACGCCGGAATACATCTCTAGCCTAGACTTCTAGATGTTGTGCGTTAGGTTCCAAAGCGTTTTTAGATTCATTAAATTTATTTTATAGTTGATATTGCTTAAGAAATTTGCCTTTCAGGCTCACAGCGTGATGTAGATGTACAATTCCTAAAATGCAATCTAAGATGATAAGCAGTCGTTTAATCTTCTTTTTGCAATGAAAATCCTAGCTACTAAGGAAAGAGAGATGACGTTCTTTCAACATAGAGCAGAGAGCACACACTATATGCACTGTCCTAAATCAAACCAACAAACAGTCTAAAGGCAATGCACATGCATGTATTTGTTTTCAGCCTTCTTAATGTGTGAATGATAAAAAGAAAGCTAAGCGCAAATCTGAATTATTTTTCAAAGCGACAATTACTAACAAGCTTCTTTTCAAAACAAAATGAGGACAATGATGACACTTTGCTATTCAGAATTGAAAACTTGCTTTTGACACTTGAAAAACTACTAATTCAAATCAAATACAAGAGTAATAGTGTAATCGACTATCAAGAACAATCGGATTCTCTTCTATGACTGAAAACGACACTTGCGACACTTTCAGATAAAGAAACGATAGTTCAATTGCGCTACTTCTTTGTAAAGGAGAACTGAAAATGACTCAAAAATACATAAAAAACATTTACAGTTCTTTGCACAATGGAGGTGGAATAATAGCAAGGAAGGGGGTTTCAACAGAGGTGTACTGACTACAGGCAGCAAAACTCCTGAATAGAGCTGAAAAGAGTGAACACATAAGCTAAAATCTAAGAACATAGGAGGTCTGATCAACACACCTATAACACAGGGAAACTGAAATGCAACACACCTACTACACTCGGGAAGTGCGATGCATTCAAATTTCAAAGAAGACACAGTGCGATGGACCAGGTTCGAGACTTTAGCTGCGTTCCGGGTCACAGTTTGCAGCTCAGTTCAGGGATTTAGGCCGAGTAAGTGGTAATCAGTAAATTAATCACAGGGCTAGATCTAAGGAGGTTACTAGAGCCACCACAAGGGCAATTAGAGAGCTTGTAAATCAATTGTTTAATTCATAAACAAAACCTGGAGATAGACTGAAGCAGCATTGATGTACTTTGCACTTGCATAGCAAATGAAGTTCGAAGGCTAGATGGCTTAACTTCAGGCTCCGTCTGTAAGTTTATAAAGTAAACAAATGTCGATAAACAAACAATCTATTCGTTCCCCAGTGGAGTCGCCATTTTGTTATCGGGAAAACTAGTGTCTATGCAGAGCTGCTAGTCCCACTAAGGCTGGTAGCTACCTTAGAAACAAACAAACTAAAAACTACTTTTGTTTTCCTTTATGAGAAATAGATAAGAGGGGAATAAGGAGACCAACCTCTGTCTTGTGCTTGGTTCCTTGCTTGATTCCTCTCCCTTCCGATAGGTCTTCGACACTCGCTTCCTCATCTACCCAGCTTCAAAAAGCACCTATAAAATCAAAGCAGCATAACACTATCCAAGAACATAGATCTATTATCATAAACAATATAGGACCAGATATATATTGACCACACAAATGCATATAACATCAATCATACAAGAATGTGGAGGAAAACTTGAATAGCTTTATTGATAATCAAGAAAGAGCAAAGAGGATTACAACCAATTGTTCTGACCTAGCATCATCCTCTCAGCAAGAAAGCCCTTCTTCACCTCATGAAAAGCTTAGATCACCCAACACTATGATATTGCACCAAGAAACCAACAGCAGTTCCTTACAAGATACAAAATTCCAGCCTCTGGATCTCTTGGATGAGGGATCCATATATAGATGTTTGCAAGGGGAATGAGTCAGATTTTGAGATTTGATTAGTGTCCTCTCTCTGATAGTTCTTGATTCCACTTGGAGATTGATGATCTCTTACTCATCCCTGGGCGAATGCAGAGAGGCAAGTGTCACAGGAGAAGTTTCTGGAAGATTCCATGATCCTCCACCTTGCGGATTGAACCTGCCATTTGTCCACTCTCGCCCATCGCACCCCATAGAAGGGCTTTTCAACATGCATCACACCTACTGTGTGTATTCAGGTGGGATGCAACGCACTTTGACCATGGAGCAGGTGAAATGGTCCAGTCTTGACCAGTTCTTAGTAGTTTTTCATGGAGAACTTCTGGGAAATGCTGTAATCAGTTGACCTTGTTCATTTAGGGGTTGGAACAACACTTTTAGGGACTTAGGAACCCTTGGTTTATGGACATTTTTGATTGGGGTTGCAGTGCCCAAAAATCTCTATAACACAAAAGGAGATATCATAGAAATGATTAAGAATAAGGAGTATAAGATCTAAAGGTTGAGAAGGTCTCTTCATTTGAGATAACCTTACATGATGTTTAAGAGAATGAGGATTATAGGAGCAAGACCAAAGGGATGAGGTACTTGAATGATTCCAAACCAAATGTAAGAGAAATATTCTAATTATGAAGGAGTAGCCATGGAAGCAATGGAAATTATATGGTCAAAGACATTTTAGGGGGGAAAGTACCTTCCTTGCTAAGAGGGAGTGTTAATGTTTTTTGTTTAGGCATGCACTTCTGCATAGGCCTAGTGTCTTAACATGCAAGAATTCACACATAGTATCCTTAGGACACTTTCTAAAGTGTGATAAAATTGCTAATGTACCTTAGCCTAAGAATAAATTAGGAAAAACACATAATTAATTATGTTAACTATTTAGCTAAATAAACTTAAGAAAAGTAAATTAATTAACTTTAGTAACTATGTTTTAATCTCAGTCATTGATCTCAAGTGAGGTGGGATATAATCTCAACCATCAATCACTTTTGAGATTGAGGTTATGGATTTATATCAATGTAAATTTATAAAAACAAGACTAAGGAGAGAAGAAGGACACACTATATAGTGGTGCTAGCCATTGCAAGAGGGATTTTCTCAAGTGAGGTGTGTTGTGCTCAAGTCTGCTAGGTTTGAGGAAATTGCAAGGGTATAGCATTGGAGATATAAATTATCTATGAAGATTGAGGAAAACACTAGGGATTGATATATTAAATAAAATCTAATGTATGTTGTAATTGTTATTTCTTTAGTTTTCGTATCCTCGTAAATAGCCTAAGTAAGTCCTAAGTTATTAATGAAGTATTGTTGATTGGGTAAAATTAGTTTGTGTCACTTGTGATTGTGATTAGTGTAAATTTTCTTTTGTGAAATATATTAAGAACTTAATCTTGAATTTATTCAATGAAATTGTAATATACTAGATTAATAAATAATCGTGTGCTAGGTTCACACAAAAGTTAACACTTTGATTCTCCAACATGATGCTAGAGCTAGCGGTTTCATATCTAATTTATTTGTTACAAGTATGAGGGAGGATACCCCAGGATGATATATTATCTTGATGATTTATATTTTTTGTGTTAAGAAGGGTGTACATAAGTTTGAATTTTGTTGATATAGGAAATTTTTTATTTTTTTCTTCAGATTGAGCTAGTTTTGGACTCAAAATTTGAGTAACATTTTGATATTGGATGGAATTTAAAGTGAGAAGGAATACAACACGCGAACCTTAGATAAGATTTCTAGGAGAATCCTGATAATATACTCAGAGGTGTTTTTCAAATGATCCTTCTAAAAATCCATAAATGGAGAGTGATTACAGACAATCTTAGGAGTCCAAGGAGGAAAATGTGGATCATAAAACAAACTTTGAACATGATTCACCCAAGAGATATAAAAAATATCCATATATCCTAAAGAGGAAGAAATAAGTAAATGATCACCTTAAATTATTCTAAAATAAGTGTTTAAATTGTTTATCCAATATTGAACAAATAATGACATATGGTCTACCTATATATGCACAAACCTGGCCTATCTAAAGTTTTAAGTTTCCAACTTTGAGTAGCATGCAAAGCATCCATGACCACCTATTGACTCTAAACATTTTTGGGAGGATTAATGGGCTGTGGAAAGGTTAATAATGATATGTAGATAAAATGGATCCTATATGGTACTACATAGTGGTGTTACCAAAGGACTAATGGACAAGTTTCTTTTCGAAGATGGGATAATGTGTTTTAATAATTTTTCTAGAGTAATATGCTTTGTAGGTTCACCACACATCTATATATTCTAAAGAACCAATCAAGAGTAAATAAAATTATGGGAGTCAAGTGGTAGGTCAAATAAGTGATCAATTAAAAGACCAATTGAGGAGTTGACTGGGAGACTGACTCTACAATTGACTGTGTGCTTGAATAGTTATGTAATTGGAAAATAATAGTCAATCTGTGTAAAGTAAGGAAAAATTAAGGAGTTTGTTATGTACCATAACCAATATACATGGAGCTCATTTTCTTCACTTCAAGGGAGTTGTTCACGTTTTGGTGCTATATGAGATAACTATATGACTCAATTTATGATATGATAAATGTAATATATTGTGTATGTGTTATTTATGGAAATATTTTGGTTTATTGAGGTTATTTGTATGTTTAGTTATGCTTGGATATCATTAAGTGTTGTAATAGTATCTTTAGAAACCACCTATCTCCTAGAATATTGTCTCTTTGATCTACCTAATCCTCCAACTCTTCAACATGGTACCAAAGCTAGTGATTTGAGATCCAACCTATTGTCTACAGTCTTGTGGAGGATATCAAAACTTTTGGAATCAAATCTATCTAGTAGATTAACTCAAGGTTATGACTTGCGAAATAAATTTGGGATAAAATTAGTAGATTTCCGTTGTGATTTCCAAACCAAATTATATTGTTTTAGATGGCTGCAGGATATGGCCAAAATTATTTCTTCCTTGGCATAATAAGGTACTTTACTACAATTTAAATGAAACACATTTTATATCATCTCTACTCTTGATAGTTATGGATTGTTTATACTAATTATTAATGTTCTATAAGTCCATTTTTCATAATATTCATACAATTTTAGATAACTTATGATATTGAATGATGTTTTGGAAGTTGAATTTCCTTATATTGAGACAAGTGTTTATCACTTATAATAACCATTTATCTTATAGTAGTTGAATTATCATAAAACAATTGAAGTTTTCTTTACTTTTGATATTTAGTATTGTGTAATCTAAGGCTGAAAATGCCATGAACCATCAATTTTTAGGTTGTCATAATTAGTAGTCCAAGAGACAAAAGCATAGATTATCTATTCATTTGCGTAATAAATTGAGCAATAGATCCATAATTATGGAAATGGAGAAATAATAACCTAGCCTATAGGAACTCAGAGGAACTTCTCAAATGAGTGTAATGTGGCATTAAAAAATAGATATCCACTCTGAGAGAAATAAAGCATCCAAGGAAGCACATGCCTAGGTTTTCGTAACCACCATTGTTTCACCCTAGATTATTTATCATGTATTGTTGCAACATTAATTTTCATATGTAGATATTTTCCTACCATTATGGGATTAAATATTAGTGTAGGATCACTTTTTCTAATTTTTTTCTTGTTTTATTCCCATGAGTGGAACCCATTATAGTTATTGTTACGCAGTAAATTGTCACTGTCTCCTTGTCAGTCTCCCTATCATGCCATGAAATCAAATGCACCATGTTCATGCTCTCTAAACTGGCCAAATGACCCACTTTGCCTAAGTTTATTTCATCAACGCGTCTGTTATTAAAATTCCCGCGCTGACTGGCGGCTCATAGTGTAACTGATGCGCTGCCAGCGCGGAAGAACACGGGTTTCCCGCGCTGGTCGAATTTTATGCGCCAGCGCATCCTATGAAAGTATTAAGCCGCGCTGACACAACCTTCTTTGTTACTGTGACGCGCTGTCAGCGCGCCAGTTCAGTGTTACACCCGCGCTGATCCAGTTTGGGCGAATTTGTTCCAACAGCCAACCTTCCAGATGGTTCCAGACTTGGTTGTTGGCCTTGTGAGTATCGCCCTCCCTTCTATGGCATGTCTGTTCATCATTTGGAACCACCTTCCTTGAAGATAAGCTTGTCCTCCCACCATTCATGGAGACTCCTTCTCTATTTAAACCTCCACCATTACCATGAGCAGCTAGTTTGGATGGTGTGGAATTCATAGTGCTTGGATTGCTGCTGCTAGTAGGTAGTTGGTGTGACAAGTGTGGTTTTGTTAGAGGAAGCTTAAGGAAGGTTATGAGTATTGCTTGTGTGAGAGAGATCTTTTGTGTTGGGAGAATCTACCTCCAAGGGTGAATGCTTAAGAGACTTGCTGGCTGGACCCTCTAGAGAAGGACTCAGCGTCAGAACTTTGGTTGTACCTTTCTTTGTTATTGATTTAATAATACATGACTACTGTTATGGTTCCATTCTCATTTGTCTTGTAATGGTTAATGTGAATTACATCCTTTCTAAATGATGTATAATTGCTTTTATTAGATTTCACGCTTGTGTTTGTCTTTCTCTTCGTGTGTGCATGTATCTATTCACGGAGATCGTGGAAGAATGTGACCGGTCGGAGCGAAGGAGCGAGAGCGGCATCTCTTCATCAAACAATAGCGTTGGAATCCAAGTAGGTGTTCATTGCCTCTCTTTTAATTGCAGTTAGGAACTTGCACAATAGCATTGATTGATTGTTGCTAGACCCATTCTGGGCTAGTAGGGATCGCCTCTATCCGTAGAGGGGATTTACCTCTCCAACAATTTTGTTACGCAGTAAATTGTCACTGTCTCCTTGTCAGTCTCCCTATCATGCCATGAAATCAAATGCACCATGTTCATGCTCTCTAAACTGGCCAAATGACCCACTTTTCCTAAGTTTATTTCATCAGCGCGTCTGTTATTAAAATTCCCACGCTGACTGGCGGCTCATAGTGTAACTGATGCGCTGCCAGCGCGGAAGAACACGGGTTTCCCGCGCTGGTCGAATTTTATGTGCCAGCGCATCCTATGAAAGTATTAAGCCGCGCTGAAACGGCATTCTCTGTTACTGTGATGCGCTGTCAGCGCGCCAGTTCAGTGTTACACCCGCGCTGATCCAGTTTGGGCGAATTTGTTCCAACAGCCAACCTTCCAGATGGTTCCAGACTTGGTTGTTGGCCTTGTGAGTATCGCCCTCCCTTCTATGGCATGTCTGTTCGTCATTTGGAACCACCTTCCTTGAAGATAAGCTTGTCCTCCCACCATTCATGGAGACTCCTTCTCTATTTAAACCTCCACCATTACCATGAGCAGCTAGTTTGGATAGTGTGGAATTCATAGTGCTTGGATTGCTGCTGCTAGTAGGTAGTTGGTGTGACAAGTGTGGTTTTGTTAGAGGAAGCTTAAGGAAGGTTGTGAGTATTGCTTGTGTGAGAGAGAGCTTTTGTGTTGGGAGAATCTACCTCCAAGGGTGAATGCTTAAGAGACTTGCTGGCTGGACCCTCTAGAGAAGGACTCAGCGTCAGAACTTTGGTTGTACCTTTCTCTGTTATTGATTTAATAATAGATGACTACTGTTATGGTTCCATTCTCATTTGTCTTGTAATGGTTAATGTGAATTACATCCTTTCTGACTGATGTATAATTGCTTTTATTAGATTTCATGCTTGTGTTTGTCTTTCTCTTCGTGTGTGCAGGTATCTATTCACGGAGATCGTGGAAGATTGTGACCGGCCGGAGCGAAGGAGCGAGAGCGACATCTCTTCATCAAACAATAGCGTTGGAATCCAAGTAGGTGTTCATTGCCTCTCTTTTAAATGCAGTTAGGAACTTGCACAGTAGCATTGATTGATTGTTGCTAGACCCATTCTGGGCTAGTAGGGATCGCCTCTATCCGTAGAGGGGATTTACCTCTCCAACAATTTGGCGACTCCGCTGGGGAGCTGGCCTTTTGTCTCTTTTTGTTCATTCTTGTGTTTGAGTTTGATTGTGACTCTCTTTTCAAAATTGGAGATTAGTTCTCTGCTTTTAGCCCTCCTGGTTCAATCTGGGAAGTGTCTTAATTGTTTAAAGAGTTCTGGCCTTGGTTTGGGAGTTTTTGGCTTGATTCTGCCTCTTTTTTAGCCTCAGCACGGTTTAAATCAAAACAGTTGCGCTGACAGCGCATAGTTGTTTCTTCAAACCTATTGTCATCACGCTTGTACATAAAACAGTCGCGACGGTTCTGAAATCGAACCAGCACGCTTAAGTCGTGTCCTTCCGCGCTGACAGCGCCAAGTTGCTACGCGTGACCTTTTGTCAGCGCAATGTTGTTGAGCGCTACCCGCGCTGATCCTGTAAAATTGAATTTGTTTCAATTTTGCCTCCTGAGCTTGTTGGTTTGACTATCTCCAGCTCTTTCTACTTGGTTTATGACTTGATATTTATTGTTTGAATTGTGAAACACTTGCTTGCAAAGCCTTGTCGAACGAATTTCGTTTTTGTGTCCCGTGACCTAGTGCCTTCACCCAGCTTTCACTGGATCGACCTTGTTTTTCTCACTTGTTCACTTGTTCACAAAAGTTCGTTGCTACTTGCCTTCACTATTGCGGAAACCTTCCTCTTTTTGCTTTCTTTGCTTGTTTGCTTGAGGTGATTGTTGTTGAACCGATCCTCGGATTGTTTCACTACCCAGACACAGATCACAGTTGCTAGGGTTCAATCAGCTCTTTTCACACTTGTTGTGCTTTTCATTGAGTGATTTTTGTTTCTCTTTACTCGGTGTTGCTGTCTCTCAAAATTCATTTTTAAAGTGCACAGTGCCATTGAAAAAGAAATCAAACTAATATCTTTTTGCATTCAATAGTTAATGAAAAGAAGAGCATTTCATTGATTTGTGTTCTCAAAAGAAAAATTTCATTTCTTTGTCATTAGCTGCATTAGATTGTTTGATTGTTTGAGTTCATTTTGTTTGATTGAAAAATCTTAACCTTCTCATAGTTAGAATTCATCGAACAAAATGGTATTCTTTGGCATGTAGTTTGCATCTAGGTAATTGCGAGAGATCATACGATAAGGCCTGAAACCAGAACTTAATTCAAGATCAAACATAAAATAAACTGAATAAATCTAAAAACGCATTGGAACTTAACGCTCATGTTGTAGAGGTCTAGGCTAGAGACGTGCTCCAGCGTCGTTAAACCTAGTCACTGTTGTTTCACATTACGGTTGGGTGATTCCTCCTCTTGTGACTCGATAGTGGTCTAGCACGGATTTGAGCTCGCACGTACCGTCGCGTATATAGGGGAGACCCCACTAGGTTATCGACCTTGATCCATAGGAAGCCGAGTCTGCCGCCCTACGAACCGTAACGCACTGAACACAGCATTCGGGAAGATTAACTGCAGTACGGAAAGTACTTGGTTCTCATACGATTGCCAAGGTGTATAAGCAGTTTTACGGATTGCTTGGTAAACCCTTTGCCTAGAATCTCCAGAGCAGTCACTTTTGATCCTTTTCGGACTCCTTAAATGAAAAGGTGCCAGTGAGCTTCTTGTCACTTCGTGCTCATTAAACATTCGAAGGAGACTAGAGTCACCTTTTCGTCCTTTTCTCGACTCTTGAAACATGAAAAGGTCAAGTTCAGTTCCCGTGTCTTAAAAATTTATTCGGCCACGATAACATTACCTGGTTAGATTTTGTGTGTGATAGTTTGAGTAGGGTCTTTATCGTTAGATTCCTTTAGGGTTTTGTGTGGGGTTTGTCATCCTGGCTGACCCGTCAACTCCCGGTCCAAGTGATCAAGGTTCTCCATCTTCTCTTGCTCCTGAGGTACCAGTTGTAAGCGATACTCTTCCGATTATCCCGAGTATCTAGCCTATCAACGTACGTGCCGCAAGCAACAAGGATTACGAAGAAGATTGGAACCCTATTTGGGAGCCTGACGAGGACGATATTACTGTTACTCCTCCCGGTATGTCGTCTCCGATGTCCACTTCCCACATGGACGAGACATCTCCTAGCGCAGGTGAGACACCCGTGGTATCAAGTGTTGAATCTCCCATTCCAGCTACTTCTCCACTCCCTCCACGGTATCAGTCGATGAGGGATAGAATAGCTGCCAGAATGCCTTCTACGACTATATGGGATCCTAGTCTCATTGCCACCACGGAACCTTTTCTTTCACAACCCCCTAATACACCTGTTACCTCAGTTCCCACAAATCCAACGGTTTGTGTAGCATACTCAACTCCGGTCGTCAGTGCTGTGACAGCATCTTCATCTACGAACCCTGGGGCTGGTCCCTCTCACAGTCAAGTGAGCAGTGGCCAGCCGGGACTTTCGTCTGGAGTCATCGATCCTGCACAAAGTGCTCAGCCCTCTTCTGGTCCTGTTCCAGGAGGGGGGCCGTATGATGCCCATGGGCAACCCATTGTGGACCCGAATTACCAAGGTCCACTCTTTTATTATGATTCTAACGGTCAGTACCTCCAGCACGTTCAATCCGCGCCTCTTCAACCTTTCGTTGAAGTCTCGGTACCATTAAACATTACTTATGATCCCGTTACTCATACTTTTCGTGGGGGCCAGGCAATTCCTGGACAGCCTCAAGGACCACCTAATCTAGGCCAGCCACCTTATGTGCAAGCCCCCCAAGGGCAACCACTTTATGGCCAGTCTTACCCAGGACAATCTGGGGGCCCACAAGGACAACCCTACCCAGGACAACCTTCGGCCATGGGAGGTCCATCTTTTTCCTATCAGAGTCAACCTTCTGGTTATCTGGGGCAACCTGGTACCTAGCAAGGTTACCCGTCTGGTCAGCCAGGGCAGCCTTACATCCAACAAGGCCAACCTGGTTTCCAGCAGGGGTATCCCGCTGGACAAGCTGGGCAAAATTATATTCCGCAAGGTCAACCAGCAGTCCAACAGGGGTATCCTTCTGGGCAGGGGGGGCAACCCTACGTGCAGCAGGGCCAACCCACTGTTCAGTCTAGCCATCCTTCTGGGCAGGGGGGGCAACCCCACGTGCAGCAGGGCCAACCCGCTGTCTAGTCTAGTCAACCTTCTGGGCAAGGGAGGCAACCCTACGTACAACAGGGCCAACCCACTGCCCAGCCAGTACAACCTTCCGGACAAACGGGCCAGCCTACTATACAGCAAGGCCAACCCACCGTCCGCCCTAATCATCCATCTGGACAGGCTGGCCAACCGCAAGGTCAACCAGCCATCCAGCCTGCTCAATCATCTGTGCCACAAGGACAATCCTTGGTTGCTCAAGGAAAACCTGGCACCCAGCAAGTATGTCCTTCTGGGAAAACAGGTCCATCCCAAATTCAACTGGCCAACCTTCCGGTCAGATGATCCAAGCCCAACCGGTTTAAGGACATTATGCTGGGCCTCAAACTCAAATGAGTTATCAAATGCAAGGCGGGCCACGGCCCCAACCTTCCTACCAAGTGCAGCCTGCTTATCAGGCTCATCATGGAGCCCAGCAAATGTATGGCTACCAGCAACCCCAGGGGAAAACTCAGTTTACCCCTTATCAAAATTATCAACAGATGCAGGTCACTCCTTACCAAAATTATCAGTATCCTGCACCTGCGGGTCAAGTTGCTAACACATGGGGTGCTGGGGGGCAGACTCAGGGTCAACTGTCTGCATATGGACAAAATCCATATGGGCAGAACCCCTACAGATAAGGTCCCTATGCGCCAGGCCCTTTCGGGCCAGGTCCATCCGGACAAGGTCCCTATGCGCCAGGCCCTTTTGGGCCAAGTCCATCTGGGCAGAGTCCGTGGGGGCAACCACCACCTGGTTGGAACCCTAATATTGCCTCGAATCCACAGCCACAAATGTCCTTTAACCCTCAGTTGCCATTCTTACCGACGTTGGAACTTCCGGATGTGTCCAAGTTAACAAATGATCCCATTCTACATATTGCGTATTGGCCACCAGTTCCAACTAAAATACCCGGTGATTGTCCAAAATTTGATGGCAAAGCAGGAGAAGATCCTCAAGCACATGTTATGACCTATCACCTTTTGTGTTCATCGAACTCATGGCTTGATGACTCTATCCGACTTCGCCTCTTTCAAAGAACTCTCACTGGCTCAGCCGCTAAGTGGTACATTGAGCTGAATCGCGGCATGTTACAAGATTTCAACTCGCTGGCTATGGCGTTTTTAACTCATTTTCAGTTACCCATTCGGTACGAGACAGGGACCAATCTCCTCACGTCTCTCAAATAGGACATGACGACGCACATATCTGATCATATACGTGAATGGAGAAGGCGTCGTCGCTTGATCAAACTCTGGATTCCTGATCAACTCCTGACCAATTGGTTCACGACTTCCTTTGTCCCTAAAAGACATCGCCATGGGAGCGTGTGTAACTGAAGAGCACGCGATTGCGCGAGCTCAGTACTTAGACTTAGTATACTCTCAGTCAGGTACTCTATATGATTATTTTCTAGACGCCCCGAGACCTGGACAGACCGAGGCTCCGCCCAAACCATCTGTTGATGGAGTTATTGGCTCTGTTAATTCATCATCGAAGAAATCGGCCGCAAACTCTGGGAAGCAAAAACAAAACGCTTCTAATGAAAATGCTCCTCAGGGCCAATCTAATCCTAGAAGTACCTCCGAGGTAAACGTCGTCCAGTCCACCGCAGCGGATAAATCCTCAAAAGGGAAAAAGAAAGGGAAAGCTAAAGATAAATCTGGACAGCCCAAGCAGGATGCCCCTAAACCTCCACCCGAGGAAGGAGCTAAATGAAAACCTAAGTATCCTTGTCTCATCTGTGATGAGGATCACTACACTAAGGACTACCCAAGGCGGTCCGAGGTTAGTCGGTTATTGAAAGGCGCTCCTGG
Organism: Pinus tabuliformis; assembly: GCA_031772625.1. Lineage (NCBI taxonomy): Eukaryota > Viridiplantae > Streptophyta > Pinopsida > Pinales > Pinaceae > Pinus > Pinus tabuliformis. The sequence continues at coordinate 411,018,539 of CM062809.1, read as the reverse complement.
GACTCCTGCCGTGCTTAAAGAGCCTTTCCCTTCCTAGCAGACCCAAATGGTGGCAGATCTGTCTCAACCCTCTTCCTCGTTCGGTTCTCAAGTGTTCATGGCTGGCACGATTCCCATCCATGTTTCAACTCGAGCGAAAGATTATCCATCTCGTGCCGGGAAAGAGCCGGAGGTTCCCTCCAACGCTCCTCCGTCTAGTTTTGGTCCTCTCCACATCGAAAGGCCCAGCACTGAGACGATCCCCCGACCCCCTCCAAAAGGTGTACTCAGGAAGTCATCTTACAACCCTAATGCTCGTGCTGCCCAGCACTATAGCATTGTTGAGGACTTAGCTCAGGCTCTGTCTGCTATGTCCGCTCTAGAAGTCCTCCAAAGCTGCCCCTCCTAGAGGAAGTCCCTGCTATCAGCGATTGGTGGCATCGACCCGGCAGATTCAGATCTGATTTCTTTCGATCTCGAGGGTTTTACACAGAGACTGCCTCACCAAGTCGCTTTCCTTATACAGGTCATCATCAATAGCAGAACGATTCGTCGTACAATTATTGATGAAGGTGCCTCAACTTGCATCATGTCAGTTGCTTGCTGGAAGGCGATTGGTTCCCCTGCTTTGAGTCAGTCCCCTACGATGCTCGAAGCTTTCGATGGAAGAGAGTCCCGTCCTTACGGTATCCTCCAACGCTTACCCATCTCTTTGGAAGGAAAGACCGTAGAAGTGGAGGTTGAAGTTGTTGACGCCAATCTCACTTACAACCTCCTCCTCGGACGAAGCTGGACATATGCCATGCAAGCCGTGGCTTCCTCCCTATTCCGTGTCATTCGTTTCCCTCACCAGGGGAATATTGTCATGGTGGACCAGCTCTCCTTCTTCGCCTCTTCTTCTGAAGGTAATGTGCCATTCGTGGAGCATACCTCAAAGTCTCTCGAGAGCGTGGGTGCCGGACTTTTCAAAGATCCCACTTTAATGGGAGTCTTTCCCCACCCACCTCCAAATCTCGCCCCTATCAACATGATCTCTGTACGCTCTGATCCGTGGGTTCTTCCTCCTCCTAACCAGGAAGACTCTTGGGGTGATATGATGCCGTTGAGTCCTGCCGAACTCAACTACATCGAGATTGTCGCTGCATCGGCTCCCCCTGATGAACCTGCTCTCCCGAGCAGCGTTCCCGATTCATATGATCATTTCCCTTGGCTAGGAGATGAGGCTACTTCGGATCCATTGAGGGAAATATTTCCTTCTGACGAAGCCATCATAGAGACCATGTCTCTCGAAGAGCTCCCTTGGTCCGATTACCACCATTGCTCTTCGTTTCTCCCTCCCCATCCGGAAATGACCACATGTCTCAAGCGGTTTGCTTCATGTGTCCCATCCCCGCCCCTCCAAACACCCATTCAGCTTTATCAAGTGTCTTCAGAGGGCAATATGGGAAATATCACGCAAACCCAACCAATCGACATCTCTGTCAAACCAGGGATCGTCGAGCACATTCATATCGGAGTCACTTGCACTCCAGAGGAAGTTCAACTCTATACTGCTCTATTTTGCGAATTTCGTGATGTCTTCGCATGGTCCTATGAGGAAATGCCTGGCATCGATCCTAGTATAGTGGTGCACGAAATACCTACGTATCCAGATGCTAAGCCTGTTCGTCAGCGCTTACGCCCTGTGCACCCCCGAAAGGCTGCAGCCATCAAGGCCGAAGTCGAAAAGCTTCTTAAAGCTGGTTTCATCTACCCCATTCCCCTTACGGATTGGGTGTCTAATATAGTCCCTGTGAATAAAAAGCAGGGTACTATCCGGGTCTGTGTTGACTATCGTGATATCAATCGTGCCTGTCCGAAGGATAACTTCCCTACACCCTTCATCGATCAGCTTATTGATGAGTGCGCAGGAAGTGAAATTTACTCGTTTATGGACGGCTTCTCTGGCTATAACCAGATCAACATTGCACCCACAGACCAGCATAAGACAGCTTTTATTTGTCCTTGGGGCACCTTCGCCTATAAGAAGCTTCCTTTCGGTCTAAAGAATGTCGGCGCTACATTTCAACGTGCAATGTCTTATGCCTTTCATGATATTTGTCACATTGTACAACCTTATCTAGATGACCTCCCGGCTCATTCAGCTAAGCGTCAGGATCATCCCTCTCATCTTCGCGAAATTTTTCTCCGCTGTCGACACTACCGCATAAGGCTTAATCCTCATAAGTGTGTCTTCTGCGTAGAATCTGGCTGACTGCTCGGGTTCATCGTCTCCCGAGAAGGCATCCCTTTGGATCCCCTCAAAGTTGAGGCCATCTTGCATCTTCCCCCCCCTGCCTCTTTGCAGCAATTGTAGAGCCTGCAGGGCAAAGCGAATTTCCTTAGACGATTCATTCCGAATTATGCCGAGGTGGCTAAGGGTTTCACACGGTTATTAAAGCGAGACACACCCTTTCGTTGGGATGCCATCGCCCAGGAGTCTTTTGAGCGACTCAAGGACCTCCTTGTCTCGGCCCCACTCCTAAGACCTCCGAACTATCACCGTGATTATTCTCTCTATCTAGCTGCTGCTGACACCACCATCGGCATGGTTCTGGTGCAGGATGATGATGATGGCAACGAGCACGTTATCTATTACCTTAGTCGCAATCTCTTGGATACGAAAACTCGTTACACTTATGTCGAGAAGTTGGCATTGGCAGCTGTCTGCGCCGTCCAACGATTCCGACACTATATCCTGTTGCGCACTACGACCGTGATTTCCGACTGCAACCCCATGACCTACATCTTGTCGCGTCAGCTGCTGGGGGGCAAATACTCGAAATGGATTGTCATCCTACAAGATTTTGACTTGGAATTTACTACTGCCAAGTCTAAGAAATCTCTAGTCTTTGTAGAATTGCTCTGCTCTTTGCCATCCCCTTCTGTACCATCTCGTTCGGAAGAGCATATCCCGGATGAAACATTGTCTCTAATCAGCACCCTCGACCCTTGGTATGGGGACATCATAGTATATTTGCAGACATCTTCCTTCCGTCCTAATGTATCGAAAGACGCTCGACGGAGGATTCGTCACCAATCTCAACCCTATCGCATTATTGGCGATACCCTGTACCGCCTCGGCGTTGATTCTGTTCTCCGCCGATGTTTGACTCTCGAGGAGGCTGAGCGGGTATTGAATGACTGCCACTCCAGTACTTATAGCAGCCACATGTACGGATATGCTACCGCCCAGAAGATCCTCCGTGCTGGTTATTTCTGGCCTTCTATCTTCAAGGATTGCATCCTTGTCGTCCGTGCGTTTCATGAATGTCAGGTTTACCACCGGAAAATGCGTGCACCTCCTGCACCACTGCACCCCGTTGTTACCGTAGGTCCATTTGCCAAATGGGGCATCGATTATACGTCCTGTAACCCTCGTTTGGCCGGGGGGCATGGGTACATCATCGTTGCCATGGATTATTTCACCAAATGGGCCGAAGCGATGCCTACATTGAACGAAGAAGGTTACACGGCGGCCTAGTTGTTATAGACATTTTTGTGCCTTACAGCATGAAGCATGAAATGTCCATAATCTAAGGGATCCAAAGTCCCTAAACATGTTGTTCCTACCCCTAGAGGAACAAGGTAAGAAAACCACAGCACTGAATAAAAGTTCTCCACCTGAAAACACTCAAAAACAAGGCAATTCTGGATCATGTCAACTGCTCCATTGAGCATCTGCGCTGAATGTCAAGTGCTCCACTGTCTACCTGCGTTGAATGTCAACTGCAAAGAAGGCTACCTACGCTGGGCGAGTTGGGACATGTGGCACAGTCATTCCTCAAGGTGTCAATGCCCAGGAAGCTTCCAAAATGACACTTGGATCAAGGAATTCGACTGGTGATGAGTAAGAGGTTCTAGATCTCCAAGTGGAAGCAAGAACCTCCAAGTGGACTCAAGAACTGAAGAATAACTGAAGTGGGAGAGGACACTAGTCAGCTTCATGCCAGCCTCAAGCTGACTCATCCTTTCTCCAAAACTCCTATATATAGATCTCTCTCATGAGGTTTAGGGAGGCTGGAATCTGGTGAATGTAAAGAATTGCTGTTGGTTTGAGTTTAGAACTATTGGGTGATTTGCTTTGAAGGAGGTGAAGAGGAGATTTCTTTCTGCTGGGAAGGTGATGCTGGATTGGGCCTTTATGGTTGTATCACTTCCTGAACCTTACTTCTTCCATTAATAAAGCATTTGAGGTTCTTCTATATACATGTGTCTCAATGGAGTATTGTTATGCTTGTGTATTTGATTTATTCTAATCCTTGAATCAATTATGAATGTATGCTTCTTGTAGTTTCCCTCTCTTGCCATTTTGCAGGATCTTGGTGTAGCTGGGCCAGTGAAAGAGCAAGGAGCTGAGGGCAAGCAGCAAAGAGAGAAGATTGGATCAATCATTAGCGAAAGACATCGATTAGTGGATCTCTTTCTCCCCTCTTTTACATCTCATAAAGAAGTAATCTCAAATAGCTTTGCTTTGATTGTTGCTAAGGAACTATCACCCTTAGAGTGGGATAGGGTCATTCCGTATTGGATACTTTTCCCAACAACAAATTGGCGACTCCACTGGGGATCGTATCTTGTTGGTTGTTTGTGTTTTTGCTATTCATTTCCTAAACACAGGGAGTACCGAATCGAACTGCATTTGGATCTTTCAAATGCAAAGTAGAGGGCAGCTACTCTAGCTCAGTTTCTGGGCATGTTTATGATTTGAAGAGCTGATCCACAAGGACTCTGAACAGCTCTTAGTGATAGCTTTTCATCCTCCTTTGAATCATCCTTTAGTGTGTACTTGATTGGTAGCTTTGATTTGGCCAAAAACTGTTGATTTTTGAGCAATCTGTGACCCAGAACCCAGAGAAACGAGAGTTTCTCTCTTCATTGCAGGCACTGTGAAGGCAGTCTGCATTTCATCGCAGGTCCCGAAGGGGCTACCTGCGCTGAATGTCAAACTGACAGTGTTCTACCTGCGCTGAACCAGTTAGGCCTTGTGCAACTGGGGTTCTCTGCTGTCTGTTGCCCTGTTTTCATCCCTGTTTTTGCAGCCTGTTATCAGTCAATGTACCTATCTGAAACCACCTTTCTTTGCCACTATTCCGCCTCGGTTGTATAAAGAAACTGTATTTGTTCTTTGTGTATTTCTTACATCATTTGCAGTTTCCCATAACGAAAGTGAACTAGTCTTGCTGTGGCCTCTTAGATCTAGACCTGTGATAAGTGTCGTTTTGATCTTAAGAGTTAGTTTGTTTGCTGTTCATAGCTGATTGAGCTTTTTCTTTCGTCATATGGTTTGAATTTATGTATTTCTAGTGTTGAAACAAGTAAATCTTAAGGTGTCTTTTGATTTTGGACAAAAGCTTGTTTGCTTTCACTTGAAATTAAATTCAAAGTTATACAACAGCTTTCTTTTTGTAGTACACCAACATTAAGAAAGAGAAAAGAAATACCTGCATTGTGCATATGCATTTTGACAGTTTGCATGTTGATTTAGGAAAAAGTGCATTAGTGTGTGCTCTATGATCTGTGTGAAAAGATGATGTCTTTCTTTTCCCTCAGTAGTTAAGATTTTCATAAGTTGAAAAGATTGAAAAAGCTTGCTTCTCATCTTTAGACTGCATTTAGGAGTTGTACCATACATCTCGTGGTGATCCATAAAGGCAAACTGCTAAACAAGATCAACCTAAAATAAATTGAATTTACATAACAACGCTTTGAAACATAACACAAACACATAGAGGTCTAAGCTAGAGATGTGTTCCGGCGTCGTTAAACGTGATATCTTAGCGTTGAGTGGTTGGGTGATTCCTCCACGGTGAAGCGATAAGTATCAATACGGACTTGTGCTCCCACGTACCGTCGCGTATATATTGGGAGACCCCTATAGGAACAAATCCTTTATCCATAGGAAGCCGTGTCGACCGCCCTACTGATCGCAATGCAGTGAACACAGCATTCACGAAGATCGACCACCTGTACCGTAAAACGTATTCTGTGGTTTTGCGAAAAGTTTGGCACACCCTCTGCCTAGAACTCCAGAGTAGTTTCTTTTGGCCTTTTTCAAACTCTATAACTGAAAAAGTCCATCCGAGCATTTGTCACTTCGGGCTCGTTAAAATATCGAAGGAGACTAGAGTCATCTTTAGCTTTTTCTCGACTCTTAAAAAGTGAAAAAGCAAGTTGTGTCTAAAGCGTCGTTATAAAATTTATTTTAAAACGGAACATAATCACCTCCTATTCCTGCGTTGATCTGTAGGTTGAGAACATGGAACGCACCAACCAAGGAATTCCACATGATGGAAATCCTAGTCCTTTCTCCTCTTGGGGAGAAGTTGGTGCGCCCCACATGGCCACATTGTCACTTCCAGGACTGACAATTGGCCTGCCAATTTGGCTATTCTCGACCAATGTAGTTCAAAACACCATGGTTCCTGAACAGTCGAGTCAACAGTTAGATTAGTCTAGAGCTACCCACCAGCCTTCTACTTCCTATAACTCTTCCTCCAATCCTTCATCTTCGCAAGGTAGAGCCGGCAAAAGCCAAGCTCCCATGGAGAAGAAGGAGAAGAAGAAGAGAGAGAAGAAGAAGAAGGAGCCTAAGGCGACTGGGGGCAAGCAAAAGACATCTGACAAAAATCCACACACAGCACAGACCGGGCCTAAATCGCCATGTGTCATATGTAGAGGAGACCACTTCCATAGAGATTGTCCCTGTATTCCCCGGATACTAAGGGACTGGTCCCCTCGTTTGCACAGTTCGGGAGCATCAACCTCTGATAGCCATGTTGAATGCTTACCGTCAACCAGCGAAAATGAAGGTTCAAGACAAAGAGGGGGAGCAAGATCCCCCTGCAGACTGTGTGAAGGCGATCACGCCATCCACCGTTGTCCCTTCTTAGACGAGGCGAAGAGAGTTTTGGAAGATCATCCGGTTTCACCATTGAGACTTCCTCCTGGATACAAAAAACTTGTGCCAAGTCCTTCGTTGGTTGAGAACACAGCTGGCCCGCTCAAGTGGTCGGCTGAAGCGTCAGTCATTGAAAATGAACCTACTGAAGCCAGGCCGGACGAAAGTCCAAAGGTCGAAATGGCAGTTGACCCGGTTCTCCCTTCAGAAGTTTCATCTTCAAATGAAACCGTCACTGAAGATTCATCTTCAAATGACACCCTCACTGAAGAGAATAAGGATGACACCATCCAGATTCTTTTCATCAACACAGACTCTGACGAGCGTCAGGGCAATGCGCCCATTCCTTTATCGCAGGAAGGAACATCGTCAGGGTCATATCCGGCCGTGTATTCGGTCCCACCACCAAGCAACCTGGTTGTGTCCTTTGATTGGAACCAACTAGGCAGACCCCGGTTGCCAGCCAGTATACCATTCAGAATCATAGTCCAAATATACAGAATGGTAATGGCTGGCACTATCATTGATGAAGGGGCATCTGTGAGTATCCTTTCCTCTGTTGCTTGGAAAGCACTGGGTTCCCCGGCGCTTTTTCTTGAGATAAGAAATCTCTCGGGTTTCGATAAAGGAACCAGTCGACCATTAGGGATCCTCCCCAATGTGCCTGTTACATTGAAAGGGAAGGCCATTCAAATGAACGTGATGGTCGTTCAAGGACCCTTGGATTATAACCTACTCCTTGGACGAGACTATATATATTGCATGGGAGCTGTAGTCTCCTCACTCTTTAGAGTAATGTGTTTTCCACACGAAGGAAGAATGGTCAAGCTCGTAGACCAACTTTCATTTCCGGGATCACGCATCGCAAATAGTCACATACCAACCCTGAATGGTCTATTCAATCAAGAAATGTCTCCACCCCCAGTCCTTCTTCCCGATGAGTGCGAGTGATTCGGAAAGATGGGACTGGAACCCAGGGGGCATGCATCCTGGTCTGCGTTGGGCAGAAAGAACTTTGGGTATAAGGTAGAATTTCCGCGAGAGAATATGACTAGTCCGTACCCCGTCCGTGGTGGGAAGAGGGGTTGTTCTAGAATAAGATTCTTTTGTCAAAGTTACGTGTTTGACAAGGGTCATTCACACTTGTCTATTTCGGTAGACATTGCGGAGGAAGTGTTTTGTTTGAAAGATTAACAAGACAATCTTTGGGTAACCTGAAAGAGGTAAACCTCTCCCGGTGAAACGAAAGTTTCGATGGAATTGAAGTAGAGGTAACCTTGAAACGCTGTTTTATACCTGGGGGCATGCAACCTTTTGGAGTGCAAGCAAGGAGTGACTATTTATTTTTTAAATTTTTTAGGTCCTCCCTTTAAACCTGTAGGTCTAACCCTTTAAACTCGTAGGATTATCCGTTTCCAAACTTGCATAAAGAAAGGATGAGTGAGCATAGCTTTGGTAAGGCGCAAGCTCTATAAAAAATGGGATCTTTCAGGAGACATTCTTATCTTATGACTGGTATAATCGAGCAGTTTTAGCATAAAGTTCATGCTCGTTAAAAAATAAATGCAAGATCCGAGCAGTTTTAACGCGGTCTTCATGCTTGTTAAAAAATAAATATAAGCAGTGAGCAATGTTTCCTCCAGAGTTTAAGCTCATTTTTAAATAAAAAATGAACCTATCCCGGTAAATAACCACTGTGATCGTAAATTTATCAGCCATAAAAAGCCTTGGTCGTGTTTGCACCTGCCACCTCCACTTTCATTTGGCCGATCGTTCACCTCCATATGATTGTTTACCCATTTTGAGGAACAGCTGCGAAGAGTGATTTCACCTAGCCATCCGTGTGACACTGCCGTGATTGGAAAATTCCAACCTGTACCTGGAATCAGTTGCTATCCCTGTTTATCACTCGTTCCTCAAAAGATGAGTCTTCTTTAAGCTCTTTTCATCTGACTCGTAAAATATGAAAGGATTGCCGAGTTTTGGCCTTCCAGCTCGTTAAAAGGACCGGAAGAGCTATCCCTCCTCTAGATTTTAATCTTTTTGGACCTGAGGGATTATTGCACAAAAAGATCGAGCGCTTGTTTTGTTCGGCTCGTTAAAGATATCGAAAACTCATCCCTTTTGTATTGTTTTATACTTTTTCGGACTTAAGGGATTAGATGACGAAAAAGGAATTGTGGAGTTAACTCTATGTACCTTTTCAGACTCTCTAAAAATGAAAAGGACCGAGTTTTCCTTGTCATTAGACTCGTTAAAATGATTAAATAGCGACAAACTTGTCTTTAGACGAGAACGAGTTTCCCTATCGCTAGGCTCGTTAAAACATAGCGATGGGCTTGCCCGAAGGGCAGGTTATAGAACAAGCATATGTTATCCTCCTCAAGCTTGACAAAAATAAAGAGGTACTGGTCAGAAATGACTGGGGAAAAATTGGGAGAACCTCAAAGCTTTAATGGTAGCAAGTCGCTCTTGAACATGACACTTTTCCTCCGTACCACATCGGGTTGGGTTGTTTCATTCACCGGTCTCATCACCATGGTCTCGCCAAACCATCCACATTTGGGGTAATGCTACCGATCCATCGCATCAGTGTCGTTATATGTTCAAGAGATGTTGTTCAGAAAGAGTCAACCGTGTCCCATCCACTACCATACATCATCTTTCATCCTTTCATGACCGCCACCCTGAATCATATTTCACAGATTGTTTTCACCTCCATTAAAATCATTAGCTCCGTTCCATGTCACTGATGTGGGATTCATTAAGGCCCTCCTTTGACGTATCGCTCCTTGTCGACATCAGCTCATTATCCAAGGAGTTGATCTAGGAACAACCCCTTCAGTACTTTGAAGCTTGCATGCCTCAATGGCAAGTTTCTCACTTCTGGTGACAGGTATACATCAATGACCTTCGACCAGAAGATTTTGCGTGGTGTTCGACGCCAAGTCCTTTATTCACACCACGTGAATTGTACTGCAGTACCTTGAGGGTCATTATCATTATCGGTGATTCCTCTCGCGCTTGTTAACGGTTTACATCATTGGCCGGTAATCAAGCGATGTCTTTCCATGTTCGACTTCAGCGCAATTCTCACATGGATCGACTTGTACTTAGAGTGAAGGTCGAACGAGTTTGAAGACCCCGGATCTAGTCTCATCCATCTGGGCTGCGATATATATTCAGGAAATAAAGACATTGACATGTGCAGCAGATGACCATCCTACTCAAAGGATGATAATTTCAGCAGAGAATTATCAGTCTACCATCAGACGATTGTCTGTTCTATGTACAGAAAAATGTATTTATAAAGCTGAGCATGGGAATGCCCGCCTCAGCTAGATCATGAAAGCAGTATGAAAAATAATGTATTGTATTGTATTTTATTACAGGTCACCTCTCAGCGATTGAATGAACTTCAGATCCTCCTGATAAAGCATTTCACCCGATAAACGACCTCATACTTTAGGGGGCAACTGTTATAGACATTTTTGTGCCTTACAGCATGAAGCATGAAATGTCCATAATCTAAGGGATCCAAAGTCCCTAAACATGTTGTTCCTACCCCTAGAGGAACAAGGTCAGCAAACCACAGCACTGAATAAAAGTTCTCCACCTGAAAACACTCAAAAACAAGGCAATTCTGGATCATGTCAACTGCTCCACTGAGCATCTGCGCTGAATGTCAAGTGCTCCACTGTCTACCTACGTTGAATGTCAACTGTAAAGAAGGCTACCTGCGCTGGGCGAGTTGGGACATGTGGCACAGTCATTCCTCAAGGTGTCAATGCCCAGGAAGCTTCCAAAATGACACTTGGATCAAGGAATTCGACTGGTGATGAGTAAGAGGTTCTAGATCTCCAAGTGGAAGCAAGAACCTCCAAGTGGACTCAAGAACTGAAGAATAACTGAAGTGGGAGAGGACACTAGTCAGCTTCATGCCAGCCTCAAGCTGACTCATCCTTTCTCCAAAACTCCTATATATAGATCTCTCTCATGAGGTCTAGGGAGGCTGGAATCTGGTGAATGTAAAGAATTGCTGTTGGTTTGAGTTTAGAACTATTGGGTGATTTGCTTTGAAGGAGGTGAAGAGGAGATTTCTTTCTGCTGGGAAGGTGATGTTGGATTGGGCCTTTATGGTTGTATCACTTCCTGAACTTTACTTCTTCCATTAATAAAGCATTTGAGGTTCTTCTATATACATGTGTCTCAATGGAGTATTGTTATGCTTGTGTATTTGATTTATTCTAATCCTTGAATCAATTATGAATGTATGCTTCTTGTAGTTTCCCTCTCTTGCCATTTTGCAGGATCTTGGTGTAGCTGGGCCAGTGAAAGAGCAAGGAGCTGAGGGCAAGCAGCAAAGAGAGAAGATTGGATCAATCATTAGCGAAAGACATCGGTTAGTGGATCTCTTTCTCCCCTCTTTTACATCTCATAAAGAAGTAATCTCAAATAGCTTTGCTTTGATTGTTGCTAAGGAACTATCACCCTTAGAGTGGGATAGGGTCATTCCGTATTGGATACTTTTCCCAACAACAGTAGTTTTTGTTTAATCATGTCATTACTCGGTTCGGAGTACCCTAGGCTATCGTCACTGATCACGGAAAACATTTCCGTAATCACATGATGACGGAACTAACGACCCAGCTAGGCTTGCGTCAAGATAGCTCAACGCCGTATTACCCTCAATCCAACAGTCAAGTTGAAGCTGTGAACAAAGTTTTGATCACAATGCTCCAACGTACCATGAATACACACAAGTCTAACTGGCATCTGATGCTGTTCCACGCCTTGTGGGCCTATCGGACCTCCGTGAAGGACGCCACCGGTTTCACTCCTTTTCAGCTTGTTTATGGACTGGAGGCCACCCTTCTTGTTGAGTGTGAGATTCCTTCGTTAAAGTTAGCTGTCGAGTTGCTTCCCAACACCACTCCGGTGGAGGAACGGCTTGTTTATTTAGAAAGGCTAGACGAGACCCGTCGCTTAGCTTCTCTGGCTATTGAAGCGCAGAAGAAGAGGGTTAAGGCTCACTTCGACAATACCATTCAACCTCGTTCCTTTGTTGAGGGAGATCTAGTACTGCTCTATGATCAAGCTAAAGATAAGCTGGGGACAGGTAAACTCGAATCCATGTGGCTAGGCCCCTATATCGTAAAGAAAGTTTTTCAAAAGGGGGCATATGAGCTGATCGACTACGAAGGAAATCCTCTTGACAAGCCCCGCAACGGGCTTTATTTGAAAAAATACTATGCATGATTTCATGCACCTAGTTTGTACATACGCGTGTTCTTAGCAAGTGTGTTATGTGTGCATGATTTCTAGTTTTGCTTTGGTATGAAGGCGTGTTTGCCTCTTATTTTGTTTTCTGCTTCTTGTGCAGATGTCTAGTACACCTTATGTTGGCTTCGCCGATGGCGCCTGCCGTAGTACTTGCAATTTGTCTTCTGCGGCGTGGGCGATCTACGATCCTCACGGCGAGTTGCTAGATCTTCAAGGCATGTGCTTGGGCCATACCACCAACAATGTTGCCGAATACAGTGTTGTAATTGAATTACTAGCCGAAGCAGTTGATCTCGGCATCCGTGCATTAGTGGTAAACCTGGACTCTCAACTTGTCGTCCATCAACTCAACGGGCGATATTCCGTCAGAGACCAACGCATTCTAAGGTTGTATTTACATGTGAGATTGTTAGAAAGGAATTTTGATTACATCACATATCAACACATTCCGAGACGATTAAATACGTTAACTGATGCATTGGCAAACCATGTGTTGGATAGACATTTGCGTAATAGATAAACATCATACAAGAAGACATAAAAAACATAATAAGACCATAGAATAAGCATGTGTAAATAATTTCTTTTCCAAAGCATAGTTTGCATGTGTGCCTGCATATGTGCTTTTAAGCTTGCATAAAAATTAAAATACATGGGTCGTGTGTTGTGCAAACTGATACATTAGATCACATTTGTATTAGACGTTTGCATAGCATATAAAAACATCATCACATGTGAAAAATATCCATCCAAAAATAGTATATATATATATATATCGTGTGGCGCACTAAGGCGCTCAAAAAAAGTGTACATGTCTGAAGTAAAGCCGGTATTCTCGGTACATCCGAGACATGTGTCTCTCAAAAACATCAGTGGAAAAGACCTAGATAACTACTGATCTGGGTTATGCTCTCTATAGCATACTGCTGCCCGTGCCACCCGCCTCAAAAGGCGATGCATCCTGGGTGCCACCCCCACTGTGTGAATCTGATGAGTTATGGGGACCTCCTCGACCCCCTGGTAATCTGGCACCCCCTCCAGAAAACCCTTGAGGTTGCGAGCTATAGTCTCCGACGTATCAACTCCTGGAGGAACTAGGGCCAGGGCTCCAGCTCCTTGCCCCTCTCTCTGTGCCTCTGGGGCTAGGCCAATGGGTCTCACGGGTCCCACATCTGCACACCGTGACATTTATCAAGACATGTACATGCAAAATCAAAAACATTAAAAAATATTAAAAGAGATCAAGTGTCATACCTCCATCATCCCAATGCTCTCCCGCGGGCAGTGGCATGTCAGGATCGTTGCGGAAGTCCATACCGGCATATGGCCAGTCCTCTACGAGAATGGCCTGCCAATCCAGCCACTCTCGGAAATACATCCCCCAAGCCACTGGGCGGCCGCCACCTCCACGTGGCATGACGCGGGCCCATCGGCTGGCCCTCGTCTCCCGGGGACCTCTAGGTGGATCCACGGCCATGGTCTGTAGCTGTAGGGCCGGCACTTGCTCCAGCATGAGCGGAAGTAAGAGCGACCCATAAGCAAACTGCTTCGACTCTCCGCGTCGACAGTTGCTCAGTTGCCTCTTCATGCTAGTCGTCACAGCTGCTGCCCAGTTGAAAATGGTAGGCTGTAGGCACTCAAGAGCCAGTAGTAGTTGGGTCTTTGAGGCCTCATGATTGGCCAAAGAGCCCGCTGCCCATGTCACCAGAAAGAGTATGGTGCGAAGAGGCATGTCCTCCACTGTCGGAATACCAACTTTCCCGCTCCGTGTTTTCACAGCCTGTGGGCACACTCGAGCCATGAGCTGATCAAGAGTCTCACCACTGGGTCGTTGCCCCTCCAGGATGGGCATCTGGCCCTGGCGTGACAATCCAGTCAAAAAATAAATGTCCGTGGAATCAAACTCAATGTCCCGGCCACGGATCGTGAATTTCCCATCAACTGGATTCCAAGCTCTGATTAAGAGCTCGAGCAGATCAGGCTGCGCCCTCAGGCGCGGAGTGAGAAAGAATTTCAAGAACCTGCATGCCCGCATTGCATTTCGGCATTCGGCAATGGCATAAGCGGCTATATCCTCATCATCGTGAGCTCTCTCTTGCCAAACAAAAGACATTTTGCCCTGCAAGACCATGAAGAAACATTAGAGCGCTAGTCGTTGAAATTTGAACGTTCATTTTCATAAAAACAAATCTTTACGGCGCCAGCGCGACCGTTTTTAAAACAGTCGTGCTGATAATGGCGCACCGTTGTTTTTTCCTTGGGTCAGCGCGGAAGCACACGTGTTTTCTGCGCTGACCCATGAGGTGGTATGTGTAAATGTAAATCAATCAGCGCGGACCCGAGTGGGAAATCCGCGCTGACCGAGAGCGCACCAACGCTCAAAGAATTTGCCCAAACGGCCAAATCCCACCGTGGAATTGCTCCTAAAAAGACTCAAATTAAAACGCAGGAGGAGGAGAACCTACCTGGAACAAGCTGCCGGATGAATGGTGTTCGTACGGGCTGGAAATCGCTCCATCAACCTGGCAACTCCACAACGTTCTTCACAACTCAAAATGGTAACAATGGTAAAAAATGACTTTTACCCCCTTATTTATGGTAAAAAATTCATAATTAGCTATAATTTCTTATCAATGTGGGTTTTTGTCATATTTTTACCATGGATTTAGCTCTAATATCGCTATGTTTATGCTTTTATGCACGTTTCACTATGTTTTTAAATATGTCGAACAGATTTATGCGGGTGGTGTTCTTGTGCAGGTTCTAGTAACCGGCATGGTGGTAACAATTCTATGTACATTTGGTCCCAAAAAAAATGTCGTCTTTGAGCTCTTTTCCGACATAAACCAAGAAAAGATGGCCGAGCTTCCTTTCAGCTGGTTAAAAGGAATGAGAGGCGGTCATTTTAAAGCTCTTTTTCGACCGTTTAACTTAAAAAGATTGCCGGGTGTTTGTCGTTTCGCACTCGTTATTGGCTCTAAAATGACGTGATTTTGACCACTTTTTTACTTTTTCGGGTCGAAGTTACTATTTACGAAAAGTACTCCTCGATCATACTGATCGGGCGGTTCTTTCGGGCATTGTTTTATACTTTTTCGGGCTCGAGAGACACAACTTTACGAAAAAGGACCCCCCTGGAGTCTCCTTTTCTGCTGTCTTTTCAGACTCTCTAAACAAGAAAAGACGCCGAGTTCTTCCTTTGTTAGGCTCGTTAAAACTCAATGACATCGGACATCGTCGAAATGACACTTTCCAAGCATATGCTATCCCCGTCAAGCTTGTCATCCAGAAATAACCGGGGTACCTGCTAGAAATGGTGGGGAAAATAAAACTGTAATAATGGTCATGTCGGCAGTATGTCGCTCTTGAACATGGCACTCGTCTGCATTCGTGTCTGGGTGGGGATTTCTCATCTTGTTTTACACTTGCCTCCGTGGGTTTGGGTTATCCTATCTTGACCTCTCATTTGCTCATTGCCTTGTCACCATGACCTCTGCTCATTTGATGTCAGATACTGCCAAATCCGCTGTTGTGCCACCGATATGTTCAAGAGAAGTTGGCCTCTGCAAGCTTACCACCTCCCTCTGATGTCTCACACAAAATATTTTATCCTTCTCTGTCTCGCGTCGATGATGTGGGAAACATTATGGCCCACCTTCGATCAAGGTTACTTCCTGTCGACTCCAGCTCATTATCCAGGAAAGTGACCTAGAGACTCCCTCAGGTGCCTTAGAGCCTGCATGCCTCAATGGTAGGTTCTTCGTGTTCGACGTGAGGTTTTCATCATTGGCCTCCGATCGGATGATTCTGTGGGTGTTCGACACCAGCTCATTGATTCACACGCCGCGGATTGTACCTATAAGTACCTTGAGGACCATTGTCATCATTGGTGGTACCTCTCACATCTGTTAACAGTTTTCATCATTGACTGGTAATCAGGCGATGTTCATGCATGTTCGACTTCAGCTCATGTATTCACGTGCTTGAACTTGTACTTTGTTCGGGTTGGGATGGAGCGCAAGACCCTGGTTTTTGTCTGTTGTGAACCAGGCTGCGATTTTGTGGATTATGATTATGTTATCACTGAAAAGACTTCAAAGGAAAAGGATAAGGTAAGGGAGAATTGGTCTTGGTTATTCTCATGCTCCTTTCATGCATAAGAAGCATATGGTAAAGCTCAGGTTCAACATACATCAGAGTTTTCCATTTAAACTCAAGTAAGGCAGTTAGCACTCAAGAAGAAGAATGTAGCTTTGAGGAAGTCAGAAAAGAAATTGATGTCTACCAATCTTGAGATTTCCCAATTCAAGGAAAGGGATTACTTACAAGGTATAAACATAAAGCAAAGGAGACAACATGGTCAGCAGAAGGATTCGAAGACAAGCATAAGAATGAAAAGCATAAAAAGGGGGAACTTTCTCTCCTTGTTTTTAACCAGTCAACTTCTAGGAGCGTTTCTGAGAAGTTAAAAAACTCATCTCTAAAAAGTGAAAGATATTTTCATTCCTAATATACTTAAGTACAAAAACCTCTTCCACTTTCTCCAAATACATTATGATCTGAGAGAAATTAATGACCAAAGTTGTGCTACGAAACTGCTGTAGGTGCAGTTTTTCATCTCCTGTTTTACACCTGTTTTTCAAAGACACATTCTGGGCAGTAGGAAATATGTTTCAAAAAACCAAGAGAGGTTTTTGTTAATCATGGATTGGTTCACAAAAGCCTCCTTCCGTTTTTCCAAATACATCTTTTATGAGAATATATGAACTCTGTCCCAAGACCTATGTTTCAGCCAGAACAGTTGCAATGTGGTTGCTATCAGTGATTGATTCCTTTAATAGTGAAAGTAAAGTGGCCATCATGGAAGCAGGGGAACACTTCTTGTGGTTGCAAATTTAGGAGCATCTGGAGGTATATTACAATTTAAATTAAAGGAAATACAAGAAATGAAGACATATACACGTGCTAAACCTTGCGCTGCGAAATCACTGAAGCAACGTTTTTGAGGAGAAAAACTGTTTTAGGTGGTTAAATTCCAGGAGGTCTCTAGAGAAACTGAAAGCATATTTTTGGAAATTTAAAGAGGTTTTTATTCCTAACACATTGAACTCGAAAAACCTCTTTAATTTTCTTCAAATTGATTATGAGCTGGGAGAAACGGGTGACTAAAATGTGCGCTACGAAACTGCTGAAGGTGCAAGTTTTTCACAGGCATATTTCTCTGTTTGACACAGGTTTTTCAAAGACAAATTCTGGGAGGTAGGGAAGGTTTTTCAAAAAACAAAGAGAGGTTTTTGTTCAGAATTGATTCTTTCACAAAAGCCTCCTTCAGTTTTTCCAAATACATTTTTTACGAGAATTTATGAGCTCTGTACCAAGACCTATTTTTCAGCCAGAACAGAGCAAGGGACAGTTTCTAGGAACAACAAAAGAATGAGTCATCAAGGGCCAGCTGGAAGGTGATGGGCTTCATCAAATTCGAATTCATGGATTTTTATGTTTCAAAATGAGTGTTTAATGCTTAGATAAGGTTGTTGTAATCATGATAAGGAGTTACACTCCTAGTTGTATTAGGTCTCTAGGACTGCTAGTTAGGTGTCATTTGCATTTAATAGTTAGTTTTAAGTGTCAATAGGTGTCAGGTCAGGTAGAATTCGAATTTTACTCATCCTAGAGGAGGAATCTAAGTTATTTAAAGAGCTCTATATATAGCAGAAGAGCTGATGTACAAGGGGTTGGAAAATGTTAGAGAAAAAGACTACTTTTGTAAATGCTATGCAGGGATTGATATATACAGAAGCAGTTGGACTTTTCTAAAGCTGAGATTCTTAGTGTACTTCAGTGAGATTCATCTTTTATCTTTGAAATGCTTTACTTCCATAGTCTTAATGCTTATTACTCAGGATTCATGAAGGATTTTTTATGTTCAGAATATGTGATGTTGTCCTTTCCTTAATTCTTACAGTGGTATGGATGTATAATCACTCAGAATTCACTGAATGTGCTCTGACTTCCTGTATACATTTATAAACTGTGTGGTCCCATATGAGTTTATGTTCTGAATGTTTAAATGCTGAATGCCCTGACTTCCTTTAGGTATTAAACTATGATCTATCACTTTAAATTCTTTCCTTTTGAATACCTTGTTGTATCATTACTCAGAATTCATGCCCACATGCTCTGACTCCTATGAACTTCAAGTTATTGAGACTTTCTTGAATGTGTCGCTCTTTTATTGAAGTATATACAAGCCTCAGTTTTATAAGAAGAGCTATTTGTTGTCCTTATCTCTGTCACTGACTCCATAGCCCAATGGTAGCAAGTCTCCATCTTCCAATCTACAAACATATAAAATCCAAACCATAGAGTTAGCCATCTATCCATATCTTTAATCAATATCATTAACCCTTTGAGAGAGCCCTCTCAGGCTAAGGAGGCTAAGCCTTAGCTAAAATATTGGTTTGAAATAGTTACACTAAGATGGTCTGATCAGCAGCCTATCAGGGTCCTATTTTGGTGATAACATTTTGGTGCGTCTGCCGGGAGTCTGAAGATTATTCATTCCCGAAATCAAGAGACTGAACTTCTGAAGGTAGCAGGAGCTCAGAAATCTTTTTGAGGCTGCAAATCTACCTTGGCGACTCCATTGTTGAAGAATTCGAAATTCATAGATTCATGGTGATTCCACTGGAGTTATGAAGGACCCAGATGCTACCATTCTTATTTCAAGGTATGCATGCATAAATTTTTCAGGAATTCATGGTTTCCCAAATCATTTTCCCAAGGATGCATATTTTCTAAGGAATGGTCCAAAATTCAATGGAGAAGATTTGAGTTTAACTTTGAAGCATATATCAGATTTTTGTGATTTAGAGAGCTTCTTAGAGTTAAACATGAGGATGTTTGCATTATGTTGTTCTATGATTCATTTCAAGGGAAATGTAAACATTGGATTGAAAGCTTTCCTTCCAAATCCATTAAGTCATTTGAAGACTTTTGGCTTATGTTTTTGGAGGAATGGATAGATAGATCAGATGTGGTGGCAAACTCTCCTTCAATTCAAGGTTTCAAACAATGGAATGATGATCATATTAATGAAGGAATAGATGAAAGTTTTTCTTTGTCCTTGTCTTCGTATCTAAAATCATTTGAGTGCAAGGCAAAGGATAAGATGAAATTTTTGGATGAAGTTGCTAAAGACATTGAGAAAGACATTGAAGGTTTACAAGGTCAAATTCAGGCATATAGTCTTCATAATCATGATCATTATTTTCAGAAGCTTTCTATGGCAGAACACAAGGAGAGAGTGTTGCTTCCTTTCTCTTTCACGATTGAGGAACTGTACACTGTTGTTAAAGATCAGTTTGCACAACCAGAAAGTTACAAGAATCATCAAGCTGATCATGTATTCTGGGATCCTATAGCCAAATATATGGAAGAGTTTTACTTTCCAGTGTTTCAGTTTTTCTATGAAGATCAGAGGCAATTTCAGTGGCACTGGTCATCACAATATCATTGTGGCTCTGAACTCTGATGCAGTCAAAAAACTCAAATATCAGATAAGACAAATGATTGGCTACATTGGAAATTTCACATTGATTGAGCTGAAAGGAGCTTGTAGCTGATAGGGTAGGTAGGTAGGTAAATGCAAATAAGCTCAAGGTTGACTGAGCATTTTTTTCAATAGTGGTAGATTTCTTTCTCTCACAATGATCATCAAGTTTAAGCCCGAGGTGAAGGCCCAAGAAGCTTAAAGGGGATGCTTGTCAAACAAATTTCCGTTTATCATAAGAGGATAAGGCACTGGACCTGCGAGTTCTTAGTGTACCACAAGGTCACACTATCCCAAGTGGAGCCACTGTTATCACTGAAAAGACTTCAAAGGAAAAGGGTAAGGTAAGGGAGAATTGGTCTTGGTTATTCTCATGCTCCTTTCATGCATAAGAAGCATATGATAAAGCTTAGGTTCAACATACATCAGAGTTTTCCATTTAAACTCAAGTAAGGCAGTTAGCACTCAAGAAGAAGAATGTAGCTTTGAGGAAGTCAGAAAAGAAATTGATGTCTACCAATATTGAGATTGCCCAATTCAAGGAAAGGGATTACTTACAAGGTATAAACATCAAGAAAAGGAGACAACATGGTCAGCAGAAGGATTCGAAGACAAGCATAAGAATGAAAAGCATAAAAAGGGGGAACTTTCTCTCCTTGTTTTTAACCAGTCAACTTCTAGGAGCGTTTCTGAGCAGTTAAAAAACTCATCTATAAAACATGAAAGAGGTTTTCATTCCTAAGATACTTAAGTACAAAAACCTCTTCCACTTTCTCCAAATACATTATGATCTGAGAGAAATTAATGACCAAAGTTGCGCTACGAAACTGATGTAGGTGCAGTTTTTCATCTCCTGTTTTACACCTGTTTTTCAAAGACACATTCTGGGCAGTAGGAAATATGTTTCAAAAAACCAAGAGAGGTTTCTGTTAAGCATGGATTGATTCACAAAAGCCTCCTTCATTTTTTCCAAATACAGCTTTTATGAGAAGATATGAACTCTGTCCCAAGACCTATGTTTCAGCCAGAACAGTTGCAATGTGGTTGCTATCAGTGATTGATTCCTTTAATAGTGAAAGTAAAGTGGCCATCATGGAAGCAGGGGAACACTTCTTGTGGTTGCAAATTCAGGAGCAGATGGAGGTATATTACAATTTAAATTAAAGTAAATACAATAAATGAAGACATATACACGTGCTCAACCTTGCGTTGCGAAATCACTGAAGCAACGTTTTTCAGGAGAAAAACTGTTTTACGTGGTTAAATTCCAGGAGGTCTCTAGAGAAACTGAAAGCATATTTTTGGAAATTGAAAGAGGTTTTTATTCATAACACATTGAAATAGAAAAACCTCTTTCATTTTATTCAAATCGATTATGAGCTGGGAGAAACGGGTGACTAAAACGTGCGCTACGAAACTACTGAAGGTGCAAGTTTTTCACATGCATATTTCTCTGTTTGACACAGGTTTTTCAAAGACACATTCTAGGAGGTAGGGAAGGTTTTTCAAAAACCCAAGAGATTTTTTTTTTCAGCATGGATTGGTTCACAAAAGCCTCCTTCAGTTTTTCCAAACACATTTTGTACGAGACGTTATGAGCTCTGTCCCAAGACCTATTTTTCAGCCAGAACAGAGCAAGGGACAGTTTCCTAGTTTCTAGGAACAACAAAAGGATGAGTCATCAAGGGCCAGCTGGAAGGTGATGGGCTTCATCAAATTCGACTTCATGGAGTTTTATGTGTCAAAATGAGTGTTTAATGCTTAGATAAGGTTGTTGTAATCATGATAAGGAGTTACACTCCTAGTTGTATTAGGTCTCTAGGACTGCTAGTTAGGTGTCATTTGCATTTAATAGTTAGTTTTAAGTGTCAATAGGTGTCAGGTCAGGTAGAATTCGAATTTTCCTCATCCTAGAGGAGGAATCTAAGTTATGTAAAGAGCTCTATATATAGCAGAAGAGCTGATGTACAAGGGGTTGGAAAATGTTAGAGAAAAAGACTACTTTTGTAAATGCTATGCAGGGATTGATATATACAGAAGCAGTTGGACTTTTCTAAAGCTGAGATTCTTAGTGTACTTCAGTGAGCTTCATCTTTTATCTTTGAAATGCTTTACTTCCATAGTCTTAATGCTTATTACTCAGGATTCATGAAGGATTTTTTATGTTCAGAATATGTGATGTTGTCCTTTCCTTAATTCTTATAGTGGTATGGATGTATAATCATTCAGAAGTCACTGAATGTGCTCTGACTTCCTATATACATTTATAAACTGTGTGGTCCCATATGAGTTTATGTTCTGAATGTTTAAATGATGAATGCCCTGACTTCCTTTAGGTATTAAACTATGATCTATCACTTTAAATTCTTTCCTTTTGAATACCTTGTTGTATCATTACTCAGAATTCATGCCCACATGCTCTGACTCCTATGAACTTCAAGTTATTGAGACTTTCTTGAATGTGTTGCTCTTTCATTGAAGTATATACAAGCCTCGGTTTTATAAGAAGAGCTATTTGTTGTCCTTATCTCTGTCACTGACTCCATAGCCCAATGGTAGCAAGTCTCCATCTTCCAATCTACAAACATATAAAATCCAAACCATAGAGTTAGCCATCTATCCATATCTTTAATCAATATCATTAACCCTTTGAGAGAGCCCTCTCAGGCTAAGGAGGCTAAGCCTTAGCTAAAATATTGGTTTGAAATAGTTACACTGAGATGGTCTGATCAACAGCCTATCAGGGTCCTATTTTGGTGATAACAGATTACATGACTCATTGATGGATGGCTGCGCCCATACCTGATTCTTTGGATGGCTGCGACCATACCTTCTTATCATCATGGTCTCTTCAGCTGGGTGGTTGCATCCATACCACAGACCTTTTTCATATGTCTTTTTGGATGGCTGCGCCCATGCCTAGACTACATGTAATTGAGATA
Source organism: Pinus tabuliformis (assembly GCA_031772625.1). Lineage (NCBI taxonomy): Eukaryota > Viridiplantae > Streptophyta > Pinopsida > Pinales > Pinaceae > Pinus > Pinus tabuliformis. The sequence goes on along the minus strand of CM062809.1, from coordinate 410,995,843 downwards.
TCAGTTGTATATGCGTGCAGGTCCTTCCTGGTGGTGTTCCAGTTTAGCAGTTTTGTAAAGCATTTCACCCCTCCCACTCTCTCGGGCTTCATGCTTTAGGGGGCATCTGTTACACAGTAAATTGTCACTGTCTCCTTGTCAGTCTCCCTATCATGCCATGAAATCAAATGCACCATGTTCATGCTCTCTAAACTGGCCAAATGACCCACTTTGCATAAGTTTATTTCATCAGCGTGTCTGTTATTAAAATTCCCGCGCTGACTCGCGGCTCATAGTGTAACTGATGCGCTGCCAGCGCGGAAGAACACGGGTTTCCCGCGCTGGTCGAATTTTATGCGCCAGTGCATCCTATGAAAGTATTAAGCTGCGCTGACATAGCCTTCTCTGTTACTGTGATGCGCTGTCAGTGCACCAGTTTAGTGTTACACCTGCGCTGATCCAGTTTGGGCGAATTTGTTCCAACAGCCAACCTTCCAGATGGTTCCAGACTTGGTTGTTGGCCTTGTGAGTATCGCCCTCCCTTCTATGGCATGTCTGTTCGTCATTTGGAACCACCTTCCTTGAAGATAAGCTTGTCCTCCCACCATTCATGGAGACTCCTTCTCTATTTAAACCTCCACCATTACCATGAGCAGCTAGTTTGGATGGTGTGGAATTCATAGTGCTTGGATTGCTGCTGCTAGTAGGTAGTTGGTGTGACAAGTGTGGTTTTGTTAGAGGAAGCTTAAGGAAGGTTGTGAGTATTGCTTGTGTGAGAGAGAGCTTTTGTGTTGGGAGAATCTACCTCCAAGGGTGAATGCTTAAGAGACTTGCTGGCTGGACCCTCTAGAGAAGGACTCAGCATCAGAACTTTGGTTGTACCTTTCTCTGTTATTGATTTAATAATAGATGACTACTGTTATGGTTCCATTCTCATTTGTCTTGTAATGGTTAATGTGAATTACATCCTTTCTGACTGATGTATAATTGCTTTTATTAGATTTCACGCTTGTGTTTGTCCTTCTCTTCGTGTGTGCAGGTATCTATTCATGGAGATCATGGAAGATTGTGACCGGCCGGAGCGAAGGAGCGAGAGCGGCATCTCTTCATCAAACAATAGCGTTGGAATCCAAGTAGGTGTTCATTGACTCTCTTTTAATTGCAGTTAGGAACTTGCACAGTAGCATTGATTGATTGTTGCTAGACCCATTCTGGGCTAGTAGGGATCTCCTCTATCCGTAGAGGCGATTTACCTCTCCAACAGTTATGGTTTGTAGATATAGTTTTTTTCTACACTTCAAGGTTTCAAACTTGGCGCAAGACCCTTGTTACTAAAATGTTAATTCATCAAGTGTTTTCAATTGTGCCAATTTGATTTGGTGTAAGATGCATCTTTCCTAGTTGAAGTAATATTGTAATATGTGGCCAAGGATTAAAATTTCACACTTGACCCAAATTTGTTTATATGAGAAATACCAATAGGTGGCTTAATCATGGATGGTTAGAGTTCTCTATGGCTATGGTTTAGTGAGTCTCCATTGCAAATTTATAAAAAGTGTGGATACAATTCCTTCTTTTGATTTGGGGTTTTATTCTTCTACAAAGAGGAATGCTAATACTCTTAAGGAAAAAGGGTTGATTGGTATGTTTACTAGCTACTAGGTTAGCTATTAATCCTTTCCAGAATGGAATTATAACAATTGGGAAAATCATGAGCACACTAGTTCTTTTTACTATAGAAATGTTTTTTTTTTCCTTTTAATTTTGAAAGTAGGGAGGATATGGGTATGATCTTTAGATCTAGGCCTTATTTCATAGGCTACAAGGGAAGGTTTCTTACCCAATAGACTCTAGATTTCTTTCTCAACACAAAAAATTATTTCATACCTATGTGGATTATATTCCCATATATTCCCTTCCTTTTCCATGGGATGGTATTTTTAATTACATAAGAGACAAATTGGGCTATTATACTATTTCTCAGTCCAAGAAGAATACATTCTCTTGTGCCATAATTTCTCTTGAAATAAATTTTATAGAAGGACTACCAGAAGAAATCCAACTTTACTTGGAGGTTTGACCCCATCTTTAGGCCCTATATTATGAGTATGCTCCTTTTAAATGTAATTATTTCTATGGGTATGGAAAATATGAAAAATGTTGTCCTAAAAATATTGTGTCTCAGTTACCTTCTATCCCACCTCCATATTCTCAAATTAATGATGAGAAATGAGAACTCACAGCTATTTCAAGGAAACATAAGAATCATCTGCCTAAGAGGCTTCATTCTAGTAGTTCTAAATCTCACCTGTAATCTCCCTCTAGTAATTGATTTGTTTTTTTGTAATAATATTCTAGGGAAGAAGTTAAGGTTGAGTCCCATCCACCAGATCTACATCAATTTCCTCTAGAGAACATGAATTCATCTAATGTATAATATGCTTCATCTAAATATATTGAAAAAAGATGAATCTTGAATGAAGGTGAATCTCTCCTCATGAAGGTGAATCTCTCCTCTTATTCTCCTTCCTATTTATATGTTAAGAGAGAAACACCTTTGCACCCATCCATTAATAAGAAGTAGAAAAGAAGATAGTAAGAAATCCCCCAAAACTAGTACTCACCATTCTTTTTCCTACAACAAATCTAGCAGAGGCCAGTTTCACTCAAATATTAGAAATGTTTTGTTTTTTTATTTTCTTATGCAAGTAATTTGTAAGAATCTATTCATGTACTTGATAAGTGATAGGTTTATGTTAAATAATTTATATTATTAGATCTCCCAACCACCCCTCCCCCACCCAACTCTTCTTGAGAGTAGGATGGTTCTTTTCCCTATTCTCTTTTGAATAATTGAAGAAAAATTCCTTGTAGCATTCATTCTAATGTACATTATGTTCATGTCTTGTCAAGATATTTGATATTAATACAAATTTCCAATTATGGTTAAAAGAATATATATATATATATATATATATATATATATATATATATATATATATATATAGAGAGAGAGAGAGAGAGAGAGAGAGAGAGAGAGAGAGAGAGAGAGAGAGAGAGAGATAGTTATGTATCTTATTAGAAAATACAAATTACCTTGTTAAAATTATACATGCCAACAAGGGATAGTAAACTAAAAATTTTGAGTCTTGTACTTCATTAAACATTATGTTTTATTTCCATTTCCTTTTATTTTTAGTTTCTCTAGGCATGTTGAGTTTCTGCAACCACAATGTTCCAAATCGTAATTCCACAACCATGTTTAATGGATCCATGAGATAAGGTTTCCCATAATTCCTTCAGAAATTGGAGAAATATTATCATAATTGAATCCCATACTTCATCCATTGTTTTTAAAACGTACAAAAAAAAACATTCAACAAACATTTATATATAAATTAATTTAGGAACGATGTTAATTTTGCATAATAAAATGGTTATTTCCTAAAGTGAAATATTGATCAAATAATTTTTGCAACATTTTCATTATCCTTTAACCAAAATAATCAAAAAATATGATACAAACCTATATCTAGTTAGACATAAACACACTATTAAGAAAATGAACAAAAGAATTTCCAATGAGAAGGAATCATTGAATTTTGATAATTAATCTATTGTGGCTGATATTAAATGTTGAAGCCAAAATAGTACTAAGAGGGGCTTCGGGAGGGGGGTGGGGTGAATCGGTATTATACAATTTTTTAACAATCTTTAAAATATCTGAGAAATTTCTAATAAACCATAAAAAACCCCATAAATCAAAATGCACACACAAATGAGGAGACTTAGAGTTTTGCATGGAAACCCATATGGGAGAAAACCATAAAATAACTTCTTCTTTATGTATGATTGTAGGAACTATCCTACTATTACATCAATTTAATAGCACCAACTAGAAGGAGAGACTTGTCCCTTGATTTACATGCGCCAGCTTGAAGGAGACACTAATCTTGTAATTTACAGGCACCAAAATGAAGGAGACACCAATCCACTCAGTGATTTATATTTTTAATTTGAATATTTACTAATTTAATCAATTCCTTCAAGTATTTTCAATATGATTTTGGTATGCACATTCCCCTTCTTATTTGGTCTCTCTTCAACTCTTTTCTTTTTATATAACTCAATTTAGCATTGTGACTGCAACTTTGATATGCATTTTGATTTGTTATGTTCTTTGTATGTACACAATCAGCACTATCACCACACTATCTTTTGTAATTCAATCTATTTAGGCGTTCCATACTCAAATTATCTTACTCCCCTTCACTTGGTTCATTTCCACTCTCTTTGTCTCATAGAATTTAGAAAATCTCTTTGAGAATTCACTCACTGTCACATATTCCTAGTTTTAGTAGAAATTTCAATTGTTTAACTTTGTATTTATATATTATGACCTCTTTTACCATGGGTATCGATCCATGGTATTGATCCATGGTAATGTGAATTTACTGGGTCACACTACTTCAATTACACACTACATTTCTCTATTTCTTTCTTTTATCATGGCATTGAGCTTATGTTTCTCATTACGTATGTGGTGCAGTTCAATAGTAGATCCATTCCATTCAACATTATACCACTTGTTCCATTCACATATGCCTATGTACATGACCATAGGCCCATCATGCTAGGAGCTTGGAATACTGGGAACCTTTTTTCCCTTTACATCTCCTAATGTGGTGATTATTAGCCTTTAGAAGCTACTCCTTAAACCCATGTGATTTTGGTTTGTGACTGTGTGCTTACATACTGGGCACTAGATTCATTTCATATCTCTTTAGCTCCAAACTAAAAAATATCAATCACACACAACGATGTGCTTTGTGCTTGTCGTCCACATGGAAATCTGACTGTTGAAACATTGTCTCCATAAATAATATTTTTTGAACTCTTTACCTTGAAGTGTTATACGATTAAGTAACCAAGAGCATGTTTTGTGACTTTGGTCCTAACATATCCCTAAGATACTCTTCTAATTGCAAGTTCTTTGATTGTAGTATTTTTTTCTCTAAGTTCTAAACTATTACGAATTCATGGCTGCGTGATGTGACCTCAATCCTAACATACATATCTAGTATGGTCCAATTGCAAATGTCCTAGTAGATAAAACTTAGGTGACGAACATTTTCACCCTTGACTACAATTGATGGAATTTCCCCCCATCACACTGGACTAATTCATACCAGAGATTCTACCTAGTTCATCAACTTGGTTCCCTGATACTTTGGTATCCTGATATGGGGACCACAAGGTTGAGCCCTTGTCCCTATTATTTTTGCCCATAACCTTGTTTTTTTTAATTTTTAGGCCAAAGTTAAATACAGAGGAAAATATTTAGAATGACATTCCCGATGTGAGTCTTGATACCTCTGGGTTTTCCATGTCAATATACTGTGGAGTAATTACTGTCTACCACATGGTCCTTTTTCCATGTCATACCAAATAATGACCTTGAAATTTATATAGAAAAAGGGAATCTAGTTCTCTGGTACCCTAGTGTGAAACCCACCATTGCTACATGACATTCCAAGTCAGTTGCCACTTCACCTTCCATGTCATTTACTATGACCAATAAATGCCTACCATGTGTTTGAGTGTTTAAATGTACTTTCCAGATGCAACCTATGATTTGTCCAATCACCCATCCAAATTGGAAAAAATGAGTGCCATGTTTCACTCACTACTATTTTTGTGTCATTGGCTTTTCCACCTATTTTCCATGTGGTATGCCACATCATCTTGGCCAAGTCACATAAAATAATGATCAATCACTTTTCAATGTTCATGTTATATGCTTGGTTCTTACTATAATTAAGCTTTACTAATCTCCATTCGATATGCTTTAACATAATATAAAAAAAAATTAATGCATAGTTTAATCATGGATTAGCTTCATTAGGTGCACACTTATATTTTAACCACCACACATATGTGAGCATGATATAAATTTTTACCATTGTATTTAATTTATCTACTATTAGATCCATCAGGTGCATAAATGAAACATAAGCTCCATGCATGTCTGAGCTCAACTCATATATTTTCCATTGACCTTCTCAAGATCAATCATCATAATAAAAACACCAAATTTTATCCCACTCCCATGTGGGTATGCTATGAATGCACCATTATGTGAATTGGAAGAATATTGAGGTGAGGGGTCGAAGATAGTTTCTAAAATCTATCAAGGTGAGGGGTCGACGATAATTTCTAAAATCTACTAGGGGTTTCCCTAATATGATTGTACCACTACCACATGTCCTAATGGTTTATTGAATCAAAAAAATATTAGAGCCCCCTTTTAATTAAGGGTTGAGCATCTTGATACCCCTAAAGTGGAAAAGAGCCTTTAATATCATTCCTTTGCGAAATTGTTCCTTGAGTTTTGTACTTTTCCTTTTAATTCTTGAATCACCCTACTTTTCCTTCTATTGTGTTAACTACAAAACCTCCTTTAAAATCGATGCCAAAACTATGGCTGACATCAATGGAAACATATGTGTAGTAATCTCCCCATTTTTCATTAATGGAAACACCACTAGACAATCCATTCAAAGATGTACATTTTCTTTGAACTCACCCTAATAACTGGATGAATCTTGTTTATCCCTTAGGACTTCTTATCAAACCTGATTCCCATTAATTTTCCTAAAAATAGGTACTTATTTTGGGACTACTTCCCTTGAAATTGTGCTTCGATAACTTTTGTTAACATAAACTTGCTACTCCATCTATGTGCATGATTTATCTGATGACTCCATGGTACACCCCCTATGACGATATTGGTTCTTTTACCTCTCCTAATGATAAAATAACTCTCCTTGGAAGAAAAACTATTTATCTATATAACTTGTCCCATTAATGGCCTACCCCCAGTGACTTTTTTCTATATGAACAACATTTCTTTCTTATGCATCACACCTTTTGAGAAATGAATGATGTGCTAGAATGCAATTGTGAACTCCTCTTTTTACTTAGAAACTCATGGAGAGATCATTCCTAGAATCTGTCTAAGATATTCAAATATTTGCCTTGGATGGGACTTGTTAAAAACGTTTATAATTTTCTCCTTAGTAGACACATATTCCAATTTAACAATTTGATCCATTACTATATCTAAAAATATAGTTTTGGAGTGCAAAACTATATTTTTAGATATATTAATTCCACTATTGTTTTCATATAAAAAGGGCACTCACTAAGCACAAGATACTTCAATATCCTTGAGATTTTGTATTACCCATAAAATCTAAGTACAACATGATATTGTTGCAGTATACTCTACTTCAATAATATATAATGAAATAGATATTTTTTTTATTGTTGAGCCATGAGACAAGACAACTTCCTAGGAAGAATGCTCCATTGTTGGTGCTTTTCTTGTCATCATACTTTCCCAGTTACCATCGATATACGAGTCTAGTGTGAAATCCATATATTTTCAATACCATAAGCCAAAATATAGTGTTCCTTGCAAATATTTAAGATCATATTGACTATTTTATGATAAATCGCCTTTGGATTTGACTAAAATCTTCCTTGCAAACCTACTGCATGCATGATGTCTAGTCTTGAAGCTGTGAGATAAAGTAGGCCACCCAAGGGTTGATATACCTCTAGAGATTCATCATTTATGTTGATTTTACAACTTGTTACCATGAGTGTACTAATATATTTACATTCCACCATGCCAAATTTATTTTAGTTATTTATTTTGAGAAGTAAATATTCCTCTCTATTTGTTGAACTTGCAACCTAAGGAGGAATCGTAGTTCCCCAAGCATAGACATTTCAAATTCCTTTTTCATATCAACTGCAAATTATTTACTTAACTTATTATTGTATTTTCGAATATGATGTCATCTATGTACACCACAATAAGCATCAAGTTATCATGATAATATTTAATATACATGTTATTATTAGTTGTACGTCATTTAAAACCTTGTTGTTGTAGGTATTTGTCAAGTATATAATACCATGTTCTAAGAGCTTTTTTTAACCCATAAATTTCTTTCCTCAACTTGCATACATGATTTTATTTATTAGTCAATTGGTATCCTTTATGTTGTACAACATATACTTATTTTAGCTCCCCATTGAGAATGGATGTTTTGAAATCCATTTGATATACATTAAAGTTTTTATGGCATGCACCAACCAATAATATTATGTTTCCTTAAGTCTAGAAACTAGAGAAAACGTCTCCTTAAATTCCAAAACTTCCACTTGAATATATATTTTTCATACTAATCTTGATTTGTTTATTATAATTTAACCATTGTCATTCAATTTATTATTGAAATTACACTTGGTCCCAATCACATTCTTTTCCTTTAGTCTGGGAACCAACTCCCAAGTTTTATTTGTCTATTTTCTCTAATCCTTCATCCATGGACGTAGCCCAATATTGATCATAACAACCTTGACCAAAATTATTTGGTTGCATTGTGGAAAACAATGAAACTTTGGCATGTGTAGAAGAGCCAATAAATTTTCTTCTCGTTTAAACACCCACCTTTTTATTTCCTAGAGTTTGACATTTGTGATGATACTTTTGAACATACCTCAAATAATTCTTAGGATCTAATTGATCAACTCTATTTTATTCTTCTACATGTTCCTCATGATCTCCTTATTCATCTTCTTCTTTGTCTTAATCTTGATATATGATTGAATAATCTTGATGATGTTTCCTTTCTTTATGTATTGATGTCTCATCAATATTTACATCAATGTATTCAACAATACTACACAATATTTTACTATAGAATTTGTAGCCTTATTTTCTACAAGAATATCCAAGTAGTATTCCTTCATCTACTCTTGAGTCAAACTTTCCTAGGTCCTCTTCATTTCTCTTAATATAAAATTTTCTCCCAAAGATGTTGAAATGTTTTATTAAGGTTGGTCTACCATAACATAGCTCATAAGGGGTCTTATTACCTTTTTCTCTTAGATGATAATTATTTAGAATGTTGACTATTGTTTGGAAAACTTCTCCCCTAAAGGTATGTGCCACTTTTTCTTCATCAAGCATTTTCATTTTCATTTTGTTGTTGGCAGTAAATAATACCTAAGACTAGGGTTGGAAACCTCAACAGAATAGAATATATCAATCAATAAATAACACTCAATATAGCATGCCAAGCACTTGAATTATTAAATTTGGACAAGAACGTAATCAAGGGTCCTACGTTTGAAGATATTCTCATAGGGTCCAGACCCCTTGCTTCCTCCAAGAAGTGCGCACTTGAAAATAAATCAAAAAAGAATATATATAATATAAAATTCAAATTACATGCATAAGAATATGTTAGATCATCATAAATAAAAATTTAGACTATCATTCATAAGATGAAAACATATATCAGGAACTAAGTCTTCATCTGGATTCTTCTAGCCCAAGCCATTAACAAAACCTCTCTAATAGATGCAAGATGATGTTAGATAAGGATACTGAGCATCTCGACAAAGGAAACCAAGGTTTTCTAGACATTGGGAGTGTAGGAGGAACAAGAAAAGAAAACTTGATTTGGGTTAAATAGAGTATAATATTGATATCTCTCTTCTTCTACAAATTAGGCCTACCAAAGGGCTGCATATATACCACCTAAAATTGGTTATTTCACTTAAGCCATGGGCTCTTGTAGGTGGGCTCTCAGTAAAACCCATAAATCATGCCCAAAAAATGACAATTTTTTTTCCTATTTAAAAATGTATACGTGGGTATAGTGTTTTGTAACCCGCATATGTACACATTTTTGCATGGGAAGAGTCATGTATGGAATTTGAAATATACTTTTTAAGATAAATTCAAGTCTTCAAGTGTAAAGGGACTTCCCCACGCCATATAAGAGCATCAATTCTACAGAAGTATTAAATGATGCTATAACAGATGTCCCCTAATATATGAGGTTAGAAGGGAACATGATGGCCAAAATATATTAAGTATAAAGAGAGGGGTCATTCAAAACCGAGGAGGAGATCACCATATTCCATCCCATCAAATACCTATGGAAGGAGTCATAAAAAAAACTCATGTATGAGGTAGGCATACCCATGCTCAGAAGTAATAAAGCATAATTGTTGATCAAGTATAATGCGGAACCAAAATGTAGACATAAGTGTACCAAATGAGCTGAAGATTGTCTAAACAAAGATGTTGTATAAATGATCCTCATGAAAGTACCAAGTCATATTATAGGAGTAGTGGTAATACATAAAATTTGGTGCCAACATATAAGATGTTGCTAAGAAAGTGTGCAACATATGGAGTTGAGAGGTATCATTTTAAAAATATCAAGGGAATATCAAGTGAACCAAAATGTTGACACAACCTAAGGCCTTCACCAATCGTAGATGGTACATTTCTACCCAATGGGAATAGATGAGCTGAAGTCAACAATGTGATAAATCATTTGATTACTGATCATTGATATATATTGTTAAAAAATGTGAGACAAATCACCAAGAATGATAATGAGTGTCAAGGTACCCCAGTGCAATCTAACAAGTGTGAATATATGGGTTGAAGTCAAACACTTGCAAGAATATACCAATCAAGATACATTGATGAATTCTCACTGTCGATAGCGAAGGATTCTACCACGGAGCACTACAAACCCTAAGGTGCTGAAAAAGAAATCTAGACCTTGTTCCCAGAGCAATGGGTTGGAGTTGATGGGAAAAGATCTAGTATAAGGAAGGCATTAAAGCATCCCATATCAACCAGCACGAGTGTAACCTACAGGCCAATAATTTGGAAGGACTCGGATAAAAAACTATGAGGTAACCACCCCAAAATAAATTTCAGGCTAGCAAAAAATGTGGCTAGAGCATGAAAGAAATACTCTGAACCAACCAATAATTAAAGTTGACACATAGGCGAGGAATCCACCATTAGGGTCAAATGGAAACCAAGGTACTGGACAAATCCCAATGTTTGATAATGTAAGCTGATGTCGAACATAAGAGAAAACATTCAATCAAAGACCCATGTTATTGATCGATGTTGAGCACAAGGTCACCTATCAATGATATAAATAGGGTTAGGGTGCGACTCTAGGTTGTTGAAAATAGCAACAAGAAATGCTAAAAATAGAAGTGCTAGAAATATCACTGCTATAAATAGCATTTCGGGATACATTCCAATTTTAGTTAGTCCCTGAACTAAAATTGAGAATTAAAATTCGAATTTGATCTTAGCAGCTGTTTGTAAAATAATTAATTAATTCATCTTGAGTTAATTAGTTGTAGAAAATAAAACATGAAGTCTATGTGAAGACATACAACAGTTTCCCCTTTGATTGAGGAAGTTATCCCTTGATTAAGGAGATCAGGATGAGTTGTACTTTGAGTTGTAATTAGTTAGCTCAGTTAACTGAGTTAAGTCCATCTAGCTTAGTTCCAATAGTTTGTTGAATTGATTGTGAGTTCAGTTAGTTAATGCATGCATGCATGTAACTACTGCACTTCAGATAACTAAATATTCTCTCATAAATAACTCATGCATGTCAGTTTAGTCAGAGACCTAGTTGAGATCAGATGATGGGACAATGTACTATCAGTTGCAAGAATATTCCATTAAGGATATCTCTTGCATGCAAAAGGAATTCATTCCTTGAGGATTGCGTAATTATTTTTGAGTTTTGAGGAGTTGTGTGAGAGGCCAATTCACATAGGTGGCAGCATTGGACCCCAGGAGAAATTGCGCAAGGAAATAGAAGGCTTGGAGGATTGGAGGAAGGCATGTGTTGTGTCAATTTAGTCTGTGAGTTGTATTGAGAGTTGGATAGCTTGTGAGCTAAATCATTGTGTAATCCAGGCATATTTCCACTTGTATGATAATACAAAGATCAAGGTTTTTAGCTGAGGCTTTCCCCAGAGTATTCTTCTATGTTCATGTGTGATTGATTTCTCATTCTCTGTTATATGTGTTCTATTTGATCTTGCTCAAAATCGATTAAGCTTTTGCAAGTTTGTTTGTAGAGTAGATCAAGTATTTTGCTTTAGTATATTGCATTATCAGGTGGTCTATAGTGGGAAATTCTACATGGTATCGAAGCCAAGTTGATTAAAGTGAAGAATAGTATATAAAGAAGGGAGAAGTTTGAAGTTTGAAGTTCCTAATTATAGAATTCGAATTCTTATCACATCTCAAATTTAACCAATAGCGTTCAATGGTTTAATACTCGAGTATGCCCTTGATGGCAACTCGAATTATATAGCCTGGAAGGATCACATGGAAGTCGTATTAGAGGACAATGGTCTAGAGGACTTCATTGATCAAGAAGTCCCCAAGCTAGCAGTTGCTAATGCCCAAGAATTGGCGGAATGGAAGAAATGTGTGGCTAGAGCAAGGAGAATCCTCCTGGAGGGAGTTCGAGACCACATTGTCTCGAGCCTCCATGGGAAGGAGGCACCGTTTTCAATGTGGAAAACGTTGAAGGATCTATATCAGAACAACAACAATTAGAGGAAGCTGGCGGTGAAAGACAAGCTTCAAAAAATCAAGTGTGAAAGGGCAACACGATCTCTACATATCTGAAAAAGCTCACCACCTGCAGGGATGAGCTTGGAAGTCTAAGGTTCACGACAGCCGATAATGACATGGTGAGTCTTTCTCTCCTCGATCTTCTTAAGAGATGGCATAGCTACCAAGGCTCGGTAAATGGAAGAGATAAACTTCCAAATTGGGAATTACTTTGGTCGGATCTGATGCAGGAGGAGATAAGAAGAAGCACCAGAGATGGATCTTCATCAAAGCAAGATGATGAAGAAAATATAGCCTTAGTGAGTAAGGTGACGAAAGGGAAAGGGAAGGCGTCCCATTCCAAATCTAGTTCTTCCCATGGTGGGAAGAAGTTTGACAAATTGAAAGTGAGATGCTTTCATTGTCATGAGGTGGGCCATTATGCTACGAATTGTCCACATAATAAATCCAAGAAGGGATCCTTGAAGGGATCAGATGGTGAGGCACTAACCTCACAGTTTGAATTGGCTTTCTCTCTCATCGCATGCATGGTTTCATCCATGGTGGGATGTGTTTGGTACCTAGACAGTGGAGCTTCTTTCCACATGACTGGTGATAAGAATCTTTTTAGTACCTTAGAGGAGAAGGATCTCCAGATGCGGATCGAGATGGGGGATGATGGAAAGTACCATGTTTCAGGTAAAGGTATGGTTGTGTTTCAAAGGGAGCATGGAGCTCCTCTCTGTTATGAAACCAACTCAAGAAAAGATAGAAAAGATAGATCAACACCTTAGAATTTAGCCTCTTCGAGGGGGCAACCTCCTTTACATTACATAAATGAACAATTCTTGGATGATTCAAATTACAAAACCTCCTTTCTATATATAGGAGTCTAAGGAGTCACAATATAACCCAACCAACCTAACAATAATAATATAAAGCGACAAAAATAATAATAGAGGGATTCTATGGGGCACAGTAATAACAATATGGGGGCAATAGAGGCACAAAAATATTAATAAGGGGTATAACTACAATAGTAATGGGGTAATCACTAGTATTATAGGGACCCAACATTCCCCTCTCCTTCAAAAAAGTGTTGTCCTCAACGCTTAAGTAGTTCTGGATACTTCTATATAAAATTCTCATCCTCCCATGTGGAATCTTCAGCGAATAAGTTCTTCCACTTGATAAGATACTCCGAAATTGATCGATTTCGTAGTTGCCGAGTTCTTGTTTCTGTGACTGCTTTCAGTTCTAATATAATTTTTCCTTCCTTGTCAAGTTTTGGCAATATTGTTTGAACTGGGAGCTTGTCGCCTATAACCTTCTTTAAACATGAAACATGGAAAACTAGGTGAAATCGAGAAGCTGCAGGAAGCTCCAATTTGTATGCCATAGTACCAATCTTTTGCAACACCTTGTACAGACCATAATACTTTGGTGATAATTTATTATCCTTCTTAGCTTGCTTGAGGGACATTTGCTTATATGGTTGTAGCCGTAGGAATACCCAATCACCTACATCAAAACTTCTTTCACTGCGATGTTGATCTGCCTGTTGTTTCATTCTATTCTGTGCCAACACGAGGTTATCCTTTAAGAGTTGGAGGACTTGTGATGTGATGTTCCACTACCTGTACCTTAGAATTTTCTCTTAAATATGATGTGATCGATGGTGTTTGATATCCATAAAGTGCCATAAATGGGGTCATATTTGTTGCTATATGGAAGGAAGTGTTATACCACCATTAAGCTAGAGGCAACCATTTGACCCATTGTGTCTATTTATCAGATACAAAGCAATGAAGATATCCTTCCAAACATTTGTTGACTATCTCAGTTTGCCCATCAGATTGAGGATGATAAGATGAGCTATGAGCTAACTAAGTAACAAGACAAGAAAATAATTCTGTCAAAACATTTCCAGTGAAAATGGGATCTCTATCACTTACAATAATCTTTGGGTTTCCATGTAGCTTTTGAATTGTTTCCATAAATGCAGTAGAAACTGTATTGGCTTTAAATGGATGTGATAATGCACAAAAGTGTGCATACTTGGTAAGTCTGTCAACTACCACCATGATGACACTCTTTCTCTCAGACTTGGCTAAACCTGTGATAAAATCCATTGAAACCTCCTCCCAACGTTGGCTTGGAATGGATAAAGGATGTAATAGACCCGGTGTCTTAATTTTTTCAACTTTATTTTGTTGGCAAACCAAACATTCCGCCACAAACTTTTGAATATATGATTTAAGGCCATCCCAAAAAAATTCCTTCTTAACCCTGTGGTAAGTTTTTAAAAATCCTGAGTGCCCTCCTAAAGGAGAAGTGTGCAATTCCATAAGAATATTTTGTTTTAGCTGGGAATTCTTACAGAGGTATAAGCGATCTTTGTACCATAACAAATCATTTTGCCAGCTAAATGTATCAGACGTACTGGAATCTTGTTGTAACTTTTGAATAAGTGCCCACACTTCTTCGTAATTCTTCCATTCCTCCCTTGCTTCGTTTATCCAATCTGGTTGGATAATAGAAATGGCGCACAACAATGCTTCCACATCCTCATCCTTTCTTGAGAGTGCATCTGCCACCACATTTTTCTTCCCTTTTTTGTAGATGATTTCAAAGTCATAACCCAACATCTTTTTGACCCACTTTTGTTGCTCTTCAGAGGATAATCTTTGTTCTAAAAAGTATTTAAGGCTATCATGATCCGTTTTTACCTTGAAGTGTCTTCCCATTAGGTAGGGTCGCCATTTCTTAAGTGCTTGGAGTATTGCCAACATTTCCTTCTCATAAATAGCTTTTCTTAAAAACTTTCCCTTGATTGGACGACTTTCAAAAGCAATGGGTCTTTCATCTTGCGTTAGAATAGCACCAATTCCATTTCTTGAAGCATCACATTCCACAATAAAGGTTTTTGTGAAGTCTGGTGTAGCTAAGACTGGTGCTTGGCACATTGCCTCTTTAAGATGTTCAAGGGCCTTTGTTGCTTCCGGAGTCCATGAAAATGCATCTTTCTTCAATAATGTTGTTAGAGGTGCTGCTATTCTCGCATAATTCTTAACAAACTTGTGATAATACCCTGTCAACCCGAGAAATCCACGCAGATGCTTTATGGATGTGGGGATTTTCCATTCCCTAATGGCTTTAATTTTGCTAGGGTCTACCTTAACTCCTTCATGAGATACAATATGATCCAGATATTCCACCTCCTGGACTGCAAAGAAACATTTTTATCTTTTTGCATATAATTGTTTCTCCTCCAATAGTTGTAACACCCTGTCAACATGTTCAACATGATCCTTCCAAGACTTGTTGTAGATTAGTATATCATCAAAAAATACTAACACAAATTTTCTAAGGAATCATTTGAAAATTGAATTCATCAAACCTTGAAATGTTGAAGGTGCATTGGTAAGGCCAAAAGGCATGACCAAAAATTCATAATGACCCTCATGAGTTCTAAATGTTGTTTTCGGAATGTCTTCAGTCTTCATTCTGATTTGATGATATCCTGAACGAATATCCAACTTGGTGAAGTGAATTGATCCATGCAATTCATCCAGTAATTCATCAATGACAGGAATGGGGAACTTATCTTTAATAGTGAGCTTGTGGAGCTCCCTATAGTCCGGACACATGTGCCATGATCCATCCTTCTTGTGCACCAATACTACTGGAGCAGAGAAAGAACTTTGACTCAGTTGAATTATACCAGCCTCTAGCATTTCTGCAACCATACGTTCAATTTCACTCTTTTGGACATAGGGATATCTGTATGGCTTGATGTTTGGAGGAACACTTCCTGGAATCAGATGAATAGCATGATCATGATCACGCATAGTTGGGAGACCTTTGGGAGTCTCAAATACCTTGGAATGATTGTCCGGACTTTTTGGAGATCTGGAGAAATAGATGATTCCAATGTGGAAACATCTAGCGAACATAATTGTGCAACTACACCTCTTTGTTCCTTTTTTAGAAGCTTTGTCATACCATTAGAGCTGATTATCTTTCCTGGTTTCCCTGCAATACCCCTTAATTCAACTTCCTTTCCTTCTGTAGCAAATTTGATGAAAAGTTCTTGAAAATTAAAAGCTATTGTACCCAAGGATTGTAGCCATTGGACTCCTAGTACAACATCAACACTTCCCATTGGAATGGAAAGCATTGGGCTAGTCAATACATATTCTCCCATGGATAGCTTGATATTATGGCTCTTTCCAGAGCAATTTATTGTTCCTCCATTTGCAATCATCACTTGACACTCTCGTGCTAGATATAGGAAGCAATTCAATTCTTTTGCTACCTTACAATGAATAAAATTGTGGGTGCTTCCTGAATCAATCAACACTATTACCTTTTTCTTCTTGATTTGTCCTTCTATCTTGATGGTTTGAGGAGTGGTAATTCCCGCCAATGCATTACAAGATATGGTCGGATTTATTTGTTCTTCATCTAGGTTTTTTTCTTGGAGTATATCCTCTTCTTTTCACCTTTCTTGCTCCTTTTCTTCTTCCTCTTCACAATCTATGTAGAATAATTTCTTCTCAGAACACTTATGACATTTAGTGTATTTGCTATCACAACTGTAACAAATCCCCTTTGCTCTTTTTTCTTCCAATTTTTGTGGTGTCAACCTTATAGGTTGTGGAAGACTAGGGGAAACCACACTTCCATCTTTATAGTTGTGAGTGGTATGCTTCCTGGTTGCCATAATTTTGCTTTCCATTTTTCTTGCTAACTTGAATGCCTTCTCTAATGAATCAGGTTCCCAAAGGCGAACATCATGTTGGATATTATCCTTTAAAGACCCTATGAACACATCAATCCTATGCTCCTCTGGAATATCTTTTACCCTTATGTTCAATTTTTGGAACTCCTCAATGTGCTCCATTATTGAACCCTTTTGTTTGAGACTTATCAATTGGCTAAAAAAAGTGTTGCTTTTTGTATCCTCATAATGTGCTATCAATTCCTCTGTAAAAATTGCCCAAGTGATAAATTGTTTACAAGAGAAAAGCCATTGATACCATACAAACTGATTTGGTTCCAAATATAAAGTTGCCATACGTACCTTTTGTGTGTTTTGCACATTATTGAGATCGAAGAATTGATCCATCTGTAATATCCATGTGGCGAGATCCTTGCCATCAAACTTCCTCATATATATTTTTGGAATATGTTGAGTCTTTGATCCAACATTAGAGTCTATGGAATCACGATTAACATTTATTTTGTTCTCATCATGAGTTTCTATAGTACCCTTTCACCATTAGTGACCATTTATTGTAGCAACTTATTCATATTTATCTTCAATTCTTCCATCTTATCATCCATGCCATCAATTTTAGCATCCATGCCATTCACCTTAGTTTCCATGCCATCCATCTTAGCTTCTACATCTTTCCTTAAACCATCCATCTTAGATTCTGTTGCTTTTTGTGCAAGTGACACTTGTTGCACTTGTTCTTGTAATTTTGATATATCATATAGCATTTCTTCTTCTTCTTCATGAGTCATGCTAGAGCTTTCAGGTTCCTTACTAGGTGTTTGCATTTTCTTTCCTCAAGGCATTAGTTACCGATAATAATGCTCTACTATCCCTTTGAATTCCTTTAAAATAAATTTTCAAACCACTCTTAAGCAAAAATTTTAAAACAATCTACACACCTTTTTTTCAGTTTGTAGGAGCTCGATATTGCCTCTGATGTATCTCTGTACTTTCAGATCATCCAGTTCTAAAATTGTAACCTGTGGTAGCCCTCTGTGTCCTCTTTCCAATGCCACCAGTCTGATCCAAATTGGATTCTCCAAGGAAGAGTTATGCGAAATCTCCCACAGTGACTTGATTATAGACTAGTTCAGTAGAGCGAACTTGTACGACGTGCCACGAGTCACTGTTTCGACCTTTGGATCTGAAAAATTCATACAAGAAACTACAGTCCGTCCTCTTTCTGTACCTTCTTATGAAATTTCAATCCCATCCCTAGAGAGAAAGTTATGACGATTTTCCCTAGGTCACCTGCTTGGAATGTAATTTAGGAGTCTGCAAAAAGACCAACTTCCTCAGATCATATCTCCGCAAATATAGCTCGAAAAGCTCTAAAATTCGAACCCGAGGTTCAGTGTGATTTCTTCTCAAATGGTTTTTTTTTTGTAACTTCTGAAACGTCGCAAAAAACAAGTTATAGCGAAAATTCCACGATGACCTGTTTGGAGCAGCGAAACCCTAGAATCCAAAGCTCTCATACCAAATGTTATGAAACCAACTCAAGAAAAGATAGAAAAGATAGATCAACGACTTAGAATTTAGCCTCTTCGAGGGGAAACCTCCTTTACATTACATAAATGAACAATTCTTGGATGATTCAAATTACAAAACCTCCTTTCTATATATATGAGTCTAAGGAGTCACAATATAACCCAGCCGACCTAACAATAATAATATAAAGCCACAAAAATAATAATAGAGGGATTCTATGGGGCACAGTAAAAACAATATGGGGGCAATAGGGGCACAACAATATTAGTAAGGGGTATAACTACAATAGTAATGGGGTAATCACTAGTATTATAGGGACCCAACACTCTCACCCTAACTGATGTAAAGTATGTACCGAGTTTTAAGAAGAATCTTGTGTCCATCACTATGCTGGAAGACAAAGGCTATGATGTAGTATTTAGTAAAGGAGAGGTATTCTTGAGGCATATCGGCACTGGATAGACCAAGAGGATTGGGATTCAAGTTAAGAAACTCTACAAGTTGGAGGTAGATGACTGTACTGCATTTAGTTCCAAAGAAGAGTTGGTGCAGAGCCAAGATGTTGGCAAGCTATGGCATAGAAGATTGGGCCACTTGCACCATGGGGCCTTGAAGATCATGTAGTAAATTTCTATCAGACTTCCTAAGGGAAAATTGGAGTAGATGGGTACATGCAAAGGTTTTACCTTGGGTAAGTATGCGAAATCTTCCTTTCAGGATTAAGACAATAGAGCTAGAGCAATCCTGGAGCGAGTTTACATAGATGTGTGTGGATCAGTATCTATAGCCTCCACCACTAAACAAAGGTACTATGTTATTTTTATTGATTATTTTTCTCATAGATGCTAGATCTACTTTCTGAAGAATAAGGATCAGACCTTCTCAAGGTTTTGTGAGTTTAAAGCCTTGGTAGAGAAAGAATCTGGAAATAAAATAAGGGCCTTGCTTAGTGACAATGGTGGAGAGTATGTCTCCCAATAGTTTAAGGATTTCTATGCAGCAAGGAATTAAACATGAGTTGATGGTACACCATAACCCACAGCAAAATGGGGTGGCCAAAAGGAAGAACATATCGATTGTGGGATCAGCTAGAGCAATGTTGCATGACTAAAGCCTACCACATCATTTGTGGGCTGAGGCATGCAATACAACAGTATACTTGCATAACAAAAGCCCACATCGTATACTGGGAATGAAGACACCTATGGAGGCCTTTTTCGGGAAGAGACTAGATGTCAGTCACTTTAGGATATTTGGATCATTGGTTTATTGCTATGTGACCAAAGATGCCTGGAAGAAGCTAGATCCAACAACTGAGTTGGGGATACTTGTGGGGTACACTTATACACCCCACAACTATCAGGTGTTCTTGCCTACCAGTCAGACGACAGTGGTACATAGAGATATGAAGTTCAATGAGTAGAAATCCATGTGAGTATCACTTGAGAGGGAGCTCAAGTTGCATGCAGAGGAGGAACTTTTAGTTCCTAAGCAGGAGGAGCCTTAGTCTGATGCAGAGTAGCCACATGAAAATGATCTAGGAGTGAAGACATCCACTCATGCAGAGTCTTCCAGAGATGGGTGGAAACACTCAAGGGAAGCTGACAGGTTGATGTTGGATGCATGAGAGAATGTGGGACAGCCATCTTCTCAACACAGACAGAGGAGGTCACCTGAGAGGTACACTGGTTACATGGACCTCATTGGGGAGTGTGAAGAGTCCGAACCTTCTTCATTCGAGGAGGCAGTGTAGAAACCAGTCTGGGTTGGTGCTATGGTGGAGGAGTATGACTCCATCGTTCGAAACTATGTTTGGGATGTTGTCCCAAGACCTCAGGACAAGTGAGTGGTGAGTTCCTGATGGCTTTACAAGGTAAAGTAGGCTAGCTGATGGCAGTGTTGAGAAACATAAGGTAAGGTTTATTGCCTATGGTTTCTCACAGGTCGAGGGGATCGAGTATGATGAGACCTTTTCTCCTGTAGCAAGGTACTCATCTATCAGATCGATGTTGGCACTATCAGCTCAGATGGGTTGGAAGATCCATAAGATGGATGTGAAGACTGCATTCCTCAATGGGAAGATTGAGGAAGAGGTGTACATTGAGCACCCGGAAGGTTTTGAGACCTTCGATCGTGAGTCACATGTGTGACGACTAAAGAGGACTTTGTATGGGCTGAAGCAAGCACCTCGTGCTTGGTACACCGAGATCAACAACTATTTCACTGAGTTGGGTTTCACCAAGAGTGAAGCAGATGCGAACCTTTACCACATCATGGTAGAAGTTTAGCCATTGATCATTGTTCTTTATGTGGATGATCTGATTTTGACAGGTGATGATCAATTGATCAAGTCTTGCAAGGATGACCTTGCAAGAGAGTTCGATATGAAAGACATGGCTCTTATGCACTACTTTCTAGGCATGGAAGTGTGGTAGAAGGATGGGGAAGTGTTTTTCTCAAGGAAAGTATGCCAATGAGATACTCAGGCGATTCCACATGGAGAAGTGTAAGCCCATGCAGACTCCTCTCGCTGGTAACTAGAGGAAGGAGGATGCTACTTCAGGCGAGGTAGTAGCTTCTACTATTTATCAGTAGCTTGTGGGTTCATTGATGTATCTAGTGAAAACATGACCAGATTTGTGCTTTGCATTGAACCAGCTGGGTCAAGCTATGGTTCAACCTACCAAGCTGTTTTGGAAGGCAACAAAGCATGTGCTGAGATACCTAGAGGCACATCTCAGTATGGATTGTGTTACAGATGGACAGAGGGAGTGAAGCTTCAGGGCTTCATAGATGTATATTGGGCAGGGAGTCCATCAGACTTGAAGAGCACTTCTGGAGGAATCTTCAACCTTGGTTCAGCTGCAGTTTCCTGGTACAACAAGAAATAGAGGTCAGTTGCACTTAGCTCAGCAGAGGTTGAATACATGGTTGTGAGTCAAGTAGCATGCGAGGCCATTTGGATGCGGAAGATTCTAGTGGGATTGTTTGGTCAGAGGATGGATCCAACTGTGATCTATTGCCATAATCAAAGTTGTATCAAACTCTATGAGAATCCAGTATTTCATGATAGGTCCAAGCACATAGATATCCAGTATCACCATCTTCAAGATTGTGTGGTGAAGAGGATCATGTTGCTTCTATATGTTTCGATCGAGAAGCAGGATGAAGATATTTTGACTAAGGCATTGTCAAAACGCAAATTCGATTTCCACAGAGATAGGATTGGGGTGACCGATAATCATTTTCTTGTTGAGAGGGAGTGTTGAAAATGGCAACAAGAAATGCTAAAAATAGAAGTGCTAAAAATAACACTGCTATAAATAACATTTCGGGATACATTCCAATTTTAGTTAGTCCCAGAACTAAAATTGAGAATTAAAATTCGAATTTGATCTTAGTAGCTATTTGTAAAATAATTAATTAATTCATCTTGAGTTAATTAGTTGTAAAAAATAAAACATGAAGTCTATGTGAAGACATGCAACAATTTCCCCTTTGATTGAGGAAGTTATCCCTTGATTAAGGAGATCAGGATGAGTTGTACTTTGAGTTGTAATTAGTTAAATTAGTTAATTGAGTTAAGTCTAGTTATATTAGTTCCAACAGTTTGTTGAACTGATTGTGAGTTCAGTTAGTTAATGCATGCATGCATGTAACTACTGCAATTTAGATAACTGAATATTCTCTCATAAATAACTCATGCATGTTAGTTCAGTCAGAGACTCAGTTGAGATCAGATGATGGGACAGTGTACAATCAGTTGCAGGAATATTCCATTGAGGATATCTCTTGCATGTAGAAGGAATTCATTCCTTGAGGATTGCGCAGTTATTCTGAGTTTTGATGAGTTGTGTGAGAGGCCAATTCACACAGGTGGTAGCATTGGACCCCTGGAGAAATTGAGCAAGGAAATAGGAGGGTTGGAGGATTGGAGGAAGACATATGTTGTGTCTACTTAGTTTGTGAGCTGTATTTAGGAATTGTACTGAGAGCTGGATAGCTTGTGAGCTAAAGCTTTGTGTAATCTAGACATATTTCCACCTGTATGATAATACAAATATCATGGTTTTTAGCTGAGGCTTTCCCCAGAGTATTCTTCTGTGTTCATGTGTGATTGATTTCTCAATCTCTGTTATATGTGTTCTATTTTATCTTGCTCAAAATGATTAAGCTTCTACAAGTTTGTTTGTAGAAGTAGATCAAGTATTTTGATTTAGTATATTGCATTATCAAGTGATCTACTCTTAGAGAAATTTGTCATATTCGATAAGAAGAAACCCACCAGAAAGAAGTCAATGGGGACCATTTTAACTGACATGAGTAAAGGACCAAGTAACTTATGTGATACTAATAATAACATGACAGACCAGGTATGGATGAAAAAAATGTGTCAAGAGACACCACAGAATGGTCGACAATAGGTTGAATTCAATTGAACAAAATCACCACTTTATGTGACTTCAATGCAACATAATATAAATTTGTATAATTTTGCAATGCATGACACATAAACAAACTCTCCATATGATTGGAAGAGTTAACCAACTAGTGGAGGACTGACTCAAAGACAAGGTTTTGGATTCCCTAAAGTCAAACTAAGTCACATCCCGACTAAGAAAATACTTATTTTTAACTGCTTTCTTCAAGGGAGACATGACATGACCAACTTGGCCTAGTTTTTGGCAAAGACTTCGAGTTTTGTGGACTGGAGTGCGCAATGGAGCACGCAGTGGAGTGCAAAGTGGAATGCACAACAGAGAAATTTTGAATATACCACACGGTATAAGGGCTTTAGGAGAAGGCGAATCCCATTTTTTTGTAATAATGCAAAATATAAATGGGTTTTGGGACCATAGCTGCTTGTTTTAGGGAGTCCATGGTATTGTAACAATGTAACCCCTAATTGAATATTATATATAGGGTCAAATAATAAGAAGAAAATCATTAGTTGTTATCCATATCTATGTTGTGGTTGAAATTTTGTGATCTATTGTTTGGGAAAATAAGGCAAGTATCTACAGCTCAGTGCGTAGAGGCCTGAGTCTGCAGATTAGTGTGCAGATGACCTATAGCTTAGTTCGCAGGTCAAGAATTGTTTGTTGTAAAAAAAATTATTATATTAGAAATAGTTCTTGTTGACGTAGTCCCACATTAGCGTGAACCACGATAATTTGGTGTCTTCATGTGTATATTTTCTTATTATCTATTGCAGCGTAGCACTTTATATAGTTGCACTTTATTTCAGCACGGTGATGATTTATAGCTTTATATGATATGTTTAAGTGACTAAATGAATGCAGTGAATTAATTTTTGAATGTTAGGAATAAGAAAACATAATAATACCAGATTTCCACATCCTTCAAGGTTGTAGAAACTTGGTTCTGCACCCTCCCATAGTTACTTTGGGTGAGACTACGATCTACTTGCAGATCATTGCCGAAAGGGCCAACGATTGAGGGTTTTGTTCGTGCGCGGTGTAGATTGAACCTGGGTCAGCCCAAATCATAACCAAAAAATGGTTATGTTGTCGGGACTAGGATTTTTTTGAGGGATATGTGGATGTGGAACCCTTTGAAGAACGAAATTTAAGATTGTCTAGAATTAAAAGAGTAAGAATTTGCAGAGCAAGAGAACATAAACCCTCATTTGACGCCTGAAGCTTTGGTTACAAAAGTATACTTTTACATATGAATATGATAATTTCTTTATATCATTTCCTATTGAGTTGTACGAGTGGATATCAAGGTTTACTGAAAGAAAGAACTATTTTAAAGGTGGAGAACCTATGACATGGACTCTTGAACTAATACAACGACTCAAGAGCACTAACAATAGGATTTCAAGAGCTGTCGATTTTTGGATTGATAGCATCTTGGGAGGATTCATTATTGAGTTCAAAGTGGACTTGATTGTGTCCTACATCGAAGCATAATGATGATTCTTCAGAGGAATGTGAGGTAAGTATTAAAAGTCTTTCAAACTTTTGATTAAGATGCTTCTGTTTGAAAAGGGAATTTTATGATTGCAGTCAAATTGCTAGTTTACTTATGTTTGAAAGAAAAGAGAATAAATCTGAGCTAGAGATCATAGTAACGTGAAGTGAAAAGAGATTTAGAGTAGATACTAGAAAGAAAGCTCATGGAAAAGACTCAAAGACATTTGTAGAGACTGAGTGTAGTCATCTTTTGAGTGAATCTAAAAGTCAAAGATAAGATAACCACCCTAATAAACCCTAGGTAACTTCACAGTACATACCTTCCCAGCCTGAGAGTTCACAGAAGCCAGAATCCAGTAATAGATAGGGTATTATTGTCTCTCCCACTCCCCATCCCCCTCCCCCTTCTACCCTTAATCCCCCTAGCCCCTATCCCCCTCCCCTTACTCACCCCCCTCCCCCTCCAAGAAGAAATATGTTTGATGATATTAAGATGCCTGTTTTCAAAGGATTTGGATTGGAGGATCCAGAACAGTTTTGATTTTTATGTGAAGCTGTATGAACCACAAAGCAGATAAACGATGAAAATATAAGAAAGAGAAATTTATTATGAAATTCTGAGATAGAGCATTTACATGGTATATGAACTATTCAAATAATCAGATCAGAACATTTGCATATATTAAAGAAGCGTTGATCAAAGAATTTAAGAAGCCAAAGTATGAGTCACATTGCATCACTGAGTTGAAAGAAATTAAACAGAATCCTATTGAGTTTGTTTGGGAATTCGATCACAGATTTAAGGTATTGCTGGATCAAGTAATATTCAACATAGCTCCGCATAAACTTCAAGAATGGTTTATAGATGCGTTGTTACCACATATCATATTACCATTAACGCAAGAAAAGATAACAAGTCAAGCAGAAGCTCTATATATTGTGATGAAGTTGGAAGTTTCACCTATGGGAGATACTAATGTAGGTATGCAACAGATTAAAAGTCAGTTGTTGAGCCTAACCCTACAAATACAACATATCAAGAAAAGCAAATAAGTCAGAGAAGAAGTATGGTGTACAAAGTGCAGATTAGAGGGCCACTCTAAAGAACAATTTCCTATCTTTAGGGATTACATGGCTAGTGGGGCACCAAATCCCATAAATATAGGATCCAACCTATGGTGCGAGATATGTAAGACCAAAGGCCAACATATCTTAGAGGATTGTTACCTATTACAGAAATATGTGCAGACTCTAAGGAACCTATATTGAAAATTATGTAAATCAGTAGGACATGATGAGATAATTGTCGAGCTTATGAACTAATGATGAAGCATGGTGCTAACACTTATAGAATGCAAGAAAAAGAACATGTAAATGAAGGTAGTGGATAGCATGGTGGTTGAGGATGCTACCAAGGAAGAGGTTGAGGTGCTGGAGTTGGTCGAGGACATGGACAAATCATTTGGTATAACTGTGGCCAAGCGGGTCATTTTGCAAGAGATTGTCAGAACCCCATGATGACATGTAAGTACTATAAATACTTTGACCATGTAATTGAAGAAAGTCCTATACTAATGGAAAATATGCAAGAAAACATAAACCAACAACTGACACAGAATATTTAGATGATGACTGCTGAAAGGAGGACCGACGAACCTTGAATTAGTATTGTCACTAGAAGTGGAGTTGCGACCAGAAGTGATGAACCAGATGAGAATAAAGAATCTTAAAGTACATGGTTTAGAAACACTATTGAGAAAGTTCATATTTTTTATATTCATAAGGAAAAATAAGTATTTATGGAAGAAAAGCAAAGCTTTATGGATGCTAGAGCTTCGACCTCCAGTGTGCATCCCAAGTAGAGAACTAGCTACGACGTGTCATCAGCTTCAGTACAGAATCAAGCTTCGATGTAGAATAGAGCTTTGACACAGTATCCAACTCCAACACAAGACCAAGATTCACCAAATCAAGAAGGTATTTTAAAATCTTTTCTACAGTCTTGTATGAATTTTTTAAGAGATCAAAACGTAGTAGAAGGGATTTAGGAGGTGATAGATTCTTATGCATCCAAAGAAACACTGTGAAGGAATATGCACATAGTCAATAATTTGCATCGACAAAAAAGAATCAGAAGAGAGATGAGGCTTAGTGCGCAGATAGGAGTATATGATATGGATCAAGTTACTTGGATCTAAGATTTGATGCTAATGTCTTAATGTAGCATAAATGTGAGTTAATGGTAAGCCGAATCTATAGTGGTCACCTATTTAGTTGTTGGGAACGAGTTCCCCCAAGAACAGTTTTAGGGCAAAAAGCCCATGTTTTGGGATAATTTTGTAATAAAGTTGTAAAGTCTCTGCAATTTGTGGTTGCAGAGCGCGAAGGTGTCAAGAGTCATAAAAGGTTGTCTGCCCTTATTTTGTAAAGTGTCAAGTTGGCTATAAAGATCCACCCATGGTCCGCAGACCATGGGATTGTATAAAAAGGAGCTAAGTAAGTAAGCTCTAGATAGTTAAGTGAAGTGAGGAAGAAAGTAGCGAAGTAGAGTGGAGAAGTCTAAGTGTTCTCAGGTCTTAGCGTAGGTAGAGGCTCTGCAGCTGAGTGCGCAGAGGCCTAGGGTGGAAGTCCACAGCTGAGTGCATGGACCCCTGCAACTGTGTGTGCAGGGCGGATAGAGTCTGTATTAAACTGGAAGATATCAATAAAGAGAAGTATTCTGCAATTACTATGTATTTAGTTCCTGTTAATTCATCTGTTTATTGCATTTTGGGTTTAATTTACAATGTTTACTTGGTGTGTTAATATATGTGATTGTATCGGTTAATTGAACGCAAGTAAGGATATGATTTTACGCGGTGTTAACTGTGATTGATTAATAAGATAAGTAAAACATTTGACACAACTTGGGAACCTATACAATACATTGTCATAGCTACGCAAATGTACTTGGACCACGGGTTAGGGTTGTGCAAAGGTCAATTGTACACCTTCTCGGAGGTACTGAAGGGTGGAATAAAGGGTAGATTGGTAGAGCCCTAAGGCTTAGCGACCTGTGAGAAAGTAGGGCTATAGGGTATAAATTGACTTCATGACCATCTCAGGGTCTGGAAACTTGGTTCCATCATCCCCCCATATTGTTTCGAGTGAGACTTCGGTCCACACTCCGCGGGATGATGTTGAAAGGGCCAGTAGTGTAGGGATTTGTTTGGCTAACTAATGTTGAACTTGGGTCAGGGCCCACAAAGACAACAAATGGTTTTGTTTCCTCTACCTACGGTAAGACCCGAGAACACTTAGACTTCTCCACTCTACTTCACTACTTTCTTCTTTACTTCACTTAACTACCTAGAGCTTACTTACTTAGCTCCTTTTTATACAATCCCATGGTCTGCAGACCATGGGTGGATCTTTATAGTTGACTTGACACTTTAAAAAATAAGGGCAGACAACCCTTTATGATTCTTGACACCTTCGCGCTCCGCGACCACAAATTGTGGAGACTTTACAACCTTATTACAAAATTATCCCAAAACATGGGATTTTAGCCCCAAAACTGCTCTTGGGGGAACATGTTCCCAATAGGTCCCCAACACAAACATGGTGACTCACCCTTGAGTCACTCTGCGGGCGTGGAAGTCTTGGCATGAAGACCTCCCAGCGTGACCTGTATGACTACCACTTCGGTGGTGCACTGCATGACCGCCTGCTTGACTTCTTCAACCAACTGCTCTGTTGTTGGTCCTGAACTACCAACTTGAAGCTTGTGTTGAGTCACTTGCAGATTAGCAAGCTTTCCTTCAATGGAGGTCATGACCAAATAAGCTTTGTCCAACTAGGGTTTCAAGCGCGCCTTTAGCACTGCCTCTTTATGTTGCACTACATCTACTTGTTCTTTCAATGTTTTGGCCTCCTGTAGCTTTGCCAATCTCTGTGTGAGAGTGACGGTGTGCATTGTACCTTTTATTTTGTCATTATGCTGCTGTAGTTCTCGCACCTCTATCTCCAGTCACTATACATTAGTATCTTCTTGCAAACTCATCAGGACCTCAAACAATTATTCAAATATCTGTGTGCAGTCTGCTACTACATTGTCTACTATCGCTATCACCTCTATGACAACGGTTATGCCCTTATCCTTTATTTCTGGTGGAGTTGAAGGTTGGGCCTTCAACTATAAATCTGCAATCTCTAGGTTCAGCTCTAGCTGAACCTTAGCCAACTCTGTGTGAGCATCACGCACCCCTGTAGCAATCTTATAGACCTATTCATCTACGTTCGCATCCTTAGGAATGGCCAATTTGGGGAGCATTCAGCAAGCTTCCCTCACGGCCTTAATCATGCACATATTTGTGTTAGTAAGTTCCACCATGTAAGTGAGGGTAGTGTCTTGCTGTAGGGCCATCAGTACATTATTACTCTTCTGCTCACTGATTACCTGCAAACAGTGCTCAGCTCCGCAATCACCCCATCCTGTAGTAGGTGGAGCGCCTCGCCCGGAAGCATTGCCAAGTTCAATCCCACTCCCTTGATCACACTAATAGTAGGCTTGTCATCCTTTTTTTCTATGGTCAGTGCTCCATTCGGCAGCACTATCGCTCAAGAGTCCTTCGCATGTGGCATCTCGGTAGCTTCTGAAGTACCGATAGTGAGGCTGGTGGACACCATGCCAGCTTGTGATGAGTGGATCTGCAGCTCATGCAGACTTTTTTGGATGGCCACCAATAGTTGTTGTTACTGCTGCTCAAACTGTTGTAGTGCCTCCATAGTGACATCCCCCACAACGTTTCCAATGTTATTCAAATCTCCCTCTCTTAGGGTGATTGGGTCCAACGACGTCTTATTGGCCTTGGATTTCTTCCATGGACCCACTTTTTCTTCTTCCCTTGGACATTTGATGCGGTATGACGCCATCTGTAGGTCTGCTTGATGCTACTCTGTTTTCTTGTCTGTTTCTTCTTCTAATTCAAGCGAAGGTGACCTAGCACCTTTGTCAGAGCCATGCTCTGTTTCACATGTCTGCTTTTCCACCTACTCGGTGGCATTGCGCTCTACCTGGGCCTTGTCAATGGCCCCCTTCTTCCTCTTCTTTGCCAACTGCACCATATTGAGCTTGGCCTCCTCCTTTTTGCACTGTGTGGTGGACTTGTTCGACCCCATCGCCGAGTCTGAGGCAGTGTGCCACTTTTGTGGCCAGCGATCAAGAACTGCATCAATCGCGTCATCCGTTGCCAATTAAGGAAATTCATGCCACTTCTGAAAGTAACTCAGTAGAAGCTTCAGGCTAACAGTTCAGGACCAACGACAGAGCAGTTGGTTGAAGAAGTGAAGCAGGCGGCTGCATAGTGCACTGCCAAAGTGGCAATCATATAGGTTGAGATAGGAGGTCTTCGCACCAAGATCTCTGCGCCCGCAAAGTGACTCGAGGGCGAGTCACCGTATTTGTGTTGGGGGCCTGTTGGGAACGGGTTCCCCCAAGAGAAGTTTTGGGGCTAAAAGCCCATGTTTTGGGATAATTTTGTAGTAAAGTTGTAAAGTCTCTGTGATTTGTGGTCGCAGAGCGTGAAGGTTTCAAGAGTCATAAAGGGTTGTTCGCCATTATTTTGTAAAGTGTCAAATCGGCTGCAAGGAGCTAAGTAAGTAAGCTCTAGGTAGTTAAGTGAAGTAAGGAAGAAAGTAGCGAAGTAAAGTGGAGAAGTTTGTGCTTGGGGCTTAGAGTAGGTAGAGGCTCTACAGCTAAGTGCACAGAGACCTAGGGTGGAAGTCCAAAGCTGAGTGCACGGACCCCTACAGTTGTGTGCGCAAGGGTGGATAGAGTCTGTATTAAACTGGAAGATATCAATAAATAGAAATATTATGCAAATACTATGTATTTAGTTCCTATTAATGCATCTGATTATATTGCATTATAGGTTTAATTTACAATGTTTATTTGATGCGCAAATATATGTGATTGTATCAGTTAATTGAACGCAAGTAAGGATATTAGTTTACACGGCACTAACTGTGATTGATTAGTAAGATAAGTAAAACACTTGAGATAAATTGGGAACCTATACAATACATTGTCATAGCTACGCGAAAGTACCTAGACCATGGGTTAGGGCTGCGTGAAGGTCAATCGTACACCTTCACAGAGGTACTGAAGGGTGGAATAAAGGGTAGACTAATAGAGCCCTAAGTCTTAGCAACCTATGTGAACGTAGGGGTAGAGGGTATAAACCGACATCACTACCATCTTAGGGTGTGGAAACTTGGTTCCAACATACCCCCATACTACTTCGGGTGAGACTTCGGTCCACGCTCCGCAAGCTCATGCTGAAAGGGCCAGTAGTGTGGGGATTTGTTTGGCTAACTAACGATGCAACTAGGTCAGGGCCCACTATGTGAACATCAGTTAAGGATGGAAAATCAGAAAAATATCTTCCCCTTAGGAAGACTACCAGTTGTAACAGTGGACATTGAAGGAGTTCGCACTATTGCTGATTTTGAAGTAATAGGGATTGTTGATGACAGTAACCCATATCTTGCATTACTTGGACTTGATTGGGAATTTGAAAATATGGATTAATTAATCTGAAGAAGAGACATATGATATTTGAAGGGAATAATATGAGAGTAATTGTTCCTTTGGATCCATTAGAAGGGGTAAGATATACAGAACCAATTGGAGAAATATATTGCGCAACTGATATAGATAATATCTTTCAAGTGAAAACGTTGAACATGATTGGGTTAACCCTACTACAAAAGGCAAGTTGACTTGGGAGAATGGTAGTTCTTATACCTAAGACTCAGAAGAAGAGTTGGAAAGTTGGCAGAATAGGCTGCATGAAGTATCTACAACACAATGTGCAAGAATTACCAAATTAGTTTGCTTTATGATATTTGAGGTGTGTAATCTACCTTCTTATGATGTATTGGGTGATGTAAATAATTTTCTTGATGATTACAAAGAATAAGTTCTAGAGAATAAAAGGTTGTTAGCCTTGGCTATAGTCCTGAAATCTACCCCTGCTATATGGTGGGCTGCACACAAGAAGAATATAGGTGGTTGAAGGAATGTTGAAGATTGATGTGGATAAGGTTTGGAAAGATAGATACAGAAATAGGGATGAAATATGATAAGAAAATAATCCTAGGAAGCACATCCATATATGCACTATAGCATAGAAAGGGATTACATATAAAGAATGGGTACATGGATTTATTCATACATTAGAGACAATCCCTAAGAACTGGTACCTAGAAAAAGAGCTTTGACAAGGTACATTGAACTGGAAAGACATGGTCGATGTATTCATATTAAGATTCAACTTTGAGGATGATTTCCCATATATAGATTTGGCCCTTTAGATAGTTAAAAAGAGAATCTTTGAGAATGCAACCCCATTGACATGGCAACACCCTGATTGGGCTGTGTAGTTAGAAAATGCACTTCAATGATATAAACATACTATAGATGAAGAAGAATATCCTCACAACATAAACATAGTAGAATCAGAAGGATACTGTGAAGTAACTAGACCTAAGCTAGAAATACCAGATATAACGAAGCCACTAAAGACCAAGAAGGTGAACATAGGATTAGAGATGGAACCTAAGTTTTCAACAATAGGAGACTAGTGGGATGAAGAGATAGTCAGTAAAGTTATAGAGTTATATCATGAATACCAAGAATTGTTTCCCACTGCATTTTCGGATATGAACGGTATAATAGGAGATCTAGGAGTCATGAAGATTCCCCTTAATCCTGATGCGAAGCCAGTCAAACAGAGACCTTACAACCTGAAACCTAAGTTTAAGGAGAAAGTAAAGATAGATCTTGGAAAGATGATAGCACCATGAATTATTGAACTAGTAGAAGAATCAAAGTGGGTGAGTCCTATGGTGGTGTAAGAAAATAAGACTCAAGGAGAAATTAGGATCTTTGTTGACCAGAGGAAGTTGAATGATGCATGTTTACATGATCCCTTACCTACCCTTTTAATAGATGAAGTGCTAGAAAATGTAGGAGGTCAAAAAGCTTACTCATTTACAGATGGAATTTCAAGTTATATCATCAGATTAGGATTGCCCTTGAAGATTGAAATAAGACCACATTTGCTACAGAATGGGGCTCATATCAATATATAGTATTGCATTTTGGATTAAAGAATTCCATTGCTATATTTTCTAGAGTGGTGGTTGCAGATTTTAAGGAATATATCCACAATTTTTTAGAGGTATATTTTGATGACTGGAAAATATTTGGGTTGCTAAGAAAACATATTGGAATTTTAAGACTTATGCTTGACACGTGTAGACATTATCATATCTCTTTGAACTTAAATAAGTGCATATTTTGTGTACCCTTCAGCATATTGTTGGGACATATTGTTTGCAATAAAGGAATAATTGTGGACCCTGCTAATATTTCTATCATTATGAATTTGCCTCCACCTAAGACACTAATAAAGCTTTTCACTACATTGGGACATACTGGGTATTACAGGAAATTCATCAAGGGTTATGCGTAGATCACTGCACCTATGGAGAAATTGTTAAAGAAGGATGTAACTTTTCAATGGAACGACTAATGTTAGAAGAGCCTCCGAATATTGAAAGAAAAAATGGTAGTTGCACCTATATTAGTGTTCCCTAATTGGAATAAGTAATTCCATGTCCATGCGGATACCTCTTGTATAGATTTAGGAGTAGTATTGGCACAACTTGGCGTAGGAGAAATTGATCACCCTATAGGTTTTGCAAGTAGAAATTTATCTAAAGTAGAAAAAAATTACGCCACTATAGAAAGGGAAGGAATGGCCATGGTGTATGATTTGCATGAATTTAGATATTATTTGTTTTGATTACACTTTAAAATGTTTATAGATCATTCTGCACTTAAGTATTTGGTTAATAAGGTTGTCTTAGGAGGAGATATTTGTAGATGGTAAATATTATTCCAGGAATATGACTTTGAAATCATTGTTAAACCAAGAAGACTGAATGGAGGACCTGATCATCTATCAATATTGGAAATAGGGGAAGAACCAACCAGCATAGAGGATAATCTCCCTGATGCGTAGTTATTTGAAATCAGAGTGGAAGATGACCATTGTGCAGATATCATTCATTTTTTTACCACAGGGATGGCTCCTTCAGAGTATACTATGCAGCAAAAGAACGAACTAGTTGTTAAGGCAACCAACTTTTCTCTAATACTAGGACAGTTATATAAGATTAGACGAGATGAAATACTGCACAGATATGTTCCTGAACATGAAGGATAGATGATTATAGTAGAAGCTCATGGTGGCTTTTCTAGTGGACACTATGTAGGAAAAGCTACTGGAAAAAATATTTTGAGAGAAGGATTGTGGTGGCCCACACTACATAAAGATGCGAAGGAGTATTACAGAGCATGTGATATGTGTCAAATAATAGGAAAACCTTCAAGAAGAGATGAGATTCCATTGGTAACACAAGTTACATTGCACACCTTTGATAAGTGGGATATTGATTTTGTTGGACCCATCAACCCACTAGAAAAGAGGATTGGTGCAAGATACATAATTACAGCAAGTGATTACTTGACAACATGGCTTGAAGCATAATAGGTAAGGGACTGCAGTGCAAAGAATGTTGCGAAGTTTATTTTTGAGTATATATTATCTATATTTGGATGTCCAAATATTTTGATGAGTAACCAAGGTTCCCACTTCCTAAATAAAACCATGGAAGAATTGACTGAGGAATTCCATGTTTATCATCAAAATAGCACCCCTTATCACCCTCAAGGCAATTGAATAGTATAATCATTCAATAAGATTTTGGAGAATGCATTAACTAAAGTATGCAATGCGAATAGAGATGACTCGAACCTTAGAATTCCAATAGCTTTATGGGCTTATAGGACCACATGCAAAAAGTTGACAGGTCAGACACCATTCAGATTAGTTTATGGGAAAGAAGTTGTGATGCCCATGGAGTACATAATGCCTAGATTGAGGACTGTAGGTCCTATAGATATGGCTGGCCCTAATATAATGGAGGAAAGAACATCACAACTGATTTTTTTGAAAGAAGACAAAATTGTAGCAGGATTCCATCAACAGGTACAAAGAGCAAGAGAAAAGGCTTGGCATGATAGACATATTAAGCAGAAGAATTTTCCAAGTAGGAGACCTTGTTCTCCTTTATGACATTATGTTTATGAAATTTCTAGGAAAATTCAAGATGCATTGGATGGGCTACTACATTATCAAGCATATTATTGATGGAGGCATAGTTCAATTAGTGATGTTAAATGGAGAATTGATCCAAGGAAGAGTAAATGGTAGCATGTTGAAGTTGTATAGGGACAACCCTCTCCCTATAGCCTTATTCTAAAGAAGAAAGGAGAAATGTGTTAGTTCCACCTACAGTTAAAAGTGGGCACTGGACTATAAACTATGTTGCAAAGATCTTTGATGTAGTAAGTTACTTTGCTACAATTTGGATTATGTTGAAGTACATAGGTGCTGCAACATAAGAAGCATTGTTTGCTGCAATATGGATGTGTCGAAGTTCACCGAAAAAAACAAAGACATGACTGTTAAAAGGGAAATTTAATGTAAAACACATGGAAAGTTACTTTTATGATGATAGATTTACAAGATCTAAGGATAAATAGGCAATTAATGAACACAATCTAAACACAATCTGGAGAAAATATAAGCTAATCACGGGGTTAGATATTCAAAATTTCTATAAAAAGCCATGTCCCACCCAGATTTGGAACTTTGATGAATTGAGAGTTTGAGTGTTGATAGTGCGAAGAAGTTACAGAAATTTTCGCTGTCATATGTTGTTTGAGCGTTCTTAGTAAGAAAATGTTTGTAATTTTTGTGAGAAGGGTTTACCTGGAATCATGGAAGTAGTCGTAGCAACTACTGGTATGCTTGTAGTAGCATAAATCACAACAATGTCATCATAAAATAACATATATATCCATAGAAGAAACCAACCAAGGAATAAAGAACAAAGAGGAAACAAGCTAAGAAGCGTGTATAATCTCAACAAGAAGCCGAGAAAGTGAGAGATAGTGAGGAAGAAGTGGAGCACACTGAATAGATGGAAATAGATGGTGCAACATTTCCATCACCTCTACCACCATACATTCCACTTAGAAAACTGAATGCTAAACCAATGAAAGACTCAAAGGATGTGAAGTTTGGAAGCATCACACCCTTATTGCTAGAGGAGGTACCATTTACTAGGGAATTACTTGGGAAAATACCACAACTAAAGTTCACAGACTATGACTTCAACGACAGGAACAAATACCCATAATTCACACTAGACTGATATTTGAAAAAAGGTAAACTACCTGGAGAGTGGTATGATGAGGTTAGAGCCGTAGCAGTGGGAAAATGGATTGGCGTAGTTAGGATTGATGAACATGTTGAATGTGTCGCACTTCAGTAGAAGTCCAGGGAGCATGACTTGTGTGCAATAGTTCCTCGTGATGATGTATAATAGATGATTATGGATGGGAAATAAGATCCCTATAGATCTAATGTTGATATGGAGAATCACCAAAATTCCATATCAAGGGAGGAACCCCACGAAAGAATTCGTTGGAAAAGATCAGGACCGCACCATAATCGACAACATGAAGAAGAAGTTCAGTCTAGAAAAAGGAAAGATTGGATATGATATAAAATCAATAATTGACTAGGGAGTTTTCTTCATGACACACATATTGGTTTGGAATATCATGAGAAGTATCGGGCTAATGAAGTCCCTATAGTGGTAGTTTCATTAGCTATGCAGTGTGCCAATGAGGTTCAGTAAAACTGGGGAAAATACCTTTGCAAATAATTTCTGGAAAACTGTCGCAAGGTCCAGTAGAGAGGTACCACATTCCATTATGCATGGTTGATATTGATATTTGTAACGTTGGCATGGAGAGGGCCAGAGGATTCGCAGTTCCCTCCGGTAGCTTCAGATGTTTGTGAAGCCACGCTGTATGCCTCATCGTGGTATACTACTCAATCATCGCGAGAAATGAAGAACATGATGTTTTTGGTGTTATATCACATGGATTTACATATGATGGTGAACCAACACCCTCGCCTCTTGCCAACCCTATACAAGTAGTATAACTGTGTTACGAAGTTCAAAGATGATTTTCAAAAAGACTATATAGAGGCCTTCAGGGATACAAGGAAAAAGTGGCATCCCCTGCCATATTTGGTAACAGAATATGATCTCCTTGCAAAGATACAATAGCGGCCCACAGAATGGATGACTGTGCTGGAGGCAGAGGCAGAAGATAGTGAGATAGTAGAGGATACCTTGTAACATGGTGAAGCGAGTGAAAAGGACAAAGATAAGGATGAGTAGGAATCAAAGGAAGAGGAGCAACATGACGAGGGACACCGAGATCTTGCTGAAGGATATGAGTATAAAAAGGATTCTAAAAATAAAGAAACATAACAAGCTGCCATAGAAAAGAGGAAGGCACAGGGAAAAGTTGGCACAAAGATCAAGAAGAAGCAGAAAGTAGATAAGATGAAGGATATCACGCCAATGGTCCTTACTGATGGGGATCTGGAGTAGGTTGGGGATAGAATTGAGGAGGTGACAACATAGTCATGGAATAAGTGGGAATATCGCTATGATGCACTTCTCATAGGTTTGCAAGATCAGATCACAAAACTTAAAATTTTGGTGTAAACTGTCAGAAAACCAATGCAAATGTAGGAAATGATTGAAGAAGAAAGGAAAATGGAGGCTACACTTGCAGTGAGGTTAGCGTCGATACCCACCAGAGCCCTACAGTTGGACTCTACCAAGGTACAACAACAAGAAAAATGGTGGAAGCATGTAAACATGAACATCACAGTAGTACCATTGTAGATATTACATAAGACACACTTATAAATAATAGAGGAGCTAAAGTTGTGCGGATAACACACTTTGCAGCTGAACATTCAGGCAGACAAAGAGCAGGCTTTGTTATAAAAAAAGCTCGACTAAATGATCTAGGAGAGGGATCAAGCAATTCAACAACAAAAAAAAGATCAAGGAGTTGATTGAAGCAACATGCAAAGAGATTCTGGACCTTGATGTCTGAGAAGAAGAGCTGGTAGATGACAAGGTTGCAAAGCTCGGCCTTGCAGTGAAAGGATATAAGGAAAATATCACTGTAATATAGTTTAAATATGAAATGCATATCAATGAGCTGTAGATGAAGATGTAACCAACCATGTCATTGGAAGTAAGAGAGTAGAGGGAGATTGACCTAAAGGATGCAATGGGCAACATATCTGCAGCAGTGGCGGATTGTGGGAAACTTTTAGATGAGAGTTTACATATTTGGACTTCACTAGAGGAAGATTGAAATGTATAGAAATTGCAAGAAGACATTCAGTAGAGGAAACAGTAGTTGAAAGAGATTTGGGTAACTGCGAAGAAATTATCAATCTCGTAGAATCTTGCCAAAATCAATGAGGGCAGGCCCTCTAGAAGAATATTAAGGAACTGGAGAAGGAAGAATAGGTTTTAATATAGAAGACTCAGCCATGGCAGGATGAGGCTCTCCAACTATCATAGGCAATAGATGAGAAGCTTTGAGAGCTTCGATAGAGCGAGACAACGATGGTGTAAAAGGTTGTAGAACATCGAGTGGAAGCACTTCTGTAAGAGGTGCGCAGTGAAGAAAATCAATTCACAGAGATTCTGCAGCAGTTCAAAAATACTTATAATAACATTGCAAAAAAAATAAAAGGCAAAGAAGCTGAGTAACTTGGGACGAGTCACATGTCAGTGTTGGGGTCCTATTGGGCACAACCCAACTTGGCATAGTTTTTGGCAAAGACTCCATGTTTTGTGGAGTAGAGCACATAGTGGAGTGCCAAGTGGATGACGCAGTGGAGCATTTTTGAATATACCGTGTGGTATAAGGGATTCGGGATAGGGTGAATCCCCTTATTTTCATAATAATGAAAAAGATCAAAGGGTTTTGGGGCCATAACTGCCTGTTTTATGGAGTCCATGGTATTTGGACCATGGTATTGTAACAATGTAACCCTTGATGTAATAGTATATGTAGGATCAAATAATAAGAAGAAAATCATCAGTTGTGATCCATATCTGTGTTATGGTTGAACTTTTGTGATCTATTGTTTGCAAAAAGAAGGTGAGGCTCCACAACTAAGTGCGCAGAGGCCTAAGTTTGCAGCTGAGTGCACAGACAACTTGCAGCTTAGTGCGCAGTTCAAGAATTGTTTGTAGTACAATGAATTATTATATTAGCAATATTTCTTATGGACATAGCCCCACATTGGGTTTAACCACGATAATTTGTTGTCTTCATGTGTGTATTTGCTTAATATTAATTGTAGTGTAGCATTTTATTACAGTCACACTTTATTTCGGCACAGTGATGATTTATGGATTTATATGTATGTTTAAGTGACTAAATGAATGTGATGAAGTAATTTATGAATGTTAGGAATCAAAACACATAATATTAGCACATCTCCACATCCTTCAAGGCTCCAAAAGCCTGGTTCTCCATCCTCCCATAGTCATTTCAAGTGAGACTGCGATATGCTTGCAGATCATTGCTGAAAGGGCTAGTGATTGAGGTTCTTGTTGGTCTGCACTATAGATCGAACTTGGGTCAGACCAAATCATAACCAACAAGAAGGTTTTGTGTCACAAATTGGTGGGTTCAATCCTAAGGCCCAAATGGAAAAGGAAACCGATAATGAAAAATGTAGGTGAAGAACCTGTCCTATATGCCAGTTTTGAGAACTAATATCTATCAAAGCAGATCAACCATGAAAATACCTAAAGGAGAAGTCTTCAAATTTCTATAGACATAATTAGGAACACTAGGCAAGAATTTAATACATCACATATATAAACTTCAGTAAAATATTATGTTATAGAAAACTTAAAAATGTGTACCTTATATATACAATATGGTACAGGGAATGACGTAGCCTTGCATGTTACACATAATAGTTCTTTAGGACAAGCCCCTTGCGGGACTCAAGTGAAGGACTCCTTTGGTAACTCCTCCTATGAAGGGAACTCAACATCTAAGAAATCATGAGAACTAGAAGGATCAAAAGAGGGAAGCGAGGGGTCCCTTGAGCCCATTAGAGAAATCACTGGATCAACTACTGGGATCAAATCCCGAGAAGGAAAATAATAGTTCAAAAGAAATTTCTTAGTAGCATTGGAGCATTAAGGATATAATGCAACATAGTTCACTCGTGATGAGGTAGAGTCTACTTGAACACTTGGAACATACAAAGGAATATTCTGAACCAAGTTCAAATTAGGATGGTGATTATTAGATGCAAGTTAATCAATAATGATAATAGTTCTATTGTGATTAAAATGCATCACTTGAAAGAGTGAAGACACTACAACATTCATAGCATAGACATAATCATGCCCAAGTAGAATATTAAAGTATAAAGGGTGATTAACCACCACCATATCGATTAAGATAGTATTCCCACCTAAATTGATAGGGAATTGAGGAAGAACACCTAAAGATTCACTAAGTCTTCTATCGTAGGCTAACAACTGACTGTCATCAAGCTGAGGAGGATATAGTACTTGAAAAGGATATTTCATCGACTATAAATCGATATAAATTTGTGAAATTAACTTTAACCCTTATTTGGAAGTGTGTAGCAGAAGGAAGATGAATCTCAACAAGATTATCCCAATCAAAGGAAACCCTCCTAGAACTTGGAGGGGGTATACTCGAAGAGACATACATGTCCGCTAGACTAAAAGACTCTAAACTAGAAATCAAGAAGACTCTATTGGTAGGAACTTCACCCCACAAAAGTGGAGTGAGATTGGCCAAATATTTCACTTGCTCAACCAATTCATCAAACACCGACAGAGTATATTGCTAAGGAACCATAATAGGTTCAGGATTAGAAGAACCTTCAGACTCAGAATACAACCTTTGTACCACTAAAATTTTAGGGCACAAATGAGTAAGATGATCTCCCTGACGTAACCTACAAGGGAACTTTGGTTTAAATATTCTATGCCTAGGTCTCTTATGAACATCAATGCTCCCAACACGACTAGTAGTGGCTGGTGGTGAGTTACCAACATGAGTTGCAGAGGTTAGTGACTCTCTCCCAAGAGAGATTTGATTTGTGCCCTTAGACTGACTCAAAGAAATATGTGAGTTATCAACAACATGACTCACAGAGGTAGGTGACTCATTCTAGTATGACTATCAATGACTAGAATTATGCCCCCAACATGACTTGCAATAGCTAAAGGCTCATCTCCAACATGACTTGTAGAGGTTGGTGATGATTCATGGGGAGAAATATTCTTCTTCTTATTCCTCCTCTTTCTCTTATTTTTAGATTTATTATTACAAGAAAAAGAAGAAAAGTGAAGCCCATATTTCTCTGGAAAATAAAATGAACAATTAAAACCCATTTGATTCCCTTGAAATAAATCATTCATCGAAGAAGCTTCAAGAACAATTAGAATATTCAAAGTAGACCACAGCCAAACTAGTAGCCCAACATTCAACCTAGGAATATTCAAAGTGGCCATTAAGGAGGCACCAACATTTCCAAAGAAAGGAAAATCACAAGGACTCCCTTTCAAAGGGGTCCCTTAGTTGGTATCCACAGGAACATTGGCCATACCTAACTTATGCATAATTCTTCCCTTATGGAGTTGTTTAAATGAATTTTCAAGGAAGAGAGATGCACAATCAAGTATTTTCCCTGAAGTGGGAAACTACACAATTTCAAGAGAAAGATAAAAACCCTTTAAGACCATTGGAGTGGTTGGTTAGCCATTTAGGATCAAAGGTCCCAAAAGTGAGAAGACAAAATCAACCTAAATCCAAATAAATACAACGAGCAAAGAGCACTCCACTATAAAATCCTAAAGATACAAACAAGCAAAGAATTTCCACTTATTTCCACTTATTTCCACTCTGGGTGGTTAGGACTGGACACTAAGATATGAGAAAGTGGATAAAGGAGCCTTCTGAAGGAAATTTGGTATGATGAGGGCCCAAGTATTACCAACAAAGGTATGAGAAACAACTACACTAACCTCTAGACAATAGCCTTTTTTAGTGCAAGTACCCAAGATTCGTGAGGGCATCCTCCAGAAGTACTATGAAAGTGATGCAATGACTACCTCAAGTACCATGGGCTTCCCCCTAGCAGTCACCTGTGTGGTCCCTAGGAAAGGAAAACAGGGTCACCAACTCATAATCTGAATCTGGGCGAAATAGTTGTGCCACGTGATCTAGCAAGTAGTAGAAGGGGTATTTCTCTTTCCCTATCTTCACACGTCCTCGTGCTTGAATCCCATGTTAGAGGAGATTTTATGGAAAGCTTAATGACACTGGATTTCCACTCATTAATAAACTTATATATTTTTTGGTTTAAGTGTTCCTAGAGAGTTTACTCTCCACACACCTATTCCAATCCCTAAAATTCCCTAGACTAGTCGATGTTACTATGAAAAAGAGGAGAAGTATAATTCTTTTTAATTTAAGCGCTCATTTTAGTAGGTTTTTGTATA
This sequence comes from Pinus tabuliformis, assembly GCA_031772625.1. Taxonomy (NCBI): domain Eukaryota; kingdom Viridiplantae; phylum Streptophyta; class Pinopsida; order Pinales; family Pinaceae; genus Pinus; species Pinus tabuliformis. Next base: position 410,953,596 of record CM062809.1, on the reverse strand, counting down.
GAAAAAAGGAAAATGGCAGTGCAACTCATGGTGTTATGATGCAAAAGAAATAAATAGAAAACCTAGGCTACATGAGAATGCAACTCTTCTTTTTCTTTGATGAAAGAGATTTCCACAAGGGTTCTACAAGAAACTTAATAAAGAAAAATTCTTTTCATTTTATTCTTTGGCACTCACACATTCAAAATCTAACAAAAAGAACTAAATGATACCTAAAATGCACCTAACCTAATGCACACTATTATGCAAATGCAAGATTCAAAGAGAACTCTAAAGGTGAGAAAACATGATAAAAAAGACAAAGGTGAATCCAAACAACAAAGAGAAGAAAATCCCAATGAAAAGAACACTTCCCAAAGAATCAAATACATTTGGCCTTATCACAACAATCTACACATTTTCCAAAACCTAAAAGACTACAAAACCAAGAAATATAATGAAAACAAAACAACAAGAAATGCTTTTCTTTTTCTTTTGAGAATATTGAAAACTAAAAGTTCAAAAAAGGAAGAAAATGAATGATCACGGATCCAAAATTATGAAGAAAAATCAAGTCCACCTAGTCACCAATATGATCCTAAATATTATGACACTAGTGCAAACCAGGGACTTACAACTTCAAATACCTTGGCAAAACGATGCAAGAGACTGTCGACGTTATGATGCATGTGTTGTCCTTGATGGAAACTCACTTGTATATGGTAACTAGATGAGTCTACATGATAGATATCATAGGCGACAAAATGATGGAACACAGAGATATCAGAGTTGATAGAATAATGGAACACAAAGATATCAGAGGTGACAGAATGATGGAACAAAATATTGGTCAAAGGTTTGATACAGGGAGATTGTGTTAGTGTTGTTTTTGATAAGAAACCTAACTGATGATTTGTCCTTGGTGACAACCTATTTGATCAATGGACTACTTGATAAAGGTATAAAAAGGATGTGACAAAATACATGGCAGTTGTGTTTACGGATGTGACAAAATGCAAGGCAGTTTAGAGGAATTAATTTAGAAGTGATGTATGATGGAAACTAACATTGTAACATGTCAATTCAGAGGTAACAAAGTAATGGCATAGAATAATAAGACGATGGAACAAAGGATTACAGATCAGAATCAAGCAACTAAAGAAAAATAATGTTTTAAGTTGTATTAAGTTGTATATGCTGGTTAACCTAGTCCAAGTAGCGTATACAAGTGGGTTCACATAACAAAAGGAGTGTATACGTATGCACACACTTTCAAAGAAATAAAAGCACATATGGGATGAAAAATTAAGATTAATGAATACTAAGGATCAATACCATGGTATTAGCCCACAATATTGAGCGCAGTAACGGTTACTTGATCCCGTCTAAGAATACCATAGGTTCTAAGTGTTGTTTTGGTCTGAGGTATTAACAAAAGACTAAAACTATATAAGGATATGAAGATCAAAGTGTGAAGGTGTGTAAGTAATGAATATATTATGAAGAGTTAGATCAAAAGAAAGTATGCATGTTATGGGTTTCTGATGCTTTGCTTAATTTGAAATAAGTATGCACCTGAGTGTTTGAAGATGTTTGAGATCTAATGACGGATCAGGATCATAAGACCTGAAATGACTTATGATTGTATGATCTGATAATGGACAGTCTCGATATGATTTCTAACTCATGCTTTATCCTTTATATGCTATGATATGGGTATATCTGAAGTTTGGAATAGCTACAAAGTTATAAGTTATCATTTGCAAATCTATACGTTGGTTTGCCTTGGTGAAGACGCGTATACTTGCAAGTTAGTCACTTCCAAGTAGCGTATGTATAAGAAACACTTATTGTTCAGATATGACTAATCTATCTTATTAGTGCTGCTTTTTTATTGTTATTTGTCAATGATGTCTTCTTTGGATCTAAAAGTAAAACTGATTGTATAAGGAGATTGAGTCTGGTTGATTGATTGGTTGAGTAAGAATGGTGATCTTTGTTGCTATCTGTTTAGAACTCTGTAATATGACAGTAGATCTTTATAATGTCATTGGTTGGTTCAGTTTTTGGTTTAGAGGTTTTGTAATTAAGTATATTTAGAGGTATACAGAGGTTTGGTTACATAAATTAGCATATACATGCAGGTTGGCTTCATTGAAGTAGCGTATGCATTCTGACATATGATTTTTGAGGTTATAGTTGGTTTTGGTTGTTGATGCAGTGTTATTTGTTTAGATCTATGTACTAGTAACAGTGATCTGTTTGTTCCAGTTGATTGGTTGAATTTTGATTAAGTGTCAGTTGATTGAGTTTTTAGTGATTGATTGATTCAGTTATGGTTGATTCAGAAATTGATGATTGAGTGATTCAGTTATGTTAGTGGTTTCAGCGATTGATTGATACAAACGTGGTTGATTCAGAGATTGATGATTGGGTTTTAGTGATTAGTTGATGCATATGTATTTGATGGTTGTATTACAATGGTGATTGATTTTGAGCTTCAATGTTATAGATGGGCCTAGTATGAAAATTTGATGAAACGTGGCCTACATATTGTGTTGTTGTGTACCAGGAGTATCCAGTCTGACAATTTATGAAACGCGGTCCCTAGAGGATTCTAAGGGTTGGAGCCTTCAGTGAGGAAGTCAAAGATTCCTGCCAATAGTGGCTAGTGATTAGATCAGGGGGTTGTAGCTCCCTTCTAGTAGAAGCTGGAGAATGAGTGAAGGTTGTAGCCTTCTGTAGGTCGGCGCCTATGTACTGTAAACATATCAGCCAGTATAAGAGCTAGTGGGTTGTGGCTCCCTTCCAGTAGAAGCTTGAAAATGAGAAAAGGTTGTAGATTTCTATAGGTAGATGCATGCATACTCGTATGATTATGTGCGCAAGATTGTAAACAACCTTTTATATTAAAAGGAAGACAGAGACAACAGAAGCAGGTGGTTTTCTCCCACATTGTGTTTCCACCTTAAATCTTGGTGTTCATGTGTGTTTCTTATGTGTGATAGTTTATTTATTACAACACATGGTTAATGTTCATCTAATGGTTAATAAAGTACTAATGCACTAGCTGAAGACAAACTTATGATGGATTAACTAAATCATAAGTTCATTGGATATATGCTTATAGCCTTAAGAATAGTCACGTGCAAATGGAGGTTTGATTCACTAAAGTCGTATATAGAAATTTGAATATGAAATGTAAAAAGTTATTGATTTGTAAATATTGATTCACCCCCCCCCCCCTCAGTATTTTTCCCAACAATTGGAATCAAAGCAGGTCCTTTTGGAGAAGCTTGATTGCTTGAAGGAGATCCATCGAGACAATGGGAAAGAAGAAAAAGAAGAAAGCACCTCAGAAGAAGAAGAAATCTGAAAGGAACAGTGGCATCATGAGAGACAATTGGCTATTAGGTGGAAGAAAGTATTCAGATTCAGAATCACCTCAGATTGAAGATGAACAAGCAAAATAAGTACTAGGTACTAAGTTTTGGTCTTTTGGTGATACATTTCTCTATTCATGCAATATTGAAGATAAAAAAAGTGGTAGTGAAACAACTGAATTTTCTCCTATGGGTGAAAGTGAATGAAATGTAATAGAGACAAAATTTAAAAGGCTCACAGATAAAATTAGAGATCAACAAGATCTATTTGACAAAAGGGAGTGTACCTTCAAAGAAGAAGTTACCAGGTTAAAATCTCAGTTGGAGGAAGGAAACAATATAAGGAAGCAGTTCAAGGAAACTGAAAATCAATGTCAAAGGCTACAGAATGAAGCAACATCATTGAGAAATGAAGTGAATGAAAATGATACAACAATTAAGAAACTTAAAGATAGATCTAGTTACTATGAAAGTCTTGAAGTTGAGGTCATCTTTCTAAAAGAGGATATTGAAAATTCAAATAAGCAGAATGAAGAACTACATCAAGAAGATGAAGAATAAGAAAATGAGATTCTCAAATTAAAACAGAAAGTGGAAGAAGGAAAAAAAGCTGAAGAAATCATGAAGAAGAAATATATGGAAAAGGAAGAGCAATATTAGGTTGAGGTAAATATCCTAAAAGGTAAATTAGAAGAAAAGGATAAACTTTTGAGATTTCAAGATAGTACTAATATTTTGGATAATATTCTTAGTACTCAAAGGTCTCCTACCATCAAAACTAGTCTTCATTTTAATGAAACTATTAAAGGTGAATCTAGCTCAAAAACCGAGGCAAGGAACTCTACTGTAAAATGTGAAATGCTCAACAAGGAGATAAGAGGTCAACCCCATCAACAACCAAGGAAAGATAGCCTTCAACGAAAATCATTTACTCCTAACTATGGAAGTGTTAATCGATTCTTTCCTCTGATGAATAATGTTGAATGTTTTAAATATCATAATTTTTGACATGTTGCAGCTAGATGCAAAAGTAGAATGTTCCAGGCTAATAACCATCTAATAGAAAGATCATCAACTTACAGGTACTTTAAGGGATATTGTTTTTCTAGTAATATGTTTGGTCACAAATCCATTGATTGCTATAGAAGGAATATGAAACATATAAGATGTTATGCTTGTAACAAGGTTGGTCATGTAGCAAAGGAATGTAGGGATGAGTCTATGGATCGTTGTAGAGAATATGGTAAGAAATCAAATAAAAAAATTATATTAGAAAATGTAAAAAATATGAATCCACCAAGAATCAAGAAAATGAAGATCAGATAAGGTGTGATCTTGCTCTCTGTTCATTTGAAGAAAAAGATAATAGTGGATGTGCTCATCACATGACTGAAGACAAAATAAAATGTATTCTCTAATGAAGAACCATCATGGTAATGATATTCTTGGAACTAATGTTTCAACAAAAGTTCTAGGACCACATATAGTCAGAATAGACTCAGGAGGAACTGAAAGTATGAAATTTCAGTGTTCTAATTCTCATATGCAGATATTACGAATAAAAGTAGTGTATATACGCTAGTTTGAAATTTCTCAGTCACGTATATGTTGATTTGATGAAGAAGGAGTGGGATAGACTCAGAAAAGGGATCAGATATGGTTCAGACAATTATCAATTATCTTTTTGGTCTTGATGATTGATGACTACAGTCTGTGAATATTATTTAGAAGTTCTTTTGAACCTCATAAATTTTTCATGACTTGGTGTATAACTAGTTGATGGTGATGCCTTGATGGTTCTTACTGATATTTGCAATGATCATATCTGAGAGTGAAAATTTGGCACAGGTTCGAGGGGAGAATATGTTATGCTTCTAATAATGCATTCTTGGAATTATGTTTAGAAGTCTTTGGTACCTAATGATTCATATCAATGGTGAGGATGCTTATGTTGTTGAAATGTTTAAATGATGCATCATGCTATGTTGCGGTCATGAATTTCCTATGACGAAATCACAAATGATACTTTGCTTGAGCCACTTAGTTGTTTTGATGCCGATGATCAAATTTGTGGATAATTCTTTTGATGATGCATATAGTACATGCATTATGTTGCTTACATGGTGATATTCATAAGTTCAAAGAGAAGAACAAATCTTGAGTACATGATTTTTGTTATGTTGTTGCCATCATGCCTTCAAATATGCATAAATTTCATATGGTACAGTTATGAATAAGGATTCCTATAGTTCTTGGAACTCACATGGTATATTGGTTGAGGGTTGTTACAGTTGATGGTAGGGGTGATTTTAGGGGCGAATGTTCGCCCTTTGGCGAAATTAAGGGGTATTAAATTTTTAGTGGGCGATTATTTTGTATCATAGTACATTTTTACAAATCACCTCAAATAGCCCACCTTCTTTTAAGGGAGAGGGTAAAAAAGGTAAATTTAGCCCTTGAAATTAGGAGTTACAACCTTCCATTCGCCCATTTTTCAAGAATAGGTTTTATTTAAGTGAATCCATTCGCCCATTTTCAAGAATAGGTTTTATTTAAGTGAATCCTATGGGCCAAAGGCCCAAATACCATATTTATAAAAGATGTATGGTAAATTAATAAAAATATAAATAAATGAGAAGGATGGTAAATAAATAAAACATTTTTTATATTTACTCCATAAGTCACCTTATATACATGCAAGGGTGTAAACAAATAAAAATATAAGTAAAGTGGAGGTATGGTAAATAAATAAAACATCTTTTTATACTTACTCAATAGGTATGGTAAATAAATAAAAATATAAATAAACTAGATGCATGGTAAATAAATAAAACCTCTTTTTATATTTAGTCCATAACCCTCGTTCTATTTATGAAGGCTCAAGAAAGTGGTTTTATTTAAGTGAATCCTATGGGCCAAATACCATATTTGTAAAAGAGGTATGGTAAATTAATAAAAATATAAATAAACGAGAGGTATGGTAAACAAATAAAACATTTTTTTATATTTACTCCATAAGTCACCTTATATTTACGAACACTCAAAAAATGTGTTATATTAGGTGAAACCTATGGGCAAAATACTACGGGACAAATACCATGGACTAGATTGTTATTAATACCATGCAAAAAAACATCATTAACCCTAATATTAGTATTAATAAAAATAAAAATGGCACATGGTATTGACCCATGGTATTCACCAAAATGGCACATGGTATTGACCCATGGTATTCACCTGGAATGTAGCCTATTTAAATGGGCGTTATATTTAGGTGAAACCTATGAGCAAAATACTATGGGACAAATACCATGGACTCTTGTTATTAATACCATGCAAAAGAACATCATTAACCTATTAATAAAAATAAAAATGGCACATGGTATTTACCCATGGTATTCACCAATTTGGCACATGGTATTGACCCATGGTATAAACCAGCATAGATCCATTTTTACTCTGGATCTACTAACCCCGAGAGGTATCAAATATCATGATATGCAAACTAGCATAGAGTGAAAAAATATTTGATTCGATCAAGAGTAAAAATGGATGTTGTAATTTAATGTATGTTAAACATTTTAGTTTGGTTAAAATAAAAAATAAAATAAAAATCAACTATTAATTTTATTAATTTTTATAAATTACTAATAGTAATTTTTAAGCTCCAGGTTTATGATAACCCATGGTATTGACCCATGGTATTCATGTGAGCATAGACTATTTAAAGGGGAAATTCTATCATCTTAGATCCATCTTAATTCTGGGTCTACCAAGTGCTTAGAAGGATAAATAGATTTCATCCCCCTAAGAGTGGTAGATGTGGAATTAAGATGGATATAGGTTGGTTTTTATGATAATGAAGATATTAAATAGACTTAGGAAATTATATTGTAAAAACATCTTAAGGTGAATGGTTAAAGCATAAACATTGGACAAGTATATTTGTATACTTATGTTTTAAACTGAAACAAATGTAGATCTAAAAGGAATGGATTGATTGCACTAGTCATCCTTCTATAACTTTCCAACATATGCTGGAGTAAACATATTGTAATTTGGGTAATTTTTCTAATTGCAAATAGGAACATACTTGTGTATTGGCAAGGTGGTTACGAGTTGCCTAGAAGTGATGAATTTGAATTTTTCTTGGTTTTATATATAGTATTAGGTTTTTTCTCATGCTTTCTGTGAATGGCATGAGTGAATTTTATCCTACACCTACTAGGTTATAGATATGTAATTTCTGTAATTTTGATTTCAAAAGATCTTTTAAAGAAATGCAATGATTTCATTTGTGTATTCAATAAACACAAGATCTTATAATTGAGTAAAATATTCGCCATGCCTGGTGAGAGATTCGCCAAAAAATTATATATAAATATCATATTATTTATAAAATCGCCTTCCATTTTCCTATATACCATGGATATTCGCCCATTTATTATACATGTAAATTTGGGGGGGGGTTCTTAAAATTTTCCCTGGTTGCTGGTATCAAGAAATTTTGAAAAAATAACTGTGAGCTCCTGGTTTCCTTTTCACATTGATGATGTTGGATACATGTATGATTACTTAAGTTGAATACTGGTAAATATTGTTGGTTGGCCAAGAGAATGGTGTTATTGCAGGTCTCATGAAGACATAGATATTCAGAGACATGACTTACTTAGTCACATATTGATGATGACTTCTTACTTTATGATGACAGGTTTGATTCTCACATTTATTGATTATCATGGTTGATGCTTATTAGATGTGGGATGTTGGAAAAATCCCTAGTGAAGATAAATGGTTGTGTTGTAGCGATTATAGCCACCCTCCAAAATCTTGGCCTGCACCCATTTTTGGAGCCTCCCTTGAGATTTTCACTTGATGAATGCACACACTCGTGTCACTTCATGAGCTTACGTGAGTCTTCACATTTTCCTTTCTTCTTCATTTCACCAAGTCTTGCATGTTGATGTTAAAGTCATGCTTGTGACCATGTTCTGGTTATGCTCAAAGTCTTCACTTCATGTGTACTTCTTGTGATCACTATGAAAACATCTGTCACACTCACACATGGAAACACATTCACTGTCGAGCAAGTGTCTTCATAGTCGACCAATGATCAATCGCAAGTGTTGCGCTTGTTTCCTACACTGTCGATAAGTCATGTTGTACATATGTGTCTGGATCATTTGAGTCGTCTCATCGTCAAGTCATACAAGTGTGTGTTGCAAGATGACATATGTATCTTTCACTCGTTCACATAGTATGTAGGGGAAATCGGAAGATACTAATGACAACGAATAGGTTTCACCTGATGAATCATCAAGTTCTGGGCATGTGGTGAATGCGTATCAGTGCTCACAAGCAATACCGAAGATGAACACCGAGAAGTAGCCCCAAAAGGAAAATGATCGTTACAACCTTTGTAGTAAAGGGGCTCCAATTACACTTGGGGAAGCACAAGAGAAAATGACATTATGGATGAGGAAGGTTGATCCACCAGCCACCCCAAAGCAGAAAACATAAAACAAGTCCAGGAAGACAATCATGGATAAGAATACATCCATGAGAAGAAAGTTGTAGAACACTCCGCTAGACGACATGAACATCCATTCTACTCTAGAAACCTTAGCTATTCTACTGCCTCTGGACTACAACATTGTTTATGACATGAAGAAAAATCAGGCGAACATCAGTTTCTTCAAGTTAGCTAAGATCTAGAGTTAGTGAGACATCCTGCTGCGTGAATTGGGACAGACAACAATGGATAGCGCAACCTCTACCAGCAAGGGAGAAAGCACACCTCTTGGATCGCTTTCTACTGTGCTCGACACGCTCTAGATGGAAGAAGAAAACTTATGTTGCCCTTTGTTCCTGCCATCATTTGAAATCTTTAACTATAATGTTTACAATTTCTTGGTTGATTCGAGCGTGACCACAAATGTCATGCCACTCCCCATTGCAAAGCGGATCAATGCACAATGGAGCAAAACATTTGCATGAAGCATCCAACTTGATCAAACATTGATACCATCCATTGGTGAACTACGAGATGTGATCATCCGACTATCTCATGACAGTGGAGTCCACCAATGCATCAACATAGTTGTTGTGGACATACAGGAAGCATATGGTCTCCTACTCAGTAGAGACTAGTCCAACAAGCTAGACAGATATTTTTCTACAGACTCGTCCCACATGGGGTTTCCATAAAAGGGAAAATGCAACCAAATCTAGGAATTTTCCGAGAGGTATATGAAGCACAATGTTACTCCCCTTAACAGTGAGAATGAACCATTGGCCTTCGCACAACTCATGTTCGACAACTGCCTCCTAGAAATGACATTGTGGTGTGATCCTGCATGACTAGCTCCAACCCCACCAGACACATAGTTGAGACTCCTTCCTTGCCCAACTAATGGTAATGAAACATGTACAACGCATTGTACCAATATTAACAATAGCAGTAGAAATAGTAGCAGTAGCAATACTATCATGCCAAACGGTCCATGTATAGATAAGTTGTGGGCCATGGAGTTTGACGAATTAGAGACACATGACGACTTAAGGATTGGGTGTATCTCAGTCACCAAAATCACAAAAAATGCATGATTCCAAGTTGTTTGAAGTTCAAGTGTGCAAACAACATTTTTGAGTATGAAGCACTCGTGTTGAGCTTAGAAAGGACCATCAACCTCAAGTGGTCGCACTCAAAGTGATACTACACCCCGCACATAGTGTTGATGCTTTCAAGGACATAACAATTGATGAAGTTAAGCACGAACAACTCTTGAAAACTACAGCCAAGGGCAAGAAGGGAAACCCCACACCCAAGAGTGTGATTTCCCTCAACAAGACTTATGATTTGCAGAACTTATATGGAGGGCCAAGAGACAGCAGAACCCACGGGTCCACCACTACGAATGAACAAAGAAACTTGGGAACCAATCATGACCTGAAGATAGCCAGTCTCGGTACAAACTACACACCGTAGTAGTGACAAGTCTTTGACCGCTTGATCAAACAATACCGAGATGTGTCTACATGGCCAAATGATGACCTGAGTACACACTACATGTGAGAAATCCAACACAAGATTCTAGGTAAAGGAGGAGCCAAGCCATTACGGCAAAGGCCATGTAAAACACATATGTCGTTTGAACTCCTTATACAGGAAAAATTAACAGATTTTGGATGATTATATTACTTGCAAATTTCGTCATCATATTTGGGTTTATAATTTAAATCCCTCACATAAAAAATCTGGGGAAATACGCTTATGCATTGATTTCAGGAACTTGAACCACTCCAAGAAAAAAAAAACTACCCCGTGCCATCATCTGAGCCTATGTTGCATGTAGTATCTGAAGAAGTGGTGTAATATTCACTTAAAGGTATTTTATTTTGGAATACCACCAAGTTCTGGTAGTGGAGCCCAGTGGACTCACACTGGTCCATGAGAAACTTGGCACACACACATGTCATCTACAATCACTTGACAAGAGGGTTGACAACCTTCCTGTCAATGGCCAAGATCTAAAGCATTACTTCCAGTAGGCCGGGCCACGCCCCATCCCATGTACATAGTCTGCTGGCTGCTTGTTGTTTTCATCCTGTTTGCTTTGCTTAATATCTTTGTTTTCACTTTGTTGTTCTGCTTGCTATTTTTGTTTACATTCATTTTGTTTGCTTGATATATTACTATTTTTGTTTCCAGAATAAGTGCTGCCAGCTACTACGTTCTGGCTTTTGAATAGAGTATGTGGCTGAAATATGAGGAGACTTGTGACACTGTAGCACTTGGCCAATCTTGTGTCTATCTTCTCTATGCTTGGTTACAAACTTCAGCCAATGAAGTCTTGATGGGAAATAAGAGCCATCTACAAGGGAAGTTTTAGTCTAACCACAACACTGTGTCCACACTAGGAAGCCTCATGCCTACACTTAGCCTTCTACTCTATGTGTTCAAGCTCATCCAACTAGTAGAAATGGAGAAGGGGAAAACCTAAACGAGCAAACCTATGTCAGAGGTCTTACATTGTTCTTTGAAAGAACAACCTCTTCTACTCTCAATAAGTTGGGATCCATCTTCTGCCCCAAAAATAAATAAGCAGCTATGCATAGTCCTCTTGAAAAATACAAATACGAAATAAGAGAAAGGCTTCCTATGTAGAGAGGTGAAGCATGGAACTCCATCGAGGTACTGACCAGGCTCGCTGGTAGTGAAGCAATGCGTGTGTTCCTGCTTGAGTTTGTCAGGGTACTATCCAGGCCTACTGGTAGCAGAGCAACACCAAAGATGAAAACTTATACTCTGAAAATATTTGACTCACGAGCTAAACTACCTTTCATGAATTTAAAACACTTTGATCAAGATGAAATTTTGATTGTGTTTGACTGAGTTGGAAAAAAGTGAATGATTTATGACCATGTGGTGAATGGGAAGACGAAGTAACCCGCACAACGATTTAATACTCCTGAATGACCAAGGCCCTGTGCTATCAATGAACCAAAAGAAAGAAGCTAGAATTCTACCAGTGTGTTGCCACGTGTTGTAGCGGCTACAACCACCCTCCAAAAGTTTGGCCTGCACCCAATTTCGAAGTCTCCCTTGACAGTTTCACTTGATGACTGCACACACTCGAGTTCACTCCATGAGATTGCATGAGCCTTTGGATTTGCCTTGCTTGTTCATTTCACCAAGTCTTGCATGTTGATGTGAAAGTCATGCTTGCGACCATGTTTTGGTTATGCTCAAAGTCTTCTCTTCGTGTGTACTTGTTGTGATCATTATGAAAAAATTTGTCACCCTCAAACATGAAGTCACATTCATTATCGTGCAAGTGTCATCATGGTCGACCAACGATTAATCATAAGTGTCGATCTTGTCACCTACACCATCAGTCAGTCATGTTGTACATATGTGTCTGGATGGTTTGAGTCATCTCAACGTCGAGGAATGCAATTCTGTGTTGCAAGATCACATATGCATCTTTTACTTGTTCACACACTTAGTCATTTTGCTGAAGTTCTAATGACCGGACTCCCATCTAATAGCTGAACCATCACCTTGCCATCGACTCGGTTGACTGTCACCCAGAATAGCGCAGGAGTGTTGAGCAAGTCATTTCAAGCTGCGATGCCCACAAGAAAATCAATCAGTCCCCATGCTGGTCAACCAAAGAGTTTGACCCGACCGTCACCTTGGTATTGACTCCCTTGAAAAGTTGTGGAGATGCTACAAGCATCCCCCGCTCTGCTGACTGAGAAAATTACACAAAAAGGCTAGGCAGACGCCCAATGCTCGTGCTTGTCTCCCTCAAGAAATTATGCAATGTTTCGAGCCATCTCTCCTGATAGTCGACCGACTGCTCATCCAAAAAATTGCACAATTTTCATGAGAAGGCCCTCTACTACCTAGCAGTACACTTGGCTCAAAAATTGCATAGAGATGATCAGCAGGCTGACCTCCTAACATCAGTGCAATTTCTCTCGCTAGCAGCTCCCAACAGCAGACTACCAGATCCCTCAAGGAATTGCATAGTTTCTACTGCCAGTTCCCCTTAGGAATTGCGTAGCTTCTTACTCCTATGACCAAGCAGCCAACTGCTAGTTCCCTCTAGGAATTGTACAATTTTGGCTGCCAGGCTCCCGGCCAGTTCCCCCAAAAAAATTGCACAATTTCTGCCTACCAAGCCACCCTGCAGCCCGGCCTATTCCTATAAAAAATTACGCAATTTTGCTGCCCAGCCCCACTGCCCACTCATTCTGAAAACTACGCAGATTGTTCCTGCCCAACCTTCATACAACGCAGATTGCTCCCTTCAAAAAATGCACAATTTTTTCCTCCAACCGGGCAAAATCGTGCGAACAGTCACTGTCGATCTGGATTGCCCATCTCCGTCACCCAGTGACTCTTGCGTAATTTTCATTAGCGGTTCCCAGAGCCTCCATCCCACCTCGCAACCTTGTTGCCTCTCCCAATCACTTGCATCTGAAATGGTCGTGTATCATGGTAGACTAGGAGGTTTTTGGATTTGATGGCATCTCATCATAAGTGACTGTAGGAACAGGTACACAACCAAACATGATGCAACAACGAATGGGATGAATGAAGGGGAGCACATGGAAAAGGACAGGTTCACCAACGGATGAACAAATGGCACATGTAAAGATATATGCTCATGAACAGATGATCATGTGAAGATGTATTTGTGAATGGATAGATGAGTGAACATGCAAGATGTGCTCACAGATGAATGAATGAAAAAGGATCTACCTTTCCAGAATAGACAAACCTCTAAAGCCTTCCAACATACAAACAAGGAGAAACATGAAAAGGAAACATTAAGTGAACCAACGACCATCTTAGGCTCCGCGTACTTTGCCATGTGGAGGTGAAGCTATGATACACCATGAGGACATCCAACACCCAGTAGCACTGCAACTCGACATGCACACCAGCAACACAAATTTACTAGAATTTTCATGTCGAGTTATGTCATGAGTCATGTTGTCCACATCTCTATTGTGGGCCATACTGTCTATCAATGTAATGTAATGTGGAAGTACAAGAGACCCACTTGTTGTACAAAGGGTCATGTAAAGTCAACAAGTCATGGAAGTCAAATAGTCATGAGGGTAGTCGAATAGCCACAAGGGTTAGTTTCACCCTTGGCTATAAATATGCCTTCATTTGTACATGAAAAGGACTTTTCACCTCAGCTCCTCCCATATAGCCAAGAGAGTCTATAATATTTTCTTTGAGGAGTACGTAGTGGCTCCAACACCCCTCACACGGGGTTAGTGATGTATGGTGTAATGACGTGTCTTGGAACTTTCTCTTAATTGAGGAGCCTGCTAACAGGCCAACACGTTTTCACACATGTATTGCAAATGTTGTAAGAATAATCTTTAACACTTGTGATGCATGTTGCTTTAACCTGTGTTCTACATTTGAAAATTTCACTTGTTTTAATGCATAATGTATTAATGAAAATGTGTTGTATAAGCTGTTAACACTATCTCGCCCATGTAGACTTCTCTCCTAGACATTAGACAAACCTTTCACATAAAACTTTTAGTAAAAACTTGTTGCACTCATGTGGAATAATCCACTGAGTGTGATACGTGTTATCTTCCCTTGTGTGTTGTGACTACCGCATCCATGTGGACTGCTCCATCGGAAACTATGCACGTCCTGTTGTGTTGTGTGTTCCTAACAGCATTGGTACTACTCCCAACCGAATTGGGACTCACTCTCACCCTCTCCCTCGACAGAGAAAGAAACTCTAACATAAGTGACACTTACACTAGCCAAGCACGCGAACCTCACTGCTTGAAGACAAAGCAAACCACTCTCCTGTGCTTACAAGCAAGAGTTGAGGGAAATCCAGGTAATTGCAACTGGGCCATCATACCAGATGGGACTCCCACACCAAATGGTGTGAGGTCTAGTTTGGAGTTCATATCGGGGTGATCCCCTGAATGTTGGCGGGTCCAGCACCATCAATAGGTTGATATATTGAGGATTCTTGTGGAAAGATCATGCAATTCTTGGTATGATGATGATGGTATGGTCATGGATGATGACTATGGTGGCTTCACACACACACACACAGATATATATATATATATATATATATATATATATATATATATATATATATATATGTGTGTGTGTGTGTGTGTGTGTGTGTGTGTGTGAATGGTTTTGTATTACTGCTTGGAGATATGGCATATGCTTAGGCTATGTTAAGGATTTTTCTACTAAAGAAATGAAGCAAGTTGATCTTGATAAGATCAAGAGGATGAGTTGATATCTATATGTGGCATACTTAGTCACATGTTGATGATATTAAAGTTACATTGTCTTATCGTGTGAAGTGATGATTGACATATATAGGTTGTTGTTCTGGATGCTGCTGACAAATGCTTATGGTGCATATCATATATGGTGTATGATAGTTTCTAATGACTATCATGTATATCATTTGATGTAAATGTCATGTAAATACCTATGATGAAATAATTATTATATTCAGTCATGTATGGACATTTGAGATCATGTCAAATATGTAATCCCACTTGGTTGAGTGGTTGAGTCATTTGGTGTATCCCCACTTGGCTGGGTGATTGATATATGTATGAGCAATTGGTGATAGGAAGGTCATACTCACATAGTTGAGTCATATATTCATGTTATTCTTTCAAATATATTCATGTAGACTCTGCATATTCTTAGGGGGAGCATGAACAATATAGTGCATCTCAACATGTATTAAGTGGGAGTTTGATAAGAGAATTCAGCATGTGCCTTGGGGGAGCATGATCAATGTTCATATTTAGTAGATCAGATTTGGAAGCCTTCATTTTACGTTTGTCAGCCCTTTGCCCTTGATGTTAAAGGGGGAGAGTAGCTTGGTGTTTTTAAAATCTTGGTGCCTGTCTAGTAGCTTGATGATTGGAGAGTAGGTTGGTGCTTGACTTGACATTATTTACAGGTTGTGGTGACCAAACACCAAAGTGGTTGCCATCAAGTCCAAAGGGGGAGATTGTTGGCATTATGATGCATGTGTTGTCCTTGATGAAAAACTCACTTACATATGGTAACTAGATGAATATACAGGACAAATATTAGAGGTGACAGAATGATGGAACACAGAGATATAAGAGGTGACAGAATGATGGAACACATAGATATCAGAGGTGACATAATGATGGAACAGAATAATGGTCTAAGGTTTGATATAGGGAGATTGTGTTAGTGATGTTCTTGATAAGCAACCTAACTGATAATTTGTCCTTGATGACAACCTATTTGATGAATGGACTCCCTGATAAAGGTATAAATAAGATGTGACAAAATACATGGAAGTTGTGTTTATAGATGTGACAAAATGTAGGGTAGTTTAGAGGAATTAGTTCAAAAGTGATGTATGATGGAAACTCACATTGTAACAGTTCAATTAAGAGGTAACAGAGTAATGGCTCATAAGAACATGATGATGGAACAAAGGATTATAGATCAGAATCAAGCAATTGAAGAAAAATAATGTTTTAAGTTGTATTATATTGTATACGTTGGTTAACCTAGTCCAAGTAGCATATACAAGTGGGTTCACAAAACAAAAGGAGCGTATAGGTATGCACGCACTTTCACATAAAGAAAAGTGTGTATGGGATGGAAAATTAAGATTAATGAATACCAAGGGTTAATACCATGGTATTAGCCCACAATATTGAGCGGAGTAACAGTTAATTTATCCCGTCTAAGAATACCACAGATTCTAAGTGTTGTTTTGGTCTGAGGTATTGACAAAAGGCTAAAACTATATAAGGAGGTGAAGATCAAAGTGTGAAGGTGTGAAAGTAATGAATATCTTATGAAGAGTTGTATCAAAAGAAAATATGCATGTTATGGGTTTCTGATGCTTTTCTTGATCTAAACTAAGTATGCACCTAAGTGTTTGATGATGGATGAGATCTAATGATGGATCAGGACCATAAGACCTGAAATGACTTATCATTATATGATCTGATAATGGATAGTCTAGATATGATTTCTAACTCATGTTTTATCCCTTATATGCTATGATCTAGGTATATCTAAAGTCTGGAATAGCTAAGAAGTTATAAGTTATCATTTGCAGATCTATACGTTGGTTCACCTTGGTGAAGGCGCGTATACACACAAGTTCGTCACTTCCAAATAGCGTATGCAGAAGAAAAGCTTGTTGTTCAGAGATGACTGATCTATATGATCAGTGCTACTATTTTACTGTTGTTTTTCAATGATGTATTCTTTGGATCTAAAAGTAAAACTAATTGTATAAGGAGATTGAGTCTGGTTGATTGATTGATTGAGTAAGAAGGGTGATCTTTGTTGCTATCTGTTTAGAACTTTGTAATTTGAGAGTAGATCTTTAGAATTTTAGTGGTTGGTTCAAGTTTTGGTTCAGAGGTTTTGTTATTCAATATCTTTAGAGGAATATGTCGGTTTGGTTACATAAAGTAGCGTATACATGCAGGTTGTCTTCATTGAAGTAGCGTATACATTCAGACATATGATTTTTGATGTTACAGTTGGTTCTAGTTGTTGATGCAGTGTTGTGGGTTCAGATCTGTGTACTGGTAACAATGATATGTTTGTTCCAGTTGATTGGTTTAATTTTGATTAAGTTTTGGTTGATTGAGTTTTCAGTGATTGATTGATTTAGTTGTGGTTGATTTAGAGATTGATGATTGGGTTTCAGTGATTAGTTTTTGTAGATGTATTTGATGGTTGTATTGTAGTGGTGATTGATTTTGAGCTTCAATGTTACTGATGGGTCTAATATGAAAATTTGATGAAATATGGCTTACATATTGTGTTGTTACTAGGAGTATCTAGCCTGAAAATTTATGAAATGTGGTCCTTGGAGGATGTTGACGGTTAGAGCCTTCAGTGAGGGAGTCGAAGCTTCCTACTAGTACTGGTTGGTTATTAGATCAGGGGGTTGTAGGTCCCTTGCAGTAGCAGCTGGAGAATGAGTGAAGGTTGTAGCCTTCTGTAGGTCGGTGCCTACATACTGGTAAACATATCAGCTAGTACAAGAGATAAGGGGTTGTAGTTCGCTTCTAGTAGAAGTTGGAGAACGAGAGAAGGTTGTAGCCTTCTGCAGGTAGATGACTGCGTACTGGTATGAGCCTATGCTAGTACAAGATTGTAAACAAATTTTTATATTAAAAGGAAGTAAAAGACAACAACAACAGGTGGTTTTCTCCTGCATTGGTTTTCCATCTTAAATCTTGGTGTTCATGTGTGTTGCTTATGTGTGATGGTTTATTTATTACAGCACATGGTTAATGTTTATATAATGGTTAATAAAGTAATAATGCACTAGCTAAAGACAAACATATGATGAATTAACTGAATCATAAGTTCATTGGATATATGCTTATAGTCTTAAGAATAGTCACGTGCACACATAGGTTCAATTAAGTAAAGTCTCATATCGAAATCTGAATATGAAATGTAAAAGGTTATTGATTTGTAAATACCGATTCACCCCGCCTCTCAGTGTTTTTCCCAATATAGATTCAGAGAATAAAAAAAAAATCAAAGAACTAAAATATGACATTCACCAAAGAATCTCAAACTCTTTTCAGAAAATAAGAAAATGAAAGAAAAAAGTGCCAACTTCTAGGTTATAAAAGAAGAAAAATCACGACTGGGTTATTAGCAACTTCAATAGTAATAGAGATATGTTCTAGAGCCAGAAAATATCTAGATACTCCACAAGGAATACCTAGAACCCAAATTTACATGCAAAGAGCTTCAAAATTTCAAAACCCTAAGTTAAGCATTTATCCAACAAGTAGAAAGAAATTAGAAGTAGTTACCAAGATGATTCCAGACCTCACGAAGATAAAAAAATCTTAAAGAAACTTGGTCAAGGCCTCAAAAAATTCAAGAAGTGAAATTTTTTCATTTTTCAGATAAATGTGTGACTGTTTAGACATAATTATGCATATATATGCAATTGTTCATGAATAAACAAGGATATACATGATTTTCTTGGGAAGCATCTACATGTGTATGGAACTGTCTACAACAAAAAACTAGTATAGAAAAAAAAATGAGTTAAAAAAAATAAAAATAATAATAAATTCCATATCTATAAGATTAGGCTGAAAGGAAAAATTACTCAAGACTTCAAAAGGATGAAAAAACCAAGAAACAATAGACTAAAAACCCAGATCGAAGAAAACAACCATTTTAGGAAATACTTGATGGCATTCCTTGTCAATTCTATTGGCGAGAAATAATCCCCATGGCCAGGATTGAAAACCTCAACAAAGAGGAATGGATAAATCAATAAAGAACACACCTTCTAGTATACCAAACACTTGAATTATTAAATTTAGAGTTAGGAACGTACCTGGGGGTCCTATGTTTGAAGACGTTCCCATAGGTTACAAATCCTCTACTTCCTCCAAGATGTGCATACCTGCAAATCAATCAAAGAAGCATAGATAGAATATATAATTTAAAGTGCGTGCATAATAATATGTCATATCATCATATAAAAATTTATATTATCATTCCTACGATGAAAGCATATATTGGGAACAAAACATGACCTTCTTTATTAATGAATATCAGTAAATATAGGATAGATACAACCTGATCTAGGCCAAAGGCACTCACGAAGCCTTCCTATAGATTCATCCAGCTTAAGCCACAAATAAAACCTCTATAGTAGATGCAAGAGGATTATAGATAAGGAGACTGAGTATCTCTGCAAAGGAAACCAAGGTTTCCTAGAGTCTAGGAGTGCAAGAAGCATATGAAAAGCATACTTGATTTGGGGGAAATCGAGTATAATATTGATATCTCTCTTCTTCCATGAATTAAGCCTACCGAAGGGGTGTATATATACCACCTCAAATTTGTTGTTTCAATTAGGCCACATGATCCTGTAGGTGGGCTCTCAATAAAACTCATAAACCATGCTCAAAAAATAACATTTTATTTATTTATTTCATATTTAAAAATGTATACGCGGGTATAGTGCTCTAGGACCCACATATATACACATTTGTTTATGGGAAGAGTCACGTATGGAATTTGAAATTTACTTTTAAAGATAAATTCAAGTTTGCAAGGGTAAAGGGATTGCCCAATTCCATATAAGAGCATCAGGTCTACTAGAGTGTTGAATGATGCTATAACATTCGTCCACTATTTTTTTCATTCTTCCAACAATGTAATTTTGCTATGGAGTTATTGCTACTGAAAATTTCCTCCTAATTTCATGCTTCTCACAAAAAATAGTGAATTCATTTGAGGTGAATTTTCCCCCTCATTCTGATCCCAAACATTTGATATTCAAATCCATCTCGTTTTCTACTTGGGCCTTGAATATTTTAAATTTATCAAATGTTCATATTTTTCCTTAATAAATCCAACATAAGTCATTCTTATGAAATAATCAATTATGAGAGCGAAATACCTCTCACCTCATGGATATTTCCTTCTGTTGGTGCCACAAATATGTGTATGATTGAGCTCTAATGACCTTGATATAAAATTCTCTTGTATTTTTAACTGTACCTATGATTCTTTTCCAAATTGACATGAATTATAAATGATGTGATGTGGCTTTAGAATTTTGGCATATTTACCACTACCTCCTTTTTGTTTAGCTTTGAGAAATGATCAAAGACGATATTTCCTAATATCTTATGCCATAAACAAATTTCATGCATTTTTTCCATACAATAAATTTATTTTCCACCATTCAAAATAGACATTGTTAAATTCGTAACTTCCTTCACTATTTTTTTCCCTGAATCTAGACTCTTCACTTTAAAACCATCTGACTTAAATCTAAATTCATGTCCTTTGTCACACATCTAACAAATACTTAAGAAATTATGTTTAATACCATCTACATTTAATACATTCTAAGCTTTAGTATTTCCCTTTTCCAAGGAAATGTTGGACAATTGGTGGTGGTTGTGTTAGTATTGGCATTGATGTCAACCATACTAGCATGAATGCTTGTCACAGTAGATGTAGGAATTAATGGCTCAGTTGGACTCCCATGGTTGTTGAATTACACTATATAGAATCATCACATAGAAGGCTTATTGGAAAGGCCATAAAATGATGGATACTATGTTGGTCTGGATGGAAGTCCAATGGCCATTATAGGCTTTATGTAGAAAATCATCATAGTAGCAGGCTTACTGGAGAAGCCAAAAAATGATGACTATGGTGGATGGGAGTTCAACTTTCCATCCAAAAGAAGAAGAGTCGGGGAGAAATGCATGTCAGAGTTCTTGTAGCCATCTTAGAGGTAGAAAAGGGGATTAAAGCCTACATTAGACCCTCTCCATTGAAAAGTGATCTAGAAGATATTTCCAATGATATGCAGAAGTCCAAAAATGGTCTCCTCGATCAAAATATATAGTCTATCGAAGTCTCAGGGCTTGAAGCCTTACGAATGATGAAATATCGGAGATAGGAGCTCATAGGGACCTAATATCGGAACCCTGAAGACTAGAGTATCAGAGCATCGGAGCAGGTGGAATTTGGAATATAGAGATATCAGAGTAGATAACATCATAGCTCTAGGAGATCTAAATATCAGAGTTTCTTAACAGAGGTTTTTCAAGAAGTTACAATATCCAACAAGCATGATAGTGTGAAAATCACTAAGGAAAGCTGAGCCAGAATAACAAAGGAATTGATGCAAAACTGAGGTAGTTTTGGATTCTTTCCCTCTCCTCTAGTAGAACACATGGCGACATGAGATTGACTCTGAGATCCTATGAAAATGGGTTTTGGAAAAGTTACGCTGGAAGGGGCTTCTGATGTTGTGTTGGAACTTTGCCATGAGAATTCAGCGAACCAAGGGTGTAAAGTAGTTAACAAAGGAAGTTTGGCCCTCAGTAGGAGCCTGAAGGTCTTGGCACCTAATCGCTAAGCCATTGGTCACAAGTTCAGTCATATGATAAATAAAAGTCTCAAGGAGCTAAGAATCAAGGGAGTTGAGGGTATCAGGACTGAGGAATATTGTAACGTTTCAATTGTAAAAGTTACAATACAAAGGGGATGCGATATAGATCTGAATTCCCTAGTCATAGCTCTCTGTCCCATGAGAAGGAAAATGCACAGGGATATAAGCACTGAGGAAGCTAAGGATATCAGATAGTGAAATATCGTAACATTTCAATTGTGAAAGTTATGATACTGAGGGGCTCTGATATAGTGTGAAGCCCTGGTCACAACTCTTGGTTCTATGAGAAAGTAGCTACTAATGGAGCTGAAGGCAAAAGGAGCCAAGGATATCAGTGAGTGCAATATCCTAATGTTCGACCTTTGTAAGTTATGATATGATTTATTCGGATGAGGTAGTACATCAAATTTAAAAGGATGTATGGGTCAACAGTTGAAGAATTAAATGCAGGATCAATGGGGTTGAAGTGGGATAAACTTGCAGAAGACTCTCAAATAGGGAATCAAGGACATTGTTGTATAGAGACAATAGTGTGAAGGAAGAAATAAATTGTTTTTCATGCACATCTAGGAGAGCTAAATGAAGTTCAAAGTAGCCATCCCTGAGGACTGTCAAGCTCTAATTGAGAAATAAATAAGAATGGGGTTCTCGAAGGAGTGTGAAGGTCATCTGAGAATTAATTTCTTATAATGTATACTTACACAGTTGATCAATAGAAATCTCGAAGGTCAATCTATGTGTTTAATACCATGACAAGGGTCATCCAAGAACACGCAACAACATCAGGGGAATCCATGATGAAGTAAGTTTGTACAGTATGGGTACAGCTAGAAGATATTGATTTTTGTAGTGTGCATCTGTGAAACAATTAAAAATTGTTTGCAATAGAGTGATTGGGGAAGTTGAGCATACTTCCAAAGAGCTGAGGAGTGAGAGAGGTGTGTAGAGATAGATAGGTCTAATCATGGATATAACACTGAATGATTGTGTAGTAAGCGTAACAACTATGTTGTGAGGAGAACAGTGGGGGCAGTGAAGAAGAGAAGACAACAAATGATTGTTGTAAAAAGAACAGTGTGAGTTGAATAAAGGCGTTGTGGCAAAGAATCCTGTGAGAAATGAGGAAGAGTGTTGAGGAGATGTTGTTGTGAGAAACAAGTAAAGAACAACTACATGAGAACATAGAGGACAGAGAGCACATGTTGAATCTACAACCAACAATTTTGGTATTTTACCTGTAATATGTATGCCTCTCTTTTTAGTTTTAAAATTGTATGAAATAGTAAAACAATGGTAAGAGCAAGTTGGTGCCTGCACTCAGAAGAGGTTATTGCCTCTTGGAAAGTTGGTTCTTTCTAACCAAAAGGGGTTGGTGCATCTTGTGAGTGGGTTCTCACAAACCAACAGATGTAATTAAGTAGGTGCTTAACTTACATCATAAACAAACAACAAATTTGGTGGTTTTTTCTGTCTTGGTTTCCACGTGAAAAACACCATGTCAAATGTGTGTTCTCCTCATGTGATTGTTGTATGGACATGTATGTTTGAACTTGTTGTTCACTCACTTTATGAATGAATTCTCTCTCAAGTAATATAATATTAAAAGGGACTGTAAGCATGATAGAAAAATAAAAGAATCTCACAATTATTGATTCACCCCCCCCAGCAATTCCTTATTCCCACAATTGGTATTAGAGAAATTTCCTTCAGGAACAGTCTAATCACTGCAAGGTAGATATCTAAGGAATTATGTATAGGAAAGAGAGTTAAGAGGCTTACTCAAGTAGAATACTAATCTTTGATGGGAAAAACTATGCCTTTTGGAAAGTAAGAATGGAAGTGTATTTTATGTCCATGGGAGTATATGTAAGGACTTCAGTACTAGTATACTATAATGTCCTTGATATTCCTCCCGCTAATGGAGATGGTAAAAATTATATGGGAACAATGCTAAAGAAAATATTTCCATTCTCTTTGGGCTTATTCAATCAAAAATTTTAAAAGTTATGGATTGTAAGTCTTCTAAGGAAGCATGGGTAAAGGTTAATAAGAGTCATGAAGGAGATGACAAAGTCAAGTAGGTGAAACTTCAGACTTTCAGAATGAGGTCTAAGAGCTTGAGAATGAGTGAAAATGAAAGCATAGCAGAATACTTCCTTAGAGTTGAAGAAATAACTAACATGATTAGAGGAATTGGTGATGAGCTCAAGGAGGATATGATTGTTTAGAAAATATTAAGATCTTTGTGCATGAGATTTAATTCCAAAGTCTCAGATATTGAAGAAAATTCTAATTTAAAGGATCTCAAGATGGACCAACAACATGGTAATCTAACAACCTATGAGATGAGAGTAGTAAAATAAAAGTTTTAACCTAAGGAAGCAAAATTTAAAGTATCCAAAAAGGCGAAGGAGAACAAAGATCATCAAGACTACCCTCGTTGTGATTTGATCAGGAGTTGGCTTAACTAGCCATAAAACTGAAGCATGGGTTAGGAAAATATAAGGGGAAGTTTCTCTTTAAGTGTTTTAACTGTGGAAGAGTTGGAAATTTATCGTCCAAATTCCCTTATAAAGAAAAGGACGAAAAGGAAGAGGATTGGAAATTTGGAAGAAAGTCATAAAAACATCAAAAGAAAAATCCCTATAAGAAAAATGGGCTCTACTCCAAAGAGGATAGCTCAGCATCAGAGTCAGATAGTGAAAAATTGTCGGATAATGACTCAGATAATTATCTACTTATGCATTTTGAAAAAAACTCCAAGAAAAAATGTATATGGACTCTTAAGAGGAAGAAGAAGAAGAAGAAGAAGGAATAATGGACCTTGAAGGGGAACTCATCAGTGCCCTTGATGAGATAAAGAAAGTGAGAAAGAAGAACAAGCAGCTAAAGGAATAGTTACAACGTGCAGAGCAAGGTGTGTATAACTCTGACAATGAGGAGTTTTCCTATTAAAAAGAAAATCTTGAGAAATATATCAAGAGAAAAGATATTTTAGTCCTTCTACTAGAAGAAAAACAAGAAATCCATGAGAGAATCAAAGAGGAGAATAAGCATTTAGAACAAGAGTTTATCAATTTAAAGAGGGAAATGATCTCATAGACACTCAAAGATGATATCTTGTCATTGAAAGTTAAATTGAAAAATGCTAAATGGAAGGAAGAAGTTCTTCAAGATTTGATCCAAGAATGGGAAGAGAGTTGTCAGAGTCTTGAAGTAGAGGTTGTTTCTCTAAGAATTGATATTGATGGAATAAAGAACGAGAAGGGGACTAATTGAAAAACTTGCAGAAGGCACAAGGAAACTAGATCAGATTCTAAATAGGCAAAGGCCCTCAGGAATCAAAACAGGTCTGGGATACTTAGAGACACAAGAATACTCTATGAAAATGACCAACTTCAGGTCTACAGGATATGAAGAACCATAGAGCTATGATAAAAATATTCAGGGAAGAATCAATGAAGATAAAAGAGCAGCAACGAAAAGAGGAGACCATCCATGGAAGATGAATCAATCAGCCATGGAAGAGGAACCAATCAACCAAACAAACAAGGTACTTTCATACACAATCCCATAAGACTTCTAACAATAGGCATGCCTATTATTTTATGGTCATTGTTATAAATATCAAATCTTTGGTCACAAAGCTGTTGATTGTAGAAGGATCAAACTTGAAAGAAATGAAAATCATAGATATAAAAAACATTAGAGTTATATATCTCAAAACTCTTGTCTCACAGATCGAAATGTCTTCACTCCTTTGTTAAGTGAAGTAAAATTCTTAAAATGTAATAATTTCGAGCACAAAGCCAGTGAGTGTAGAAGCAGGTTTGAATACCATTCTATGTTACAAAATTTTATACAATTAACTATCCATAGGACAAGGAGAAATGGAAACGAAAGACTAAAAGGAGCATGCAGTATGGACTTGCTTTATCAGCTCACAATCAAGAAAATAAATGGTATGTGGATAGTGGGTGTTCCAAACATATGACTCGAAACAAAATAAAATTCTTGTCGCTAAAAGAAAAGGACAAAGGAAATAATGCTCTAGTAAGAATCAAGGGTAAAGGTGTAGTCGGCGTTGATAAAAAAATAGAAGCACAAAACATGTTGTATGTAGAACATCTCAAGAACAATCTATTCAGTGTTAGCCAAACGTGTGATAATAGCTATGATGTGACCTTTTGATCTAATGACTATGAGATCCGCAACATGAAGAATGGAAAACTACTAGGAAAAGAAATTAGAACCCACAATAATGTAATTATGTTTGATGATTCCACGGTTAACCGCTATTTGAGAAAAATAAGTGAAACATGATTATGGCACAAGAGGCTTGGGCATATGAATTTCAACAGTTTGATAAAAGTTAGCAATATGGGATCCGTGAGAGGATTACTAATACTGTCAATACCCGATAACTCAATCTGCAAGTCATGTCAGTTTGGGAAGCAGAATAGGACTCATTTCAAGACAAAATAGTTCTCCTCATCCAAACCCTTGGAGCTCATTCAAATAGATATTTCTAGCCCTAATATAGAAAAAACCCCAAAAGTAGAAAGGTATTTTATGTTGCAAACTAATGAATTTACCAGGGCCTCTTGGATTGTTCTCTCAAAAGAAAAGTTGGAGGCATTCAAGCACTTCAAGAAATTTAAAGCTCAAGTAGAAAATGAGGAAGACTTGAAGAAAAAATGCCTAATATCAGATAGAGGAAGAGAGTACACCTCAAGAGAGTTTGAGTGATTTTGCGAAGAGAATGACATCATAATGCAATACTTACTAGCTAGAACTCCACATCAGAATGGAGTAGTCGAGAGAAAGATTTTTTTCTTCTTCAAGAAATGGCCAGAGCAATGTTGGATGAAGCAGGCGTGTCTCACATCTTTTAGGGAGAAGTAGAACAGATAGTAGTATAAATTTCAAATAGAACTCAACTCAAGCGTAATAGTAATAAAACTCCCTATGAGTTGTGGAAGGGAAGATCTATATCAGTTAAACATTTTAAGGTGTTTATAAGAAAGTTTTTCATCAAAATGAATGATAGAAATCCTAGAAAGTTTGACTCTCACGCTGATGAAGGAATATTGCTTGGGTACTCTGCTTGAAGTAAAGGATATACATGTTACAAAAGAAGATCGAGGGCTACATTGACATGATAGTAGATGAGATAGGTTCACAACCTAAGTCCTCTAAAAGAAATATGAACTCAGATGAAAAAGAAAGTTTAGATATGAGATCCACGGATCTGGAAGAAACAAATTCATATAGTGATGGTGAGGAAGAAGGCAAGGGTCCAAGGCCAAAAACACCTTCCAGGTATGTACAGAAAGAACCTCCTGAGAGTCAAATACTTGGAGATCAAAGACATGGTCTCCAAACTAGGAGAAAACATGTTGGAAATATAAGTAATGTGAACATGGCTTTGTTATCACAAATAAAACCAAAGAATCTTTTTCAAGCAAGTGAAGAAAAGTTCTGTGTGAAAGCTATGAATGAAGAACTTGATCAGATTGAAAAGAATGACACTTGGGAGCTTGTTCCAAGGCCTAGAGAGAAAAATGTTATTGGAACCAAATAGGTTTTCAAAAAAAAACTGAATGAGAAGGGTCAAGTAATCAAGAACAAATATCCATTGGTCTGCAAAGGGTATGCCCAAATAGAAGGGGTAGATTTCAAACAAACCTTTGAACTAGTGGCACAACTAGAAGCTATCAGGATATTTCTTGCTTTTGCCACCCATAAAAGCATCAAGGTATATCATATGGATGTGAAGTCTAGATTTCTCAATGGTGATTTAGAAGAAGTTTACGTTGAGCAACCATAAGGATTTATCCTCACCATAGATGAAGTTTTTGTATGAAAATTAAAGAAGGCTATGTATGGACTAAAACAGGCTCCTAGAGCTAGGTACAAAAGGCTCGATAAATAACTTTAGAAACAAGGATTTACAAAAGACACAGTTGACAGAAACTTGTACATAAAGTCAAAAGGCGATCATCTACTAATAGTATTTATGTATGTGGATGGTATAATATTTGGCAGCAGCATGGAACAATTAGGGCATCAATTTGAAAAATGTATGCAAACAAAATTTAAAAGTCCATGATCGAAGAACTCTCCTTCTTCCTGGGTTTGCAAATTTCTCAATCTCCACAAGGAGTGTTTATATCCCATTCCAAATATCTCAAGGAAATTGTGAAGAAATTTGGGTTGGAAGATTGCAAGCCAGTAAGCACACCTCTGACTACTGGTTGCAAATTGTGCAAATAAGATGGGACACCGCTGGTAAACCAGACTGCATACAGATCAATGATAGGAAGCTTGTTGTATTTTATAGGTTCAAGGCTAGACATCATGCAATAAGTGGGTCTTGTGGCTAGCTTTCAGGTTTTCCTATGTGAAAGCCATGTTGTTGCGGTCAAAATAATTTTTATATATCTTCAAGGAATAACAAAATATCGACTGTGGTACACTAAGGGAAAAAAATTCAAGTTGAAGGCCTACACTAATGTTCATTGGGATGGCAGTCTTGATGACAAGAAAAGTAACTCTGGTGCATCTTTTTTTCTTGGGAAAATGCTTGGTGTCATGGGTCAGCAAGAAATAAGCCTCCATTTCGTTATCGACTACTGAAGTAAAGTATATTATTGTTGCTACCTATTGTATGCAAATTCTATGGATGAAGAAAACTCTGAAGATATTTAGGTAGAGTTGACTAAACCCATTCCAATAGTGTGTGACAACACAAGTTCCATCAAGATCTCCAAAATTCTAGTCACGCACTCAAAGACTAAGCATATTCCTATCAAGTTCCACTTCTTGAGGGAACATGTTGCAGCCAATATTTTCAGACTTGAATATGTGGCCACTAAAGAGAAATTGTTAGATATATTTACTAAGACAATAGGAAGAGAACAATATGAATATCTTAGGCAAGAGATAGGGGTTGTATCTCCTCCCTCCAAATGACATCA
This sequence comes from Pinus tabuliformis, assembly GCA_031772625.1. Classification (NCBI taxonomy): domain Eukaryota; kingdom Viridiplantae; phylum Streptophyta; class Pinopsida; order Pinales; family Pinaceae; genus Pinus; species Pinus tabuliformis. The sequence goes on along the minus strand of CM062809.1, from coordinate 410,924,751 downwards.
TTTTGGTAGGTGGTGGTAGCTACTCAGCATGTAGGAGCCATTGCAAGAGTAGGCTGAAATGGTTCAAGGGGAGCCTTCAAAACTTATCCCTTGTCATTGATATCAAAGGGGGAGAAGATTACTGGGGCATCAGAGAATACCATGCCTATCCTAAGGGGGAGCTTATGGTGTTGCCATAAATTCCAAAGGGGGATATTGTTGGAAAATTGTTGGTGGTTTTGTTAGTATTGGCATTAATGTTAACCAAACTAGCATGAATTCTTGTGGCATTAGATGCATGCATTATTGGATCAGGAGGAATCCCATGGTTGTTGTAGTACTCTATAGAGAATCATCACAGAAGTAGGATTATTGGAAAAGCCATACAAGGATGGCTACTATGTTGGTTCAGATGGAAGTCCCATGGTTGTTGTAGGATTTATGTAGAGAATCATCATAGTAGTAGGCTTATTGGAGAAGCCATAAAATGATGAATATGGTGGCTAGGAGTTCAAATTTCCATGCACAAGAAGAAGAGTCAAGGAGAAATTCATGGCATAGTGTTTTCAGCCATATCAGAGGTAGAAAAGGGGATTAAATCATACATTAGGACCTATCCGTTGAAAAGTTTTCTAGAAGATATTTCCAACATTATGAGGAAGTTCAAAAATGGTCTCCTGATCAAAATATATGGTCTGCCAAAGTTCGGGAACTTGAAGCCTTAAGAAGGATGAAATATTGGAGATAGGAGCCCATAAGGACCTGATATCAGAACCCCAAAGACCAGAGTATCAGAGCATAAGAGAATCATAGCATCAGAGCAAGCCACAAGCGACATATCAAGATATGAGAGAAGATAATATTAGAGCTCTAGGAGATTAGAATACCAAAGTTTCTTAACGTAGGTGTTTTAAGAAGTTACGATATACAACAAGCCCAATAGTTCTAAAATCGCCAAGGAAAGCCGATCTAGAATAACAAAGGAATTGATGCAAAACCGAGGTTGTTTGGGACTCTTTCTCTCTCCTCTGGTAGGACACATGGAGACATGAGATTGGCTCTGAGATCCTATTCAAATGGTTTTTGCAAAAGTTATGATGGAAGGGGCTTCCAATGTTGTTTTGGCACTTATTCATGAGAGTTTAGAGAACCAAGGGCATAGATTAGTTAACAAAGGAAGATTGGCCCTTGTTAGGAGCCTGAAGGCCTTAACACCTAAGCTTTAAGCCATCGGTCATAAGTTCATTCATATTAGAAGGAAAATTAAGGAGCTAAGCGCTAATGGAGCTAAGGATATCGAGACTGAGGAAAATTTTAATGTTTCAATTGTGAAAGTTACAATAATAAAGGGCTTTGATATAGAGCTAAAGCCCCTGGTCATAGCTCTCGGTCAAATGATAAGGAAAACACATAGGGAGCTAAGCGCTGAGGGAGATAAGGATATCAGGCAATGAAATATCGTAACATTTCAATTGTGAAAGTTATGTTACTGAGGGGGTTCGATATACTACCAAGCCATGGTCACAACTCTCAGTTCTATGAGAAATTAGCTGCTAAAGGAGCCGAAGGCAAAGGGTGCCAAGGATATCAGGGAGTGTAATATCGTAATGGTACACCTTTGTAAGTTACGATATGGTGTGTTCTAATGAGGTAGTACATCGAATTTAAAAGGATGTATGGGTCATGAAGAATTGAATTTTGGATCAGTGGATTTGATTGTTGAAATGGGCTAAACCTGCAGAAGACTCTAAAACAAGGAATCGAGGACATCATTTTATAGAGACGATAGTGTGAAGGAAGCAATTTCCTTCTTCGCGTGCATGTCTAGGAGAGTTAAATGAAGTTCAGAGTAGCCATCCCTGAGGAATATCAAGCTCTAATTGACAAATAAATAAGAATGGTTCTCTCGAAGGAGTGTGCATGTCATATGAGAATTAATTTCTCAGAATGGAGACTTGCGTAATTGATCAGTAAAAATCTCCAAGGTTTATCTGTGTTTAATACCATGATATGGGTAATCAAAGAACACACAACAACAATAGGGGAAGCCATGTCGAAGTATGCTTGGTGAGTACGGTTACATGTAGCAAAGACTTATTTGTGCAGTGCGCATACGTGAAACAAAAAACCATTATTTGCAATAAAGGGATTATGGGAGTTGAGCGCACCATCGATGAGTTGAGGAGTGAGAGCAATGTGTAGAGACAAAGAGGTCTAAGCACAGAGAGCACAATGAATGATTCTGCAGTAAGCACAACCGTGTGATATAAGGAGAACAATGAGAGAAATTTTGAAGTGCAGGAAGCACATGATTGTTGTAAAAAGAATAGTGTGAGCTGAACAAAGGCATTGTAGCTAAGATGCCTGTGAGAAAGGAGGCAGCTTGGTGAGGAGATATTTTTGTGAGAAGCAAGTAAAGAAAAACTACATGAGAACACAAAGGATAGAGAACAAAACCAACCATTCTGGTATTTTTCATGTAATATGTATGCTTCTATTTTAAGTTTGAAAATTGTATGAAATAGTATAACAGTGGCAAGAGCATGCTAGAGTCTGCACTCAGAAGAGGTTGGTGCCTCTTGGAAATTGGTGCTTGCTAACAAAAGTGGGTTGGTTCCTCCTATGAGTGGGTGCTCACAAACTAACAAATGTAATTAAGTAGGTTCTTAATTTACATCATAAACAAACAACAAAATTGGTGGTTTTTTCCCTCTGGGTTTCCACATGAAAAACACTATGTCAAATGTGTGTGTTGCTCATGTGATTGTTGTATGAACATGTATGTTTGAAATTTTTGTTCACTCCCTTTATGAATGAATTCTCTCACAAGTAATAGAATATAAAAAGGGACTATAAGAATAATAGAAAAATAAAATAATCTCACAATTATTGATTCACCCCCCTCTCAACAATTCCTTATTCCCACATACAACTATTCATTTTCCCATTATCTATGTAGATACATTGATACCAAAAGTAAAATTTCCTATTTTGTATTAATTCAAAGATAATTTTTTTTTTTCTCTTATTATATGCTTGGAACATCAGTGGTCAATGTGCAATTAGTTTCCTTGATTTTGAGCATATAGTCAAAATTCACACTCTTCTACATCCTTAGGCTTCTTTATCCATGCCTTTGTGAACTTTTCTTCCCTATCTTGCCTATAAGGCCATTCCATCTTGCTCCAACTCTTACTTCCTTATGTCCAAAGGTATTACATACCTAGCATTCAATTTCATGAAAGAGAGGAGAAACTACATTGTTCTTACCAACATTATTAACATGAGGATATTTTGACATAGGCATTAAGAAATGACTAGATCTAACATTTAGATGTCTAATATACCTATAGGCTCTACAATTTACATTTTTATTACCAAATTTATGACATGAAAAATAACATCCATAAAAGAGACTTGGGTACCTTGGTGTGAAAATTCTTCTTGATGGGATTACTCTACGAGACTTGTTTTGTTTCTTATCTTGAGAAGGTTTAGGATTATTTTTCTTACCTACTCCATTGTTATTTGTGAAGGTGATCTAATTTTTATTTATTTATGTTGGCTTGTTGGGGCCTGACCCAGGTTCAGAAGTGTTTTAGCCAAACAAATCCTGAAACTATCGGCCCTTTTGGCAAAAGTCTGTGGAGCGTGGACTGAGGTCTCACCCGAGGTAGTAAGGGAGGGTGCTGGAACCAGGTTTCTGCACCCTAGGGATGTCTTGATGAGGTCTGCGAAGTTCACAAGCCAATCCTACGTGCTCGCGTTGCCCCGTGCAATTCTCTGACCTTCGTGTAGTTTTGGTACTAAGTGCGATCAGGTGTTGTCTAGATTCTTTACCCTTACTATGTTATTATTATAGATCTGACTTAATTTTGGTGGGCCCAGTCGTCTTAACAATCATTCAAATTCATAACAAGTGCACACAATCATAGAATGTAAAGAGATGCATGAACATATAACAAAAGCATAAACATACAGATCTATGAATAGATGCACAATATTTCAGAATCAACTTAGCTTTTACTAAAATTGTTTTCTGTTACAATCCCAACTCTGCCCTGTGCACTCAGCTGCAAGGGTCTACGAACACAGCTGCTGACTCTACTAGGCCTCTGTGCACTCAGCTGCAGAGCCTCTCTCTACTACTAGAACCCGAGACTCATAATTACAGACTCAGAGCGAATATCGCACTCAAAAACCCATATCACTTAAGATCAATACTTAGCCAAAAAATTCTTCCTACACTTAGAGCATCACTCTATTTATACATTCCCATGGTCCGTAGACCATGGGTAGACTGACACATCTTATATTAAATTACAATCTTTTTAGGGCGAACTACCCTAGACTCTCGCACTCCGCGCCCGCATTTTGTGGGGTCTTTAAATTGCATTGACCCAAAACCAGGCTTTAAGTCCCAAAAACTCACTATGGGGGATCCACTAACCAACAGGCCCCCAACACAATCATCGTGACTCATCCCAAGTCACTTGGCTGATACGGTGATCTTTGCTCGGATGCCATCCAACAACTTCTGTGCTTCACTGACGTCTGCTACACATTCCGCTGTATCAATTGTACACGACTTTCTGATGCATTATTGTCAGAGGCATGCTCTTTCCTTAGCACATATGTATCTTGCATCTGGGCCAACCTCCCCTCGATCATGGTGGTGACCGTGAATGCTTCTTTGAGCCAAGTCTGGATGCGTGCTTTAAGCCTTGCTTCTTTCTGTCATGCGACATCCACATGTTCCTTCAGAGCCTAAACCTCCCTCATCTTGGCCAATCGCTGAGTGCGGGCGACTATCTTCGCGGTCCCCCGAACATTATCATAGGCCTGCTGCAACTCCCGCACATCTGCCTCTAATTTTTGTAGCGTTGGGTCCTCCTGCAGTGAAGTGAGCGTGAAAAGGGACTGATCCAACAATCCCGTGTAGTCCTGTACAACATGGTCTATCACCCCCAACGTCGATTGAATGGCGGGGTGGCACTGCTCTCTGACTTCCAGGGGTGTAGAGGGTTGCACCTTTAGCCTCAGCTCCGTGATCTGCAAGTTCAACTCCAACTAAACTTTCACAACTTCCTCCTGGGTCTTTCAGATTGCAGCTGCTAAGTGGTGAATCTTGTTTACGGTGGGGAGTGCCGCCAAGACGGCCAAATCCGGTATGCTGTTACAGGCTTCCTCCACAGCCTGTTAAAATCCCTAGTTTTGTGTGACCAAGTTGTCGCATTGCAGACTGAGCTATTCTAAATTTACCTTTTGCTCGCTCAAGACTTGGAGAGTGAGGCCTTCCCTAGCACATGTAGAAATTTTGAATAATTTAACACATATTCAATAGATATTATCCTGATCATGTACTATTGCAGAATACATACAAAATACATAAGCTCCTCTACATTGATCATCAATATAGCAGCATCAATAACAATAAAACATCCAGAGCATTCACACATTAACACAGTATGTAACCCGGGGAAAGCATCTTGCTAAAAACCCCACACTATCTGTATATTAATGATTGAGACCATGTAACATTACAAAGTACAATTCTTATCACAAGCAATCCAGTACCAGCTCCACCTGTTACACACAATACAACTCAGATCTGATCTCCAAATCTATTCCACTGCTTGCTTGCCTCTCCAGCTCAATACCTGCTCAAGAACTGATGAGAATGGTTTACCAAACTCGTATTTCACCTGCAAAGAATCACTCACACGATGTTGGACGTGAGCACAAGCTACAATTCTTGATATTGGCCAATTCATTGGCATACTCAATCCCTCTGATTGTGCAAATCATCATGCACAGATATAGTCACAACTGATAGCAATCTAATCCTCTAACACCTGTCTCTGCTGAAATGAACATGCACTGACATGCAACTGAGTTAACTGATGTATTCTATAGTTGCATTGTGAGTTAATAACTTGTGAATTTATTAATAACTAATTCACCCAACTCATCTCTAGTCTATTTTCCAGTTAGACTAAATACAACCAGTTTAACAAAGCTAAATTGAACACAACTCCATCAACTGCACCTCCAGTCCACTAAACTCAACTCACTTGAGTCCTAACTGAAGTCCTGCATGCAAATATTAGTCATCCCATAGGTAACCACGTATTTCCTTCTGGGATCTGCATGTACCACATCCGTAGCTCATCCTGAAGTGCTCCAAGAGAATAAGATCAAGTTTATAGTCCAAATATTATTATGAGACAATAATATTTGACTTTTCTATTTTTGACAGCCAGTCTAAAAATAGACTTTGATCACTCACACTGTGATCACTCACACTGTGGCCACCCACACTATGATCACTCATACTGTGGTCACCCACACTATGATCATCCCTGCTGGGATCAAAAATAGAACTTGCGCCATAATTTGCTTGCGGGCCCACTTAGTGAAGGCGACTCTTTTCACTAAGGTCCATCATCTTGTTGCAATCTCAACACTCCCTCTCGACAAGATATGGATTATCAGCAACCCCTATCCTGCCTCGGTGGTACTCGAATTTTCTCCTGGTGAGAGCCTTCGTCCAAATATCAGCATCCTGATCCTCCGTTGGAATGTAAGAAAGCAACATGATCCTCGGCTGCACACAATCTTTGATATGATGGTACCTGATGTCATCCGTTGAGCTCCCTGCCCAATCTGCATCCTCCTGTATGTACCAAGATCCATATCTCGATGTGCCTCTCAAGTAGCGCAATACATGCTTGCCTGCCTTCCAGAAGAGCTTGGTAGGCTTAACCATAGCTTGTGAAAGCTGGTTAACTGCATAGCATATATCAGGTCGTGTATTGACCAAATACATCAGCGACCCCACCAACTGTCGATAAACAGTGGCATCCACTTCTTCTCCCGAGGTGGCATCCTCCTTCCTCCAACCTCTAGGAAGAGGAGTATCAACAGGCTTGCAGCCATGCATGTTCAACTTCTCCAGTATCTTCCGAGCATACTTGCCCTGAGAAACAAATAGTCCACCACTGCGCTGCCATGTTTCCAATCCTAGGAAATAGTGAAGGAGGCCCAAGTCCTTCATCTCAAACTCTGTAGCAAGATCCTTCTTGCATGACAATATCAACAGCTCATCACCCGTTAGAATCAAATCATCAACATACAGTACAATGATAAGCAACTTACCATCCACCACAATCTGGTATAGGTTAGGATCCGCCTCACTCTTGGAGAATCCAAGTCCTGTGAAATAGCTGTCTATCCGTGTGTACCAAGCACGTGATGCTTGCTTCAACCCATACAGTGCTCTCTTGAGCTTGCACACATACAACTCGCTGCTAAAGACCTCAAAGCCTTCGGGTTGCTCAATGTACACCTCCTCCTCAATGACTCCATTAAGGAACGCAGTCTTCACATCCATATGATGATGTGCCATCCCATCTACGTTGAGAGAGAAAGAATCGTCTGTATGGAATAATACCTTGCGACAGGTGCAAAGGTCTCCTCATAATCGATCCCCTCTATCTGTGAAAAGCCTCGGGAAAAAAATCTTGCCTTGTACTTCTCCACACTCCCATCAGCTGCCTGCTTGACCTTGTAGATCCATCTTGAACCCACCACTGATTTCCCTTCTGGTCTAGAAACAATCTCCCATGCACTGTTTTTGACAATAGAATCATACTCTTCCACCATGGCGTCTACCTATGCGGGATCCTCCATAGCTTCCTCGAAAGAGGATGGCTCAGTCACAACACACTTGCTCATCAGAGCCATGTATCCATTGTACCGATCAGGTGACTGTCTCTGCCTACATTAGGCTGTAGGTGGTCCTACAACTTTCTCTGCATCTTGAGCCAGTCGCTCAGCTTTTGTCAAGTGCTTTTGCCCTCTGATGGTTGGCGCTGCATGAGTGGTCTCTTCCACTCCATGAACCTCATCCTGTGGCTGATCCACGTCCTGAAGCTCATCCTTAGGAACTAATAGCTCCTCATCTGCATGCAAGTGTAGCTCCCTCTCAAGCGAACACTTCATGGATTTCTCCTCCTGAAATTTTATATCACGTCGCACGACAGTTTTACCACTGTCTGGAAAATACACACGATAGTTGTGGGGCGTATCAGTGTACCCCACAAATAACAAAACCTCTGCGGTCGGCTCCAACTTCTTTCTGGCATCCTTCGTCACATGCATGTAAACGTTAGCACCAAAAATCCTCAAATGAGAAAGATCAGGCTTCTTACCAGAATAAGTCTCCTCGGGTGTACTCATGCCAAGTATCCTATGAGGACAACGGTTCTGCACATAAACTGTTGTATTGCATGCTTCCGCCCATAAGTGAAGGGGTAGGCCCTGATCATGCGACATTGCCTGTGCAGCACCCACAATCGTTCTGTTCTTCCGCTCAGCTACCCCGTCTATTGTGGGTTATGGGGAGCTATGAGCTCTCTACGAATCCCTTCTGCCTTGCAGAAATCCTTGAACTCATCCGAGATGTATTCACCACCATTATTGATGCTAAGAGCCTTCACCTTCTTCCCTGACTCCTTCTCGACCAGTGCTTTGAATTCACAGAACTTTGAATATGTCTCACTCTTCTTCTGCATGAAGAAGATCCAGCACTTACGAGAGAAATCATCAACAAAAATCACATAATACCTGTGTTTTGCTGTCGAAGCAACTGAGAAAGGTCCACACACATCTGTGTGAATTCTCTCAAGGATCATCGTGGCACGACTATCCTTCTCGTGAAAGGTGGCTTTCACAAACTTCCCCAAAGTACACCCCTTGCACTGATCTGACTGTGCAAGTGTGCCCTTAGGAAGCCCTGTAGTGATCTGCTGCAGTATCTTCAAGGCTCCATGGTGAAGGTGACCCAATCTCCTGTGCCACAACTCGCCATCATCCCGGCTCACCAATCCTTCTGCCTTGCCCGCCATTGCTGCGCATCCATATACATGCAACTGATAAAGGTTCCTCACTCGAACCCCTATCTTCCGGGTCTCACCAGTTGTCTTGCCGCACAGGAAAGCCTTTCCCTCGCTGAAAACAACATCATACCCCTTGTCTTCTAACATCGCCACTGAGATAAGATTCTTCTTCAATCCTGGAACATGCATGACTTCCTTCAATACGAAGGGTTTACCAGACTCCCTCTCAAAGGAAATGGTACCGATACCGGTCACACTGTATCTACCATCGTCGCCCATCTCGATGTGCACTCCAAGATCTTTGTCCTCCAGATCAGAGAACAAATCTCTATCTCCCGTCATGTGAAAAGACACACCACTGTCCAAGAACCACACCGATCCCATCACACATGAAACCAAGCATGCGATCAATGAAAAATCAAGCTCAAACTGTGAGGCTAGAGCCTCTCCTGCTGAAGATTTAGCAGCCTTCTTGTTCTTCTTCTTCTGCGGACAATTAGTGGCATAGTGTCCGTGCTGGTGACAGTGAAAACACTTCACCTTGGACATATCCTGCGTCTTGCCTTTCGCCCCAGACTGAGAAGCTTTCTTGCTCTTCCCTTTCTTTGCTTTGGCAGCCAAAGCACAATTCTCTTCATCAGCTCCCTTTGACGAAGATCCATCCCTAGTACTCAGCCTGATCTCCTCCTACACAAGATCTGACCATAGTCTTTCCCATCTTGGCAATTTCTCCCGAGCATTGATAGAGTCCTGATAGGAATGCCAACTCTTTGGAAGACCAAGGAGAGCCAAGCTCACCAAGTCCTCATCATCGACAGTAACCCCCACACTTCCCAGCTCATCTCGACACTGAGTGAACTTCGTGAGATACTTGGGTATACTGTCACCCTTCTCGCATTTGATGTTTCTGAGTTTATCTTTGAGCGCCAGCTTCCTCTGATCGCTCTTTCTTTGGAATAACTCTGTTAATTATTTCCACATCAAATATGGAGTAGCCTTTCCATGGAGGCTGGACACAATGTGATCCTTCATGCCCTCCAACAGAATCCTTCGACATTTTGCGGTCTTCTTTTGCCAAACTTCCGCCTCAGCAGCATCAATAGGCTTTGGGATATCCGTATCTATGAACTCCTTCAGCCCGTTATCATCCAATACTGCCTCCATCCTGTCCTTCCATGCAATATAGTTTGAGCTGCCCTCAAGGGCATACTCCAATCACAATCCGTTGAAAGACACTGCTGCGTTGTCACCAAGAAAACACTGCTGCAAATTCGAATTCCACCAGCAACCAACTCAACCACCTCGGATCTAAGATTCGTGAGAACACAATATTTTTCGTACAGAGATTGACTGTATGGGAATTCACCGGATATCTCACCTTCCAAAGGAAGGATGAATCCAGAGGCTACCTGGCCCGATTACAGACTCTGCTTGAAGAAATAGAATGTAAACACTACCTGAATAGTAGATCTTATGATCAACAGCTCTGATACCATGTAGAAACTTTTTCTACAATTATCTAGCTTGCTCTGATACCATGTAGAAATTTTGAATAATTTAACACATATTCAACAGAGATTATCCTAATCATGTACTATTGCGGAATACATACACAATACATAAGCTCCTCTACGTTGATCATCAATATAGCAGCATCAATAACAATAAAACATCAAGAGCATTCACACATTAACACAGTATGTAACCCGGGGAAAGCATATCGCTAAAAACCCCACACTATCTGTATATTAATGATTGAGACCATGTAACATTACAAAGTACAATGCTTATCACAAGCAATCTAGTACCAGCTCCACCTGTTACACACAATACAGCTCAGATCTGATCTCCAAATCTATTCCACTGCTTGCTTGCCTCTCCAGCTCAATACCTGCTCAAGAACTGATGAGAATGGTTTACCAAACTCATATTTCACCTGCAAAGAATCACTCACACTATGTTGGACGTGAGCACAAGCTACAATTCTTGATATTGGCCAATTCATTGGCATACTCAATCCCTCTGATTGTGCAAATCATCATGCATAGCTATAGTCACAACTGATAGCAATCTGATCCTCTAACACCTATCCCTGCTGAACTGAACATGCACTGACATGCAAATGAGTTAACTGATGTATTCTATAGTTTCATTATGAGTTAATAACTTGTGAATTAATTAATAACTAATTCTCCCAACTCATCTCTAGTCTATTTGCCAGTTAGACTAAATACAACCAGTTTAACAAAGCTAAACTGAACACAACTCCATCAACTGCACCTCCAGTCCACTAAACTCAACTCACTTGAGTTCTAACTGAAGTCCTGCATGCAAATATGGGATCTGCATGTACCACATTCGTAGCTCATCCTGAAGTGCTCCAAGAGAATAAGATCAAGTTTATAGTCCAAATATTATTATGAGACAATAATATTTGACTTTTCTATTTTTGACAGCCAGTCTAAAAATAGACTTTGATCACTCACACTGTGATCACTCACACTGTGGTCACCCACACTGTGATCACTCATACTGTGGTCACCCACACTGTGATCATCCCTGCTGGGATCAAAAATAGAACTTGCGCCATAATTTCCCTGCGGGCCCACTTAGTGAAGGCAACTCTTTTCACTAAGCTCCATCATCTTGTTGCAATCTCAACAGCGCAAAGCTCAGCAATTACCCCATCCTGCAGCTGGTATAGGTTTTCTCTAGAAAGGGCGACCAAATTCAATCCCCAGCCCCTCATGTCACCCTCGGCTTCTGTTAGGACTGTGCCTTCTGGTAGCACAAAGGTGTTCATTGTGTGGGCTTGAAACATCTATTTAGCTTCAGATGCACCCTCTCCAAGGTGCAGCGTCATCATTCCTGGGTGTCGCACTTGTATGCCTGCAACTGTGCTCTGAGCGCCCCCAACACAGTTGTTTTCTCTGTCATTAATTTTGCAAGAGCATCCTTAGTGACATCGTGAACTAGTTCGCCACTGTCAAGAAGGTCTCCCTCAGAGGGCTTTGTTGCTCTTGTCTTTTTCCGTGTGGTAGTCTTCTCCTGGATGCGTGGTCTCTTGAGTTGGTTCGATTTTGGTGTAGGGTCCATGCATTCCTCTGTCTCAACCTCCCCCCGTATGTCCTACTCCATGGACATTTCCCTACCTTCCTCAGTCTCTTCGGTGGTCACGGTTGTGATTTGTGCCATCTGCACTGTTGTTGTGGCCTCAGTCGCCTTCCGCTGCGCGGCCGCCTCCTATTCCTCACACTTTCTCTTTGCCAACTTCACTATGCACAGCTTGGCTTCCTTCATCCACTATTGTGCTGCAATCTTTTCTAGTTCTACCAAGTTCAAAGTGCGCCACTCCGGAGATCATGCCGCCATTATAGCGAACATTTCATCATCCATTGCAATGAGCAGAAGCTTCACCTATGTTCGGGTTGGATCCTTTCGTGTCCGAATATAAAAACTATGCATATCTTCCTTGAATTCGGCCACGCTTTGCAAACTGTTGTATACTTTCAGGGACAAGTGTAGCCTACGGTTGATCCATGTTCAGATGCTTGCCTCCATGAACACCCAAAACACCTTGATCTCACGAAACCTCGTCGCGTCTTTTTCACCCAAAGCGAGGTGTACCTCGCTGCTTCGAGTAGGTTCCTTTCAATGGTGGGAGACTGCCTATCCTCCGGCAGCTCCCCTACAACCAATAGGATGGATAAGAGCAACCACACGTAGTGGAAGGTCTTACCCTCCTCCTGGGCCTCCCTACAATTTGTCAAAAATTAATCGCAGAGAAACTGTGCCCAGTTCAACTTGACCCCCTCTGCACACTACTCCGCCAATGCAATTACAGATGCTGGCACCTCGTCTGCGTGGCATTTCCTCATGAGCTTACTAGCTAGCAGCTGGTTGGCAATGAGCACCCCTCGGTCCTTGATGCTTGCTATTACATACCCTCGCTTCCTCTTCTCCAGCTTGTACTTGGCCTTCATAGCTTTTGCGAGGCCCAAGTCGCTGCTCTTTCCTGCTATGGCTGCAGTATTGTTTCCTTTGATGGGTAGCCAAGAAATCCAGTGAATTAAGTCAGCCGTGATGGGAATCAACTCCTCCAGCAAGAGATACCCATCATGTAGTAGACAAAGTAGCTGCGAGATGATAAAAATTGTGATGGGCGCCGTGGTGGTAGTGGGGTATCCACCACAGATAGAGTAACCCAACCTTCTCCACACTACGTAACCATTTCTGTTGCAGTAATTTCTCCATGGGAAACTCTGGGAACTTCTCACTGTCTACGAGGTCCCAGTCTTGGAACATTATATTCGGTACCAATCCTAGTGGCGGACTGTCAAACCTTATTTCATCCGGAAGAATCGGGGTCTGGAGTGCATTCTTCATGGGCTCGAGGTCCTTCGGTATCTTGGCTATCCCTTTCGACAGGGGCATGTAGGGGGTAACTTTATCATTGAAGGTACTTGGGAAACATTTTCCACCTCATCATCCTATGCTTCAATTTGAGCGATCAGGTCTTGCAAATCTTCCTCCTCCTCCTTGGTTTCAATGGTGACAGCTTTGCCCTTCTCTGCTATTGACAATTTACTGAATCGTGGGTTCCATGGTGATACCTGGACTGGCTCCATTATCTGCTTTTCTTTCTATGTTCGTGGTGTGTGTGAGGACTCTGGAACCTCTGGTGTAGCTGGCCCCTCTCCAGGCTCCTCCTGGGTCACATGGTGCTCTGGGGTACTCTCCACGAATCTCACTCTGGTTCTTGGAGCTGTCATCGTTTCTATACTGGATTGGTTCGGTCAAATACATATGGGTGGCAAGGTAGCTTAGTGCTCGATGCTCCGTACTGGTTCAAATCTCAAATAACCAAGTCTTGCCTCGAGGCTACCCCAAGGGTTTTTATAATAACGTTTGAATTTGAATGCGACCATTCCCTCCACTTCTGGGTCATTAATACCTTCTTGCTGGTAGATGATCCCGAATCTAGCTCTTAATTATTGTCTTAATGGCCCGCTGCTCGCTCCTTTTTACCTTAAATTGGACCTCTTGTCATGAACAGTGACATCAACGGTCACCTCCCATCCTACCCGCGCAGCAGTGCAACCCCTTGCGCATGACCATGACCCCTGTGACATACTGGCCCTGCGTGGAACCTCCTTCCCACACAACTCTCCTTCATAATCGTTTATAGTCCTGCACCTTCTTTTAACTGCTTGGAACACTGAGACTGTACTTCCTACAGATAGTCAGGTGGTCGCACCGCCAGTGTGAGGCTTCACCTTTCCTGCTAGCCCGAGTCGTGGACACCCCTCAAATACCCTTGCGTCGCGTTCTTCTTTGTATAGTATGTTCCCTTATTTAGTAAGATGTGGTTGTAGCCATGGTAGTAGGGTCACAACTCCTTCTAATGCAGTAGTAGGGTTGGTTAGACTTGGTCTCATCATGCTTAGTTTCTCTTGGCCGGCTTGCACGACCTCGATTTCTAGTTCGTTGATTTCTTCGTCCAATGTCACACTTTTCTTCCTCAGTCAGGCCCAATCTTCGTTGAGTTCGTGAAGCTTCAAACTCCCTTGCCAAATGGCTTCCCGTAACTGCATAATTCCTGTACCCAGATCCTCACATCCTGTCCTAACTCTGGGAGCTGCAATCTAGCGATTCTCCTCTGTTCTCCTGGATTCGTCTCTTCCTGTTAGTGTAGGGGTCATTTTCGCGCTCCGATTTCTGCTTGTGGTCCTATAAGCCCATCGAACTACAGGTACGCGCAAGTCCCAGTGAGTTCGTCCCATCTGGTAAACTCTATTCATGATTTCACATAGTCTTGCAAAGGCTCCGACGTGGAATTTTTGTAGCATGCATCGCGTTCCCTGTGTTGGGTTCTGATTTTCAATCCTTAGTCTAGGGTATTCTTGCAAATGGCTTCGTCGACATAGGTGAGCGCACAAACTGCTTCATCCTGGCTGCCAATCTCGCCTATGACGCTAGGGACTTCCACACCATAAGTGCATCCATCTTCTATATTCACACCAGTTCCCCATAGTCTTCTGAGGTGTATTCCCCCATCATGCAGGTGTCACGCGCAATGCCCATTCTAGTGCACCGTACCATTGTTGTTCCGGTACTGCACTTTTAAATTTGTCTAAGGATTCCTCCACTCTTGTTACCCCATCATTTATTGGCAGTTCCCTTGCTTCGGTCATCATGCGCCGTAGTGATCTAATCATCATGTTGTAATTTAACATTGTTACTTTGTGTAACCAGTTCTGCCAGCGTTTTATTTCTTCATATGAGTCTGAAGTTCAGGAACTGTTGCGCTGCCATGAGATTCTCCAATCTACTATTGGGTTTATCCGATCCTGATCTTGCACCGTTATCTGGTAAATACAATCCAGCTCATCGTCACACACTAGTTTAGTGTAGCGCTCTCCTTTGGCTGGGTCTAGTGGAATTATTATGCGTAGAGACTTTTTCTCGAATACCATCTTCTACTTCTTCAGGTCGAGGACTCCATTCATATCAGTGGTCCAATTTATTCCTAGCAACGAGGGATACAAATTGTTGTCATCAACAATCTTTATCACTTCAAAGTCCATTTGTGTGCTCGCGCCTTTGATATCCATTGTTACCCCTTGCAACCTTCCGACGGGCAAGATATTTTGTTGGTTCACCATCCATAATTGAATTGGGAACCACTGTAATGCGGGCCTGGCCATGCGTTCCCATGTCTACTTTGGTAACACATTCGTGTCTGAACCCAACTCTAGGATTCTATGAACCATTTCATACTCATCAATTTCTGCCATCAATCTCATTTCCCTCCTAGTGCACAATGCATGCTTTCCCAGTTTCTGAACTACACGTGGTTCACCCGACCCTACGCTACTAGTTATCAACTCCTGTAGTCCTTTAATCACCTTATTATCACGCAACAATTTCATGCATGTCTCTAAAAAGGTAGTAAGCATAGAAGGATCCATTCCTGTCTCTAGTTGACCCTTACTACCTAAAGTAGAGGCCTCTGTGAAGCTCTTCTTAGCTTCCATAAATGTCTCCTTTGCGTGTTCCAAGTCAAATTCAGGTTCCTTTGTAGGAGCCTTGCGAACCCATGTTTCTTCCTCGGGCTGCTTCCCCTTATCTTCCCCTGTGGTCGCGCCGCTTTTGAGCACCATGTTCACGTTGGGGTATTCTTCGCGTGGTTCAAACCTCATCATTTGGATATTCAGAGTCAGAGTAGGTTGTACTACCCCTTTCTCATGCATCTGTGCGATCAACGTTGGACAATCTACTGCTTCATGATTGAATTGAGCACATTATGAATAAGATAGTCTCATTGGATTGGTACAATCGCGAGCGTAGTGCCCTGGTCCTCAGCAATTATAATATATTATCTGTCCGTGGCCTCTTCTTTGCCCCATTCCTCCTCTTCCTCAACCTCGCCCTTGAAATCCACCACACGCCATCCTCGTGGCTGGGTCAAGGCCTCATGTTTCCATCTACATTCTATATGCTGGGGTCCATTCCACCATTAACTCATAGCTGCGACAAGTACACTCGTCGTGGCCCACTGATCTACAAAAATTGCAAAAAAGTTGCTGGGGAGTCTGTCTATACTTCTGCAGCAAATGACAGTTGTCCATTGTGTGCTTTCGTCCCACCTGACAGATCGTGTACCAAATTGCAGGTGCCATACTTGGCCCTGCCGTTGCCTCTGGTCTCAACAACATTGGTCCCCCTCCTACCAAGTAATTCACGAATACTGGACAGTGATCCTTATTGTGTCCCTGGCCTTTACATTTTATGCACCACACTTCTTCACTCGCCTCCAGCTAGGGTGCCCTATCCTGCTTCAAACTCTACATTTCCAAGCACAGGTTCTATAGTTGTGCGTCGACTTATTAGACTCCCAACCTCGGATCCTGTATCGGTGTTTCATGCAACCTCATCGCCATTTCCAATGCTTCAGCCTGGGTTGAAAGCTTCTATTGTGACAACACCATCCTTAGGTGTGGTGTCAAAGATGCCACAAACCATGCGCGGTACTGCGCATCCATTAGCATCATATTGGCCTCACAGATCGTACTCTTCAGTCTCTGACCCAGATCCCACGGGGTCTCGCCTGGAAGCATCACAATCTCTTTAAATCTGATGATTGATTGTGTCTCTGATTTCGGTCGTCTAAATTCTCTGTTTAGCACATTGTGGATCTCCGCTATTCTTGCATTTGGGTGATCATTCGAGTGCTTGATATACCATGTTAGTGTGCAAGCCTGCAACACACTCACCAATGTGGCCTTCTTAATGTTGTCATCTGTGACTCCTTGTGCTTCCCACACTACTCTTACGACGAACCAGAACTAGTTCGGATCCTTATTCCCTATTGCTTTGAATATGGGCAGCTTGATCACGCTTGCCATGCTGAACTACAGGTTTGGTGGAGGTGGGGTGGTTGAAGATGGAGGTGAAGTAGGTGAAGTGGGTGATGGCGTAAGTGGAGGTGATAACTATGGAATGCACTACCTTATCAAACTAACCGAACTTATCGGGGAAATCTGAGCACGCTCTTCCTTGCTCCCTCACGGAGGTGAAATTAAAGGACTGTTTCCTAACCCTTCGATCCCTTTGTAGATCTTTCCGCTCCGCATCATTTCAATCATTAATGTATTCGCATAACCTGCTTTTCACATAAAAACATCTTAATCTAGGTATTCAGGGATTTGATGTACCTAGCTCGCGGTCCCTTGAGAAAACATCGTTCTGCTTCGCTATAGCTCACGGTTGTGTCTATCGCCAACTCAGTGATAAACCCCCCTATTATCCGGTCGATCCAATGGTCCACGGCCCACGCGATCTTATCTTCTAATGCTTCCAGTCTGCGCACTAATTCCGGAGTACACACTATTGGTTGATCGAGCTTGTACCTTCCCTGGCTGTCTGCTAACCTTACGATCCAATCATACCGCGAAGAAGATCTCGTGGATTTCCGTATATATGTAGTGATCTAGCCACCTCTTCTCGGATATCTGTGGAGTTCTATTTTCCTGTGTCACAAACTGGTGAAGCTTTTGATCCAACTAATATTCAATTTCCTTCTTCATATGGTTCCAGTGTTTCAACATCAAAAATCCCTTAGGTAGATCCCAGTCCCAGCAACGGAACCATTTGTTGGCTTGTTGGGGCCTGACCTAGGTTCAAAAGTGTTTTAGCTAAACAAATCTCAAAACTACCGACCCTTTCGGCAATAGTCCATGGAGCGTGGACTGAGGTCTCACCCGAAGTAGTAAGGGAGGGTGCTGGAACTAGGTTTCCACACCCTAGGGATGTCTTCATGAGGTCTTAGAAGTTCGCAACCCAATCTTGCGCGCTCGCGCTGCCCCGTGCAATCGTCTGACCTTCGCGTAGTTTTGGTACAGAGCGCGACAAGGTGCTATCTATATTTTTTACCCCTACTGTGTTATTATTATAGATCTAACTTAATTTTGTGGGCCCAGTAGTCTTCACAATCATTCACATTCATAACAAGTTCGCGCAATCATAGAATGTAAAGAGATGCATGAACATATAACAGAAGCATAAACATACAGATCTATGAATAGATGCACAATATTTCAGAATCAACTTAGCTTTTATTAAACTTTTGTTCTGTTACAATCCTACCTCCGCCCTGCGCACTCAGCTACGGGGGTCCACGCACATAGCTGTGGACTCTTCCAGTCCTCTGCACACTCAGCTACAGAGCCTCTCTCTACTACTACGACCTAAGACTCGGACTTACAGACTCAGAGTGAATATCGCACTCATAAACCCATATCACTTAACATCAACACTTAACCAAAAATTGCTTTCTACACTTAGAGCCTTGCTCTATTTATACATTCCCATGGTCCACGGACCATGGGTAGGCCGACACATCTTATATTAAATTACAATATTTTTAGGGTGGACTACCCTAGACTCTCGCGCTCCGCGCCCGCATTTTGCAGGGTATTTACATTACATTGACCCAAAACTAGGCTTTAAGCCCCAAAAATCCACTATGGGGGGATCCGCTGCCCAACAATTTATTTATTTATTTATTATTTATTATTTATTATTTATTTATTTATTTATTATTTATTTATTATTATTATTATTATTATTATTTTTTATTTTTATTTTTTTTATTTTTTTATTTTTTTATTTTTTTTTACTTATGACACAATTCCTTGCTTTGCTTGGTTAGGTTAGGTTCTTGGTCCATTTATCACATTAGAGTATCTCTCGAGTTCCTCTATTTTAGATGTATTAGAACTCAATTCTCGTTTGAATTTTTCTTGATCTTATTTGTAGCCCAAATATATCTTTGATACTGAATTTTTGCATGATTTATCTTAACATCACCTTCATAGATGTTGAGAAGCTTGTCCCATGTGGCTTTTTTGAATCACACCACATTACCTTGAAAGTTTCTTACTCTGCAAGACCACACTGAATAACATTCATAGCTTTTGCATTCTTTTGATTATTATTCCTGCCAAGTTCATCAATTGGGGGAGTTGGATGAGTTTGGTAACCATCTACAATAATTTTCCAAATATATGTACCAATAGACATTAGGTGGGTCCTCATCTAGATCTTTTCAGAAGATATAATTATTTCCATTGAATAGAGGAGGCTTGTTTGAGGAACTTTCTTAGCTGGCCATTTTCTTGTAGGATCTTCCTCCAATCTGTTAGACCATCTTTGAAGGAAAATAATCTTATATTATACAATTTTTAACAATATCTAAAATATTTGATCTATTTCTAATAAACCATACATAAAAACCATCAAAAATGCACACACATAGATCAAGAGACTTAGATTTTTATGTGGAAGCCCATATAGGAGAAAACCACTGAAAAATTTATTTTTTGTTTATGAACAAAGGAACCAAACTTTTGTTGCATTAATTTGTTTTAGCTAACCAGAAGAAGACACCCATCCCCTGATTTACGAACATCAACTTGAAGGAGACAAAAATCCCCTGATTTACAAGCACAAACATGGACAAGACTAATCCCCTCACCATTTATATTTTAAATTTGAATATTTGTTGATCTAATCAACTATTTTTTCAAGTACATTCAATATTTTCCTTGTGTACACATTTCACTTCTAATTTGGTCTTCTTCATCTCTAAGTTTAATATAACTCAACTTATTAGTCTACTGTAACCTTGATCTACATTCTGATATGTTATGGTCTTTATCCCTATAAAATCAAAAATTTCACAATGCTCTGATCTACAATTCAATCTATTCATGATTTCTCTACTCTAATTTTCTTATTCCCCTCCATATGGTCTACCATCACTCTATTTGTTTCATTGAATTTAGCAAATCTCTTCGAGAATCCACTCACCCTCACATATGCCCAATTTCAACAACAATTTGAATTGTTTAACTTTACCATGGTTATTAATCCATGGTATTAACCCATGGTAATGTGAATTAACTTGATCAATCTACTCTACTTGTGGATTAAACTACTCTATTTCTTTCTTTCCTCATGGTGTCAAGCTTATGTTTCTTGCTACTTGTATGTTGTAGTTCAAAGATATCTCTCTTCCATCCAACCCTATACGACTCACTCCCTTCACATATTCCCATGTGTGTGACCATGAGCCCATCGTTATAGTACCTTGGAATAGGGGGACCAATTTCACCCTTTACATCTCCTAGCGTGGCGATGATTAGCCCTAAAACGATACTCCTTAACCCTTCGTGACCTTGGTTTTTGACTATGTGCTTACATACTGGGTATCATATTGTTTTTGTATCTTTTTAGCTTTAGGATCTAACAAGTCAAACACCTGTGACAATGTGCTATTCTCTTTTCCTTTATGTAGAACTCTTACTTCTTGAACTTTGTCTCCACATCACATACTATTTGAACCCTTTATCTCTAAGTTCTAGACCATTAAGTTCCTGAGATCACATGTTATGACCTCAATCCCAACATATTTATTCAATACTATTTTAATTGCAAATTCCCTAGTATCAATACTTTAGCTCCAAGTTATAAAATATTAAGCATTTTTGACTTTTTACTATGATTCGCCCTTAACAAATGACTCCAATATGTTCCAGTTGCAAATGTCCTAATAGATAGAACTTTATGTGATAGAAATTTTTACCCTTGGCTGCAACTGCCATCAATTTCCATTGTCACATTGGAATACTATATAATAAAGGTTCTACATACCTAATCATGCTGCTACCCTAGCACTTTGGTGCTAAGGTATAGAGCCCATAAGGGATAAGGCCTTGGCCCTGTGATTTTGGCTTCAAATCTATATTTTATGACCTTTTTGGCCAAAACTATATACATAAAAACACCTTTCCAAACAAATTCCTAGCATAAGTCCCAAGAGCTCTAGGTATTCCATGTCAATCCAATCTGGACCAATCAATATGCACCACATGGTCCTTTTCCCATGTCAACCATGCCATGTCATATCATATACTAGCCTCGAAATTTATACAAAAATGGACTTTCGTGCTTTGATACCCTGGTATGGGACACAACATTGCTACATAACTTACCAAATCACCTAGAAATTGACCTACCATGTCATCTAATATGACCAATTAATGAATTCCATATACCTACCATATGTCACCTACTAAACATTTAGTTGACCATCCAAATCAACCAAAAATGAGTTCCACGTGTTACTCACAGTAACTGCCACATCATAAAATATGCTTCTTGTTGTCCATGTGGTGTGCCACATCATAAAATATGCTTCTTGTGGTCCATGTGGTGTGCCACATCATCTCAGTTATGTCATACTGGATGATGACCTGTCCTTTTTGATGTTTATGCTATATGCTTGGTTCCCAATATATTTAATCTCTCCTAATCTCTATCTCATATGTTTTGAATAATATAAACAATATTTAACACATAGTATAATCATGTATTGGCTTCATGGGGTGCAAACCTCTACTTTAACCACCACACATGTGTAAGAATGATATAAATCCATACCATCGGATTGAATTTTTCTTTGTTGTTAGATTCCTCGAGTGCATAAATGCACCATAACCTCCATGCATGTATGAGACCAATAGAGATTTGGGTTGTTTATCTTCTCAAGATCAATCGTCCTAAGAAAACCACCAAATTTCATCCCACTCCTTTTCTAACATGCCGTGAAAGCATCATTTTGTGATTTGGAAGAATATTGGTGGGGGAGGGGGGGTTCAGAGGTTGTTTCTAAAATTTACTAGGGGCTTGTCGATATGCTTATACTTATATCACATATCTTAGTGGTTTACCACCTAGGTAGCACTTCATACCCCACTTTTAATTAAGGGTTGAGAATGTTGGGATGCTCGAAGTGGACAAGAGCCTTTGATTTCATTCCTCTACCACACTATTCCTGAAGTTGTCTGCTTGGCCTTCTATTGCTTGAACCACCCTATTCAACCTTATGATGCATGAACTTTAGGAGCTCTTTTTATCTCAATGAAAACATTGCAGTTGACATAAATGACAACATATGTGAAACATTACATGGTTTTGGTTAATGATACTCATGTTTGGATTACATGTGAGTTTTAACATCAAACAAAATTTATATCTAAGTTTAATTGTTGGGTTTGAGCACCAAAATTTTCTAACAAAGGCCATGCTTACTAGAGCAACATGAATTAAAGTTGATAATTACAACTACCCAATGTATAAAAAATATCAGTTAAAATATAGAAAAGGTTAAGAATTATTTTATGTACATCTTATGCTCCAATTTATTTTTCTATAGACTAATAATAAAACCACTTTTCTCTTATGGGTTATTTACTAGTAATTTTTATATTTATGATGATTTCATTGGTGGTATTATGAGATAAGAATTTAGTTGTTTAGATGTGTGCATTGTTATATGTCGTATTTATTATTCTAACATAATAGGAATAAAAATGTGAGA
Source organism: Pinus tabuliformis (assembly GCA_031772625.1). NCBI lineage: Eukaryota > Viridiplantae > Streptophyta > Pinopsida > Pinales > Pinaceae > Pinus > Pinus tabuliformis. The sequence continues at coordinate 410,901,927 of CM062809.1, read as the reverse complement.
GAAAATATTACAACATGGAAAGAGAAACATTGTTTTACCCTAGGTCCACAAGGATTAGAATAGTTGAGATCGAGCTTAATATTAAGGCAATAATTTTGTGAAGGTCACTAGTTGAAGACCCTATTGGTAGAGCTAACTAAAAAGAAAATAAAACTTGACAACTATGCAGTGTAGCCGTCCTGATATGCAGTCCAAATCCTCCCTCAAGAACTAATGAAAAGTTAACTTGATCTGATGAGCTCAAAACCCTAATTTCTGGGTTAGCGCAATTGTGACACTGCCCACTCATGCTGATGGAAGGTTGCACCATATGAGCTTCGTGCTCCCAGCACGGATTTTGCCTGGATACTCGCACTGATCCATAAAAGCTAAGTTTCCCAAAGAGGAGGAGAAGCTTCGTGATCTAGAGGCTTCTAGAACGATGAGATGGATGATGTTCATTGTGGATGTGGTTGAATTCTCCCAATATTACCCTTTCATCTTATCCCTATCAGCTCCCTCCTTGAGATGAGTACCTTCCCCTATCTTTGGTGAGATCCTAACTCCCTCTCCATGCCTATATATTCATTCCCCTCTGTTCCCAAATGGTTGGTCTCTGATTTTTTGCACGCTTATGTTTTGATAGTGCCTACATGTTATTCACTTTGGCTTGGAGAAGGAGTGCTTGGAGAGCTTGAGCTTGGACTTGGAAATTTACTCAAGGAGAGATACTAACATCAAGGCCTGGGTTGTATGCTTCCTCTTTTGTTTATTAATATATAAAACTTCTGGTTCACTTTCCATAAATGCTTGTGTCAATGCTTCATTTATCTTAATGCTCCTTGATCTGTTAAGTGGACTGCATTTGATTATGCTTGTTGCACTTTTATGCTTTGTTGTGTCTTTGGAATCTTGTGTAGGTATCCAAATGTTGTGAGCAGCAAGGAATGAGCCTGAGGAGAATGTGATCAAGATCTTCAACAAAGGGTGCATTATAGCATCAGAGCGATGTAGGTCTCCTTCCTCTTCTCTCATTTCGATTGTAATTTAGGAAAGTTTCTTATAGATTATCTCATTTGTTGATAGACCCACTCATTGGTCTAGAGGGATAGTCTCTATCCATAGAGAAGATTTACCTAGAGAACATGTCCTCAAAAATCCAAATTGGGAAAAACTAACATCAATAGAACTATTAATATCATTGACCAAATCTGGCCAAGAGAGTTAAGTGGGCCTTTAACACTCACCACTAGAAACATTACAATGGAATATATCATGCCTATTTAAGGGTATGATTGCATCAAAATTGGGCTTCCAAATGTATGGGACCAAAGACTGTCATTTTTAACCTTAATACAATGATTTATTTACAAATTCAAGGTTAACTTAACATTCCCCATTTTAACATGAGTTGGGGTAATTTTCTAGGTCTTAGCTACCTTAATGTTTCTAAATAGGGTATTTTGGAATCCACCATGTTGTTCTTATCAGCTAGATATACCTCAATATTTTAGCATTGAGTTACTAATGGTATGCATGCCTAACCATGCCTTATAGTAATATTCCCATTTGTATGTAATTTGAAAACAAAATCAACCCTATTATGAAATAATACCCTTTCTATTACATTTAGGAATCCATGGCAATGCACTCACCATTACATTTCCTCCCTTTCTATAACTTTTCAACCTTAATACATTGATTTATTTATTGAGTCAAGGTTAACTTAACATTCCTAATTTAAACAAGAGTTGGCATAATTGTCTACATTTTACCTACCCCAAAGTTTATAACTAGCATATTTTGGAATCTACCATGCTCTCCTTATCGCCTAGGTATACCTCAATATTTTAGCATTGAGTTACCAAGGGTATGCATGCCTACCCATGTCTTATAGTCATATTGCCATTTTCATGTTTTTTTTTAAACACTATTATGAAATAAAATCCTTTTCTATTATAGTTAAGAATCCATTGTAATGCACTCATGATTCCATTTCTCCTATTGTTGTCACTTTTAGACCTTAATACAATGATTTATGTACTAAGTAAAGGTTAAAATAACATTCCCCATTTAAACATGAGTTAGGTTATTTTTCCATATCTTATCCCAATTAAATTTTATACGCATGGTATTTGGGAATCATTCATATTATCCTTATCAACTAGGTCTACCTTAATGTTTTAATATTGATTTACCAAGGGTATGCATGCTTATCCATATCTTATATTAATATGCCCATTTACATGTAATTTGAAAAAAAAGAAGATAATCAAATATATTATAAAATAATACCCTTTTCTATTACATTTAGGAATCCATGGTAATGCACTCAACATTCCATTTCTTCTTTTGCTACGATTTATCTTGCTATTAGTTGATAAAGGCTCATGATTTCCTTTTACAAACAATGATGTGAATAAACTTGTTATCAACTAAAAACTACTCATGTAAATGTACTAGTGACAATTGGAATTTTTCAAGAAATCAAGCAAAGAAAAGGTCCCTTGTGTTAGCCTCCTGCTGCAGCAGGTTAATCATCTTTCATGATCGACATTTTTACATGCCAAATATGTCGTTCTATGCATGCTGCAATGCTCCATATTTGCTACAGATGGCCAAAGAACTGTCCATAAAAGCGTGCTAGTCTAAATGCCACTGCTGTGTTCCAATTTTTGGTAAGCAATTCATTTTTAGTTTGAGGCAGTTTTTTCAGTTGGAGGATTTCAAGCGAGGCATGTCTAACTTCCCCTTCTTCCTCTTTTCCCAAATCTCTCACTAACTTCCCCTAAAAGAGGTCAAGATCTGCTTGATACCTCTTAGTTTCATCATTCTCCATATCATTTGCCTTGGTGAAGATCTGCTTCACTCAAGGAATGTACACACTTCTTCTATCAGTCATTTTCCCCCATTGATAGCCTAAGACATCATTCTTAGCGCTTTTTCTCATCATTGTCATATTAACTATTAACTTTACTATGTAGCTCCCTATTTATTTCCCCTTCCCCTACTAAAACTATGTATATTACTCCCCTATATACTTATCCCCTCCCCCTGGTTGAAAGATAACCATATACATCCTTGGGAATTGCTAAGTTTATCTGAAACTTAGCAAGAACCCTCATTGCCCCTCTCAAACACATCACATGCCTCCTTAATGCCTTTGGAATCCTTCCAAGGCATGAAAATTCCCAAAAAAACCATGCAAAAATCATTAAAAACCTTCAAAAAATGAGAAAATCCTTCCTTTTGGGCCATCGGACCCCTTCCGATGGCTCACAAACCATTCATAAGCATAAAGGCCACCCCTCCAAATTCATTTTTCTTTGCATTGTAATAAAATGCATGCTCCGAAGAGAAAAGGCTCTCTGTGGTCCCCCTCCGATGCGATATCGCTATCGGGAGGGGGCAGTGGCATATTATTAACATATATGGCAGCTCTTCGAAGGCAGGTGCCCTCCCTCCGACGCGATATCGCTGTTGGAGGTCGGGCGATCCCATACATATGCGTTGTTTGCATTGCGAAAGGCTCTGAAATGATGGACCCGACATAACAATAAAGCAGAGCTCAATGGTGTATCGGGTCCGCAAGCCCATTTTTTATAAAACCTCCGATATGAAGTCGCCGACGGGTCGGACCCGAAATAAAATAAAGAGGGCCTCAAAGCATTTCGGGTCCGCCCTTTGTTTCGCTGATCGCAAGTTTTATGTGGCTGCCCCCCGGTCCGCCCCGACGCCGATATTGCGATGAGATCTGGGTCGTTGGATCGGCCCGCGCCGGATCCAACGGCCAGGACTTAAAGTTGTCCGCAATGCCCGCCAAAGCCAATTTTTCATTAAAATTTCATGTTTTTGACACATTTTCTGTGTTATTTGGAAATGGGCCGTTTTCAAAGGTTTTTGTATGCAGTGACTGCGCCCGCCCAACAAAGAAGAAACAATGGTTTTTGCAGCAATTATCTAAGTCGCTCTGGCCCAAAAAACATTTCTAAAGGCATGATTCCTCCTCAGATGCCTCCAGAGCGCTGCTTCTCCATCAATTATGGAATTTTATCAGTTTAAAGGCATTTTTTGATCGGCCAAGTACCGATAGCAACTCCTAAGTTAGTAGACAGCGACAGAAGTCCTTTGGCTGAACAGCAGCTAGAAAGGGCCGATTAGATAGTTAAAGAGTATCAAAGAGAGAAAGTGGCCTGATTCAGTGTCAAAGTGTATCAGAGGAAGCGGCGAAGAGTATCAGATCAAAATATCAGTAGCCCGAAGCAGCAGAACATTAAAGAGGCCCCCATCAAAGTCAATAAAGCAGCTCAGAGCCATCAAAGCCCACCAGATCACAGTTATGAGCATTAAAGCCACTCTATAGCAGCAGAACCGCCTAGAGGGGCAATTCAAGCGTTTAAAGCCCAGATTTTGCAGAGACAGTGTACAAAGACACATATGAGCAGCGCAGCAAGTCCCAAGGCACAGTTATTGCAGAAGTGCCAGCGCATTGCTCAAAAGACCAATAATTTATTCATTCTTATGGCTGCAGTCCTTGCGCAGCTAGTAGATAGGCAGTCTTTCACTTATTTGCAATAAATGTTAGGTTAGAAGCATTCATTTCTCCAGATCTGCTATCATATCTGATGTTGTAGATATTTTCTCTATCTATACCACCCTCTAGATAGTGTAATAGGTTGGTTGGTTGTATTTCTCATTCTAGACTTGCGATGTAAGCTTAAGAACTTCTGTAATCAAAGATTGCTGGAATATTTGCATCTGAACTGGTTGGTTGTGCCTTCAATGGCTGAAGAGCTTGATATGGAATTCTCGTGCTTGCTCATGGTCCAATAAGTCTTTCCTCTTTCTCTTTATCAGTTTATATGTATCAGTATCATCTATATATCATAATCTAAGTTGTAGGAAGAAGGAATAGTTCAGAACTGGCTTTCATGCCCTCTGTGCTCAATTCTTGTAACTTTCTATGTTTTCCTCTGAATTAGTGATGGATATGCATACCTAATTGATCATGTTTAATCTATTTCTCATTTCTGAATTTTGTTTAGGAATCCTTCATTGCTCCTACATAGTCTTCATTCACTTCCCTCTTTGGCTGGATGAGAGATCCTTAATTGCCTCTCATCCCCTAACCTCCATTTCATCTTTGTTCCAACATTAAACATTGTGCCATGTGTAGCTATCCTGCTCCATATTCCCCTCTTCTGCCAAGGAAAACACACCCTTCAATTCACATTCATTGACTCCATGCCCAATGGTTTGAACTTCTTACACTTTGTATGCCAACTCTGCTTGAATAGATCAACCATCCCACCAAACTCAAACATAACCCATGTGCATCATATCTAGCCTAAAATCATCCCTTAAATAAAGCTAAATCCTAAAGAGAGAGCCCTCTCTGACTGCAGGTAGGCTAGGACCTGTATTCCAAAGATTGGTTTGTGGTTACCTCGGCCGTATCCCTTTGGGAGTCAAAAGGGACAACCTGAGTGTTAACATAATGGCGACTTCGCTGGGGACCTGAAATCATTTGTTTATTACTGTATACCCCCAATTTTGATCAGTTTGCCTTGTTTTCTAGAGAAAGTGTCCCTTTTCTTTAGAGCTTCTCATGTTTAGCTCTGATCTGTGACGGTGGACAGAGATCAGGCACTTCAAGGTTAATTCATCCACCTGGCGACTCCACTCAGAATAAAGACTCCACTCGAGAAATGAACCCAAAAGAGATATATGAGCAGATCAGGCTTTTGACCTGGATTACTATCCAAGAGGTAATGTTTTTTCTCCATAAAGTTTTTTTGTGTATATTGTATTTTAAAGACGATTCTATATCAGATTTTTATGATTTTCCTTTGGAAAATGTTGTTGAAAAGCCTCCTTGCACATTAGAGCAGCAGTCCTCAAATGCTGTTGAAGATCATCATCCAGCCAAGGAGGAACCAAAAATAGAGCCCAGTCTTACAGTTCCTGTATATACTCCTGTGTCTCGTAAAGTTCCTGATAGAAATAAGCCACTCATTTTGCCTCCTGTGCTTAATCCTCTGTCTGCAAATCATCCTGAGTATCTCCCTATATTTGATGGAGAGAATGGTATTACTGCGCAGAAACATATCCAGGATTTTGAAGACTATCTTAATATCTTTGAAGTGGCAGAGGAAGATGTTAGTCTTAGACTATTTGCCCTTTCTTTGCAAGGTGAAGTTAGGACTTGGTTTAAAGCATTGCATGAGGCCAGCATCTCTAATCTTCAGCAGTGTTCCAAGTTCTTCCTTGATAGATGGATGATTAAAATCAATTTCCTCTCACTCATCGAAGAATATAATCAGTTAGAAAGGTGTCCAAATGAATCTATTCAGCAATTTTCTGATCGATTCAATCAAGTTTATCTTTCTATGCCTTTGAATATAAGACCTCCCCCTGATTTAGCTCTATTGCACTATCCTAGAGCTTTTGACCCAGAGATGGAATTCCGTTTGAGAGAAAGATGCCCGTCCACTTTGAAACAAATGCAGGACATAACAGTGGACGTGGAGGCAAATCGGAAGATGAGGGAAAAACAGCGCAAGGTAGAGCAAGAAGAAAGACTTCATAGTGTGTTACAAAAGTCAGAAGAAATGATGCAGTTGATCACAATGAAAGTAGAAAGTTTAGAGCGCCAGGACACATCTGTTGTGCAAGAGGAAAGTAGTGACATTCACGAACAAACCTACCACAAATCAGATGACATATTCATAGAGCCATATGTGAAGGAGGAGTCTCCTGATATACTGTGTGAATATAATAGCTTCTCTTCTTTCAACTGTCTACCCAAATATGATCTGTATGATGATTATTATGAGCCTAACGGTCAAATCAGCTTCGCAGAGGAATCAGATCCTATTTTGGCAGGAAGCGAAGTTCAGGCTCAGCAGCTTGAATGTAATGATCAGCTTGCCCAGTTCAGCTATGAAGTAAAGGAGGAAAGCGCAGAAAATTTTGATTTCAGCGAAGGAACTCTACCATTATGTTTTGAGTCTTTTCAATTTATCAGGGATAATTATCATGCTGTGTATGATCAAGTGTCACCTTGTGTTGCTATTGATCGCCTGGAGGTTAATAAAAATATTGTTCCAAAGGTATTGCCTCTAGTTTTGTAGCCCCAAAGAACCATCGAATATCAGATTGAGGAAGACTTAGAAGTAGCAGCATATGATCAAATGATCCAAGTGGATCCCCTGCCTCTTTGTTTTCAGCCATCTGAGTTATTCGAAGAAGAAGAAGAGGAGCAGCCTGCGCAGATCAGTCAAGTCCTATTCGAGCCAGATTGTAATAAATTGCAAGCAGCTCTGCATGTTTTGAATGACCTATCTGCTGGCAGGCAGAATGATGAAAGAGATCAGCGCTTTTCTCCATTAGCAGGCTACAAGGCTCAGTATCGAGTTGTTGATGATCTCCCGACTCCAAGGCATGGTAGCGATCCTGAACCTTTGTACAGTTCTTTATTTCAGCCTAGCAATTGTATATATATGTTGCAGGACAGTTTTGTACAGTGTTTAATCACAGCAAAGGAGGTCAGTAGCTTCCTGATCTTCTCAAAGATTAACAAAGCCACATCAAATTGCAAGATCATAGTTTTTCTCACCGGCAAGCACAAGCAGCAAAGCTCACTGATGTCTATTTTGCTTAAATGGCTGCATTGGTTATTTCACTTCACCTAACAGCAAAGTAAGTGCTGGTTAGGGTAGGTAGGTAGGTAGGATCAATAAGTCAGCCAGCCAAGGGAATTTTGCAGAACACAGCAACAATTGAATACAAGGCAGTCTGACCTGCTGTTCTTGGCTTTTCACAAGGAAAAGCCATCCCCAAGTGGAGCCACTGTTAGCCTCCTACTGCAGTAGGTTAATCATCTTTCATGATCGACATTTTTACATGCCAAATATGTCGTTCTATGCATGCTGCAATGCTCCATATTTGCTACAGATGGCCAAAGAACTGTCCATGAAAGCGTGCTAGTCTAAATGCCACTGCTATGTTCAAATTTTTGGTAAGCAATTCACTTTTAGTTTGAGGCAGTTTTTTCAGTTGGAGGATTTCAAGCGAGGCATGTCTAACTTCCCCTTCTTCCTCTTCTCCCAAATCTCTCACTAACTTCCCCTAAAAGAGGTCAAGATCTACTTGATACCTCTTAGCTTCATCATTCTCCATATCATTTGCCTTGGTGAAGATCTGCTTCACTCAAGGAATGTACACACTTCTTCTATCAGTCATTTTCCCCCATTGATAGCCTAAGACATCATTCTTAGCACTTTTTCTCATCATTGTCATATTAACTATTAACTTTACTATGTAGCTCCCTATTTATTTCCCCTTCCCCTACTAAAACTATGTATATTACTCCCCTATATACTTATCCCCTCCCCCTGGTTGAAAGATAACCATATACATCCTTGGGAATTGCTAAGTTTATCTGAAACTTAGCAAGAACCCTCATTGCCCCTCTCAAACACATCACATGCCTCCTTAATGCCTTTGGAATCCTTCCAAGGCATGAAAATTCCCAAAAAACCATGCAAAAATCATTAAAAACCTTCAAAAAATGAGAAAATCCTTCCTTTTGGGCAATCGGACCCCTTCCGATGGCTCACAAACCATTCATAAGCATAAAGGCCACCCCTCCGAATTCATTTTTCTTTGCATTGTAATAAAATGCATGCTCCGAAGAGAAAAGGCTCTTTTTGGTCCCCCTCCGATGCGATATCACTATCGGGAGGGGGCAGTGGCATATTATTAACATATATGGCAGCTCTCCGAAGGCAGGTTCCCTCCCTTCGACACGATATCGCTGTCGGAGGTCGGGCGATCCCATACATATGTGTTGTTTGCATTGCGAAAGGCTCTGAAATGACGGACTCGACATAACAATAAAGCAGAGCTCAATGGTGTATCGTGTCCGCAAGCCCATTTTTTATAAAACCTACGATATGAAATCGCCGACGGGCCGGACCCGAAATAAAATAAAGAGGGCCTCAAAGCATTTCGTGTCCGCCCTTTGTTTCGCTCATCGCAAGTTTTATGTGGCCGCCCCCTGGTCCACCCCGACGCCGATATTGCGATGAGATCTGGGCCGTTGGATCAGCCCGCGTCGGATCCAATGGCCAGGACTTAAAGTTGTCCGCAGTGCCCGCCAAAGCCAATTTTTCATTAAAATTACATGTTTTTGACACATTTTCTGTGTTATTTGGAAATGGGCCGTTATCAAAGGTTTTTGTATGCGGTGATTGCGCCCGCCCAGCAAAGAAGAAACAATGGTTTTTGCAGCAATTTTCTAAGTCGCTCTGGCCCAAAAAACACTTCTAAAGGCATGATTCCTCCTTAGATGCCTCCAGAGCGCTGCTTCTCCATCAATTATGGAATTTTATCAGTTTAAAGGCATTTTTTGATCGGCCAAGCACCGGTAGCAGCTCTTAAGGCAGTAGACAGCGACAACAGTCCTTTGGCTGAACAGTAGCTAGAAAGGGGCGATTAGACAGTTAAAGAGTATCAGAGAGAGAAAGTGGCCTGATTCAGTGTCAAAGTGTATCAGAGGAAGCGACAAAGGGTATCAGATCAAAATATCAGCAGCCCGAAGCAGCAGAACATTAAAGAGGCCCCCATCAAAGTCAATAAAGCAGCTCAGAGCCATCATAGCCCACCAGATCACAGTTATGAGCATTAAAGCCACTCTACAGCAACAGAGCTGCCTAGAGGGGCAATTCAAGTGTTTAAAGCCCAGATTTTGCAGAGACAGTGTACAAAGACACATATGAGCAGCGCAGCAAGTCCCAAGGCACAGTTATTGCAGAAGTGCCAGCGCATTGCTCAAAAGACCAATAATTTATTCATTCTTATGGCTGCAGTCCCTGCGCAGATGGTAGATAGGCATTCTTTCATTTATTTGCAATAAATGTTAGGTTAGAAGCATTCATTTCTCCATATCTGCTATCAGATCTGCTGTTGTAGATATTTTGTAGATATTTTCTCTATTTATACCACCCTCTGGATAGTGTATTGGGTTGGTTGGTTGTATTTCTCATTCTAGACTTGCGCTGTAAGCTTAAGAACTTCTGTAATCAAAGATTGCTGGAATATTTGCATCTGAACTGGCTGGTTGTGCCTTCAATGGCTGAAGAGCTTGATATGGAATTCTCGTGCTTGCTCATGGTCCAATAAGTCTTTCCTCTTTCTCTTTATCGGTTTATATGTATCAGTATCATCTATATATCATAATCTAAGTTGCAGGAAGAAGGAATAGTTCAGAACTGGCTTTCATGCCCTCTGTGCTCAATTCTTGTAACTTTTCTATGTTTTCCTCTGAATTAGTGATGGATATACATACTTAATTGATCATGTTTAAGCTATTTCTCATTTCTGAATGTTGTTTAGGAATCCTTCATTGCTCCTACATAGTCTTCATTCACTTTCCCTCTTTGGCTGGATGAGAGATCCTTAATTGCCTCTCATCCCCTAACCTCCATTTCATCTTTGTTCCAGCATTAAACATTGTGCCATGTGTAGCTATCCTGCTCCATATTCCCCTCTTCTGCCAAGGAAAACACACCCTTCAATTTACATTCATTGACTCCATGCCCAATGGTTTGAACTTCTTACACTTTGTATGCCAACTCTGCTTGAATAGATCAACCATCCCACCAAACTCAATCAAAACCCATGTGCATCATATCTAGCCTAAAATCATCCCTTAAACAAAGCTAAATCCTAAAGAGAGAGCCCTCTCTGACTGCAGGTAGGCTAGGACCTGTAGTCCAAAGATTGGTTTGTGGTTACCTCGGCCGTATCCCTTTGGGAGTCAAAAGGGACAACCTGAGTGATAACACCCTGAAAGCTACTAATTAACTTCCCACATGTAGTCGATTAAATGACAATAATAATCTTTGATTAAAACTGTGAAAGTCGTCGTTCCAAATATGCATGATCTATGTGATTGTTTCTTCATGTTACTAGGCCTACAACAACCCCTTTACTTTTACACTACAACAACCCCTTTACTTTTACATTTCAAAAATAGGGACCCTTTAATTTTCTTTAATTTTTAATTTTGTGTAAAAATAAATTCCCTCAAAACAACATATTTATCAATATTTAAACTTTAGAAAAATAAGAATTTTTAATAATAAATAGTCCAGGATGGAGGTCAGAGGTCATAATCATGAAAATCATTTAAAATTCACTCTGAGCCTTAATTTCCAACCTTCGGACTGTCCTTAATTTCAGATCTTGTTAGTCATGTATTTTTCTTACTTCCCGACTAGCGTATTCATTTGTCTTATTTTCTCGCAATTTTTCGTTATTTGTAATATTTTTTGTTTTAAATAAATAACATCAGAGGTTGGGTAGCTGATAAACTGGTGCTCAATAAATTTTTAAGATACAAAAAAACCTTTGACCTCGTGACTACTCGAGTACTGCCTTGGATTACGAGTGCTTAACGATTGACTTTCATCTCAGGTTTAATGGACATTAATGAACCAGTACGTGTTTTGTATGTTTTATTTATTCATCATGTTTTTTCGATTAATCACTATTTTTTCTCTTGAGAAGATGTTAAATGATCGAAATTTGAGTTTTCCACCTTAAAATTTATTAAACTCTTTATAAAAGGAACTCTTGATTTTCTCCCAACACAACAGTGAAATCTCATCAAGCCTTCTTTCTACTAGTTACTATCAAGTTTGTGTTAAGATTTTTAATTTTTTAGTTATTTTGTTAATTTGTTTTCTTATTACCTTTTCTACTATGTTACATGTTATTTGAAAATGGTTAAGAAGGGTAAAACATAGGCTTCAAAACATGCATTCCAAGAAATAAAAATGAAAATGGAAAAAAGCCCCAGGACTTGAAAATACCAATTTGAATCTTTAGTAAATTTTATATATGACTGAATTAAGATGTAGGTAAGCATTCATGGGGAGAAATATTTAGTTTCTTTGAAGAAATAAAATAGGTAGAATTAGAAAATTCAAATGATGAATTTTATTTAGAATATGAAGCAATTAGAAAAATATAATTATATAAAATTTCAACTAGAACCAAATTTTTTCCTTGCTATGATATGATAAACTATATTTTGACACATGCTCATGTTCCAACTTGTTCTATTTTGTACCACAATTAGAATGTGATTGCCTCTTGGAAGCCTGAAGTTCTTAGTAATATTTATAAGTTAAATCCTCCTTAAATTACTTTGAAAACATATTTTTAGATGAATATAATGATAATGTTTACAAGAAGAACTCTTGAAATTATTTTGAACAAATATTTTTTTAGATGAATTCAATGATCATGTTCATAGGAATAAAAAGAAGGATTATAACTTAGTTATTAAATAGTGGCTCCATGATCCTGGAAGATGTTAATTGAAAATATGGAAATATCATCCAATAGAAATCTTCAAATCTCATTTTAGATATATAGTGAAGATGTTTTCTCGACTAAATGGAGAAGCTAATCCAAAGAATTGTGAAGTTGAATGAGTTCCTCTTAATTATGACATTCATAAATAGTTAAAGGATTCAATTGGGCAGATATTCTATCTCGAAATATATTAAAAGGAATTAAAATATCTATAGCTTCTCCTCCCGGGTTTGAATTTGGTTTTTGTATGTTTTCTTATCGCATTGATGTTGTCATGACCTCAGTTCCATTTCCATTAATGGAATTGAGTTACTCTTTCAATCATAAACATAATATACAAGATTATATTGATATTTTTTAGGAAAGTTGATTTAAAAAACACTTTTATGATATCTGCAATAAGATCATGATTCCTTTATATGAGATTTTATTTGGAGAAACTTCGCCTCAAATTACTAAAGATTTTCAGGAAGCCTTGTCTAAATCAACGATTGGTTTCTTGAAGAAAAGTTTTATTTTTCCCAAGATATATTCCTGATAGGCTACTTTTTAGAGAAATAGCCAATTAGAAAACGCTCCATGGTCAAGCTAGAATTGTGAATAAAATGCAATAGAAGATATGGCCCAACTTTCCTATTAATGTTGGTCAAATCATGCTTAAAGGTAGAGGACATGTTGTAATCGAAGCAGAGAATTTACAAAACAATTGGTTGCATTCCTTTCCCTACTTTAGGTATGAACCTAAAAACATTATCATAAATCACTACAAATTGATAAGCTTATAAAAAATATTTCAACATCAACAACCTTTGTATAATTAAGTTTTTATTCATGGTGATAACTTTGGTCAACTAGCTAAAAGAGAAATGTTCATGGATGTTGAGGAGAAGGAGAAATTTCAAAAGATCAGGGAGGATACTTATGTTTTTTTTTCTTAAATAGAGGAGTCTCTATACTTCAACTTCTCTTAAAAAGTTAAAATTATTTGAAAAATTGACTTTCTAATTTACTAATATTCCTACTGAAACTTCTTCTCCATTTATGTTAGAGAAGAATAATCAAGTACCAAAATATCTATTTTCATTTGATATTTCCTTATTATTATCATCGTATGCTTCATCTGGTGTAATTGAAAAAGAAAAGGAAATAGGTCTACATAAACATGTACAAAAATATTAGAGCACAAAGAAAGAATTAACTCAAGAAAAAGAGATTTCTATGGCAAAAAAAATGGTAATTGATGTTGATTCATTGATTCGTAAACTATTGTGGATATTCCAATATAAGGTTCATTATAATAGATCCAACAAATTTATATTCAAAATATGAAATTATATGCTATTCTAGTTCTATTATATTTCTAGATTGATAGATTTATGTTATAAAATCATATATTATAGAGCAATGGAACATATAAAATATTTCAGAAACGAAAACACCGAAAACACATAAAATAAGAGACACACAGATATACGTGGTTCAACCAATTTGGGCTACACCAATGGAGAAACAACCAACCCTTTGTTTATCAAAAAGTCCGTTATAATTTCCTGTTCACTCTCACACAAATTTTCTCTCTCTTTCTTGCTTAGAATAGACATATACATAAATGAAATACAATTCCATCATATATAGTGAGGGGTTTCCTTCTTAGGTAATTTTTTTTAAAATTAAAAATAACTTCTACTGTCAGATCATCTACCTAATGAATGGCTCAGATTGAATACGAAATTACAAAATTTTACAAGGTGATTTTACATATATTTTTAGCTTCGGGGGTGCTTCCCCTAAACCCCTCCCGTTGACGAAGATAAAATGAGCAATGTTCTGCCACGTTACGAACTAGGTTCCAATGCGGCGATACCTCTAAATACAAATGATAAGCAAATTCTATACCCAACAATCTCCCACTTAGAGACTGATTATAGCAACTCCATCCTTGCTTCACCTATTGGAAAATTCTTCCACTTTGGACCTGATTGTTTCTCATCTTCATCATCATACTTGAAGACCAATTGAAACTAAGCAGAATCTCAGTTTCTCCCTGGTTACAATTTTTGTTAACATATTTGTATGATTATGGCTAGTGTGTCTCTTTTCTAGCTTCAACTATCCATCATCCAACACTGACCGTATGAAATGGTACTTGCGTTGTATATTCTTAGCCTTGGAATGAAATGATGAGTTCTTTACAAGATGAATGACACTTTGGCTGTCACTTTATAACCTTCCCATCCCGTGCTTCTTACCCAATTCATCCATAAACCTTTGCAACCAAATCATTTATTTACTAGGTTGTGTAGCAACAACATATTCTACTTTCGTCGTTAAAAGTGCGCCAACACTTTGCACTTTTGAAACCCAAATGACAGTTTTTCCACCAACAATAAACACATACCCTATGCTTTTCATCTTGTTATCTATGTCACCTGCCATATTTGCATCAACATATCCTTGTAGAGTAATGTTTGAACCACCAAAGCATAATGCTTGATTTGTGGTACCTTTCAAATACCTGAGAATCCACTTCACTGCTATCCAATGCTATTTCCCTACATTGTTCATGTACATGCTTACAACTCCCACTGCATGTGGAATATCAGGCGTTGTGGAGATCATTGCATACTTTAAGCTTCCAACCGCTTATGCATATGGAAATTTAGACAAATAATCCATCTCTTCCTGAGTCTTGGGACACATCTCCTTACTTAGTTTGAAATGACTAGCAAAAGGTGTACTAACTGGTTTTTCATTCTTCATATTAAATCTTTCCAACACCTTTTATATGTACTCACTTTGAGACAATGTTAATTTGCAATTTCTCTTGTCTCTAGTTATCCTCATACCAAGTATTTGTTTTACAGAACCCAAATCCTTCATTGCAAATGAATTTGCCAATTTTCCTTTGAGCACATTGATTTCCTACATGTTAGACCTTGCAACAAGCATGTCATATACATACAATAGCAATATATTATAGTTTCCATCATTTTTCCTTTTGAGATAAACATAATGATCATGGTGACATCTAGTATAACCTTGTTGATACATAAACCTATCAAATTTTAGATACCACTAGCTTGGAGCCTAGTTTAAGCCATACAAGCTCTTTTTTAACCTACACACTAGATTCTCCTTCCCTCTAACCTCATATCCTCGTGGCTACTGCATATAGATCTCTTCCTCCAAATCCCCATGGAGAAAGTTTGTCTTTACATCTAATTGCTGAAGATGCAAATCTTCTGCTACTTATAGACATAAAATAGTTCAGATTTAAGTCATTTTAATAATAGGAGAAAATATTTCATCAAAGTTTATACCTTTCTTCTATGCAAACCCCTTCACCACAAGTCTAGGTTTATAACTCCATCTTCTTCCTTCAACTTGTAATCCCATTTATTTTGGAATGTTGTGTTACCTGTAGGCAACCTGAATAAGCCCCAAGTCAGGCTATGTACCAAGAAGTCCATATCTTCTTTCATGGCTAGCTCCCGCTTCTTTCTGGTTTCTACCCGCATTGCTTCTTCATAACATTTTGGTTCACCTAAATCAGTTAACAATACATAATATAATGAAGGAGAGTATTGTTCAAGGGGTCTACTTATCTTGGTAGATCTTCTAACACCACTTTCAAGTGTTTGAGGTGTTTGTTGTTGTTGTTGCGACTATTGATCATTATGATTTTCAAACACCTTTACCTTTTTTGTGATTTCATCAAGCACTGTGTATTCTCTATTTTCTTTTTCCTGTCTTTTTCCCTGCATTTATCCTTATAAAAGACACTTTCATTTTATATAACATCTCTACTCCTAATTATTTTGTGATTTTCATAATCATAAAATGATAACCAAAATCATTAACACCATATCCAATAAAGGTACATTTCTTTGATTTTTCCTCAATCTTTGTTCTATTTTCTTTATTAATGTGGATAAAGGCTTCACAACTGAAAGTATTTAAAAATGATTAGTTTAACTTTTTACTTGTCCATGCCTCCTCTGGAGTATCACCATTCAAGGAAGTTGAAGTCCCTTTGTTTATAAGATAAAAAACAATATCTACAACATCTTCCAAAAATTGTAAAGGTAATCTTGCATGAAATCTCACGCACCTTGCATGCTCCATGATTGTCCCGTTCATCGTTTCTGATACACTATTTTCCCGTGGTGTTCGTGGAAATGTCTTCTCTCTGTGAATTTCATGCTCTAAACAATACTTATCAAACTCTTTGCTACAATATTCATCTCCATTGTGTAATATGAGACACTTCAACTTCTTTGTTGTTTCATTCTCAACCAAAGCTTTCCATTTCTTGAAAGTATCAAATACATAAATTTTATTTCGAATACAATAAATGTAGGTTTTTCTAGTTGCATCATCAATAAAAATAACATAATAATGAGAGCCACTGAAAAATGATACCTGAGAAGGTCCCCATACATTTGTATGCACAAGATCTAATTTTTCGCTCTTGTTTTCTTTCCCAACATTGAGGAATCTGACTCTCTTCAATTTTCCATAAACACAATTCTCAAAGAAATCCAAATCCACATGCTTTAAACCTGGCAACAAATTTATTGAGTGAAGAATCTACATCCTCTTCTCACTCATGTGCCCAAGCCTATGTTGCCACAATGTTGTATCTTCTCCTGTGGAGGTTAAAGAATTAATAGAATTAGAAATACGATTGCATAAATACAATGTACCGACCTTTTCTCCTTTTTCTATTACCAGGTCTCCTTTAGTGACCTTCCAAGTTTTATCTGTAAAGGTAGTTACACAACCTTCGCCTTCCAACTTCCCTATTGAAATTAGTTTTTTCTATAGATATGGAACATGCCTTACCTCCTTCAATAGTCATTGGTTTCCATTCTACTATTTTATGAAAACCTTAGCCATTCCAATGATTTTAGAGGGTTTATCATCAGCCAAACGAACCTATCCAAAATCTCCTTGAACATAATCATGAAAATGTTTCCTATCAGGTGGGGCATGGAATGAGGCCCCTGAATCTACCACCTAGGCATCAATAATATTTTCTAATGAAAGAATCAAACCATCCTGCAACACATCACCTGTCACAGTCGCTTCATGATTGTTTTCTGTCTCCTTCTTTTCCATTCTGAGACTTATAGTCTTTTTTTAGGTGTCCTTTCTTCCCACATTTCTAGTTCATTATCCTTGATCTGGACTTGGATATTCCTTTCCTTAACTTACTGTGATATCCTATACTCTTTCCTCTTTCCATTTTTCTTCCCCTAGTCTCTACAGTTGAAGCATTACCAGATGTTTCATCGGAGCTTTTCTATCACATTTCCTTGCTAAGGATTGCACCAAAAACACCATCAAACTTTAAAGTACCAGATCTAGGGAAAAAGTTACAAATGTCCATAACCAAACCATTCCAACTTTCAGGAAATGAGCACATAAATAATAGATCCCTAACTTCAACATCAAAATGTACCCCTACAAAACTTAACTAACTGATAACCATATTAAATTCATTCAAATGATCAACAACAGATCCACCTTCTGACATCTTCATATTAAATAAACGCTTCATAATAATACCTTATTTGAGGCTGAGGGTTTTTCATTGAGTTTGGTCAATGCAGACATTGAACCCTCTGTTGTCATTCCCTTTTATTCAAATATTAAAGGCCATCAATGCTGCTAGGCACAACCATATTGTTTCAAGTTCCTTTCTCTCGATAATTTCTCATTTTGTGTGTGTCATAGTCATTGGCTTATTTTGTTTTTTCGCTCAATGGTAGGTACAAATATTTCTGATACAAATAATCTTTCATCTGCATCTTCCAAAACTGGAAGTTTTGGCCATTAAATTTTTGGACCCTAAACCTACATCTTCCTCCATTGCTCCCACTAAAACGAGGAATCCTTCTCTCCTGCAAGTTTATCAACCAAATATACCTTTGACTCTGATACCAGTTGTTAGAAAATTATATATTACAGAGTACTGGAACACATAACATATTTTTGAAACACAAACACCCAAAATGCATAAAACAAGAGAGTCACAAATATATGTGGTTCACCCAATTTGGACTATGTCCACGGAGAAACAACTAGTCTTTCCTTTATGTTATCCAGGAAAATGAAGAGATACAACTTATAACAAATCCATTGTCATTTCCTCTTTTCTCTCACACAATCTCCTACCTTTTTCTTGCTCATAGTACACATATACATAGCTACAATACAATTCCCTCATATATAGCGAGGAGTTGCCTTCTAGGGAAAAAAACCTAAATTAAACATAACTTCTACCGTCACATCATCCACCTATTGAACGACTCATTAACTATGAAATTACAATATTTTACAAGGCAATTTTACCTATATTTTTAGCTTCAGGGGCACTGCCCCCAACAATGATCAAATGGGCGATGTTGCCACCCCGTTAAGAACTGGGGTCCAATGCGGCAATACCTCTGAGTAAAGAAGATAATCAAGCTCCAAACCCAACAATTTACTATTAATAGTGCATGCATGTGAAATTAAAATTATAAAAAAAATTAAAAACAAAAAATAAAATCTCAAACACACATTTGACACAGGATATGTTGTACGAAATCCTTTCGGGAGAAACACCTAGTTGGAAAGTGACGTCGATCCATTCTCTTTCTCTGAATGGAAATATGGTTATTAGTACAAAGAAGTACGGTCTATGGCATGTGGGGTGCTAATGCACAAATCCTCTCTATGTGCTCTACCTCATATCCCTCTTGGATATTTTTTCTGAGCTATGGAATGAATGCACTCGAAAGAATGGAACCCATTTTCCTCCTTGTGGCATGTTTATAACACATCCTTATAGTCTACTAGTAGTTAGGTTTGAAAACCTCAAATATTAACCGAAGTTACAATATAGACTCTTCCAGATTCCTCTACATCATAATCACGTGACGAGCCCCTTTTCCATGAATAATGGGGACTAATGTGGCATCCTCTCGAATTATGTTGGTGAAAAGAGGAAGGTCAACTTCTAGGTGGCATAACTTTCAGATATGGACTCTGATTAACACAATTATTATGTCATTGGAAAGGTATATATGTGTAGAATATGAAAGAAAGTTGTGACACTAAAAAAAAAATTTACCCACAAAAAACATCATCTGATGTCCCAAAGTAGTCTCCGAAGGTTTCAGACCCTGTTTTTCCAAATTGGGCCCTGCCGGCAAAAATAGTCCCATGAGATGATTCCTCCAGTTTTTTCCACTCTAAAAGAATTGATATGGATGACAAATAATATAATGATCCAATTTGGATAAGTCACCCAACCAAATAGATAAAATAAATATATTTATAGGAATTGATGTTTCAAAATAAGAAATTGTTCAAAAATCAACTAAATCCTAGCGAACCATTCAAACAATTATTCAAGATATCAAAAAACAAGTTCAACAAAGTGGAATGGAAACCACCCTAGAAGTTCAGAGAATTCACAAGGAGACAATTCAATATGTTTCATAGGCTCATAGATCATCAATGTATATTCTAAAAGATTGGTCTCCAGGAATTTCAGTGACTTTTATTTCAACAAAAAATATAGTTGAGTTTTTTATTTTTAGACCATTATCTGAAGTTGAACTAGCCATCGAAACAATTCCTTCCTTAACTATGTACTATTTCAACTCTCAAACCAAATAAATGGTTAAGAGGACCAAAAAAAGAATGCATGATGATTCTACTAAAATTATTATAGAATTGAGTTGGAAAGCTCGAGGTGATCACCATGAAAAAGCTAAAGAGTCAACTCTATTCCTTGGAGATTTCATGAATTATACTCAACATTTAATTTATAATATTTCTGATATGTATGTAAAAGCTCTCGATAAAATTAAAGAACTTGAAGTAAAACTAGAAAGAAACAAATTCTTTAATGAAGAAAAATGGCAGAAACATTCCACAGTACTCAGAAAATGATTTTCTTTAACTATTCAATAGATAGCGTAAAAGCATAATCTTGATAATTAAAAATTCGAGTAGTTATGGAAAACAAAGTTTAATTTTTAAGTAATTAGCATACTAAGGAGACCAAGAACTTGAATATATCTCAAGAAAATTAAATTTTAGTTTTCAAAAAGGAATATGAGTCCTTGCAACAATAATAAAAGAAATTACAAGAAATGGTAGTAAATATTAATTTCCTAAAAGAACAAGCTCTACAGGTAAATCATAGATTAAATAAAATTTTGTTGGAATTTTACAAACATATAAATACAATCTATAAGTTTCTCATAGATCTATCATTCCTTACTGATAGAGTTGAACCAATAATGGAGGAAGAAAAAATGATAAACAATGAATTTGGTTTTATTTTTTATTGGGAAAAGCAATTTAGTCCCGAGAATATTGTGAAATTATCTAAGAAGATGTTGTCGCTGTGACAAATACCCTCCAAAATTTTATCTACACTTGAATTTTGGGGCCTAGTGTAAAACTTGTGATCATTCATTCCATAGTCATTTTATGATTGGTTGATGCTTTGCTAAGTGTTCTAGTCTTCTTCGCAAATTTTAAGTATCGAAGTCACCTATGCACACATGCTTAGTCCACAAAAATGTCATGAGCACATTATTTTATATAAGGTTGAACATGCATTAAAAAAATCCATCAAGATAGTGCTTATGCAATGTTCAAACTATGTCGACAGTCAGTGTGCACTTTCATTGACAGTTTCTCACTTTTGGTTACGATTGAACTTCTATTTTAGTGAGTTTTCCAAGTTTTCTCTTTTGTGCAACTTTTCTTTCACAAGAGTCACTTTCATGTTATGACTATTGATTTTTCTTCTTTTCACTTTAATATGTGTCATTTTAATTTGATCTTCACTCTCACACGTGCCATTTTTAATATCATTTGCATTTTTCTGGTGTTGTTTGCACTTTTCTCTTATTGTTGAAATGTCGTCTTTTGGGCATGGGAAGTGTTGCATGTCACATAAGTAGAGATATTGTTTTTCTCAAAGGGTAACATTTTTGCTAATGAGTCTTACTTATCATGTATACATATATTATGCTCATTCCTAAAATTTTATGCATTCTCATACAAGTGTTGTCACTATCATCTCAAAGTGTACCTTTAGTGTCACACTTAGGGAAAGTTTTCATATTATCATCACATTGAGGGGATCATGTTGTTCTTTACTTAAGAGTGCTAAATGTTGTGTCATATGAGTGTGTGACCATGCTCAGGTTTAGTCCTTTCTCACTTTGACTTGACTGATCCCACACTCAACCAAATTTTGAAATCTTCCTTCCTGAGAAACTTGGCTTCACTCATCCCTCCTGAACTGTGCACTATGTAGTCTGGGACCTGGACTCTTGTAACTACGCAATGCAAATATTCTACCTCCCAGAACTATGCACTATGTAGTGTCAGTGCATAACCCTGACCCTTGAACTCTAGAACTATTTAGATAAGCCTCTAAGTTATCTCTCTAAACTACGAGTCTCAAGCCTCAACCTTCCATCCTGACTCCTTGAACTACACAATTGCACAATCTCTAAGCTTCTCTCTATCTCCAGAACTACGGAATAGGAAGCCTCAAGCCTTCTTCCTTGAGTCCCTCAACTATGTAGTGACCTTCCCCTGGCCTTCCTGAACTGCATAATGTGCAGCCTCAAGTCTCAGTCTTGAATCTTGACCTATTGAGTTGTGCAACTGTATAATACATGAGCTAATCTCTCAGTATAGCACCCAATTCCAACTCATTTGGTGGTTTTCTTGACGCATCTTATACTAGGAGTTTATCGAATTGATTTTGTCTTGACACGACTGGTTTCTAGTTGTAGGTATTGCATCATGTCATGACAAGATGATGAAGAAGGAGAAGAATGAGATCATGCTAGAAGACAACCGGGCAACTGCAAAGACAAGTTGGTTATTGAATGGGAGATGAAACGGAACTAGATTATGACAATAGTTGAATATCAAGCTCAGAGTGAAGACTCTCTAACTCCAAGCCGTATGGAGGAGGAAGATAAATAAAATGTAGCATCTTTCCGAAAGACACAAAGTTAGTAGTAGAAAGAATGGCTTGAGATTTCCATATCATCAATGTCATGTCATGTCTTGTCAAGGTGTCATGTAAAGTGTTATATGAGTCAACATCTTCCACATCATTTGTGGAATTTCAATATATCAGGAATTTAATATAAAGTGAAATTCCAAGAGTCATCTATGGAATGTGAAAAGTCATGAAGGAGCCGAAAGGCCATAGGGAAGTCAAACAGCCATAAGGGTAGTCCAAGAGTCACAAGGGAGTTGAATATTCCCCCCATTATATATATATATATATATATATATATATATATATATATATATATACATATATATATATAGATATATATATATATATAGATATACATATATATATAGATATATATATATATATATATATATATATATATATATATATATATATATATACATATAGATATATATACCCTCATAACACATGCAAAGGAATTTTCAACTTGGATCCTCCTACCAGACAGTAGAGAGGAAAATAGTTCTTTTGGACGAGCATGTGGTTTCTTTAATGCTCCAATATTTGGGCTAGTGGTTTTCATTGTACTGATGTATATTGGAACTTTTTCTTAATACTTGAAACTTGTAGAGCCAATACACTTTCATGTGTATGTCATAAATGTTGTAAGACCATTCTTTGAATGTTTGCGATATATGTTGTTTTCATCTGTACTAAAGAAATTGAACTATTTCGGCTGATTTGGTGCTTACCTTGTTGAAAGTATCGTGTACATGTTTTAACAATCATTGCTTCTATGTGAACTATTTCACTAGTTGATCAACGATTCATTCATATATATATTCTTGTGTGTATTTATTAGATAAGTTCTATTACTCCTATTTTAGAGGCTCACTTTCATTTCCCCTTCGGTAGAAGAACCTCGATAGATTCTGCAACTAAACACTCCATAAGGCATATTCAATTTTTCATTAGAAAGTACATGTACATTACTCTTTTGTGCTGACCATCGTAGCAAAGGAAAATATCTAAGAACATATGTTAGTCACGCCTTATTTCCAAAAGGTGCAAATTTTGATTGGGAATTTTCAACGGGGAGACCCCCTTGGTTGATGAATTTCTAGCATCATAACAAAATGGTGCTATAAGGAGGGCCAAATGACAAGATGTGCCCATTGAGTGTATTTCAAACCTCTTACCTTAAATGGATCTTCCCCAAATCATACTCTCGGGGTGTTTAACTAACTAATCCGATGGTAAACTTTCAATCCTTGATGAGCCTCTTTATAACTTGACTCAATTTAAAGTTGATGGTGAGGGTGAAATATCCATAGCTGAGTGCATCTATAATTTTCTCAATTTTTGTGAATTTTATGAAATTTAATTAGAAGATAATGCTCTTATGCTTTTATTCCTCACCCTTGAAGGTCGAGTTAACTAATGGTGTCATATCTTCCCATTTTCATCCATCCATTCATTTGATCACCTCATCAAGGAGCTTCATTTCACATTTGATAGGTATTATTATTGGGATGTCCTTAAAAGAATTAGTAAAATAAGAATGAATCCTAATGAATCAATTGAGGATTTTTATAATCAGTTCCGTCACCTTTGTTATGAATTTCCTAAATAAGATACATATTGAGATTACTTAAAAAAAATTGAGCATTGGATACCTGCCATCCTCTATCACCTCTTTCTCGTAATCCCTTGCCCCTTGATCTGCCTTATCGGTCTCTTCCAAATCCAAGTGGTGAATAGGTGCAAGGAAACCACATTTTATAGATAGAGGAGAAGGAATGTGAAGATTCTTTCAATATTCCTTCTCTCTTGCAAAATCCTCCATGTCAAGATAATACTGTTTCATTCTTGTATGATTCTCAATCTACTCATCTCGGTAGTCAATTGCATTAAGTTAATTAACTCAATCAACATATAGTCTTGGGAAATAATCATTCTGATGATGATGAATTTGTCGATATATGAGATGATGAATGCCAAAGTGCATAAACTGATATTTTAGTTTCTCGAGAAGATTTTGATTTAAAATACTTAGATTTATAATCTAATTTGATCAAAGAATACGTTCTTATGGAAACTTCCTCTTCGTCTCACTATCCCCTCTGTTCTACAGTTTGTAATGCATCAACCTATGATGAAGATACTCCATGCTCTTCAATTTCTTCATCTGATGAGTTAACTTCTTTGTTGACACAAGATAGTGAGGTTACCCATGATGAAAAAGGAAACAATCAAATCATTGAGTATCCTTTCCATCTCTTATCATCTCCTATTTTAGATTAGGGCGACTCTTTAAATCAATTTATCATGAAATTTCTTTGATTCATACATCTCTATATTTGCGACCAGAATAATATTTTGACTTGAGTAATGTAGTTGTTGAAGTTGTAAAATATGATCAAATGATTGACAAAGATGGTTTCCATCCGATTAGTAGTAGTCTTATTGAAACAAGTGGTAGTAGCTATCCTTACACCATGCATGATTTGGTTCAATCTTCAAAATGTGATTTTAAAATCCTTGAAAGTTTCGAGACTTGTAAGGAAGTTGAGGCACTTCAACTTCCATTGATGGTTATGTCAGTATCTCATGACTCTGTCAAGATCCCTAAACTAAGTTAGATCTATTTTTTCTCACAAAATTCTTTTCTTTACAAGATTTCACTGGATGTAAATTCCTTCTTGAAAGATGTTTGGTACTTCAGATATAGTCTTTCAAAATTTCAAGATTCATTTTCTGATCAGATTCAAGATTCTATTTCAATTGATTCATATCCATGCAAGCCTTTTGTACTTAACTCGGTTTTGGAGTGTGTATCTCTCATAAAATCATGGAACTGTGAAGTTGATCATTTCAAATATTATCTTTGGATGAAGGAATCATGTCTATTAGATACTTTTCAGAATAGTCAGCTCTTGGTTTTTCTTGTGAATGTTATACTACTAATATTTTTCTTCATCACACCTGAAATCCTCTTGAGTACTAATGAATTCATGAGTTATTTGGTGAATCAAATTCTTCTTCACTCATTGTATCTTGACTAGTTTCATGTGTTTTCTATATTGGCATTCATTTTCACTTCTTTCAACGATTACGATGCTAGTGCAGTTTGTAACTAGTTACAAGGAAATGGTTTGTCATATTTATCATGTGAGGGAGATGATTATATTGTTCAAGGTATTTACAAAGTTGTTCAAACTGATCTATCTTTGTTGTCTACTAACCAAGATTCTCATGCCATAGATGGTCCATCTGATCGTAATTGTCATTTGATTTATCATTTTCCAATGAGCATATCTAATGAAAATTGTTTTATTTATGGTTTATCTCACTATTCAGATACTTTTCAAGAAGGTGAGGCACTGCCTGCTTCATTGATGGTTATGTTAGTCCCTCATTTTCTTAAGAAGCCTCCTTAGCATGATCAAGTTCATTTTTCCTCACAAGATTACCATATTGATCTCGTGCCTTTAATTGAAAATTTATGTTTTCAAGGATTTCAGGGTTTTCAATAAGATTGTTTCGAATTTCATGATCTAATCTATGATCAATTGCAAGTACCATACTTAGCAAACCCTTTTTCTAATAGCAAGCTTCAATATTTTATCATTCTTTCTAAGAAGGACAATATAAATGATTGTGCATTCATAAGAATATTTTGAGGTTTCTTTGATTATGGTTTTCATAGAAAAGGTCAGATTGCAAGTTGGTTAGAAGTAGTGACTATGACATATCTTTCTGTTGAAAGGAAAAACCTTAAATTTGTTTTGCAAGATATTCAAGCTTTATCATTTCTATTTCACATTGCTTTATATCTTTTTTGATTGCTCATATATTTGTGTATGTAGGTTGGGAGAGGTTACACTAGCTACATTGGAAATTTCATTACTCTTGATTATGACCTTCTCGTTGGTTAGGTTAGGAGTAGGTCTAGCTGCAAACAATTCTTCCTTGTACACTCATCCTACATTCCCTCTCTATAGCCCTTCTTGTGTTTTATTACTTTTGACTCACATCTTATTTTCAGTTTAGCCTCCATTTTCTTCTTCCTTTTAGTTTTGTTTCCTTGTTGTGTCTCATCTCTTATTTTGTGTTTTGTTTAATAAGACTCTGCATGAAGGATGTTCCCTTTGGCTCGAAAGATAATGTGGAAAATTTTGAAAAGGGAAATTATGATGATGAACAATGCTTGGCTTATCTGTTATCCTCTTCTCTATCTTGGATTTATATCTTTTGGTCAATCATGTTTGAATGGAAAATAAGATCATTTCATGATGAAATCTTTGTGTAGAACCATGATACCCATATCTATTTTAAGAAGTTCATTTCTAATCTTAGTGTTGTAATGTTTCAATGTTTTGCATGTTGATCCAATCAAGTAGAGAAGGAAAAGGGGAAAATATTAATGATAAAACTCATATAAGAGGTTTTATATATGCTTATCTAAAGGAACAACCTCTTTTGATCTCAATAAGTTAGGATCCCTCTTCCACCCCATGAAATAAATATGTGCTAAAGCACAGTCCTATAAAAATAAATAAATAAATGGTGAAAGGAGAGAAAGGCTTCTTGTGCAGGGAGGTGAAGCAAGTAATTTTGTCAGTGTATTGTCTAGGCTTTCTGGTAGTGAAGCAATGCTTGTGTTTCTGTAGTGACTCCACCTAGGTACTCTCTAGGCTTGATGTTAATGAGGCAACACTAGAGATGAAAACTCATACTCTGAATATCATAAGATTGTAAATTACATTACCCTTCTCCCAAATCAAAGCATTGTGATATGGTTAACCTTATGAATGTGTTCAACCGAGAAAAAGATGAAGGGGACTACAAATATAACTAGGTTAAGTCAAGAATCCAGAGTAACCCACACAATGAATCAATGCTTCCTGTGAAGCTAGACCCTATGCTTAAATCTAGACCAAGGCAGAGAATCTAGAGTTCCACCAATGTGTCATCAAGTGTTGTCACCGTGAGTAATACCCTCTAAAATTTTGTCTACAAATAAATTTTGGAGTGTACTATTGATATTATGATTATTCATTAAATAGTCATTTTATGATCGGTTGATGACTTGCTAAGTGTTCTAGTCTTCTTCTCAGATTGTAAGTGTCGAAGTCACTTGCGCACACATGCTCAATCCGCAACAAGTTCATGAGCACATTATTTTCTGAAAGCTTGAAAAAGCATAGCACAAGTACATCAAGATAGTTATGATGCAATGTTCAACCTGTGTCAAGAGTTAGTGCACACTTTCATTGACAATCTCTCACTTTTGGTTGAGATTGTTCTTCTATTTTGGTGATTTTTCCAAGGTGTCATTTTTTCACACCTTTGCTTTTGCAAGTGTGAATTTCATGTTACAACTGTCACTTTTGATTGATTTCACTTTAATATGTGTCATTTTCATGTTATCTTCACTCTAACATGTGTCATTTTCAATATCATTTGCATTTTTCAAGTGTCATTCACACTTTCCTCTTACTGTTGCAAATGTCATCGTTTGGGCATGAGAAGTCTCACATGTCACATAAGAACATATATCACTTGTTCCAAGGGGTAAATTTGAGATAACAATTCCTATTTATCATATATACTTGTATTACACTCTTTCTCAAATTTTTATGGACTGGTGTAGAAGTTTCATCACTGTCGTCGCGAAGTGTACCTTTAGTGTCACACTTGGGGAAAGTTGTCTTATTGTTGTGGCAATGAGGAGATCATGTTGTTCTTTTCTTTTGAGTGATCAATGTTGTGTTATTTTTTTTTTCAGTGTGTAATCTTGTTCAAGCTCATTCCTTTCTTAATTTGACCTCACCAATCCTCCACCTAGCAAAAATTTGAAATCTTCCTGCCTGAGCAACTTGGCTTCACTTAGCCCTCCTAAACTACACACTGTACAGTATCAACCCTTAGGCTTAGAACTTATCTGTTGGAACTATGCAATGCACAATTCCTTGCTCCAAGAACTATGGACTATGCAATGTACAATTCCTTCCTCCAAGAACTACCCACTATGCAATCTTAGTGCTCATCCCTAACCCTTGAGCTCCAGAACTGCACAGATCAGCATCCAAGTCATCTCCTTCTATGCTTTGTGCAGTCTCAAGTCTCAAGCTTCTAGCCTGACTCCTTGAACTACATGACTGCGCAATCGTGAGGTCTCTCTCTCTCCAGAATTGCACAGTGGTAAACCTCAAGCCTCAAGCCTCAAGCCTTCCTCCTTGGGACCCTCAATTGTGTAGTAACCTTTCCCTATCCTTCCTAAACTACACACTGCATTCTCTCAAGACTCAATCCTCACTCTTGACCTTTTGAGCTATGCAACTATGCAATCCTTGAGCCAGTCTCTCACTCCAACACCCAAGTCCAACTCAGTCAATAGTTTTCCTAAAGCATGTTATAGTAGGATTTTATCGGACTGATGTCATCTCATCATGAGTGCTTTCCAGTTGCATCGATTACATCATGTTACGATAGGATGATAAAGAAGTACAAGAAGAAGGAGGTCTTACTTGAAGACACCCATGAAACTGTAAATACAAGAATATCATTGGACGAAAGATGAAAGGGCACCATATTACAATAATAACTAAAGATCAATATCATATTCAAGACTCTATACCTTCAAGCCTTACAGAGGAGGAAGAAGAAGAACATGCACCATCTTTAAAGAACACTCAAATTTAGTAGGAGAAAGAATGTCTTGACATTTCCATATAATCATGTAGTCCATGTCATCAATGTAATTTCATGTCTTGTCAAGGTGTCATGTCAAGTGTTATATGAGTCACCATCTACCACATCATTTTTGGAAATGATTATGTAATTTTCAATATATGAGGAATGTAGTGTAAAGTGAAAGTCTAAGAGTCATCTATAGAATGTGAAAAGTCATGAAGGAGTTAAAAGGTCATATGGAAGTCAAATAGTAATGAGGGTAGTCTAAGAGTCACAGGGAGGTGAAGAGTCACCCCATTTGTTATATATACACCCTCATAGGACATGAAAAGGACTTCTCACCTTGGCTCCTCCTAATAGGCATTAAAGAGGAAGATAATTCTTTTGAAGGAGAAAACAATTGCTTTAATGCTCCACTATTGGGATTAGTGGTATTTATTGTACCGATGTATCTTGGATTTTTTTCTTAATACTCAATGCTCGTTGAGCCAACACATTTTCATGCATATGTCATAAATGTTGTAAGACTATTCTTTGAATATTTTCAATATATGTTTTTTTTATGTGTATTAAAGAAATTGAACTATTTTGGTGGATTTGGTGCTTATCTTGTTGAATTTTTGTTGTATATGTTTTAACAATCCTTACTTCTATATTAACTATTTCACTAGTTGATCAAATATTCATTCATATATATATGGTCATTCGTATTTATAAGATCTTTACTATTACTCCTCTTTTAAAGGCTCACTTTTATTTCTCCTATGGTAGAAGAACCTTGATACATTCTACAACTAAATGCTACACGAGTCATACTCACTTGTTCATCTAAAAGTAAATGTACATTACTTTGTTATATTGACCATCATAGCCAAGGAAAATTTATAATAACATATGGTAGCCGAGCCTTATTTCCGGAAATGCTTCCACACCAAACAGTGTGAAGCCTAACTGGGACTTTTCATTGGGGATACACCTATTGATTTGGGCTAAAGTAATTGATACAACATAGAAAAATCTGAAAATTTTAACATGTAATCAAAGCCAACGTGAAGGACAATCTCAAGAGGAGACAAGCATTGAAGCAATCATCATTGGGAAAGTGGAAGGAGCTAATCTAGTCAAGTCAAAATGTATTCCTTCTTCAAGGAAAATAAGAAGTTGGCTGACTCGTCTAATTTTGTTACATGGAAAGTCAGGTTGGACATCATAGCTAATAACAATGATATTTTGGATTACATTCAAGGAAAAGTACCTAAGACTTCAGAGAATGCTTCCACTTTTGTCAATAACAAGCAAAAGAAAGGTGAGTTAAAAGAAAATAACATAATAACTAATGGTTTACAAGATAATTTACTTGCATATATTGGAAACTTGAGAAGGTCTAAGGGCGTGTATGATAAGGTAGCTAGAATGTATGAAGTCAACAATTAGAATGTAATAATCTTCTTGGAATATCAACTCAAAGACACAAAGATGAAGAAAGGAGAGTCTGTTCAATCCTACATAATGAGGATATCTCATCTTAGGTATTAATCCCAAGGAGTTGGGGAATATTTGCTTGACGGGTAATTGGTACTTGTGACTCTAAGAGGTCTTCCTCATATTTGGTAAGACCTTTATTTCTACTATAAGAAAAAATAATTTCCTCCCATCATTCAATGAAATCATTGGAAATCTCACTCAAGAAGAATCAAGGATGATATCACGAGGAAGGATTCAAAGTCATGAAGAAGAAGAGCCCATTGCATTCATCACTCATGAAAAGAAGAAGAATAAAGGGAAAGGAGATCCATCAATTTCAAGAAATGCTCCTCCTCAAAGTCCAAATATAAGGAAGGAATTTTTGCACATCAAATACTACAATTGTCATAATAAAGGCCACTATGCTCAAGATTTACCCGAGAAGAACAATGGACCCCTCTACAATACTAGAAGAAACAATGATAGGTTCAATGATCAAAGAAGGAGAGATGACCAAAGGAATGATCACATTGGAAGAGATGAAAGAAGAAGAAGAGATTCTCCAAGTGATCATAAAGAATATCTTCATCCACAAAAGAAGTCAACATTCTCTATGTATGGGAGAATTGTTGCAAATCAATGTAAATATATTCTTATTTCTTCCCTTACTAGTTAATCTCCTCTAGATTCATGGGATAGTTGGCTGGTTGATAGTGGGGAAACTCATAAATTCTTTGGTTATAAGGAAGTTCTCTCTAATTTGGTAGAGAGGGAGTCAAATTTGAAAATCATTCTTGGAGATAACTCGAATTATCTTGTTAAACATTTTGGGTTCGTCAAATTTAATTTGAATTAGAGAGAATCTATTTTTCTTCATGATGTGATGTATGTGCTACGGTTGAACAAGAATTTGGTATCAATATCCTCTTTGGAAGACAAAGGGATGAGGGTTGCCTTCCTCAAGGGAAACATTCTTACATGGCTTGTTGGATCACCTAAGAGAAATGCATTGACATTAGGATCATGATATGAAGGACTCTACAGGGTTATTGGAAGACCACTTCTAGCATTTTTGTCCATAATACTAATAATATAAGCGAGTTATGACATCGAAGATTGGCCCATCTACATTATGATGCTCTTTCAAAATTGGAGAAATTGGTCTTAGGGATTCCCAAGGTTTAAGCCCATGATGATGGAGTATGTCCATGTTGGGCAAGTGGAAAGAAGACAACGGGACCATTCCCCTCCAGTGAGAAAAAGAAAAATGGCATCCTCCATCTCATCGATTCTAACATATGTGGTATGATGCCCATGCATTCTATTGGTGGCCATCTCTACTATATCACCTTCATTGATGACTTCTCAAGAAATACAGGGATATATTATTTGAAGCATAAGGATGAAGCCTTTGAAATGTTCAAGGTGTTCAAAACTTTGATTGAAAATCAAACAGGGAAGAAAACCAAAATATTCAGATTCGACAATGGTGGAGAGTACACATCGAAGGAGTTCATTGATTTTTGCAAGAAGGAAGGAATCAAGAAATAAATAGTTGTGCCATATACTCCCGAACAAAATGGAGTGGATGAAAGAAAGAATAGGTCCATTATAGAAGCTTCTAGTGTCATTCTCCATGATCAATATTTGTCAAAGTTCCTTTGGGGTGAGGCATCAAACGCTACCATATATGTTCAAAATAGGGTACCGCATCAAGCATTGGACAACAAGACCCCCGAAGAAGTATTCACATGTTTCAAGCCCAATGTTGGTCATCAATGTATCTTTGGATTCCCGTATACTTTCATGTGCCAAAGGAAAAAAAATAAGTTGGAAGCCTCGGGAAGAAAATGTATGTTTGTTGGATATTTTGAAAATTCTAAAGCATTTAGGATATATATTCCTAGTCAAAGGAAGGTTAAAATTAGTAGGGATAGTACATTTGATGAAGATGTTGCCCTTGGAAAAGCAAGGGACCTTCTACTGCCTCCACCTCCTGAGGAGAATGATGATATGGATATTTTAGATGGTCCTTTTGTGCCCAAATCTAGGAAATATATTGTTGATAATCCCATGAAGCCCATGGATACCTTAGACCCTCCTCCATGTGATCCTCCCACCAGGAAGATGCCAATTTTGCTTCGAGACAAATTACAGGATGACAAGAGATGAGATCTTGTTTGGGGATCATTTCTAGAAAGGAATAATCCATGTAGGTACTAGGAATATGTTACAGCCACGAGCACTATGATTCAAGCTGAACCTCCAACATTTTAAGAAGTCGTGCAGGAACAAGTTTGGAAACATGTTCTAGCTGAAGAATACGAATCAACCATGAAGAATAACATATGGAATGTTTTACTTAGACCAAACTGAAATCCATGGTGACTTCAAAGTGGCTATTCAATATTAAGCATGAAGTTGATGGTAGCATTGAGAAATACGAGGAAGGATTCCTGGCTCAAGGATTCTCCTAGAAAGGGGGAGAAGATTATGATGATATATTTTCACCTCTGACTCAATATACAACCATTCGTTCGATAGTTTTCCTTCTCTCAAGTTAAGGATGGACCCTTAATCAAATGGATGTAAATACTACATTCCTTCCTGGCATGTTACAAGAACAAGTGTATGTTGAGCAACCACAAGGATTTTACGTAGAGGATCAAAAGACACATGATTGTAGGTTGAAGAAGTAATTGCATGGTTTGAAGCAAGCCCCCAGAGCATGGTATGACCATACTTGATGAAGCTAGGATTCACAAGAAGTAATGTCAATCCCAACCTATACTTAAAGGAATTCTAAGATATGCCTTTGTTTTTTGGTTTTTATGTTGACGATCTATTTTTGACAAGTAGTGAGCCTATGATGATCGAGTGGAAGAGGTAACTAGCCTCTGAAATCAAGATGAAGGACCTTGGACTCATGCACTATTTTCTAGGCCTTGAGGTGTGGCAAAGGCTTGATGAGATTGTTTTCACAAGGAAAATGTGCTGTGAAGTTGTTGGAAATATTTGGAATGATAGAATGGAAGTCCCTACCAAAATTAATGGAAATGAACTTCAAGAAGTTATGTGGAGAAGATGCAGGACCCGATTTCATGAATCCATCCAAGTACAGATAGTTGATTGGGGCTTTGATGTTCCTAGTGAACACCCATCTAGACATATGGTATGTAGTGAATACATCGAGTCAACTCATGACTGAACCTATCCATGCACATTGGATTGCTGCCAAATAGATTTTGAGATATTTCCATGGGATGATCACACTTGTTATGATATATTCTATCGAAGATGTTTGAATTCATGGATACACTGATGTTGACTCAACACAAAACATTTTCAATAGGAAGAGTATGTATGGATGTTGTTTTAGGATTTGATCTACCATGATATATTGGATGAGTAGGAAGAATAAGTTTGTAGAATTTAGTACCAGAAAGGAAAAATATATTTCTGCTTGCACGGTTAGTGGCAAAGAAATTTAGTTGAGGAATATCTTCGGAGAGCTTTTTGAGTAGGTCCTAGACACTACAGTGACATATTGTGACAACAATAGTGGAATGCATCTAACCAAGAATATTGTATTTCATGACAATTCCATGCACATATAGATTCGATATCACTTCATTCTAGACATGGTGCAAAGAGGAGTTGTTAGACTCCATCACATATTGGCATATAAGAAGATTTCAAATATTCTCACCAAGGATTTTTCGAAATGGAAGTTCTTGGTTATTAGAGAGTATCTTAGACTAACATATGTGACCCCTTATGATAAGGGGGATTGCTGATGAAGGACACTGAGCCAACTCTTCCCCCCTGTTTGAGCTCCCAAGGTGAGGAATTGAGATGGAGGACTCCTAGGGTTGAGGGATTTCTGGAAAATAGGGTATCATCCCTATCTGTTACCCATAGCATTGGAGATGTTTCTTCCCTATCTTTTTGTTTGTAGAGTATACCCCATTTGGCATCATACCCACAATCCAGGCTTATTTGGATTGTCCCTCCTCATTTGTCCAATGAGTTGAGGAGGCTTGGGGCATGTGATCCTTACCCTTTGGTAAGTCGGGTATCTAGTGCAAGCTTGGATTTTGATTCAGGTGTTCTACCACATGAATCTTGAGGGTCATTGTTGGGAATATCAATAGGAAATGTTATGGGCTGAGATGTTCTCCCCTATATCACTTATTGCTCAATAGGGGGTCAGAGACATTTAGCCCCCCCATGAGATTTTGGGTTGAGATGTACTCTCTGATGTGGTTTCAGATTGAGATGTGCTCTTCGAAGATGTAGAGGGTGGTGACATTAGCTCCCTGATGATTATTATTCTTTATATTTGAGATTTTTTCAACATATAGAGTTGACCTGATATGGGACAGGATATGACGACAAGATATTCATGACATGTTGATTAATGGTAAGATATTGAGAGGTGGAATAATCCCTAATTGAGAGGGAGTGTTAAAATATGAAACTACGGTAAAATTACACTTTTGATAGCTCATTTTATGTAGACGATGATCGCATTGAATTCCTATTTCTGAGAGGACCAAAATTGACCTAACGATCACTGAAATCGGAGAAGGTAAAGTGTACTTATGAAGAAAATCCCACATATGCACATTTGGACAAGGTCGACCATAAAGAAAATTGGACACCCTTAGAAGCCTATAAATGCAAGTTACCTCAAGCTCATTTGGGCATCACTAATAATCTTATTCTTCTCTTGTTCATTGATTGGATCGCACAAGTCTAAGGCTGGGACAACAACAAAAGTTTGTAAAAGTAAAAAATTACAGGGTCTGAGGCTCACATTTGCTTTAGGTTTTTTGGATTATACTCACAGGAATGTCACAGGGAAAATTTGATGATAGTCACTAGATTGAAAGCATCAAGGGTGTGAGTGGAAGCCTCTAGTCTCTCACACAACTCCCCATGCATTTGACTGGGAATTATTATTGAAATGATCATTGATAGAAATTAACCGCAGTTGACCGTAGATGGGAAACATTGTCTCTGATATATTCTAATGCTAGAAACTTATTTCGAATGTTATTGGGTTGTTATTATAATGGCTTTTTTTATCTCATTGTACTCTTTGTTGAACATTATATGATAATCTAATAGAAAAATAATTTCAAAGGGTTTTCCCCCTTGTGGGGTTTTTCCTTGGTCTTTGATCAACCCTTGTGTCTCTTGTTGATGTGTTGATTGTCTCCTTTGTCATTGAATTTATTGTTCTATCTTCAATTACTATTGATGAATGGAAAGACTAATTGTAATTAGAAGGAATGATAATTGAAGTATTGATTTGGGCTAAAGTAATTGACACAACATAGAAAAACCTGAAAACATTAACATTATGGTTGACGGATTTCCAGGACCGCCAACATAAGGACATAGAGATTGTGATTGCTTCATTAAATTTAAGATATTCAAACTATAAAATTATTAAATAATGGACTGAAGGTGCAATAAATCTTTGTGACTCATTTGGGATTTAAGTTTGGATATTCCAAAAGAATTTGATATGCCTTAGCCAAAACCTCTAAGGGAAGTAGTCCCATTAAGACTTAATGAACAAGATGTTGAAGATAAGAGAACAATAGATGGGAAGTAAAGTAGGAAAATAAGTACATGGAATGAATAGGTTTTTCAAAATTTTCTACAACTTCCTCTTGAATAAATTAAATTAATAACCAAGTTTTCAATAAAATATAATTGAAAAAAGAGGCATATTGAAATTATGTTATCCACGCTTCAATTCAATATTTATCATTTCATGTAACCTCTTATTCAACAAATTCCTAAAATATATTTGGAATTAGTTGCATACATCCAAACTAATGCTCCTAAAAAGGTTCCATTTGAATCAGGTTCAACTTCTCAAATCCAGGAAGAAGATTGAAATGAGGTACCCATTTCTTGAAGAAGAAATTATGATTAGATAATATTTTATTTTTTGTATTCTCATTATTTAAGAAAATATTTAAATATGTTCTATCTTTAGCTAGAAACAGTTCTTATATTATTTACTTTTCTTATTTTTACAACCCTTTATGTTGGTTTAGGGGTTAGAAATTGTTGAAACTTAGACTTTGATTTTTGTAATCTTATTTTGGTATTCAAGTTTTTGAAGACCATTTTATATTTTGATGAGTTCTTAGAGTTATGATCTTGATATCGTGTGATCTATTTAATTATTTAACAGAAACAACTGCTATTTCTCTTCTTTTCTCATTTACATATCAATTTCTATAAAATATTAGAGTTTATTACTGATTATTTCCTTTGAAATAAATTAGCATATATTATTGTCGAAATTACTTATTATTTGAGATTTATTATTTTTTTTTCATTCATTTAAATTAATTTCTGATATTCAAAATATAGTTGTATGTATTTCTCCTGTTCATAAGGTATATTTATTTGTGTTATTTAATTTTACTTAATTGCATGCAATAAAAATATAAAATATAAACAAATATAAATGCAAATGTTCATAAGCTCTTGAAAATAGAGTGCAAAAAGTCATTATGTGTGGCTGATTAGACCCACATTTTAGTGAAGGTCAAACATTCACAATATTTTTCTTAGTATTGTGTTTGACTGATTCCCCATTCCCCCTCACCTCATGCTATCAAATTGCTCATGTTATTTCCACTCATACACAACAATTTGTATATTTTCTTTTAGTAACTTGTAAATATTGTTTTACGTCATATATTTTCCCTAATTTAATTTTTATTTTAGCATTTAGTTTAGTGTTAAACTAGAGTAGGCAACTGAGCCTTTGTTCTCAAGAGTATTCAAACCAACCAAATGAATATGGGTCTAATTGGGACCTTGATTGGGATAATAGTCAATCATTGTAGTTAGGAAATTTCCCTCCTATCAACAATTTTGGTACTAGAAGGAGGGCCATAGATAATGTATGGTTGATCATTCTTCTAAATCAAATATTCCCATTACATCATCTGATACTTGTACCTCTCCTATATCAATTCATTCAAGTGAACCATAATATACTTATTCAACAATTATGCATGTTCCAAAGCTATCCATAGTAGATATGTTGAAGTATCTTATGCCCTTATTCATCCATATTTACAATTATTAATGGCTTATAATCGTCCTTAGAGTAAAATTTTAGGTTTTTCTCCCGTTTTATTAACAGTATCTAGAAGGAGAAGGCCTGAAAAATAAGTTGAACCTTTAATTGCTTCTTCATCACAAGTTAGTCTTGAATCGCTGTCAAAATTTTCCTCAATAATGAATCCATTATTTCCTTTTGAGGAAGTTGATTGGGAACCTGAAACTATACCTTCAAAACTAGTTAGACCAATAAGTGTTCAGCCTTCAACCACACCCATTCAAACATGTTCCCCTTCACCTATTCAAATTCCTATAATTTCCACTACTTCTTTCTCGGCTTTGTCTTACCTATCAATCAACTTGTTTTTCCTCCACCACCAACTTATCCACCTACAAATCCTCCTACAAGCTCACCACCTATAGCTTCTCCATCTAAATGTTCAACATATACAAGTTCTTCACCTTCAAGTCCAACATTTTCAGTCAACCTTAGTTATCAATAGGTGCAATTAATATTGCTAGAGATCAAAATTGTCTATCTAAACATCCTAAAATATTTATCCAAAAATTTAATCCTAATGGACTTATTACTCCTAAAGAATATATTATACAGTTTATGCTATATTTGAAGTTAGGATTAGTATAATATCTAGTTCAAGTCTGTAAACGTTTCTCTTATACATTTGAAGGAAATGCATCTTCCTAGTATCTTTCATTAACAAATGGTTCTATTACTAGTTGGGATGTATTTCAATCTCAATTTCTTAAAAAAATTGGTAATGATAAGTTTAAGGAATCTTTATTATTAGAAGTATCAAATATTAAAATGAATCCCAATGAATCTATCAAGGATTTTCATCAGAGATTTGTTTCTCTTATGAATAAGAATTGACTTGATTCAAGACTAGGCGATGATGTTTTGATTGAACTTTATACTACTAATCTTCTTCCATCAATTGCATTAGTTGTAATAAGAGAAAATAATAAAACACTAGCCCAAAATATGGAATAATCTTTGAATTTTGACAAAAAAATCTTAAGAATAGCTTCAAAACATATAGCAAGTCAAGAAAAAACTAAGACATTTTCTATTTTAAAGAAACCAACAACCGATAAAACTACTGATGAGGAAAAAGAAAAATAATTTGTTGACTTAGATTTTATTCAAAAGGTTATAAATAAAATGTGTAATGAAATAATTTATTTCTAATCCATTCTTTCATAAACTCCTTCAACAAAGAAACCATGGAGACCATTTAGGATAAATCAACCTCCCAACCCAATCAAATTAATGTTGAGGAATTGAATATTGATGCTTATGCACAAGATGATTTTTGTAGAGCACATAATGATAATCATTATGAGAAACAAGTGAAAATTTTGTAAATATGTTTAAGCTTTTTTTAGATAGTGAAGAAGCACGACAACCACAAGAAGATAAAAAGGAAGAAGTTCAATCTAGCAAGTCTGTTAATGTGTTATGGGATGTCTCATAAGGGGGATTAATTGATAATGATTTAGTTGAATATGAGGAGTAAGTTAATGTTGTGAAAATTAGGAGTAGAACTAAAAATCAAACTTCCACTCCAGCTGCTACCAATCATCCTAGTCCTCCTAAAAATAGATGAACTACTAATAAAACTCTTGCTTCATCAAATCTATCTCCCCGAATCGAACACGTTGAGTATGATTTGGTGGAAGACATGAATAAAAATAGGGTAAATATATCCCTGTTTGAGTTATCAAAACTAACTTAATAAAAGAATAAACTTATTAAAGCCTTAGGAAATGATTCATCTCAAACTCAAAATTCCAACACAAATAACACCTAGAAAGCTCCTGCAAAAATGATATCCAATATAAATTCAACTCTAATAAGAGATATATTTCCTTATCATACCCTTACTTTTCTCTTGACCTTTGAAATTTGTAATCAAAATGTACACAATTATCTAGTGGATTCAAGGACCTCATCAAATGTTATGCCCTTGTAAGTAGCTGAAAATTTAAATCTTGCTCGCATTCATTTGTGTAACTTGATAGCTAAAGTGTCAGAGTAGCTGGAGAGATTAAAGATGTGCTGATAATACTTGCATCCAATCCTAATATTTTTTAAATCATTGATATGATTGTCACAAACCTCCGAAAATCATGTTGTTTGTTACTCATTAAAGATTGGTTTGAAAATCTTAATGGATATTTCTCAACTAATTGGTCACATCTTTGGCTACAATTAGATGACAGACCTAATCAGATCAAAGTAGAAAGAGAAAAAAAAATAAAACATATTGTAATTGATCTTGAAAATCCTAATGAACCAGTTACGCTTTCTCAAGCTTTGTTAGGTAATTATTCTTTTGATACCATTTTGGGTAATTATGCATCAAAGGTGTCTTTTATTCTAGAATTAAATGCTGAAAGTCTAAATTTCGTTACTGTACCTATTATCACCCCAAGAAACTCTCCTAGGTTGTATCTCAGAGATGCTCGGGAACATTACAAACTCAACAAAATGTTGGAAATGGATGAATGGAAGGAATGATGCATATTCAAGCCAGATAACCACTTCTACTATGCTTAACTCTAGACATGGGTGAACACTCCTAGACTACAAGGCTTTAGACCACCAATTACTCACTGTTTGAGGATTAAGTGAACATGGAGAACACTGAACACACTAGCAGACGCACAAGACCATGTGATGGTCGGCTGCAACCAGTAAAGAGGTCTGCAAATCTATTTCCTAATGCATAGACAGGATTACAGCTCTCTAGCACTAAGTAAATAGAAACCTGCATAACACTTTCAATGATACATACTAGATCCTAACACAGAGGTGGGATAATAGCCCCTCTAATGCTAACATCAAGAGCACATGAAAAATGCATAACAAGCATAGCCTAGAACAGAGTAGAAATGGAAAGTGAGCAATTAATAGCAAAATAAGCTTGTATTAGCTGAAAATGAAGACCAGACGCTGCAAGTATCACAGTAGTTACAGTCTCTAGAAGTTGAACCTTACATCAAAACAGCAACCATCAACCCTCATCACATCTGTGTTCTGGGTATATATAGAGTTTGATTACAAAAATGCTCTACTATCTTATACGAGGAGGGGTCATAATGGACCACCAATCACATTAACTATCTAAAATGGGCCTCTGCTATGATTTGATGCTTCAATGAATGAATTTGACATTCTCTGGTACTTTGTTGTACTCCTTGAGCAGGTGGAGTGTTGACTAAAAGAAGCTCCATAACTAGTAAATGCTGTGATCTGCTCGAGGCTGTACTCTTTCCTTTCAGCCATTTTGTCCCTTGAATGCGATGGTTGAAGAGTGACTATGCCGGGTATAGGTAGTTGGCCACCTTCATCCTTGTATGCACAGAGAAGTTCAGGAACATGGACTTCATGGCAGGTAGAAGATATGCTCAAAAGAGCGAGATTGGCCATCGGATGAAACCGGTGGATGATGGGTACAACTTGGAGGTATCGGGAAGAAACAGGCGGAGTGATTATGAGCCATTGGATCTTGTAGATGGACAACAGAGATCGGTTTATAGGGGATATCGGGAGGAAGCGGGAACAACAAACATGAGTCGTTGGATCGTGGGCGGACAGATCCGACGCCAATCGGGCGGCAAAGATGCACGGGAGATAGCGCGCCAGGACGGGTGGGATGGCGATAAGTGGTATTCCCCGCACTGCTTTTCGGAGCTGGTGGTAATCATACAATGGGTGCGCAATACCATTGAATGCATGACACGTGGCGGATGGGACAACCCAAAATCCAATTTCCCTGCTGGTTAACGTGCGGGCAATTCACGGGATGGAGAGGAGCAAATGCCATCCGATCGCTTTGGTGGATTATCGGACAGTGGAGATTGGCGGGCAAGTTATTTGCGATGGGGATCGTAGGATCTAGTCGGGACTGATCGGACGACTAGGGAGTAATCAGATCGGCAGAAAACAAGGGGTAAGCCTTACACACACATAATGTGATTTGCCAATAGCGATGAGGAATGAAAGCGCCGAGGTTATATGGTAGGGTCTTATGGAGGGCTTGTGGTTTGTGCTTAAGGATTGGGGCTAGAAGGGGCTTTGTTGGATTTCAGAGGGCTATAATGGCGAATGGAGAGATTCTAGGAGGAAAAACAGAGATAGCGGGGCTATGGGAGAATAAGGAAAATAAAGGAGAAGGAAGGAAAAGACTGTTGCGATCTCCCTTTTGAGCATAAACAACACTGCCAGACCCAAATTTGACCTTCAAACATTGAAGTTTGTAGTAGAGCTAATAGTACCTTTCTTGGGTTAAAATTAAATATCATATTCTATTTCTTCTTTTTATATTTTAGATAATGATAGAAATACTAATTTCTAGAATTTGAATCTTAATGGTTCCAAATTAGCATAAGGCGTCAGTGTTGGTTGTATTTTACTAGATCCAAAAGGTAATAAATTTCTTCTTTCATGCAGACTTAACTTTTAATGAACCAACAATGTTGTAGAGTATGAAACCTTGCTTCAAGATCTTCTAAAAGATGTTGAAATGGAAGCTAATAAAATTGAAGTTTTGGGTGATTTAGAGATAATTGTTAGAGAATGTAATAAAACCATACCCTATGAATCTAATCATTTAAAAAATTACAGGCAAGAGGTGTGGAGTTCAACCAATTTTTTTTTTATAGTTTTGAGTAAAATTCAATACCTCATTGAAAAAACAATGATGGTAACCTTTTGGATAATGTTGGTTCAAGGCTTCTTCTAGTTGATAACTTTTGACCTAAAAAATTGTCTGTAGAAATCCATTTTAGGCCGTCTATCCCTGACAACATCTCTAATTGGAGTGTTTTTGATGATCATGACCAAATAAGAGATTTATTAAATATGGAAGACACTTTCAAAGGATCAATATAGATGAATACCAACATAATTTCCAATTAAATTCATAGTTTCCAGACAAGCTTCAATCACATAATTATATTGCAAATTCAATAGTTTGGCTCAATTTTTTTTTATGATTTTTAGAATAAGTTCTAAGGAAGTACTAAATGTGAAAATAACAATTCGTCCATGCAATATGAGGTTATAAATTTAGGAACTGATAGAAACACACAAAATGTTAATTTATGAACAAATAGTACTCCTATTGAATGAATAAAATTTACGAAGTTGTTTAAAGAATACAAAGATGTTTTTTCATGGAAATATGATGAATTGAAGGTATATGATGATGATGACCAAATAAGAGATTTATTAAATATGGAAAACACTTTCAAAGGATCAATATAGATGAATACCAACATAATTTCCAATTAAATTCATAGTTTCCAGACAAGCTTCAATCACATAATTATATTGCAAATTCAATAGCTTGGCTCAATTTTTTTTTATGATTTTTAGAATAAGTTCTAAGGAAGTACTAAATGTAAAAATAACAATTCCTCCATGCAATATGAGGTTATAAATTTAGGAACTGATAAAAACACACAAAATGTTAATTTAGGAACAGATAGTACTCCTATTGAATGAATAAAATTTACGAAGATGTTTAAAGAATACAAAGATGTTTTTTCATGGAAATATGATGAATTGAAGGTATATGACATGAAGAGTATTCAAAATGTTATTACAGTAAAACTAGACACTAAACCATTTCAACAAAAACTTAGGAAGATGCATCCTAGATTGGAAGGTCAAATCAAGATGAATTGAATAAACTTCTAAAAGATATAATAATTTTTCCAATGAGAAACTCTCAATGGGTTTCAAGTTTAGTTCTAGTTGAGAAGAAGAATGGAGAAATAAGGATTTGTATTTATTTTTAAAATATTAACAAATCATCATAAAAATATAACTAAACTATTCCTCCTACGGAACAAATCTTATAATTTG
This sequence comes from Pinus tabuliformis, assembly GCA_031772625.1. Classification (NCBI taxonomy): domain Eukaryota; kingdom Viridiplantae; phylum Streptophyta; class Pinopsida; order Pinales; family Pinaceae; genus Pinus; species Pinus tabuliformis. Next base: position 410,858,386 of record CM062809.1, on the reverse strand, counting down.
TTGCTGGTTTGGAAGTGCTTTCCCTGCTAGATGGATTTCTTTTTAAAACCAAGTCCTGGTTGCACTAGAAGATCAAATCAAAACAATTTTTTGTATCAAATGGGGAGCTTATGCTGATCAAAAGATGCCCTTTCTTATAATAATTGCAAGAGCATATTTTCCATGAGTAATGGATATTTCTTTTAATAGACTCATTAACAACTTTATGGTAGTGTAATTGGAGGATATAATTGTTTATTCAAAGAATAAAGAACAATATGTTGATCATTTAAGAAAGATATTTGATAGATGTCACAAATACAATATATATTTAAATCCTACGAAAATCATTTTTTTTGTTACTGAAGGTAAACTTCCTTGATTTATAGTTTCTAAAACAAGGATTGTAATTGATCCTCATAGAATTAATGCAATTTTGCACATTTCTCTTCCCCACAACAAAAAACTTTGCAATATTTTCTTGGGAAGATTAATTTTGTTAGGAGGTTCATACCTAGATTTGCAAAGTTTGTTAGATCTATGCAAGATATGGTTAAAAAAAATCACATTTTTAATTGGTGTACAATAGAGAAAGACTATTTTAAAAATATTAAAGAGGCTATTGCTACTGCTCCAGCACTAATTAGTCTTAAGTTTGATAAACATTTTTTATTATACATTTTTGAATATGATGTATCTTATGCATTAGTTCTTACTTAGGAAGAATGATGATGATGTTGAAATACCTATATCTTTCACGAGTTCTCAATTTCAAGTGGCTGAAATAAATTATCTTGATATTGATAGGCAGGCATATTCAGTTTATAATTATGTCAAGCATTTTAGGCCTTATGTTGAATTCACATACCAAAGTCATAGTTTTGCACCCTGTTGTGTGGAATTTCTTGGTACATAAGGACTTGGGAGAAAAAATAGCAAATTGTATTACTATGCTCCAAGAATATGATTTTTAAATTAAACTATGAAAGGTCATACGAGGACAAGGTTTATGCAAGCTATCAACTAAGTCAAAAGGTTATCATTTAGATTAAGAAGAAAGTTCCTATTCAAATATAGAAAAATGTTGGTACAATGATTTTGAGGTAAGCTAAGAGAAAAACTCTATGTTAATGTACCTACAGACACCTGGTACTACAATGTATTTTGTAACACATGGAACTACACCTAATCATTTAGCACCTAAACCAGAAAGAGATTTAAGGTTAAAATGTGCTAAATATCAACTGATTAATGGTGGTTTTATTTGGAAGAATTATGATGATGTTTTCTAATATTCTTAGATAAATGTGATGCAGAAAAGGTATTGACTGAATTACATGATGGACGCGTGGGAGGACACTTTGGTGGAGACATCACTAACAAAAGATTGTTCAAGTAGGTTATTATTAGCCAACTCTCTTAATAGATTCTTATACATATGCAAGAAGATGTAAAACATGTCGTATAGCTTTGTTGTAGTAGCTACAACCACCCTCCAAAATTTTTCCTTAGCTTCGTTTTGGAGCCTCCCTACCAACCATCCTCAGCAGCATGTCTTGCACTGTCAAGCACATCAGCTTCAGTTGTTTCATGGAGTCTTGTCAGCCTGTGTATGCAATTTTTTTCTACCTCCTTCATAGGCTTCTTTTCGAACTTGGTGTCAGTTGCTAGTTGAGCATCTCCCTCTCAGAATTGCGCACTTCTGGAGGGGAACCAACCTTCCTTCCAGAAATTTTGCAAACCCATCTAGACACCCAGTTGGGCTCTAGAATTGAGCAATTCCTCTTGACAATATTCCTCTCAAAAATTGCACAATTCATCCTAGGACATCTGCTCAGCGCAAAAATTGCGCAATTCTGGCCAGCAGTCACTTGTTGCTCCTAGAAATTGTGCAATCCCTCTGGGACAACGAGCCTAAAAACTAGCAAAAATTACGCAAATCCATCCAGGCAACCTCCTAGGCTGAGAAATTGTGTAATATAGTAAGGCAATCTTCCTTGAGAAAATTCCGAGGTCTGACCCAAGACAGTTGCTCAGCTCACAAATTGCACAATGCAGTTAGATAGGGTTCCTTGAGAAAATTGTGAGGTCTGACCTAGGACAACCTGCTGGGCTCAGAAATTGTGAATACTGTCAAACATGCTTCCTTGAGAAAATTGTGCAGTCTGAGCTAGGACAGCTGCTCAGCCCAGAAATTGCACAATCCTTGGAGATAGTCACCTGTTCCTCCCAGAAATTGTGCAATCCCCCTAGGACAACCATATCTGCTAAGCCCAGAAACTATGCAGATTTTTATCCCAGTCTTGCAGACCAATGCATGTGCCTTCAGGTTGACTGGTTCCCTCTAGGACCGAGCAAAACTGGTTTTCATGCATGGACTGCTTCTCCCAAGGCAGCATGCAAAGGCATCCCTTGATTCAGGGATCTATTCTTAGCAGTTGGAGGTTACATGCAATGATCATCTTAGAAAACCTCCCACCAAGTCTCGCTTTTCCTAGATTGTTGGCATGCGCGTCACAACCTTGATTTTATCAAAACTCATCAACCGGACACTGTAGAGCTCATTTCTCACATTGACCTCACAAGTCTGGCATACCACATTGCCTCTAGGATTCATCGGCACATTCAGCACAACTATTTTGAGGTAAGCTCGATTTTCATGTCTCACGCTGCATTTCTGTCGTTTTTTTGTGTTTCACTTTGTGTGAGTGTTGTTTGCTTGATTTTAGTGAACACCTACTAACGTTTTGATGTATGTTAGCTTCTTTTAGTTTTTGTTCGCATCTCATTGCTATTGCATGCATGCCACTATTTTGCACTAATGGTCGCCATTGCGACGACTCACTTCACACACATGCATGCTTTCCTATTTTCTGAATCCTGCACTTGATTTTTGCATGTACGATCATTCACTCTTGTTTGCACAACTTTCATCATGCATTCAGACTTCTCATGTTTTTAGTCACTTGTCGGTCGACCTGGGCTTCCTTGGCCTAGACCATGCCTTGCCTGGCTAGCGTTGCATATTTCTGGAAGTGAACACTCAACCTTCCCTCCAGAAATTGTGCAAGTTTGGCCTAACATTGACCTCCAGGCTTGCATTGAGCAACTCTTGGAGCCAGTGTCCTTGAGGTGAAGCAAAAGTATAAGTGCGGACACAAACAAATTCCTTTAGCCCAATGATGGGTCTAGCCACAACAGATACATTCTATGTAAGATTTCCTTAAGTTATAACCAATTAAGAGGGCCTACCTCTTAGTACACTTATCCCGGTTGATGATGTCATTGCTTCCTCGCTCTAGTTATCTCTCATCTCCTTCTTCAAGCACCTGAAACAAGTAAACAAAAACCATGATAATAGACAAATTGTAATTCAACCTACTTCAAAATTCAAGAAACATTAAGCCATGAATATTTAAGATGAAAAAACATGTATGAAATCAATCGATAGTTGCATATATTAATATCAAAGAGAGATTACAACCATTATCTTGACATTACAGTTCTCCTCTAACAAGACTAGGTTCCCACACACTTCTGCTAGCATTCCATGATGGCCTTAATCAACATTAGTTTTAAGGCTATCCCCTTTAGGCTTCACTCCAAACTAAATCACACTTCTCACTCACATAACTAGATAGATACAACTTAGAATAGCTTGTTGTTTACTCCAAACCAAAATAGCACTAGCACAGCAACATTAACACTAGCCTGTGCTTTTGAAGAAGGGAGGTATATATAGGATGAATGGATGGGAGATGTATCCTCTTCTCATGGGAGAAGGTCTTATCCCTTGAGGTAGTTCCATCATTATAGGGGAAAGGATCCCAAATTGACATCCTCGACCCCATCCGGCCAAAGCATTTATCAGATTGTCGTTACGAAGCCTCTAGAGCTAGAAGCTTTGACTCTTAATTTAAAAAACTTTCCATAACAGGACTGGAGTGATTGGAACACAACTCAGTCACTCTAGTCAGCGCTAGGGATAGTGCCAATCTCTACACATTGGCACGAGGGAGCCAAAGGTCATTAGCACCGGTATTGTAAACTGGGGAAAACAAAAGTTTCAGGGGAAATGGTGCAAAATGGAATTGATCTGCTCATGAAGAGGGATACAATGGGAGTTTCTTCATGAAGGGAAAGAATTTGGGGTTCTCTATAGAGTTCCTGTAGGATCAAGGAACAGGGAGTACAGGGAGAGTGAAAAAATGTTGTGTAACAGTCCTACTAGCCCCAGAAATTGCGCAACGCGGTTTGCTGGTTGTATGTCACTGCTGACTGAAATTGCGCATTGCACAGTTTCAGTCCTCAACAGGCTAGGCTGGAGTATGCATTATGCAGTTCTAGCAGTGAGTGGTCCTCCTGACTTCTTGGACTATGCCTTGCACAGTTTTGGCAGTTAGTCTCCCAACCTCCGACGAAAATTATGTAACCTTCACAATCAATCACACAGGTATGTTGCAAGTTAGTCATCTACTTTGTTTTAGTTTTTGACTTACAGATTAATTTCCATGAGTGTTTCTATGTCTCCAGGAACCACAGGTGTTCGTCTATCTCTTAGCAACAAAAGTAGAATGGCCTTCAGGAGAGAAGAGTCAAGGGACATCGTTGAGAGCACAACGAGGGTTGCAACCAAGCAAGTGTCTATGAGATTGCCTACCTATGAAGACATGTAGTTGTTCGTAGACAAGGACATCAAGATGATATGGAAGTAGCATCACAGCAAGCAACACCATCAACAGTAGCAGAAGGCAGCACACCTACACATGATGAATGCAAGAGGAAGGTTGTTGATAACATAGAGGCAAAACAAATTTCCAAGTTCAAAGTAGATCCACAAATGTCAAAATAACCTTTGGAGAGTGAGGCTATGAGGTGATGGCATGACATGAAGATCATGTGAAGGTAGAGAACGGAACATAGAAGGAGTTGCATGTGTTGAAGCAACAACTCAAGGAAGAACAAGAGAAGCATATACAAGAGAATGAGTTGCAGCAGGAAGAGGTACAACAGGGGGCACAACATGCACAGATGGATGAAATTGTGCCCATACAACTTATATATCCATCCTAGTAGCTAGCACAGAGCAAACAAGGTGAGTAGTGTTTTGGATCGCATGTAAGGGAATTCAGAAACATGCATGTCATTGTGTGCATGCATATGATCCCACCATTCGACACACTAAACAAGGAGAAGACAAGAAGAAAGTCCAACTGGAGTTGAACTTGTATTTTGACAAGTTGATGCACATGGACACCAACACATGCTTGGTGATTAGCATAGACACTATGCATCAACAGTTGCCAGTCCGGTCACGCCCAAGATGACCATATGCAAGCTATCAGACAAGTTGGATGGAGGATCCATATTAGTGCACCCAAATGTAATGAAGGCAAGATTTTGCTTCAGAAATATGTCACCATTAGGAAAACGGACACCATCACAGACGACCAAGCTTGGCATCAGCTCACCACCTTCGACTATCACAAGGATTTCGAAGAGTTTGTCTCACCACAATAGTCCATGTGTCATTGATGTATTGCATGGATTTCTCAAGTCATTATGTCTCACATGGGCACTTGTGCATTGTAATGTAACGTCTTGTCAAGTGGAAGTTCAAGTGTCGATAGTTGGATGTAACAGTCATAGAGTAGATGAAGAGTCATGAGGGTAAATGAATTGTCAGAAAGAGGAATGTCAAGGACCACCCCACCCTTTGCTATAAATAGTCCCTCATAATTCATTCTAAAGGCTTTTGGTCAGCCAAGCTTCTGATAACACTATCTTAAAGAGAGCATGGAAAGTATTGTAACACACCTTAGCTTCTCCATCGTGCAGAGCTAGTATATCTCTTTAGAGGAGTAGGCAGTTATGGTTGTAACGTTCCACTATTGGAACTAGTGGTTGGACGTGGATGTATTTTATGACTGGAACATACATTTCTTATTATAACAATGCCAACATGTCTCATGCACATGTCGTATTGTATTCCAGCTATCTTGTTTACTCTAAATGGTATATGTATCTGTTTGCTTATGCATACATGTATGGAATATTCAATATAAGTATGTATGAATCTTACTGAAATGTGTTGATTGGTTTAACCATCACTTTGGATTGTTAGCGAACTTACTTTCCAGTTTGTGATGCATCTCCGCTCGTGTGTTCCATTCCAAGCCGCTTGCTATCACAGGTTTCCAAGGGGTGCACTCACCCCACTCTCCATGTGTTAGAACCGTTCATACACATTCCTTGTGTTGTCACTACTATCACACCCTTGCTACCAATAGGGACATCTTACTTGCCTCTGTGCAAAATTGTGGTCAAGCCATTACCATATGACCCACTTTTGGGACTCCTACACCAAACATTTTGGGGTCTAATTGGCACTTCTTACCAAGGAGAGCCTCTGACATGTTGGCAGGTCCAACATCGTTAACATTTCTAGCACTAGAAGGAGGGCCAAATGATAAGCTGTGTCCTCTCATCCTGTTTTCCGTATCTATCACAGAGTCTTGCACTCTCCTCCCTCCATGATTTTTTTTTTGCATGCTGAATCTGTCACCATCACGAAGGAGTTTTTTGATCTCTTGTCCACATACATGTATGATGGTGAAGGCGAAGTGGCCTATTCCATGTTCTTACATGATTTCCTTGTGATGCTTCATGAGGATGATGGATGTTCTGAAGAACAGGCTAGTCTGCTGCTTACATACACACTTCGTGAATCTCCACATTGGTGGTTGTGCAACCTACTGGCTAACAGCGTGCACTCACATAAGCACTTCTGTGATCTCATTGAAGACACTTTCTATCATTTTGATCTAGAACATCTTGACAAAAATTTTTTACAATAACGTAAGGCTCTACATGAATCGCCCATGGATTTTTGGCAGTGCTTCCGTGATTTGCTGTTTCAAGCTCTAGAGAGCAAGATAAAAATTTTCTATCTTTGGGATAGATTCAAGTATTGTCTTAAGAAATTTTCTCATCCCAAGAAGAAGTTTGAACTCAAGCCTCACTCAATATTCTTCAGTGAGGGAGCTGCGCAATCACAAATGGATATGGTCACTGTGACAAGTGATTGTCCCCCTTCCCCTCATCAAATAGCTCCACCGCTATAGAGTGATGTGTGAGATCATGCTCATAGATCTGTTCAACTATCACATCTTCCCAGCATCACTTTGCTTAATTTTCATGCAGATTTGGTTGTGAGTAGATCAAGTTTCCACATGCATTCTGTACCACAACCTCCGTCTTTGTACTCGGATGACCCTCTTGATAATACTGTCTTGTGTTCTTCCATTTCGGACTCTACACTTTTTGTGAATGAGGATGAAGCCATTGACAGAGTTGGTGTTACACAACCAACATGTGTTGTCATTCATGAAGAGTATGACTGGGAGCTTGAGCATCAACACTTGGCAAAGTATGACTCCCTTCTATCCGAGCCTCCTCTGTTCTTTCCTAACATATTTGGTGAGCCTTCCATCCATGATTCCACATGTGTATCTTCATCTATGGATGCACCCATTATTGATCACTCGTAGGACACATCAAATGTCAGTCCATCGTTCGACAACACAGAGGATAAACTATTCATTGAAAATCCACTTGACCTGTCATCTGCCTTTTCCAGAAACATAGAGGATGAATTTGTTCGCTTCTCATCTACCCCTCTGTTTGATTTATCAGATCATGAGGATGTCGATAAAATCATTTATTTTTTTTATCGTGTCTGTTGTGATCCATTTAGTCCCATATTCGATCATGATCATGATATTCTATCACGATTTTTCAAAGCTACCTGTTTATGATGATCTACTTGACGATGAAGTCGAAACACCCCAAACTGTTGAGGCACTTCAGCTCGAGTTGATGGTTATGTCAGATCGAGTTTATGGTTATGTCCCTTTTCAAACTCTCTAAATATGAAAAGGATCGAGTTCTCATTGTCGTTAAATTTGTTAAAGCATCAAATAGCGACAAACTTGTCCATCATGACAAGACCGAGTTTCACCTTTGCTAGACTCGTTAAAACATCACATAGCGATGGATGCACATGAAGGGTAGAATTATACATCAAGAATATGCTATCGCCCTCAATCTTGTTAAAAAATAAAGAGGTATCGGTTAGCAATGACTGGGGAAAATGGAAAAAGGGATAAATCACTTTATGGTAGCAAGTCGCTCTTGAACATGACACTTTCACTTCATCTCTGTGACTATTTGGGTTCGGTTATCTGCTTGATGGTTATCATACCTATGGTCTATCACACCATCCATCAATTTGGTTTTTGGTAAATGCTGCAAATTCATTCAGTGTCACTGACATGTTCAAGAGAAGTCACTATGTAAACTTCATCCTTTGCAATACTCATAAACCTTCATTTTCATGACAACCATTCCTGAACATTGTGTCATTAGTCACATTTTGTCTTCAAAATCATTACACTCATTTCATGTTGTTGATGGGGGGTACATCAAGGCCCTCTTGCGATGAATTGCTTCTTGTCGACATCAGCACATTATCTAGGAAGGTGATTTAGAAACACCCTTCTAGTACCTTGAGGCTTGCATACATCAATGGCGAGTTTCTCACTTCCGGTGACAAGTTGACATCATAAGCCTTTGATAGAAAGACTTTGTATGGTGTTCAACATCAAAACATCTATTCACACCATGTAGAATGTACTATTGTACCTTGAGAATCATTATCATTTGTTGCGATTTCTCTCGCGCCTGTTAACAACTTACATCATTGGCTGGTAATCACATGGTGTCTTCCCATGTTCGACTTCAGATCACATTTTCAGATGGTTAGAATCATATTTGAGCAAATGATTGGATGAGATAGAGGACCCCAGAGCTAGTTTCATGCATTTGGGCTGCGATTTCAAGAGAGTACTAAATCATCTGTATGATGGCTTTACACAGATGGTCATCTTATCATGGATCTATATCTGTAGACGACTATCTGATTTATGTACATGTAATGAAAAGTTTATATGCTGAGCATGGGTATGCCTTCCCTCAGTAATTCATGAAAAATCAAAGATATCATGATATTATGTATTGTAATTGATGTAGGTCACCATCTGCTTTAGATCCTCCTCATCACATCATAAAGAATATCACTCAACATTATCATTTTTGACTTCATTCTTTACAGGGCATCTATTATAGGTCTATTTGGGCATATCACTCCCGAATATCAAATCAATGTAAACAGGGTCTATCAAACTCTAATTCAATTGCTACATTCCCTAGACATGCCACCCCATTGAGTGCTTTCATCCGTGAGAGTTTCCTGACTTGAAACCCTGCTGAAGTGCTTCCTTGGGTCACCAGCACACCCTGGTGAGGGGTAAGTGCTCTATAGAGCAGGTAACCCCATTCAAGGTTTCTTTGTAGAGCACCTAAACCCACTCAAGCCTGTGCTGGGTGAAAATATTTGAAATGTTCATTGGATCCTAAGTATATTCCTCCTTTCTAGAGCCTTCTAGAAGGAACCCAACTCCTATCCTATCAAGATGAGCTCAACTTAGGATAACTTTGGATCATCTAATGCTCTATCCTATCATCACTTTGAACATGGAAACTAATCATCCAATTATGGAAAACCATTCAATACCATATTAAAGACGAAACCACTTGCATTCATCTATAAATTAGCCTCCCATCATAGAGCCAAGGGATGGGGGATATTATAGAGAAATATTGTTGGTTTAGAGACTTGAAATCATTGTCAAATTAATGTTATGTTGCTATTTTGATGTTGCTATTTGTGTGATGAGGGTTTGGACTACGCTGGATGGGTGACATGAGATTGAATCACATTGGGTGTAACTTCTCCTTTTATCAATCAATAAAGTTGTTTGTTCCTTTTCCAATACTTTTGTCTATATCTATGATGAATGTATGTTCAAATGTTGTCGATTCCATTTGTTTACAATAAATAGCTCATATGATTTGATTGTTGTCATATTCTGTTTATGTTGGTAGGTACTAATTGAGTGAATTCAGTTTGAGTGGGGGCGACGAGAGCAACTCAAAGGAGATCAAAGGAAGCAAAGGATCACAAGTAGGTTATTTTATCTTATTTGTTTATTGTAGGAAAAGGTTAAACATATTTACTTCAGTTTTTCTTAGTGTAACTACCCACTTAGGGAAGATATAGTTATTCGTAGGTATAAATTCCATATAACAAATTGGCGACCATACTGGGGAATGACCATTGTTCCAGGTAGTTATCCCTTGTCTTAGCAGCACCAGTAGACTTTGCTTGAGTTCATTTACCTATATTAAGTCATTTTGAAGATTGTTTGGTCAAAATGTGTGCTTATTTGTGTGCTGATAGTGCTCTCTAGCATCAACACAAAATTTTTCTTGACACAATGTGTTGCAGAGTAGCCTTAGCCTAAAGACAGTGCTCTGCAACACACGATCTCCCACTCAGGCTGCGCTGGTCCTTGTCAAGCCAAAAACCCATCTTTTTGCTTGATTTTTTCCAAATTGTCTCACATATTGTTTATTGAATGGTCAATTTTTCTCTCTCCCTGAAGTCCAAATTAGCATGTCTTTTCCATACCCACATTGGCTTTGTTTGTTCAATGTTTCTTTATGTTTTCTTTATCATTGTGAAATCAATCCCAAAGTTAGCTTACATTGGTTAGCCTTTACTTTTTTGAAAAAGAAATTGTCGTAAAGTCTTCGTTTCTTGTGAAAAGCATTGATTGATCATTTGCGCATTTGGTTTCTTTATGTTCATCTAAACATTAAAGGAATGAAAAGAAAAATATGCATAATGCATTTATAAGTTTGTGTGTGATTGTAGGAATGGTATAGGGAAAGTTGCATTAGATGTGCTCTATGCTCTTTGTTTAAAGATTTTGATTGCTCTATTCCTTTTAGTTATGGTTTTCATTGTTTAAATCAAATGAAAAGAATGTTTCCCATCTTAGTTGCATTTTAGGAGTTTCAGAAACATCACAGGTGAACCTGAAACGAAAACTTTTAAACAAGATCAACTAAAATTTATCTCAATTAACCTAATGGAGCATTGTAACTTAATGCATAACATTTAGAGGTCTAGGCTAGAGATGTGTTCCAGTGTCATTAAACATAGCAGTTGTCGCTAACAGTTTGCAATACTTTCCGAGTGTGATACCTCATTCCACGTATGTATATCAGGAAATGTTAGCGACAACTGTCTATGTTTAATGTTTTATAGCAGTTGTTGCTAACAGTCTGCAATACTTTCGAGTATATCAGGAAATGTTATAGTACGAAAAGTATAAGGGAATGCTCTCACTATGTGGTTTCGCATTAGACAGCGCTAACATGGATTGGGCCTCCACATAGTTTTTGGTGTATTTGGGAGTACTACATTAGGTTGTTATACATCCATAGGTAATTGAGTCGGCTACCTTGTATACTGTGACATACCGACAACAACATTCGGGGAGATTACCTGCACATATGTTAAGTCCTTGGCTCCTCCAAGGTGGTATATTGTAGTTCACAATTTCTTAGTAATTATTTTTCCTAGATTACCCTCTTTTTGTTTATTTCTTTTTATAATAAAATCAATCAGAAATCGTGGAAGAAAATCAACCTTTACCCTTTTGTTGGCACAAGACAACGAGTAAACCCCTTTACCACCTGAAGATACACCTAGTTGATGAAAGTGGTCTTGTTTAACTGAGTCTAGTACATCACAAACTTTTGGTTATTCATCTAATTTACTAGAGTCACCTATACAGGTACATATTGCAATTCTAGTTACTCCTGCCATTACTGGTTTATCTGCAACTGAAGTGGAACCTTTAGAATTACCTGAGGACACTGAAAGTGAACTTAGTGAAATGGTAACTGAAGTTTTCCAACAAGAAGTTGATCCTCAACCAGAAGTTGTTCAAGAAATTCATCCTAAACCCGTTGCTCTTTTACCAGAACCCTTGGATCTCAAAGTTGAACAACCAGAAGTTGCTCATGTACTAGGAGATGATCAATCGGTTTATCCTCATACATCTGTAACTGTTGAGACTTGTCCTTTACCATAGAGTCAAACATCGAAAATTTATTACAGACCTGATGGTGAAATCCTTCCATCTGGTTTGATTGCTATTGAAGAGGAATTTGAAGAAGAAACTTCACGTAGAACTCCAACTCGTTTTGGACCAGGGCTTCATCTTTATCCTTTTTTCCTCAGTTACCTTATACTACTCCTCTTGATCCTGTTTACTTTCAAACTCTTGTAGATTCATTAGGACATTTATTAGGTCATTTGACTATGTCTGAAACAACATCCAAGACTGTATCATCTGTTACAACTGTGACAACATCTACTGTCGCTACTTATTCGATGTTTACCACAACACCCAAGTCACGTCCGTATGGTGATCCCTCTGTCCCACTGGGTTACCAATCATTATCTGGAACTCACTTCGGTGTTTCTTCTAGTCCATGGTCTTCACCCATGTCATCTATAAGAATTTTACCTAGTTCTTCACTTATGGATATTGAACAGTTTGATCCATCAAGTCAATATCAAGTTGGTCCAAGTGGTTACCATCCAATGTATCCACTTAACACTGGATTACCTCCATATGGAGAACAATATGCCCAATATTCTTATTCTCCATACTCTAGGGAGCCACCATATGCTAGTATACCATCATATTTAGGTCCAACTTATTCTAGACTGATTGTTTGTCAATTGCAGTCTACAATGCATATTCAACCAAGGCTTGTGTATTCATCACAACCAATACAACCTGTTTCATCCATACCTTATACACCTGGTGTTACGACTTTACCACAGTCGAGGATTAGTTGATTGTATCTCAACCTTTGCAAGATGGTCCTTCAACCTCTTACCCTAAAGTTTCAGGTCTACAGAATTTGTCTTCTCAAGCCATTTTACAACAACCGTTTGTGTCTAGTATCCAACAACCTCAGGCAAGTTTACCATTTACTGGGATAACTCAGACTTATACTAGTCAAATTTATCCGCAACCTGGTCAAACTTATACTTGTGGAAAACAACCATTATATCAACAATCGTCGTAGCCACAACACCAACAACAAAAATTCCAACAATACCAAACTTATCGTGGACTTGGTCAACAAGCCTATGCTAGGTTTGGTCAACAACAAGCTTACCTAGGTTCTAGTCAACAAGCCTATGTTGGTTTTGGTCAACAACAAATTTATCTTGGTTCCCAACAACAACCTTATACTAGATATGCTCAACAAATCTACCCCTATCAAGGTTACTAGCAATAGATTCCTTATGCTGGTATGCAAGGGCCTATTTTCCAGGAAATTCCATCTTACCCTGGTTACACTCAACCTGACCTAAACTAACAGTTGCCTTTTGTCATAACACTTGAAGTACCGGAATGAAATCGGCTTACCAATGATCACATTCTTTATTCAACTTGGTGGCCAGTGATTCCACATAAATTGCATTATGATATTCCCAAGTTCAATGGAAACCCTGGAGAAGATCAGTCCAATCACGTTATGACTTTTCATTTGTGGTGTTCATCCAACTCCCTAAATGATGATTCAGTAAGACTAGGTCTTTTCCAGCAAACGCTCACTGGTCTGGCTGCAAAGTGGTATATTAAATTACCAAGGGCTTCATTTGACAACGTCACAACCTTAGCCACTACATTTTTAACACATTTCCAGTTACCCATCAGAAATGAAACTGGAACGGAACCGTTGAACAACTTTAAACAGACCACTGGTACTCACATTTCTCATCATATTCATGAATGGCGTCGTTGTCGTCGAATGGTCAAAACTTTTGTTCCTGATTAGCTTTTAGCCAAGTGGTTTATTAAATCCTTGTTGCCATCTATCACCTAGGATGTGGCTAAAGGAGGAGTTGTTACTGAAGAGCAAGTAATTTCTCGTGCCCAATACTTAGACTTAATTTACACCCAGTCTGGCATGCTCTATGATAAGATTCCAAATGCATCTAGACAACCTTTTATTGTTCCACCACCTCCATCCTGTAAGCAATCTCATTCCAGTGACAGTGATAGGTTCTTCAAGCACTCAAACATCAAGTAGACCATCTAGTCAAACACTTGCTATTGAAATCAAACCTCTAATACACCTGATAATACACTTGCTTCCAAAATAAATGCATGTCATCTGACAAAGGTAAAAATGAAAAGCAACCTAGAAGCAAGAAAAAGGGGAAAACCAAAAAGAAACAAAATTATCCCTGTCAAAAGAAATCATCTGATTCCTCTTCTCCGGCTAGGAACCATCATTACTAATGTTTAATTTGTAAGGAGGAGCACTTTACGTGAAACTATCCTCACCGCTCTGAAGTCCTAGAACTTCTTAAGACTTCTAGTACATCCGTTGTGTTGATAGACCCTTTTCCAAACCCACAGACTCATTTGGTTGCTACAGATCATGATTCCACTTCACAAGTGCTTATGCTATCCGCCACTAAGCCTAAGATTGATGTTTTGGTGACTACACAAATTAAGATTAAGGTAATCCACCATCGTCATTGAATAACCAGGACATAGATCAGCCCAATACTTCGACTTCGACTTCGCCCGACTCCCTTCCACCACCCATTGCACCAGCGTTAAAAATAAAACCTCCTAAGGGAGTTGTTCATAAATATACATTTAACCCTCGATCTCGAGCAATGCAAAATTATAACATAGTAGAAGATTTGCCTCAGTCACCTTCTGCTATGTCAACGCTTGAGGTGCTTCAAAATTGTCCCTCCCAAAAGCATTCTTTATTGTTAGCAATTGGAGGAATTGATCCAATGGATTCCAATCTCGTAGTTTTTAACCATGCGGGTTATACGCCACAATTACCGCACAGTTAGCATTCTTGATCCAAGTAAATTCTTTGAACCACCTAATTGACTGAACCATTTTTGGCAAAGGTGCATCTACTTGTATCATGTCAATTAATTGCTAGAAAGCACTTGGCTCACCAACGTTGTCATGATCACCTACGACATTAAAAGTTTTTGATAGTTTCACTTATACACCTTATGGAATTTTAAGTAACCTGCAGATAGAACTAGGGGGAGAAACTGTAATTATTGAAGTTGAGGTCATTGATGAACCCCTTGACTACAATATTTTACTAAGAATACCATGGGTTTACGTTATGGCTGTTGTGGTTTCGACATACTTTCGTATGACGCCTTTCCCTCATAAAGGCAGAATCACAGTAAGTTATCAGCTTGCCTTCTTTTCCTCTAGTTCATAGGAAACTGGAAGCATTCCATTAGTTCACCGACCTCCACTATCTCTTCAGAACATTGGAGTAGGTCTCTTCAAATATTCTTCCCTAATGGGCACCTTTTCACTACCGTCACCATCACAAATGACGGAAGTTGCAAAACTTGAGACCTATAACATGATATCTTCCACTTCATTTGACTCATGGAAGATTTCCAATAATTCTAAAGTTGATATGCATAATGAAACCATGTCGCTAAGCCTAATTGAGCTCGCATAACAATCAATATTTTTGGCTTGCATAGAAAATCCAAATCCATCATCACCAATTGTAAGGGTTGATCGTTCGTTAGAATATGGTACTTCCTCTGATCCTTTTTTATGTACATTTTCTACTGATGAAGGAATCATCCATTCAATGATGAAAGAAGAAGAACCATGGGCATATTATCATCATCGATCCCATCTTCCTCATCACATTGAAGATATTCCAAATGAACTAAATCGCCCTTCGATTGTTGATTTCCTTTCAAATTCTGTATTTATAGACACAGTCGATTCCGAACAAAACTTATTGAATATTGAAGAAACAATTTCTATCAATATTTCGACCAAACCTGGAATTATAGAAAACATCCATGTTGGAAAATCTTGTTCTCTATTGGAACTTGAAACTTACCATGCTCTTTTTCATGAATTATGAGATACATTTGCTTGGTCATATGAAGAAATTCATGTATTGATTCTAGAATAGTTGAACACGAGATTAAAATGTATCCTGATGTCAAGCCAATACGACAACACCTTCGTCCTGTTCTTCCGAAGAAGGCTGTTGCCATAAAAGCAGAAGTTGAAAAACCTTTGCATGCTGGTTTCATATACCCCATTCCTCTTATTGATTAGGTTTCCAATATTATTCTTGTCATGAAGAAACAAGGAAAAATACGAGTGTGTGTTTATAATGGGAATGTTAATCAAGCTTGTCTAAAAGACAACTATACCACTCCCTTTATCGACCAAATAATTGATGAATGTGCCAGATGTGAAATATTCTCATTTATGGATGGCCTTTCCAGCTATAATCAGATCAATAACCACCTAGAAGCCCAATCTAAAACTGCCTTTATTTGTCTGTGGGGCACATTCATATATAGGAGACTCCCTTTTGGTTTGAAGAATGCTAGGGCAATTTTTCATATGGCAATGAATTATGCCTTCCATGACATCAAACACATCATTAAACCCTATCTAGACGACTTATCCATTCATTCACGGAAATAGGCTGATCACCCGTAACATTTGAGAGCCATATTTTTACGTTGTCGACACTACAAAATTTGACTCAATCCACTTAAATGTGTGTTTTTTGTTGGTTCTGGTTGTTTGCCTGGTTTTGTAGTGTCCAAAGAAGGAACTCGCCTCGACCCCTTGAATGTTAAGGTAATTCTTGATCTGCCTCCACCTTCCAATTTACTTCAGTTACATAGACTCCAAGGGAAGGCTAACTTTCTAAGGAGATTCATCCCCAACTATGATGAAATGGCTAAAGGATTTACTCATCTTTTGAAGAAGGGGATTCACTTCCATTGGGACTAGGTTGCGTAATGTCAAGCCTCACATATTCTCAGAAGAAGACCTCGTCTTTCTTTACGATAAGGAAGCTGAAAAATGAGGAAGAGGAAATTTTGAACCACTATGGATGGGCCCCTACATTGTTAAGTGTGTTTTGGCAAAATGCGCTTACGAGCTGGTTGATTATGATGGAATTCCGTTGTTGCAGCCCTAAAACAGGTTGTATCTTAAACGTTACTATGCTTGATTGTGCATAGTAAAAACACTGTATATATGATTTGATTGCGTGTGTGTGTCACAGTGTGACTTTTAGAGTTTTTATGTGGTTAGTAATCTGCTTTGCATTTGTTGCAGATGTCGGAATCTTTGGAACCATTTGTTGGTTATGCCAATGGTGCTAGTTGTAGTACATAGAACCTATCCTCTGTAGCATGGGCCATATTCACTCCAAGTGGTGAGTTAGTGAGTTTTCAAGGGATTTGTATCGGTCATTCTACAAACAATATCACTGAGTATAGCACATTGATCGAACTCCTCTCTGATGCCATATCACTTTACATTCACCGAATCATCATTAGGCTAGACTCACAACTTGTCATACTACAAATTACAAATGTGTATACCGTCCGAAATCCAAATATTCGTGTTATATTCCTTAGAGTCCATCTCTTGGAAAGACATTTTGATTACATTCAATATCAAGACATTTCCATAAAATTTAACGCATTGACTGATTCTTTAGTGAATTACGTGTTAAACAGACATTTACAACATATGTAAAGAGTAAATTTTCAATTCACATCAATAGTTGAATAGGATTACACAAAACCATACAAAAACATTGAAAGTAAAATAGATAGATGTTCAAGGTTTTTACAAAATTTGTGTCCAAGACATGTTGGTCATCTGACCTCAAAACCTCAAAATCCATACAATAAATCATCCTAAGTAGATCTAATGATGCTCATGATAACAGGTCACTACCTAAGCTATCATGCGTAATAGCCTCATCCAATGGCTAGGTACACCAATAGTATGGTGTTGTAGTCTCATCGATAACTCCTCGATCCAAACATCTGGTATACTGAGGGTTAACCCCTCTATATGATGCTACAACTCTGCCAGTGTCTTGATCAGATCTAAATCCTGGAGAACTGCTCTTCCAACATTTCTCCCTGCTGGTTCACCCACCTCCTGTTGATGACCCATTGGTCAAACAGTGCCAACATCTGTATACATGAGAACAATTTTAGTTTAGTATTGGAAACATCAAAAAACACAAAAACATGTAAAAACTCAAAAAATAAAAAATACATGTTCAAAACAATTTACCTATAGCACCCCATTGAGCACCCATTGGTAATCTCAAATCTGGATCTCTACGGAAATTCATCCCTGGATATGGATGCTCCTCTATGACAATATGTTGTCAACAGAGCCAACTGAAGAATGCGGTAGAAAATGAGATTGATGACTGACCAACATGTCTAGCCATCAACTCTACCCATCTCTGCATCCATGGATCTCTAGGACTAGCTAAACTCAGTGTCACATGGTGAGGTTGCATCAATGGAATTCTCTCCAAATTAAAAGTGATCAAGATCGATCCATAGCTAAAAAATTTCCCCTTACAGCTTTTTACTTTAGTCAGATTCTCTTTCATCAATGAGAATACTTCCTCACACCAGTCGAACATAGTTGGCTCGAGACACTTGAGCGCATACTACATGTATGATCTATTCGCGACATGAAGTGTCATGCTACTCGTCAACTTTACGATAGTAAAGAGGATTGTTCGCAAGGGCATATCACAAACATCTCTGATGTTTATCTTTCTATCTTTTCTAGGTTGTGTACTTGGCCAGCAGAATTTTCAGATGTATTCCCTCACTGATTCACCCCCATAGGCAGAACTTGAAAGAGAAATGGTAGTACCATGTCTCGACAATCCTAATATCATCGATCAATATAGGGAGCACTTTGTCCGCTATGTGAAAAACTTGTTTTGCTGGATCCCATGAATGAACCAAGAAGTATAATAGTTCTAATTGTTTCCTCATCTCAGATAACTTGAAATATCTAAGTAACCCACAATATATGAGGGCCTCAATAGTACCAGGATCATTTAGGGCAACCATATCCTATCCTTCATGTTCTCTTTCACACCATGTGATAGCCATTCTAAACCGATCAAAGTCTGAAATCACACCATGGGCTTAGTTAGGATCCATTTCATGCAAAAAACTGAAGATATTTTAGGTAGAAATGATGAATCAAATTTCTAAATTGCACCCAACGCACCCTTGATCCTTAGACAGTGCGATGGAGAGTATTTTCCCTTCTATTTGACTACTTTGTAGCACAATTTTCGATGCATAAGGGTGCGTTGATCCTAGGGCATGATATATTTACCCTAGGGACCAAAAAACCCTAAAAATTTTGCCTAAAATTGAAAAGGAATGACCTTAAATGAAAGAGAAGAGGTAGATCTCCTACTTGGTCCTAACGACACATAGAATAATCCACAGAATCTCCCACAATCAGCTGCTGAAGTTTAAGGTAAAAACTTGTTCAGAGCACAAAAATAAATGGTAAATGTAAAATGGTAAAATGTCTTGGTAAATTCTCGTTTTATGGTTATTTCATGTTCATTAAATGAAGAAACTATAGTTTTTACCTATTTTTACCAATGAAACATGTATGTTTAGTCTGTTTGGTGGTTCTTTGAGTAGGTTTATAGCTGACATAGTGAATTTGACGTGCATGATTGTAATATGTAGTTTTGACCACAGAGCATACTTGTTTCTCTTTTTCAATCTCTCTTAAACATAGAAAAAGGAACCCCCCTAGAGTCCTCTTTCAACACTTTTCAAACTCTCAAAATATGAAAAGATTGGGAGGAGGTTGTCCTTTTCATCTCGTAAATGGATTGGAAATGACATCTACTCAGTATAAGTTGAACCATTTTCCAGACTGAGAGATATTACTTACGATAAAGGAATATGTTGATCGAAAATGGTCAATATGTTCTCTCTTGTATTATTTTATGCTCTTTCGGACTTGAGAGACAAATTTATGAAAAAGAACTTGTGGAGTTTTCTTTTTGTCCCTTTTCAAACTCTCTAAATGTGAAAAGAACTGAGTTCTCATTGTCGTTAAATTCGTTAAAGCATCAAATAGTGACAAACTTGTCCATCATGACAAGACCTAGTTTCGCGTTCGCTAGACTCGTTAAAACATCACGTGGTGATGGATTCACCCGAAGGGTAGAACTATACATCAAGCATATGTTATCCTCCTCAAGCTTGTTGAAAAATAAAGAGGTACTAGTCAGCAATGACTAGGGAAAATGGAAAAAGGGATAAATCACTTTATGGTAAGAAGTTGCTCTTGAACATGACACTTTCACTTCATCTCTATGAATATTTGGGTTGGGTTATCTGCTTGATGGTTATCATACCTATGGTATATCACACCATCCATCACTTTGGTTTTTGGTAAATGCTGCCAATTCATTCAGTGTCGCTGACATGTTCAAGAGAAGTCACTCACTAAACTTCATCCTTTGCAATACTCATAAAGATTCATTTTCATGACCGCCATTCCTGAACATTGTGTCATTAGTCACATTCTGTCTTCTAAATCATTGCACTTGTTTCGTGTCGTTGATGGGGGATACATCAAGGCCCTTCTGTGATGAGTTGCTTCTTGTCGACATCAACACATTATACAGGAAGTTGACTTAAAAAAACCCTTCCAGTACCTTGAGGCTTGCATACATCAATGGCAAGTTTCTCGCTTCCGGTGACAGGTTGACATCACAAGCCTTCAAATGAAAGACTTTGTATGGTGTTCGACATCAAAAAATATATTCACACCATGTAGAATGTACTGTAGTACCTTGAGAATCATTATCATTAGTGGCGATTTCTCTCGCGTCTATTAACAACTTACATCATTGGCTGGTAATCAGACGGTGTGTTCCCATGTTTGACATCAGATCACATTTTCACATGGTTAGACTCATACTTGAGCAAACAATTGGACAAGATAGAGGACCCTGGATCTAGTTTCATCCATTCGAGCTACGATTTGAAGAGAGTACTAAATCATCTGTATGATGGCTTTACACAGATGGTCAAGTTATCATGGATCTATATCTGTAGATGACTATATGATTTATGTACATGTAATGAAAAGTTTATATGATGAGCATGGGTATGCCTTCCCTCAGTGCAGGTCACGTTTGCTTCAGATCATCCTCATCACATCATAAAGCATGTCACTCAACATTATCATTTTTTTGACTTCATGCTTTAGGGGGAAGCTGTCACAGGTCTATTTGGGCACATCACTCCTGACAATCAAATCATTGTGAACAGGGTCTATCAAACTCTAATTCAGTTGCTACATGCCACCTCATTGAGTGCTTTCATCCATGAGAGTTCCCTGACTTCAAAGCCTATTGAAGTGATTCCTTGGGTCACCAGTGCATCCCTGGTTAGGGTAAGTGCTTTCCTTGGGTAGCCCCATTCAAGGTTGCTTTGTAGAGCACCTAAGCCCACTCAAGCCTGTGATGGGTGAGAATCCTTGAAATGTTCATTAGATCTTGAGTATATTCCTCCCTTCTAGAGCCTTCTAGAAGGAACCCAGCTACTATCCTATCAATATGAGCTCGAATTAGGATAACCTTGGATCACCTAATCCTCTATCCTCTCATCCCTTTGAACATGGAAACTAATCATCCAATTATGGAAAACCATTGAATACCATATTAATGACAAAACCACTTGCATTCATCTATAAATTAGCCTCCCATCATAGAGACAAGGGGTGGGGGATATTATACAGAAATATTGTTGGTTTAGAGACTTGAAATCATTTTCAAAGTAATATTATGCTTCTGGATTGATGTTGCTATTGGTGTGATGAGGGCTTGGACTAAGATGGATGAATGACATGAGATCGAACCACATTGGGTGTAACTTCTCCTTCTATAAATCAATAAAGTTGTTTGTTCCTTCTCCAATAGTTTTGTCTATATCTATGATGAATGTATGTTCAAATGTTGTTGATTCCATTTTTTTACAATAAATAGATCATATGCTTTGATTGTTGTCATATTCTGTTTATGTTGGCAGGTTCCAATTGAGTGAATTCAGCTTGAGCGGGAGTGACGGGAGCAACTCAAAGGAGATCAAAGGAAGTGAAGGATCACAAGTAGGTTCTTTTATCTTATCTGTTTATTGTAGGAAAAGGATAAACATCTTTACTTTAGTTGTTCTAAGTGTAATTGCCCACTTAGGGAAGATATACTTATCCATAGGTATAAATTCTATATAACAGTTGGTTTCACTTCTGATTAGGAAATTGTTTAATCACTCGAGGCTCATCATCACTCATCTGTATGCATTAAAGATCAATATTACACACAAATCATGCTTCCTCCACTTGAACTGCATAATCCCATCACTCAAGCATTGGAGGAATCTTACATTGCAATCACACGTGCATGGCACAAGTTATCTTTATTTCTTTCGTGTGCTTGCATGTCACAGTCAAGAGTATGCTTATGCTTCAAAGCTGCACGCAGTGTTGCAGAATATCATGACAAGTCCATGGACCACATGCCATGTACTTGCAGTCAATTATGTTCGGTGGACAGTTTGAAACATGAAGTGGGTTTGTCTTCATTGTTATGTCTTCTTGTTTGCTGGTACACTCAATCGGGTTGCTCGCAGACCAAGCCTTGACCAACATGTGTCAACCAATGCGTCAATGGCTACATTGGAAATATCACTTCACATGATCAGACCCATGCACCATTCTTTTAGGAGTAGGAGTAGTGTTTGATTTAAGTTTGTTTGCGTGCATGCATCTTTGCTTACTTATTTGATTATTTGTTAGTTTTCTTGCTTGTTTTCTTGCTCATTTTGAATTTGTATTTACTTTTTCTTCTTCTTTGTTTTTTTGTTTTCTCGCTTGTTTTTGTTCATAGGTTAGATCGCATGAAACCATGCATGAATCTTGAAACAAGCTGGGTAAAAGTACAAGAGGCCTTGTGTAGCTATCACTACTTGGTTATTTGTCATCATGCCTCTATGTGAAGAACTTGTTACTTTTGACCCATGATATGTCGATGGAAAATATGTACTGTTAGAAGTGAACCTTGGTGAAAACAAACGCTTGGACGCTAACTACTGTCACCTACTCTAGTCAGTTGTTTTTGGGTTAACCCTTGTCAGCTCAGTCAAGTAGAGTAAGGTGAGGGGAAACCTTAACAAGAACGTCAGAGGTATATAATAAACTACTTCTCTAAAGGAACAAACTATTCTTCTCTAAATAAGTCGTGATCCCTCTTTTGCCTCTGAAATGAATAAGTGTTATGCACAATTATGAAGATGAAAAATGAAAATATGAAAAAGAAAAAAAAAGAAATTTCAAAAAATGAAAAATGAATAAGGAGAAAGAAGAGAAAGACTTCCTATGTAGAGAGGTGATGCAAGTAACTCCGTCGGGGTACTGATCAGGCTCGTTGGCAGCGGAGTGATGCTTGTGTTCCTGCGTGACTCTACTGGGGCACTATCCAGGTCTACTGGTAGTAGAGCAAAAACAGAGATGAAACTAAGACTCTGAAGACTATACTGATTGTGCACCAATATACCCCTCAACCAAAATCAAAACAACTATGTTGACTTGGCATGGAATGTGTGTCAATCAACCAAGGGCTTGGCAAATGATACATCTTATAATTAAGCAAGTGTGGGAAACAACATGAATTGAGAACTAAATAGTACTTCAAGAGGTGTTAGACTTTCTTTTCACGAACAAGGCCCATTCAGGGAGTTGGAGTTCTACCAGTGTGTCACCAAGTGTTTTAGCGGCTACAACCACGATCCCAAATTTTTCCTTAGCTTCGTTTTGGAGCCTCCCTATTGACCATCCTCAGTAGCATGTCTTGCATTGTGAAGCACATTAGCTTTAGTTGTTTCATGGAGTCTTGTCGGCATGTTTATGTAAGTTTGTTCTACCTCCTTCAAAGGCTACTTTCCGAACCTGGTGTCAGTTGTTGGTTGAGAAAATCCCTCTGAGAATTGCAAAATTTTGGAGGGGAACTAGCCTTCCCTCCAGAAATTGTGCAAACCCAGCTGGGCACCCAACTGGGCTCCAGAATTGAGCAATTCCTCCTGACAGTCTTCCTCTCAAAAATTACACAATTCATCCTAAGACAATTGCTTAGCCCAGAAATTACGCAATTTTGGACAGCAGTCACCTGCTGCTCCGAGAAATTTTGCAATCCCTTTGGGATAACCAGCCCAGCAGCTAGTAGAAATTATGCAAATCTAGCTAGGAAGCCTCCTAGGCCCAGAAATTGTGCAATACATTTAGGCAGGCTTCCTTGAGGAAATTGCGAGGTCTGACCCAGGATAGTTGCTCAGCTCAAAAATTGTGCAATGCAGTCAGACATGCTTCCTTGAGAAAATTGTGAGGTCTGACACAGGGAAGCCTATTGGGATCAGAAATAGCACAATACTGTTAGATATACTTCCTTCAGAAAATTGTGCAGTCTGACCCAGTACAGCTGCTCAACCAGAATCTGTATAATCCTGGGAGACAGTCACCTGTTCCTCCAAGAAATTTTGTAATCCCCCTAGGACATCCATCTCTACTCATCCCAGAAACTGCGTAGATTTTAATCCCAAGCTCGCAGACCGATGAATTTGCCTTCAGGTTGACTAGTTCCCTCCAGTATAGAGAAAAACTGATTTGCAGGCATGGACTGCTACTCCCAAGGAAGCATGCAAAGGCATACCTTGATTCAAGTATCTATTCTTAGCAGTTGGAGGTTACATGCAAGGATCATTTCAAAAAACCTCCCGCAAAGTGTTGCTTTTCCTAGATTTCTGGCATGCGCGTCACAACATCGATTTGATCAAAACTCATCAACCAGACATTAGAAAGGTCATTCCTCACATCAAACTTACATCACTGGCATCCCACATTGCATCTAGGATTCGTCGGCACATTTAGCTCAGTTGTTTCGGGGTAAGCCAACTTTTTATATCTCGCGCTACATTTCTGTCACTTTTTGTGTTTCATTTTGTGTGAGTGTTGTCTTCTTGATTTTAGTGAACGCATATTGTCATTTTGATGTATGTTAGCTTGTAGAAGCTTCATTATAATTTTTGTTCACATCTCACTACTGTCACATGCATGACACTGTTTTTCACGAACAGTCATCGTTGTAGCAACTCACTTCACACACATGCATGCTTGCTCATTTTCTGAATCCTGCACTTGTTGTTTGCATGTATGATCATTCACTCTTATTTGCACTCATATCATTATGCATTCACACTTCTCATGTTTTCAATTGCCCGTCAGCTGGCCTGGGAAACCTTGTCTAGGACCGTGCCTTTGACCAGCTAGCACTACTCATTTCCAAAAGTGAAGGCTTTGCCTTCCCTCCAAAAATTATGCAAGTTTGGCCCAGCACTGACCTTGAGGCCTGCATTGCACAATTCTTAGAGGCAGTGTCCTGCTGGCTCCAGAAAATGTGTAATGCAGTTTGCTGGTTGTATGTCACTGTTGGCTGAAATTTCCCATTGTGTAGTTTCAGTCATGAGCATGCTAGGTTGGACTATGCATTGCACAGTTCCGGTAATTAGTCAGCCTCTCGACTGCTCAGACTGTGCCTTGCACAATTTTGGCAATCAGTCTCCTAGCCTCTCGACGGAAATTGCGCAACCTTCACGATCAATCACACAGGTATGTTGCAAGTCATTCCTTTTGTTTGTTTTGGTTTTCAACTAACAAATTGCTTGCCATGAGTGTTTCTATATTTAGGAATCATAGGTGTTCGTCTGTCTCTCAGCAGCACAAGTACAATGGCCTTCAGGAGAGCATAGTCAAAGGACACTTTTAAGAGCACAATGAGGGTTGCAGCCAAGCAAGTTTCTATGAGCTTTCCTACCTATGAAGACATCAATTTTTTTGTAGAGAAGGACATCAATATGATATGGAAGCAACATCACAGCGAGTAGCACTGTCAGCAATAGCAGGAGGCAACACACTTGCACACGACGAATGCAACAGGAAGGTTGTTGATAACATAGAGGCGGAACAAAACTGCAAGTTCAAAGTAGATCTAGTCATGACAAAAGCAGCTTTGGAGATTGAGGCTATGAGGTGACAACACGACATGAAGATCACATGAAGGCAGAGAATGAAACAGAGAAGTAGTTGCATGTGATGAAGCAACAACTCAAGGAAGAACAGGAGCTGCATAGACGAGAGAATGAGTTGCAGCAGAAATAGGTACAACAAGGGGCACAACATGCACAGACAGATGAAACTATGCCTGTACAAGTTATAGATCTATCTTAGCAGCTGGCACAGAGTAGACAAGGTGAATAGTGTTGTTGATCGCATGCAAGGGAATTCAGCGACATTCATTTCAATGTGCATGATGCATGCGATCCCACACATTCGGCACACCCATCGAGGTGAAGACAAGAAGCAAGTCCAACTAGAGTTGAACATGTATTTTGACAAGTTGATGCACACGAACACCAGCACATTCTTGGAGATCAGCATAGACACTATGCATCAACATGTTGTCAGTCAGGTCGCACCCAGGATGACTATGCACACACTATCAGAGAAGTTGGATGGAGGAGCCATATCAGTGCCCCCGGGTGCAATAGAGGCAAGAGTTTGCTTCAACAATATGTCACCATTAAGAACACAGACACCATCATGGACAACCAATCTTGGAATCATCTCATCACCTTCGACCATAACAAGGATGTCAAAGGGTTGGTCACACCACAATGGTACAAGTGTCATTGATGCCTTGCATGGCTTTCTCAAGCCATTTTGTCTCACATGGGCACATGTGCATTGTAATGTAACGTCTTGTCAATTGGAATTCAAGTGTCGATAGTTGGATGTAATAGTCATATATTAAAAGAAGAGTCATGAGGGTAGATGAACTGTCACAAAGGGGAATGTCAAGGGCCACCCCACCCTTTGATATAAATAGTCCCTCATAACTCATTGTAAAGGATTTTATTCATCCAAGCTTCTGATAAGACTATCTTAGAGAGAGTTGGGATAGTATTGTAACGTGCCCTTGCTTCTCCACTGTCTAGAGCTAGTATATCTCTTTGGAGGAGTAGGCGGTTGTGGCTGTAACGTTCCACTGTCGGAACTAGTGGTTGGAAATGGATGTGTTGTATGACTGGAACTTACACTTCTTATTATAACAAAGTTATCATGTTTCATGCATATGTCATATTGTATTCCAACTATTTTGTTTACTCTAAATGGTATATGTATCTATTTGCTTACACATGCATGTATGGACTATTCTGTATAAGTATGTATGAATCTTATTGAAATGTGTTCATTGGTTTAACCATCACTTTGGATTGTTAGCTACCTTGTTTTCTAGTTTGTGATGCATCTTCACTCGTGTGTTCCATTCCATGCCACATGCTATCGCAGGTTTCCAAGGGGTGCACTCACCCCACGCTCTATGTGTTAGAACCATTCATTCACCTTCCTTGTCTTGCTGCAGCTATCACACCCTTGCTACCAAAAAGGACATATTACTTTCCTCTATGAAAAATCATGGTTAAGGCATTACCATATGACCCACTATTGGGAATCCTACAGTAAACAGTCTGAGGTCTAATTGGGACTTCTTACTGGCAAGATCCCTTGACATGTTGGTGGGTCTAGCACCATCAACAAGCTTCTAGAAAAGAAAATATCAACTCTTCCTCTTCAGCCTGTGGAGGTTGAAGGACCCTTTCAAAAATGGGGTCTTGACATTATTGGTGATATTAATCAAATTCTTCAAAATTACATAAATATATTCTCATTGCCACTAACTATTTCACTAGGTGGATCGAAGTAATCCCATTGAAGAAGGTTAATGATGAATAGGTGATATCTTTTCTTGAAAGAAATATAATTCCCAGGTTTGGTGTTCCTTCTTATTTCGTATTCAACAACGAGACTTTTTTTTCCTCTCTAAAGATGATTGAATTTTGTTTGGATAAAAATATTAAATTTAATTTTTCTACCAATTATCACCCTTAAGGTAATCGACTAGGAGAATCAACAAATAAAAACTTGATCCACATATTAAAAATAATAGTTCAAAACCATCAAAGAAACTGGCACAATCAACTATCCAATGCTTTGTGGGATGATAGAGTAACTCCGAATAAATCATTAGGTAATTCCCCTTACTTCCTTATATATGGCAAGGAAGCTATCCTACCTCAAAATATTTTTATTCCATCTGTGAAGTTAGCTCATGAAGTAAATCAAAAGTCAATTATAGATATGGATGTGAGATTAAATGCATTATTAAAATTTGAAGAGAGACATAAGATTAAAAAAAAAGTTTCATGAACATCAAAAAATCATCAAAGTATGGTTTGAAAAACATTTATCATTTGACTAAGATTTTTCCATTGGTGATTTGGTGGTTAAGTGTGAAAAAATCCACGTGGACAAAGGAAGACACTCAAAATTCCAACATCACTTGTTGGGCATGGAACCCCCCCACAACATGTTTTTGTGCTCAAAGCCCAGGTTTTGATCAAAGGTTTTGTAAGAATCCGTGAATTGCGAGTGTGATGTATAGGTTAAATTATAGGGTTGTCTACCCTAAAGTATTGTAATGTAATGTAAAGTCATGTAGGCCTACCCATGTTCCGCGGAACACATGATTGTATAAATAGAGTGAGGCTCTAAGTTGTAAGGATATTTAATAGAAGGACTAAGAGAGAATAATACAAATGGTTCAAGCTTAGAGTAGGATTCTAAGTGTATTGGGTCGTAGTAGTAGGAAGAGCCTTTGCAACTGAGTGCGCAGAGGCCTAGTACAGTCCGCAGCTGAGTGCGTGGACCCCTGTTATAGACATATTTGGGCACTGTAACCCCAATCACATATGTCCATAAACCAAGGGCTTCTAAACCTCTAAAAGTGTTGTTTTATACCTTAAAGGAACAACGTCAACTAATTACATCATTTCCCAGAAGTTCCCCTGAAAAACTACTCAGAACTGGTCGAAACTGGACCATACAAACTACTCCATGCTGAGGGTGCGATGCATCTCACCTATTACACATGGGGGGTGTGATCCATACTGAAAAGCCCTTCTGTAGGGTGCGATGACCGAGAGCAGACAAATGGTAGAAGTAGTTTGCTAGGTGGAAACTCAAAGAATCTTCTAGAAACTGCTCATATGACACTTGCCTCTCTGAATTCGTCCAGGGATGAGTAAGAGATCATGAAATCTCCAAGTGAAACCAAGAACTATCAGTGAAATGACACTAATCAAAATCCCAGAAGCTGACTCACTCCCCTACAAACATCTATATATGGATCCCTCATCCTAGAGATCTAGAAGGCTGGAATTTTGTAATTTGCAAGGAAGTGTTGTTAGTTTCTCTTTGAAGACATTGTTGGGTGATCTTGCTTCGTATGAGGTGAAGAGGGCTTTCATGCTAGGAGGATGATGCTGGATTAGACAGCTTGGTTGTAATCCTCTCTTCTACTACTTTTATCAATAAAGCTATTTTAGTTTTCCTCCATATGCTTGTATATCTCTTAATCTTGTATTTGTATATGCATTTATATGGTTAATGTACATGTAATCCTACATTGTTTATGGTTATAGATCTGTATGCTTTGATGGTATTTTGCTTCTTTGACTCTACAGGTGTTCTTTGAAGTGGGACAAGTGAGAAAGGAGTGGCGAAAGCTCTGTCAAAGGAGAGAGGAAACAAGTAAGGAGACTAGCAAAAGACTGAGGTTCGTACTCTCTGCTTCTCTCTCATCTATCTCTCATAAAGGAAAACACAAGTAACTTTAGTTTTTTTGTTTCTAATATAGCTACCCATCTTAGTGGGACTAGCAGCTTTGAATGGACAATAGTTTTCCTGATAACAAAATGGTGACTCCACTAGGGATCGAATAGTTTGTTTGTTTTGTTACTGTTGTTTGCTTTATAAACCATAGATGGAGCCTGAAGTTAGGCCAGCTAGCCTTCGAACTACTTTTGCTATGTAACTGCAAAGTAGATAAACACAACTTCAGTCAATCTCTGGGTTGTTTATGAATTGAACATCTAGCTTACAAACATCCTAAGCGCCCTGATGGTATCTCAAATAACCTCATTATATTAGCCCCTATACTTTGTGTTTACTGACAATCATTAGCTCAGCCTAAATCCCTAAACTTAGCTGAAAAATGTGAGTGAAAACCAAGCTCAGTCTCGTCCCTGGACCATCGCACTGTCTCTCATTGGCAATCTAGATGCATTGCACCTCCCGTGTGTTGCAAGTGAGATGCATCCCTGTTTCCCTGTTTTACAGGTGCGATGATTGACTAAGACTGTTTTTGCCTTTAGATTTTGGTTTTTTCTTCATTGTCTTTAGATTTATTCAGTAGTTTTGCTGTCTATGATCAGTACATCACTGTTGAAATCATCTTCCTTTGCATTATTTCAGCCTCCATCATAAGGAATTGTGAATTTTTTTAATGTATTTTTCATCATTTACAATTCTCCTTTGCAAATAGTAGCTTAATCATATTGTCGTCTTTTGATTTGAAAGCGTTGCAAGTGTCATTTTCAGTCAAGAAAAAGAGTGTCGTAAAATCTTCCTCTTTTAGATAGTCAATTACACTTTTTCCATTGTATTTGATTTGAATCATTAGTATTTCAAGTGTCGAAAGCAATTTTAAATTTGAAATTGCAAAGTGTCGTCTTAGCCTTCCTTTCGTTTTTTGAAGAGAAAATTGTTAGTACTGTCACTTTGAAAGAAGATAGTTCAGATCTATACTTAGTTTTCTTTTTGTCATTCTTACATTAAGGAAATTGAAAAACAATACATGCATGTGCATTTGTATTTTAGACTGCATGCTGAAATTGATTTAGGAAAAGTGCATCTAGTGTGTACTCTCTGCTCTATGTTGAAAGAATCTCTTTCCTTAGTAGCTAGGATTTTCATTGCAAAAAGAAGGTAAATGACTGTTTATCATCTTAGATTGCACATTTAGGAATTGTATATCTACATCACGCGGTGAACCTTAAAGGCAAACTTCTTCAGAAAGATCAATTGTAAAATAAGCCTCAATGAACATAAAAATGCTTTGGAACCTAACGCACAACATCTAGAAATCTAGGCTAGAGACGCATTCCGACGTTGTAAAGCCTGGTAACTATCGCTTTCATTGTAGGTTGGGTGATTCCTCCTCTTTGAGATGACAAGTGTCAGTACAGACTTGTTCTCCCATGTACCATCGAGTATATATTGGGAGACCACAATAGGCTACATCCTTTATCCTTAGGAAGTCATGTCTGTCGCCTTATCGATCGCAATGCACTGAACACAACATTCGGGAAGATTGACTGCCATACCGTAAAAAGTATTCTATAGTTTTGTGATTGGTTTGGTAATCCCACTGTCTATATTTCCAGAGTAGTCACTTTCATTCCTTTTCAGACTCATTAAAAGAAAAGGTCCATCTGAGCACTTGTCACTTCAGGCTAAAAAAAAATCGAAGGCAACTATAGTCATCTTTAGCTTTTTCTCGACTCTTTAAAATTGAAAAAGCAAGTTGTGTCAAAGCGTCATAAAATTTATTTTAATCAGAATAATGTCACTATTCCCTTGTTGGTATGGGGTTGAGAAAATGGAGTCTACCAATCAAGGATTTCCCCTTTGGGGAAATCCTAGTGCCTTCTCCTGTTGGGGAGATGTTGGTGCTCCACACATGGCTACATTGTCCCTTCCAGGAGTCACAATTGGCCTGCCAGTATGGCTTTTCTCAACCTCTGTTGTTCAAAACACTGCAATTCCTCAACAATAAAATCAACAACCAGATGATCTTGAAGTCACTCCCCCAACTTCTACTTCGTTTGTTTCTCCCTCTCCTTCTTCCTCTTCGCTTGGTGAAACTAGTAACACTAAAAACCAAGTAATTGAGAAGAAGAAGAAAGGGAAGGAGGAGAAGAAGAAGAAGCCAACGGCAAAAGGGGGAAACCATGCATTTTCTGGCGAAAATCCATAGACTACACCATCCAAACCTAAATCTCCATGTGTCATTTGCAAGGGAAACCACTATCATCGAGATTGTCCCTGCATCCCACGGATCTTGAGGGACTGGTCTCCCCGCTTGCACAATTTGGTGTCTTCAACCTCTGATGGTCATGTTGACAACACACCATCAACTAGTGAAAACGAAGTCAATGGAAAAAAAGGAATATATAAATTTCCTTGTAGACTATGTGAAGGCAATCATGCTCTCCACCATTGTCCTTTCCTAGATGAAGCTAAAAGAGTCTTGGATAACCATCCTGCTTCACAGCAGCAGCTTCCTCCCGGATACAAGAAACTCTTGCCGAGTCCATCGTTAGTTGAAAATCTGACTGACATAATGTTGTTGTCGGTCAAATCACCTATCATTGAGTATAGGCCCTCTGAGTGCAAACTAGACCAAAGTCAATAGGTCGAGACAACAGTCGACCTAGTCTTGTCTTTAGAAGGTCCACCTTCAGATGATACAGTCACCAAAGAGGATGAGAACGACATTGTTCAAATTCTTTTTGTTAACATAGAATCTGATGAACATGGGGGAAATCTACCCATTCCTTTAGCGCAGGAAGGAAGTCCGTCAGAGATTTATCTTATCGTTTCCTTTGATTGGAATCTACTAGGGAGACCCCGCTTACCATCTAATGTACCATTCTGAATCATAGTACAAGCTTACAGAATGATCGTGGTTGGTACTATCATAGATGAAGGGGCTTCTGTGAGTATCCTTTCCTCAACTGCTTGGAAAGCGCTTGGTTCGCCATCGCTTCTGCCTGAGATTCAAAATTTGACAGGCTTCAACAAAGGAACCAGTCGACCGTTGGAGATCCTTCCAAATTTACCTATAAATTTGAGAAGGAAAACCATTCATCTAAACGTGATGGTAGTCCAAGGGCCTCTAGATTACAATCTACTCCTTGAACATGACTACATTTATAGCATGGGAGCTATTCTTTCCTCACTCTTTCGAGTGATGTGTTTTCCGCATGAAGGCAGAGTGGTCCACCTAGTTGACTAGCTTTCATTCCTTGGTTCAAACACAACTATTAGCCAAATGCCATCCCTAACTGGTCTTTTTGCACAAGGAATGTCTCATCAATCTCCAGTCTGTCCACTTGATGAGCGCGAGTGATTCGGTGATTGTGACTGAAACCCAGGAGGCATGAACCCTAGTCTGCTTTGGCAAGAAAACCCCAGATATAAGGTAGGTTTATGCTTGGGATATATGACTAGTCTGACTATCCTATCCATTTAGGAAAATGGATCAAACTGGAAAATGATTCCCCCATCAAAGGTTAGGTGATTGGAACTTGAATCAACTTTGTCCATTTCGATGGACAACGCCAAGGAAGTGTTTTGTCTGCTATGCAGATCGAACAATCTTGCTAATGCGAGAAACTTCCGTATGGTAACCTGGAAACTCTACTTTATACCTGGAAGCATGCAAACCTTTTTGCATGCAAGTGAAAAATGACGTTTTATTTTCTTAGTTTGTAGGCTCTCAACCCTTTAAACTCATAGGTTGGTCATTCCTAGCTTGTATATGAAAGGCTTCAGAGCAAAGTTTCGAATGGGGAAAGCTCCCTAAAAAATGAACCTATCGATGAAACATCCTTATTATACAACTGGCACAAGCAGTTTTACGCGAAGTTCAAGCTCATTAAATAAAAACCTTGCAATGAGCACATGTTCCCCCAGAGTTCAAGCTCATTAAAAAATGAACCCACCTTCGGTAAATAACCATTGCGATCACATGACTATCAGCTTTTGAACCTTGGTCTTGTTCTTACCCTCACCTCCACTCCTTTTTAGCCGATCATATGCCTCCATTTGATTGTTTACCCTTTTGAGGAACAACTGCGATGAGTGATTCTATTAGCCACCTTCTTTACACTGCCATGATTGAAAAGTTCCAAACCTTACTTGGAACCAGCTGCTATTCTAAAACATCACTCGTTCTCAAAAAACAAGTCTCCTTGAAGCTCTTTTCATCTAACTCGTAAAATATGAAAATATTGTCGAGCAATTGGCCTCTCCAGCTCGTTAAAGTGATTGGAAGTTCCATTCCTCCTCTAGATTTTAATCTTTCTGGATCTGATGGATCATTACACAAAAAGATCGAGCGCTTGTCTTGTTCGGCTCGTTAAAACTATCGAAAAGTCATCCCTTTCATATTATTTATACTTTTTCAGAGTTAAGGTATTATATTATTAAAAAGGGACTACTGGAGTTGCCTTTATGTCTCTTTTTATACTCTCTAAAATTGAAAAGGACCGAGTTATCTTTGTCGTTAAAGTCGTTAAGACAATAGCGACAAACTTGTCCATGCGGACAAGAGCAAGTTTCACTATCGCTAGGCTCGTTAAAACATAGTGACAGGTTTGCCTGAAGGACAAATTATAGAACAAGAATATGTTATCCTCCTCAAGCTTGACAAAAATAAAGAGGTACTGGTCAGCACTGACTGGGGAAAAAGGGAAGAAAACTTGAATAACTTCATTGGTAGTAGGTCACTCTTGAACATGACACTTTCACTCCATCACCATGATTGAGTCGGGTTGGGTTATTCCGTTCACCAGTCATATCACCATTGGTCCTCCGTACCATCCATTTTGGGGTTAACACTACCAATCCATTTCAGTGTCACCGATATGTTCAAGAGAAGTTTCTCAGAGAATTCACCAACCTAGCTAACGCCTCATCTGCTGCAATACCTTCACTCTCCATTTTTCATGACCACCACCTTGAACCTTATATCATCAGATCGTTTTCACCTCCACAAAATCATTTGCTCCGTTCCATGTCGTAGATGTGGGATTCATTAAGGCCCTCCTACGATGGGTCACTTCTTGTCAACATCAGCTCATTATCCAAGAAGTTGACTTAGGAACAACCCTTTCAGTACTTTGAAGCTTGCATGCCTCAATGGCAAGTTTCTCACTTCCGACGATAGGTTTACATCAATGGCCTTCGACCGAAAGATTTTGCATGGTGTTCGACATCAACTCACCTATTCACACCACGTGAATTGTACTACAATACCTTGAGGATCATCATCATTATCGGTGATTCCTCTTGCACCTATTAACAACTTACATCATTGGTTGGTAATTAGGTGATGTATTTCCATGTTCGACATCGGAACATCTTTTCACATGGATCAACTTGTACTTCGGGCGAAGATTGAACGAGTTTGAAGACCCTGGATCTAGTTTCATCCATCTAGGCTACGATATATTCAGGAAAGTAAAGACATCAAATGTCCATCATTGTTGCATAGATAATCATCCAAACTAAGGGATGATGGCTCTAGCAGAATCATCAGTATGTCATACAGATGATTGTCTGTCTTATGTACATGAAAATGAATTTATAAAGCTGAGCATGGGAATACTCGCCTTAGCTAAATCATGAAAATATTATGAAGATAATGTATGGTATTATATCTTATTACTAGTCACCTTCCAATTCGAAAAAAACTCAGATCCTCATCATAAAGCATTTCACCCGACATCAGAAGATTTACGACCTCATGCTTTAGGGGGCAACTGTTATAGACATATTTGGGGACGGCAAACCCAATCACATATGTCCATAAACCAAGGGATTCTAAACCCCTAAAAGTGTTGTTTCATACCTTAAAGGAACAAGGTCAGCCGATTACATCATTTCCCAGACGTTCTCCATGAAAAACTACTCAGAACTGGTCAAAACTGGACCATACAGACTGCTCCATGCTGAGGGTGTGATGCATCTCACGTATTACACACAGGGGATGTGATGCATATTGAAAAGCCCTTCTATAGGGTGTGATGAGAGAGAGCAGACAAATGGCAGAAGCATCTTGCTAGGTGGAAACTCAAAGAATCTTCTAGAAACTGCTCATATGACACTTGCCTCTTTGAATTCACCCAGGGATGAGTAAGAGATCATGAAATCTCCAAGTGGAACCAAGAACTATCAGTGAAATGACACTAATCAAAATCCCAGAAGTTGACTCACTCTCCTACAAACATCTATATATGGATCCCTCATCCTAGAGATCCAGAAGGCTGGAATTTTGTAATTTGCAAGGAAGTGTTGTTGGTTTCTCTTTGAAGACATTGTTGGGTGATCTTGCGTTGTATGAGGTGAAGAGGGCTTTCATGCTGGGAGGATAATGTTGGATCAGAAAGCTTGGTTGTAATCCTCTCTTCTACTACTTCTATCAATAAAGTTATTTGAGTTTTCCTCCAGATGCTTTTATATCTCTGAATCTTGTATTTGTATATGCATTTATATGGTTAATGTACATCTAATCCTACATTGTTTATGGCTATAGATCTCTATGCTTTGATGGTATTTTTCCGCTTTGACTCTACAGGTGTTCTTTGAAGTGGGACAAGTTGTAGAGGAGTGGTGAAAGCTCTATCAATGGAGAAAGGAAACAAGCAAGGAGACTAGCGAAAGACTGAGGTTGGTACTCTCTTCTTCTCTCTCATCTATCTCTCATAAAGGAAAACACAAGTAACTTTAGTTTGTTTGTTTCTAAGATAGCTACCCATCTTAGTGGGACTAGCAGCTCTGAATGGACACTAGTTTTCTCGATAACAACCCCTGCAGATGTGTGCGTAGGGCAGTGTCGAGTCTATAATCTGGATTGAATATTAATAACGAGAAGTTGATTCCTATTTCTGTGTATTGCTGTGCATTGCCTTCTTTATGTTTATATTGTTTTATTTATCGCAAGCACTGATATGATTGCTGAATATACTGTAATAATAATTCGTCTTACATAAACAAGTTAAGTAATCAAATATTAACAGATAAAATAAAAAGGAACTTGGGTATTATACGAGTTGCGCCCCAAGTAGGGTTGCGCAGAAGAAACACCAGAGGTTGCGAAGGGGTAGTAAGTATGTGTAGCAACGTGTCAAACTGCAGACCTCCAAAAGCTCATCAAACATCCCCAGGGTGCGAAAACTTGGTTCTAGCACCCTCCCATACTAATTCCTGTGAGACCTCAGTCCACGCTCTACGGACTATTGCCGAAAGGGAAAGTAGTACCATGATTTGCTTGGCTAAATCACCTCTGAACCTGGATCAAGCCCATACAAGCCAACAAATGGTTCCATTTCTAGGACCGAGATCTGCATAAAGGATGTCTGATGTCGTGCCAATGGAATCCAATGAAGAAATAAATTGAAGAGTGGTTGGACAGGAAGATTCATGAGTTCACGGCGTAGGAAAACAGAAATCTGTGAGTATCTAAGGAATAGTGGTTAGAGCACTACTTGTATATGGAGATCCACGAAATTTTCTTTGCATCCTTTCCTTCTAAGTTGTATGAGTGGCTTGTGAAGCTAGCAGATAATCAGGGGAGGTGTAGACTCGATATACCAATCATGTGGACTCCAGAATTAGTACACAGACTAGAAGTGTCAGGAGATACGATCGTGTGAGCTATGGACCATTGGCTCGACTGAATTATAGGAGGATTTATCACTGAGTTTGTAGTAGATACGACCATCAGCTATAGTGAGTCGGAGCGACGTTTCCTCAAGGGACAGTGAGGTAAGTATATTAAATCTTTGAACACTTGGATTAAGATGCTATTGTGTGAAAAGCAGGTTATGTAAATAAATTAATGTTTGGGACTATGCGAAGTGGGAAGATCTACAGAAGTGGAAGTAATGAAGAGTTGGAAACCAGTCCCTTAATTTCCCCCTCGCGTGAAAGTGAGGAAGAGCTCGCGAAAGTTTCTTCGAGAAGCATTGTCAGTCTGATAAGGCAATGCATTTCGTGGTTACCACCTCTACCCACACTGCCACCCATCTCACCCTCCTCACCTCCATCTCCACCCACCCAACCTCTTCCACCCCACAATTCAGTATGGCAAGTGCGATAAAATTACCGGTCTTTAGAGGAGTAGGGAATGAAGATCCAGACCAATTCTAGTTTCTGGTAAGAGCAGTATGGGAGGCACAAGGCGTCATGGATGACAATATTAAAAAGGCTACACTGGTGAGCGCGTTGTAGGATCGCGCATTAACATGGTATATCAAGCATTCTGATGACCACTCGAACGTAGGAATCGCAGAGATCCAAGCCGCGCTGAACAGGGAGTTTACCAGGCCAAAATAAGAAACACAACCAATCATAAGGTTTAAGGAGATCGCGATGCTCTCGGGTGAGACCTGCTGGGATCTAGACCAAAGGTTGAAGAGTACGATCCGCGAAGCCAATATGAAGTTAACGTATGCACAACATCATGCATTGTTTGTGGCTTCACTTATGCCACACTTAAGGATGGCGCTGTCACAACATAAACTTTCCACCCAGGTCGAAGCGTTGGAGATGGCAATGAGATTACATGAGACCCCTATACAAGACCCTGGGTTGGGAGTCCAAAAAATCCACATGCAACTATAGAATCTGTGTTTGGAAATGCAAAGTTTGAAATAGGACAGGACAACTCGAACAAAGGCATGCGAGGAAGTATGTTGCATAAAATGCAAAGGCCAAGGGCATGACAAGGACCATTGTCTAGTGTTCGTGAACTACTTGGCAGGAGGAGGGATGATGTCATTAAGACCAGAGGCACGGGCAAGGCCAAGCATGACATCTGCACTATGGTGCACGATCTGTCATATAGGAGGAAAACACACCACGGGTAATTGTCATCTGTTGCAGAAGTATATGTAGACGTCCCAACAATTGTTTTGTAATTTATGCAGGTCGGTAGGCCATGATGAACACACTTGTTGAAGCTACGAACTAATGATGGATAAAACTCTTGCCTACAAGGTGTAGACTAAAACGCGAGCCCTCAACCTAAATGCAGGGATGGCACATGCTGGATTTCAGGGGCGCGGTTGAGGTCGAGGCGGAATGGGACCAGGAAGGGATCCCGGACAACTAATTTGCAATTGTGGAGGGCCAGGGCACTATGCTCGCAACAGTACAAAGCCAACAAGGACATCATGTTGGTTTTGTACTCAGTTTGATCATGAGGCAGAAGACTACCCTTCGCTGATAGCAAGGATGTGCGAAAAGGGGGTACTCTAGCCCCCTCCAACTCAAAATTTACAAATGATGATGTCTGAGCCGCGCGAAGATGACCTGAATGTAAACATGATGCTCAGGAGTGGTATGACCACAGGAGATGATAAGGGGAAGCAGCTAGAAGAAAGTGTGTAGGTTCGCAAGGTTCCTACAAAGGAACCTAAGTTTGATTTAGAGTGCGTGAAGGAGACATTCATGGAAGCTAATAAGAGCTTCACGGAGGCCTCCACTTCAGGTAGTAAGGATCAACTAGAACCAGGGTTGGATCCTTCAATTATCACTGCCTTTTTGGAGACATGCATGAAACTGCTACGTGAAATCAAGGTAGTCAAAGGACTACAGGAACTTATCACTAGGTGCGTGGGGTCAGAAGAACCGCACGTGGTCCAGAAACTTGGAAAGCATGCATTGCACATAGGAAGGGAAATGAGGTTGACTGCGCAAATTGGTGAGTATGAAATGGATCAGGTAATCCTGGATTTAGGTTTGGACGCAAATGTACTACCAAAGGAAACATGGGAATGCATGGGCAGACCCACGCTACAATGGTCTCCTATTCAGTTACGAATGGCAAACCAATAGAAGATTTTGCCCATGGGAAGATTGCAACGAGTAACAGTCAATATTGAATGTGCGAGCGTCTAGGCATACTTTGAAGTGATAGAGATTTTCGATGATAGAAATCCCTATCCCACGCTAGTGGGAATAGACTGGGCTACTAATATGAACAGAGTCATAAATTTGAAGAAGCGGAAAATGATCTTTGAGAAAAAGTCACTATGCGTAGTAGTAACGCTAGATCCAGCCGAAGGAGCGTGATACACTGAACCAGTGTGCGATGATGATAGCAATGACAATCTCGATTATATTTACAAGATAACTACATGAGAACATGATTGGGTAAATCCAACTGTAGATGGAAGAATTTTGTGGGAGCTCAAAATCTCCTGCACTTCAGATTCAAACAAAGAGATAGAGCGATGGAAGAATCGGCTGCACGAAGTAACAACACTGAATTGCAACATGATGATTAAATCATTGCGTTGTGTGACAATAGAGGCAAGGGAGTAGTTCGATGTGCTGAAGTGGGCACTATGTGCAACACATGCACGATGGTGGGGTACGCATCAAGAAAATTTTGAGGACTGGCGTGGATGCAGAACAATGATGCACCTATGTTTTAGAAAACCCCAGCTCCGAACAAAAACCAATCAACAGACGCGGAACAACTTGTGCACCCACCTCTCCCGATGGGTATAGACATATGATGTACAGTCTGCACAAGCATACACCACCCCTAGACTAGAGAATCAGGACAAACTACAACAGTAGGAAAGGTGACGTGTGCTACCAATTCTCCAAGATGAAGCATTCAATAGGGTGTGTGGAGTACTGAACAAGGTTCACCAGGCGAGACGAACTGATTGGGACCTGTGCGTACCCATGGTTCGATGGGCCTATAGGACCATATGAAAAACCTTGAGTGTGAAGACGATTCCAAAGGTACAGAACAGAGTGGAAACCATAATTATTGAAGAAAATCCAAAAAGGAATCCGCACGTGCTGGCCCTCGTAGTGGTGACAGTGTGCGATGACCAGGAGGAAGAAATCACACATCTATGTGAGGTCGAACATATAAGGATTCAGGAAGCCATCCAGTGAGGGAACCTTAGATTTCGGGAACTTGAAAAGAACCGGGTACAATTGAGGAAGAAAAGCTTTTTGATGGACGCTGTGATCAAGAGGCTGGAAAATGAGATCACGCAAGCATGTCTCATCGATAAGATAAGGATGACAAGGCATGATACGGATGATCATACCAATACGTTAGAATATTGTCACTGAGAAGTTATGAATCTACTGCCATGGCTATGACCACACCTAACCAAATGCAGTAACCAGGGGAGCGCACTACATACAGTAGAACGTGCAGTGCCAGTAGTCGCACAGGCAATTTAGGAGTTTCCGCAAACTATACTGGAAGGCAAGTTGAAGTCTCACACAGGTGGTGCGACTACCTAACTAGCCATATGGGGCATAGTCTTAGCAATCCAGACAGTTGAGAGAGAGCACAAGACTCTAAAAGACTCTGTTTGGGGGCTGCGAGACGAGGGAGGTGCGCGCAGAAACAACATGACACAATGTTTGTGCCCCCACATGGGGGGATGCGCTACTGCACGGGTAGGCTGGGAAGTAACTGTTGGTGTCACTGTTCATGACAAGATGTCCAATTTAAGGAAAAAAGGAGCGGGTGGCGGGCATTTAAGACATGAATTAAGGGCTAGATTTGGGGCAATCTACCGCGAAGAAAGCATTGATGGCCCAGAATTGGGGGGACAGTCGAATTCGAATTCAAAAGGTGCTATAAAACTCCAGGGTCTAACCACAAGACAACACTTATTCATTTGAGATTTGAGTAGTTGATTAGAGCACAGAGTGTTGAGTACCGAGCAAGATTTGAGCCTCGAAGTTTGTGAACGACCACAGACAGCTCAAACAAGATGACGGCTACCAGGAGAGGTTTGGGCTCAGCAGAAGGAACCATCGACGAGGCTATGCAGAACCCCATGGTACATGATGTTCCTAGAGACACTGAGGTCATGCCAAAAATCCTGAAATCGCCCCAGACACCGAGGCCAAAGAACGATAAGCAGGCAATGGGACCAGTTTGCATGTCCCTGAGGAATTCGCAATTTGGTAAACTTTCAATGGAAGAAAAGGGCAAGGCTATCACCATTGAGACAAATGAGGAGGAGGAGGGCCTACAAGCTCTCGTAGATGAGATAGAGGTAGCAGAAGCCAGTTGGTGCACACTGCAACAAAATTGCTCGAGTGCGTCCCTTTGTGAAAAGGGAAAGCTAAGATACCCAAGGACTTGGATGCCACTAAGAGCGCACTCCAGACCCCGATCCTCCCCGATGGAAGTGTGTTTGAGGGATCAAACTTGGGTCGCATACCCATAATGAAGTTTGAAGATTGGGACCTCGTATACAATGAGAAGTTCCCACACTTGGAGACAAAGAGCCTCATGAAGCAAAGCACGGAGGGGTCAGTCACAATACTAGAGCTATGAAAATGGTTGTGTGGTGTGGAGAAGGCCGGATTACTTCATTTGTTGTGGATTCCACACTTTCACTGTGCACCTATCACTATTTTCGTCATTAGGCAGCTAATTTTCCTGGTGCACGATGGGTACTTATGGCTGGAGGAGCCTATTCCCATCACGACAGATCTCATCCATAGGATTTCTCAGCTCTCCTATAAGGGAAAGGACCCCATAGCGATAGCAGGAAAAAGTGGAGATTTGGTGCTCATAGAG
Organism: Pinus tabuliformis; assembly: GCA_031772625.1. Lineage (NCBI taxonomy): Eukaryota > Viridiplantae > Streptophyta > Pinopsida > Pinales > Pinaceae > Pinus > Pinus tabuliformis. Next base: position 410,816,113 of record CM062809.1, on the reverse strand, counting down.
GCCATGAAGAAAAAATACAAACTAGAGAAGAAAAAGAGGGGTTACGTAATCAGCAGCATTAAAGATAAAGGGGTGCACATAGCCATCCAACTCTTGGTCGGGAAGGTGATGAGAAAATTCCATAGAGATGAGGTACTAGTACACATAGTTGCACTGGCAGAACAATGTGTGGAGGGGGTCCAATTCAACTGGGCCGATTTCCTTTGCGAGGAGTTTCTGACTAAATGCAAGGAAGCCCAGTAGTAGGGCAAGACCTTCCACTATGCATGGTTGCTGTTGTCTATTTTACTGGAAACATGGGAACTGCCTAAGGATAGTCACTTCCCTAGTATTGAACAGGACTTACCAGAGGCCACAAAGTATGCATCGCTCTGGGCCACCAAGGACACAAAGTGGATTCAGGAAACAAAGATATTCTGGGTGCTCATGGAGGCAAGCATCCAGATGTGGATCAATAGATGGCCACGCCTTTCCCCCACAGTGTACAACAGTCTGTGGAGCTTTGCAAACTTCAAGGCAGACATGCATAATGTATACATCAAGGCATGTAAGGATCCAACGCAACAATGGACTAAGCTCCCCTTCATCGCATTGATGATGTGATCTTTTCAGTGCTAGAATCATGGCCCCTGAAGTGGTGTGCCCTGGATCAGGCGGAGATGGATAAAACAATAGCATAGAAACATAAGGATGCAGCCAAGTTGTGTGTCACAAATTTGGCCCAGAAAAAGCGCAATGAACAAGTGGCTACAGAGTTAAGGGCTATCTGTGAGGTAGCAAAGACAATCGCGGAGCAGGCAAAGGCCGCCGAAGAAGCAACAACAATGCAAACAATAGGGGCCACCACAACACATGACAAGGAGGGCCAAGAATTGTCTACAGGACAGGGAGCAGAGGACACAGAAGAAGGCGCGGACATGAGTGAAACTTCCACCCAGCTGAAAAGACTACGCATCATAGAGAGATCAAGTTCGTAGAAAGAGGTCAAAGCATCTGAATTGGCCATCAAGCCGATCACATTAACAGAAGGTGACCTCTACAACACTAGCGATACGGTTCGCGAGGCCACTAAGGAAGTGCTCTACGAAGCCATGTTGGAGTAGCAGATTGTGTTGGGGCCCTAAGGGCGCAGTTGCAGGAACTATAGGTGTGACAACCACATGAAGGAACCATAGCCACCTACAGTGTAGCAGGTACATCAGCAGCATAGCAGCTGCTACGTGCAAAGATTGCCAACACCATAGTGTTACCAGAAGAAGTGCTAAAAGTGGAGAACAAGGATGACAGAGCCGATGTTGGGTAGTGGATCCCCCCATAGCAAGTTTTTGGGGCTTAAAGCCAGGTTTTGGTCAATGTAATGTAAAGACCTGGAAAAATGCAAGCTCGAAGTGCGACAGTCTAGGGTTGTCCACCCTAAAATATTGTAATTTAATATAGAATGTGTTGGCATACCCATGGTCTACGAACCATGGGAATGTATAAATAGAGCGAGGCTCTAAGTGTAGAAGTCAAATTTTTTAGTCTTGATCTTAAGTAATATGGGTTTCTAAATAAGGAATTCGCTCTGAGTCTGTAAGTCTGAGTCTTGGGTTGTAGTAGTAAGGAGAGGCTCTACAGCTATGTGCACAGAGGCTTGGTAGAGTTCGTAGCTGTGTGCACAGACCCCTGCAGCTGAGTGTGTAGGGTGGAGTTGGGATTGTATCTGAACAAAGGTTTAATAAAAGATAAGTTGATTCTGAAATATTATGCATTTGCTCGTAGATCTATGTGTTTATGCTTCTGTTATGTCTATGCATCTCTTTACTGTTTATGATTGCATGCACTTGTTATAAAGGTTGAATGATTGATGAGAATATTTGGCCCACATAATTAAGTTAAGATCTATAATAATAACACAGTAAGGTTAAAGGACCTAGACAACGCCCCTCCATGCTCTATATAGAGCTACACGGAGCAGTTGCATAAGTTGTGAAGGACAGACAGCTACGCGAAGCAGTGCAAATGTGTAGGATTGGTTTGCAAACTTCCTAGCCTTCATCAAGACATCTCTAGGGTGTTGAAGCTTGGTTCCATCACCCTCCCATACTACCTCGGGTGAAACTTCAATCCACGCTTCGCGGACTATTGCAGAAAGGGCCGGTAGTTTTGGGATTTGTTTGGCTAAATCACTTTTGAACCTTGGTCAGGCCCTAACAAGGCAACAAATGGTTCCGTTGATGGGACTGGGATCTACCTAAGGGATGTCTGATGTCGAAACATTGGAATCCCATGAAGAAGGAAATTGAAGAGTGGTTGGACAAGAAGCTTCACGAGTTCGTAACACAGGAAAACAAAACTCTGCAAATATCTAAGAAGAGGTGGCTGGATCGCTACGTATATACAGAAATCCATGAGATCTTCTTCATGCCCTTCTCTTCTGAACTATATGAGTGGATTGCAAGGTTAGCCGACAGCCAGGGAAGGTACAAGCTCGATCAATGAATAGTGTGGACTTCGGAGTTAGTGTGTAGACTAGAGGCATCAGAAGATAAGATTGCACGAGCTGTGGACCATTGGCTCGACCGGACAATATGGGGATTTATCATTGAGTTTGCGGTAGACACGACCGTGAGCTATAGCGAAGCAGAAGGATGGTTTCTCAAAGGACCACGAGGTAGGTACATTAAATCCAAAAATACGTGGATTAAGATGTTGTTATGTGAAAAAAGGGTGATAAGAATACATTAATGTTGGGAACAACGTGAAGTGAAAAGATCTACAAAGGTACCGAGTGATTAGGAAACAGTCCTTTAATTTCACCTCCATGAGAGAGAGAGGAAGAGTGCGCTCGGGTTTCCTTGAGAAGTGCAGTCAATTTTATAATGCAGCACATTCCATAGTTATCACCTCCACTTACACTGTCACCTGCTTCACCTACTTCACCTCCATCTTCACCCACCCCACCTCCACCAAAACCCCTATTTTAGTATGGCAAGCGCGATAAAGCTACTTGTATTCAGAGGAGTAGGGAAAGAGGATTTGGACTAGTTTTGGTTCGTGGTAAGAGTAGTGTGGCAAGCACAAGGGGTCACGGATGACAACATTAAGAAGGTTGCATCGGTGAGCATGCTGCAGGATCACGCATTGACATAGTATATCAACCACACGAATGTTCACCTAAACGTAGGAATAGCAGAGATCCAGAATGCGCTAAATAGAGAATTTAGCTGGCTGAAATCAGAGACACAATCAATCATCGGATTTAAAGAGATTGCAATGCTTCCAGGAAAGGCCCCCTAAGATCTAGATCATAGGCTAAAGAGTATGATCCGCGAGGCTAATATGACACTAACGGATGCGTAGCACCGTGCATGCTTTGTGGCATCTTTGACACCACACCTGAGGATGGTGTTGTCATAGCAAAAGTTTTCAACCCAGGTCAAAGCGTTGGAAATGGCGATGAGGTTGCATGAAACACCGATACAGGATCTGAGATTAGGAGTCCAACAAATCCACGTGCAGCTACAGAACCTATGCTTGGAGATGTAGAGTTTGAAGCAGGATAGGGCGCCACAGCCAGAGGCACGTGAAGAAGTGTGGTGCATAAAATGCAAAGGCTAGGGCCATGATAAAGACCATTGCTCAGTATTCGCAAACTACTTGGCAAGATGGGGACCAATGCCCTTAAGACCAGAGGCACAGGCAGGGCCAAGTGCAGCACGCATGCTATGGTGCGTGATCTATCAAATACGAGGAAAGCACACGACAAACAATTGTCATTTGTTGCAGAAGTATACATAGACTCCCCAGCAACTGTTTTGTAATTTTTGTAGATCTGTGGGCCATGACAAGCGTACTTGTTGGAGCTACGAATTAATGATGGAGCGGACCACAACCTATAGAATGTAGACAGAAACGTGAGGCCTCAACCTAGACGCGGGGATGGTGTGCGTTGGATTTTAGGGTCGAGATCTAGGACAAGGAGGAATGGGACCAGAAAGGGGCCGTAGACAGTTAATTTGTTACAATTGTAGAGGACCAAGGCACTACGCTCACAATTTTACCAACCCAATGAGAATATATTGTTCATACTGTTCTCAGTTTGATCATGAAATGGTAGATTGTCCTATGTTGATTGTACAGATGCACGAGAAAGGGGTACTACAACCTACTCCGACTCAAAGTATCCAAATGATGAGGTCTGAATCACGCAAAGAAGACCCCAACGTGAACATGATGCTTAGAAGTGGTGCAACCATAGGGGAGGATAAGGGGAAGTAGCCCGAGGAAGATACATGGGTTCTTAAGGCTCCTACAAAGAAACCTGAGTTTGACTTGGAACGCATAAAGGAGATGTTTATGGATGCTAAGAAGAGCATGGCGGAGGCCTCTACTTCAGGTAGTAAGGATCAACCAGAGCCAGGAATGGATCCTTCTATGCTTCATTTTTAGAGACATGCATGAAGCTGTTGCACGATAATAGGGCAGTTAAAGGACTACAAGAGCTAATCACTAGGTGCTCAGGGTCGGGCGAACTGCGCGTAGTCTGGAAACTAGGAAAGCATACATTGCGCACTGGGAGGGAAGTGAGATTAACGACACAGATTGGCGTATATGAAATGGATCAGGTAATCCTGGATTTGGGTTCAGATGTGAATGTGTTACCAAAGTAGACATGGGAATGCATGCACAGGCCCGCATTATAGTTGTCCCCTATTCAATTACGAATGGCGAACTAACATAAAATTCTACCCATGGGGAGATTGCAAGGGGTAATAGTGGACATCGAAGGCACGAACATGCAGACGAACTTTGAAGTGATAGAGATTGTTGATGACAACAATACTTATCCCGCATTGCTAGGAATAGACTAGGCCACTGATATGAATGGAGTCATCAACCTGAAGAAGCAAAAGATGATATTCGAGAAAAAGTCCCTATGCGTAGTAGTTCCACTAGATCCAGCCGAAGGAACGCACTACACTGAACCTATGTGCGCGATGAGGACAGTGATGATGAGATAGATTTCATTTACTAGATAATAGCACAAGACCGAGATTGGGTGAACCCAACTATAGATGGGAGAATCTCATGGGAGCATGATAGTTCTTGTACTTCGAATTCAGATGAAAAAGTAGAATGCTGGTAGAACCGGTTGCACGAAGTAACAATGCTGAATTGTAATATGCTGATTAGAGCACTGTGGTGCGTAATGACAAAAGCAAGGGAACTACCAACATATGATGGGGTAATAGCAGTGGATGGATTCTTAGACAAATTTGAAAGTGTAGTACTGGAATAGTAGCGGTACGGTGTGCTGGACTGGGCATTGTGCGTGACACCTGCATGATGGTGGAATACACATCAGAAGAATATTGGAAACTGGCGTGAATGTAGAAGATGGATGCGCTTATGATTTGGAAGTTCCCAACATTGAACGAGAGCTAGGTAGCCAAGATGAAGTAGTTTGCGTGCCCACCTTGTCGATGGGTGTAGACGTGTGATGTGCAAGCACATCCCAAACTAAGGATCGAAAATCAAAACCTGACGCGGCAATAGGAAAAGCGATGCACACCACAAATATTTCACATTGGAGCCTTCACAGATATATGTGGAATCATGAACAGAGTTTACTAGATGGGACGAATAGATTGGGACCTACGTGTGCCAGTGGTCCGATGGGCCTATAGGGCCATGTGCAATGACCTGAGAGTGAAAATGATTCCGAAGACAACATGCAAAGTCAAGGCCATATCTTTGGGAAAGAATCCTCATGCAATAACTCCAATAATTGGGATAGCAAGGGAGGACCAATACAAAGAGATTATGTAGCTGCACGAAGATGAACATGTGCAGATTCAAGAAGCCATTTGGCGAGGGAACTTTGAGTTTTGCGAACTCGAAGAAGATCGGGTATGACTAAAGCAGGAAAGCATATTAATGGAAGTGGATATTAGGAAACTAGAAACCAACATTAAACAAGCATTATGCGTCGACAGAAGGATAGGGCCACATATGGGTAGCCCTACCACTATGCTAGAAGATTGTCGCCGAGAGTTTTTGGCTATGCTACCATGGTTGCAACCGCACCTTATCCGATAAAGTAACCAAGGAAGAACACCACATAGGGAAGAACGTGAGGCACTGACTGGCACAAGGGTAAGTAAGGAAGGCCCGCGGACCAGGTTGGAAGGTGACTCGAAGCCTTACACCACCAATATGACCACCTAACTATCCGTAGGAAGCACAGTCTTAGCACTCCAAGTAGTTGAAAGATAACGCGGGACTATAAAAGAGTCTGTATGGGAGCTGCATGACACAGAAGCTATGCGTAGGATCAGTATGGTGCCCAGGTCGCGTTCGCGCACAAGTGATTGCGCTGCCATGTGTATAGGCTAGAAAGTGACCCTTGGTGTCACTGGACATGACAAGATGGCCAATTTAAGACAACAAGGAATGGACGACGGGCAATTAAGACACGGAGTCAGAACTAGATTTGAAACGATATGCTGCCAATATAGCATTAATGAGCCAAAAGAGGGGGGGAACGGTTGAATTTTAATTCTGGAAGGCCTCTAAATCCCAGATGGTCATCCATCGAACAACCCTTTGCATCATGAGAATTTAGTTATTACATATGGAATTTATGGCTTTAGAGGCTTTGAAAGCAAGTTTAGTATTTGAAGCATTACCGAAAGAGACGCAGAACCTTCTAAGCAGAGAAATGTTGACTGCCAAGGAAGTCACACCGAGCCCTATGTCACCGCTGGGGGATGCGTTGGAAATTCCAAAATCGCCCCGAACGCCAAGGCCTAAAAAGGATCCATAGGGAGCAGAACCGGTCCGTATGTCTCCATGAAACCCATGGTTTGGTAAGCTGTCTATGGAAGAAAAGTGAAAAATAGTTAATATTGAGAGCGATGATGAGGAGGAGGATTTCTAGGCTTCGTAGAGGAGATTGAACCAGAGATAGAAATGGAGGAAGACATCTAGCTAGTACGCACCGCAGTAAAGCCGCCCAAGTATGTCCCTCCGTGGAAAGGGAGGGTAAAAGTACCTAAAGATTTGGATGCTGTCAAAAGCACACTCAACACCATGTTCCTCCCCAAGGGAATTCTGTTTGAAGGTTCACTTATGGGCTGCGTACCCACGATGAAGTTTGAAGACAGGACCTCATGGAACAAAGCAAGGAGGGGGAAGTTACAGTGCTACAACTACGAAAATGTCTGCGTGGGGTGGAGGAGGCCGAGCTATTCCACCTCCTATCGATTCCACACTTTCATTGGGCACCAATCACAATATTTTCCTAGTGCACGATGGGTACTTGTGGCTAGAGGAGTCCATTCCCATCACAACGGAGCTTATTCATAGGATTTCTCGGCTTCACTGTATGGGAAAGGTCCCCGCAGAAATCATTGGCACAAGTGGAGACTTGGCAATTGTAGAGGCCATGAAAAAGAAATATAAGTTGGAGAACAAGTAGAGGGGTTACATTATTACTAGCATTCAAGACAAAGGATTCCGATTCGCTACCCAGTTGTTGGCAGGAAAGGTGATGAGAAAATGTCGTGGCAATGAGGTACCAGTAATCGTCATCGCACTGGCCAAGCAATGGTAGAAGGGGTACAGTTCAACTGGGTGCAGTTCCTCTACAAGGAGTTCCTGATGAACTGTAGGGAGGCCCAGGAGTAGGGTAAGACCTTCCACTACGCGTGGTTTCTCTTATCCATCCCATTTGTTACAGGAGAATTTCCTAAGGATAGTCAGTTTCCTCCCCTTGTTACACAGTAATTTGTCACTATCCTCATCTCAGTCCCTCTGTTGTGTCATGGGTCAAATAAACATGTTCATATCTTCACACTTATGAAAGAAGATTAAGCAAATGCTCTCTGATGTTTCAAGTTGACCCTAATTCCCTAAGTTTCTACCTCGTCGTGAGTAAGCCCTTAATATATGTGATGTTCCATGGTCATAAACAGTCTCATCGCGACACTATCACAGGTGTACACCTGTTTCCCGCGACGGTCAAAATTCAAGGCCCATCGCAAGGCTCTTAACTATTTATCGCAATGATTGGTCTATATGCATTGCCTCCTTGTGATGCTATCATGGAGACTCAGTTCATGGCTAGTGACGATCCAGACTGGGCAAATTTGTCCCAACAGTCAACCTTCTGGATGTCTCTAGACCTGGTTGTTGGGTCATTTGGGTCGCCCTTCCTCCTCTAGGAAGGTGGTTCTGTCTTTTGTGCAACCTTCTTTGAGGATAAGCTCCCTCTCCCTCATTTCATGGAGACTCCTTCTCCTATAAAATCACTCACCATTGCTATCATCTGCTAGTTCTTTTGGTTGGACAATGCTGCTAGTTCTTTTGAGTGTGCTAAGTATGGGATTGCCTTCCACTCATTCAATAATTCCTGCTGCAAGCATTTTGTCTAATTTGTCGTGGACCTTTTCTTTATACTTTGGATTCAAGCGGTAAGGCCGCTACTTAACTCGATTCACGTTAGGTTTTAGGGTGATCTTCATCATCCCTAAATCACCAATGATCCCTTTTAAGTTTGTAATTTTGTTTGGGAACAAGTATTGTATTCACGGAGTAACTTAGTGACCTTATCCACTGTGGCATCGTCCCAATATTCCCCAAGCGTTGCGTACTTCAGCTCCACCTCTATTCCAATGTTGACCTAGTTTATCTTTAGTGGCGGGGTCATGTCAGGGCCTTCAAGTGATGCTCCACAAATCTTGCGACAGCCTTCGATTTCTGAAATGTTAATGTTTCGTGCATCCTCATCATCCTCCTCAACATTTATGTTATAACACTCTAGTGCGTAGTACAACTGTTTTTCCCATTCTAGCTGAAGTGCTTCCATTGGCAGCTGAGGTATTTTGATAATAACTGATTTTACTCCATGTAGTACATCGTCAACAGTATCTGACCAACAATCTTCAGACGTGAAGGTTAACAAAAATCCCTCGCACAAGACATCCCATTCGCTTGGTCCATGGTGGAGCTCGATCTCAATATACCAATTCATGGATATGAATCTAGGGTATGATAGAATAAATGTACCATTTAGGCTGTGGCTCTTCCCCATAGACCTTGGTCCATTTCGCAAGGTGTGTGCATGGATCATCTCGTCCGTCATATTTATCTACCAGCCATGTCTATGGTTTCCCAAATTGTAGGTGCATCATTCTTCTGCATCCGCACTAGTCCTCAAAATTTCCTTGGTGCATACCCCACCATCATGTGGGCATCGCACGCAGTGCCCACTCTAGCGCATCGAACCACTACTGTTCTAGTACTACACTTTCAAATTTGCTCAGGAATACATCCACCATTGTCAACCCATCATATGTCGGCAGATCCCTTGCTTCTGTTGTCACACAGTGCAGTGATATAACCATCATGTTAAAATTAAATGTTGTTACTTCATGCAACCAATTTTGCCATCATTCTATCTCTTCATCTAAATTCGAGGTGCAGGAGCTTTCACACTCCCATGAAATCCTTCCATCTGCATTCAGATTCACCCAATCCTCTTCTCACACAATTATCTTGTAAATACAATCGAGATCATCATCACTATCATCGTCGCACACCGATTCAATGTAGCACTCTCCTTCGGCTGGATCTAGCGGTACTACTACTCCTAGTGACTTTTTCTCAAAGATCATTTTGCACTTTTTAATATTTATGACTCCGTTCATATCGGTGGCCCAGTATATCCCTAGTATCGCGGGATAGGGACTACTGTCATCGATAATCTCTATCACTTAAAAATCTATCTGCGCACTCACACCTTCAATATCTACTGTTACCCCTTGCAATCTTCCCATGGGCAAGATCTTCTGTTGGTTCGCCATTCGTAACTCAATAGGAGACCATTGTAGCATGGGTTTGCTCATGTGTTCCCATGTCTGTTTTGGTAGTACATTCACATCCGATCCCAGATCTAGTATTACTTGATCCATTTCATATTCATCAATTTGCGCAATCAACCTCATTTCCCTTCTTGTGTGCAATGCATGCTTTCTGAGTTTCCGGACCACACGCAGTTCTCCTGACCTTGTGCACCTAGTGATAAGTTCCTGTAGCATTTTTACTACCTTGCTGTCATGTAGCAGTTTCATGCATGTCTCCAGAAAGGTAGTGAGCATTGAATGATCCATTTTGGGTTCTAATTGATCCTCACTACCTAGACTGGAGGCCTCTGTGAAGCTCTTCTTAGCTTCCATGAATGTCTCCTTCATGCATTCTAAATCAAGTTAAGGTTCCTTAGTAGGAGCCTTGCAAACCCACTCACTTTCTTCTAGTTTCTGACCTTTATCATTGCTGGTGGTCATACCACTCCTGAGCATCATGTTTACATTCAGATCTCCTTCACGCAGCTCAGACCTCATCATCTACAAATTCTGAGTTAGAGGGGGCTGAAGTACCCCTTTTTCGCACAATCTCACTATCAATGTATGGCAATCTTCTACCTCATGATCAAATTGAGTACAGTACAAACATGATGTCCTCGCCAGGTTTGTACAATCGCGGGCATAGTGCCTTGGCCCTCCACAATTATAAAAAAATTAATTGTCTGTGACGCCTTCCTGGTCCCATTCCACCTCGACCTCGACCGCACCCCTAATATCCAATGCACACCACTCCTGCATTTGGGTCGAGGGCTCATGTTTTGGTCTACACCCTGTAGGTAGGGGTCTGATCCATCATTAGTTTGTAGCTTCTGCAGGTGCGCTCATCATGGTCTACCAACCTGCAGAGGTTGCAAAATAATTTGTGGGATGTTTGCATATACTTCTGCAATAGATGACAATTGTTCATACTATGTTTTCCTCCTATCTGACAAATTGCACACGATAATGCAAGCACTGCGCTTGACCCTACCTGTGCCTCAGGTCTTAACGGCATCGGCCCTCCTCCTACTAAGTAGTTCACGAACACTAGACAGTGGTCCTTGTCATGCCCTTGGCCTTTGCATTTTATGCACCATACCTCCTCGCGTGCCTCCGGCCAATGTGTCCTGTCCTGTTTCAAACTTTGCATTTCCAAACACATATTTTGCAATTGCGTGTGGATTTTTTGGACTCCTAGACCAGGATCTTATATAAAGGTGTCATGCAATCTCATCGCCATTTCTAAAGCTTCGTCCTGGGTGGAAAGATTTTTCTATGACAGCGTCATCCTTAAGTGCAGTTTCAGTGATGCTACAAACCATGCACGGTGCTGGCCATCCTTCAATGTCATGTTGGCTTCGTGAGTCATACCCTTCAGTCTTTGGTCTAGATCCCAGGGGGTATTGCCCAGGAGCATCATGATCTCCTTAAACCCAATGATTGATTGTGTTTCTGACTTTGGCCTGCTAAATTCCCTATTCACCGCGGCTTGGATCTCAACAATTTCTACATTTGGATGGTCATTAGGATGCTTGATGTACCATGTTAATGTGCGATCCTTCAACACGCTTACCAATGTAGCCTTCCTGATATTGTCATCCACGACACCTTGTGCTTCCCATACTACTCTTACCATGAACGAGAATTGATCAGGATCTTCATTCCCTACTACTCTGAATACCAATAGTTTGATCGCACTTTCCATACTGACTTGTGGTGGTGGCAGAGGTGGAGTGGGTGGAGATGGAGGTGAGGAGGGTGAGACAGGTGGTGGTGTGGGTAGAGGTGGTAAATTCAGAATGCACTGCCTTATCAGACTGACCACACTTCTCGAAGAAACTTTCGTGAGCTCTTCCTCGCTTTCCCGGGATGGGGAAATTAAGGGACTGGTTTCTAATTCTTCATTACTTCCGCTTCTGTAGATCTTCCCACTTCACGTAGTCCCAAACATTAATTTATTTGCATAACCTGCTTTTCACACAATAACATCTTAATCCAAGTGTTCAAATATTTAATATACTTACCTTGCGGTCCCTTGAGGAAACGTCGCTTCACCTCACTATAGCTGATAGTTGTATCTACCGTGAACTCAATGATAAATCCTCCTATAATTCAGTTGAGCTAGTGGTCCACAGCTCGCGTGATATTATCTCCTGACGCTTCTAGTTTGTGCACTAATTCCCGAGTCCATACGATTGGTTTGTCGAGCCTATGCCTTCCTTGACTATCTGCTAGCTTCGCAATCCACTCATACAGCTCAGAAGGAAAGCATGAAAAGAAAATTTCATGGATTTCCATATACAAGTAGCGCTCCAACCTCTATTACTTAGTCACTCGTAGATTTATGTTTTCCTGTGCCGTGAACTCATGAATCTTCTTATCTAACCACTCTTCAATTTATTTCTTTGTTGGACTCTAGTGGCATGACATTAGACATCCATTATGTAGATCCTGGTCCCGGCAGCGAAACCATTTGTTGGCTTGTATGGGCCTAACCCATGTTCAGAGGTGATTTAACCAAGCAAATCCCAGTACTACTAGCCCTTTCGGCAATAGTCTACTGAGCGCGAACTAAGGTCTCACCCAAAGTAGTATGGGAGGGTGCTAGAACTAGGTTTCTGCACCCTAGCGATGTGTGTGAGCTTCTAGAGGTCCGCAGTTTGACCTTGCGTGCACGTCGATATGTGCACCTGTTAGTCCCTCGTAACCTGTGATGTTTCTTCCGCGCAGCCCTACTCGCAGTGCAACCCATATTATACCTAAGTTCCTTGCTATTTAATTTGTTATTACTTGATTTCTCAACTTATTTGTGTAAGACTAGTGATAACTAACAACATATCCGACAATCATATCAGTGCATGTGATAAAAAAACCAGTATAAATGTAAAGAAGGCAATACACAAGCAGATACATAGAAATTGGAATCAACTTCTCTTTATTATTCTTCAATTAATATTACAGACTCAACACTACCCTGTGCACTCAGTTGCAGGGGTCCGCGCACTCAACTGCGGACTCTACTAGGCCTCTGCGCACTCAGCTGCAGAGCCTCTTCCTACTACACCCAATACACTTAGACTCTTACTCTATGCTCGAACCATGCATATTCATCTATCTCCCCAATTATAATTAACTATTTTTACAACTTAGAGCCTTGCTCATGACACTACATTACATTACAATACTTAGGGTGGACAACCCTATGAGTCATCCTATACTTTGCGCTCCGCTCCCATAATTCACAAAGTTTTACAATACATTCGACCAAAAATTGGGCTTTGAGCCCCAAACATGTTGTGGGGGGATTCTGAGCCCAAAAATCAAGGAACAACATAACATAGTGTATTTAGAGGGAATTGTAAAGGATCATCAAATATTAAGATTATTTCAATTGAAAAATTCTGTATGTCTAGGATTCACCTTGCACATGCCGTCACATCACACACTAAACTCACTTAAACTTTGTGCAAAGGGTATGCTCTTTTAAAATATTTGTATTTAGTTTTTTTTGAGTTTTCATTTTGGCACACCCTAAGCAAAGAAAAGAATCTTCTAAAAGAAGTATTAACTGGAACCAATTAAATTTCCCATAGGGGTCACAAAATAATTTATAGTTCGGGTTAGGACCATGGGGGCATGCATCCCATAAGTCGTTGTGATTGTTTACATTTGAAACATATAAGTTATTTTTTAAGGGTGCTTTTATATCCTACACCATCCAGTATCAAAACTAGTACTGAGAACAAACTTGTGAAATGGTGAGGCTTATAAGGTGGATTATCATAACCCCCCTTGTTGTCTCTCAACACTTGGTAGGAGTTCTTTTTCAAAATTTGACAACCAGTAGCTGAAAATCTCTCATTTCACTGTATGTAGGTAGCTTTTTGGCCATGTTTTAGGGCATATTTCCCTATATCTAGTGGGTCTAGGAGCACTTGCACCTACAGGTGATTTGGTTCAGGCTTCTAGAAGCATTTCCATTACTTTTGGGATATGGCGCTAGTACCCTCTCATTATAACCCTCTCCCACACCTTGGTTGGTTTTTGGCTACTAGAACCATCACTAGTAATTTCAGGCTGTGGCCCTACTACCCTTCTACAAAACCTTCACAAGGCCCATTTACTGATAGACTTAAAGGACAAGCATTTAAGGATTTTTTATCATATGAAAATCCATAGACTTTTTTATTGATTGTTTCACACATTAACAAGTTTTAAAGGGAAAATTAACCATTTATTTTTTGTTTTGTCTTACGCATGTGATACATTTGGTTTGCTAAAAAATCCCCATCACACTATCTTCCCACACACTTTCTAGAGCACCATAGGGGAACCCAAGATTTCCCACCTCTCTAGTCATCTACAAGACCTCCCACCGTTTATGGAAGGAATTCTTGGTCTCTCACCACATCTTTGTAGGAGACAATGTCCAACTACATTTTTTGGCACATCCATTCTTGGTTCAACTTTGTTAGGATCTAGTTCCTCTCAAGGTACCCCTAACAACAATCCTTGGGGTAACACCAACACTACATGTTGGGCACTCCTATCAACATCACACTGTAAGGCCATCCAATAATGGTGAATACTAATAAAATACCATCTGTAGCTTCATTAAACCTCTCAGGCCTTTTCAAGATTACAAATGATCCTATTGCAACAATGCCCCCCTATGCCAAATAAGCTACCATCGAATATCCCCAAATTAGAAGGAAAAGAAGGGGAACATCACACCAACCATGTCATGACCTTTCATTTATGATGTTCCTCCAGTAGGATTATTGAGCAATCAATTTGACTAAAACTATTTCCAGGAACCCTCATAGGCACTAATGTGAAATGGTACATTAGTGAGGTCATAGGTTCCCATCAAACCCTTGAGTCTTTAGGGAAACATTTCCTCATCTTTTTTCATCTCCCAATTTACCATGAAATAGGATTGGAACTATTCTCCCACTTTCAACATACTACCTCCACCCATATTTTGGGCCATGTTCATGAATGGTGGAAGTATTGTAGTATTTGCAAAGTGGACATAAAATAACCTCTCCTTCCATATTTATTCTTGAAATCAATTTTTCCTGCAATGGAAAAAGACAAAGCCACTATAATGCCACAAATAGAGGAGCGGGCCATAAGAAAATCCCAATAGTTTGATCTTATTTACCTGCAATTAGGGTACTTCTACTCGGTTATCCCTAATTATCCTCGATTGCAATCATTTATTCAAGATAAACTTGGAGAATCAAATGTTGTTGATGGGTTGATCGGGACCCTCAGCAAAAATCAATCAGGTAACTTTTTCCCATACCCTGGAAATATGTGTGGTACTCAACCACATTTCAAAACATCCATAGCACCAATACCCTCAAATTCTAGATGTTATCGTAACCAATCCACACCTCGTCAAAACCCCCCCATACAAGAAAATCAGTACCCAACACACACTTTAGAAGGAGTGTCAACCTCCCAACCTCACTAATGAACCCCAATATTGCAACAAGAATGTTGAAACTCCCAATGCTACAAAATTTAATTACCAACCCAGGATTCGTACAAAAACTTAAGAGGTATCGACACTATATGTGCAACATACAATGTTTTTGTATGTGATTTATGCCGAAATATCTCTCATAATACAATGTTTTTGTTAGGTGCAGGAATTGCAGTTGAACAAACTCCTTCAACACTTAATTGTCAACTTGGGGCTACGCAAGCTTAGAGGCGTAGCATAGGAAATGCCAAGATCAATGGTACAAACTTTCAACAAATCTTTTCCTAACTTCCCTAATTACACTTGCAGAATAAACTAATTACAAAGCAAATAATACCAAAATAATTATGGTGTCGGAATAAAAAAGTAAAGTACATTGCGAAAACTCAATGAAAGGAACTTCAAATTAGCATAAACAATCATGATCGATGAAAGAGAGAAAAGAGACTATCTGAGACTAAATGCTAGTGCAGTCATAAGATAGAGAAACGATTAGGCTGTGAAGTGCATTTGTCTTTGTTACAGGTTTTCCCTCATGGTCTGAACCATCATTCCTGCACCGCAACAATGTTCCTATACTACAATGGAATTCTTGCACTGGAATGATATTCATGTACTAAAATCATGTTCCTGTACCGAGAGTATGTTCGATTCCCTGCATTGAGTATTTTTTATTTCATACAATATTTATGAGTTCATGTACCATGGTATTGATTCCTGTACCTGTTACACAGTAACTTGTCACCAACCTGATATCAATCCCCGAGCAACATCTCCACTGTGTCATACATCAAATAAACATGTCCATATCTTCCCACTCATTCAAGAAGATTAAACAAGTGCTCTCTAATACTAAAGATTGACCGTTTTACCTTTGTTTCTACATTGTCGCAAGTGAACCCCATCATTCTTGCGACGATTCTCTGTACTGAACTATACCATCATGATGTCGTCGTAGGGGTACACGTGTTTCCTGCGATGGTTAGAATTTAGGGTTCAGTGCAATTCTTCAAAATATTTCTTGCGAAAATTTCTCTACATACATTACTTCCTTGCGATGTCACCGGTAAGCCCCAGTATATTACTTGCAACGATCCAGATATGGTGAATTAGTTCAAATAGTTGGCCTTCTGGGTGATTCTAGAACTAGTTGTTGGGTCAAGTTGGTTCGCCTTTCCTCCTATGGGATGGTGGTTCCACCTTTTTGGAAACCTCCCTTGAGGATAAGCTCACTCTCCCTCATTTCATGGAGGCTCCTCCTCCTATAAAAACACTCCCCATTGCTATGATCAAGTAGTTCTTACTTTTTGGATTGGAGCAAATTAGCTAGCTTTGGTGTGAGTTTGCAGTGTGAATTGCTGATAGTTTAGCAATTGGTTCTAGATTGCCTTAGCTTTGTTTTAGAGCTTGTGAGTGAGAGAGAGAGAGAGTTATCATCCATTTGGGAGACCCTTTTGAGAGTGAATTCTTGAAGAAACATACTAACTGGACCCTTCGAGAAGGCTTGCGACGTCAAGGCTTGGTTGTAAGCTTTGCTTTTAATTCATTTTAATACAATCAATGATGATTTCATATGTCCTGCGTAAAATATACTTGATAGCTTATGGTTCCTTGAATCTATAACTAAATAAATCATTTTTGTTCTCAGTTACGTGTTTTGTTGTTCTCTTGTGTTGTCTCAGGTTGATTGCTCATTGAGGAGAAGGAAACGATAGCTGAAGCAGCACAATGAAAGCTCCATCAAACACCGATTTTAGGTAGTCCCTTTCAACAACGACTGATTAAGGAAATTAGTTGTTGTTTTGTTCTGTTGTGACTAGACCCACTCTAGGGCTAGAGGGGTTGCCTCTGTCCACAGAGGGAACATTTCCTACATCACAAGTTGGTGACTCTACTAAGGAGTCCTTTGTATGTTTCCTCTTGTTTGCTCTTGATTTTTTTTTGATATAGTGTCTCTTGATTTTGGGGCTGAGCCATCAGTATTCTGGGTTACCTGGGTCAATCTGGGAGTCCCTCTTACTATTTGAAAGATTATTCTGGTGTTCTTTAGGTGTTTTTACTTTGTTTTTTCTCAGTATTGAGATCATCATTGTTTATAGTTTAATAGTTATGACGACGTCGGACCTGTCCCCTTAAGTAAACCTGCATGTCGCAGATAACTAGTTGTACAGTTGCGACGATTCCTGAAATTGCACCGTCACAAAAGACATGTGTGCACCTGCGACGATGTCGCCCAGTTGCTTGCTCCCTACTTGTGACGATTCACTTTTCATCTCAGGTTGCTAATTACAGCCCTGCGACAATTCCTATACAAGTTGTTTTTACAACCTTGCCCCCTGAATCAGCCAATGCTGCTTGCCCCCTGTTGTCTCTTGTCTCTCATTAACTTGTTTTGGCTATTTTTGAGTTAAGGCACTTTTCTCTTTGGTTTCATTGAGTGAATCTTGTATTTTTTCAGACCATGTGACGTCACTCTTTTTCAGGTTTTGTCAAGAAGTCATTTTTTTGGGTTACCCATCTGTCCAAGATTCATCCACAACCGTCTAATTGATTTTCTTCAAGCTTTTTTACTGCTTGTTTGCTTTTCTGATTGATTTTTACTGTTTGGTTATTGAACCAGTCCTTCATATTCATTTGATTTCCACACTATCAAACATAGATTACATTTTTTTGGAACAGTCCATTTTACACTTGCTTGTTTGTCATTAAAATTCCAAAAATAAAAAATATTGCATTCATACAACATACGAAAGTGAAAGTGCATTTGCATTACTGAAGTTTCATGACCTAGAAATTGGAAAGCAAACTTTAAATCTTTCATTAGTAGTTGCGAGATAAGTGTATTGATGCCTTGTGTTTCTTAATGCTTACATTTGTTTTTCTTGGTTTGTGTTCACTTGGAAATGAACTCCTTAGCCTCCTTTAGGTAGTTTTTCATTGAAACGAATGATGCTTTACTCATTGTAGCTACATCCTAGGAATTATTGAGCTACATTTGGTAGGGTATGAAAACTGAAACTTAATCCAAGATCAACTCTTAAAATCAATTGAATGAACCTAACAGCGGATTGGAACTTAGCGTACATTATCTAGAGGTCTAGGCTAGAGACGTGCTTCAGCGTCGTTAAACCTAGTCACTATTGTTTTCACTTGAGGTTGGGTGATTCCTCCTTCTGTGATTCAATAGTTGCTAGTATGGACTTGTGCTCCCCGTGCTGTTGAGTATATATCAGGATACCCCACTAGGTTATCATCCTACGTCCATAGGAAGCCAAGTCTACCACCTTACGAACCATAATGCACCGAACACAAGATTCGGGAAGATTGACTACCGTACGGAAAGTCCTTGGTCATTTCTCTTTCATTTTGATAACCAAGGTGTATATGTAGTTTTATGGTTTGTCTGGTAAACCTCTTCTCTAGTTCTCTAGCGTAGTCACTTTCACTCCTTTTTGACTCCTTAAAAGAGAAGGATCATTTGAGCACTTCTTTTTTTAGGCTCATTAAACCTCGAAAGCAATAGAGTCACCTTTTCATCCTTTTCTTGACTCTTGAAACATGAAAAGGTCAAGTTTTGTTTCTGTGTCATAAAATTTACTACCCACAAAATATTCTTGGTTACAGTTAGAGTTCTTGGTTATATTGCAAGTCTGTTTCAAGGTCATTTCTGATGGCAACATTCCCCAAGTCTACTAGCCAAGGTCTTCCCCCAGATGGGAATCTTGGTCCATTTCCCCCTTTTGGAAATGCCAGTGCTCTGTATATGGAAACATTGTCCTTGCCTGGGTTAGCCATCGGTTTGCCCGTTTGGTTGTTTTCAACCTTGGTGGTCCCGAGCATCATGACTCCTATTCCACCATCTCCTTCATCTTAATCATGACACCATCATTCCAAGGTTGAGCCTACACCTTCTTCCCCTGTTTCTTCGTCATCCTCTCCTACTTCACTTCGTGAAAGTTCCAAATCCAGTAACCAGGAGGCTAAGAAGAAGAAGAGGAAGACGAAGAAGAAGAATAAGTTGGATAAGCGAGAGGCCACCCTTGCAGTTATTGCTCCGAGTATATCTCAGGTCAGGACACCTTCTGATCCTCCATGGAAGGTTAAGTTTCATTGTAAATTATGCAAGGGTGACCATATTTTTTGTGATTGTCCTAGTATTCCTAGGATATTAGAAGCATGGTCTCATGATCTGGCTCATCCCTCATCATCCTCTAACGCTCATGTCGATGTTCAATCCTCAATTGGCAGTGGTAAGAAGAAAGGGAAGATTCGATTCCCCTGTAGGCTATGTGAAGGAAACTGTTATCACAAAACCAGTACTAGGGACTGCAACCAAGCAAGGTCTCATGTAACTGTTTCAGACCATACTTTAGATTAGGAATTAGCCTTCCTAATCAGAGAGGGCTCTCTCATGACTCTTGACAAAATCCTTCAAACACTAGAGGGCTAACTCTTCACACCTTTATAAAAATATAGCTGGCTGGACATACATCAAATTAGTCTTCATTGGGCTATGGAGTCTCTCACAGTTAATAAACCAAATCACAGTCATCTCATAGAAGCCAAGGCTCTTTGCATCATCAAAGGTTCAAACATAATTTACCTAAATCAAAACCTGCTGAACATACAGGAAGTCAGAGCATTAAAAAATGAATTCTGAGTGATGTTCAAACATGCTTCACCAAAACCCACAGCCTGTCAAGCACACAGGAAGTCAGAGCATATAATATGAATTCTGAGGGATTGTACCATAACAAGGCTGTAAAAAGAACATTAAGAAACTAAAACCACCATCACATTTGAACAAAGAGATGCATTGAGAATCTTGGGAAGAAAAAACTCTGTTTGCTATTACTGTAACAGTCTTTTCATAAGCTCTATAAAACTCTGTTTTTGTATATACAGTCCAACCCCTATTACATCCTAGCTTTTACCTTATATAGGAAAACATTCCCCCTTTCCTAGAATGAGCTAACTAAAACACCTCGAGCATCCTCCTCCAGCATGAGGGGAGCCTCGAAGGTGATTATTAATTATTCCTACATGCTACTAACTAATGCATTAATTACAAACATGTTGGTACGTAATTACATAAAGTCCTAGTTAAACTAAAACACTACTTTCATTTCTCCTCTTAGGCTTGATGTTTCATTGAATGCTGTGACAGCTGTCCTTCTTCAGTTAAGCTGAGATGGTTGAAGGAGAACGTACTGAATGAGCTGGCCTTGGATTCCAGTCATGTAGACGGCTTCATTAATTAACTAAGGGAAATGCCCTGTTTGCACGTCTTTTGTCTCCCAACATTCTCCTAAAATATAGCAGCCTGCTCCCAAATCCTTTAATGACCCCAAGTATGGAGTAACGCCAGATTTATGATGTGCTGGAGGTGGTCCTTAATAAACAGCTGTTCCTCTTCCTCAACTCCCGCTCACCGTGTTAGACTAGCTGCTCTGCACTTTAAATTATCACCTACAGCAGTTTCGTAGCGCGCTACGAAACTGCTGTGTGATTTTAAAAAATACACTCTTCCTCTCTGGTTTTCTAAATAATCATCAGTGTTCATGGCTTAAGCACTTGATTGTTTTGAAAAGATTTGCTTGCAACAAATATTTCTCCTGAGGAAAAACTTGTCTCCTCTGTTAAAGGACTCTTGGAACCTCCCACAACATCCATGTAAAGTAATTTACTGCATACTGGACCGTCCACAGAAGGTGAATAATAATGTCTTGATCCTTCTGTTGGTATAGACCAAAACCCTTGGATAAGAGTCCAATTCCCCATAAGAACTGCTGGAACATTCTTAAAAGGTGCGCGTTAATCTCTTGAAGCATCTATTATAGATGGCTGTGTCCTTTCACAAAAATTCCATTCTCTAATGTCAAATATAGATGGAAAGAGACTATTGGAAAATTTCAACATTGAATGCTTAAACTACCAATGAATGTGACATTGGGAACTCAAACTTTCCTTGAACGGGCCTTTTGATCATCTAAAATCAACTGTGGCCATACAATAGAAACATCTGGGATCACCATAAAATCTGCTCATCAACTTATTTGAAAAAATTCGTGCTTCCTTTTTTCCTTCCTCTACAACCTTAACTCCAGCTATCTGATGAAGATTCAAATTTTAGTGGCATTTCATTATTGAATGTCCATATATACTCAGCTGTTGTTAGTACTTTAATTTATCTAGTTGAACATATCTCATCTTCCATGCTGCTACAACAGAAACGTCTATCATCAATATATTCTGCATCCAGGCCCATCATTCATGAACCCACAGATATATCCTCATGTGCATATGTGTTTACAGAGGCACTGCTTATGTTAATATATTGTACAAGATTCCTCGACAAAATCATACAATGGAGCAGCTGTATTTTCCTTTTAAAGAGTTTACCATCGTGTTCACTAACCGAGCAGCAGTCATTCAGTCATCCATTATGCTCTGCGGCCCTAGCCAGAAACAGAGATAGTAATCTTCTTTTCGGTTCCCAGAATGATAAGTATATAAAATGACATAGCAATCAAGTAATTTGTTTCTCTGCTATGTTTAGGTTTCTTTCCTGCTGTTTCAGTAACCAAACTCATCTTAAGAAACTCTCAAATGCATTGTCCCTGTCATGAAAGCCTTTCCTTCGCCATTAAAATCATAGACATAAGATGCTGAAAGGTTGCGTTGTCGAGCTCAAAATTATGCAACAGATAATTCTTCAGATATCGGCTGACTTCAAGGAGTATCACCCTTTGTAAAGGAACAGAAGAAAATACACGTGACTGCCAATCCTTTTAATGAACTCTGGTTCATCAAATTGTGTTCTACCTATTACAGAAACCACTGGATACCACACCAAATCGAATTTTTCATATAACTGGAAAAAAATGTGTAATATCAAGTCAATCCGGCAACGCACCCCTGATTCTATGAATTTGACATAAGAAGCCGCAATGTTTGAGACATCAGATGCCGTGCTGAGCTTTCCAATATCACATCTTCTGCTAATGCTATTTTCTTGACCCGTGGCTTTTAAGTGAGCGCTAAAAATATATATGAC
Organism: Pinus tabuliformis; assembly: GCA_031772625.1. Lineage (NCBI taxonomy): Eukaryota > Viridiplantae > Streptophyta > Pinopsida > Pinales > Pinaceae > Pinus > Pinus tabuliformis. Next base: position 410,793,675 of record CM062809.1, on the reverse strand, counting down.
AATCCTCCTTCTCTAAGCCAACAGCTGGAGCATGTGACCGGCACGTTACCACGTTTGTAAAAGACCACATCAAAATAATACAGTCCACCTTGACTGAGGAACTTATCTATTTCGAGCTCTGCCATTTGCTTCCTTGTCTCTATGACAACGATTTTTCCTCTCTGTCATTGACATTTGATTATGAAAACCCTGAATTGACAGTATCTTTGGTATGAATTGCGCCATCCTTCTTTATCTTCAGGTATTGCAGTCTTAGACTCGGGCCAGCGATAAACAATGGTTGCATATTCGCTTTAAAGTCTCTTTAATGTGTTCATACACCTTCTCGACACATGGTGTTGCTAAATACTGTGTTGTGACACCTGTCCAACGGACTTTATCGAGCTTACATGAATCAAGCCAGCCGTTTGCCCTGAATCCACAGGGTTATGTATAAGTGAAACAATTCCTTTCATTAACCCCTCCTTTTACCGGACAGATGCTACAGTCATCTAAATCTCTCTAAAAATCCGATGTTTCAAATAACACGATTTGTCACAAGCGGAGAAAAGCCTGACGGTGGGCATGCAACAAGAAATGCCACGTTACATATGATTTCCTTGGTGTCTCCGGCTTCTATAAATCTGCACAGTCTTCAGCATGCTTATTAATGCATGGGTGAAAAAACCAAACTCACTGGCCTGTAATTTCTGATATAACATTTTGAACTTTTTTGCCCATAGCTATTCCCTATCCGGTTTGAAGAACAAATTTTGGTATATAAACCACCCAGGAAACAGATTTTCAACAAATTCAAATGCGCTTGGAATAAGAGGAAACTTGTCAATTGCCGCGATAAGTCCAGTTGAAGCCCCAAAGCACTATCACAGCTGCAAAGCCCAGTCTATCAACAGTAAGTTTGTCATCAGTCTTTTCCCAAGCTTCCTGAACAGGTTTGAGGACATTCGTCAATGGCTTCACTGGATCAATAGAGGTCTCTCCAGTAGCCATTGCAATTACTCTGCCTCTCCTTTTACCTAGGCGAGTGAATGATGTGGAAGAGACACCAGGCTGATCTAAACGACATCTCAAAGATGACAGAGAAACCACGTGAGGCGAACAACGACTAGCCGATCCTCCTGCATTGTGATATTAACACTGCTTCCAGACAAGCCATGAAGAGAACTCTCTTCAAAGCATTCATCTTTAGAGTCGACGATTATGGTGAATGACCTAGATAATTCTTTCTTGCTCTCAAAGTGAACACCTTGACTTGGTGAGACAGCATGCCTAGTCACCAGGCTATTATCTGAGATGGCTAATATACCCAAATTACTTTGATGCGGTATTATGATTCAAATTAGCTAATGTCCTCATTGCATATGTTCCTTGCCTTCTGATTAAACCTCCTCAGACTCTACCACAAGGCTGGGCTTGCATTCTCCAGAAGACCGAAGAAATTGTCAATCAAAACATGCCACTACGCTCCCTACTAATGCTGTATAAATTATGTATTCACTATTACCACATACAACAGCAAATCTTCCATTTGGATTAATGCTACCAAAGGGATCCAAATTTTTCCATAAAGACCCTTCAAATAAGAACGGAATTTGGGAGACAACAGTCAATCTGGAGCGGAGTTCTTTGAGAGAAACATTTGATATATGCACATTATCAATAAGTATTTTCCCATCAGAGATTGGAGTGAGGCGAAATATGGCATTAAAGACACTAGAGTTGCTTTTCCAGCTATTCCAAACTGCTCAGTCATGCTGGAGATGTCCCTGATCAGCGAATCCTCAATTTCGTAGCGCTGCCAGTGCAAGATCAGTGTTTTTCGCTACGAAATCACTAAAACAGGAGGCGCTGCGAAACTGCTAACGGATTCATGCGCTACAAAAACAGTTTGTCCTTCAGCTAAACTGAAAAATTTTGGCAACACTATTTTCAGTGATAACAGTGGCTCCACTTGGGATAGTGTGCCCCTGTGGTGCACTAAGAACATGCAGCTCCAGTGCCTTACCCATTTGTAACAAAGAGAAATTTGCTTGACAAGCCTGACTGTAGGAGAAAGAAACTAATGCTACTGAAAAATAAATGCTCAGCCAACCTTGAGCTTATTTGCAATTTACCTACCTACCTACCCTAACCATTTAAACTTTCCTCAGCTCAATCAATATGAGACTTCCAATGCAGCCAATCCTTTGCTTTGTCTGACATTTGATTTCTTTGCCTGTCCCGAAGTTCAGCGCCAATGTAATAATGTAATGACCGCTGCCACTGAAAATGTCTTTGACTGCATCGAATTTCAGAGCCCATGTGACAATGTAATGACCGCTGCCACTGAAACTGTCTCTGATCTTCATAGGTAAGCTGAAAAACTGGAGAATAAAACTCTTCCATGTAATCAGCTATAGGATCCCAAAACACATGATCAGCTTGTCCTTCCTCGACACTTTCCAGCTGTGCAAACTGATCTTCAACCACAGTGCTCAGTTCCTCAATCATGAAAGAGGATGGAAGCAGCATAGTCTCCTTGCGCTCTGTCACAGGAAACTTTTGAGAATAATAATCATGATCATGAAAATTGTATGCCTGAATCTGTCCTTCTAAACCTTCAATTTCTTTCTCAATATCTTTGGCAATTTCATCAAAAAATTTTATTTTATCCTCTGACTTACAGTCAAAAGATTCCAGATATGAGGACAGGGACAAAGAAAAAGATTCACTTGCTTCTTCTTTATTATGATCATCATTCCACTGTTTAAAACCTTCAACCGAAGGAGATTTTACTTCCACCTCTGGCCTATCTATCCATTCCTCCAAGAACAAAAGCCAAAAGTCTGGCAATGACTTAATGGACTTGGCAGGCAAGCATTCAACCCACTGTTTGCATTTCCCTTGGAAAGAATCATAAAATAACCTTATGCAAACATCCTCATGTTTAATTCTAAGAAGCTGTGCAAAATGACAAAAATCTGAGATATGCTCCACCGTTAAACTCAAGTCTTCACCGTTAAATTTTGGACCATTCTTTAGAAAATAAACATCCTTGGGAAAATGGTTTGGGAAACCATGAAGTCCTGAGAAATCTATGCATGCATACCTTGAACAAATAATGGCAGCTTCTGGGTCTTTCATAACTCCAGTGGAATCACCATAAATGTATAAACTTTGAACTCTTCAACAATGGAGTCGCCAAGGTAGTTTTGCAGCCTTAAAAATAATTTGAACCCCTGCTACCTTCAGAAATTCAATCTTAAGCTCCCGGCAGACGCACCAAAATGTTATCACAAAACCAGTACTAGGGACTGCAACCAAGCAAGGTCTCATGTAACTGTTTCAGACCATACTTTAGATTAGGAATTAGCCTTCCTAATCAGAGAGGGCTCTCTCATGACTCTTGACAAAATCCTTCAAACACTAGAGGGCTAACTCTTCACACCTTTATAAAAATATAGCTGGCTGGACATACATCAAATTAGTCTTCATTGGGCTATGGAGTCTCTCACAGTTAATAAACCAAATCACAGTCATCTCATAGAAGCCAAGGCTCTTTGCATCATCAAAGGTTCAAACATAATTTACCTAAATCAAAACCTGCTGAACATACAGGAAGTCAGAGCATTAAAAAATGAATTCTGAGTGATGTTCAAACATGCTTCACCAAAACCCACAGCCTGTCAAGCACACAGGAAGTCAGAGCATATAATATGAATTCTGAGGGATTGTACCATAACAAGGCTGTAAAAAGAACATTAAGAAACTAAAACCACCATCACATTTGAACAAAGAGATGCATTGAGAATCTTGGGAAGAAAAAACTCTGTTTGCTATTACTGTAACAGTCTTTTCATAAGCTCTATAAAACTCTGTTTTTGTATATACAGTCCAACCCCTATTACATCCTAGCTTTTACCTTATATAGGAAAACATTCCCCCTTTCCTAGAATGAGCTAACTAAAACACCTCGAGCATCCTCCTCCAGCATGAGGGGAGCCTCGAAGGTGATTATTAATTATTCCTACATGCTACTAACTAATGCATTAATTACAAACATGTTGGTACGTAATTACATAAAGTCCTAGTTAAACTAAAACACTACTTTCATTTCTCCTCTTAGGCTTGATGTTTCATTGAATGCTGTGACAGCTGTCCTTCTTCAGTTAAGCTGAGATGGTTGAAGGAGAACGTACTGAATGAGCTGGCCTTGGATTCCAGTCATGTAGACGGCTTCATTAATTAACTAAGGGAAATGCCCTGTTTGCACGTCTTTTGTCTCCCAACATTCTCCTAAAATATAGCAGCCTGCTCCCAAATCCTTTAATGACCCCAAGTATGGAGTAACGCCAGATTTATGATGTGCTGGAGGTGGTCCTTAATAAACAGCTGTTCCTCTTCCTCAACTCCCGCTCACCGTGTTAGACTAGCTGCTCTGCACTTTAAATTATCACCTACAGCAGTTTCGTAGCGCGCTACGAAACTGCTGTGTGATTTTAAAAAATACACTCTTCCTCTCTGGTTTTCTAAATAATCATCAGTGTTCATGGCTTAAGCACTTGATTGTTTTGAAAAGATTTGCTTGCAACAAATATTTCTCCTGAGGAAAAACTTGTCTCCTCTGTTAAAGGACTCTTGGAACCTCCCACAACATCCATGTAAAGTAATTTACTGCATACTGGACCGTCCACAGAAGGTGAATAATAATGTCTTGATCCTTCTGTTGGTATAGACCAAAACCCTTGGATAAGAGTCCAATTCCCCATAAGAACTGCTGGAACATTCTTAAAAGGTGCGCGTTAATCTCTTGAAGCATCTATTATAGATGGCTGTGTCCTTTCACAAAAATTCCATTCTCTAATGTCAAATATAGATGGAAAGAGACTATTGGAAAATTTCAACATTGAATGCTTAAACTACCAATGAATGTGACATTGGGAACTCAAACTTTCCTTGAACGGGCCTTTTGATCATCTAAAATCAACTGTGGCCATACAATAGAAACATCTGGGATCACCATAAAATCTGCTCATCAACTTATTTGAAAAAATTCGTGCTTCCTTTTTTCCTTCCTCTACAACCTTAACTCCAGCTATCTGATGAAGATTCAAATTTTAGTGGCATTTCATTATTGAATGTCCATATATACTCAGCTGTTGTTAGTACTTTAATTTATCTAGTTGAACATATCTCATCTTCCATGCTGCTACAACAGAAACGTCTATCATCAATATATTCTGCATCCAGGCCCATCATTCATGAACCCACAGATATATCCTCATGTGCATATGTGTTTACAGAGGCACTGCTTATGTTAATATATTGTACAAGATTCCTCGACAAAATCATACAATGGAGCAGCTGTATTTTCCTTTTAAAGAGTTTACCATCGTGTTCACTAACCGAGCAGCAGTCATTCAGTCATCCATTATGCTCTGCGGCCCTAGCCAGAAACAGAGATAGTAATCTTCTTTTCGGTTCCCAGAATGATAAGTATATAAAATGACATAGCAATCAAGTAATTTGTTTCTCTGCTATGTTTAGGTTTCTTTCCTGCTGTTTCAGTAACCAAACTCATCTTAAGAAACTCTCAAATGCATTGTCCCTGTCATGAAAGCCTTTCCTTCGCCATTAAAATCATAGACATAAGATGCTGAAAGGTTGCGTTGTCGAGCTCAAAATTATGCAACAGATAATTCTTCAGATATCGGCTGACTTCAAGGAGTATCACCCTTTGTAAAGGAACAGAAGAAAATACACGTGACTGCCAATCCTTTTAATGAACTCTGGTTCATCAAATTGTGTTCTACCTATTACAGAAACCACTGGATACCACACCAAATCGAATTTTTCATATAACTGGAAAAAAATGTGTAATATCAAGTCAATCCGGCAACGCACCCCTGATTCTATGAATTTGACATAAGAAGCCGCAATGTTTGAGACATCAGATGCCGTGCTGAGCTTTCCAATATCACATCTTCTGCTAATGCTATTTTCTTGACCCGTGGCTTTTAAGTGAGCGCTAAAAATATATATGACAATCCTCCTTCTCTAAGCCAACAGCTGGAGCATGTGACCGGCACGTTACCACGTTTGTAAAAGACCACATCAAAATAATACAGTCCACCTTGACTGAGGAACTTATCTATTTCGAGCTCTGCCATTTGCTTCCTTGTCTCTATGACAACGATTTTTCCTCTCTGTCATTGACATTTGATTATGAAAACCCTGAATTGACAGTATCTTTGGTATGAATTGCGCCATCCTTCTTTATCTTCAGGTATTGCAGTCTTAGACTCGGGCCAGCGATAAACAATGGTTGCATATTCGCTTTAAAGTCTCTTTAATGTGTTCATACACCTTCTCGACACATGGTGTTGCTAAATACTGTGTTGTGACACCTGTCCAACGGACTTTATCGAGCTTACATGAATCAAGCCAGCCGTTTGCCCTGAATCCACAGGGTTATGTATAAGTGAAACAATTCCTTTCATTAACCCCTCCTTTTACCGGACAGATGCTACAGTCATCTAAATCTCTCTAAAAATCCGATGTTTCAAATAACACGATTTGTCACAAGCGGAGAAAAGCCTGACGGTGGGCATGCAACAAGAAATGCCACGTTACATATGATTTCCTTGGTGTCTCCGGCTTCTATAAATCTGCACAGTCTTCAGCATGCTTATTAATGCATGGGTGAAAAAACCAAACTCACTGGCCTGTAATTTCTGATATAACATTTTGAACTTTTTTGCCCATAGCTATTCCCTATCCGGTTTGAAGAACAAATTTTGGTATATAAACCACCCAGGAAACAGATTTTCAACAAATTCAAATGCGCTTGGAATAAGAGGAAACTTGTCAATTGCCGCGATAAGTCCAGTTGAAGCCCCAAAGCACTATCACAGCTGCAAAGCCCAGTCTATCAACAGTAAGTTTGTCATCAGTCTTTTCCCAAGCTTCCTGAACAGGTTTGAGGACATTCGTCAATGGCTTCACTGGATCAATAGAGGTCTCTCCAGTAGCCATTGCAATTACTCTGCCTCTCCTTTTACCTAGGCGAGTGAATGATGTGGAAGAGACACCAGGCTGATCTAAACGACATCTCAAAGATGACAGAGAAACCACGTGAGGCGAACAACGACTAGCCGATCCTCCTGCATTGTGATATTAACACTGCTTCCAGACAAGCCATGAAGAGAACTCTCTTCAAAGCATTCATCTTTAGAGTCGACGATTATGGTGAATGACCTAGATAATTCTTTCTTGCTCTCAAAGTGAACACCTTGACTTGGTGAGACAGCATGCCTAGTCACCAGGCTATTATCTGAGATGGCTAATATACCCAAATTACTTTGATGCGGTATTATGATTCAAATTAGCTAATGTCCTCATTGCATATGTTCCTTGCCTTCTGATTAAACCTCCTCAGACTCTACCACAAGGCTGGGCTTGCATTCTCCAGAAGACCGAAGAAATTGTCAATCAAAACATGCCACTACGCTCCCTACTAATGCTGTATAAATTATGTATTCACTATTACCACATACAACAGCAAATCTTCCATTTGGATTAATGCTACCAAAGGGATCCAAATTTTTCCATAAAGACCCTTCAAATAAGAACGGAATTTGGGAGACAACAGTCAATCTGGAGCGGAGTTCTTTGAGAGAAACATTTGATATATGCACATTATCAATAAGTATTTTCCCATCAGAGATTGGAGTGAGGCGAAATATGGCATTAAAGACACTAGAGTTGCTTTTCCAGCTATTCCAAACTGCTCAGTCATGCTGGAGATGTCCCTGATCAGCGAATCCTCAATTTCGTAGCGCTGCCAGTGCAAGATCAGTGTTTTTCGCTACGAAATCACTAAAACAGGAGGCGCTGCGAAACTGCTAACGGATTCATGCGCTACAAAAACAGTTTGTCCTTCAGCTAAACTGAAAAATTTTGGCAACACTATTTTCAGTGATAACAGAAACCATCTCCTTCACTTTTTTCCACTCATGGATAAAGCTTCCACTATTTTGGAAAGTCTTACAGCTTCTTCGCCTCCACTTCCAGTTGGTTATCAGAGGCTCTCCTCAAACCCTCTCCCCGTTGACAAAGAGATTGACTTGGATTCTTCTCTTGTCCATCCTCCTCTTCCCGAGCCTGGCTGTGCTAAGCCTGTTCCTAACCAACCATTGGTCGGAAAGAGTGTCGACTTGGGTTCATCACCAGCTATTCACTCTGTTCCCAAAGAGCATCATAATCACACTTCTCATGTTCTTCTCGTCTTGTCAGATTCCCCTGAGTCCGAGAATGACCCTCCTATCCTAGCTGATCAAGAGAGTCCTTCTTCGGTTCCTGTAGAGTATGGGGGCAATCATACAATACCCCCGCCAAGTAGTTTAGTTTTTTCCTTTGACTAGAGTCACTTGACTGCATTCCACCTTCCATCCTATGTGCCTCTCTAGATTACTTTACATGCCTATAATAAGGCAGTGCCTGGCACTCTCTTGGACAGAGGTGCGTCTGTTAGCCTTATGCCTTCCACTACTTGGCAAGCTTTGCATTCCCCACAGCTTGTGCCTGTCAGTCAAAATCTGTTGGCTTTTGACAGAGGAAGTCATCAACCTTTAGGGATCTTTTTGAAGTTCCTTGTTACTTTGGGAGATAAAACCATCCATATAGATGTGATGGTTGTCCAAGGTGCTTTAGATTTTAGTCTTCTCCTTGGCCGTGACTATATTTGTGCCACGGGGGCACTTGTTTCTTCACTTTTCCATGTGGTTTGTTTTCCGCACGATGGAAGAATGGTGACTATAGATCAATTGTCATTCTTTGGCCACCCGGTGCCTCCTATACCACAATCATCCCCTATTGGTTCTTGTCCACAAGCAGTCCCTTCCCTGCGATAGGTCAATTATGTGGCTACCCATTCCATCTCCGCATCTATTGATGATCATGCAGATTGTCTCGTACATCATGTGCTGGGGAAATTGGAACCCGATCTGTCTTTGGTGCCTAATGACGTGTATTCCTCCCAGAGCATGGTTCTTCCCTCTAGTGAAGATCCCTTGGGATTCATGTTCTCGTATGGTCCATGAACAAGAGTCTGAGGACGGTTATGATCTTGTGTCGACCTCGTTAAAAAATGAAACAAGGATCATGGAACATAGTTCCTTGTCTTGTGCCAAGCTCATTAAAAAATGAATCAAGGAGTCCTGAGGAGAGTTCTTTTCTTGTGTCAACCTCATCAAAAAATGAAACAAGGGGTTCTAAGCATAGTTTTAGTCTTGTGTCAAACTCTTTAAAAAATGAAACAAGGGTCTGAGGATAGTTCTTGATCTTGTGTCAACCTCCTTTAAAATGAAACAAGGAGTATGGAGCACAGTTCCTTGTCTTGTTTCAAGCTCATTAAAAAATGAATCAAGGCATCTTGAGGAAAGTTCTTGATCTTGTGTCAACCTCGTTTAAAAATGAAACAAATGTCTTGAGGATAGTTCTTTCACTGTGTCAACCTCATTAAAAAAATGAAGCAACTCCCTTTTCCCAATCGAGTCTTTGGTTAAGATCTCATAAAATCCCAGTTGAGTCTTTCCTGGATCTCGAAAGCAAACCTTCATTACATCCATCTAGTTGAATGCAATTAAGCTTTGGGGGGCATGTACCTTGATTTGAGTCATTATGTTGGGGGCATGTGAACTTATAACAAGCATAGTTTTTCGTTTCAAGCTCATGTAAACATGAAAACGAATCCAAGAAGAGTTCTGCATGGTTCAAGCTTGTGTAAAAATGAACCCATACCAGATTTACATCTCGTGATTGTTGTTTTTATCCGCTAAATTCTGCTAGATGAGCCTTGGTTGTTTCATTCCATCACCACCATCTCTTTAGCCAATCATATGCTTTCACTTGGTTGTTTTTCCTTTCCTGAGGAACCACAGCGATGAGTGGTTTTATTAGCCAGCCTCTTGACCATTACATGTTTTGAGTATTTCCACCATTGTCAAAACCAGTTGCTACCCTTTATACCACTTGTTCCTCCAAGACGAGTCCTCTTTAAGCTCTTTTTTTACTCATAAAAGATGAAAAAATTGTCGAGTATTTTTCTCTTTTGACTCGTTAAAGAGAATAAAAATGGAGGTCTGCTTTCAGCTCTTTTCCAACCATTTAAAAATGAAAAGATGGCCGAGCTCTTGCCATTTCGAGCTCGTTCTTGGTTACAAAACATCATGTCTCCAGTAAGTTTTCTACTTTTTCATACTGGCAACACTATTTACGAAAATTATTCCTTGATCAAAATGATCAAGTAGTTCTCTCAAGTATTGCTTTCTACCTTTTCGGGCTTGAGGGACACAAACTTATGGAAAAGGACCCCCCTGGAGTTTTCTTTTCTGTGTCTTTTTCAAACTCCATAAACATGGAAAAGACTTCAAGTTTCACCTATGCCAGATTCGTTAAACCTTAAGGACATCCGACTCGTCACCATGATCAGACCCGAGCTTCTCCTCCTTAGGGCTCGTTAAAATTTCACTAGGTTGGATTTGTCCAAAGGATGAACTTATACTACAAGCATATGCTATCCCCTTCAAGCTTGTTTTTCAAAAATAGTTGGGGTACTCGCTAGCAATGGTGGGGGAAAATTTGGAAATCTTCATTGGTTACTTATGGCAGCTAGTCACTCTTGAACATTGACACTTTTGCTTCTCGCCGAGTTTGGGACATCCTCACGTTGTCGTTGGCCTTCTGGGGTTTGGTTTTGTCATTTTTCCTCATTCCATTTGATCCTTGTTGTCTCCATCAAACCTCCGATCCCTTGGTACCAAAATGCTGCCGCATTCCAGAGTCGTGTTGCTGATATGTTCAAGAGTTTAACCCTTCTGCAATTCGCACCCTTACCTCCTCCGCTGATTCTCAGTTTCATCCATCTTCATATTGTTCCTTCTCTTGTTTCATTGATGAGGGAAACATTATGGCCCTCCTGCGACGGACCGCTTCCTATCGACACCAACTCATTATCCAAGAAGTCGATCTAGTAATCCCTTTTAGTGCCTTGGAGCTTGCATGCATCAATGGAAAGTTCTTCGCACTCCATGACATGCTTACATCATTGGTCTTCAATCGGGTGATTCCACGAGTGTTCAAATCCAGATCATTCTTCACACTTTGTGGATTGTACTAGTTGTACATTGAGAACCATTGACATTACTGGTGGTCTCTCTCGCGCTTGTTAATGGTTTACATCATTGGCTAGTAATCAAGCGATTTTCTACCATGCTGGACTTCAGCACATCTATTAGCATGTTAGGAATTGTACTATGATCCATTAGGTTTCAGGACCCCAGACTAAGATTACATAAGTCTGGGTTGCATGGATTGGTTCGTGATTGTATACATGACTCTTTGATTTGATGGCTGCAACCATACCTCTATCTTTATATATATGGTATTTTTGACTGGGTGGTTGCATCCATACCACAAACCATGTTGCATATGTCTTTTGGATGGTTGCAGCCATGCCTTGACTACATGTATTTCATTGTCAGAGATATCAGTTGTACTTGTTCCTGAAGGTTTTTAGCAATATTGTTCTGGTTCGGTTATGATTTCGTAAAGCATTTCACCCCTCCCACTCTCTCGGGCTTCTTGCTTTAGGGGGCATTTGTTACACAGTAATTTGTCACTGACCTCATATCAGTCCTCAAGTGACATCTCCACTGTGTCATACATCAAATAAACATGTCCATATTTTCTCACTCATTTAAGAAGATTAAACAAGTACTCTCTAATACTGAAGATTGACCCTTTCACTTATGTTTCTGCATCATCGGAAGTGAACCTCATCATTCCTGCAATGATTCTCTGTACTGAACTATACCATCATGATTTTGTCGTAGAGGTACATGTGTTTCCTGTGACGGTCGAAATTTAGGGCTCAGTGCAAGTCTTCAAAATATTTATTGCGACGATTTCTCTACATACATTGCTTCCTTGCGACGTCGTCATTGAGCCCTAGTATATTACTTGTGACGATCTAGATATGGTGAATTAGTTCAAACAGTTGGCCTTCTAGGTGATTCTAGAATTGGTTGTTGGGTCAAGTTGGTTCGCCTTTCCCCTCTGGGATGGTGGTTCAACGTTTTGGGAAACCTCTGTTGAGGATAAGCTCCCTCTCCCTCATTTCATGGAGGCTCCTCCTCCTATAAAAACACTCCCAATTGCTATGATAAACTAGTTCTTAGTTTTTGAATTGGATAAAATTAGCTAGCTTTGGTGTGAGTTTGTAGTGTGAATTGCTGATAGTTTAGCAATTGGTTGTGGATTGCCTTAGCTTTGTGTTAGAGCTTGTGAGTGAGAGAGAGTTATCATCCATTTGGGAGACCCTTTTGGGAGTGAATGCTTGAAGAAACATACCGACTGGACCCTTTGAGAAGGCTTGTGATGTCAAGGCTTGGTAGTAAGCTTTGATTTTGATTCATTTTAATACAATCAATGATGATTTCCTATGTCCTGTGTAAAATATACTTGATAGCTTATGGTTCCTTGACTCTGTAAGTAAATAGATCATTGTTGTTCTCAGTTACGTGTTCTTTTGTTCTCTTGTGTTGTTTCAGGTTGATTGCTCATTGAGGAGAAGGAAATGATAGCTGAAGCGGTGCAAAGAAAGCTCCATCGAACATCGGTCTGAGGTATGCGATTTCAACAATGACTGTTTAAGGAAATTAGTTGTTGTTTTGTTCTGCTATGACTAGACCCACTCTAGGGCTAGAGGGGTTTCCTCTTTCCATGGAGGGAACATTTCCTACATCACGGTACTGAAATAGATATTCCTGTACTAAGAAATAGGTATTCTTGTATTGAGCTTCCAAACCACTTGCATGAAATGTAAAGTGTGCTAACTAGAAATGAACTTGAAGAGTAATCCAGAGTAGAGAAATAAATGCATGTAATTGAAAGATTCCCTATTTAATCATTCATTCAAAGAGTGAAAAATACTTTGAAATCCAGAGGAAATCATTACTGCGGCATAAAATTCTTCATGGGAAAGTGATCATTTACACTAAAAAAGAAGCATCCATTCTTTCTTAGATGACTCTCATGAAATTAACCAGATCTGCACTTTTATCAAATACAGGTTTCAGCCCAAAGGTACCTTGAATCACCAAATTCTAGTCTTGAACTAAACTATTCCCACAACAATTTAAACATAAACACATTTCCTCGTTATATAGACAACATTTCATTAACGCTTAGAAAGATTAAATTAAGTCAACCCTATTTTAAAGGAAATGAATTTGCATAAAATGCATTTACATACTTAGGAAATGAAATTCATTTTCATAAGGAAAAATAAATCCACTTGGAGAAACAAACACATTGGCAGAAGAAACCCTCACTTGCAGAAATAAAGCACATTAGTGCAAGCAAACTGAAACACACTTTTTGCATAAAGGAAACCACTCATCAAAGCAAAGAAATGCTATTCAATATTCGGTAAATGACACACTCACACCTTCACACCTCGGATCCGAGTCACACAACTTGAAGAATTCAAAGATTTGTTAGCTACATTAAAGAAATGAAATATTTCTTTCTCAAGCCTTGCATGCGAAAATATGTCTAGCACAGCTATGAAAAAGGGAGAGCTGGGTTGGTTGGGCCCTAGCCAACCAACTCATTTCCCTATTATGAGATTTGGAAAATCAACTAATCAAATAGCGAATCACATTAAATAATGAAATAGGAGATGAGTAACTGGCATAGCACCTTGTATTAACTTAGTAACTACAAATGTACATTGTGAATATCTATATCCATCCCAGAAAATATGGCGATAACAAAAGTTACAGTATAACCCAAAATTTCACCAATGTATCACTACCTAGTTCTAATAGAAACTCTTATTAAATACATATCATTCGGCTCATGGCCATAACAGAAATCAAAACAAAAGTGTAATCTCGACTTTCGGTTATTTTAACAAAAGACTAAATTAGGGTATTCGGTCGAAACCTTGGCCTCCATATCTTGCATTTTCCTCATACGGTGAGCCAAATAGAATGTCGCTGACCTTTTGGTGAGGAATGTGCATGGATTGCAAAACTGGAGTAGCCATTGGTGGTAAATGGTGTTGATGCTACCAGCTGCCATCAGTACAAGAATGCAAATGGTACGAGAATATTCTTGCACCAACCCCATCTCACACATTAATTAATACTTTCAGTCTATCAAAATACTTTAGGAAATAAAAGATGTAAGTTGAAAAGGTGAAATAGTCTATTTAATCTTTTTAATTAGTAATTAAGCTCATATAACCCTTAATAATGAAAATCATGAAGGTAGTGTAAGAATAAGTGAAAGGGTTAGAATAAGTGTTGGAATAAATGGGTTCCATGAGTAAAGCAGAGAGATTAGGTAGTGTGTCTGGGTGAAATGGAGGTTAAAAATAGGGAAAATATATTGACCAAAAACATGCCATCCCCATTTCATTGTGTTTCCTCACACAACCTTACCTTCTGCAAAAAAAAAACCACGGAGGACTCCCTTTAGTCCTGAATTTGAATATTAATCCTCTGTTAGGCCCCAATACTACTAGTGTAACCCCTTATTGTTATTAGTACAAACCCCTTATTATATTCATGTACCCATGTAGTGCCCATATTGTTACTATTGTGCCCCATAAAAGCCCACTATTGTAATTATTGTGCCCTTACATTATTATTGTTATGTCTCGCTCTGATTATATCATGACCACTTATACTCCTATATATAGAAAGGAGGTATTTTCAATTGTATAATCCAAGAATTGTTCATTTATATAATGTAAAGGAGGTTGCCCCTCGAAGAGGCTGAATTCTAAGGCATTGATCTATCTTTTCTATCTTTTTGTGAGCTAGTTTCATAACATTTGGTATCAGAGCTGTGAATTTTATGGTTTCACTACTCCAAACAGGTCATTGTGGCATTTGCGCTATAACTCTTTTTCTTCGATGTTTCAGACACTAAAAAAAAACATTTGGGCCAAATTTTAGAGCTTTTCAAGCTATATTCGTGGAGATAGGACCTAAGGAATTTGACATTTTTGCAGACTTCCGAATTACATTCCAAACAGGTGACCTGGGGAAAATAGTCATAACTTTTGTTTTGAGCATCATATTGAAATTTCGTAAGAAGTTACAGAAAGAGGATGGACTGTAGTTTCCTGTGTATATTTTTCAGATCCTAAGGTCGAAATAGTAACACGTGGCACTTCCTACAACTTCACTCTTCTGAAAAGGTATATAATCAGGTCATCTTGGGAGATTGTGCATAACTCTTTCTTGGAGAATCTAAATTTGATTAGACTAGTGGCATTGGAAAGAGGACATAGAGGGCTACTGCAGATCGCAATTTCAGATTTAGAAGAGCCGAAATTACAGAGTTATAGTCATTTCAATATCAAGCTCCTAAAATCAAGAAAAGGCGATATGAGGAAGTTTGATGGCAAGGATCTAGTAAATTGGATACCTCAGATGAAACAATATTTTGATCTACATGGTGTACCACTGTTACAAAAGGTATGTATTGCATCTTCATATTTAGAACTGGATCAATTTTTATGGTATAAAGGGCTTTGTTCTCGTAAACGACTTGAAACGTGGTCAATTTTCACGAAGGAAATGATAGCACATTATGAGAATACAAAGAGAAACATCTTTTTTAGAGCAACACCACAACAATTTGAAAGATTAAAAGGGCTTTGTTACATAGTGGAAAGTAAAATTGTGGCAACAAGGAAGTCTACCCCTCAAAACTATAAATATGGAAGTGTTGTTTCTCCTAGCCTTCTGCAACCTACGAGGGTTACACCACAATAATTGGAAGAAAAAAGAGAAGAAGGGCTTTGTTACAATTGTGATAGAAAATGCACTAAAGGTCATAAGTGTGCTGAGAAGAAATTATTTTACATAGAGTATGAAGAGGAGGAAGAAAAGGATCAAGAAACATCAAAAGAAGAGGATATATGCCAGGACCCAACCCCAGAGAAAGAAGAAATGAATCAAACCATATCTTGTAAAGCATTGGCAAGAATTACCACTCCTCAAACTCTTAAGATAGAAGGACATATCAAGAAGAAAAAGGTGCAAGAAGTGAAAGATCACATCAAGCATTAAGAAATGAATTCAACCATATCTTGTAAAGGATTCGAAGAAATTACCACTCCTCAAACTCTAAATATAGAAGGAAATATCAAGAAGAAAAAGGTTCAAGCAGTGAAAGATCACATCGAGCATCAACAACAAGTTATCCAAATTTTAAAGGATAACACCACTTTGGTGCAAAATCGAATGAAACAACAGGTAGATCAACATCATAGTGAAAAAGGTTTTGATGTAGGTGATTCAGTATTTTTACTACTACATCTCAAGCAGGCTACTTATGAGAAGGAAATGTTGGCAATACTACATGCACTTAAGAAATGGCGACCTTACCAAATGGGAAGACACTTCAAGGTAAAAATGGATCATGATAGTCTTAAATACCTTTTAGAACAACTATTATCTTTAGAAGAATAGAAAAAATGTGTCACAAATATGTTGGGTTATGACTTTGACATCATCTATAGAAAATGGAAGCAAAATTTTGTTGCAGATGCACTCTCAAGAAAGGATGAGGATGTGGAAGCATTGTTTGTGATATTTCTATTATCCAACTAGATTGGATAAATGAAGCAAGGGATGAATGTAAGAAGGATGAAGAAGTATGGCCACTTATTCAAAAGTTGCAAAAGATCCCAATTCAAACAATATTTCCAGAAATTGAAGAGGAAGGAAAAATCATATTGGAACCTGGAGCAGTCATAGAAGCAAGAACCTAACAGCTACGAAATCGATCAATTTCAGAGTATCTTATCAAGTGGAAGACTTACCCACTAAAGATTCCACATGGGAGGAAAAGAATTTTATACAGAAGCATCAAGAACTACTCAAGCATTGAGGACAACACTTTTTGAAGGAGAGGAGCATGTTAGGCCCCTATACTACTAGTGTAACCCCTTATTGTTATTAGTACAACCCCCTTATTATATTGATGTACCCATGTAGTGCCCATATTGTTACTATTGTGCCCCATAGAAGCCCACTATTGTTATTATTGTGCCCTTACATTATTATTTTTATGTCAGCTCTGATTATATTATGACCCCTTAGACTCCTATATATAGAAAGGAGGTCTTTTCATTTGTATAATCCAACCATTGTTCATTTATGTAATGTAAAGGAGGTTTCCCCCTCGAAGAGGCTGAATTCTAAGGTGTTGATCTATCTTTTCTATCTTTTTGTGAGCTGGTTTGATAACATCCTCATCTTCACAGTCATTGACTTGTCACTACGAGCCTTCTTAATTTGTTTCATTGTTTTCCTAAGGCTAATGTAGCACTTCGATGCTCAAAATTTCCATACCTTTTATTATCGCTTCTTCTCTCACACCTCTTCCATCAATTCAACATTCCTGCTCTGCACCATTGCATTCTGACCTTTCATAGCCTAGTTCAACACTTCAAGCCTATAAATTTGTTGTTTCAATTCTTTGACCTAGTTGTGCATATAGAAAGAAGTGTCTTCCTTGCTAGGTTCTTCCTGTACCAGAATCCCTTTAGTAACTGACTCATGACAAGTACCATTTTCATCGAGGGAAATCTCACATTGTGTTTTGAGACTGTGAGGAATAGTACCCTCAGCTTGATCCACTGTTGGCTCCTTTCCTGCACTTGCACTATGTATATGAGATGTTTTCCTTTTCTTTACTTTCTTAATTAAGGTTGCCAAAGGATTGTTATCTTCCTCTTCCACACAAATTGTACTAAACACAAAATGGACTGCGACATCTGCGAGGAGAGAGAGAGTATCTTTAAGTGGTGAATTAGACTGGGCTTATCTGGAGAGGGGGGATACTCCTATGAATAATCGATGTTTAGTGCATAATTTGATACATTGTGGCCTCCTTTTGAGGATGCACTTATTTTCTTCATAGAGCTACTGTCAGTCAACTTGAAAGGTTAGGTCTTTCAGCTATAAGTTCCTGCTCTTTCTCAAGCATTGACTTTTTGGACTAGGTTCTCTTCTTCGAGACCTTACTAGTCTACAGGGTTAGTGACTTCCCCTTCCAGTTAGGCTTCCCCTTAGTAACTTTTCCATTCTTCCTCGGCTTCTTCAGTGTATCCTCTCCTTTAAATGATTTCAAAAACTCCTCCCAATTCGTCTCCTTTCCCCCTAACACCTTTTTAATTAAAATTGCAATTAAACCGTAATGACATAGTTTATGCCTGACTTGACTTTCTTGACTCCTATGAATTATTTTTGACATATTCTCTAAAATATTCAATAATAAATAGGGGAAGTTTATCAGCTTACCCAGATGGAAATGAAGTAACAACCGAATATGGTACAGGAAGGTTAATGAATACCACCCCCCTGAGGTGAGGAATTTTTGCAAGATGTACAATAGATGCATCCATTTTTCTACCATTGCATTCCTTTTCAAACCAACCTTCCAGTACACCTTTTCATTCGTGTCCATTAAAAATTGGTTCCAGGCTCCTTCCTCAAGATTTTCCATTTTAAACCATTTCTCTCATATAGTTGGCAACCACATAGCGTGTGCAATGGACTGTTCGGTCACCTCGAATTCCAAGGACCCTACCCTAGTTGTGCTTCCATTAAAAGTGCGATAAAATTTGAGTGTGAAAGATGAGTCATAGCCATTGAATTTGAGTAGGAAGGGGAAAATCTTGATTCCTACAACCAAGATAAATTATCCCTATACTCAACCATCCATTCCATCTCCTTTATCGACCACGGCTCTATCTGAACAGGTGTCATAACTGCTCACAATTTGCACTAGTTTCTTTGCAATCTTGAATAGTACTAAACAAGAAATTTAGGAAGATATATGAGGGAGTTCATGATCAACTGCATTCCCCTATATCGGCATTCTTCAACGGTCATGCCTTAATTATGATAAATTCAATCATGAAAAGGCTACAAATGTGGGCATAATCCCAACGTACATAAGGTAATGATGATTGGTAGAGGCAACGGTCATGGGAAGGATTTTGTTATCCAAAAAACACAAGGTATTATATGGTATCAGGTTGATCATTAATTATTGATATCATCAAGGGTGAACATTAGATTATGAAAATATTCTAGACATATCCCTAATCACATCATGATTTTGCATAGGGTATATACAACACTTAGATTAAGGTAAGATTGAATAGCTAAAATTCCTTTGTACTTAAGAAATGTATTTCCTATTAAGTAATGATACAACAAAAGTCTAATCGAATGTAAAAATGTCATTGCATGTTATGATTCAAACTAATGCACCCATTTATTCCTATAATAAGGTTCATGTACCAAACAAAATCCCTATTCCTGGACCATCTCTCGTTCTAAGTATGCATTCTTGTACTAGGCATGCATTCCTAGACTACAACATGCATTATTGTACTAAGGAGTCCTGGGATTCCTTCACTAAAATACTCATTCCTGCACTCAGGAATATCATTGTTCATGCACTGAAATATATATATGCTATGCTCAGAAGTGCACAATAGTGTGTATTCCTGCACCAAGAATTTTGAGGTCCCTGTACCGAGATACACATTCCTGCAATAGGGAACATTACTTTTCCTGCACTCAAAAAGTGTTGTAGCATATCTAGAAAAAGTCTCTAATAAAAACATAATATACAGGCTGAATTTGAAAAATTTTGTAGAGTTTCAAAGGAGTTTTATTCGCCAGCTCTTGGTATTATCATGCTCATTCTGATTTGATCCATGCATTCTTTAATAGATCCTGCAATATCATCCATGAGGTAAAAAAGAAGCAGGACAGGGGTAAATTTTTAGAATGGGAAGGAAATCATCGGGGATTTCAAAAGTGAAACCAATCCAAGAGGGACATAAGGAGAAGGGATAGGGAAAAAAATTCATGGAAAAAAAGGGAAAAAATGGAATCGGATAAGGAAAATTTCTTGTTGAAGAAAGGGATGGTCTATCTCAATGGGACAAAAAAAGAAGAATCGTAGAGGAAAATTTGTGAAAAAGGAATGACAATAAAGGTAGAGTTTCACCTCAAATTATGTTAAGTAGTGTTGAACCAAAATAATTGCAGTGGGAATTGACTGTTGCTTGCATAAGATTTTTCATGTCAGTTGTCCCAAACTTGGATAAGGGCTCAATTCCTAATAATTCTTCTGCAAAAAAAAAAAAAAAAAAGTGTGCTCCTTCTCGATGACAGTCAACTTAAATCAAGATCAAGCAACATTCCCATTTTATTAAAAATTGATCCTCTTTTGGTGCACTAAGATGTCTTTTTACAGGCAATCTTAATTCCTACATTAATTGTCAACCCGAGGCAAACCTTTTTATTTCAAGAGTGTGAAAACTATATATGCAATGAATTCAGAGGTTAATTAATAACAAATCATTGCAATTTTTAATGATTATTTTCTTCAAACTCAATCCAATCAACTATGAAAGAAGTAATTCTAAAAGAAATTCACAACACACTCTACAATTCTACTTAACCTATCATGGAAGAAAATAGATCTGAATACAACTTGTAAAGAATCATGCTTGGCAGTCTTAACTAGAATTGAAGCTAACTCACTCACTCATGAAAGAGAACTGTAACAATTAACAACAATGGTAATTGAACAACAAATACTAATTAAACAACAAATCCTAATTAAGCAGCAATTTTGAATTGAACAGCAAATCTGAATTGAACAGCAATTCCAAATTGAACAACAAATATGAATTGAACAACAATTCCAAATTGAACAACAAATCTGAATTGGAGAGCAATTCTGAATTGAACAACAATTCTAAGTTGAACAACAATTACAAATTGAACAATAAACAATACAGGAATAACAAATGTTATATGAATAGAAAATGACTACCAAAGAATAAAGCGATTAATTCTATCTCTGAAATCTATGATAACATTACTTGAAAAGAAAGACGATTTGAAATGGAACTAGCATAACCAATTCAATCAAAAGTATTACTCGCATATAACATACGGATCAATCTAAATCTCAAATGAACAACAAAAGAAAATAGAATCAACAATCCTTACAATAATCAAAAGTACTATTAACTTAACACTAACAAGCAATCAAAAATGAAATAGAAAATATTATGACACAGGTGAAGCATTATATCTTCTCTTGACTTGGCCCAAAGTCACCAGAAGTCTCTACTAAGAGATACTCAGAATATAAGTATGAGTTAAACGTAGTCTTTCTTCATTACTATAAATAACCAAGTTACAACATCCAAAATAACAATATTATATGTCAACAAAAATAATTACAAACTGTGAAATTTTGAACTCCGTGAAGTTTTGCCTTTCGGCCTTATATATTACATTTAGAAAGTAAATAGATAAAAGTGAATCCTCAAGATGAGGGGATCTGGAGGATTTCACTATACTTGATCTGATTCTGTCATAAAATAGTCATTGGTTTGCCTGGTCTTCCACTATACTATCTTGCCTCTGATGCTGTCGTTTTCCCCTATGAGATTGTTGTTCTGTCGATTGGGCAACTACTGTTCAATTCGTGAATTCTACACATAAAGATAGTAAAAATCAATTTTTCCTGCTTAGATTCGTCTAGTTTGTTACTAATTACTTTTACTCGACTTTAGATATTATTTCCTCTACTTTTATTCATAAATAGAGATAATCATGTGAGGATGAGTTCTAAAGAAAGTTATTACCAAGGAGAAAACATACCTTTTTCTTGACCCAACATACTCCCCAACTTACTTTGTTGCATGACCTCATGCAATTAAATAGTTGAGGCTTAGCTGAGTTAGGGAATAGGAAGGATATACCTCCTCCTTATAAATTTGGAAGCCATTTTTCTTCTTAAGTATAGTAAAAGCCTGGTTAATGTCTTGATCCCTCAAGGTGTAGTCACAACGATACTTATCTAGAGGATACCATATGATTGGAGGTCTATACCGACATCCTATCCATTCAGGCCCCATGGTTAAGAGCATGTTACTATACTTATGGAAATGAGACGAGGCAACTTTAAAGTTCCAGTATCCAAATGGTTTTTGGTTTCTAATAGTAATGCTAGAGACTTCCGACCTTTTTCTAGCTATAGACAAGGCTTCCTCCTTAACCTCTTGGAAGAACTCCTTTCCAACTTGTATAATATCTGTGTGAAATGGTCCCAACTGGCCCACAACACCATCTTGCTTCATGAATTTCTTGTGCTTGACCAAGAGATGCAGGGGTTTTGTAGGTTCCTCTATGACCCATAGGTCAATTCTCTCTTCACACTTTCTAAAAGTATTGTGAGTCTTAGCCCACTTGAGTTGGTTAGTAGCAAAAGAGAGAAATGCCTGTAATTGTACATCCCCTATAAAGGGGCCAACGTTGTTGTCTCTGTCATCTTCTAGAAAGAAATTGTCCATATAAAGTTCATAGAGGAGGCACTATCCCTTCTCGTTCTATTCTCTGAAGCACTTGACAAAGTTTAGGGTAGTTGTGATTTCCACATGCTTCTAAGCCTTAACAACTTTTATTTTCAGCAAGAGTTATCTTTCCAGGAGGAATAGGACATAATTTGTAGCAGGGGCTCTCCATGATAGGGTGTCTGAATAAAGAGAGCAAAGAGTTTCCAACTGCTCTTTAGCCTTTTATAATTTGTCCTATGCTTTCTCAACCTTTTTCTATTCAGCCTTGTACTGAGTGAAGGTCTCATCCTCGATCGATGTGAATGCCTCAAACTTTTTCTTTTTTTCTTGATGTATACGTATGGGTACTACCTACTCCTTGTGTTGGGTTAATTCCTGTTGAACCTTCAGTAGTTCCTTCTGTAGTCTCCTAATAAGTTCCTCCCTTACTAAGGGAATATAAGAAGATGTCTCCTCTAACTGGGCATCATTATCTTGTGTCTCCATAGGCTCAGTTTGGACAGAAGCCTCAACTAATTCTTAAGTTACACAATCAATTGGGATGCTTTCTTCAACATCTGTCTAAATGGCAATGTTCACAGTAGGGTAGTTCATTTGGGTCTCCTGCGATCAAACACAAGGGTCTTCAGTCTGCATTTCAGTGTACTCTACAAGACATGGTTCTATCTAAGTTTCCTTTGAACATACCAAAATAATCTCAGTTTGGGTTTCAACATCCTTTCTAGAACAATGTTATGTCTGTGTTCCTATGGTCTCTTTTTCCACTTTCAATTTCCTGGCTCTGATGGCCTCTTTTAACCACTGTCTTAGCTGCCCAATTATTCACTTCTATTTTCTATATATTTTTAGCATTTTTTTGAGCCTGTCCTTGTAGGACTTCTTTATTCTAGGACATCCAACTGGTGGTGGTTCAACTGCATTTTCCTCAGGTTCATGCTCAGGTGGTATTGTGTTAGCATTAGGAAGGGTTTCAACTAGAACTATATCTCCCAATGGAGCTTCACCTTCTAATTCTTCTTCAAAATGAATTTTTCTCTCAGGAGACCACAATACAATGGTGTCCCCTAAGCAGTTATCATTCTCCGGGTTTTCTTCATCTCTTAGGGTCTCATCTACAGGATTTTCATCAGCTAGGGGGTCCACTGGACTGGTATTTGTTGTCTGATTTTATTCTCTAATAGCTTCCTCTTCATGAATCTTAGGTTCAATGGGTTTTTCTATAGAAGGGACTGGTTCCCTCTGTTCTTCCAAGAAATCAGTAAATGACAAGGTTTGATCACAACCAAGGCTATCAACAAAGGAAGACTAGCTGGGGTTACAATTTTGTCCTTCAACATTCTCAGACTATTCTCTTTCCTCACCAAACATCCCCATGTTTTCCAATACCCTCGGCACCTCTTCCTCATAGTCTTGCAAAGGAGTATTCTGCAGACTTGGAGGTGGTGTGAGCGATGGGCTAGCCTCATTTGTTTGAATTAGGGCATGTCCCTAGGACTTCACCCATGTAGAGCGTCTGCATTTTGTTGGGTTCAAAGGCACAAAGGAATTTTTCCTCTTTAGTGTCCTTCTCAGACTTGGGGTTCTAGGCCCTTGTTGTTCTGTTACTGGGTTTTCTAGAGGTGGGGCTAGAGTAGGATTTACAATATTGTCCCAGGTTAACTACTGCTAGGATAGTCCATGTATGATAAGCAATTTAATTAGTCTGTGATGACTGATGATGGTGCGTGAGTCCATAGCTTTCCTAACTCGTTGAGCAACATCATGCAATAGAGAATTCAAATAAAACGACAAATTAACTGAAATTTTATATTTTAGGATGGCTAACAATTTGAGTTGATGGGGCTTTACCACATCCTGGCAACCATCGCATGTGATTTACCATTGCACAATGACTGCCAAATCCTACTATGGTTGTCTTAACACTGAAGGGTGAACCCCTTTCCCTGTTCTCGCTAATTTCTCATCCGGGTCCTAGAACACTAGAATTGCGTTGTGTAGAAGAATGTGCTTGTCTATCCAATTTGTTCCCTCAGTTATAATTTCATTGAATTCAACTACTACTGCTTCAAAAACTATTATATCCATACCTCTTACTGTGGTGTTTCCATTCTGCAAAGTCTGCAAGAATTCGAGTGTCATTTTCTTTGTGAAATCCTTACAATTTATTCATATATTGCATCCATCTTGTGCACTCGAGAATTGCACAAGCCTAGTCTGATACCATGAGTAATGTGGGCCCATTTTAGATAGATCTACCTCCCATGACTGTTGTGCTCCTGTGACTGGTTCTCCTACATGGACTTCTCCTGCGCTTTCGCAAACTAGAATAGCAGAAAAGATCATTAAAGAACTTAACAGGAAAATGATGTTGATTTGGGAATTAACAACATATACAGTCAAGTCATTTGTCTCATCAACCATTTTTTACGGATCCTCATAATTAATTTGGATGCCATCCATAATGGTTGCCATCATTTCTCCAATCAGAAATACCTTACTAATTATTATGCATATCCAATCATCATGCAGCCTTTACCTGAAAATCAATTTAGTAATTAGCATTCAATTATCCATAACCATCACACACACTATTCATACGCATACCATCCCCCCTCCAATGGGAAAAAGGATGTCCATAGCCGCCAAGCATGGGAAAAGCAAGCACATGAATTGAGGATTCGTAAATGCATACAACTCTAGAAAAGTAGCACAATTTATGACAAAGAAATGAAAGAAAGACACGTATCAGAGGTGAAAATGGCCGAAAAGGGATAAAAACAAATATCTAATTTATTATTTGAAAAGATTTTCACCTCAAGCAGTATTAGTAATAAACGCATAATTAGCAGTAAGTAGTAATGACTGTCATGAAATGATTGGACAAATATAATATAATGAATATATAACATAAGTTACCATGCATATTGGCTTGTAAGAGTGTTGTTCAAATGGGAAATCTTCTTAGAAATGAATCCATAGGTGGCAATAGAATAGAGAGCATTTGGCAATGTAAGATAATACTCCAATACCATAAGCAGAGCCACTGCTACCAGCAGGCATTCATAGCCTCGACAGGGTTGCTTTTTAACCCCACAAATGAGCTAGAGTCCTCCTTTTAGTATGTAGTTGATTCTTCTTTTTCTTCCATAAAGAGACCACTATGTTGGCCTGGTGACTAGATGATCATAGTGCCATTCACCAAGATATCACAAAATGATCAGGCTGGCTCATAATGAGACCCCTGTCCTTCTGACCATTTTTAATCATCAAGAAGGCCATTACCTTGGTTTGGTAGCCAAAAATGGAATGTCACTTGTTACATCTTTATGATCATGGTAGGTTGGCAACTGATGAGACCCCCTATCCTCTTTAAGACAATGTTCATTGCATTTGCATATTTCATTATTTTCATTTTTCTCATGTTTTGATGTTTTTATAAAAAGAGGGAGGCTCTTTAGCTCCTTAAGAGTCAAGGATGGTGTAAGAAGTAAAAATATGCCAAGGAAAGGGTATACTTTTACCCCCATCTCATCATTTCAAAGGGATTTGTCCATTTGAATGTGTGGTAAATAAGCTAGCATGGTTTGAAATAATGAATCATTTTATGATGTGTCCAAAAAAGATGTCTAGCCAGTCATTATAGAGATGCACCATATCAGCTTTTGGATAAAGATAACTATCAAGAGGCTTCATAAATCATAATAGTGTTGATATTACTATTTTTCTTTATGTTAGGCGCAAATCCACTCAAATGGTGTTTATTCAAAACATAAAAGAAAAGTAAGATGGCACAATGATCGACAATGAATCAATAAACGAAATCGCAATTCATCCTAAAATAAACACAAAAGTGTTGTTCAATTGTTTGAATGGCAATCGTTCAATCATTTGAATAGAAAAATAGAAAAGAAAAGAAAACTATTATTCAATTGATTGAACAACAATCGTTCAATCAATTGAATAGAAAAATTGAAAAGAAAACACACAAGATTGTTGTTCAAATGATTGAACAACAATCATTCAATCGTTTGAACAACAAATATCAATAAGAAAGAAACACAAAAGTGTTGTTCAATTGTTGGAACAGCAATCGTTCAATCATATGAATGGAAAAAATTGAAAATAAATACTCAAAAGTGTTGTTCAATCGATTGAATAACAATCGTCCAATCGTTTGAATAGCAAAAATTGAAAAATAACAAGTGCAAAAGTGTTGTTCAATCGATTGAACAACAATTGATCAATCATTTGAACAACAAAAATTGTAAAAATAAAAAAAATGCAAAAAGTGTTGTTCAATCGTTTGAATAATGTAAACTTAAAAACGCAAAAAGTGATGTTCAATCGATTGAACAATAATCGTTCAATTGTTTGAACAACGAAAATTTAAAAATTCAAAACGTGTTGTTCAATTGATCGAACAACAATCGTTCCATCGTTTGAACAATGAAAATTTAAAAATGAAAAAAAGTGTTGTTCAATCGATTGAACAACAATCATTCAATCATTTGAAGAACAAAAATTTAAAAATGAAAAAAAAAAACGTAA
Organism: Pinus tabuliformis; assembly: GCA_031772625.1. Classification (NCBI taxonomy): domain Eukaryota; kingdom Viridiplantae; phylum Streptophyta; class Pinopsida; order Pinales; family Pinaceae; genus Pinus; species Pinus tabuliformis. The sequence goes on along the minus strand of CM062809.1, from coordinate 410,766,665 downwards.
AAAGTGTTGTTCAATCGATTGAACAGCAATCGTTCAATCGTTTGAATAGTGAAAATGTAAAAATGAAAAACGCAAAAAGTGTTGTTCAATCGATTGAACAGAAATTGTTCAATCATTTGAACAAAAAATGTCAACAAGAACACATAAGTGTTGTTCAATCTATTGAACAACAATTGTTCAATCGTTTGAACAACAAACACAAAAATATTGTTCAATCGATTCAACAACAATTTCCACACACAAAAATAAGTGTTGTTCAATAGATTGAATAGAAATTGTTCAATTCATTAAACAACAATGCACACATAAACATAAGTGTTGTTCAATTGATTGAACAACAATCATTCAATCATTTGAGCAATGAAAATTTAAAAATGAAATAAGTGTTGTTCAATCGATTGAACAACAATCATTCAATCGTTTGAACAACAAAAATTTAAAAACACAAAAAGTGTTGTTCAATTTATTGAACAGCAATTGTTCAATCGTTTTAACAACGAAAGTTTAAAAATTGAATGATTTTGTTCAATCGATTGAAAAAAGATCGTTCAATCGTTTGAACAACGAAAATTAAAAAATGAAAAAAAACGCAGAAAGTGTCGTTCAATCGATTGAACAACAATTGTTCAATCATTTGAACAGTGAAAACGTAAAAATGAAAAACATAAAAACTGTTGTTCAATTGATTGAACAACAATTGTTCAATCATTTGAACAACAAATGTGAACAAGAACATAGAAGTGTTGTTCAATCGATTGAACAACAATCGTTCAATTGTTTGAACAACAAACGCAAAAATGATGTTTAATCGATTGGACAACAATTTCCACACAAAAATATAAATGTTGTTCAATAGATTGAACAACAATTGTTCAATGATTGAACATCGACGCACACATAAACATAAGTTTTGTTCAATTTATTAAACAACAATCGTTCAATCGATTGAATAACACTTACCAATCACTTGAAACAAGAAAAATCCTCATATTTACATGGTGGTACCTAACTAAATTACAATCAATCAAAAAGAATATATACATTCTTTACAATTAGAAAAACTCAATTTTTTGAGAGAAAAGTTGCAGGGTCATCACTCTCTGCAACTAAGATTTGCATGGAGGGGTCCTCGCATACCTACTGGCAGAAAGACTCCTTGGTGAGTGGTTTGTGGTAGAGACGCACCCAATGCCCATTCACCTTAAAAGAATGGCCAGACCCATCAATGGTAGTCAAGGTAAGGGTTCCATTGTTATGTACTTCTTGGATCTCATAAGGGCTAAGCCATCTTGTTTACAACTTACCTAGAAATTCTTGGAATTTGGAGTCATAAAGGAGTGCCCAATCCCCTTTTTAAAATGTCTTCTTTTTTATGAGGTTGTCATGACACTTTGCCCTTTGTTGTTGAATAATTGCAGTCCATTGCAAAGCTAAGAGTTGAGCTTCATCTAGTTCGTTGATTTGTTGCAATCGCTTGATTTGGGGTTCTATTAAATCAATCCCCACTTCCCGGGTAGTTATAAGAGTCTTTATTTCAAATTCGATCAGAAAAATAAGTTCTTTTCTGAACACGAGCTGGTACGAAGAGTATCCAGTAGTATTCCTCCAAGTCGTGCAATAGGCCCACAAGGCCTCTGGTAGTCTAGCAACCTAGTCTCACTGATGTGTTGAGACTGTTTTGGTCAGAATTGCTTCAATGACCTTATTGGTGCCTTCGACTTGCCCGTTCGCCTCTAGGTGATATGGGGAAGTGATCCTATGTGTGATGTGATGGTTTCTGAGAGTGGCGGTAATCTTATTTCCTACAAATTGCCCTCCCCCATCTGTTATCACTTCCCACGGTAAACCATACTACGCTAATAGCCCAAAGAGGAAGTTAATCATGGATTCCTCTATGGCTCTTGGTAAATCTATTGTTTCCACACATTTCATCACATAATCTATGGTAACCAATATATAGGCTTTCTGATTTGATGGAAGATGAAATGGGCCAACAAATTCCAACTCCCATCGTTCGAAGGGTTCTATGACTAGTTGGAGTTGTAGCAAAATTTCATCAGATTGGCCAGGTCGGCCCATCCTTTGGCAGCTATCAGAAGCTTGGGCATATTTCTTAGCATATTTAAAGATAGTGGGCCAATAATAGCCCATTTGTAGTACCATATGCCCTATCCTTTGATCTGCAAAGTGTCCTTTGCACGACTCTTCATGGCAAGCTTTTAGGATGTCATAAATCTCATCCTTGCAATTGCATCTACGTATACACATGCCAGGCCCTGTGTGAAAATGATATCTGCTAATCCAAGAGAATTGGGCACTGCATGAACAATCTGTTTCCTCTCCCTCACTATCAAATGCCTCGGCAGCTTCCCTACTGCAAGATAATTTGCCACATTTGTGTACCATGGCATCTTGACTGTCATAGCAAACAAATGTTCATCTGGGAATTGGTCATCCACTGCTAGTGGATCATTTACCATTGGGATTCAAGGCAGAAAATCAACAACTAAGTTTTCCTTCCCCGGACGATCCTTAATAGTAATGTCAAATTCTTGCAAAAGAAATCGCCAATGAGTCACTTGACCATTTGTGTTAGGTTTGTTATCTAAATACTGAATGGAAGAGTGATCAATATACAAAAAAACTTGATACCCAGTTATGTAATGTCTAAATTTGTTTACTACATAAATAACAACTAAGAATTCTTTTTCTGTTATTGTATAATTAAGTTCTGTAGGAGTAAGATTTTTGCTAATATAATATATAGCATAAGGCTTCCTATCCTCATACTGACTAAGGACAACACCTATAGTTGCATCTGGTGCATCTGTGCATATGTGAAAAGGTAGCTCCCAGTTTGGTCCACGTAATACTGGTGTCATCGAGACTAGCTTCTTTAAACCTGTAAAAGCTGTGTCACATTTGTCATACCGTTTAAAATCAACATTTCCAGTTAAATCATAGAAAGGTGTAGAAATTTGTGAAAAGTTTTTAATAAACCTACGATAATAGCCTGCATATCCCAGGAAACTACGTACCTCAGTCTGAGTACAGGGAGTACACACTAAAAGAATTGCTTGTATTTTTGTTGGGTCTACTTGTATCCCTGCTGCAGAAATATAATGTCCCAATATTACACCTTCAGTCATCATCATGTGACACTTGAAATTTCTTAAAAATAAGCTAGTAGCAATGCATCGTTCTAAAACCTTTTCTAATGTTTGTAGTGCTTGATCAAATTCATCCCCATATGGAGTAAAGTCATCCATATATACCTCAAGTCCTTCATTTATCAAGTCGACAAAAATGCTAAGTATAGCTCTTTGAAATGTGGTTGGGGCATTGCATAGGTGGAATGGTAATGTTATGTAAGCAAACGTACCCTAGGGATACGTGAAGGTTCTTTTGTCCTGGTCTTCAAGGGTGATCTGAATCTGATTGTAGCCATTGAAGCCATCTAGGAAGGAAAAAAATCACTTCCTTGCCAAGGTATCAAGGACTTGATCGATAAATGGGAGAGGGAAATGATCTTTCTGTGTTGCCTTGTTCAGTTCCCGGTAATCTACATAGGTGCACCATTTCCCATTTTTCTTAGGGATGACCACCAATGGAGAAACCATTTTCTATCTGAAATAGGATAAATGAAATTCACATCTAGCAGCTTCTATAATTCTTCTTTCATAATATCCTTAAGGTGCGGATTCAATATTCACTGAGGCTGCTAGATAGGTTGAGCATCCTTCTCAATATAAATGTGATGAGTGCACAACTGTGGGTCTATATCCTTCATATCTGGATAATCCCAGGCAAAGGCCCCTTTATATTTTTGCAAGATCTGAATGAACCTTTGTTTCTGACCACTGTCCAAGCTATCATTAATGTTTTAAACTTTGCCTGGTTCAATTTCCACTGGCTTGCTGTTATGAACAATAGTCGTCTGGATGTTTTGATCATCAGTATCCTTCAAGGGATCTTCCAATGCTTCATTATCAAGGATTTCTTTCAACATTTGACACTTTACGTTGCTCACATCAGTTGGTTGATTGATGAAATTGTTGATAAGGTCATCTTCAGTCTGATATTTTAATTGTAGTGCCTCTGTTATTGTGAGTGGTGAATGGATGCTTTCTTCCAGGTATGTTGGTGGTTGTTTACATATTTTTACAATGGGTAGACTTGGTTTCCCAAGTGGATATAAAACAAGATTTTTTACAGCATCCCCCTTTGCAATAGTCATGATGCCCTCCTGACAACCTATATATGCATCAATTGTCACCAACCAAGGTTAGCCTAATATCAGAGGGTGCCCATCCAATCGACTCTTTGGGTTTATAAAAAGAAAATCTATTGGATATTCCCATGAATCAATAGAGACCGTGATATCTTGTAGAGTTCCTTTTGGCCTCATCACCGAACGATCAACAAGTTCTAGTAAGGTGGTGGTTGGTTCCAAGGCTGTAATATCAAGGGCTTAACAGGTTTTTGTTGTTAAAATGTTAATGGATGCACCTAAATCAAGTACCATATTGGGAAAAGAGCAGACATATATCTAAACTGTCACTATGGGATTTCCAGGATGTTCATACTTTAAAGGAGTTTCCCCTCCCAAGAGTAAATGAGATAAGGTTCCTACAACATGAATGGTGGGTGAAATTTTTGCTTTCTTCATAGGCTTCTTTACACATAACTCTTTAATTGTTTTAGCATAGATGGGAATGTCCTGAATGGTCTAATGGAGTGAAAAATTTATACAAATATTTTTTAGTTCCCCTACAACATCAAAATCTGGGTAAAAAATCATCTTAGGTATCATTAACCTTTCGAGGAATGGGGGAGAAGTGACTATAAGTTCGTCTGGATCTTTCCGTTGATCTGTCCCTTCTCCACGTTTCATTTTAGTATCAATTACAAGTGGTGGTATATGTACAAGTGGTGTTTCGATCTCAATTGATGGTTGATCCCTATTTTCCTCAGGGGTGATGATACGTCCTGACCTCAATCTAAGTTCATTACATTCTTTTTGCTCAATCTCATAGTCTGAGATTTCTACAATTTGCATCAGCTGGACCAGTATGTTATTGGGATTTGGATTCGGTTGGGTTGGCAGTTGAGGGCACAAAAGAGGCTGTGGATTTCTTTTGTAATGGATAAGTTGCTGAAAATTATAGTTGAGGTTGAGGACATGTCCCCATAGAAGTGTTGGATATTCCCAAAGGTCACTGCTAATTTGTAGACCAATTCAGGTTTTGAGAAGTGGAGGAAGGCCACTAGGATTGATAGGCATTGCCTTTCCAAACAAGAGTAAAAGGAGAATTTGGCCAGCCACTATCTAGAAATGATTGAGTTGACCATGGTGCCATAGGGAATGGCTGAGGTTGCCAATTCGAGTAGTGTGATTGGCCTTGCCATGTTGTCCCGTGGTTCTATTGCTCATTAAACTGTGAAGAAGGAAAGAATTGGGATGCATATTATGACATACCTGGAGGTTTGGCTTGCAACTATCAATGCTAGTTCATTAGATATACTAGATCTGTGTCTTCTTCTACTTCCTTGAACACTACATTCAACCCCAAGAGAGATGGACACTATTCAGTGGCATGATCCTTGGTACAGATAGCACATGTCTGAACCATGTCTAATGGACACTCCTGTTCGCTGTGCTTCTTCCGATAGCCTAGGTAGAAAATGGCCAAGTTTTGTTCTGCTAAAGCTTGTTTTTGTTTAGCTGGTAGGACATCCAACTAGGTTGTAAGGGTGCCCAGGATGTCTGTTTGAAATATTCTAGGAGGTTGTGGATTTCCATTCGTGTTACTCCTTCACTGTGTGGCTTGCTTCCCCTGCTCATGGGATCTCAGCTTGTATCTCCTATGCGTGCACTTCCTCGCAAACACCTAATACACAAGTGAATGATTTCATCATAATCTTCCTGAGAAATATCTCCTTTCCCCATTTAATTTAGAGTTTCTAACCACTCCTCTTTCATTCCTTCAATTAACATAGCTCTTAGGACTTCTTTTGGTAGGGTGGTGTGTGGAGATCTCTGCAAGCTATAATGAAACCATTCGACATATTCTTCTAGAGATTCATTATCCTTTGGAGACATCTTAAAGATTTCATCCTTTAGCTCCCTAGTCTTGTGTTGGCTATGTGGGGCCTGACCCAAGTTTAGCAGTGAGTTTAACCAAGCAAATCCCGGTACTACTGGCCCTTTTGGCAACATTCCGCGGAGTGCGGACTGACGTCTCACTCGAAGTAGTATGGGAGGGTTCTGGAACTAGGTTTCTGCACCCTAGGGATGTCTTGATGAGGGTTCTAGGGGTTTGAGATCCCAATTTTTGCATTGTGTTTCTTCCGCGCAGCTTTCTAGTCCTCGTAGCCCGTGTGCACCTTTGTGAGTACCGTATTATTCCAATCTGATCCTTACTGTGCTATTATATTAGTGCTTAACTTAGTTTGTGTGGGCCCAATATTATTAATACTTGTTTAACTTTCAGATTAGTGCGCATACTTGAAAACAATATAAATGCATAAAGATAACCAAACATAGAAATACAGATCTACAAACAAATGCACAATATTCTAAATCAATCTTATCTTTATTAATACTTCAATTTCAGTTACAGACCCAAGTCCACCCTGCGCACTCAGCTACAGGGGTCCGCGCACTCAGCTGTGGACTCTACTAGGCCTCTGTGCACTCAGCTATAGAGCCTCTACCTACCACTACAACCTAATACCTTCAGATCCACTTCTACCTTCTAACCATGCCTTGGCATCTATCTATTACTTGTCAAAAACCAAGATTGTCTTTACAATTAGAGCCTTTCTCTATTTATACAATCCCATGGTCCACAGACCATGGGTAGGCCGACACACTATACATTAAATTACATTATTTTATGGCGGACAACCCTATACTCTTGCACTTCGCGGTGGCATTTCGCGGAGTATTTACATTACATTGACCAAAACTCAGGCTTCAAGCCCCAAAAACATGCTATGGGGGGATCTGTTTCCCAACAGGCCCCCAACACAATCATCGTGACTCATCTCGAGTCACTCTGCTGGTGTGGCAATCTTTGCGTGAAGTCCATGCAGTAGGTCTTGCACAGCTTGGGTGTCCGTAGCACAATGTTCCACTGCCTGTGTACTTGTTGCACACGTATCTCTAAACTTTCGTGAGCAGGGTCACATTCCTGTCCCACTGCATACAGTTCCTGCATCTGTGCCAACTTCCCTTAAATGGTAGTTGTAATTGTGAATGCTTCAGCGATCCATGGTTGGATGCGTGCTTTAAGCAAGGCTTCCTTTTGGTGCGTGACATCTAATCGGTCCTTGAGTGCCCTTTCCTGCTATAGTTTGGTGAGTCATTGAGTAAGGGAAACTGTTTGCACGGTGCCCCAGACACTGTCGTACTCCTACTGCAACTCGAGTGCCTCTGTCTCTAGGCACTGTAGGTTTGGGTCTTCCTGCAGGTGCGTAAGTATGGTTAGTGCTTGCTCCAACATCTTGGTGCACCGTTGTGTCACCTGGCCAACTTGTTCCAACCCCTTTTGGATCACCTGGCAATCGCACTGATCTCTAACCTCTGGGGGTGTGGAGGGTTGCGCCTTCAATCGCAGCTCGACGATTTGCAGGTTCAACTCCAACTGAACCTTTGTCATTTCCTCCCGAGCATCACAGACTCTGGTTGCCAATCTATGGACCTGCTCTGCTGCTGGTAGCTCTGGCAGCACGACCAACTCTAGAACACTCCTACATGCATCTTCTATGGCCTACTCTAATTCACTAGCCTACGCAACCAACTCATCCCTTTGGATGTTGATTTGGTCCTTGTTAATTTTCTGCTCATGCAGGACCTGGATCGCTCGGCCTTCCCGGGCGCGGAGTTCGGCAATGACCCCATCCCTGCAACTGGTACAGTATTTCGCACGGTAGGGTGGTGAAGTTCAAGGCAACGCCTTTCATGCTTCTCATCGTAGCTCGGTCATCCTTGCTTGTTCCTGCTAAAGTGCCTTTAGGCAGGATGAAGGTTTTACCCATACGGGCATGCAATGACTTTTCGACCTCAGCGGTTCCTGCAGCGACATACTGGTCCATTGTGCCTATTTGGGGGTGTTGTACCTGTAAACCTTGTAGCTGCACACTGAGCACCCCCAACATAGTGTTCTGCTCCATCCGCAATCCCTAGAGTGCATCCTCTGTGACTTCATGAATCATTTTGCTGATATCCAATAGGTCACCTTTTGTGAGCGTGATCGGGTCGACATACGTCTTTGTGGCTTTCCCTCTCTTCTTGGGGGTTGTTCTTTTTTGGGTTGCGTGGCCGTCGGAGTTGTGTTGATGTCATACTCAGATCCGCACGGTCCTCTTCCCTGTGCACTTCCCTGGTCTGCTACCTGAGGACATCTCCTAGCCCTCCTCGGCCTCTCTGGTTGGTGCGGTTGTGGTCTTTGCCATCTGTGTTGCTACTATTGCATTGGCCACCTTCTGCCATGTGGCTACTTCTTGTACCTGGTGCCTCTTCTCATCCAGCTGTGCAATGCGCAACTTGCTCTCCTTCTTTTGTTGCTGAGCTGCGACCTTGTCCATTTCTGCCAAGTTCGGGGCGCGCCACTTTAAAGGCCATGACTCCATTACTGCGAAGATCACATCATCCATTGTAATGAATGGAAGCTTCACCCATTTTCGTGCTGGATCCTTGCATGCCCAGATAGACAGGTTATGCATATTCGCCTTGAATTCTGTCGCACTTTGCAATCTGTTATGAACTGTAGGGGAGAAGCACAGCTTGCAGTTGATCCATGTTCAGATGCTCACCTCCACTAACACCTAGAACACCTTTATCTCGCGAATCTTGTTCACGTCTTTTGTAGCCCAGAGTGAGGTGTACCTCACAGCTTGGGGTAGGTGACCCTCAATAGTGGGAAACTAGTTGTCCACCGGCAGCTCCCCTACAATCAACAGGATGGATAAGAGCAACCACGCATAGTGGAAGGTCTTACCCTACTCCTGGGTGTCCCTGCAATTCATCAAGAACTCGTCACAAAGGAACTGCACCTAGTTGAACTGGAACCCCTCTGCGCATTGCTCTGCCAATGCAATCACAAAAACTGGTACTTCATAGATGCAACATTTCCTCATTAGCTTGTCAGCCAACAGCTGGGTGGCTATATGCACCCCTTGGTATTTAATACTTGCTATTGCGTACCCCCACTTTCTCTTTTCTAGTTTATACTTGGCCTTCATAGCTCCTGCGAGGTCCAAATGACTACTTTTTCCTGCTATGGCCGCGGGGTCATTTCCTTTGACTGGAAGTCGAGAAAGTGTGTGAATTAGATCAGCTGTGATGGGAATCAGATCCTCCATCTAGAGATACCCATCATGCACTAGGCACAGCAGCTACCTGATGACAAAACTAGTGATGGGCACATGGTGGTAGTGGGGTATCCATCGCAGATGGAGTAACCCAGCCTTCTCCACACTGCACAACCATTTCTGCTTTATTAAATTCTCTACGGCCAACTGTGGGAACTTCTCACTATTCATGAGGTCCCAATCTTCAAACTTCATAGTAGGTACTCATCCCAACAATAGACCTTCAAGCCTTATATCATTGGGGAAGAGCGAGATCTAGAGCGCACTCTTCGTGGCCTCCAGGTCCTTCGGTACCTTGGCTTTCCCCTTCCACGAGGGGATGTAAGGAGGTAACTTTGTCGTGGAATGCTTTTGGGAGACATCCTCTGCCTCATCATCTTGCACCTCAATTTGGGTGATCAGGGCCTGCAATTCTTCCTCCTCCTCTGTTGTTTCAATGGTGACGGCTTTTCCCTTCTCTTCCATTGACAATTTACCAAACTATGGGTTCTTAGGGATACACAGACTGGACCCATCGTTTTCTTATCTTTTTGTGGCCATGATGTGCATGGTGATTTTGGAACTTTAGGTGCAGATGCCACCTCTCCACGCTCCCCATGGGCCATACGAGACTTTGTGGTAACTTCGGCGAATCGCACTCTTGTTCTAGCAAATCGTCATTGTGTCTACACTTGAGGATGGTAAGAGTATTTGATGCTTAATGCTCTGTACTTGCTCAATTATTAAACAACCATGTTTCCTTGGAGCCAGCCTTAAGGGTTTTATAGCATCCTTTGAATTTGAATTCGACCCTTCCCCCCACTTCTGCATCATTAAAGTCTTCTTGGTGGCAGATCGTCCCAAATCTCATTCTTAATTCGTGTCTTAATTGCCCGTCGCCCACTCCTTTTTGCCTTAAATTGGACCTCTTGTCATGAACAGTGACACCAATGGTCACCTCCTAGCCTATCCATGCAGCCCCTTATGTGTAGTTACGACCCCTATGATGTACCAATCCTACACATAACCTCTGTCTCAGGCATCTCCCATACAAACTCTTTTATAGTCCTGCGCTCTCTTTCAATTGCTTGGAGCGCTGAGATCGTGCTTCCTACAAATAGTTAGGTGGTCTCACCATTGGTACGAGGCTTCAATTTACCTGCCAGCCGGTCCATGGGCACCCCTCAATTACGCTCGCATCCGTCAGTGCATCGTGTTCTTCCTTGTATGGTGCTCTCCCCTGTTTACTTTGTTTAGTAAGGTGCAGTCGCAGCCATGCTAGTAGGGTCACAAATTATTCTAATGCAGTAGTATGGCTGGCTATATCTTGTCCCATCGTGCTTAGTTTCTCACAGCAGCATGCTTGCATGATTTTGGTTTCCAGTTTGTTGATTTCTTCATCCAATATCATGCTTTTCTTTCTCGGCTATACCCAATCTTCTTCGAGTTCACGAAGTTTCAAGTTCCCTCGTTGAATGGCTTCCTATAACTGCATAATTCCTTTACCTGGGTCCTCGCGTCCTGTCCCAACTGTGGGAGCTGTTGTATGGGGATTCTTCTCTTCTCTTATGGTTTCATCTCTTCTCATTAGTGTTGGGGTCATTTCTATGCTCTGGTTTTTGCTTATGGCCCTATTGACCCATCAAACTGCTGGTATGCGCATGTCCCAGTCAGTTCATCTCACCGGTGAACTTTGTTCATGATTTTGCCTAGATTTTTGAATGCTCCAATGTGGAATATTTGCGTTGTACATTTCTTCTCCTATTGCCACGTCTGGTTCTGATTTTTTATCCTTAGTCCTGGATGCACTTGCACAACAAATATTTGCACACGTCGACACAGGTGGGAACAAAAGCTTCTTTGTCCTGGCTACCCGGCTCTCATTCAACGCTGGGGGCTTCCAAACTATAAGTGTGTCCGTCTTCTACATTCATGCCAGTTTACAATGGTCTTTTGATGTGTACTCCACCATTGTCTAGGTGTTGCATGTAGCGCCCATTCCAGTGCACCATACCACTGTTTTTCTGGCACTGTGCTTTCAATTTTTTCCTAGAATTCATCCATCATCGTCATTCCATCATATGGTGAGAGTTCCATTGCCTCTATCATTACGCAATGCAGTGATCTAATAATCATATTGCAATTCCGCGTCATCACTTCATGCAACCAGTTCTACCAACGTTCTTCTTCTTTGTCTGAATCCAAGGTACAAGAGCTGCCACGCTCCCATGAGATTCTCCCATCTACAGTCGAGTTCACCCGCTCCTGGTCTCACGCTGTTATCTGGTAAATACAACCCAGCTCATCATCTCTTTCCGTGTCGCACACTGGTTCTATGTAGCGTGCTCCTTCGGCTGGGTCTAACAGGACTACTACACATAGGAACTTTTTCTCGAATATCATCTTTCGCTTCTTCATATTGATAATTTCATTCATATCTGTGGCCCAGTCTATTCCTAACAATTCAGGATAGGTATTGTTGTCATCGACAATTTCTATCACTTCAAAATCCGTCTGTGTGCTCGCGCCTTCAATATCAACTGTTACCCCCTGCAAGCTTCCCATGGGAAAAATCTTCTGTTGGTTTGCCATTCGTAATTGAATAGGGGACCATTATAACATGGGCCTGCCCATGCGTTCCCATGTTTTCTTTGGTAACACATTCACGTCCGATCCTAGGTCTAGGATTACCTAATCCATTTCATACTCATCAATCTGTGCCATCAATCTCATCTCCCTCCTAGTGCGTAACGCATGCTTTCCTAGTTTCTGGACTATGCGCGGTTCCCCTGACCCTGTGCACCTGGTGATCAACTCTTGTAGTCCCTTAACTACCTTATTGTCATGCAGTAGTTTCATGCATGTCTCCAAAAAGGTAGTAAGCATAGAAGGATCCATCCCTGGCTCTGGTTGATCCTTACTACCTGAAGTGGAGGCTTCTACGAAGCTCTTCTTAGCTTCCATGAATGTCTCCTTTGCGCATTCTAAGTCAAACTCAGGTTCCTTTGTAGGAGCCTTGCAAACCCATGTATCTTCCTCGGGCTGCTTCCCCTTATCCTCCCCTATGGTCACACCGCTTCTGAGCACCATGTTCACATTTGGGTCTTCTTCGCGTGGTTCAGACCTCATCATTTGGATATTTTGAGTTGGAGGAGGCTGGAGTACCCCTTTCTCGCGCATATGTGTGATCAACGTAGGACAATCTACCATTTCATGATCAAACTGAGCACAGTATGAACAGGATATTCTCGTCAAGTTGGTACAATCGCAATCATAGTGCCCTAGTCCTCCGTAATTGTAACAAATTAACTGTTCGCGGCCCCTTACTGGTCCCATTCCTCCTCGTCCTCAACCTCAGCCCTGAAATCCAGCAGGTGTCATCCCTGCAACTAGGTCGAGGGCTCACATTTCTATCTGCATCCTATATGTTGGGGTCTGATCCATCATTAAGTTATAGTTGCGATAAGTAAGCTCATTGTGGCCTACCGACCTGAAAAAATTACAAAACAACTGCTGGGTAGTCTGTGTATACTTTTGCAACAAATGACAATTATCTGTCATGTGTTTTCCTCCTATATGACAGATCACACACCATAACATGGGTGTTGCACTTGGCCCTGCCTATGCCTCTAGTCTCAATGGCATTGGCCCCCCTCCTGCCAAGTAGTTCGCGAATACTGGACAGTGGTCCTTGTCATGGCCCTGGCCTTTGCATTTTACGCACCATACTTCCTCGTGCACCTCTGGCCATGGTGCCCTATCTTGCTTCAAGCTCTGCATTTCCAGGCAGAGATTCTATAGTTGTGCATCGATTTGTTGAGCTCCCAACCCCGGATCTTGTATTAGTGTCTCATGCAACCTCATTGCCATTTCCAACACTTCGGCCTGGGTAGAAAGTTTCTGTTGTGACAGTGTCATCCTCAGGTGCAGTGTCAAAGATGCCACAAACCATGCACGATGTTGTGCATCCATGAGTGTCATATTGGCCTCGTAGATCATACTCTTTAGTTGCTAATCCAGATCCTAGGGTGTCTCGCTTGGAAGCATCACGGTCTCTTTAAACCCGATAATTGACTGTGTCATTGATTTCGGCCGGCTAAATTCTCTGTTCAACGCATTCTGGATCTCTGCTATCCCTGCATTTGGGTGGTGATTAGAGTGATTGATATACCATGTCAACGCGTGATCTTGCAATGCACTCACCAATGTAGCCTTCTTAATGTTGTTGTCTGTGACCCCTTGCGGTTCCCACACTGCTCTTACCATGAACTAGAACTGGTCTGGATCCTCATTTCCTATTCCTATGAATATAGGTAGCTTGGTCACGCTCACCATGCTGAACTTCGAGGTTAGTGGAGGTGGAGTGGGCGGAGATGGAGGTGAAGGAGGTGAAGTGGGTGGTCACATGGGCAGAGGTGGTAACTGTGGAATGCGCTACCTTATCAAACTGACCACACTTCTCAGAGAGACCTGAGCGAGCTCTTCCTCGTTCTCTTGCGAAGGTGAAATTAAGGGACTGTTTCCTAATCCCCCACTGCCTTCATAGATCTTTCCTCTCTGTGTCATTCCAAACATTAATGTATTCGCATAACCCACTTTTCACATAAAAACATCTTAATCTAGGTATTCAGGGATTTAATGTACTTACCTCACAGTCCCTTGAGAAAACATCGTTCTACTTTGTTGTAGCTCATTGTCATGTCTACCACAAACTTAGTGATAAATCCCCCTATTATCTGGTTGAGCCAATGGTCCACAGTTCACGCGATCTTTTCTTCTGATGCCTCTAGTCTACACACTAATTCCGGAATCCACACTATCGGTTGGTCGAGCTTACACCTTCCCTAGCTATGGGCTAATCTCATGATCCACTCATATAGTTTAGAAGGAAAGGATGCAAAGAAGATTTTGTGGATTTCCATATACGTGTAGTGATGTAGCCACCTTTTCTCGGATACTTGCGGAGCTCTGTTTTCCTGTGTCATGAACTCATGAATCTTCTTGTCCAACCACTCTTCAATTTCCTTATTTGTTGGGTTCTAGTGGAACGACATCAGACATCCCTTAGGCAGATCCCAGTCTCGGCAACAGAACCATTTATTGGCTATGTGGGGCCTGACCCAGGTTGAGCAGTGAGTTTAACCAAGCAAATCCTAGTACAACTGGCCCTTTCAGCAATAGTCCATGGAGAAAGGATTGAGGTCTCACCAGAACTAGTATGCGAGGGTGCTAGAACCAGGTTTTCTCACCCTAGGGATGTCTTGATGAGGGTTCTAGAGGTTCGCGATCCCAATCTACACACTGTGTTGCTTCCGTGCAGCTTTCTAGTCTTCGCGACCCATGCGCACCTTTATGAGTACCGTATTATTCTGATCCAATCCTTACTGTGCTATTATATTAGTGATTAACTTAGTTTGTGCGGGCCCAATATTCTTAATACTTGTTTAACTTTCAGATTAGTGCATGTACTTGAAAACAATATCAATGCATAAAGATAACCAGAACATAGAAATACAGATCCACAAATAGACGCACAATATTCTGAATCAATCTGTTACAGACCCAACTCCGCCCTGTGCACTCAGTTGTAGGGGTCCGTGCACTTAGTTGCGGACTCTACTAGGCCTTTGCGCACTTAGATGTAGAGCCTCTACCTACCACTATGACCCAATACCTTCAGATCCACTTCTACCTTCTAAACATGCCTTCGCATCTATCTATTACTTGTACAAAACCAAGACTGTCTTTACACTTAGAGCCTTGCTCTATTTATACAATCCCATGGTTTGCAGACCATGGGTAGGCTGACACATTGTACATTAAATTACATTATTTTAGGGTGGACAACCTTATACTTTTGCACTCTGCACCCACATTTCGTAGGGTCTTTGCATTACATTGACCAAAACTCGGGCTTCAAGCCCCAAAAACATGCTATGGGGGGATCCGCTGCCCAACATCTTGCAAAAGTCCTGGTATCTTGTGAGGAAGGAGGTTTTCATATCAAACCAAGAACTAATAGCACATCCACACACACCCATGAACCACCTTAAAGCTACTCCTTTCAGAGTAGAAGGGAATAGTTTTATCTTTTGGGGGTCAGTGGTGTGGTCATACCCTCTGTAGAGGACATCAAATTCGAATAGGAAGGCATTAGGATCCTCTGTGATCATCCCATGAAAGGTTTGGATGCTCTGCAGAGGAATAGCCTTCATGGGGGCATTGTCCACTTGGTCGACTATGGGGTATTCCAATGTTGAGGTTTGACCTTGAGGTGGTTGGTTTTCGATTTGGTCAAATATGTGCCAATACTCTTAAGGGATTTTAGGGGGTTTTTTTCGAGTAAGCAGAGGATTAACAACCTGACACGGATTTGCAACACTTCCTAGATCTGGGATCACAAGAGACCCTTGTTCCGACAGCTGAGTTCCTGCCTTAGTAGTTCCACTGGTTTCTCCTTCTCCTTCTCTTAAGTTACACGATTTTCCCTCTTGTAAAGTATCAAAATGTAAGCTTACTATAGCTTGAAGACTCTATTCAAATCCTCCAATTTGGCTTTGAATCTCAACATGAGCTGCAAACGGTGAGCCCCCTGCTTGTGGGATTACAGTAGGACATTTTCCAGATACAACCCAGAATCCTATTGATGCTTCAGATTCTACTTTTCTCACAATTTTGTCTATAAAGGTCATTCTCCCAAGGTTCACCGATCCCTTGGGTTTTGTGGGTTTTGGAGGGGGGGTTCTATTCTTTTTCTACCTTTCTATTCCTAGTCATTCATAAAAACAAATTCCTATTTAACCTCTAAGATTTTGCTTAAAAGCGGGTTGGTAAGCAAGCACTTTACTTGCTAGGTACGCAGGTTCTTACCTCCCGTTTTTAAAACCCAATTCTTTTGCAGCAAGATAAAAAGGGAATCACTTTGGAACACTCTCCTCGACAACGACGCCAAAATGTTGGTGCACCAATATGCCTTTTTACAAGCAATCTTAATTCTTACATTAATTTTCAACCCGAGCCAAGTCTTTTTATTTCAAGAGTGTCATCACTATAGATGTAGTGAATTCAGAGGTTAAGTAATAACAAATCATTGCAATTGCTAATGCTTATTTTCTTCAAACTCAATTCAATCAACTCTGAAAATTAAATCTGAAATAAATTCATAACGCACTCTACAATTCTACTTAACCTATCATGGAAGCAAATAGATCTGAATACAAC
Source organism: Pinus tabuliformis (assembly GCA_031772625.1). Classification (NCBI taxonomy): domain Eukaryota; kingdom Viridiplantae; phylum Streptophyta; class Pinopsida; order Pinales; family Pinaceae; genus Pinus; species Pinus tabuliformis. The sequence continues at coordinate 410,750,087 of CM062809.1, read as the reverse complement.
TTGTAAAGAATCATGGTTGGCAGTCTTCACTAGAACTGAATCTAACTCGCTCGCTCATGAAAGAGAATTGTAACAATTAACAACAATGGTAATTGAACAACAAATACTAATTAAACAACAAATCCTAATTAAGCAACAATTCTAAATTGAACAAAAAATATGAATTGAACAACAATTTTGAATTAAACAACAAATCTAAATTGAACAACAAATCTGAATTGAACAATAATTCTGAATTGAACAACAATTCCAAATTGAACGGAAAATGATATAGGAGTAACAAATGTTATATGAATAGCAAATGATTGTCGAAGCATAAAGCAATTAATTCTATCTCTAAAACCTATGATAACATTACTTGGAAAGAATGGTGATCTAAGCTGGAACTAGCATAACCAATTCAATCAAAAGTATTACTCGCATATAACACACAGATCAATCTAAATCTCGAATGAACAACAAAAGAAAACTGAATCGAAAATCCTTACAATAATCAAAAGTAATATTAACTTAACATTAACAAGCAATCAAGAATGAAATAGAAAAGATTATGGCACAGGTGAAGTAGCAGAGCTTCTCTTGATTGGGCCCAAAGTCGCCAAAAGTTTTCACTAAGTGATACTCAGAATATAAGTATGAGTTAAACATAGTCTTTCTTCATTAATATAAATAACCAAGTTACAACATCCAAAATAACAGTATTATATGTCAAAAATAATAATTACAAACTGTGAAATTCTGAACTTAATGTAGTTTTGCCTTTCGGCCTTATATATTACATTTAGAAAGTAAATAGATAAAAGCTAATCCTTAGGATGAGGGGATCCTGAGGATTTCACTATACTTGATCTGATTCTATCATAAAATAGTCATTGGTTTACTCGGTCTTTTGATGTCCCGCCTTGCCTCTGATGTTGTTGTTTTCCCCTATGAGATGTTGCCGTTCTGTCGATTGGGTAGTTATCGCTCAATTTGTGACCTCTGCACATAAATATAGTAAAATAAGTTTTTCATTCTTAGATTCATCTAATTTGTTATTGTTTACTGTTACTGGACTTTAGCTATTATTTCCTCTACTTTTATTCATAAACAGAGATAATCATGTGAGGATTAGTGCTAAATAAAGTTATTACCAAGAAGAAAATATACCTCTTTCTTGACCCAACATCCTCATGACATCATGCTGGTTTTTAGGTTTATCCTATTGTGATCATGTCAGTAAACTGATTTTCACAACCATGGGCAAAATATTTTTTCTCTTTAATTTTTATTATTTTTATTTTTATTTTATTTTTATTTTATTTCTGGAAAAGGAAGTATCGCATTTGCAATAGGTTGGCACATCCACCTACCATATTTAATTCAGATTGTTGTTGTACTTTTTACATAAAACCTTCCTTTGTGAGGGGCTGAAAATAAACTTTAAGTCTATGCTTGTGTGCAAGGAATACTAGTTCTCCCCATTAATAGGTTTAACTTCTACTGCCCCATTTTCGTAAACTTTAATCACTTCATAAGGCTCCATCCAATGTGTATGGAATTTTCCTTTAAAATCTTTAAATTTAGAGTCATAAATGAGTACCCAATCACCTGGATGGAACTTCTCATATCTAATCAAATTGTCATGCCACTTCTTGCGTTGTTGTCTAACTAACACATTCTGTTGAACATCATCTCTTCGGACTTCATCCAATTTGTTTAACTACAATATATGTTGTTGTTGTGCTTTTGAGAGGTCTAACCCCAATTGGACTGCAGTTTGAAAAGTTATTATCTAGAACTCAATTAGAAAAAGGACTTATTTCCCGTATACCAACTCATATGGTGTATGCCCCATATTATTCCTCTAGGTGGTTTGACAAGCCCATAAGGCTTCAGGCAAGCTGCTAGCCCAATACTTTCTATGCATATTTATTATTTTGGTAAAGATGGATTCGATCACCTTGTTGGTAGATTCCACCTAGAAATTTGCTTGCGGGCAATACGGTGTAGATTTCCTATGCCAAATTTTGTATTGATCCATAACACCCTGAACCAGTTTAGAGAAAAAATTTGGTCCACTATCAGTAACAATCTCTCTAGGAACACCAAATCTAGTAAAAATTTCATTAAACAAGAATTCAACAACAAATTTTTTAGTAGCAAAAGAAACAACTTTAGCCTCTGCCCATTTTGTAACAAAATTTGTACAAACCTGTTATAGACATTTTTGTGCCCTACAACCGCAAGCATGAAATGTCCATAAACAAAAGGCTCCTAAGTCCCTAAAAGTGTTGTTCTAACCCCTAAAGGAACAAGGTCAACAGATTACAGCTTCTCCCAGAAGTTCTCGATGAGAAACTGCTCAGAATTGGTCAAAACAGGATCATTGCAGCTGCTCCACTGGCTAAGTGTGTTGCATCTCACCTAAATACACTATGAGGATGCGTTGCATTTCAAAAGTCCCTTCTGTGGGGTGCAATGGGCGAGAAATGACAAATGGCAGTGTCATTCCGCGAGGTGGAGATACAATGGAAGCTTCCAGAATCTTCTCCTGTGACACTTGCCTCACTGAATTCGACCAAGGATGAGTAAGAGGCCTTCAGTCTCCAAGTCGAAGCAAGAACTATCAGAGAGAAGACACTAATCAAATCACAAGCTGACTCATCCCCCTTACAAATATCTATATATGGATCCCTCACCCCAGAGATCCAGAGGCTGGAATTTTACATATTGTAAGGAATTGCTGTTGGTTTCTAGAGACAAAGATCAGATTGTTGGGTGATCTAAGCTTTGTTTGAGGTGAAGAGGGGCTTCTTTGCTGGGAGGTTGATGCTGGGTTAGAACAACTGGTTGTAACTCCTCCTGGATCTTTTCTTGTTTATCAATAAAAACTATTTGAGTTTTCCTCCATGCTTTTGTATCATTGATGCTTGTTACGTTTGTATGGTCAATTTACATCTGATCCTAGATTGTTTATGAATATAGATCCATGTCTTTGTATAGTGCTATGCTTCTATGATCTTACAGGTACTTTGTGAAGCTGGGTGTGCAAGGGAGCAGGTAGCTGAGGACTATCAAAGAAGAGAGGGATCGAATCGAAGGATTAGCGCAAGACAGAGGTTGGTCTTTCTGTTCCTCTCTATTTATAACTCATAAAGGAAAAACAAAAGTAGTTTTTCTTTGTTTGTTTCTAAGGTAGCTGTCACACCTTAGTGGGATAGAGCAGTTCTATATAGACACTTTTCCCTGTAACAAAATGGCGACTCTGCTGGGGAGCTAATTAGTTTGTTTGTTTATCATTCTTTGTTGTTTGTTTCATAAACTTACAAGTAGCATTCGAACTGCATTTTCCATAACAAATGCAAAGTAGATAACTGCTGCTTCAATCCATCCACTGGATCTGTTTATGATTTAAACAATTGATTCACAAACTATTTGATTGCCCTTGTGATAGCTCTTAGATCCTCCTTAGATCTACCCCTGATTGTTGCATTACTGATTGCTTTTTACTCGGCCAAAAACCAAGAACTGAACTGCAAACTGTGAGCCGGAACCTGAACAGAGTCTCGTTTCTGGCCCAGCGTAGGTACTGTTCAGAGATTCTGAATTTCAACGCACTTCCCGAGTGGACAACCTGCGCTGCATTTCAGATTCTCTGTGTTACAGGTGCACTGATCAGACTAGCTCTGTGCAGCTGTGGCTTCTGTGCTTCATTCTTTCCACTTCTATTCCTGAATTTTGCTGCCTGTGATCAGTATATGTCTGTTTGAAACTCCTTTTCATTGTTTTATTCCGCCTCCTTTGTACAAAAGAACTGTAGATGTTTTTGTGTGTTTGTTGATTCATTTACAGTTCTCCTTTGCAAAAGTAGCATAGTCGTACTGTCGTCCTTTGATTTGAATCTGTCGCAAGTGTCGATTTCAATCGTAGGAAAGAGTTTGATTGTTGTTGATGGTTGATTATCTTGTTACTATTGCTTTCGGTCTGAATTTGTAATTTTCTAGTGTCAAGAACAAGTATTCATTTCAAAATCGTAAGGTGTTGTAATCGTCTCCATTTTTTGATTTCGAAAAGAAACTTGTTTATGTTTGTCGCTTGAAAAGAAATTCAGATTTGTGCATCAACTTTCTTTTTAGCATCCATATACTAAGAAAGTCGAAAAACAAATACATGCATGTGCATTTGCATATAGACAGTCTGTTTGGCTTGATTTAGGAAAGTGCATTTACAGTGTGCTCTTTGCTCTTTGTGAAAAGGTTCTGTCTTTCTTTTCCCTAGTAGCTAGGATTTTCATTGCACAAAAGAGATAAAAAGCTTGTTTATCATCTTTAGATTGCATTTTAGGAATTACATCTACATCTCGTGGTGAACCCGAAAGGAAAACTTCATAAGCAAGATCAACTTAAAATAAATTCAATGAATCTAACAATGCTTTAGAACTTAACGCACAACATTTAGAGGTCTAGGCTAGAGACGTATTCCGGCATCATAAAGCCTGGTAACTTTTGTTCTCACTGATGGTTGGGTGATTCCTCCACTTTGAGACGATAAGTGCCAGTACGGACTTGTGCTCCCACGTACCGTCAGGTATATTTTGGGAGAGCCCTATAGGCTTAAATCCTTTATCCATAGGAAGTCGTGTCTGCCGCCCTATCGATCGCAATGCACTGAACACAGCATTCGAGAAGATTGACTGTCGTACCGTAAGAAGTATTTTGCAGTTTTGCGATTGGTTTGATACTCCCTCTACCTAGACTTCCAGAGCAGTCCCTTTCATTCCTTTTCAGACTCCTTAACGGAAAAGGTCCATCTGAGCACTTGTCACTTCAGGCTCATTAAAAATCGAAGGAGACTAGAGTCATCTTTTGTTTTTTCTCGACTCTTAAAAACTGAAAAAACAAGTTGTGTCAAAGCGTCTAAAATTTATTTTAAACGGAATATTCATTACCCCTTTCCTACGTTGATCTTGGGTTGAGAAAATGGAGTCCACCAACCAAGGAATTCCCCTTAGAGGAAATCCTAGTCCCTTCTCCTCTTGGGGAGATGTTGGTGCACCCCATATGGCCACATTGTCGCTTCCAGGACTGACAATTGGTTTGCCTGTATGGCTCTTCTCAACCTCTGTCGTTCAGAACACCACTATTCCTGAACAATCAAATCAGCAAATAGACGAGTCCAGAGTTACCCACCAACCTTCTACTTCCTCTAATTCTTCCTCTCCCCCTTCCTCTTCGCTTGATGGGGCTGGTAAAGCCAAAAGTCAAGTACCTAAGGAGAAGAAGGAAAAGAAGAAGAAAGAGAAGAAGAAGAAGGAGCCAAAAACGAATGGGGGCAAACGAGTGTCGTCTAACGAAAATCCACACACTGCACCGACCACGCCTAAATTTCGTGTGTCATTTGCAAGGGAGACCACTATCACAGATATTTTCCTTGCATCCCTCGGATCTTAAGGGACTAGTCTCCTCGTTTGCACAACCCGGTGTCGTCAACCTTTGATGATCATGTTGAAAACACACCGTCAACTAGTGAAAGTGAAGCCCCAGGACAAAAAGGGAAATATAGATTTCCTTGTAAACTGTGCGAAGGCGATCACACCGTCCACCGTTGTCCCTTCTTAGACGAAGCTAAAAGAGTTTTGGATGATCGTCTGGTTTCACCGTTACGACTTCCTCCTGGATATAAAAAAATCTTGCCGAGTCCGTCACCAGTTGAAAATCTGGCTGGCCCGCTCGGGTGGTCGACTGAAGCATCTATCGTTGAAGATAAACCATCTGAATCCATACCAAACGAAAGTCAAAAGGTCGAGGCGGCGGTTGATCCGGTCTTGCCTTCAGAGGTTCCATCTTCAGATGATACAGTCACTGAAGAGAACAAGGATGACACCATCCAAATTCGCTTCATAAGCACAGACTCCAACGAACATGGGGGCAATTTACCCGTTCCTTTACCACAGGAAGGAAGTTCGTTAGAGTCGTACCCGGCCGTCTATTCGGTCCCACCTCCAAGCAACCTAGTTGTCTCCTTCGACTGGAATCAACTAGGCAGACCCCGTTTACCAGCTAGTATATCATTCCGAATTATTGTTCAAATATATAGAATGGTTATGGCTGGTACCATCATAGATGAGGGGGCTTCTATGAGTATCCTTTCCTCAACTGCTTGGAAAGCGCTTGGTTCACCATCGCTTTTGCTTGAGATGAGAAATCTAACAGGCTTTGATAAAGGAACCAGTCGACTGTTAGGGATCCTTCCCAATGTGCCCATAACATTGAGAGGGAAAACGGCTCACATGAACGTAATGGTAGTTCAAGGACCCCTGGATTACAATCTACTCCTTGGACGAGACTATATTTATTGCATGGGAGCAATTGTCTCCTCACTCTTTAGAGTAATGTGTTTTCCGCACGAAGGAAGAGTGGTCAAGCTCATGGACCAGCTTTCATTTCCCGGATCATACAAAGCAAATAGTCATATACTGTCCCTGAATGGTCTTTTCACGCAAGAAGTGTCTCAATCTCCAGTCCGTCCACCCGATGAGCGCGAGTGATTCGGGGGGACATGACTGAAACCCAGGGGGCATGCACCCTGGTCTGTTTCGGCAGGAAAACTTCGGGTATAGGGTAGGTTTCTGTGAGAGAATATGACCTCCGTACTCCCATCCGTGATTGGAAGAGGGAGTTGGACTGGAACAAGATTCTCTTGTCAAAGTTATGTGAGTTGGTGGGCATCGCCGCTCACCTTTGTTTATTTTGATAGACATCGCCGAAGAAGTGTTTTGTTTGTGCTGTGAATAGAGCAATCTTTGGGTAGCCTGAAAGAGGTAGGCCTCTCTCGGTAAAACAAATGTTTTAACGGACTAAAGAAGGGGTAACCTTGAAACTCTGTTTTATACCTGGGGGCATGCAAACCTTTTGGAATGCAAGCGAAGAGCGACTATTTATTTTTTAAATTTGTAGGTCCTCTAACCCTTTAAACTCGTAGGATTGGTCATTTCATAACTTGCATAAAGGAAGGATGTGGGGAAAAACTCTAAAAATTTCCGTTTTATATGAGACATTCTTATCACACGACTGGATTAATCGAGCAGTTTTAGCACATAGTTCAAGCTCGTTGAAAAATAAACATAAGACATAAGCAAATGTTTCCACCTGCGTTTAAGCTCGTTAAAAAATGAACTATTCCCCGGTAAATAACCATCGTGAATGTAGTACTTCAACCATTAAAGCCTTGGTCGTGTTTGCACCGTCACCTCCACTTTTTCATTGGCCGATCATTCACCTCCATTTGATTGTTTACCCATTTTGAGGAACAGCTACGAAGAGTGATTTCACTAGCCATCCTTGTGACACTGCAGTGATTGGAAAATTCCAAACCTTACCTGGAATCAGCTGCTACCCATTTTATCACTCGTTCCTCAAAAGACGAGTCTCCTTTAAGCTCTTTTCAACTGACTCATAAAATATGAAAAGATTGCCGAGCCATTGGCCTCTCCAGCTCGTTAAAGGGACAGGAAGTGTTATCCCTCCTCTAGATTTTAATCTTTTTGGACCTGAGGGATTATTACACAAAGAGATCGAGCGCTTGTTTTGTTCGGCTCGTTAAAAGTATCGAAAATTCATCCCTTCTGTATTGTTTTATACTTTTTCAGACTTAAGGGATTAGATGATGAAAAAGGAATTTTGGAGTTACCTTTACGTTCCTTTTTAGACTCTCTAAAATTGAAAAGGACCGAGTTATCTTTGTCGTTAAACTCGTTAAAAAGGTTAATAGCGACAAACTTGTCTATAGACGAGAACGAGTTTCACTATCGCTAGGCTCATTAAAACATAGCGATGGGTTTGCCCGAAGGGCAAATTATAGAACAAGCATATGTTATCCTCCTCAAGCTTGACAAAAATAAAGAGGTACTAGTCAGCAACGACTGGGGAAAATTGGGAAGAAAACTCAAAGAAACTTTATTGGTAGCAAGTCGCTCTTGAACATGACACTTCCACTCCGTGTCCGAGTCGGGTTGGGTTGTTTCATTCACCGGTCACATCACCATGGTCACGCCATACCATCCACATTTGGGGTTAATGCTACCAATCCATCACATCAGTGTTGCTGATATGTTCAAGAGAAGTCATTCAGAGAATTCACCTATGTCTCACCCACTACCATACATTATACTCCATTCTTTCATGACCGCCACCCTGAACCTTATATCACCAGATCGTTTTCACCTCCATTAAAATCATTTGCTCCGTTCTGTGTCATTGATGTGGGATTCGTTAAGGCCCTCCTGTGACGGATCACTTCTTGTCGACATCAACTCATTATCCAAGAATTTGATCTAGGAACACCCCATTCAGTACTTTGAAGCTTGCATGCCTCAATGGCAAGTTGCTCACTTTTGGCGACAGATTTACATCAATGGCCTTCGACCGAAAGATTTTGCATGGTGTTCGACGCCAAGTCCTTTATTCACACCACGTGAATTGTACTGCAGTACCTTGAGGGTCATTATCATTATCGATGATTCCTCTCGTGCTTGTTAACAGTTTACATCATTGACTGGTAATCAAGCGATGTCTTTCCATGTTCGACTTCAGAACATTTCTCACATGGATCGACTTGTACTTCGAGTGAAGATCAGACGAGATTGAAGACCCCAGATCTAGTTTCATCCATCCGGGCTGCGATATATATTAAGGGAAAATAAAGACATTAAATGTACATCATTTCTGCACAGATAATCATCCACTCAAAAGGATGATGGCTCTATCAGAATCATCAGTCTACACTCAGACGATTGTCTGTCCTATGTACATGAAAATGAATTTATAAAGCTGAGCATGGGAATTCCCGCCTCAGCTAGATCATGAAAATAGTATGAAGATAATGTATTGTATTGTATCTTATTACAGGTATCCTCCCAGCATTGAAAGAACTTCGGATCCTCATAATAAAGCATTTCACCCGACACCAAAAGGTTAACGGCCTCATACTTTAGGGGGAAACTGTTATAGACATTTTTGTGCCCTACAACCGCAAGCATGAAATGTCCATAAACCAAAGGCTCCTAAGTCCCTAAAAGTTTTGTTCTAACCCCTAAAGGAACAAGGTCAACAGATTACAGCTTCTCCCAGAAGTTCTCCATGAGAAACTGCTCAGAATTGGTCAAAACAGGATCATTGTAGCTGCTCCACTGGCTAAGTGCGTTGCATCTCACCTAAATACACTGTGAGGGTGCATTGCATTTCAAAAGTCCCTTCTGTGGGGTGCGATGGGCGAGAAATGACAAATGGCAGTGTCATTCCGCGAGGTGGAGAGACAATGGAAGCTTCCAGAATCTTCTCCTGTGACACTTGCCTCACTGAATTCGACCAAGGATGAGTAAGAGGCCTTTAGTCTCCAAGTGGAAGCAAGAACTATCACAGAGAAGACACTAATCAAATCACAAGCTGACTCATCCCCCTTACAGATATCTATATATGGATCCCTCATCCCAGAGATCCAGAGGCTGGAATTTTGCATATTGTAAGGAATTGCTGTTGGTTTCTAGAGACAAACATCAGATTGTTGGGTGATCTAAGCTTTGTTTGAGGTGAAGAGGGGCTTCTTTGCTGGGAGGTTGATGCTGGGTCGGAACAACTGGTTGCAACTCCTCCTGGATCTTTTCTTGTTTATCAATAAAAACTATTTGAGTTTTCCTCCATGCTTTTGTATCATTGATGCTTGTTACATTTGTATGGTCAATTTACATCTAATCCTAGATTGTTTATGAATATAGATCCATGTCTTTGTATAGTGCTATGCTTCTGTGATCTTACAGGTACTTTGTGAAGCTGGGCGTGCAAGGGAGCAGGTAGCTAAGGACTATCAAAGAAGAGAGGGATCGAATCGAAGGATTAGCGCAAGACAGAGGTTCGTCTTTCTGTTCCTCTCTATTGATAATTCATAAAAGAAAAACAAAAGTATTTTTTCTCTGTTTGTTTCTAAGGCAGCTGTCACACCTTAGTGGGATAGAGCAGTTCTATATAGACACATTTCCCTGTAACAAAACCAAAATATTCTTTTTATTCAAAGATGTTGGATTTATAGGTCCTACAAAATAAATAGCCCAGTTTTCAAAGGGCTCAATTATAACCTAAGGACATAAAGGCATTTCATTGGCTTGGACAGGCTGACCCATTCGCTGATAGCTATCACATCGCTTACCATATTGTTTGGCATCCTTAAACAAGGAAAAAAATAGCCAACTCGTGAAATCTTATATGAAGTTCTCTTGTTAGCGAAATGGTCCCCTCAAGGTTCATCATGGGCAAATTTTAAAATGTCAAACACTTCTTCCTCGCTTACACATCTACAAATAATGAGATCAGGTCTAGTGTAAAAGAGCTCCCCTTGGATCCAAGAATATAAAACAATCTTCTGTATTATATTCCACTTTTCATGAGTAGATAAGTGAGGTTGTGCTTTTCTAGTGAATAAATAATTAGCTATGTCAACAAACCACGGGGATTTTGTTGACACAGAAAAAAATGTTCATGAGGGAAATCATCATCAAGAAGAATTACTTCACTAGGATTTTTTAATCTAGAAAGATAGTCAGCTACAACATTAGATTTTCATGGTTTATCAATAATAGTAACATTAAATTCCTGTAACAAAAGTAGCCACCTGGTCACTCTATCACTAGTCAATGGTTTATTCATCAAATATTTTATAGAAGAATGGTTAGTATGTACAAAAACTTCATATCCTATAATATAGTCTCTGAATTTATTAATAGAAAAAATTACGGCTAAAAACTCCTTCTCAGTTACTGTGTAGTTTAGCTTAATAGGTGACAAGTTTTTACTGATGAAGTAAATAACATAGGATTGTTGGTTCTCTTCTTGTCCTAAAGTTGTGCCAATAGTAGTATGTGAGGCATAAGAGGAAATATGAAATGGAAGGGGCCAATTAGGCCCTCTCAACTGGTGCCTGTACTATCTTTTCCTTCAATGTCTCAAATGACTATTGGCAAGTTTTGGACCAACAGAATTCACTATCCTTAGCTAATAATTAGAAAAGGGGGGTAGCTATCCTAGAAAAGTTCTCAATGAATCTCCAGTAATAACCCGCATATCGCAGGAATCCTCTCACTTCCCTTTGTGTTTTGGGTGCAGGAAGATGCAAAATAACTTCTATTTTAGATAAGACTACCTGGATACCTTTGTCAGAGATCAAATGACCAAGAACTACTCCTAGTTTTCACATCAATCTGCATTTTTTATCACTGAAAGTAACGTGGGATTCTTGGCAATGAAAAAGAACTTTTTCTAAGTTTTTGAGGGCTTCTTGGAATGAGTTACCAAATACTGAAAAATTGTCCATGTAAATCTCTACACACTAAAGGTCAGCAAAAATAGCTAGCATTTCCCTTTGAAAGATAGTTGGGGCATTACACAACCCAAAGGGAAGCACTTGGTAAGTGAATTTCTCCCATGGGCATGTGAAGGTCGTCTTTTCCTGATCCTCCAGTGCGATTTGGATTTGGTTATATATGATAAAGCCATCTAAAAATGAAAATTAATTTTATTGGCAAGAGTATCTAGCACCTGATCGATAAAAGGAAAGGGAAAATGGTCCTTTAGAGTGGCTTTATTCAGTTCTCTGTAATCAATGCAAATGCACCATCTCCCATATTTTTTCAGGATTATCACCAATGGAGAGACCCATTGGCTATCAGATATAGGATAAATAAAATTAACGTCTAAGATTTTTTGTAATTCTTCTTTCACAGCTTCTCTTAGTGTAGGATTCATGCGCCTTTGGGTTTGTTGAATAGATCGGGCCCCCTCCTAAATATAAATATGGTGAGTATAATTTTTAGGGGGTATGCCCTTCATGTCCTCATAACTCCATGCAAAGGAAGCAAGATGGTCTCATAACAAACTAATAAGCTTCTCTTGTTGGGATGAATCCAAGTTTGAACTGATGTGTAAAGATTTTCCTGGATGAATCTCAATAAAAGTGGTCTCAGGCTTAAGAGTACAAGAAGATGTTGCTAGATTTTGTGATGAGGGAGGTTGAGAACTACAACTTTCTTGAAAATCTGGACTAAAGATTTGATGAAGCATGTCAAAATTTTGGATTGTGTCTAGAGTGTTGAAGAAGTCCTGTAACTCACCCTCCTAGATTGACCCGATATGATGATGGATCAGAGAAACAGATCGAGTCTCCTCATCACTACTGTCATAGTCTATCCATAAGGTATCTCTAAGCTCCTGAATAGATCTAGTGGGTGGATACAAGGTGACCTTTTTCCTACTGTATCCATGGGAAATATACATGTCACCAGAGCGGTATCCAATATAAGCATCGATTGTGGCAAGCCATGGTCATCCCAAAATCAAGTGATGTCCGCAAAGAGGATTTTTTGGCTGAAGCACAATAAAATTTGTGGGGTATTCCCAAGAATTAATTGAAACAACCACATCATCCAACACACCTTCTAGCTTGAATTTAGATTTGTTTGCAAGTTCAAGTAGAATAGGGGTAGGACGAATAGGGGTCAACCTATGTTGATCCATGGTTTTCCTGGCCATAACATTAATACATGCCCCTAGTTATGTTAACACATTGGGGACAAGGATATCACCTATTTGGACCGAAACAACTGGGTTTCAAGATCAATATATTTCTCCATCTATGCACATCCAGTCATCAACTTGGCTGCTCTGCCAAAAAACTCAATGGTCTGGGTTTCTACTCTCTTCCTTCCTAGTTTCTTAAGATAGAGCTCGCTAATGATTTTTGCACAGATGGGGATCTCTTTAATATCTTGTAGGAAAGGGAACTTTATGCAAAGATTCCTAAGCTCGGAAGCCATAGTGGACTTAGAAGTGGGGTCATTTTTCTCCATAACTAGCCTCTCTGGATAGGGAGGTTGTTTGGAAGAAGATGACAACTCCGAATGTGTGGGAATGGGCTAAATGGTGACATATTGTTTCGAATGATTAGGATTTTCCTCCTCATTTCCCTCCTCGATAATCACTGTGGAATGTTTTTGTTTTTCTTGTTTTACTACCCTTCTCGATCTCAATTGAAGCTCATGGATCCCAACTGGTAAGGTCTAATAAATCGGAGAAGGGAGCTGTCCAATAGAATGAATCAATTATACACCTTATTATTAGGATTTGGTGCCGATTGAGCAGGTAGTTGGGGCGGTCAAAAGGGTGGCCGTAAAGGTAATGATGGCATTGGTTGACTTTGCTGAGGTAAAGAGGGTAAAGATGGTTGAAATGGATAAGGTGTATGTGCAGTAGGATATGATTGCATAGGTGCAGGACAAGAATAGTGAGAATGATTTGACCCCCTCCATCCTTGTTGCCAAGTTGGAGGAGGTTGTCCATATTGAAAGTGATTCCCATGCCGCTAAGGGTGAGAGTTATTTGCATTATGATAGGAATATGGTGATGCATTATAACCATAAAAATTTGGAGGTTCAAGAACCATACTTGTACCTACCTGAGGCTAATTTCTTTGTGCTCCCATGGCATGCAATGTCTCAGGTTCAAATTTCTCTCCTTTGAATGTTGTTTTCAGTCCCGGTATAGAATGGCACTTCTCGGTAGCATGTTTTCCTATACAAGTCACACATTTATTAGCACCTTTAACACCAGCATGACATTCTCATAAAAGATGGTTTTTCCTACACTTTGGACAATAAATAGAAAATGACTCTTGTTCTTCTACCAATTTTTGTTGAAATTTCAAAGAGTTTATTTATTTTCTAATAGTATTCATAATTTCAATTTTCATGTTGTCCATTTTATTTTCCAAACCAATTATCATGGCATCTGTAGATCCAAGTTTATTATTTCTACTTCAACTTCCTCTACCAGATCTAGATTGATCCAGTGAGAGGTTCCTGCACAAGTCACAAATTTGATCAAAATCATTTTGGGCAATATCCCCTTGTCGTAACAAATTTAAATTATGTATAGAATATTTAGTAATCCCACGTATGAATTGGGTTCTAACAGTACTTATGTCAACTTTATGTTTTGACCTTTGGAGGATGTATACAAACCTGTCTAAATAATCTTCCAAGGCCTCATCATCACCTTGCATAGTGGAGAATATCTCGTCCAACATTTCTCTAGTTTTACAATATTCCTAATACTTGGTCAAAAATAATATCTTCATTTAGTCCCAGGAATTTATAGTATCTCCTCTTAATCCCATGAACCAACATAAAGCTGAATCCTTCAAAGTTGCAGGAAATAACTTTAATTCCTAAGCATCTGTAGAGTAATCATAACTTATGTATAATATATCAAATTCAAGCAGAAAAGAATTTGGATCCTCATGTACCTTACCATGGAAATGAGGAAGAGATGATGGCAAAATACTCTTCATTTCTTCAGCCAGACTTGAGCCTTGAGCCTTCGGCCAACCTTGAGCCATCGGCCAGCCTTGATGGGGCCCCATCCTTGACCCTTGAGCCTTTGGCTCTCCTTGAACCTTGAGCCTTCGGCCAGCCTTGAGCCTTGAGCCTTAAACCTTCGGCCAGCCTTGATGGTGCCCCATCACCCCCCTACCAACCAAACATCCCTCAGAGCCCTCCAAGAACAACAATTGTTCCTAAATTCACAATTGGAAACCCAAAGGTGGATTGTTCCTCATTTACCTGATTCTTTTCATTTCCTTCAGCATGGTCCTTGTTTTCTGCCATTTTTGTACCTCCAATTGAACCACTCCTAACAGAATCAAAAGGTTGACTATCATTTAAATTAGTCTTTTGATCACCAATAGTTTCCTTCTTCCCCATTTTGGGTTGTGTCACACCCAAACTATTGTTTCCAGAATCCAAGTGGAAAATTCCTTCATGGTGGGTCTATGTATGTTTGGACTTTCCACCTGCAAAAGAAGGCCCAAAATGAAAAAAATCTTCAGATTTATAATTTCTTCTTTGGCCCTTATTGGGCTTCGGACCCCTACCCTTTTTAGGCATTCATCTTAAAATAATTAACCAAAAGAATGAAAAAACTTTGAAATTAGAGGAAAGAAAAAAATCCTCAAATCAAATGCTACAAAATAAAAAGATCAGCACTAAGAAATCCTTCAAGCAATAGAAGCACAATGTAGAAAAAAATAATAGCAGATTTGCCCCTATTGCAAAAAATCAGAAAGTTATTACCAATCTTGAACACCTCCCCGACAACGACACCAAAATGTTGGGTGCAGGAATTTTAGTTCAACAAACTCCTTAAACACTTAATTGTCAACCCGAGGCTATGTAAGCTTCAAGGCGTAACACAAAAATTGCCAAGATCAATGGTGAAAACATTCACCAAATCTATTCCTAACTTCCCTAATTACACTTGCAGAATCAAAGAATTACAAAGCAAATAATACTAAAAGAATTTTGCTATAGGAATAAAAAAGGAAAGTACATTGAGAAAACTCAATGAAAGGAACTTCAAATCAGCATAAAAAATCTTGATCAATGAAGGATAGAAAAGTAGATATCTGAGACTAAATGGCATTGCAGTCATAAGACAGAGAAATAATTAGGCTGCGAAGTGAATTTTTCTTTGTTTCGGGTTTTCCTTCCTGGTCTGAACCATCATTCCTACACCGAAACAACGTTCATGTACAAGAACAAAGTTCCTGCACTAGAATGATATTCCTGTACTAAAACAATGTTCGTGTACTGAGAGTATGTTCTATTCCCACACTAAGTATTTTGGCATTCATAAAAAGATTTTTGAGTTCCTGTACCAGGGTATTGATTCCTATATCGAAACATAGATTCTTGTACTAAGAAATCAATATTCTTGCACTGAGCTTCCAAACCACTTGCATGAAATGTAAAGTGTGCTAACTATAAATGAACTTGCATTGCAAACCAGAGCAAATAAATAAATGAATGTAATTGAAAGATTCCCTATTTAATCATTCATTGAAAAAGTGAAAAATAATTTGAAAGCTAGAGGAAATCATTATTGCATCAAAAACTTCTTCATGGGAAAGTGATCATTTACTCTAAAAATGAAGCATCCCTTCTTTCTTAGATGACTGTCATGGAATTAAATAGATCTGCACTTTTATCGAAAAGAGATTTCATCCCAAAGGCACCTTCACCAAATTCCAATCTTGAACTGAACTATTCCCACAAGAATTTCAATATAAACATAGACCCTCATTATATAGACAACATTTCATTAATGATTACAAAGATGCAAGTAAATCAACCCTAGTTTAAAGGAATCACATTTTCATATTAAGGAAATGAAATGCATTTGCATAAGGAAAAATAAATCCACTTGCAAAAATAAACATGCTGGCAAAACCAACCCTTACTTGCATAAATAAAGCACACTCATGCAAGAAAACTGAAACACGCCTTTTGCAGAAAGGAAACCACTCATCAAAGGAAATAAATGTTATTCAATATTCGATAATTGACACACCTGCATCTTCACACCTCAGATCCGAGTCACACAACTTATGAAGAAATCAAAGGTATGTTAGCTACATAAAATAAATGAAATATTTCTTTCTCAAGCCTTGCATGCGAAAATATGTCTAGCAAACCTACGAAAAAGGGAGAACGAGCTGGCTTGGTTGGGCCCTAGCCAACCATCTTGTTTCCCTATTACGCGATCTAGAAAATCAACTAATCAAATAATGAAACAGGAAATGAGTAACTTCATAACTCCTTGTATTAACTTAGTAACTACAAATGTAAATCGTGAATATCCAGATCTAGCTCGGGAAATATGGTGATACCAAAAGTTACAGTATAAACCAAAATTTCATTAGAATATCGCTTCTTAGTTCTACTAGAAACCCTTATTAAATACATATCGTTTGGCTCATGGCCGCAATAGAAAAAAAAAATAGTGTAATTTTGCTTTCAGTTGTTTTAACAAAATACTAAATTAGGGTATTCGGTCGAAATCCTGGCCTCAATATCCCATATTTTCCTCATGCTCTAAGCCCAACAGAATGATGTTTATCTTTTGGTGAGGAATGTGCGTGGATTTCCAAACTGGAGTAGCCATTGGCAGTAAATGGTGTTGATGCTACCAGCTGCCATCAGTACAAGAACGCGAATGATACAAGAATATTCCTGCACCAACCCCATCTCGCACATTGGTTAATACTTTTGATCTATAAAAATACTTTAGGAAAGAAAATATGTAAGTTACAAAGGAAAAACAGGCTATTTAATCTTTTTAATTAGTAATTAAGCTCATATAACCCTTAATAACAAAAACCATGGAGGTAGTGCAGAAAAAACTACAAGGGTTAGAAGAAGTGCATGAATCAATGGGTTCCACAGGTATAACAGAGGGATTAGGTAGTGTGTCTGGGTGAAATGGAGGTTAAAAATAGGGCAATTCTAATGAACATGTTGGGAATAGGTCCCCTGGGGTCAATTTTCGGGTTAAAAACCCAAGTTTTTGGGCAGAAGGCTCGTATTTTGTATAAAGAAATGTAAAGTCTCCACATTTTGTGGTTGTGGAGCGCGAAGGTATCAAGAGTCAAAAATGGTTTCCGCCCTTAGTCTAGATAGATTGTGTCAGCTTGTTGAGATCTTCCCTTGGTCCATGGGCCATGGGATGGTATAAGAAGGAGGTCTTAGAGGAGTTTTAGGGAGTTAAGTTAAGTTAGGTTGTGTCACTGACGAGTCTGTAAAGGGGCTAATAGTGAGAGTCTTAGCGTAGGAAGAAGGCTCTGCAGCTGAGTGCATAGAGGCCTAGGGTAGAAGTCTGCAGCTGAGTACACGGACCCCTGAAGCTGTGTGTGTAGGTTAGTTAGAGTCTGTACTGAACATCTGGATCAACAATAAAGAAGAGTATTCTGAAATTGTTGTGTATTTTACTTCTGTCAATTGCATGCAATTATGTTATGTTAAGCACTGGGTTTATCTTTTATTGCTAAATTGATGTGCGAATCTATATCTTTTCCCTTGTTATATAAACACAAGTAGAGATATATGTTTACACAAAGATAATCTAAATTGCATGATAGAATTGGCAAACACTTAAGATAATTCAGAGAACTATACAACAAAGTAATTACAGAGGCACGTAAGTGCCGAGATCGCTTGTTAGAGTTATGTGAAGGATGATTGCATACCTTCGCAGAGGTTCTGAAAAATAATAGAGCAGTACATTCATAAGCCCTAAAGTCTTATCAATCTCCATGAAGGTAGGGTTAAGGTATAAAACCGACATCACAACCATCTTAGGGTGCAGAAACTTGGTTTGTCCATCCCCCCATACTGCTTTGAGTGAGACTTCAGTCCGCGCTTCATGGATTGATGCCAAAAGGGCCAATAGTGTAGGGATCTTCTTGGTTGACTAAATGCTTAGCCTAGGCCAGGGCTCATCAAGCCAACAAATGGTTCCATTGTCGAGACCAGGATCTATAATGTGATGTGTGATGTCGCATCACTGGAATCCAACTAAGAAGGAGATTGAAGACTAGTTTGATAGAAAGATCCATGAATTCATGGCGAAAGAGAATAGGAATCCATGATTAACAAAGAAACAGTGGTTGGAAAGATATCTATACATCGAAATTCATGAAATATTATTTTTTTCTTTCTTGGTTGACTTATACAAGTGGATCGCCAAGTTGGGAGATGGCCAGGGAAGGTGGAGACTTGACGGTCCAATTATCTAGACCCCAAAGTTAGTAAGGAAATTGGAAGCCTCTGAAGATAAGATCACACACATTGTCAATCATTGGCTCGACTGTACCATAGGAGGGTTTGAGATAGAGTTTTTGGTTGATACTTTGGTCAGCTACAGCGAAGTAGAGCACTGCTTCTTCATGGGGCCACAACATGAGTATTTGAAATCACTAAATACTTGGATTAAGATGCTCTTGTGTGAAAAGTGGGTCATGGAGTTACCTTGATGTTTGGAGCTAGGTGAAGCAGAAGGTCTTTTAGGGACGGAGGAAGAAAAAGGTCCTTAGTATAGCCTATTGATTGAGCCTCCTTTGAGTGATGATGAAGGAGTAGCGTAGGCTTCTCCACTGAGCGCTATTTAGTTAATAAGACAAGGGTTCCTGCGAATACCTACACCACCTCCATCCTCATCCCATCCATCCACACCGCCTCCATCATCACCTCCACCACTTACCCCATCGCCTACACCGCTGCCACCTCCACCACTGATCAACATGGAAAACTCTATAAATCTGCCTGTATTCAAGGGCATAGGAAATCAAGATCGAGACCAGTTTTGGTTCGTGGCGAAGGTTGTATGGGAAGCTCAGGGTATCATAGATGATCAAATGAAGAAAACAACATTGGTTAGGGCTTTGCAGGACCGTGCACTAATGTGGTACACTAAGTATAGTACTGATAATTCGACGTTCGCATTGGCAGATATCCAGAGTGCACTGAATAGGGAATTTAGTATACCTATGTCTCAAGTGCAATCCATTGTGCGATTCAAAGAAATCCTGATGAAGCCTAGGGAGATGCCCTGGAATTTGGATCAAAGGTTGAAGTGTATGATCCAGGAAGCCAACATGAACCTAACTGATGGGCAGCACCGCGAATTGTTTGTGGCCTCGCTTCTGCCCTACCTAAGGGTTGCGCTATCACAATAGAAGATTGGGACCCAGGCAGAAGCTCTGGAAATCATGATGGGACTACATGAGACACCAATGTAGGATGCTAATCTAGGGGTTCAACAGATTCACACACAGTTGTAGAACCTTTGCCTCGAAATGCAAAGTCTAAAGAAAGACAGAATAACTCGGCCAGAGGTGCGTGAAGAAGTTTGGTGCCTAAAATGAAAAGGTCAAGGGAATGACAAGGATCATTGTCCAGTCTTTGTGAACTATATTTCAGAAGGGGCACCAATGCCTCTAAAGTCGAAAGCTACATCAGGACCAAGTACAGGGACCATGCTATGGTGTGCTATATGCCAGGTAGCTGGGAAACATGCGATTGACAATTGCCATTTGATGCAGAAATTTGTACAGACACCACAACATATGTTCTACAATTTTTGTCAATCAGTAGGTCATGATGAGTGCAATTTCCATAGTTATAAATTAATGATGGACAAGACACCTGCATATAGGATACAGGTAGAAATGCGACCTCCAGACCAAGGCGCTAGGCGAGCGCGAGGTGAGTATTAGGGGTGTGGCCGAGGCTGAGGTAGAAGGGGGCCTAGTAGAGGCTGAGGGAAGCTTATTTGTTACAATTTTGGAGGACCAAGAAACTACGTGAGAGACTGGCTAACTTTGATGTGACTTTCATGCCACTATTGTACTCAATTTTACCATGCGACTAAGGATTGCCCTATATTATTGGCTAAGATTCGCGAGAAGGGGGCACAACCTCTGTAGCTGACTCAAAACCTACAGATGATGAGGGCTGAGCCTCGCGAGGAAGACCCTAAGGTAAACATTATGCTACGAAGTGGAACAAAGACTGGTGAGGATAAGGGGAAGCAGCCTGCAGAGGGTGAGTGTGTCCATAAAGAGCCAGAAAAACAGATTGGGTTTGATCTAGAATGCACAAAAGAAAAATTTATTGAAGAAAAGAAAAGTTTCGCTAAGGCCTTTACCTCAAGCGGTCAACAGAAAATGGTTCAAGAAATGGACCCATCCATGATTACGATGATCTTGGAGACTTGCATGAAACTACTCCACAATAGTAAGGTTGCAAAGGGACTGCACGAATAGATCAATCGGTGTGCTGGAAAATACAATGTTATTGCAAACCGCACGTAGTCAAAAATCTTGGTAAGCATAAGGTGAGGACTGGACATGAGATGAGACTCACCATGTAGATAGGGGAATACGAAATGGACCAAGTTATCTTGGATCTGGGGTTCAATGCGAATTTTTTGCCAAAACAAACATGGGAAAGAATGTGGAGACTTGCGCTCTAGTGGTCTCCGATCCAGTTAAGGATGGTGAATCAATAGAAAATCATCCCAATGGGGAGTGCACTGATGGATTTTGAAGTAATAGAAATTGTGGATGATAGTAGTCCATACCCCACGCTCCTTGGGATCATTGGGCCACTGACATGTACGGGGTAATCAACCTAAAGAAGCAAAAGATGGTATTTGAAAATAAATTTCTCCGCGTAATGGTGCCATTGGATCCTGTAAAAGGACCGTGCAATATATAACCAGTCCGTAATTATGAAAGTGATGAAGATTTGGACCAAATTTAAAAGATAACGATGCGATACCGGGATTGGGTGAATCCGACAGCAGATCGACGTATTGCATGGGACTGGGAGAGCTCCTGCACATCAGATTTGGACGTAGAACTGGAGCACTGGTAGAACCAGCTACATGAAGTATCTACAATGCGTTGTAATATGATGACCAAGTTGTTGCAATGTGTATCATTAGAGGTAAGAAATCTACGTCACTATGACAGACTAACTAATGTTGATCACCTTTTGGATTCATTCAAAAGGGGAATGCCCAAGAAGCATCACTTCCAGGCATTAGATCATTAGATTGGGCACTATATGCTACACCTACAATATGGTGGGGTACACACAAGGACAGTTTTGAGGATTGGCGTGAATATAGAAGGATGATGAGGATACGCTTTGGCCACCTAAAGGTATGACTAACAGAAAAGTATGACGGGAGGAATGATCCACATGATCATTTGGCCAAATGGACTGAAGCATATGGAGTGAAGCCTTAGCTAGAGTGGGTCCATCTGTTTTGTCATACCTTGGAGGTTATACCAATGAATTGGTACTTGGAGACAAAACTTCATCATGGCACTGAAGAATGGGATGTTTTACGCCAAGGATTTCTAATGACGTTCAGTTTTGAGGATGGATTTGAATCCATCGATGAAGCATTGCAAGAGGTTAAGACAACCATATTTAGGATAGCGCATGATTCTCTAGACCTGATTCAACCTGATTAGACTACCCAGCTGAGCCATGCGCTGGAGTGTTACAATGTAGCAGTGGAAGAAGAAGACGAAGACGTGAGAAAGACTAATATCTCGGAGACTGAAGGTCACCACGGTATTGAAGGACCACAGCTAGAGAACCCAGACATAATTGAGCCACTCAAGACCAGGCAAGTGAACATTGGCACAGAGGCAGAACCAAAGTTTGCAAAGATTGGGGATTATTGGGATGACGCGATAATAGATAAGGTCATCGAACTTCTCTGCAAATATTAGGACTTATTCCCCACGAAGTTTTCCAATCTGAAAGGGATAATAGGAGACTTGGGTGTCATGAAGATCAATGTAAAGCTGGACACAAAACATGTGAAACAAAGACCATACTACCTCAACTCAAAGTATAAGGAAAGGATCCACATTGAGTTAGATAAGATGCCCGTGACAGGTATTATTGAACCATTGGAAGAATCTGATTGGGTAAGCCCAATAGTGGTTTAGGAAAAGAAGTAGAGGGAAGAAATAGGGATATGTGTAGACCTCGGGAATTTGAATGATTCTTGCATGCATGACCCCTTCCCAACTGCATTCACCGATGAGGTCTTGGATAATGTTGGAAGCCAAGAAGCGTATTCGTTCACCAATGGGTTCACTGGGTACCATCAGATCAAGATCACGTCGAAGGGTAGAAGTAAGACAACCTTCCCGACTGAATGGGGATGCTTCTAGTATATAGTAATGCCTTTTGGGCTGAAGAATGTGTCGATGATCTTCTCGCGCATAGTCATCACTGAGTTCAAGGATTTTATTCATAGATTTCTCGAAGTATACTTCGATGATTTGATAGTGTTTGGACTACTGAAGCACCATGTGGCAAGTCTATGCTTGATGCTAGATACATGCTAGAGATACCAGATTGTGCTCAATCTGAAGAAATGTTTGTTTTGCATACCTTTTTGGATTTTGTTGGGCCATGTGGTATGAAAACAAGGCTTGATGGTATACCCAGCTGAGATCATGGTCATAATCGACTTGGAGATGCCAAGGAGTGTGAAGTAGTTGCGTCCAACACTGGGGCATATAGGATACTATAGGAAATTCATCAAGAGCTATGCCCAGATTACCGTGCTGATGGAAAAATTGTTAGAAAGGGATGTTATGTTCTATTGGAATGAAGAATGCCAAAAGATCTTGGATGTGTTGAAGAAGAAGATGGTCACCGCACCGATCCTAGTCTTCCTGGATTGGAAGAAGGAATTTCATGTGCATGTGGATGTGTCATGTATTGAACTGGGAGTTGTATTGAAAAAAGGTCGGTGAAGGGGACTTGGATCATCCTATAGTGTTTGCATGTAGGAAGTTGTCCAAAGTGGGCAAAAATTATTCCACAACAAAGCGCGAAGGCTTAGCTATGGTGTACGCGCTCCAGAAGTTTAGACACTTTTTATCAGGCAAACACTTTAAGATGTATACGGACCATTCCACATTGAAATACCTGGTCAACAAGCTTGTATTGTGGGAAAAGATATGTAGGTGGTTGTTGTTGTTCCAGGAGTATGATTTTGAAGTTATTGTAAAACCAGGACGTTTGAATGCTGGACCAGATCATCTGTCGCACATCGAAACAGGAAAAGAACCTACTAATTTGGAGGAAGGGCTACTTGACGTGTAAATCTTTGCAGTACAAATCATAGACAATCACTTTGAAGATATTATACACTTCCTAATGATGGGCATCACTCCAGAAGGATATACAAGCCAATAGAAGAAGGAACTGGTGGTGTTCCTGGTAGAATTTTTTGTCATTGCAGGGAACTTGTACAAAATGAGGTCAAATGAAATATTGTGACATTATGTGCCAGAATTTGAATGAAACAACATCCTCACTGAGGCTCCTGATGGATCTGTGGGAGGTCATTACGCAGGAAAAGCGACAACGTAGAAGATCCTATGCGCTGGGTTATGGTGGCCAACCTTGCATAATGATTCAAAAGAATATTGTAGGGCATGCAACACATGCCAAAAGACAGGGCAGCCCTCGTGCAGGGATGAGCTGTTGCTGAATCCACAGGTATCACTACAACCCTTCGAGAAGTGGGCGATTGACTTTGTAGGACCAATTTAGCTGCCAGGAAAGAATATTATTTCACAATACACCATCATCGCAATTGAATATTTAACCAAATTGGCAAAGGCACAGCCTTTGAAAGACTATATGAGCATGACAACCACAAAATTTATCTTTGAGTACGTACTAACAAGGTTTGGTTGTCCAAAAATTATAATGAGTGATCACGGTACACACTTTCTTAGTGAGACAATCAGTGCAATGATGGAGGAGTTTTAGGTGTACCATTAGAAGAGCACACCCTATCATCCGCAGGCTAATGTATCATGGGATTCTCTAAGGCAATGACAGTAGTCTGTTGCAACAGTATGTAATGTTGGAAGTAGTTGACAACAAAGATAACTACCAAGGATAACGTTTCCACATGTGAATATCTTAGTTCTGGCCCATCCAGGCCTTTCGACAGATAATATATCACATGTTCACTCTAGTCATCATGAGTTTGAACTAAGACCATTCGTGGAGAGGATGGCAAGGCTGCCAGGTATAGAAGAAAGTCGTGCCCATAATTGGGAGTGCTAAGGAGTGGGGCCGATATAAGCACCTTTTTCAAGGCATCAAATCATCGTTGAGCTTGATCATCCCACAGATATGACACTCCCTTCTTAAGTAGGCACATAAAGCCTTTCGTCAACTCGGCATAGTTTATGATGAACCATCGTAAAAAAATTTCTTTCCCTTGCAAACGTTGGAGCTACAGAATGGATTGTGGTTCAAACAATTGAGTAATTGCCTTTACCTTATCGGGATCAACCCTAATCCCATACTTGGAAACAATGAATCCAAGTAAGCATCCAGAATCGATAAAGAAAACGCATTTATGTAGATTCAGATGTATGTTATAAAACCAACACCTAAGAAAGATAGCTCTTAAATGATCTAGATGTCGCACTCGCTGCTTGGAATGGGTTGGAAGGTCATCCAAGTAAGCTTGAACGATATGCCTAATATCGTGAAATGCGTAGTCCATGGCCCTTTGAAATGTTGCTCCAGCATTCTTTAAACCAAATGGGAGTTTTCGATGGGCAAAGATTCCCCATGGGAAAATGAAGGAGGTTTTGTGTTGGTCCTTAGAATTTATAGAAATCTGGTTATAACCTCAGAATCCATCCATCAATGAGAATGATTCACAGTTGGTGTAGTCGCCGATGATTTGGTCAATGAACGATGTCAGATAATTATCCTCTGGACACGTGGCATTCAAGTTTCGATAGTCGACACATACGCGAATGGTTCCTTGTTTCTTATCAATAGGAACGAGATAGGAAACGCATTCCGTTAAGGGAACGGGATAGATGAAACCAGCACGTAACAACTTTTCCACCTCAGTCTTGATAACTGCCATTTTACAGGGGTGGACTGGTCAAAGCCTTTGGCGGACAGGTTTAGCATTGTCATATATCTTGATCTAATGCTTGATAATAGACGGATCTATGCCAAGCATTCCTCATAAGACCAAGCGAATACATCACATAAGTCCTTAAAAAGGTAGGTGAAGCTTGCAATTTCCTCTTCTCCAACCTGGATTTTTTCCACGATGCCTGTCGTGGTAGAAATATCGATGAGCAATGTCTACGAAATATTTCCCATGTTTCTGTCTGAGTCCAAAGTTTGGATAGTCGTATATGGTGAGGAAATGATTTCAGTTGCATTAGATAACAATATTTGAAGAGGCATCATGTCCAAATCAGATATTAAAACATTATGGTGCAAGTCCTCCCAAGGTCGCTCTTATAAACTCATGATCTCTCTAATAGCTTCGTCCATAGGTAGGACTTTATTGAGGGGATCGAAATAAGGAGTAGTTACAGGAGGGGAAATGGTACCATTGGCCATGACCAAAGTGACTGAAGACTCAGATGTAGATTGAATTGCCTGGTAGGCCAATTTGGCTGGTGACAACAACATTTTTCTTTGTAAGTGTCAATGTCTAAAGGGGCCAGTAGGATCCAAGGATCCATCGATTCATGAAGAATGGATGAAACCGTATTGACCGTCTGTGGAACTGCTAGCAGAAGAAGAGGGAAAAAACCCATCAAGGAAGAGCCCTTTAGTAGACCGATACTAACGTAAGAGTCAGGTACACCACCCACTAAGGGTACAAAGCTGCTTGGTAACGGGGAATAATCAAGGGTGCAAAAGGACATCTAGTCCACTGTGACTACCTTCCCATCCAATGGAAATAAGATGATGCGAAAGACAGTAAACACAATGGAAGTTATGGTGTAAGTCCAACTATGACCCAACAAGAGATTATAGTCAATTTTTCTATCTACGACTTTGATGTCCACCGTTACTGTTTTCCCATACAAGGTGATGGGGTAGCTTGCTAGGTAACCTTTTGGGATGAAAGTGTGGCCGTCAAAAGCTTTAAGGGAATTCAATGGTGGGGATAGGGTTGGAGAACCCAAAGCAAGCCAACATGAAGCCGACATTACATGGGTAGAAGCACCTTCGTTAATGACAATTCTATGTATTCCTTTACCTTTAGAAAAGATTTACACCTGAAATGCAAGCTGGTGAGAAAGGGGAGGTTTGAATTTTTCCATGTCAAAAATTACAAGCATGGAATCCTGAGGTTCGATACCACCAATAGCCGAAAGAAGAGCTTCCCTTTGTGCTGGACATGTTTGTAATACTTTGAGTGCCGACATAGCCGACAGCGCTTGTGCCAAGTCTTCTACAATGCTGTAGTTTTGGGTGGCACGTGCAAATGTATTGTATGTTGTGCGTCGAAGTGCCCCTTTAGGGGGGCGAATCACAAGGTTAGAAACCGGCCTTTCGATATGAAGATTGTTAGGCAGTGGTGGGTTTTGACTTGAGGATGGTTCCTTTGCATGAGTGAGAGGAGCTCCATAAGATTTGGCTCTAGTTTGTAGATCTACCGTTTCAAAGGTGTACATGGTAGAGGGTCCTTCACCAACTGAAGGATGTTGTGAACCACCATTGCCCCCTTATGGGGGTTGGGTTTGGTTTGCAATAAGGTGTTGCTACTACTGAGCGAGGAAAGGATTATTCAGGACAGTAGGGGTCCTACCAGTGTCCTTTTTAGCAATGAAATCTATGCATTCCTGAAGACGCGAACAACGATAGGTCATGTGGTCTTTGGCACAGATTTTACACAGGAATATTGTGGGTATATCCTTTCCATCGTCAGAGGGTGTAACAGCCTTCTGCTTTAGGTTTTGCTACTTTGTTGACTGCTCTTCAGAAGGAGTGGTCTTTTTCTTATTTTTCTTGTTCTTACCACAGTGTTTTTGTGAAAACTGCACAGAGTTTATCACGGTGGTAGGAAGAGAAGTCAATTTGGTAGAGGGGTCAACTGAGATCTGGGCAATGTGACCATTTAGTTGTTTAATAGTAGTCCTGAAGGTTGCACTGATAATCCCATCGGCGTGTGTTCTGGGTTGCTGAGTAGCGGGAGCATTGGAGTTGCCAGGGGCATTGGGAATTACATCGTATAGAGCACCAGACTGCGAATATATCAAATATAAGTGTTGGGCACGAAGAATGGATTGGTATTCTGTGACCGCACCACCTAAGGTGACATCCTTAGTGATTTGGGGGAGTAGAGGCTCGTAGAACCAATCCGCTAAGAGATAGTCTAGGAGGGGAGCTTTGACTAACCTCCACCTACATCTCCATTCATGTATATGATCAGAGATGTGGGTGGTGGTATCCTGACGTAATGAAGTGAGGAGTTTCATCCCAGTTTCATAGCGGATGGGTAGCTGGAAGTGCTTTAAGAATTCCATCGCTAGAGCACCAAAGGTATTGACTAACGTGCGTGGTAACTCAATGTACCACTTAGATGCATTTCCAGTAAGGGTGCAGGGAAAAAGACGTAACCAGATACTATCATCCACCATGGAGTTAGAAACACACCATAGATGATAGGTGGTGATGTGTGTACTCAGATCCTCCGCTTGTTTTCCTTCGAACTTTGGGATGTCTGTCGGTATTTTATGTGGGATTAGCAACCAAAGTAAGTTATGATAGATGGGGTCATTTGTGAGTTTGTACAAGTTGGGGATATCAAGCATTGCCAAGAAAGGCAAAGTGTTTGATGCCCCTGAATCGGACCGAGGCAATGACATATGACTTGAAGATCCTTGCGGTCCTTCCATCGTGTTGTTCCCAATATTATACACAGGTTGCATGGTCTAGTAGGTCCGTTGGGGTATGGTATTGTATTATGGGTTTCCATAGGGATTGTTAGGTTGGGGGATAAAAGTTCCCCCAAGATAAGAGGTTCCCCCTTGACTCATTTGAGGTTGTCGTTAGTGTACCCCCATGGATTGATTAGGATCTCCTTACAGGTTTCCACTCATCACATAACTAACCATAGGTCCTTGACTAACATAAGGAGGGTTCATGTCAATCAGTGACTAAACATGCATGTCTGAAAACAGAGGTGTTATAGACATATTTGGGCACTGCCACCCCAATCTTATATGTCGATAAAACAAGGGCTCTTTAACCCTTAAAAGTGTTGTTTCATATCCTAAAGGATCATGGTCAACTGATTACATCATTCCCCAAAAGTTCCACCTAAAAAACCACTCAGAACTAGCCAAAACTGGACCATACTAACTGCTCCACTATTAGGGTGCAATGCATACTGACTTCTACACTAACTAGGTACGATGCATACTGAAGAGGCCTTCTATAGGGTGCGATGGGTGAGGATGGACAAATTTCCGAGACAGTTTGCTAAGTGGATGCTCATGGAATCTTCCAGAAACTTCTCCTATGACACTTGCCTCTCTGAATTCTCCCAGGGAGGAGTAAGAGATCCAAGAAATCTCCAAGTGGAACCAAGAACAACAAGCGGAATGACACTAATCAAAAACCCAGAAATGACTCACACCCTTGCAGACATCTATAAATGGATCCCTCATCTGAGAGATCTAGAGGCTATAATTTTGTAATTTGTAAGGAAGTGCTGATAGTTTATCTTTGAGAAACAGAACTGTATTGTTGGGTGATCTTGCTTTTCATGAGGTGAAGAGGGCTTTGATGCTGGGCGGATGATGTTGGATCAGACAGCTGGGTTGTAATTCTCCCTTCTTCTATTAATAAAGTTCTTTGAGTTTTCCTCCATACAATCGTGTATTTGTGAATGTTGTTGTTTGTGAATGTCATTATATGATCAATGTATTTTTGATTCTGCATTGTTTATGATATAAGAGATCAAGATGATTTGATAGTGTTTTGTTACTTTGTCTCTACAGGTATTCATTGAGTGGGATAAGTAGGAGAAGAGGTGAAAACTCTATCAAGGGATAGAGGAATCAAGCAAGGAGTCAAGCGGAAGATCCAGGTTGGTCTCTTTGTTCCTCTCTTATCTATCATACATAAAGGAAATCACAAATTACTTTGATTGTTTGATTCTAGGATAGTTGCCAATCCTAGTGGGACTAGCAGATCGAAAAGACACTAGTTTTCCCGAAAACAAAATGGCGACTCCATTGGGGATCTAATAGTTTGTTTGTTTGTTATTTTTGTTTTCTTTATAAATTATAGACGGAGCCTGAAGTTATCCAGATAGCCTTCGAACCACTTTTGCTCTGCAATTGTGAAGTAGATGAATGTTGCTTCAGTCAATCTCCGGTTTAGTTTATGATTTGAAAATATGACTTACAAGCATTCTAGATGCCTTGCTGGTAGTTCAATAACCTCCTAAGATCATACTCCTGTACTTTGTTCTTTACTGTTCATAATAGCTCAGCCTAAATCATTGAACTCAGCTGCAACATTGAGCAAAAACCCACCTCAGTTTCGCTCCCTGGTCCATCGCACTGTCTATCACTGGGAGCCAATATGCATTGCACCTCCCGTGTGTAGCAGGTGAGATGCATCCCTATTTCTGTGAAGCATAGGTGCGATGACTGAGTAATACTATTTCTCTCTTTAAAATTTGGGTATTTTTCTGCTTTTTTTCAACTCTATTCAATTGTTTTGCTACTTATGATCAGTATCTCATTGTTGAAGCTTCCTCCCTTTACATAGTTCAGCCTCCATTGGTTAGGATTAGTAAATTTTTTTATGTATTTGTCCATCATTTTAAATCCTTAGTCAAAAATTTGCTTAAATCGAACTGTCGTTTTGGTGCAAAAAAGTGTCGTAACTGTCATTTTGTGTCAAAAAGAAGAGTGTCGTAAAGTATTCCTCCTCTAGATAGTCAATTGAAATTTTTGTCATGTATTTGATTTGATTTGTTGATATTTGAAGTGTCAAAAGCATCTTCTATTCGAAATTGAAAAGTGTCGTTTAAGTCTTCCTTTCATTTTGAAAAAGAAATTGTCGAAATGTCGCTTTGAAGAAAATATTTCAGATCTATACTCAGTTTTCCTTTTTGGCATTTCTCACATTAAGGGAACAAAAAACAAATACATGCATTTGCATTTGCATTTAGACTGTGTGCAAAAAATGATTTAGGAAAAGTGCATTTAGTGTGTGCTCTTTGCTCTCTGTTTGAAAGAATTGTAATCTTCTTTCCTTAGTAGCTAGGATTGTCATTTCTAAAAAATAAACAACGATTGTTTATCATTTTAGATTGCATATTTAGGAATTTTACATATACATCATGTGGTGAACCTTGAAAGGAAAACTTCTAAGCAAGATCAAATCTAAAATAAATTTCAATGAACTTAACAATGCTTTGGAACCTAACACAACGCATCTAGAGTGTTATAGACATATTTGGGCACTAAAACCCCAAAATCATATGTCCATAAACTAAGGACTCCTGAAGTCCCTAAAAGTGTTGTTCCACACCCTAAAGTATCATGGTCAACTGATTACATCATTTCCCAGAAGTTCCACCTGAAAAACTACTCAGAACTGGCCAAAAATGGTCCATACAGACTGCTCCATGGGCAAGGTTCAATGCACTGACTGCCTAACTGGCTAGGTGTGATGCATACTCAAATGACCTTCTGTGGGGTGCGATGAGCAAGAATAAACAAATGGCAAAGACAATTTGCAAGGTGGATGATCATGGAATCTTCCAGAAACTTCTCTTATGACACTTGCCTCTCTGAATTCGCCCAGGGATGAGTAAGAGATCATAAAATCTCCAAGTGGGACCAAGAACTATCAATGAAATGACACTAATCAAAACCCTAGAGCTAACTCACACCCTTGCAAGACATCTATAAATGGATCCCTCATCTGAGAGATCTAGACGCTAGAATTTTGTATTTTGTAAGGAAGTGTTGTTGGTTTGGTGAGAAGAGACATTGCATTTTTGGGTGATTTTCTTGTTCATGAGGTGAAGAGGGCTTCTACAACTAGGAGGATGATGCTAGGTTAGAAAAATGGGTTGTAATCCTCTCTTACATTACTATTAATAAAGTTCTTTGAGTTTTCCTCCATATGATCTTGTATTTGTGAATCTTATTGTTTATGAATGCAATTGTATGGTCAATGTGTTTGTGATTCTGCATTGTTTATGATGTTATGGATAGAGATGCTTTGATAGTTTGTTGTTACTTTGACTCTACAAGTACTCTTTGAAGCGGGACAAGTAGGAGAGGAGTGGAAAATTCTATCAAGGAAAGGTGAAAATCAAGCTAGGATCAAGGTGAAAGATCCAGGTTGGACTTCTGTTCTTCTCTTCCATCTATCACACTTAAAGGAACTCTTGAAAAGCTTTCATTGTTTTTTCCTAAGATAGCTACCCGTCTTAGTGGGACTAGTAGTTCAAATCG
Organism: Pinus tabuliformis; assembly: GCA_031772625.1. Taxonomy (NCBI): domain Eukaryota; kingdom Viridiplantae; phylum Streptophyta; class Pinopsida; order Pinales; family Pinaceae; genus Pinus; species Pinus tabuliformis. The sequence goes on along the minus strand of CM062809.1, from coordinate 410,718,356 downwards.
ACACTAGTTTTCCCTATAACAAAATGGGGACTCCGCTGGGGAATGAATAGTTTGTTTTTTTTGTTTATTGTCTACTTTATAAACTACAGACAGAGCCTGAACTTAGCCAGCTAGCCTTCGAATTTCCTTTGCTATGCAATTGTGAAGTAGATAAACATTTCTTCAGTTAATCTCCAGGTTGGTTTATGAACTAAACATCTGACTTGCAAAGCATCCTAAGTGCCCTTGTGGTAGCTTAGAACCTCATCAGATCCTACCTTATGCTTTGTGTTTACTATCCATCATTACTCAGCCTAAATCACTGAACTTAGCTGCCAGTTTTGCTCCGTGGCCCATCGTACTATCTGTAACTATGCAACCTGGATGCATCACACCTCCTGTTTGTTGTAAGCGAGATGCATCCCTGGTTCCCTGTGTTATAGGTGTGATGATTGAGTGAAATATTTTTCTTCTCTGAAATTTGGTTTTTCCTCCTTGTCTTCAGCTTTATTGAGTAGTTTTTTGTTTATGATCAGTACTTTCTTGTTGAAACCATCTTCCTTCACATTATTTTAGCCTCCATCAGTTAGGAATTGTAAATGTTTTTGTGTATTTTTCAATCATTTACAATCTTCCTTTGTCGAAAGTAGCCTAATCAAACTGTCGTCTTTGATGCAAGTGTCATAATTGTCATTCTGAATAAAAAAGAAGAGTGTTGTAAAGCCTTCCTCTTCAGGATAGTTGATTGTACTTTTGTCATTTGTACTCGATTTTGAAATTATTAGTATTTCAAGTGTCGAAAATAGTTTTAGATTTGAAATCGAAAAGTGTCGTCTTAGTCTTCCTTTCATTTTTGAAAAGAAAAATTGTTAATACTGTCGCTTTGAAAGAAAATAGTTCAGATCTATACTTAGCTTCTTTTTTTGTCATTCACACATTAAGAAAGCAGAAAACAAATACATGCATGTGCATCTGCATTTTTATTGCTTGCGAAATTTGGTTTAGGAAAGTGCATTTAGTGCTCTATGCTCTCTGTTGAAAGAAAATCGTTCTTCTTTCCTTTCTAGCTAGAATTTTCATTGCTAAAAGAACAGAAATGATTGTTTATCATTTTAGATTACATATTTAGGAATTTCACATCTACATCATGCGGTGAACCTTGAAAGACAAACTTCTAAGCAAGATCAACCATAAAATAAATCTCAATGAACATAAAAATGCTTTGGAATCTAACGCAACACATCTCGAAGTCTAGGCTAGAGATGTGTTCTGGCATCGTAAAACCTAGTAACTATCATTTTCATCGTAGGTTGGGTGATTCCTCCTCTTTGATATGACAAGTTCTAGTATGGACTTGTGCTCCCTGTACCGTCGAGTATATATTGGGAGACCACAATAGGCTGATATCCTTTATCCTTAGGAAGCCGTGTCTGCCGCCCCATCTATCGTAATGCACTGAGCATAGCATTCGGGAAGATTGACTATTGTACATAAGTCCTTGGTAATTTCTCTATCATTTATCACCAAGGTCTATTTTGCAGTTTTATGATTTGTTCGGTAAACCCTCTATCTAGACTTCGAGAGCAGTCACTTTCCTTCCTTTTCGACTCCTTAAAAGAAAAGGTCCATCTGAGCACTTGTCACTTCGGGCTCATTAAAAATCAAAGGTGACTAGAATCACCTTTAGCTTTTTCTCGACTCTTAAAAATTGAAAAAGCAAGTTGCATCAAAGTGTCTTAAAATTCGTTTAAGTCGGAATAACAATTTTCCCTTTAATTTTTGAGTTGATCAAGTAATCCACAATCGTGGAAGAAAGTCAATCAAAACCCCATCATTCACGGAGACTAGCGAGTCAACTATCTTTGACCCTGGAAATGAAACCATCTCGGGCAAAGAATTCTCATTTAACTGAGTCCAATTCACCTAATTTATTTGAAACTTGTGTTTCAACATCGTCAGATACTACAGTTACTCCAATTATCTCTGGTACATCTACCTTTACAAAAGAAGTTCTGCAGTTACAAGAGGACACTAGAACTGATCCTAGTGTAATGGTAGACACCTCTATTCCTGAAACAACGCTGCCTAGGACTGATCCAAAAACTGAAGTTCACTTGCCTGAACATCTGGGAGTTGAATTCCAGAATTTAGAAGGTGTCACCCCTCCAGTAGCTGTTACTGCAAAAGCTACACTTTCTTCGGCTCCAGAAATATTATATGGACCTGATGATCTACCTCTTCCACCAGGATTGGTTGCTATAGAAGAGATAGTAGAGGATCTTCCACCCAGTACTCTAGTGCATTTTGGAACTGGGATCCACCTACATCCTTCTATTACAAAAGTTAGTCCTTTCCCATCGCAAGTTCCTATCAAATCACTTGGAAATATATTGGATAGACTAAACATGTCTGAACAACCATCAACATCTAAGACTTTGTCAACTGACATAGCTATGGTGGAGCTTCCTGCTTCCGTTCCTACAATGATTGCCGATATACCATCTGTCTCGGCTAGTTATCAACAACAAACTGGAGTCCAATCAGGGACTGTTTTGACAACATGGTCTGTTCCTATTTCTTCATCCAGAATCTCATTTGGCATTTCTTATGTTGAAACTCAACAAGTTGATCCAATGTGTCTTCAAAGGCCAATCTACCCTTTAAGTACTAGATTCCCACCATATGGGGGGCAGTATGCCTTTTCATTGTTCCCTCGTGGAGAACAAGCATATGATAGTTTACAACAAAATTTAGGTCAAACTGGAATTGCATCCAACGGTTGGGTATCAATACCACCTCAACAACCAAGGGTTGTATATTCAATGCAACCAATCCATCCTGTGTCGAATATTCCTACTACACCTACTATTGTGACTGTATCGCAAGTCAAAGTGCTACCTTTTGTATTTCAACCTCAAGTTTCTTAGGTTGCAATACAACAGCCTCTCGTCTCAACATTTCAATCACAACCACAGGTTAGTGCCTCCTTATCTGGGGTGACTCAGGCTCAAATAGGTACTATGACTCCACATCTTGGTCAATCATCTAGTGTTGGACAACAGCAAATGATCCAACAACCATGGCTGGTTCAATATCAACAAACGCAATTCCAGCAATCATACCAAGGACCTGAGTAACAAGTCTTTGTAAGTAATGGGCAACCGCATTTCCAAAGCGGTTATCAACAACCATATTATAATGGTTATGCTCATCAACCTTGTCAAAGTTTCCAACATCAAATACATTATCTTGGTATGCAAAGACCTACTTCTCAAGCAATTCTATCTTATCCTGGGTATGCTTCGCCTAACCTAAATCAACAGTTTCCCTTTGTAGAAACTCTAGAATTACCAGATCTAAACCGTTTAATGAATGATTCAATTGCTTATGCCCCTTGGTGGCTGGTGATTCCTCATAAACTTCCCTCTAATATTCCTAAATTCAATGGAAATCCAAGTGAAGATCCATCGAATCATGTAATGACATTCCATTTGTGGTGTTCATCCAGCACCCCGAATGATGATTCGATTGGGCTTATAAATTTTCAGCGAACGTTAACTGGTCCAGCAGCTAAATGGTATACAGAATTGCCTAGAGCTTCATTTGATAACTTCAGCACCCTTACCACTACCTTTTAACCCATTTTCAGTTACCCATAAGGTACGAAACATGGACAGAACTCCTTACCAACTTTAAACAAATGACAGCCACTAACATATCTGGTCATATTCGTGAGTGGCGGCGTCGTCGAAGAATGGTGAAGATGTACGTTCCTGATCAGCTTTTAGCTGAATGGTTTATAAAGTCATTGTTACCCTCTATTAGAGAGGATGTGGCTAAGGGAGGAGTTGTTATAGAAGAGAAAGTCATTGCTCATGCGTGATATTTAGACTTGATCTATACTCAATCTGGCATGCTCTACAACAAAATTCCTGATGCTCCTAGACTAGAATTTTCCGTTCCTCCTACACCTAAATCAAACAAAGACTCTCATGCCGGTGATGGTGTGGTAGGTACGACAAGCACGAAAACCGTAAAGGCTACATCTATGAAAGCCCATATGGTTTCTAGTCAAAAAGTAGATGAATAACCTCTCACCTCAGAGGTCAATGCCGTGTCGACCGACGAAGTCAAAAATGCTAAGAAACTAGGGGACAAGAAGAAAGGGACAAACAAAAAGAAGGAGGAGGATTCAACTCCTGAAAAACCTTCTAAAAACCCTACTGGAAAGAAGAAACCTAATCAGTCGTGCTTCATATGTGATGAGGACCATTACACAAAAGATTGTCCACATCAAGCTGAAGTCAAGAAGTTTTTCAAAAGAACTTCAAACACCTTAGTGGTATTGACTGATCTGTTTCCAAATCTAGAAACTAACCTATTTTCTAGTGATCTTGCTTCCCCATCCCAAGTGCTTATGCTATCCATCTCAAAATAGAAAAATGACGCTTTGATATCAACAAGGAATAAAGATTATGGAAATCTACAATCATCGAATGGCAAAGCTACAGATCAACCTAGTAGTTCGACAACAACTTCATCAGAAGTTGTTCCACCAATCATTCCTGAATTAACAATAAAACTGCCTAAGGGAGTAGTACATAAATCGACATTTAATCCTTGTGCTCGAGTAGCACAGAATTATAATATAGTGGAGGATCTGGCCCAATCGCCATCCGCCATGTCGACACTTGAAGTACTACAGAATTTTCCATCCCAAAAACAGGCTTTGTTATCAGCGATAGGTAGGATTGATCCAACGGATTCCAATCTAGTGGCCTTTAATCATAAAGGATACAAACCTTAGTTACCAGCACAACTCACTTTCCTCATACACGTAAAAGCCCTCAACAAAACTGTTCATCGAATAATAATTGATGAGGGAGAATCTGCCTGTATTATGTCAATGAGTTGCTGGAAAACTTTAGGCTCTCCACCCTTGTCACAATCATCAACGACATTGAAAGCATTCGATGGAAGGACATACATGCCATATGGGATATTAAGTAACTTTCAAATCAAACTGGGGGGCAAGACAATAGAAATTGAAGTTGAGATCATTGGTGGAAACCTTGACTACAACATCCTACAGGGCAGACCCTGGATTTACGCTATGGTTTCTATTGTGTCAACATATTTTATAAATATTACATTCCCCTTCCAAGGTGGAATCACAATCATTGACCAACTCACCTTCCTCCCCAACAGTTCTCAAGTTACCGGAAGCATTCCATTGACCAATGGAAGTTCTCAATCGCTTCAAAATATCAGGTTAGGTCTCCTAAAAGACCCTTCCTTAATGGGTATTGTTGCCCTTCCACCTCCGAGAAATCTGGCAGAGGTGGACACAGTGGAAACATGTCACATGATATCTTCTACATCATCAAAGATTAAGAAGATTTCCAAACATTTTGTTAACATGGATCATTTCCAGATATTGCCTCCACGCCCTATAGAATTGTTGTAGCAATCAATATTCTGGGCATGGGTGGAAAACCCAAATCAATGCTTGGTTAGCGTTTTGATAGATAGGTCTCTAGAGTATGGTACCTGTTACATAGTAATTTGTCACCGTCACTGTTACCCCTTCTCCCGCTCCTTGGAGGACTTATTCCGAGACCTGTGAGAAGTGACCTTGAGTCTGTACTTCATATGCCTTGAAGACGCCTTCTACAAAATACCGATAAAAATAGCCCTTTTTCCATTGGCGCAGTTCCACTGTGTATCACTCGCACCAATGGGGGAAATCCTCCAAAGAGGGCGCGCCAGCTGGCGCTCTGTCTCAGAGTCGCACTCACGCCAGCCCGGTTGGGTAAAGTTTTTAACAAACAAACTTACGAAGGTTCTTCCTAACCTATTCATGAACTGATTCCGTCTTGAGTTAGTTCAGTTGGGCTTTGAATCTCCATAGAAGGGAAGTATTTCTCCACCTCTCATGGAAGCTTCTTAGTGATATATCCAATCCCATGAATCTTGTGGATGACCCTAACTCCTTCTCCTCTATCTATAAAAGCTTTTCCTTTTGCCTTTGACAAGTTAGAGTCTCCAAGTTCCAAATTCTAAGTCTCAAAGTCTGAGAATTGCCAAGTTCATGCTACAAGGAGCCTTATTCATTCCCATGAGGCTAAATCTTAAGTGAGGAGATTCTTATCCAAGTAACCAAGGAGAGAGAGGCTTGTTCCCCATTCCCAACAAGCTTTGCAAGGCATGTGCTGCTGATCACCCAGCCAAAGGAGGATTTGACGTCAGAACTATGGTTGTATTCTTCTTTGTTGTTTATCAATAATAGACGACTATCATTATGGTTCCACTCTTATTGTCTTTGTAATGATGATTGAGTTATATCCTTTCTGACTGATATATAGTTGCATCTATTGGATTTTATGCTTGTATTTGTGTCGTTCTTTGCATGTGCAGGTGTCCGTTCACGAGGATCGTGGGGATTGTGACCAGCCGAAGCAAAGGAATGGGAGTGACGACTCTTCTACAAATATTAGCGTTGGAATCTAGGTAGGCCCTCATCATCAGTCTTTGATTTTCAATTAGGAACCCACGTGTTAGCGTTGTTTGATTGTTGCTAGACCCCATTTGGGCTAGTAGGGATCGCCTCTATCCGCAGAGGGGATTTACCTCCACAACAATTTGGCGACTCAGCTGGGGAGTTGGCTTTTCGCCTTGTTGTTTGTTTTGTCTTGTTTTTTGATTTGTAAACTTTAGACGGAGTCTGAAGTACGGCCAGATAGCCTTCGAAACGCTATTGCTCCGCATTAGCAAAGTAGATCAACGCCACTTCAGTCCATCTCCGGTTTGGTTTACGAGCTGAACGACTTGGATCTTGCCTTGTTTCTTGGTTGTTTCTCGGTTTCTCCTGCTTGATTAGCTTTCTGGGTTGAATCCCTATGTTTCTTCTTGCCCCTTGATGTACCTGGGTACTGTTGACTTAGCTTTGGCTCGTTTGTTTTTATTTTTCCATAGAAAACTCGGCTGGTGCTGTTTTATAGCGTTACAGTCGCGCCAGTTGGCGCATGTTACACATTGACAACCCGCGCCAATACCTGAAAGACGCTTTTTTCTGCCTGACAGTCGCGCCAGGCCTGGGAACATTTGAAGTTTGCTTGGATGTGAGCCCTCTAAGCTTAGTTTTTGTCCTAGGTACCTTTTTTAGACTACTTGAGTGTGTTGGAGTGTGACTTGACTGGCTTTGATCTTTACCCTTTGGGTGTTTGCTTTTTTCTATCGATTTCACATTTCTAGCCCTAGGGCATCTAGTGGCTTTGTGTGTCGAACCTTCCTCAGGTGTCTTGATCTTCTAGTGGTCCAGTCGATTTTTTGATTGCTCCCTTGCACTTGTTTGGTGGTTGTAAATTGTTTTGTTGCGTTATTTGGGTGACTTGCTTTGTCTCCACTTGAATTCCGCTTCGTCTCACTTTGAGCCTAGATTACACGGCTCATTGGTGTCTTTGGGATCTTTCTGGTTCTTTGGAGTTTTGATTTGTGATTTAGGGAACTGAATGTGCTTGTATTGAATAGAATTTGTTTGTCATCATTTCTCAAAGTTTGTTTAATGAATTTTGCCATCAACAAAAGAAAAAATCTCTTTTGCTTTGTATTAGTTAATGAGAATTAGAACTTTTCATTTTGATTAGTGATTAGTGATCTTAAAGAAGAGTTTGTTAATTTCCATTAACTGCATTAGGGAATTTCTTTGTTGTTTTTTGATCATTTCGTTTGTGTGAAAGCTCTGAAACCCTCTCGTAACTAGCATTCATCGAATGAAATGACATATTTTGGCATATAGTTTGCATTTAGGAATTTTGAGAGATTACATAGATAAGGCCTGGAAACCGAAACCTAATAAAAGATCAAACTTAAAATGAACTGAATGAACCTAAAAACGCATTGGAACATAACGCACACTGTTTAGAGGTCTAGGCTAGAGACGTGCTCCGGCGTCATTAAACCTAGTCACTTTTGTTTCACTCAAGGTTGGGTGATTCCTCCTTCTGTGACTCAATAGTGGTCTAGCACGGATTTGAGCTCCCACGTGCCGTCGAGTATATACGGAGACCCCACTATGTTATCATCCTTTATCCATAGGAAGCCGTGTCTACCACCTTACAAGCCGTAACACACCGAACACAGAATTCGGGAAGAGTGACTGCCGTACGGAAAGTCCTTGGTTTTCATATGATTGCCAAGGTGTATATGCAGTTTTACGGATTGTCTGGTAAACCCTTTGCCTAGTTCTCCAGAGTAGTCACTTTTGATCCTTTTCGGACTCCCTAAAAGAAAAGGCTCATCTGAGCACTTGTCACTTCAGGCTCACTAAACATTCGAAGGCGACTAGAGTCATCTTTTTGTCCTTTTCTCGACTCTTTAAAGATGAAAAGGTCAAGTTATGTCCTTGCGTCCTAAAATTTATTCGACTACGTTCACATCTACCCGGTTAGATCTTGTTTGCGTTAGTTTGAGTAGGGTTCTTTCTCGTTTGTGATGGCAACTTTTCCGGAGTTTACCAACCCAGGCATCCCCTCTGATGGGAATCCTGGTCATTTCCCTCCTTTTGGAAATGTTGGTGCTCCTTACATGGCAACGTTGTCCCTTCCTGGGTTAACTGTTGGGTTTCCTGTTTGGTTGTTCTCAACCTCTCTGGTCCCTACCGTCTCAACTGCTGGTCAATCAGTTCCTCCACCCGAACAACATCATGTTGATTCTAAGGTGGACCTCTCCCCTTCTTCACCTGTTTCTCCGTCCTCATCTTCTACTTCGCCTGGTGAAAGTCTAGATTCAAGTAACCAGGTGGCTAAGAAGAAGAAGAAGAAGACGAAGAAGAAGAAGTCTCCTAAGCGAGAGGTTAAAAGTACAACTCAAGTCGAGCCACCTTCTGCTCCTCCGCGGAAGGTCAAATTTCCTTGTAGATTGTGCAAGGATGACCACCTTCTTCGTGATTGTCCTGGCATTCCCAGGATCCTTGAAGTATGGTCTCACGATCTGGCTCGTCCCTCATCATCCTCTGAAGTTCATGGCGATGCCACCCTATCAACTGAGAACATTCAGAAGGAAGGGAAGATTCGAATCCCCTATAGACTATGTGAGGGAAATCATCCCCTTCACCTTTGTCCGCTCATGGATAAAGCTTCTACTGTTTTGGAAAGTCTTACAGCTTCTCCACCCCAACTTCCTGTTGGTTATCAGAGGCTCTCTTCAGACCCTCTCCCTGTTGACAAAGAGATTGACTTAGATTCTTCTCTTGTCCAGGCTCCTCTTCCCAGACCAGGCTGTGCCAAGCCTGTTCTAGACCAACCATTGGTCGAAAAGAGTGTCGACTCGAGCTTACCACCCATCGATCACTCTGTTTCGGAAGAGCATCATGCCCATGTTCTTCTCGTCTCCTCAGATTCCCCTGAGTCCATAAATGACTCTCCTATCCCAGTTGCTCCTGAAAGTCCTTCTTCGGTTCCTATAGAGCATGGGGGCAATCATACGATTCCCCCACCAAGTAGTTTAGCCATCTCCTTCGACTGGAGTCACCTGACTGCTTTCCACCTTCCATCCCATGTGCCTTTCCAGATTACAGTACTTGCCTATGATAAGGCAGTACCTGGCACTGTTTTGGATGAAGGTGCGTCTGTCAGTCTCATGTCGTCCACTACTTGGCAAGCTTTAGGTTCCCCGCAGCTTGGGCCAGTCGCACAGAATCTGTTAGCATTTGACGGGGGAACCAGTCAACCTCTAGGGGTCCTCCTGAAATTTCCTATTACTTTGGGAGGCAAAACCGTCTATATGGACGTGCTAGTTGTCCAAGGTGCTTTAGATTTCAGTCTTCTCCTTGGCCGTGACTATGTTTATGCCATGGGGGCCCTTTTGTCTTCACTTTTCTGTGTGGTTTGCTTTCCACACAATGGAAGAATCGTGACTATAGATCAATTATCGTTCTTTAGTCCCCCGGTGCCTCCTGCGCAGCTACCACCCCCTCCTAGTTTTTACCCACCAGTTGTGTCTGCCCCACCGCAAGTCAACTACGTGGCTACCTACCCCGTGCCTGTATCCCATGATGATGCCGTCGTGCATAATGTCTTGGGGGAATTGGGTCCTGACTTCCAAGATGTTGTCCTTCCACCCGGAGTGCCATTCTTGGAAGTGACGACTTCCAGTTCATTATGATGAAGTTTGTTCGGAGCATAGTTCACTTTCCTATGTCAAGCTCCCTAAAAAATGAAACTGGGTCTGGTGGAGCATAGTTCTTATCTTGTGTCAAGCTCCTTAACAAATGAAACTAGGTGTCACGAGGATATTTCTCTTAAGTGTGTCAACCTCGTTAAAATAATGAAACATGAGCTCGTGCAATTCGAGTGAGATCACAATATTGTCAACCTTCACTCCATTTTCAATGGACTAAAGCTTGGGGGGCATGTACCTCGAATTGAGACATCATGCTAGGGGGCATGCCTGTTTCCCTTGTTTTCAAGCATAGTTTGCATGTGTGTGCTTTTAAGCTTGCATAAAAATAAAATCCATTTCCAAGCATAGTTTGCATATGTGTTGTCATGTGTGCTTTTAAGCTTGTGTAAAAATAAAATATGTGATTAAATACATTTCGCATTGGGTCGTTTGTTATGCAATTGATACATTAGATTACATTTGTGTTAGACATCTGCATAGCATATAAAAACATCATCACATGTAAAAGATCCATCCAAATAGGCATATATATATATATATATATATATATATATATATATATATATATATATATATATATATATATATATATATATATATATATATGTGTGTCAAAATTTTGCACAACGTGCATCACATAACTCAAAAAATAAACATATTCGTCTTAATACATCCAGAGACGACATGTCTCTCAAAAAGTATGCATGAAAGTAAACCCTAGATGTCTAATCCTGGTGGTGCTCCTGATAGCACGTCACCGCATGCACTAGGTGCTTCAAGAGACGGTGGATGCGAGTGGGCACTTCCATTGTATATCTCTGATACGCCGGTGGGACATCTGCCAGTCGGGCATAGTCTGGAATCCCTCGGGCTAGCCCCTCGAGGTTCTAGATCAACTCTCCTCCCTCGACACCCTCTAGCTGAAGGTCAGCTGCAGGCTGGTTTGCAGGCTGGTTTCTCCACGCGATAGGAGACATGCCAGCTGGGTGTGCTGGGCCAACATCTGCATACACAAATAACTGTTGTTAGAACGAATATGTATTAACAAAAAAACCATAAAACACAAAATCAAAAAGAGGTCATACCTATCTCCTCGTCCCAGTCCTCCCCCTCTGGCAGTGGGAGGTCAGGGTCACCGATGAAATCTATCCTCGCATATGGCCAGTCCTCCACCACGATCTACTGGCAGTGAAGCCACACAAAAAACTTGGGTCTGAATGACATCTGCTGACCGCCTCCCCCTTCGGCATCAGTGCCGCCCAACGAGCCAGCCTCGGCTCTCGAGATGCCAGGTCAAGAACAAGGGCCCCTTGGCCCTAGAAGAGTGGCACACGTTCCAAGAAGAACGCCACCAAGATGGAGCCGTACCCGAACTGTTGCAGCTTCTCGCGCTTGGCCTTCGTTAGCTACCTCTTCATATTGGTCATCACAGCTGATGCCCAATTGAAGATTGTCTGACTAAGGCACTTTGTCGCCAAGATTAGGTGGTTCTTCGTAGCTTCGTGGGGCACCTATGCCCCCGCAGCTCGTGTAATGGTGAATAGTAAAGCTCTGAGTGTCAGGTCCTCAACAGTGGGGATATCCGCTTTCGTGCTGCCCGACCCATATCTTGCAGTTGGGCAAACTCGAGCTTTCACCTCTTCCATCTTCTCTCCCGATGGCCTGCTACCAGTCAACCGGGGCACCAGCCCTTGTCGCGACAATCCAGTAAGGAAGTAGACATCAGATACATCTAAATCCAATGTTTGGTCCCATATTCGAAACACATGTTCCTGTTCGTCCCATAAGTTAATCAAATACTGCAAGAGCTCTGGCTGAGCTCGTAAATAGGACAGTAGGAAAAATTTCTTGAGCCCACAAGCTCTGAGAGCTTCCATGCAGCCCTCATCTGCTAAAGCCATTTCGTCTACCTGGTCATGCTCCCGTTCCTTCCACTGGATTGCCATTTTGATCATTTTTCTGCGTTCACAAGGTTAAAACACTGAATTAGATCCTTGGAAGATTTAAAAATGCAGTGAAAATTGCTTTAATTGGTTAAAATTTGAGCAAAAAACCTGCGCAGGCGTTGGCGCAACTCTTTCTAAAACAGTCGCGCTAATGGGTGCGTGCCTTTTAGGAAAGTTGCCCCATTGGCGCTGGTCCGTGCCCGGAACCCGCGCCAATGGGCGCAACCCTCATTTTTTAAATCCGTCCCATAAAGGATGAAAATGCAATTTAGAACAAATTTGAAATGGATGGAAATGGAGTGGGGAAAGAGACCTCTTACCTGACACTGACGATGCTCCGAATGATCAACTGGATCTGTCGCAATCGACGCTTGAAGATCGCACACCAAAAGCCCCAATGTCACTCTCCAAAGGTAAAAGTGAAAAGTAATTTTTTGTTTTACCATTTTCACCCATTTTATAACTTTTCGACCCTCAAATAGGTTTTAAAAGTCATTTTATGAATATTTTAATATATATTTGTGTGGAAAATGGATTTTACATTGGGATTTTGTGCAGCGACAGGTGTTTGTGCGGCTTAGGCGACGAAACGAGTTGTATTTTATACTTTTTCGGACTCGGTAAATACAAGAAAAAGTCACCCTGGAGTCATCTTTCTTCTCTTTTCGGACTCGCTAAACGTGAAAAGAACACCGAGTTATTCCTCTCGACTCGTTAAATGTGAATGAGAGGTGGTCGTCTTTAAACTCTTTTCCGACTGCGTAAAGACGAAAAGATCGTCGGACCCTTGTCGTTTCAGGTTCATTAACGGTTACGAAGCGACGTGGTTTTGATCACTTTTTTACTTTTTCAGATCAGAATCACTACTTATGAAAAGTACTCCTCGATCGTAATGGTCGGGCAGTTCTTTCGAGCATCGTTTTATACTTTTTCGGGCTCGAGAGACACAACTTTACGAAAAAGGACCCCCCTGGAGTTTACTTTTCTGCTATCTTTTCACACTCTCTAAACATGAAAAGATGCTGAGTTCTTCCTTTGTCAGACTCATTAAAACTTAATGACATCGGATTCCGTCGAAATGACGCCTTTCAAGCATATGCTATCCCCGTCAAGCTTGTTGATAAAAATAACCGGGGTACTCACCAGCAATGGTGGGGAAAATGGAACCACAATCATTATCGTGTCGGCAGTATGTCGCTCTTAAACATGGCACTTGTCTACATTCGTGTCTGGGTGGGGACATTTCATCTTGTCTTTACACTTGCCTCCGTGGGTTTGGGTTATCCTGTTTGACCTCTCATCTACTCATTGGCTTGTCACCATGACCCCTGATCATTTAACGTCAAATACTGCCAAGTCCACTGTCGTGTTTCCGATATGTTCAAGAGAAGTTGACTTCTGCAGAATACTCAATCTCCCTCTGATACCTCACACAAAACATCTTATCCTTCTCTGTCTCATGTCGATGATGTGGGAAACATTATGGCCCACCTTCGATTAAGGTCACTTCCTGTTGACTTCAGCTCATTATCCAGGAAGTTGACCCAGAGACTCCCTTCAGGTGCCTTGGAGCCTGCATGCCTCAATGGCAGGTTCTTCATGTTCGACGCGAGGTTTTCATCATTGGCCTCCAATCGAATGATTCTACGGGTGTTCGACGCCAGCTCACTGATTCGCACGCCGTAGATTGTACCTATAGTACCTTGAGGACCATTGTCATTATTGGTGGTACCTCTTGCGTCTGTTAACAGTTTTCATCATTGACTGGTAATCTGAAGTTGTTCTTGCATGTTTGACTTCGACTCCCATATTCGCATGCTTGAACTTGTACTTTGTTCGGGTCGAGATGGAGCGCAAGACCCTAGATTTTGTCTGTTGAGATCCAAGTTGCAATTTTGTGGATTATTATGATCATTACATGACTCATTCACTAGATGGTTGTGGCCATGCTTGAGTCTACTTATCGATCCTTACTGGATGGCTGCGCCCATACCTTGGATCTGGATTTTTATGTACTCTGCTATGGATGGTTGCTCCCATACCACATACATCATGTACTTGAGATATCAGTTGTACTTCTTCATGCGGGTTCTCCGGCGGCAGTGTTTTCAGTTGGCCATGTTCTTGTAAAGCATTTCATCCCTCTCTCTCTCGGGCCTCATGCTTTAGGGGGCATCTGTTACATAGTAATTTGTCACCGTCCCTGTTACCCCTTCTCCCGCACCTTGGAGGACTTATTCCGGGACCTGTGAGAAGTGACATAACTTGAAAACACTTGCATTGTATCCCCTTGAGTATGTACTTCATATGCCCTGAAGACGCCTTCTGCAAAATACCCATAAAAATAGCCCTTTTTCCATTAGCATGGTTCCACTGTGTATCACTCGCGCCAATGGGGGAAATCCTCCAAAGAGGGCGCGCTAGCTAGCGCTCTGTCTCAGAGTTGCACTTGCGCCAGCCCAGTTGGGTAAAGTTTTTAACAAACAAACTTACGAAGGTTCTTCCTAACCTATTCATGAACTGATTCCGTCTTGAGTTAGTTCAGTTGGGCTTCGAATCTCCATAGAAAGGAAGTAGTTCTCCACCTCTCATGGAAGCTTCTTAGTGATAAAGCCAATCCCATGAATCTTATGGATGACCCTAACTCCTTCTCCTCTATCTATAAAAGCTTGTCCTTTTGCCTTTGACAAGTTAGAGTCTCCAAGTTCCAAATTCTAAGTCTCAAAGTCTGAGAATTGTCAAGTTCATGCTACAAGGAGCCTTATTCATTCCCATGAGGCTAAATCTTAAGTGAGGAGATTCTTATCCAAGTAACCAAGGAGAGAGAGGCTTGTTCCCCATTCCCAACAAGCTTTGCAATGCATGTGCTACAGATCACCGAGCCAAAGGAGGATTTAACGTCAGAACTATGGTTGTATTCTTCTTTGTTGTTTATCAATAATAGACGACTATCATTATGGTTCCACTCTTATTGTCTTTGTAATGATGATTGAGTTATATCCTTTCTGATTGATATATAGTTGCATCTATTGGATTTTATGCTTGTATTTGTGTTGTTCTTTGCATGTGCAGGTGTCCGTTCATGAGGATCGTGGGGATTGTGACCAGCCGGAGCAAAGGAACGGGAGCGACGACTCTTCTACATATATTAGCGTTGGAATCTAGGTAGGCTCTCATCATCGGTATTTGATTTGCAATTAGGAACCTGCGTGTTAGTGTTGTTTGTTTATTGCTAGACCCCATTTGGGCTAGTAGGGATCGCCTCTATCCGCAGAGGGGATTTACCTCCACAACAGTACCTCTTCCAATCCTTGGTCGCATGTACATGCTACAGATGAAGGAATCATTCAGTCAATGATGATAGGAGAAACACCATGGGAAGATCACCACCATCATTCCTGACCTCAAGATAACAACGAGGATTACTCTAATGACCTTAATCATCCTTCATTTTTTGATTTTCTATCAAATACTGTAAACACGATGGATTGAGAGCGAAATCTGTCCAATATTGAAGAAACTATTGCAATTAATATCTTGACAAAACCAGATGTTGTAGAGAATATACATGTTGGAAAATCTTGTTCTCCTTCAGAACTGGAAATATATTGCGCTCTCTTTCGCGAATTCAGATATGTCTTTGCTTGGTCATACGAAGAAACTCTAGGCATTGACTCGAGCATCCTTGAACATGAAATCAAGATGTATCCTGATGTCAAACCAGTACGACAATGGCTTCGACCAGTTCACCCAAAGAAAGCTGCTGCCATTAAGGTAGAAGTTGAAAAACTTTTACATTCTGGTTTCATTTTCCCCGTTCCTCTCACTGATTAGGTATCGAATATTATTCCTGTGATGAAAAATAAAGGAACGATTAGAGTGTGCATTGATTATGGGGATGTAAATCAAGCTTGTCTAAAGGACAACTACCCTACACCCTTCATCGACCAGATAATTGATGAATGTGCCAAATGAGAAGTCTTTTCATTTATGGATGGATTTTCTGGATACAATCAAATCAATATCTACCCACAAGACCAGTCGAAGACTGCATTTATATGTCCATGGGAAACATTTGCATACCGCAAACTACCTTTCAGTTTGAAGAACGCAGGGGCAACATTGCAAAGGGCAATGAACTATGCCTTCCATGACATCAAACACATTGTTCAATCATATCTTGACGATTTACCGGCTCATTCGTGAAAGCAGACTGATCATCCAAAACATCTGAGAGCTATATTTCTACATTTCCGACACTAAAATATTTGACTCAATCCACACAAGTGTGTGCTTTGTGTTGGTTCTGGTTGGTTACTTGGTTTCGTAGTTTCTAAGGTCAAAATTTGACTCGACCCATGTAAGGTTCAGGAAATCATCGACATGCCTCCACCTTCAAATTTGCTTCAGATTCAAAAACTCCAAGGGAAAGCAAACTTTCTAAGGAGGTTCATTCCAAATTATGTAGAACTTGCTAAAGGTTATACACGTCTTTTGAAAAAAGAAGTACCCTTCAACTGGGATCAGGTTGCACAGGCTTCCTTTGATGCTTTGAAAATTTCCTTAATAAATGCATCATTAATGTATGCTCCTAATTATCAAAAAGACTTTAACCTATATCTCGCTGCCACAGATACAACCATCGTAATGGTTTTAGTACAAGAAGACAATGGAATAGAACATCCTGTGTATTATTTAAGCTGCAACTTAAATGATACGGAAAGTAGGTACTCCTATGTTGAAAAGCTACCTTTGGCAGTTGTTCAAGCAGTCGAGAGATTTGGACACTATCTACTCTTTTGCAAAACTACCATCTTGTCATACTGCAACCCTATGACCCACATCCTATCACGTCAATTACTAGGGGGCGAGTATTCAAAATGGATAGCCATTTTGCAAGAGTTTGATATGGAATTCACCAAATCCAAATCAAAGAAATCTCTAGTCTTCGCGGAGTTAATTTGTGACCTCCCATCATTGTCCAATGATTTAACATCTAAAGCATCAATTGTGGATGAAAATTGTTTCTGATATCATCAAGCAACGCGTAGTATGTAGATATACTAATCTATCTCCAAACCCAAACCTTTAGGCCTAACACCTCTCACTCAAAACAATGACATACTCAATACCAAGCAAAAGACTACATGATCGTCGGTGATACACTTTACTGTCATGGTATTGATAGAGTTCTACAAATATGCCTCACGCATGAGGAGGTCAAAAAGTCGTGAATGACTGTCATTCAGGAGCATGTGGAGGGGCATCTATCTGGTTACGCTACTACACACAAAATCTTGCGAGCTGGCTACTTCTAGCCTACTATCTTCAAAGATTGCATAATAGTAGTAAGAAGTCGCCATGCTTGTCCAATTTTTTATCGGAAAACCAGATTACCACCCGCACCACTGCATCCAGTAGTTTTTGTTGGGCCATTCGCCAAATGGGGCATAGATTGCATGACATGTAACCCCACCTTGGCTGACAGGCACGAGTATATGATAGTCGTTGTTGACTATTTTACAAAATGGGTCGAGACGATGCCTACATTAAACAACAATGGTGAAACGGCTGCTCTTTTCTTTTTCAATCATGTAGTCTCTAGGTTTGGTGTTCCACAGTCTATAGTCACAGATCATGGATCGCATTTTCACAATCACATGATGGTTGAATTGACTACCAAATTAGGATTGTCCCACGATAGTTCTGCTCCATATTATCCGCAGGCTAACGGACAAGTTGAAGCGATTAACAAAGTCCTCAAGCACGTGCTACAGAGAATGATTGGAGCCCACAAACGGGATTGGCTTTTAATCTTGTACTCAGCTCTATGGGCATATAGAACCTTCGTGAGAAATGTGACCAGATTTACGCCTTTTCAGTTGGTGTATGGATTGGAAGCTGTCTTACCAATTCAGTGTGAGATTTCATCTCTAAACCTCGCAATCGATCTACTCCCCGAAACTTCAAAGGAAGAGGCTCATTTCTTGGAACTAATATGCTTGGATGAAACCTGTCGTGACACCACACTAGCTAATGAAGCACATAAGAAATGTGTCAAAGCGCAATTTGACAAAAATGTCAAGCCTCATGTCTTCTCAGAAGGTGACCTGGTCTTACTCTAAGATCAGGACTCTGATAAATTGAGAGTAGGTAAGTTCCAATCATTATGGATGGATCCCTACATTGTTAAACAAGTATTAGCAAAAGGAGCCTATGAGCTGGTAGACTATGATGAAATTCCATTGTCACAAACTTGAAACGGGTTGTATCTTAAGCGATACTATGCTTGATCAAGTGTAGTAATCTCTTTATATGCTTTTGTTTCGTTTTTGTTTTCGTCAAGAGTTGTCATTTTGGTTAAGTAATCCACTTTGCATTTATTGCAGATGTCAGACTTTTTGGAAACATTCGTTGGGTACGCCAACGGAGCTAGTCGTAGAACGCAGAACCTATCTTCTGCAACCTGGGCCATCTTTGATCCAAGCAGCGAGTTAGTGAGTTTCAAGGGGATATGTATTGGTCAATCAATGAACAACAGAGCTTTGTATATTGCATTGATCAAAATTCTCTCTGATGCCATTTCGCATGGCATACACTGAATTATTGTCAGGCTAGATTCGCAACTCGTCATTCTACAGCTTATTGGTGTCTATGTAGTTCAGAACCCAAAAATCTATCGTATGTTCCTAAAGGTCAAGATTTTGGAAAGGCAGTTTGATTCCATTCGATATTAACACATTTCTAGAAACTTAAACACTTTAACTGATTCATTAGCGAATTATGTGTTAGACATACATTTGGAACATTTGTAAAGAAAAGCATTTACATCAACATTTGCATCTGGATCACATAACTTAACCAAAATAAACTTCGAAACTCAAAAATATATAACTGTTTATAGTTTCACATAATGTTTTGTGTACAAGGCAAAATTGGTCACATGACCAAGAAACTCAAAAGTAAATGTAGGTAGGCATCTTATGCTAGTGATGCTGGTGATAACATGTCATCGCCTATGCGATCATACGCAGGAGCCTAGTCCATCGACTCGAAACACTAGCAGTATGGTGCTGTAGCCTCAGAGGTATCTCGTCGGTCCTCACATCCTGAATACCAAGGGTAAGACCCTCGATCTGATCCTGCAATACTTCCAGGGTCTCTGCTATGTCCAGATCGTGAAGGACAACCTCCCTATAGCCTCTCCTGCTGGAACGCCAGCTACTGCCCTTGGGCATTCCGTTGGTCGCACTGACCCAACATCTGCACAAGTACATGAGTTCAGTTAGTCTTGATAAATCACAAAGATATTATAAAAATGATAAACAAAGATATGGTCAAAATCTTTACCTATCACACCCCACTGCTCGCTAGCCGGCAACACCAAATCTAGGTTACCTCGGAAGTCCATCCCAACATATGGATACTATGAGGAGACCATCTCCTGATGGTCGAACCACTCAAAGAAGGCATCAGAGAAAGTAATATATGGTTGACTAGCATGTCTAGCCATGAGATCAACCCATCTCTGCATCCTGGGTTCCCCCGGTGCTAGCAATCCTAGTGAAATATGTTGTGGTTGCATCAGTGGGATCCTCTCTAAGGCGAAAGTAGTCAAAATGGAATCATACCCAAAGTTCGTGGATCTTCCATTCTTTACGTTAGATATTTGTTCTTTTATTACTGGAAGTACTGCCTTACACTAGTTGAATACCTTTGGTTCTAGGCATTCTAAAGCATACTGCACATAAGATCTGTTCGCCAAATGAAGAGTTGTGCTACCAACCAATCTAGCAAAGGTGAATAAAATGGTCCTCAGAGGCTGATCAGTGACATCTCAGATATTGATCTTTCCATCCCTACTAGGCTGAGATCCATCTCTACAAAGCTGATGGATATAATCTCTCACCGATTCGCCCCCACGGGCGGATCCCGATTTGAAAGGGGGGCACCACACCTCGACAACCCCATCAAAAAGTAGATGTCCTCAACTGTCAGTGGGATAGATTTACCTCTAATCTGGAACACTTGGTTGATTGGGTCCCATGCATCGAGGAAATACTGCAACAAATTGATTTGTTGCTTCATGCTAGATATACAGAAGAATTTGAGCAAACCACAATTTCGCAATGCAGTAACAGTACCTTGATCATGCAAGGCAATCATGTCTTCTTCTTCATGCTTGCATTCATGCCACGTGACAACCATATTGATCCAACAAATATCTGAGTCAAAAACAAAAGAGGAATTAGGATCCAAATTTGAGCAAAAAAAGGCAAAAATTTCATGAAAAATTTCTATGAAAAATTTCCCCCTACGCCCAATGCACCCTGCCTTTGTACTAGGTGAGATGCATACTGACTAGCCAATGAATATCTCAGTATCCATTGCACCTTTCGATATAGGGAAGGTGCGATGATGGGAGAACATTTTCTTCAAACCCTAGGGGCTCAAAAGGAAGGTAAAACTTGCTCAAAATTAGAAAAATATGCAACGAGAATGAAGAGCTTAGGGTTAGCTCATACCTAGTCTTGACGGCGTGGAGAATAGTCCACCGGATCTCCCGAAATCAATTGATGAAGTTCGAGGCAGAAAACCACTCCAGAGCTCCAAATTCCAAATTTGAAATGAAATTGTGAAAATGAGAGGTAAAACTACTTTTATGTTACTATTCATGTAGTTCAAGTAAATGTTAGTTTTAATTCATTTTTGAAGCATATATATGTGTATTTCTAATAAATTTGACGGAGCAATTGAGCAGGTTGAATGACCGAAGAAAGAATCTAAAGTGTTAAATGGTAAACTGAACATCATTGACCAATATCAAGAGCAATGCTCCCGTAAGGTTCAAGCTCGTTAAAAAATCAACCTACACTGAGCACATGTTGGCACAAGGTTCAAGCTCATTAAAAAATAAACCCGCCTTTGGTAAATAACCTTTGTGATCGTTTTGCTATCTGCCCTTTTTGAACTTTGGTTGTGTTCCTTCCGTCACCTCCATTTCATTTGGCCAACCATACGCTTCCACTTGATTGTTTACCCTTTTGAGGAACATTTACGATGAGTGATTCTGATTACCACCCTCTTCACACTGCCATGTTTTGAGAAGTTCCAAACTTACCTAGAACTAGCTGCTACCAAAAAATATCACTCGTTCCTAAAAAACGAGCCTCTTTTAAACTCTTTTTAGACTCGTTAAATATAAAAATATTGTCAAGCTATTGGCCTTCACAGCTTGTTAAAGTAAGGGGAACGCCATCCCTCTCATATATTTTAATCTTTTTGGACTTGAGGAATCATTAAACGAAAAGATCGAGAGCTTGTGTTTGTCGGCTCATTAAAACTATCAAAAAGTCATCGATTTCGTATTATTTTACACTTTTTCAGACTTAAGGGATTATTCCACCAAAAAGGACTATTGGAGTCTCCTTTTTGTCCATTTTCACTCTCTCTAGACAAGAAAAGGACCGAGTTATCTTTGTCATTAAACTCATTAAAACAATAGCGACAAACTTGTCCACCCAGACAAGAACAAGTCTCACTAATGCTAGGCTCGCTAAACACAAAGCGATAGGTTTGCTCGAAGGGAAAATTATAGACCAAGCATATGTTATCCTCCTTAAGCTTGTCAAAAATAAAGAGGTATTGGTCAGCAATGACTGGGGAAAAATGGGAAGAAAACTTGAAGAACTCTATTGGTAGCAAGTCGCTCTTGAACATGACACTTTCACTCCATCACCGTGATTGAGTTGGGTTGGGTTTTTCCATTCACCGTCACCATTGGTCCACCGTGTCATCCATGGGGTTAATGCTACCGTTCCATATCAGTGTCGCCAATATGTTCAAGAGAAGTCATTCAGAGAATTCACAATCCAGCAAACACCTCATCCACTACATTACATCCACGCTTCATTTTTCATGACCGCCATTCCTGAACCTCATATCATTAGATCATTTTCACCTCCACAAAAATCATTTTTTCTGTTTCACGTCATAAATGTGGGATACATCGAGGCCCTCCTACGACAGGTCACTTCTTGTCGACATCAGCTCATTATCCAAGAAGTTGACTCAGAAACAACCCTTTTAGTACTTTGAAGCTTGCATGCCTCAATGGCAAGTTTCTCACTTCCGGCAACAGGTTTACATCAATGACCTTCGACCAAAAGACTTTGCGTGGTGTTCGACTTTGACTCATATATTCAAACCATGTGAATTGTATTGTAGTACCTTGAGGATCAACATCAATATCGGTGACTCCTCTCGCATTTGTTAACAGCTCACATTATTGGCTAGTAATCAGGCAATGTCTTTCCATGTGTGACTTCAGAACATCTTTTCACATGAATTGACTTGTACATTGGGTGAAGATTGGACGAGTTTTGAAGACCTTGGATTTAGTTTCATCCATCTGAGCTACGATATATTCAGGAAAATAAAGACATCAATTGTACACAAAAGATGCACAGAAATTCATCTAAGCCAGGGAAGATGACTCTTCATGCGAAGAATCATCAGTTTGCAACAACAGATGATTGTCTGTCCTATGTACATGAAAATGAATTTATAAAGCTGAGCATGGGAATGCCCGCCTCAGCTAGATCATGAAAATAATATGATGATGATGTATTGTATTGTATCTTATACAGGTCACCTTCCAATTCGAATACCTCGGATCCTCATGAATAAAGAATTTCACCTGACATCAGAAGATTTACGACCTCATGCTTTAGGGGGCAGCTGTTATAGACATATTTGGGCACTACAACCCCAAACTCATATGTCCATAAACTAAGGACTCCTTAAGTCCCTAAAATTGTTGTTCCACACCCTAAAGGATCATGGTCAACTGATTACATCATTTCCCAGAAGTTCCACCTAAAAAACTACTCAGAACTAGCAAAAATTGGACCATACAAACTTCTCCATGGGCAAGGTGCGATGCATACTGAATGCCTAACTGGCCAAGTGCAATGCATACTCAAATGGCCTTCTATGGGGTGTGATGAGAGAGAATAGACAAATTTCGGAGACAGTTTGCAAGGTGGATGATCATGGAATCTTCCAGAAACTTCTCCTATTGTTGTTGGGAAAAGTATCCAATACGGAATGACCCTATCCCACTCTAAGGGTGATAGTACCTCAGCAACAATCAACGCAAAGCTATCTAAGATTTCTTCTTTATGAAAGTAAAATAGGGGAGAAAGAGATCCACTAACCGATGTCTTTCGCTAATGGTCGATCCAATCTTCTCTCCTTGCTGCTTGCTCCCAGCTCCTTGCTCTTTCACTGGCCCAGCTACACCAAGACCCTGCAAAATGGCAAGAGAGGGAAACTACAAGAAGCATACATTCATAATTGATTCAAGGATTAGAATAAATCAAATACACAAGTATAACAATACATCATTGAGACACATGCATATAGAAGAACCTCAAATGCTTTATTAATGGAAGAAGTAAAGTTCAGGAAGTGATACAACCATAAGAGGCCCAATCCAGCATCACCTTCCCAGCAGAAAGAAATCTCCTCTTCACCTCCTTCAAAGCAAATCACCCAATAGTTCTAAACTCAAACCAACAGCAATTCTTTACATTCACAAGATTCCAGCCTCCCTAGACCTCATGAGAGAGATCTATATATAGGAGTTTTGGAGAAAGGATGAGTCAGCTTGAGGCTGGCATGAAGCTGACTAGTGTCCTCTCTCACTTCAGTTATTCTTCAGTTCTTGAGTCCACTTGGAGGTTCTTGCTTCCACTTGGAGATCTAGACCCTCTTACTCATCACCAGTCGAATTCCCTGATCCAAGTGTCATTTTGGAAGCTTCCTGGGCATTGACACCTTGAGGAATGACTGTGCCACATGTCCCAACTCGCCCAACGCAGGTAGCCTTCTTTGCAGTTGACATTCAACGTAGGTAGACAGTGGAGCACTTGACATTCAGCGCAGATGCTCAGTGGAGCAGTTGACATGATCCAGAATTGCCTTGTTTTTGAGTGTTTTCAGGTGGAGAACTGTTATTTAGTGCTGTGGTTTGCTGGCCTTGTTCCTCTAGGGGTAGGAACAACATGTTTAGGGACTTTGGATCCCTTAGATTATGGACATTTCATGCTTCATGCTGTAAGGCACAAAAATGTCTATAACAGTTGCCCCCTAAAGTATGAGGTCGTTTATCGGGTGAAATGCTTTATCAGGAGGATCCGAAGTTCATTCAATCGCTGAGAGGGGACCTGTAATAAAATACAATATAATACATTATTTTTCATTCTGCTTTCATGATCTAGCTGAGGCGGGCATTCCCATGCTCAGCTTTATAAATTCATTTTGGTACATAGAACAGACGATCGTCTGATGGTAGACTGATAATTCTCTGCTGAAATTATCATCCTTTGAGTAGGATGATCATCTGCTGCAATGATGTACATGTCAAATGTCTTTATATTTCCTGAATATATATCGCAGCCCGGATGGATGAAACTAGATCCGGGGTCTTCAAACTCGTTCGATCTTCACTCTAAGTACAAGTCGATCCATGTGAGAATTGCGCTGAAGTCAAACATGGAAATACATTGCTTGATTACCGGTCAATGATGTACACCGTTAACAAGCGCGAGAGGAATCACCAATAATGATAATGACCCTCAAGGTACTGCAGTACAATTCACGTGGTGTGAATAAAGGACTTGGCGTCGAACACCACGCAAAATCTTCTGGTCGAAGGTCATTGATGTATACCTGTCGCCAGAAGTGAGAAACTTGCCATTGAGGCATGCAAGCTTCAAAGTACTGAGGGTGTTGTTCCTAGATCAACTTCTTGGATAATGAGCTGAAGTCGACAAGAAGCGATCCGTCACAGGAGGGCCTTAATGAATCCCACATCAGTGACACGAAACGGAGCTAATGATTTTATTGGAGGTGAAAACAATCTGTGAAATATGATTCAGGGTGGCGGTCATGAAAGGATGAAAGATGATGTATGGTAGTGGATGGGACACGGTTGACTCTTTCTGAACGACATCTCTTGAACATATAACGACACTGATGCGATGGATCGGTAGCATTACCCCAAATGTGGATGGTTTGGCGAGACCATGGTGATGAGACCGATGAATGAAACAACCCAACCCGATGTGGTACAGAGGAAAAGTGTCATGTTCAAGAGCGACTTGCTACCATTAAAGCTTTGAGGTTCTCCCAATTTTTCCCCAGTCATTTCTGACCAGTACCTCTTTATTTTTGTCAAGCTTGAGGAGGATAACATATGCTTGTTCTATAACCTGCCCTTCGGGCAAGCCCATCGCTATGTTTTAACGAGCCTAGCGATAGGGAAACTCGTTCTCGTCTAAAGACAAGTTTGTCGCTATTTAATCATTTTAACGAGTCTAACGACAAGGAAAACTCGGTCCTTTTCATTTTTAGAGAGTCTGAAAAGGTACATAAAGTTAACTCCAAAATTCCTTTTTCGTCATCTAATCCCTTAAGTCTGAAAAAGTATAAAACAATACAAAAGGGATGAGTTTTCGATATCTTTAATGAGCCGAACAAAACAAGCGCTCGATCTTTTTGTGCAATAATCCCTCAGGTCCAAAAAGATTAAAATCTAGAGGAGGGATAGCTCTTCCGGTCCTTTAACGAGCTGGAAGGCCAAAACTCCGCAAACTTTTCATATTTTACGAGTCAGTTGAAAAGAGCTCAAAGAAGACTCATCTTTTGAGGAACGAGTGATAAACAGGGATAGCAACTGATTCCAGGTACAGGTTGGAATTTTCCAATCACGGCAGTATCACAAGGATGGCTAGGTGAAATCACTCTTCGCAGCTGTTCCTCAAAATGGGTAAACAATCATATGGAGGTGAACGATCGGCCAAATGAAAGTGGAGGTGGCAGGTGCAAACACGACCAAGGCTTTTTATGGCTGATAAATTTACGATCACAGTGGTTATTTACCGGGATAGGTTCATTTTTTATTTAAAAATGAGCTTAAACTCTGGAGGAAACATTGCTCACTGCTTATATTTATTTTTTAACGAGCATGAAGACCGCGTTAAAACTGCTCGGATCTTGCGTTTATTTTTTAACGAGCATGAACTTTATGCTAAAAATGCTCGATATACCAGTCATAAGATAAGAAATGTCCCTTGTGAGATCTCTATTTTTTAAGGAGTTTCATCTTCACTAAGCTTTACTCCATATCCTTTCTTTATGCAAGTTCGGAAACGGCTAACCCAAAAAATAGATAAATAACCGCTCTTTGCTTGCACTCCAAAAGGTTTGCATGCCCCCAGGTATAAAATACAATTTCAAGGTTGCCCCTCCTCCTTCTCACCTCTACTTTTCTTTGGGTGTTCACAGCTACTTGTCGTCTTGCCTAGTCTAATGTTAACGATACTTGTCTTCTCGTTATTTTTAACGGGTCTTATGCGATACTTGTCTTCTCGTCAGCCCAACTTTTAACAGATCTTTCGCAAGATCGCAAGAGAACAGCTACTTGCAACAAGAGAGCAGTTACTTGCGACAAGAGAAGAACACTACTCAAAGACAAAACATCGGTGTTATTGAGGGAGGCTTACCTCTTTCTGGTTACCCAAAGATTGTCTCGTTAATCTTTCAAACAAAACACTTCTTCGGCAATGTCTACCGAAATAGACAAGGGTGAATGACCTTTGTCAAACACGTAACTTTGACAAAAGAATCCTATTCCAGAACAACCCCTCTTCCATCCACGGACGGGGTATGGACTAGTCATATTCTCTCGCGGAAATTCTACCTTATACCCAAGGTTTTCTCTGCCCGAAGTAGACCAGGATGCATGCCCCCTGGGTTCCAGTCCCATCTTTCCGAATCACTCGCACTCATCGGGAAGAAGGACTGGGGGTGGAGACATTTCTTGATTGAATAGACCATTCAGGGTTGGTATGTGACTATTTGCGATGCGTGATCCCGGAAATGAAAGTTGGTCTACGAGCTTGACCATTCTTCCTTCGTGTGGAAAACACATTACTCTAAAGAGTGAGGAGACTATTGCTCCCATGCAATATATATAGTCTCGTCCAAGGAGTAGGTTATAATCCAAGGGTCCTTGGACGACCATCATGTTCATTTGAACGGTCTTCCCTTTCAATGTAACAGGCACATTGGGGAGAATCCCTAATGGTTGACTGGTTCCTTTATCGAAACCTGAGAGATTTCTTATCTCAGGCAAAAGCGCCGGGGAACCCAGTGCTTTCCAAGCAACAGAGGAAAGGATACTCACAGATGCCCCTTCATCAATGATAGTTCCAGCCATTACCATTCTGTATATTTGGACTATAATTCTGAATGGTACACTGGCTGGCAACCGGGGTCTGCCTAGTTGGTTCCAATCAAAGGACACAACCAGGTTGCTTGGTGGTGGGACCGAATACACGGCCGGATATGACCCTGACGATGTTCCTTCCTGCGATAAAGGAATGGGCACATTGCCCTGATGCTCATCAGAGTCTGTGTTGATGAAAAGAATCTGGATGGTGTCATCCTTATTCTCTTTGGTGAGGGTGTCATTTGAAGATGAATCTTCAGTGACGGTGTCATTTGACGATGAAACTTCTGAAGGAAGAACCGGGTCAACTGCCGTTTCGACCTTTGGACTTTCGTCCGGTCTGGATTCAGTAGGTTCACTTTCAATGACTAACGCTTCAGCTGACCACTTGAGCGGGCCAGCTGTATTCTCAACCAACGAAGGACTTGGCACGAGTTTTTTGTATCCAGGAGGAAGTCTCAACGGTGAAACCGGACGATCTTCCAAAACTCTCTTTGCTTCGTCTAAGAAGGGACAACGGTGGATGGCGTGACCGCCTTCACACAGTCTGCAGGGGGATCTTGCTCCCCCTCTTTGTCTTGAACCTTCACTTTCGCTGGTTGACGGTAAGCATTCAACATGGCTATCAGAGGTTGATGCTCCCGAACTGTGCAAACGAGGGGACCAGTCCCTTAGTATCCGGGGAATACAGGGACAATCTCTATGGAAGTGGTCTCCTCTACATATGACACATGGCGATTTAGGCCCGGTCTGTGCTGTGTGTGGATTTTTGTCAGATGTCTTTTGCTTGCCCCCAGTTGCCTTAGGCTCCTTCTTCTTCTCCTCTCTCTTCTTCTTCTCCTTCTTCTCCATGGGAGCTTGGCTTTTGCCGGCTCTACCTTGCGAAGATGAAGGATTGGAGGAAGGGTTATAGGAAGTAGAAGGCTGGTGGGCAGCTCTAGACTGATTTAACTGTTGACTCGACTGTTCAGGAACCATGGTGTTCTGAACTACATTGGTTGAGAATAGCCAAATTGGCAGGCCAATTGTCAGTCCTGGAAGCGACAATGTGGCCATGTGGGGCGCACCAACTTCTCCCCAAGAGGAGAAAGGACTAGGATTTCCATCATTGGGAATTCCTTGGTTGGTGTGTTCCATGATTCTCAACCTACAGATCAACGCAGGAATAGGAGGTGATTATGTTCCGTTTAAAATAAATTTTATAACAACGCTTTAGACACAACTTGCTTTTTCACTTTTTAAGAGTCGAGAAAAAGCTAAAGATGACTCTAGTCTCGTTCGATGTTTTAACGAGCCCGAAGTGACAAATGCTCGGATGGACTTTTTCAGTTATAGAGTTTGAAAAAGGCCAAAAGAAACTACTCTGGAGTTCTAGGCAGAGGGTGTGCCAAACTTTTCGCAAAACCACAGAATACGTTTTACGGTACGAGTGGTCGATCTTCGTGAATGCTGTGTTCACTGCATTGCGATCAATAGGGCGGCCGACACGGCTTCCTATGGATAAAGGCTTTGTTCCTATAGGGGTCTCCCAATATATACGCGACGGTACGTGGGAGCACAAGTCCGTATTGATACTTATCGCTTCACCGTGGAGGAATCACCCAACCACTCAATGCTAAGATATCACGTTTAACGACGCCAGAACACGTCTCTAGCTTAGACCTCTATGTGTTTGCGTTATGTTTCAAAGCATTGTTATGTAAATTCAATTTATTTTAAGGTTGATCTTGTTTAGCAGTTTGCCTTTATGGATCACCACGAGATGTATGGTACAACTCCTAAATGCAGTCTAAGATGATAAGCAAGCTTTTCAATCTTTCAACTTTGAAAATCTTAACTACTGAGGGAAAAGAAAGACATCATCTTTTCACACAGATCATAGAGCACACACTAATGCACTTTTTCCTAAATCAACATGCAAGCTGTCAAAATGCACATGCACAATGCAGGTATTTCTTTTCTCTTTCTTAATGTTGATGTACTACAAAAAGAAAGCTGTTGTATAACTTTGAATTTAATTTCAAGTGAAAGCAAACAAGCTTTTGTCCAAAATCAAAAGACACCTTAAGATTTACTTGTTTCAACACTAGAAATACATAAATTCAAACCATATGATGAAAGCAAAAGCTCAATCAGCTATGAACAGAAAACAATCTAACTCTAAAGATCAGAACGACACTTATCACAGGTCTAGATCTAAGAGGTCACAGCAAGACTAGTTCACTTTCATTATGGGAAACTGCAAATGATATACAAGAAATACACAAAGAACAAATACAGTTTCTTTATACAACCGAGGCGGAATAGTGGCAAAGAAAGGTGGTTTCAGATAGGTACATTGGCTGAGAACAGGCAGCAAAAACAGGGATGAAAACAGGGCAACAGAAAGCAGAGAACCCCAGCTGCACAAGGCCACACTAGTTCAACGCAGGTAGAACACTGTCAGTTTGACATTCAGCGTAGGTAGCCCCTTCGGGACCTGCGATGAAATGCAGACTGCCTTCACAGTGCCTGCAATGAAGAGAGAAACTCTCGTTTCTCTTGGTTTCCGGGTTACAGATTGCTCAAAAATCCACAGTTTTTGGCCAAATCAAAAGCTATCAATCAAGTACACACTAAAGGGTAATTAGGAGGATGAAAAGCTATCACTAAGAGTTGTTCAGAGTCCTTGTGGATCAGCTCTTCAAATCATAAACATGCCCAGAAACTGAGCTAGAGTAGCTGCCCTCTATTTTGCATTTGAAAGATCCAAATGCAGTTCGATTCAGTACTCCCTGTGTTTATGAAATGAATAGCAAAAACACAAACAACCAACAAGATACGATCCCCAGCGGAGTCGCCAATTTGTTGTTGGGAAAAGTATCCAATACGGAATGACCCTATCCCACTCTAAGGGTGATAGTACCTCAGCAACAATCAAAGCAAAGCTATCTAAGATTTCTTCTTTATGAAAGTAAAATAGGGGAGAAAGAGATCCACTAACCGATGTCTTTCGCTAATGGTCGATCCAATCTTCTCTCCTTGCTGCTTGCTCCCAGCTCCTTGCTCTTTCACTGGCCCAGCTACACCAAGACCCTGCAAAATGGCAAGAGAGGGAAACTACAAGAAGCATACATTCATAATTGATTCAAGGATTAGAATAAATCAAATACACAAGTATAACAATACATCATTGAGACACATGCATATAGAAGAACCTCAAATGCTTTATTAATGGAAGAAGTAAAGTTCAGGAAGTGATACAACCATAAGAGGCCCAATCCAGCATCACCTTCCCAGCAGAAACAAATCTCCTCTTCACCTCCTTCAAAGCAAATCACCCAATAGTTCTAAACTCAAACCAACAGCAATTCTTTACATTCACAAGATTCCAGCCTCCCTAGACCTCATGAGAGAGATCTATATATAGGAGTTTTGGAGAAAGGATGAGTCAGCTTGAGGCTGGCATGAAGCTGACTAGTGTCCTCTCTCACTTCAGTTATTCTTCAGTTCTTGAGTCCACTTGGAGGTTCTTGCTTCCACTTGGAGATCTAGACCCTCTTACTCATCACCAGTCGAATTCCCTGATCCAAGTGTCATTTTGGAAGCTTCCTGGTCATTGACACCTTGAGGAATGACTGTGCCACATGTCCCAACTCGCCCAGTGCAGGTAGCCTTCTTTGCAGTTGACATTCAACGCAGGTAGACAGTGGAGCACTTGACATTCAGCGCAGATGCTCAGTGGAGCAGTTGACATGATCCAGAATTGCCTTGTTTTTGAGTGTTTTCAGGTGGAGAACTGTTATTTAGTGCTATGGTTTGCTGGCCTTGTTCCTCTAGGGGTAGGAACAACATGTTTAGGGACTTTGGATCCCTTAGATTATGGACATTTCATGCTTCATGCTGTAAGGCACAAAAATGTCTATAACACCTATGACACTTGCCTCTCTGAATTTGCCTAGGGATGAGTAAGAGATCATGAAATCTCCAAGTGGAACCAAGAACTATCAATGAAATGACACTAATCAAAAACCCAGAGCTGACTCACACCCTTGCAAGACATCTATAAATGGATCCCTCATCTGAGAGATCTAGAGGCTAGAATTTTGTATTTTGTAAGGAAGTGTTGTTGGTTTGGTGAGAAGAGACATTGCATTGTTGGGTGATTTTCTTGTTCATGAGGTGAAGAGGGCTTCTACAACTGGGAGGATGATGCTAGATCAAACAGCTAGGTTGTAATCCTCTCTTACATTACTATTAATAAAGTTCTTTTAGTTTTACTCCATATGGTCTTGTATTTGTGAATCTTATTGTTTATGAATGCAATTGTATGGTCAATGTGTTTCTGATTCTGCATTGTTTATGATGTTATAGATAGAGATGCTTTGATATTTCGCTGTTACTTTGACTCTACAGGTACTCTTTGAGACAGGACAAGTAGGAGATGAGTGGAAAATTCTATCAAGGAAAGGAGAAAATCAAGCTAGGATCAAGGCGAAAGATCCACGTTGGTCTTTTGTTATTCTCTTCCATCTATCACACTTAAAGAAACTCTTGAAAAGCTTTCATTGTTTGTTTCTAAGATAGCTACCCGTCTTAGTGGGACTAGCAGCTCGAATCGACACTAGTTTTCCCTATAACATAGAGGTCTAGGCTAGCGATGTGTTCCGGCATCATAAAATCTAGTAACTATCATTTTCATCAAAGGTTGGGTGATTCCTCCTCTTTGATACGACAAGTGCTAGCATGGACTTGTGCTCCCCGTACCATTGAGTATATATTGGGAGACCACAATAGGCTTATATCCTTTATCCATAGGAAGCTGTGTCTGCCGCCCTATCGATTGCAATGCACTGAACATAGCATTTGAGAAGATTAACTGTCATACATAAGTCCTTGGTAATTACTCTTTAAAACGTATTGCAACAAATTGATTTGTTGCCTCATGCTGGATATGCAGAAGAATTTGAGCAAACCATAGTTTCGTTATGCCATGATCATGTAAGGAAATCATGTCCTCTTCTTCATGTTTACGTTCACACCATGTAACAACCATCTTGATCCAACAAATATCAGAAACAAAGACAAAAGATAAGTTAGGATCCAAATTTGAGAAAAAACAGGCAAAAATTCCATGAGAAATCACTGTGCAAAGTTTCCCTCTTGCGCCCATCGCACCCTACCTTTGGAAAAGGTGAGATGCATATTGACTGGCTAGTGCAAAGCTAAGTATGCATCACTCCTTTTGATGTGGGACAGGTGTGATGATGGGAGAACGAGTTCTTCAAACCCCAAGGGCCCCGAAGAATGGGAAAACTTGCTCAAAATCAAAAAAGGATGAAATGAAAATGAAGAGCTCAGGTTTAGCTCCTACCTGATCATGCCCGCCTCAGCTAGATCATGAAAATAATATGATGGTGATGTATTGTATTGTATCTTATACAGGTCACCTTCGAGTTCGAATACCTCAGATCCTCATGATAAAGCATTTCACCCGACATCAAAAGATTTACGACTTCATGCTTTAGGGGGCAACTGTTATAGACTTATTTGGGCACTGCAACCCCAATATTATATGTCAATAAACCAAGGGCTCTTTAACCCCTAAAAGTTTTGTTTCATACCCTAAAGGATCATGGTCAACTGATTACATCATTCCCCAAAAGTTCCACTTGAAAAACCACTCAGAACTGGCCAAAATTGACCATACTGACTGCTCCATTGTCAGGGTGTGATGCATACTGACTTCTACACTAGCCAGGTGCGATGCATACTGAAGAGGCCTTCTGTAGGGTGCGATGGGCAAGGATGGACAAATGTCCGAGAGAGTTTTCTAAGTGGATGCTCATGGAATCTTCCAAAAACTTCTCCTATGACACTTGCCTCTCTGAATTCACCCAGGGATGAGTAAGAGATCCAAGAAATCTCCAAGTGGAACCAAGAACAACAAGCGGAATGACACTAATCAAAAACCAAGAGATGACTCACACCCTTGCAGACATATATAAATGGATCACTCATCTGAGAGATCTAGAGGCTGGAATTTTGTAATTTGTAAGGAAGTGCTGATAGTTTATCTTTGAGAAAGAGAATTGTATTGTTCGGTGATCTTGCTTTTCATGAGGTGAAGAGGGATTTGATGTTGGGAGGATGATGCTGGATGAGACAGCTCGGTTGTAATTCTCCCTTCTACTATTAATAAAGTTCTTTGAGTTTTCCTCCGTACAATTGTGTATTTGTGAATGTTGTTGTTTGTGAATGCCATTGCATTATCAATGTATTTCTAATTCTGCATTGTTTAAGATATAATAGATCGAGATGCCTTGATGGTGTTTCGTTACTTTGTCGCTACAGGTATTCATTGAGTAGGATAAGTAGGAGAAGAGGTGAAAACTCTATCAAGGGATAGAGGAATCAAGCAAGGAGTCAAGCGGAAGATCCAGGTTGGTCTCTTTGTTCCTCTCTTATCTATCATACATAAAGGAAATCGCAAATTACTTTGATTGTTTGTTTCTAGGATGGCTGCCAATCCTAGTGGGACTAGCAGATCGAAAAGACACTAGTTTTCCCAGAAACAAGACGGGGAACTATTCCGCCCCTGGCCAGTATATGCATATTGGGAGTGTCCCCAGATACCTGAATCTAGGGGTTAGAACTATAGAATGGATGCCAACCATATTGTTACTTGAAGGGACCCACGCTAATTGTGTTATATTGAGCATTATAAGGAGCGCTACATGTAGCACTTGTCGAAGGTATAGGGGTTGACACAAAAGGGGTGGAACCTATAATAGACTGGGTTCCACTCATGGAGGGTGTCACCACAAGGTTTGAACCTGGGACAAATGGGATTGCAGGGTTCACCATCAAAGGTGTGGTATTGACTGTCGAATAGGGAAGTGGTGGGGGACCAAAAGTGTCCAAAAAGTCCCATGACCCGTTAGTCATCGATGCGATGGGTGGAAGTGTTCCAATTGAAGGCGAAGGAGGTATAGATGCAATGGGAACCAAGATTGGAACCAACAGATTCATGATTGGAGGATTGTATGGAGGAAGAAATCCTTTAGTAAAGAAATCTTTTGGTAAGATTGAATTGTGGGATGTCCAAACTGATTCTGTGTGAGATCTGAGAGACTGATTTCCCGAAGATGGGGAATCTAGTTCACTAGAGCTCAGTGGATCATCAACAGTGAGTGGGGGAAGACCTAAAAACTGTCTAGATTGATGACGAGGGCCGAATGTAGCCACGGTGGCCAATAATTTTTATCAATAAATTTTACAGTGAGGTTTATTAAAGTCTCAATGATAAAACTCTGGAACCTAAAAAATAAAAAAATACACTAAGTAAATCAATCAACAAGCAAAGGGAAATGACCCTGTCTGATAAGCACCGATCATTGGAGATGAAACCCAGTATCACAATGAATAACAGAGAGAGATGGCCAAATGTACAGTTACGGTTACTTTAGAGCTTTGCCTGAACCTCAGATTAAGGGGCCAAGTACTCCTGTGAAGACGAGCACCCTCCCAAAAACCGAAGACATAGTAGGTCCGTCTGTATTAGGTATCAGTGTAGCCTGCCCCAGTCACCTTGTGTTAGTCCCTAAAAGTATGGCCGCTAAGGATACCTCGGATCACAAACACTGCCAGGGGGAACATAGTTGTAGACAATACGCTGTGTGGGTAGGATACCTGAGTCCCCAACTCAGGTCTGATATCCCCGAAGGGATCCCCGATACATAGAATACCCAAAGTAGATGTAAGCAAAGGCGGGCTACCTTCACTTACAGTCCGATGTTGTCTCGTATTTAGTTCCGCTTTTACTGGAGTGGTCTCGGATAGTATGAGTGTAGAAGGATTTCTTTCTTTTAATGAAACTAGTTTTGATGTATGATATTGGCAGTTAACTCACACTACCTATCCCAAGATCCTAGCCTAAACTAAAGTGTGTTTACTCTAAAAAGAGTTGTTGATTGATTTTATTAAGTAGATTTTAAATGTACTTCGTTAGAGTCTTCGGTAGGGGTGTTGATGTATGAAATTATATGGGACTGTGCCTCAAGTCATGCAAAAACAATGCTTATAAATTTTCACTTTCGATGAATAAGATGCTTCTACAAAGGGAGAGTCATTCATATATCAATATTCATTCCATGCATCCTATTTAATACAATACTAGCATAACTGACAGAACTTCAATTCTCACTAACAACTATTGAAACCAAATAATGCAAAACTTAACCAGCTAAGCAGAAAGCAGTAAAATTTTTTGTATTTTTCTTTTAATGAAAACAAAAACTTTAAGAAGTATGGTTATTTTCTTTAAAAAAAAGTTTTTTCAGGACACAAATCAGTCAAACAAGTGCAGCTGCAGATCCCTGATCAGTTTGTAGGTAGATTTCCCAACCCATGAGTTCACAAGGTAAGTTGTTTATAAAGAAATGGTTGACTAACAGTCTGTACTAGAGGCTATAGAGAGTTAGTTTCAGCACTAATGCTCTGTTTGTGAGGGAACATTGCTTTATAAAACATTGTTTTCACTGGTAATCTGCGTTAGTGAGGAAAAACACTAAAAAAATAGGTTGTGGGGATTAGATCTAGGGCTGAGCACTAAAAGAAGGGCATTGTTATGGTCCTGAGTGGTTGGAAAGGGAGTGAAGAAGTACAAGAATGCCTGGAAGAAAGAAAGATTTAGGAACTTTTTGGGAAAAACCGGGAACTAAGTGTAGTCCCCAGCGGAGTCGCCAATTTTTCTATAGGGATTAATGCACGGGTGTTTGGTGATGTAGAAAACCCTCAAGGATCTTCCCGAGATCCTCGATAGACAATTAGATTAGCTACAGCTATCACAAAGATACATGAATATCTATGTTTAACAAACAAATATCAAAGTGAGAAGGAATTATTACCTCGAGTCTTAGTGTGGTGTTGTTGGGGAGCGCAATGTAGCTAGGTGAAATACCCCTGAGCTAGATCTAGATCAAAACCTGCACATAGCAAAGACAAGCATAATATCACAACATAAAGCCTTGATAAACAAATGCATGAACATATAAAAGATATCTAGTGGCATCTAACTAAACCACTCATGCTAGAAGATATTAGATCATCATATAAACAAGTTTATACTACAAACATTATGGAGTGGAGAACACAACTGCAGTTCTATATTGATGTAGAAATAGTGATTACAACCATCAGTTGCATCAACCTTCCCTTACCCTCCATCTCCTCTCTCTCTCTCTCTTCTTAACCTCTTCTGATGCCTTAGTCTAAGACTCTCCTTGACAGACAAATAGGAAATCCTTTCAAATGTTTCAACCTCTTTCACAATGGCCCAAGCCTTGCATATATAGCATGTAGGGTTACGGTTGCCAAGTCCTTCATGAGTTCTATTAGGCAAAAGAAGTGATATTTCCATGCTTTAGTGCTCTTTCCCGTTTGCATACTCCATTAGGAATTAGTAATTCCCCCAAATAGGTCGAGTTCTGATGTTTCCCTACTTTTATGAGCTGACAAAGGAGAGAATATAGGGATATTTTCTCAGTCCATTCGCTCCTTTGACCCATAGAACTTGATGTAGGTTCACTAATGTTGTTCTTGAGGTAGCAAGTAGAGTTACCCTAGGCACTAACACACCCTTAAGCTTGCTGAGAAGCTTTATAAAGCAGGTTGATAATGTCTAGATAGCGGTAGCTTGACAACTGTGCCTGTGAATTTTGTCAATCCTTCAGTCATCATGTCTTTGTCCTCTAAGTTGATAAGGAGGTCATTTTACTGTATAAAAGAAGTCAACACCTGAAAAGATGCATATACTAGAGGAAGACTCAATCCCTGAAATGACAGTGTTGACCATGCGAGCCTTCAGGATAAAGAAGCCTTAATTGAAGGAGGATGGTAGCTTCCATTTCATTTATGAGGCAAGCTATTTCATTTATGAGCCAAATGACAGAGAGTGTTGAAAATTTCTATAAATGCAAGAGCATGAAGAGCCAAGAAACAAGAAGAGGTTGTGCATTATTATGCTACCGAAATTTCTCCAAAGCAATCTAGAATATCGATGCTAAGAGGATTCCACCATTAAGAAAGTTTATTCTTTGGTTCTTTGAGAGGGCAAGAGCTTGCAAAAAAGATTGAAAATGGGAAATCCTTGGTGAGAGCTATTGAGCACCATTTCTAAATAAACTCTCTTCAAGTTTCTTTGAAAGTCCATTTCAACTCTTCCACTACCAACAATCAATAAACAGGGCCCTTTTCACATTACTTTGTTGATTTGTTTTGCTTCATTTTCTTGTTTCAAGTTGTCTAATTTTGTTTTTTATTTTATTTTATTTTTGTTTATGCATTGTTTCCATCTAATTCAATGCTTTGTTAGTACATGTTTAATCACTAACATTATGCGTTATTTGTATAGCTTCTTGTAGAATGTATACTACAAGATAAATGAATTTAGGACTTATATACTATCAAATACACCATAAACCCATATATAAACTTTGATGGAAACGTCAACCTATCTATTCACACATAACACTATCTAAAACCAATATAGATCATAATTATATAACATGTAGAATAAAGAAACTAATATCTCAACAGCATGATGGGTCTAGATATCTTGACTTAGTATTGAAATCCATATCGATTTATCTCCTCCTCATCATAGTTAACATTTATTTATTATATAATAATTAGCATTTCTTTATTAATATATAAATCTAATTGAACATAATAAATTCATAGATTTATATAACAACTTAACGTTCAGTGAGTTTCAACATATCCATGATCCATACATAATTATTCCATTATGTAACCATAAATTAACAAGGAGTATAATGAAAATATATCCACCTACCATAATGAATTATAGATTGGAAAAAAGCAAAATAACATTAAATAATAAGAAGTTTAGAATATCATAATAAACATGGATAACCCAATAATAACCCATTTCACTTTTAACCTTTTTCCAAATAATTATTTATACTAAACAATTCTTATATTGTATTTCCATGTATTTATATATAATTAACCAACTAAATCAATATAAACATAATTTTATAAATTCAAACCTAAACATTTTTTTATTTTTATTCCAACCAGAAGCTACGTTTCTTATACCTAATCTCTTTATTATGTAGTCTCCATATTCCATATTTATATACGTAACTAACTAAATAGATCAATATAATCCCATTTTTATAAACCGAAACCTGCAACATTTATTTATTTATTATAATTATAACAAGACGCACATTTCTCACACCTAACCTCTTCATTAAGTGGTTTCCATATTCCATTTGTCTACACTTTTAAACACATATATAGCCAGATAATTTTAAAGTTTATTCAACTTTATCGTACTCAACATATATGTTTGACATATCTAGAAAGACGTAAATTGATAACATCTTAATTTTCTTTCTTTTTCTTTAACCAAAAATACCCCCACATTCCGTGCAAATAGTCACTATACTAGGAAAGCTTTAAGGGATAACATTTTAATTCCTTTTTTCCATGTTTCCTTACCGGGAAAACACATTCCGTGTGAAATAGAAAGTCTCTATACGTTGGGACAACTAGGAAAGTTACACAATAACGATATTTCCACAATCCGGTCATTTTGTATAAAATGAATCAATGCATAGTATTTATGTAAGGTATTCTTCCCCTATCACCAGACAACACAATCCGTGCAAATACTCTCTATTTAATTTACCTAATATAATAACACAAGTTAATCAACTTTATTGCAATCTTTATACATGATAAGACAAGTTAATAAACTTTATTTCAATCTTTATACATCTGTTGAGAACTTTTTTTTGGTTTTAGATTTTTGTTTGAATTTTGAATAGCGACAAAATTGTCATTTTAAGTGGCGGAGCTTGTAGAGCAAATGTTTTTAATTTTATTTTTTTAAATATTAAATTCACTTTTTAATTTAAAAAATGTAATTTAAATAAAAAAAATATTTCATAAAATCCAAAATAGAGTTACCAAATTAAAAATCAGAAAGTCATGTTATTATAAAGATTTAGCTGCTAATTTAATAAATGTATAAGTTTTATTATTTTTCATTGGAATAGTTAACTTAAGTTATTAGTTTTAACGAAGAAAGAGTTGAGAATTTTTTCCAAATTGTGTTTTGATTATAAATATTTAATTGTTTTTGAATTTAGATTTTTGTGATCCATAATAATTATAATAAAATTTTTTGGTAAAAATCACATAACTCGTAGACAGTTTCAGCTCATCTTCAGGACAAGATCTTGGTCTAAAGATGAACCACACTGGTTGGTGGACAAGATCTTTCTCTCAAGATGAACCACATTGGGTGGTTCTAAACACGTCGACCAGATTATCTCTTGTCTGATTTTTACCGAAAAATGTTGTTATAATTTAATTGTTTTTTAATATAAAATAGTAAATAGATGTATTTTTTAGTTATACATTGCATTTTTCTTCTTAATCTTTCTATTGGTGAAAAGAATTGAAGTCTTATTGCAAAAATGAATGGAAAATAGCAAAAAACAAAGTAAAAAGCAAAAAAAAAAAACAAACAAACAAACTTATGAATAATAGGAATCTCTAAATATTATTTTAATTATTTTTTTCTACTTGAAACTCTTAAACCCTGAAAAACTTTAACAATATTATAATATAAATATAATATAGTCTATAGTACATATACCTATTGTTAACATAGTATATGATATATATTTATTTTACTTTTACAATTTATATAACTGACATATATGAGAAGGTATAGATATATTATGTTACCATACTTCTAATATGAGTTTACAATGGATAACTTCTCATATAAACTTGTTATTCAAAATATTTAACTTTTCTACTTCTTTTAGGATAAAGTATTCAAATTTCTTTTACAATTTTACGAGTAAATAATTTTTTGCAAAAATATTTATGCCTCCCACTAAATAAACACAACTTATAACACAAATTCAAAATATTCCTATTAACAGTGTCATAGATAACCATATTTTCTTTCAAAACATAAACTATTAAGCATAAACATTAACATTTTGGTTCCTTGAGTTGTGCTCTTCTTCCATTGAAAGGACATTTTAGCTCCTTGAATTGTGCTCTTCTCTCATTGAAAGGATGATTTGATCATATTTCAATAGGGGGATCCACTTGAAAACTTGTTTTCCATTCACTTTCAACATCATTGGTGGAGAAATTAACATAATTTCACAAAGCCTTTGCTAGCCTTGTGATTTTCCAATCTAGCTTGTGTACTTTCTCCACTGTTTTAGCCATACAAATTATCAGCAACTATCTCACTAAGCACCTTGTCCATCAAAGTTTTCATGTGCGAGTATAGGTTCATTGTTTGCATATAGGATGAGTCCCAAGTCATGGTTGAGCTACCTACATTAGAGATCCAATCCCTAGTCTCTCTTCCCACATGTGTGTCACGTATAATCTTTTACTGTGTCTAACTTGGTCTTCCACTTCAAAAATGGCCCTTCGTACCAATAAAAAATGATATTTCTATATCTATCTACCATAGCACACACATTTGGTTGTGCACAAGTTTGATCCACGTGGAGATGGAGGTGAAAGGCGATTTCTATCCATCTTATTAAACACAAAATTAAACACCACCCTGGGACACAAAACATTGGTGAGGGTCGATCGATACTGAGTCAACAAAGTGGGAAAAGACCAATGGTAACGAGGATGGGGAGAGCATCGATTATATAAGGAACACACCAAAAAATAACATATGTATAGAAATACAAACCCTAGGAGTGAGTCCCCAACAAAACAAAAACAACTAGAAACCATAAACGTGCCCAAGCTAAAACAGATTCATCATCTAAATTCCAACTCTGATTTTTGAACAATAAAAACTCACTCGAACTATTAGGCCCAAGCGTATAAAACATAGTATTACTTAGCCAAAGTTCCCTACTAACATTGATATCAACATAATTACAATTGTAGAGATATTCAGACTAAAGACAAGAGGTACTGCAAACCTGCAACACCTTCTTTGATGTTGCAATTCTCTGCTCCTAACAAAGCCCAAGACACCTAACTTCCAACAGAGCAAAAGCGCCAACCCCACATGCAAGGCCAAGTCCATTCCCCAACATATATTATTGCTCCTTTTTTCTTACATTTCCAATCCAAACAATAATATGTTCACAAAAGAAAAAAGTTGGTATATAAATTATGTTATCCTTCCCCTAAGGAGTGTCACCATATTCCATTTTCCATCTTAACTCAAACATAGTTTTTTTTCTTCCAACTCCCACACATCCAAAAATGTGCTACCACGCTTCTTCCGTATCCTTCCCAAATTTCCATAGTACAACCTCCCAGGTAAATAGCTATTTGGCTGCAACTCTGTCTCAACTATCATGTTAAAACACCTTCAGTGAAAAAATATACTTAGTCATATTAATATAACTATTCACTAGGTATTTTTGAACTCTCCCATATAGACTAATTTACCATGTAACACTCGTTACTCATTACATTCCTCACATAGGGCGTTTGTCACTCATCAATTTCCTCACATATAACTCATTACTTTCCTCACATGGGGCACTTGTTACTCATCAATTTCCTCACATATTAAGCATGTGGATACCTTTATGAAAAAAATATGTACCTTCCAGATTTGGTACATAATTATGACACATGTCAGTAGTCATTAACCAGTTTCATACATGACTCTAGAAAAGAATGTTTTCTCAATCAGTCAATAATATAAAAACTTGAAAAAAACGCACCACTTGAATGATGAAAATGGACCTCTCAATTTTCAGTTCACATGGGAGGGTTTCGATCCATTTGGATGGAAATTATGGTTGCGAATAACGACATGGTGATAGATACTAATTGTGTCGTGGTAATGTTTTTCAATGGAGCAAATTACTCAACTAGTTCGATGGAGCCCACGAAAGCTTCTGCAATGGGTAACAACAAACGCTATCACGCTGACCCTCCGACAAAACACAGTAGTACAGGTACTCAGATTAGGGCTAGAGGGTCTGATCAGTTGAAGAAATGGACATGCTACCCAGAAGAATAAGTTAATGCGCTTTGCAATTTGTGAATCAAATCTGATCTCCTGTTAGAATTATTAATGTACTGCGCTGTGCTGTTGAGAATTAGCCGAATATAACCGCTTCCCATCCCGTACAACATACGGAGTATTCCTCGACTAATTTTGTTATGAAATTTATGGTCGTACTAAAACTCCATTTGCCACTGGATGTTGGCGTAGCATGAGGGGCAGTGACACGAAGTGAAGTAAAGTGGTCGGTATGGCAGGACGAATCTTTGGCCGGGACCGGAGCAATTTATCGTGTAGCACATAATAAGCACATGGGCAATCCCTAAATATCTGATCGGAGCGCTTTCATTTCCCAAGGTACTGAAGCTAGAAATGAATGCCGGAGAGTTGAAAAATTAAGAGATTGTTAATGTACAAACATTAGGAATACTGAGGATGAGAAACTGAACGTGACAGTTTCTCTTTTTCTTGTAATATCGTGGGGAGTGGGCAGACAGTAAATGCTTGGGATTATAGGTTCACTTTTAAATTTAGGCCAGCACATTATCCAACCCTAGTATATATATTATTTATTTGTCGCTGAAAATAAGTAGCTTGTCAATTCTCTTGGCAGACCACTCATTTAATCCTCATGAGCAAATTACATATTTGTTGCCCTTCACATTTCAACACTGGATAAAATCACACTACAGAAAGTCGCGGGGCCCTGTTACCTCTGTTTGGACAAAAATTACGAAAATCGCAACTGTGGTGTGGCTGGCTAATCCAAAAGGACAGAGTACAGCGATAGTTGGAGTTGCGCAAGACCTAACGGCCGACATGGAAAATCAGTCCTGCAATTATTTCCAAATCTGTTATACAATATAATTGATGGAGTAATTCTGCCATGCTTTGGCAACTATGTGTTGGTTGAAACCATCGAATTTCATTGTGTCCATCTGCTCATACTGTCACCACCAGAGTTTCTGTTTGTCCGGTGCTTAATAGGTGCCGTGAGATATGGTGGAGACAAACGTTGAGAGTACGTTTGCCCTGCTCACGAGGCCCGTTTCTCAGTTTTCGTAGCATGATCAAATATCATGCGCCTATCCGAATATAGCATGGTAGCAAATTTAAAAATAAGAAAGTCAAAGGGCCGTTCATTCGTTAGCGTGCGCTGATTTCAAATTGAATTTTCCATTTTAGCATTTGTCATTCTTTTCTGATTGGAAATTCTGTTGGGACGTACCCCCTTCACGCAAAACCTAAACCTAATCAAAGTTTAGGCTTATCAGGATATTGACTTTGGGTTAAAATAAAATTTATTTTAATTGTGTTGATTGGTGTGTTTGATTTTGGAATATGGTTGTAGAATTTATTTATTTTTAAATAAAAAATGGTAGATGGATTATATTTCATAATTTGTATATATAATTGAAAGAATAATTTGATTTTTTTTTTTCCTATATTTGTATTTTTAATGACAAATTCTTAACATTATAAATGGTACATAAATATTAAGTGATAAATTTTCAACGTGATGAATGACACATAAATATTAATCGATAAATTTTCAACATTATAAATGAAACATAAATATTTAGATTTCTATTTCATTTAATTAAGATGATTATATTAAATTTATTAACTGAAAATTAGTATTGATAATTAAATGTTTAGGAATATTTTTAGTATTTGAAGTAGATATTCTACTTATTATCTTGAGATAAAATAATTTTTTTTAGAATTCAAGTATTTTAGTATATTGGTTTTTAAAGTTATTTTATCATAAATC
Source organism: Pinus tabuliformis (assembly GCA_031772625.1). Taxonomy (NCBI): domain Eukaryota; kingdom Viridiplantae; phylum Streptophyta; class Pinopsida; order Pinales; family Pinaceae; genus Pinus; species Pinus tabuliformis. The sequence goes on along the minus strand of CM062809.1, from coordinate 410,674,137 downwards.
ATGTAAGAATATAAGAAATTTAACAAGAAATTTATTTAATCTTTTGGAAACTAGTTAAATATTTGAATTTTCCAAATGAGTATTTTTTAATTAAAAAAAATTATTAAAATATAAATAATTTAAATAAAATTGAATGGAAAATGTCTAATTTTATTAGCACAATCGGTTGAGGATGGATCTTGTTATCAAGATGAACTAGGATTAAACTTCACTAGAGTTGTTGTGCTAGAAAGAGGAGATATGCTAAAAAATCCATCACCTTAAAGCGCGTGTTATCCTTACTACACATGTGTCAAGCAACGTGTTATTCGTACTACACGTCAAACTTAAAAAATCTCAAATAATTTAACAATAAAAAACAAAATAAAAAATAATTATTAATTAAAAATGATAATAAATTATTATTTTACATAGAATAATAAAAAATAATAATTAATTATTATTTTACATACTATGAAATAAAATAGAAAGGTATTAGAACTGATATAATATGGAATGGAGTTAATGTTTTAAGCGATTCGTTGTTAGTTAAAATAAAGGTTAAAAATTACTATATTTCAGGTAAAAATCAATTAATTAAATTTTTCGTTTTTGTTATTTTTTTAAAATAGAATTGAAAATTGTGTTACCACTATAATATTTAATTTTCACCCTTCCCCAATCAATGGATCTAGTTAATTTTCACCCTTTCCCCATCAATGGATCTAGTAGCCGTTACCAGGAATTACGTAAAAGAAACAAAAGTACATTTTATACACAGTAATATTTGTTAATAATTTTCATCTCCGGGCATTATTCTTATATATTTGGTCTCAGAATAATTCTTATATATTTGGTTTCATAGAATATGATTTTTCAAATTTATAAAAATATAAAATTTTGGATAAGTTTTGATTTCATTTTAGATAACCATTGATGTTTTTGTAAGTGAGCGACTTGATATTAGATTTATAGAGATTAAGATAGATTTACCTCATTTAAATATTTTTTTAATGATTCAAAATAAGAGAGGTCATGCTTGCTTCTTACTGGATGTAACATATTAAGATGTGAAATAACAGAGGTGTTTGTTTTTTTTTCCGTACGAACATCTACCCATGCTACAAATTTACTAGTTACATCTTACGAACATGTCATATCCTTGTCTTTTAAAGAAAGCTCCATCGTCCCCGCGTCCTCAAAGTATGAGACATCCCTATCACTATTGGAATGATGAGTCTCGTGAGGTCCTTCTTGCCCAGTTGTTAGGGTCCAACCCTAACCCCTTTATTTACGTAATAAGCTGAAGAGGCCTAGTCATGGTCATAACTGGTTAGTTGAGTTAATAAAGCCCATAAGCGGTTATCCACCTTAATAATAATTTTAAGTGGTTGAACCGCATTATAGAAAGGGACCACAATTAGTTATAGACGGGTTATAGTTAATAAACAAAGTGGTTAACCTGTATTATGCAAGGGACCACTATTAGTTAGGGCTTTGGATGTCATAAAGCTATAAATAGTCATAGCAAGGGAAAAATCATCCAGTCTTCTTGTAATTGAACTCCGCTCTGTTGCAAGTTACCCCCTCAAAGAGGCAAGTGAACATTGTACTATGGTTTTAAATAATAAAATATATTTGCAACTTGTTTTATTTCATGTGATATTTCTATGTTTTGGGCCATATTATTTCATATTTGTGGTATTCTAGTTTTCTCGCAGGTCAAGTGCATAATAAGTGGTATCAGAGCACTTTCTAAGGCCATTTGTACCTCCAATTTTTGCATAATTTTTTTAGTCTAGAGACGTGTTCCAACATCTTTAAACCATAGGATCTATCATTGAGCACATAAACCTGCAGATTTAGGGAGGCATGCACATAAGAACTACAAGAGGTGGTCATGATTGTTGGACTCCCTTGTAACCCCTGTTGGTACCCCTTCGAGTAGTAGCAGATTAGACAAAACCATGAATGGTCTGCACTTCCACATACCCTTGGGTATATCGGAAGCCCCACCTAGGGTAACCTGAAACCTAATCTTAGATAAGTCGGCACTCATCTTGCTGCTATAGTACACTGAGAACAAAAATCAGGGAGATTACTCACACGTACAATAGGGTAGTTGGGTAGTACAACTAAGGGTACGGTTGATCTTCCTTAGTTAACGCCCTAAAAGATTGCGTTGAGTATTATTGTCGGAACACTTTGTATATTCCAATCTATAGCACCTGACGCTACTATGAGACCATGGTACCCTCAACTATCTGAGGATCACCAGTTACCTTTTCATCCAGATTAGATCTAGCAGTTGGGGTTTTGCCGCCACCGTCTAGATTAGATTCAGTCACTGGGATTTTCACAACATAGATTGTTGAGCCTCCATTATGTCTAGATTTTCATGATTTTACTGAATCATTTTATGCCTGTACTAAGTGTTTATAATCATTATTATTCATTTTACGCATTACTAAGTTATTAATTAGAGGAATTTAGAGCTGACAATTGTTGATTTATGAACTCTTCTTGTTTTGTTAATTTGAAGAGTATTTAATGTAAAAATTTCATTAATGATAGGCTCTTTGTGGTAGGTGAGAAATTCTTGCAACAATAGTTCCTGTACCAACAGTTCTTGTACTAGCAGTTCTTATACTAGTTGTTCCTGTACCAGCGGTACAAAAGATACTAATGTCGCTGGCTTTGATAGATTGGCATGGACCTTGGCATTCCCCAGGAGAGGTCGTGCTTACCATTTACGTGCTTGTAGATGTAACAAGAAATTGCCAAATCCATTGCAGTACAAGATTCTTCTCAAACTACTGTTTAAAACTGACTTGATCATGTTTGTATGCATATGCCAACAAGCCTTGGTCTTGCATTCACCTTCCTGTATCATACAACTTTCCTGCACCACGCATCAAATTCCTGCACCAATTTAGATTTTATAGCATTCCTGCAGTAATTCACATTTTACAACATTCCTGCACTAATTTAGTTCTACAACAACATTCCCACCAATTTGGGACTTTTATACATTGACACATTTCTAGGAAAATATGAAAGAGGTTTTTGTTCAACAACCTTCCACATGAGTCAAGATACACCCAGGTTGTACGGACTTATACTTAGGGAATAATTAATGCTTCAGCCCCGAATTCGTAGTAATTTCTAGAATTCCAACTTCTGCGTCGATTTCCGTGCAGGTGAAGGTGAATAGAGAAATTCTGGAACACGGGTTTTGGTCCCAGTATAGTGAGTAAGCCTCAAATAGTTTTCCGAAATTCGTAATGCTTAAGGAGATATGAAGAGTTATTTGGAGATAGTTTGTTAAAAATATCAATTTTTCCAAAATTCCAGAAAATTGCCTTCTATAAATAACAAAGGTTGTTAACAATGTATTCTTCCTACGAATGTTTTGGAAAATACTTCATGACTTGGCATCAGTTGTTTCGAACCATAGATCATCGAATCTCTTATTTTTGGCTCAGAATTGTTGCATAATTCTAAACTCATATGGGCTGATCCGAATAAATGAAAGGCGGTGTATTTATAAATGTGAAGACTACTTACTAGTGGAGGATGGAAGATTATAGATTGTAAATAGAATTGATTGCAGCATGGAGGATTGGTTTTGTTATGCAAGGAAGGGAGGAGTTGCGCACTTAGTGGGATGATCCCTGGAGGGGACCACTGGAGCCAACGCTACATCATTCCATAATTTTGTAACAGGACTTTGACATGAATTTATTTGGCATTCGATTATGCGTTTTTATTCCTTCTGATGATCTGAAGATTGTGATTTAATTGTTGCAAGGGAAACAATCTGGGTGGTTGGGCCCACCAGCCAGTCTGTTGCCCCATACCTCTTAGGATTTCCTTTGCTGCATTTTATTTTGCATAGTGAGAGTGTGATTTAAGATAGCTCTGCAATTTCATTTCACAACTCTTCTTTTCAACCATTTTATTTTTGATTTCATTCCATTTCTCTCAACATTTGAAGTTAATGATATCATTAAGCATTTTTTATGACTGAAGGATATAATGGCTTATTAAGAATTCTGATTTAGAATATATCATTTGAGTATTCATGATTGCCTTAAAATTATTATTTTAAATGTGAAACTGATTCCTGCACTTAGAAGAGAAACATTCATTCCTGAAATTTTAATAATTAAATTCCAGGATCAGCATAAGGAAAGATTACCATATTGTTTTATTAGCAAGTGAATTTCTCACAAGAATTCTTAGAATGATTTAAGGTTAAAAAGTTATATCCCTTCATCATAATTCACTGCTGCTTCAAGCCGATATAGTTAGTGCAGGAACAGGACATTTTTTAGTGTAGGAACATCGCTTCAATATAGGAACATTGTTCCAGTGTAGGAAAGTTGTTGCAATGCAGGAACAATGATTCATGCTAGGAAGGAAAACTTGTAACAAAGACAAATGCACATTTTCCTTAAACTTTAATATTGAATCATTTCTAGAGAAGCAGTATAATTTAGATCTCTTTTAAAAAGCTTTCAATGGTTTCATTAGATTAATTGGAAAGAAGTTGCCTTATGTTTTATTTCATGTTTTTCATCCTTGCAACACAATAGTAATCTTTTAAAGAGGGTTTTTTGCATTCTTTCTTTCTTGAATCACTTTCTTTTGAATGGGGCCTACATTCCCTTGTCCCCTGGACAACTGAGGAAGACTTACTGTAGGAGTCAACTCAACCTCGAAGAGGAGTCAGAAGTAGATTCCTAGAGTGTGTTTACTTTACTTTTGAAAATTCTTGTTCCTTTTTCTTGAATGATGCTTCTTTTGAATTTCTTGCAAAATCTTGGTTTTTATTTGACAGATCCCTGAGGTCATATTCTGGCATATATTGTGCTATGCCTCTAAGTTTACTTACCTAGATTTACAAATTAAATGTTGGTGTAAATCTTGCATTTAGACTGCCTAACATTTCGACGTTGTTGTGAGGGAGCCATTGTAGGATAAGGCCTCAACAATTTGTCATGATTTTCCCTTTCCTTAGAAATTGAATTTCTAGATTAACGAGATTCCCCTTGCTTGCTGAATCATACTGGATGACATTCCCAAAGAGCTCACAAGCCAGGTTTTCCTTTCTACAAATGAGTGATTTCCTTTAATGCAAAGTGTGATGCCTGATTTGTTTCTTTTACTGCAATTTAGTTTTTATGAGTAATTTTTCTTTCTGCAAAGTGTGATGCTTGATTTACTGTAATTGAGTTTTTTATGAGCAATTTCTTTTACTGTAAAGTGTGTTATTTTTTTTCTACAATAGAGGTTATTTAATTTCCGCAAGTGTGATTTCTTTAGTTTACAATCTTGGTTTTTTCATTTTACTGCAACTGATCTTTTGAGTTTTTCAGATGCTAAAAGAACCCCCTCTCTTAATCCAAGTGCTGACAAGACTTTCTAGCTAACAAGAAAATGCGAAGAAGTGTGATGTTATTCAAAGAACTATCTCAAATTCTGGCAGAAGTCAGGGTCTCTACTTGCCATAAAAACACATCTTGGCATCAATTAGAAATCGGTCTACTCCTCCGGAAGAAGAGAATCATGAAGAACCAAAAGATCTTCGTAGGGAGACCGAGAAGCTATGGATCATGCTTGATGAGGAGAAGCCATCAAAAGTAGAGATTGAAGAACACCAGCCTGATCCAGCCTGCACTTTAGAGGATGAACAAAGGAAATTGGAGGACTTGCAGGATGCACCAGATATTGCCCATGAATCAAATGACCAAGAGTATAAGGATCCCGGAGAATCTTGGTTTCAAATGACTGTCAATATTCATCCCTCCCTTATCATTCAACAATTTGTAGCATCACATCAATTAATACAACTGGTACTTCATGTTTTGGTATTTTCTCACATATACATTCTAAATTTGAACATGAATATGATTATCCTCTTATTGCACACTTGGTTGCACTGGAAGTTGTCCTATACTTAAAAGGGTGTCTTCCGCTTCTTAGGGTAGAGTAGGGTAGAAGAATAAAGAAATGGCATGAATAAAGTTGTTACAACAATGAAATTAGGGTTTGAATTTCAAAGCATAGCCACTGAAACTGCTTTTGATCCACATGAGTTGTTAACACACACATCTATGACAAATCTGTTGAGTATGATTCACACTAATACCTCATGATTTTGCAAAAGTAACCATGATTAACCACTCTAATGAAGTTGTTATCTGAGATATATATTTTCAGTTTCTCTTAGAAGGTACTATTGGAGAGCACCCTTACGGTGGACCACTCTTGTAAATATTATAATAGGCTATTCATGAGAACACTAGCATTATTAACTTAAAGAATCTTTCAGTCATTATCTGGGATATTTTTAATAAGTCTTTAAGGTAGAGGAACTAGCCAGTAATGATTAGTTATTAAAAACTTTTCACGCCATCCCGTACTCTTAAGGAGTAGATATGTCTCCCCACTTATTAAGTAACCTTTGAATTTAACTACAATTAGAATTTATAAAAGACTTAGGGGAGGATAGGAGGTCTCGTGATGAGCCAACCTACCACAATCATGATGTTGGCATTATGACGCATGTGTTGTACTTGATAGCAACTCACTTGTAGCAGAACAAGTATATGGTAACTAGAAGAATCTCCAGGATAGATCAAAGGTGACAAAATGATGGAACATAGATAAATCTACAGTTCAGAGATGATAGAATGATGGACAGACAAAATGTATGGAAGTTTTGTTTACATGATGTGACAAAATGCATGGCAATTCAAAGGAATCAGTTCAGAAGTGATGTATGATGACAACTCACATTATAACAGATATATTCATAGGTAACAGAGTAATGGAACAAAAGAAAAGGATGATGGAACAAAGGAATATAGATCATAATCATGCAATTGAGGAAAAATAATGTTTTCAGGTACATTAAGTTGTATATGGGGGTTCACTGTACAAAAAGAGCATATACATATGCACACACTTTCACAAGAGGAAAAGAGCACATGGGATGGAAAATTAAATATTAAGGTGAAAGAATACAAAGGGTCCATACCATGGTATTAGACCACAATATTGAGTGGAATAACAGTTACTTGATCCTATCCACGAATACCATAGGTTCTAAGTGTTTTTTTGGTCTGATTTATTGAGAAAGGCTAAAACTATATGAGGAGGAGAAGATCAAAGGGCTAAGCATACAAGGAATGAATATCTCATGAAGTGTTAGATCAAAAGAAATTATGCATGTTATGGGTTTCTGATGCTTTGCTTGATCTGGACTAAGTATGCACCTGAGTGTTTGATGATGGATGACATCTAATGATGGATCAAGATCATAATGACTTATCATTATGTGATCTAATAATGGATAGGCTAGATCTGAGTGATAACAAATGTTTTTTCCTTTAAATGTTATGATATGGGTATATCTAAAGTCTGGAATAGCTACGAAGTTATAAGTTTTTATTTGCAGATATATATGTTGGTTCGCCTTCGTGAAGGCGCATATACACACTAGTTCGACACTTCCAAGTCGTGTATGCAGAAGAAAAGCTTGTTGTATAGGGATGACTGATCTATTTGATCAGTGTTGCTATTTTACTATTGTATTTCAATGATGTATTCATTAGATCTGAAAGTAAAATTGATTGTATAAGGAGATTGAGTCCGGTTGATTGATTGATTGAGTAAGAAGGGTGATCCTTGTTGCTGTCTATTTAAAACTCTGTGATATGATAGTAGATCTTCAGAATGTCATTGATTGGTACAGCTTCTGGTTCAGAAGTTTATGATTCAGAATATTTACAGGTATACGTAGTTTGGGTTAAAGGAAGTAGTGTATACACTTAGGTTGGCTTAATTAAAGTAGCATATAAATTATGACATATTTTTCTTGAGGTTACAGTTGGTTTTGGTTGTTGATGCAGTGTTCTGGGTTCGGATCTGTGTACTAGTTACAGTGATCCGTCCCTTCCAGTTGATTGGTTGAATTTTGATTAAGTGTCAATTGATTGAGTTTTCAGTGATTGATTGATTCAGTTGTGATTGATTCAGAGACTGATGGTTGGGTTTCAGTTATATCAAAGATTTATGATTGGATTTCAGTTATATTAGAGATTGATGATTGGGTTTCAGTGATTGGTTGATGAAGATGTACTTTTTGAATGTATCGTGGTGGTGATTGATTTTGAACTTCAATGTTACTGATGGGTCCAGTGTGAAAATTTGATGAAACATGGCCTTCATATTGTAGTGTTGTCCACCAGAAGTATCCAATGTGAAAATTTATGAAACATGGTCCCTAGAGGACAATGAGGGTTGGAGCCTTTAGTGAGGAAGTTGAAGCTTCTTGCCAGTAGTGGCTAGTGATTAGATCAGGGGGTTGGATATCCCTCCCAGTACAAGTTGGAGAATGAGTGAAGATGGTAGGCCGACACCTGTGTACTGGTAAACATATCAGCCAATACAAGAGCTAGGGGGTTGTAACTCCCTTCCAGTAGAAGCTGGAGAACAAGAGAAGGTTGTAGCCTTCTGTAGGTGGGTGCTTGCGTACTCGTATGAGTTTGCACCAGTACAAGAATGTAAATATATTATTCTTTATATTAAAATAAGACAGAGACAACAACAGCAAGTGGTTTTTCTCCCAAATTGTGTTTCTACCTTAAATCTTGGTGTTCATGTTTGTTTCTTATGTGTTATGGTTCATTCTATTATTATTGCACATGGTTACTATTTAATGTTTAATAAAGTACTGATGCACTGATTAAAGATCAACATATGATGAATTAACTGAATCATAAGTTCACTGGATATATGTTGGCTGCCTTAAGAATAGTTGTGTGCACACACGAGTTCCCTTCACTAAAGTAGCGTATATAAATATGATTATGAAATGGAAAAAGTTATTAATTTGTAAACACTAATTCACCCCCCCTCTTAGTATTATTCCCAACAATTGGAATTAGAGCGGGTCCTTTGGCATAAGCTTGATCATTTGAAGGAGATCCATAGAAAAGATGGGAAAGAAGCTAAAGAAGAAAGTGCCTAAGAAGAAGAAGACATCTCAAAGGAACAATAACAGTGGGAGAGACAATTGGCTATTATGTGGAAGCAACTCTTAAGACTCAGAATCACCTCAGAATGAAGATGAAAAAACAAAATAATTATCAGGTACGAATTTGTTGTCCTCTGCTGATACATTTCTCTTTTCATTTGAAGATAATGAATGTGACAAGGAAACAAATGAATTTTATCTTATGGGTGAAAGAGAAAGAAATCAAATACAGGCAGAATTTAAAAAGCTCATAGACATAATTAGAGATCAAAAAGATCTAATTGATAAAAGGGAATGTTCCTACAAAGAAGAAGTTACAAGGTTAAAATCTCAGTTGGAGGAAGGAAACAAAATAAAGAAGCAGTATAAAGAAAAGGAAGATCAAAGTCAAATGATGTAGGATGAAGTGACATCATTGAGAAATGAAGTGAATAAAAAGGACAGAAAAACCAAGGAAATTATAGAAAGAACTAGTTACTATGAAGGTCTTGAAGCTATGGTCGTTTCTCTAAAAGAAGATATTAAAAATTCAAATAAGAAGAATGAAGAACTACTTCAAGCATTTGAAGAATAGGAAAATGAATTTCTCAAATTAAGGCAACAAGTGGAAGAAGGAAGAAAAGTTGAAGAAATCATGAAGAAGCAGTATCTTGAAAAGGAAGAGCAATATCAAGTTGAGGTAAATATCCTAAAAGGTAAATCAGAAGAAAAGGATAAACTTTTATGATTTCAAGATAGTACTAAGATTTTGGATGATATTCTTAGTAGTTAAAGGTCTCTTGCCATCAAATATGGTCTTGGTTAAAGGCTTTCATGAAAATGTTAAAGATGAATCTAGCTCACAAACTGAAGCAAGGAACTCTAATGCAACATCTAAAATGCTCAACAAGGAGAAAAGAGGTCAACCCCATCAACAACCAAAGAAAGAAAGTCTTCAAAGAAAATCATTTACTCCTAACCATGGAAGTGTTAATCGATTTTTTCATTTGATGAATAATGTTGAATGTTTTATATGTCATAATTTTGGACATGTTGCGGCAAGATGCAGAAGTATAATGGTTCAAGCTAATAACTATCACATAGAAAGATCATCAACTTCCAGGTACTTTAAGGGATATTGTTTTTCTTGCAATATGTTTGGTCACAAAGATATTGATTGCTTTAGAAGGAATATGAAACATATAAGATGTTATTCTTGTAACAAGTTTGGGCATATAGATAAAGAATGCAGGAGAAAATTTTGGCCAACATACCAAAAGGAGAAAACATCATCACACTCCAAGGTATGGAAGAAGAAGGAATTACAATCAGAAAAATGTGACATAACTCAGTATACAAATAGAAAAAAATCAGGAGGAACTGAAAGTGTGAAATTTCAGTGTTCTAATTCTCATCCGCAGTTATCATGAATACAAATCGCGTATATACATAAGTTAGGAGCTACACAGTCGCGTATATGTTGGTTTGATGAAGATGCAGTGGGACAGACTCAGAAAAAGGGTCTGATATGGTTCAAACAATTATCAATTATCTTTTCTGTCTAGATGATTGATGACTACAGTCTATGGATGTTACTTAGAAATAATTTTTACCCTCATAAGTTGTTGATGACTTGATGTATAACTAGTTGATGATGATGCCTTGATGACTCTTACTGATATATGCAATGATCAGATCTGACAGTGAACAATTGGCACAGGTTCAGGGGGATAATATGTGATTCTTCTAATTATGCATTGTTGGCATTATGATTAGAAGTCTTTGGTACATAACGATTCTTGTCAATGGTCAGGATGCTTATGTTGTTGAAGTGCTTAAATGATCCATCATGCTATGTGTTGACAATAGCAACAAGAAATGCTAAAAATAACATTTAGTATATTCCAAATTTAGTTTGTCTTTGAATTATAATTGTGAATTAAAATTCGAATTTAGTCTCACCAGCTGCTTGAAAAATAATTAATTAATTCATCTTCAATTAATTAGTTGGATAAATTCAAGCTAGAAGTCTTTGTGAAGTCATGCAACAATTATCCCTTTGATTAAGGAGACTATCCCCTAATTAAGGAGATAAGGATGAGTTGTATTTGAGTTGTAATTAGTTAACTCAGTTAACTAAGTTAAGTCCAGTTAGATTAGTTCCAAACAGTTTGTGGAACTGATTGTGAGTTCAGTTAGTTAATGCATGCATGCATGAAACTAGTGTAGTCCAGATAACTGAGGATTCTCTCATAAATAACTCATGCATGTCAGTTCAGACAAAGACCTAGTTGACATTAAAGACAAGGACATTGTACTATTAGTTTCATGGGTTTTCCTATAAAGGAAACTCATCCATGCAGAAGGAACAAGGTTCCTTGAGGATTGTGCAATTTTACAGGGTGTGATATTAGTGTGAGTGATCAGTGTTACACTTGGTAACAGTAGGATCACCCAGGAGAAACAACACAAGGAAATAGGAGGCTTGGAGGGCAGAGGAGAGGGTTTGTGAGAAGCCTTGTTTGCTTGTGAGCTTCCAGGAGGATTGTACTGAGAGTTGGCTAGCTATGAGAGCTAAAGCTTTGTCTAATCTTGATGTATTTCCACCTTGTATGATAATACATATAGCAGGGCTTTTAGCTGAGGCTTTCCCCAGAGTATTCTTCTGTGTTTCATGCGTATTGATTCTTCTTCTCTGTTATATGTGTTCCGCTTGATCTTGCTCAAATCGATTAAGCTTATGCAAGTGTGATAGTAGAAGTAGATTATTGTATTTTTCTTTGGTATATTGCATTATCGAGTTAATCTACAGTCAGATTTTCTACATATATCTCAGAGGTAGATTTGTAGAGAATTTACAGGAAATTCTACATGGTATTGGAGAAAAGGTGATCGAAGTTGTGAACAGTATACTGTGAAGGGAAATTCGAAGTTTGAAGTTCAAGGTTGTAGGTACAAATTGAATTCATCTCATACTTCAGGTTGGTCAATGGAATTCTATGGCTTGAGACTCGAGTATGTCTTGGATGGCAGCTCGAATTACATAGCATGGAAGGATTGCATGGAAGTTGTATTAGAAGACAATGGTTTGAAGGATTTCATTGATCAAGAAATCCCCAAACCAGCTGTAGCTAATGCATAAGAATTGTCTAAGTGGAAGAAGTGTGTGGGGAGTGTGAGACAGATCATCCTTGAGGGAGTTCGAGACCATATTGTCCTGAGTCTCCTTTTCAATGATACTCCATATTCAATGTGGAAGACATTGAAGGACTTCTACTAGAATAGTAGTGACCAGAGGAAACTGGCACTCAAGGATAAGCTTTGGAGAATCAAGATGGAGAACGACGATACTATTTTCACATATCTGAACAAGCTCACCACCTGTATAGATGAGCTTCGAAGTGTGGGAATAACTACTATTGATGAAGATATGGTGAGCCTTGCTCTCCTCAACCTTCCAAAGAGTTGGAATAGCTACAAGGACTCTGTGAACGGAAGGGAGAAACTGTCGGATTGGGAACGACTGTGGTTAGATCTCATGCAGGAGGAGATCAGGAGGAGCACACAAGATGGTTCTTCATCTAAGGATGATGAAGAAAATATAGCCTTAATAGGTAAGGCAAGGAAAGGGAAGGAGAAGGATTCTCATCCCAAATTGAATTCTTCTCATGGAGGGAAGAAGGTTGACAAATCTAAAGTGAGATGCTTTAATTTTCATGAGGTGGGCCATTATGCAACTAATTTCCCATTGAAGAAGTCCAAGAAGGGATCCTTGGAAGGATCTGAAGGTGAGGCATTGGATTCTCAGTTCGAATTGGATTTTAACCTCATCACATGCATGGTTTCATCGATGATGGGTAGTGGCTAGTTTCTTGATAGTGGAGCCTCATTCCACATGACTGACCATAAAAGTTTATTCAGTACCTTGGAGGAGAAATACCTCAAGATGCACATAGAGATGGGTGACGATGAAAGGTTTAGTGTTTCAGGAGTGGGCACGGTTTCTTTTCAGAGGGAGCATGGAGCTCTCATCACCTTGACAGATATGAAGTATGTGCATGGACTGAAGAAGAATTTGGTATCGATCGCGATGTTGGAGGACAAAGTGTTATCGGGAAAACTAGTGTCCATTCAGAGCTGCTAGTCCCACTAAGACGGGTAGCTATCTTAGAAACAAACAAACTAAAGTTACTTGTGTTTTCCTTTATGAGAGATAGATGAGAGAGAAGCAGATAGTACCAACCTCAGTCTTTTGCTAGTCTCCTTGCTTGTTTCCTCTCTCCCTGATAGAGCTTTCACCACTCCTTTCTCACTTGTCTCATTTCAAAGAACACCTGTAGAGTCAAAGCAGCAAAATAACATCAAAGAATAGAGATCTATAGCCATAAACAATGTAGGATCAGATTTACATTAACCATATAAATGCATATACAAATACAAGATTCAGAGATATACAAGCATATGGAGGAAAACTCAAATAGCTCTATTGATAGAAGTAGTAGAAGAGAGGATTACAACCAAGCTGTCTGATCTAGCATCATCCTCCCAGCATGAAAGTCCTCTTCACCTCATACAAAGGAAAATCACCTAACAATACAATGTCTTTAAAGAGAAACCAATAGCACTTCCTTGCAAATTACAAAATTCCAGCCTTTGTATCTCTAGGAAGAGGGATACATATATAGATGTTTGCAGGAGAGTGAGTCAGCTTCTGGGATTTTGATTAGTTTCATTTCACTGATAGTTTTTGGTTCCACTTGGAGATTTCATGATCTCTTACTCATCCCTTGGAAAATTTAGAGAGGCAAGTGTCATATGAGCAGTTTCTAGAAGGTTCTTTGAGTTTCCACCTAGCAAACTGCTTCTGCCTTTTGTCTGCTCTCGCTCATCGCACCCTACAGAAGGGATTTTTAGTATGCATTGCACCCCCCATGTGCAACAGGTGAGATGCATCACACCCTCAGCATGGAGCAGTTTGTATGGTCTAGTTTTGACCAGTTCTGAGCAGTTTTTTCAGGGAGAACTTCTGCGAAATGATGTAATTAGCTGACCTTGTTCCTTTAGGGTATGAAACAACACTTTTAGGGTTTTAGAAGCCCTTGGTTTATGGACATATGTGGTTGGGGTTGCAGTAACCAAATATGTCTATAACAGTTGCCCCCTAAAGCATGAGGTCGTAAATCTTCTAATGTCAGGTGAAATGTTTTATCATGAGGATCCGAGGTTTTTCGAACTGGAAGGTGACCTGTAATAAGATACAATACAATAAATTATCTTCATGATATTTTCATGATCTAGCTAAGGCAGGCATTCCCATGCTCAGCTTTTATAAATTCATTTTCATGTATATAGGACAGACAATCGTCTGTGTGGCAGACTGATGATTCTAGTAGAGCCATCATCCCTTAGCTTGGATGATTATCTGTGCAACAATGATGTACATTTGATGTCTTTATTTTCTTGAATATATCGCAGCCCGGATGGATGAAACTAGATCCGCGGTCTTCAAACTCGTTCAATCTTCGCCCGAAGTACAAGTCGATCCATGTGAAAAGATGTTCTGATGTCGAACATGGAAAGACATCACCTGATTACCAGCCAATGATGTAAGTTGTTAACAAGCGTGAGAGGAATCACTGATAATGATAATGACCCTCAAGGTACTGCAGTACAATTCACATGGTGCGAATACATGAGTTGATGTCGAACACCACACAAAATCTTTCAGTCGAAGGCCATTGATGTAAACTTGTCGCTGGAAGTGAGAAACTTGCCATTGAGGCATGCAAGCTTCAAAGTACTGAAAGGGTTGTTCCTAAGTCAACTTCTTGGATAATGAGCTGATGTTGACAAGAAGTGACCTGTCGTAGGAGGGCCTTAATGAATCCCACATCTACGACACGGAACAAAGAAAATGATTTTGTGGAGGTGAAAACGATTTGATGATACAAGGTTCAGGGTGGCAGTCATGAAAGAATGGAGCGTTAAGGTATTGCAGTGGAGGTATTAGCTAGGTTGGTGAATTCTCTGAGCAACTTCTCTTAAACATATCAGCGACAATGAAATAGATTGGATGTTGGGTGTGGAGCCTAATTATCTTCTGTATTCAAAGGTTTTAGCTGGATGTATACCCCAGGAAGACTGTACACCCCTCCATGCGAGGGGGTGTGGAGGGGTAAACCCCCCTCGGCTGGGGGGTTCGGGGGCCAGCGGTCCCCCGGCGGGGGTTCGGGGGTAGCGCCCCCAAAGCTAAAAATAGATGTAAAATTGCCTTGTAAAAGTCTAGTAATTTCTAGTCAATCTGGGCCGTTCATTAGGCGGATGATCTGATGGTAGAAGTTATGTTTAATTTAGGGTTTTTTTTCCCTGGAAGGCAACCCCTTACTATATATGAGGGAATTGTATTGCATCTATGTAGATATATATTTTGAGTGAAGAAGAGAGAGGAGATTGAGAGCCAAGAGGGTGTTATAGCGGATCTGCTATAGGTTGTATCTCTTCAGTTTGTTGGATAATATAAAAGGAAGGACTGGTTGTTTCTCTGTGGATGTAGCCTAAACTAGGTGAACCACATATATCTGTGTCTCTCTTGTTTTATGTGTTTTCTGTGTTTATATTTCTGCAATATTTTATGTGTTCCATTGCTCTATAATATATAATTTTCTAACAACTGGTATCAGAGCCGAAGGTCTATTTGGCTGATAAACTCGCAGGAGAGAAGGGTTCCTGGTTCGAGTGGGAGCAATGGCGGAAGATGGTAGGTTTAGGGTCGAAAAATTCAATGGCCAAAACTACCAGTTATGGAAGATACAAATGGAAGATTATCTGTATCAGAGAGATCTGTACCTACCGTTGAGTAGAAAGACAAAGAAGTCGACAAGTATGATAGACATAGAATGGGATATTTTGGACAAAAAGGCACTTGGAACAATACAGCTATGCCTAGCGGTGTCAGTGGCATTTAATATTTCAAAGGAAATGACAACACAAGGTTTAATGTCGGCCTTGGCCAAACTATATGAAAAACCATCGGCCTCAAATAAGGTTTTTCTTATGAAGTGTTTATTTAATATGAATATGTCAGAAGGTGGATCTGCTGTAGACCATTTAAATGATTTTAATATAGTTAAAAGTTAGTTAAGTTCTGTCAGGGTAAATTTTGATGATGAAGTTAGGGCTCTGTTATTTCTGTGCTCATTGCCAGAAAGTTGGAATGGTTTAGTTATGGCCATTAGTAACTCTGTCTCTGGATCTAGTACTTTAAAGTTTGATGATGTTGTCGGTGCAATCCTTAGCGAGGAAATGTGACGGAAAAGCTCCGGTGAGACATCAGGTAATGCTTTGACTGCAGAGACTAGGGGAAGAAAAATGGAAAGAGGAAAGAGCCCAGGATATCGTAGTAAGTCAAGGAAAGGTACATCCAAGTCTAGATTGGGGATAGTGTGCTGGAAATATGGGAAGAAAGGACACCTAAAGAAAGACTGTAGATCTTGGAAGGGAAAAGGAGGAGATGCGCAACAAGAAGCCAATCATGAAGCGAATGTAACAGGTGATGTGTTGCAAGATGCTTTGATTCTTTCATTAGAAAATATTATTGATGCCTGGGTGGTAGATTCAGGGGCCTCATTCCATGCCACACCTGATAAGAAACATTTTCATGATTATGTTCAAGAAGATTTTGGACAAGTTCGATTGGGTGATGATAAACCTTGTAAAATCATTGCAATGGGTACAATTTTCATAAAACACCAAAATGGAAATCAATGGCTATTGAAGAATATAAGGCATGTTCTAGATCTAAAGAAAAATCTGATTTCAATAGGGTAGTTGGGAGGTGAAGGTTGCATAAGTACTTTCACAAATAAAACCTGGAAGGTCACTAAAGGATCCCTGGTAATAGCGAAAGGAGAAAAGGTTGGTACATTGTATTTATGCAATGGTATTTCTAACTCTGTTAATACTTTAACCTCTACAAGAGAAGATACGACATTGTGGCATCATAGGCTCAGGCACATGAGTGAGAAGGGCATGCAGATTCTTCACTCAAGAAATTTGTTGCCAGGTTTGAAGCATGTTGATTTAAAATTCTGTGAAAATTGTGTTTATGGAAAATAGAAGAGATTCAGATTCCTTAGAGTTGGGAAAGAAAAGAAGAGCGAAAATTTAGAGCTTGTGCATACAGATGTATGGGGACCTGCTTAGGTATCATCTCTTGGTGGCTCTCATTATTATGTTACTTTTATTGATGATGCAACCAGAAAAACCTAGATTTATTGTATTCGAAATAAATCTGATGTATTTGATACTTTCAAGAAATGGAAAGCTTTGGTTGAAAATGAGACAGGGAAAAGGTTGATGTGTCTCGGATCAGATAATGGAGGTGAATATTATAGCAAAGAGTTTGATAGGTATTGTTCAAAGAATGGAATTCACGGAGAGAAGACAGTTCCAGGAACACCACAAGAAAATGGTGTGTCAGAAAGGATGAATAGGACAATTATGGAGCATGCAAGGTGCATGAGGTTGCATGCAGAATTTCCTTTACAATTTTGGGCAGATGCCATAGATACTGCTATTTATCTAATAAACAGAGGGCCTTCAAGTTCCTTGGATGGTGGTATTCTAGAGGAGGCATGGACAGGTAAAAAGGTAAACTACTCATTTTTAAAGACTTTTGGTTGTGAACCTTTTGTCCACATTAACAAAGAAAATAGAACAAAGCTTGAGGCAAAATAAAAGAAATGTACCTTTATTGGATATGGTGTTAGTGATTTTAGTTATTGCTTATATGATTATGAAAATCACAAAATCATTAGGAGTAGAAATGTAATATTCAATGAAAAGGTCTTGTATAAGAATCAATTTCAGGAAAGGAAACAAGAAAAAGAAAACAAAGAATACACAGTGCTTGACGATATCACAGGAAAAGTGATGGTGCTAGAAAATCATAATGATCAACAGCCAAAACAACAACCACAACAGAAACAAGCACTTCAACACCTGAAAGTGGTGTTAGAAGATCTACCAGGATAAGTAGACCCCCTGAACGATACTCTCCTTCATTATATTATGTATTGTTGACTGATTCTGGTGAACCAGAATGTTATGAAGAAGCAGTGCAGGTAGAAACCAGGAAGAAGTGGGAGCAAGCCATGAAAGAAGAGATGGACTCCTTAGCACATAACCAGACTTGCGACTTAGTCAGGTTGCCTACAGGTAAAATAGCATTGCAGAATAAATGGGTTTACAGGCTGAAGGAAGAAGATGGAGGAAAATAGAGGTACAAAGCTAGACTTGTAGTGAAGGGGTTTGCACAGAAGAAAGGTATTGATTTTAATGAAATATTTTCTCCTGTTACTAAAATGACTTCAATCAGAACTATTTTAAGTCTAGTAGTAGTTGAAGATTTGCATCTTGAGCAGTTCGATGTAAAGACAACCTTTCTCAATGGGGATTTGGAGGAAGAGATATATATGCAACAACCACAAGGATATGAGGTAAAAGGGAAGGAGAAACTAGTGTGCAAGTTGAAGAAGAGCTTGTATGGCTTAAAACAGGCTCCAAGGCAGTGGTATCTAAAATTTGATAGGTTTATGTCTGAACAAGGTTATACTAGATATCACTCTGATCATTGTGTTTATCTCAAAAGGCAAAATGATGGCAGCTATATTATATTGTTATTGTATGTAGATGATATGCTTGTTGCAGGTTCTAACATGCAGGAAATAAATGTGCTCAAAAGGAAATTGGAAAACTCATTTGCAATGAAGGATTTGGGTGCTGCAAAACAAATCCTTGGTATGAGAATAACTAGAGACAGGAAGAATCGCAAATTAACATTGTCTCAAAGTGAGTACATAGAAAAGGTGTTGAAAAGGTTTAATATGCAGAATGCAAAACCAGTTAGTATACCTTTGGCTAGCCATTTCAAATTAAGTAAGGAGGTGTGTCCCAATACTCAGGAAGAAATGGCTCATATGTCTAAAGTTCCATATGCATCAGCAGTTGGAAGCTTAATGTATGCAATGGTCTGCACAAGGCCTGATATTGCACATGCAGTGGGAGTTGTAAGCAGGTACATGAAAAATCCAGGAAAAGAACATTGGATGGCAATCAAGTGGATTCTCAAGTATTTGAGAGGTACCACAAATCAAGCATTATGCTTTGGTGGTTCAAACATTGCTCTATAAGGATATGTTGATGCAGATATAGCAGGTGACAGAGATAACAGGAGGAGCACTATAGGATATGTATTTACTATAGGTGGAACAACTGTCAGTTGGGTTTCAAAAATCCAAAGTGTTGTTGCACTTTCAACAACAGAAGCAGAGTATGTTGTTGCTACAGAGGCTAGTAAAGAAATGATTTGGTTACAAAGGTTTCTGGATGAATTGGGTAAGAAGCTGGAGTTGGGTAGGTTATATAGTGACAACTAGAGTGCCATACATCTTGCAAAGAACTCTGCATTTCATTCCAAGACTAAACATATACAGCTCAAGTACCATTTCATACGGTCAGCATTGGAAGATGGACAATTGAAGCTGGAAAAGATACACACTAGCCAGAATCCTACAGATATGTTAACAAAAGTTGTAACCAGGGAGAAACTGAGAATCTGCTCAGTTTCAATTGGTCTTCAAGTATGATGAAGAAGATGAGAAACAACCAAGTCCAAAGTGGAGCCATTGTCTAGCAAATGAAGCAGTGGTGGAGTTGCTATAACCAGTCTCCAAGTGGGAGATTGTTGGGTGTGGAGCCTAATTATCTTCTGTATTCAAAGGTTTCAGCTAGATGTATACCCTAGGAAGACTGTACACCCCTCCAAGCGGCAGGGTGTGGGGGGGGGGGGGGGGGGGGGGGGGGGGGGGCAGCGGTCCCTCGGCAGGGGTTTGGGGGTAGTGCCCCCGAAGCTAAAAATAGATGTAAAATTGCCTTGTAAAAGTCGAGTAATTTCTAGTCAATCTGGGCCGTTCATTAGGCGGATGATCTGACAGTAGAAGTTATGTTTAATTTAGGGTTTTTTTCCCTAGAAGGCAACCCCTTACTATATATGAGGGAATTGTATTACATCTATGTAGATTTGTATTCTGAGTAAAGAAGAGAGAGGAGATTGAGAGCAAAGAGGGTGTTACAACGGATCTGTTGTAGGTTGTATCTCTTTAGTTTGTTGGATAATATAAAAGGAAGGATTGGTTGTTTCTCTGTGGACGTAGCCCAAACTGGGTGAACCATGTATATTTGTGTCTCTCTTGTTTTATGTGTTTTCTATGTTTATATTTCTGCAATATTTTATGTGTTCCATTGCTCTGTAATATATAATTTTCTAACATTGGTAGTGTTAACCCCAAAATGGATGGTACGGCGAACCAATGCTGATATGACCGGTGAACGGAATAACCCAACCCGACTCAATCATGGTGATGGAGTGAAAGTGTCATGTTCAAGAGCAACCTGCTACCAATGAAGTTATTCAAGTTTTCTTCCCTTTCTCCCCAGTCATTGCTGAATAGTACCTCTTTATTTTTGTCAAGCTTGAGGAGGATAACATATGCTTGTTCTATAATTTTCCCTTCGGGCAAACCTGTCACTATGTTTTAACGACCCTAGCAATACTGAAACTCGTTCTTGTTTGCATGGACAAGTTTGTCGCTATTGTTTTAATGAGTTTAATGACAAAGATAACTCGGTCCTTTTCAATTTTAGAGAGTCTAAAAAGAGATGGAAAGGTAACTCTAGTAGTCCTTTTTCGTAATATAATCCCTTAAGTCCAAAAAAGTATAAAATAATACGAAAGGGATGACTTTTCGATAGTTTTAACGAGCCGAACAAGACAAACGCTTGATATTTTTGTGTAATGATCCCTCAGGTCCAAAAGGATTAAAATATAGAGGGATGGCACTTCCAATGACTTTAACGAGCTGGAGAGGCCAATTTCTCAGCAATCTTTTCATATTTTATGAGTCAGATGAAAAGAACTTAAAGGAGACTCGTTTTTTGAGGAACTAGTGATGTTTTTGGATAGCAACTGGTTCCAGGTAAGGTTTGGAACCTTTTTTCAATCACGGCAGTGTAAAGAAGGTGGCTAATAGAATCACTCATCGTAGCTGTTCCTCAAAAGGGTAAACAATCAAATGGAGGCATATGATCGGCTAAAAAAGAGTGGAGGTGATGGTAAGAACATGACCAAGGTTCAAAAGCTGATAATTATGCGATCAAAATGGTTATTTACTGAAGGAGGGTTCACTTTTTAATGAGCTTGAACTCTGGGGGAACATTTTCTCATTGCTAGGTTTATTTTTTAACGAGCTTGAACTTCGCGTAAAACTGCTCGTGCCAGTCATATAATAAGGATGTCTTTCATCGATAGGTTCATTTTTTAGGGAGCTTGGCCCATTCGAAACATTGCTCTAGAGCCTTTCGTATGAAAGTTAGGAATGACCAACCTACGAGGTTAAAGGGTTGAGAGCCTACAAAATAAGAAAATAAAAGGTCGTTTTTCACTTGCATGAAAAAAGGTTTGCATGCCCCTAGGTATAAAGTAGAGTTTCCAGGTTACCATAAGGAAATTCTCGCATTAGCAAGATTGTCCCATTCGTGTAGCAGAAAAAACAATTCCTTGGCTTTTTCCATCGAAATGGACAAAGGGTGACTATTTTCAATGCCAATCACATAACCTTTGACGTGGGAATCCTTTTCCAATATGATCCCATTTTCCTAAACAGACAAGGGGTCAGACTAGTCATATATCCTACGCGGAAACCTACCTTATATCTGGGGTTTTCCTGCCGAAGCAGACCAAGGCGCATGCCCCCTGGGTTTCAGTCACAATCACTGAATCACTCACGCTCATCAGGTGGACAAACTGGAGATTGATGAGACATTCCTTGTGTAAAAAGACCAGTTAGGGATGGCATTTGACTAATAGCTGTTTTTGAACCAGGGAATGAAAGCTGGTCAACTAGGTGGACCACTCTGCCTTCATGTGGAAAACACATCACTCGAAAAAGTGAGGAAACAATAGCTCCCATGTTATAAATGTAGTCACGCCTAAGGAGTAGATTGTAATCTAGAGGCCCTTGGACTACCATCACATTTAGATGAATGGTTTTACTTCTCAAAGTTATAGGAAAATTTGGAAGGATGCCTAATAGTCGACTGGTTCCTTTGTTGAAGCCTATCTGATTTCGAATCTCAGGCAGAAGTGATGGCGAACCAAGCGCTTTCCAAACAGTTGAGGAAAGGATACTCACAGAAGCCCCTTCATCTATGATAGTACCAACCATGATCATTCTGTAAGCTTGTACTATGATTCAGAATGGTACATTAGATGGTAGGCAGGGTCTCCCTAGTAGATTCCAATGGAAGGAAACAACTAGATTGCTTGGAGGAGGGACCGAATAAACAGCCAGATAAATCTCTAACGAACTTCCTTCCCACGGTAAAGGAATGGGTAGATTGCCCCCATGTTCATCAGATTCTGTGTTAACGAAAATAATTTGAACGGCATCGTTCTCATTCTCTTTGGTGACAGTATCATCTAAAGGTGGACCTTCTGAAGACAAGGCTAGGTCGACTGCCATCTCAACCTGTTGACTTTGGTCCGGTGTGGACTCAGAGGGTTTATCTTCAATGATAGGTGCTTTGACCGACAACAAAGGTGTGTCAGTCGGATTTTCAACTAGCGATGGACTCAGCAAGAGTTTCTTGTATCCAGGAGGAAGTCACTGTGGTGAAGCAGGATGGTTATCCAAGACTCTTTTAGCTTCATCTAGGAAAGGACAATGGTGGAGGGCATGATCGCCTTCACACAGTCTACAAGGAAATTTAGATCTTCCTTTCTTTCCATTGACTTCGCTAGTTGATGGTGTGCTCTCAACATGATCGTCAAAGGTTGAAGACACTAGATTGTGCAAGCAGGGAGACTAATCCCTTAGGATCCGTGGGATGCAGGAACAATCTCGATGATAGTGGTCTCCCTTACAAATGACACATGGAGATTTAGGTTTGGAAGGTGCAGTGTGTGGATTTTCACCAGACGATGCATGGTTGCCCCCTTTTGCCATTGGCTTCTTCTTCTTCTTCTCCTTCTCTTTCTTCTTCTTCTCAGTTACTTGGTTTTTAGTGTTACTAATTTCACCAAGCGAAGAGGAAGAAGGAGAGGGAGAAACAAACAAAGTAGAAGGTGGGGGAGCAACTTTAGTATCATCTGTTTGCTGATTTGATTGTTGAGGATTTATGGTGTTTTGAACAACGGAGGTCGAGAAAAGCCATACTGGTAGTCCAATTGTGAGTCCTGGAAGGGACAATGTAGCCATGTGTGGAGCACCAACATCTCCCCAAGAGGAGAAGGGACTAGGATTCTCCCCAAGGGGAAATCCTTAATTGGTAGATTCCATTTTCTCAACCTAAGACCAACGAGGGAACAGTGATGTTATTCTAATTTAAATAAATTTTATGACGCTTTGACACAACTTGTTTTTTCAATTTTTAAGAGTCGAGAAAAAGCTAAATATGACTCTAGTCGCCTTCGATTTTTAATGAGCCTGAAGTGACAAGTGCTCAGATGGACCTTTTCTTTTAGGGAGTCTGAAAAGGAATGGAAGTGACTTCTCTGGAAATCTAGACAGAGGGATTACCAAAGCAATAGAAAAACTGCAAAATACTTTTTATGGTACGACAATCAATCTTCCCGAATGCTGTGTTCAGTGCATTGCGATCGATAGGGTAGCAGACATGACTTCCTAAGGATAAAGGATGTAGCCTATTGTGGTCTCCCAATATATACTCGACGATACGTGGGAGCACAATTACGTACTAGCACTTGTCATCTCAAAGAGGAGGAATCACCCAACCTACAATGAAAGCGATAGTTACCAGGCTTTACGACGTTGGAATACATCTCTAGCCTAGACTTCTAGATGTTGTGCATTAGGTTCCAAAGCATTTTTATGTTCATTGAGGTTTATTTTACAGTTAATATTTCTTAAGAAGTTTTCCTTTAAGGTTCACTGCGTGATGTAGATATACAATTCCTAAATATGCAATCTAAGATGATAAACAATCATGTACTTTCTTTTTGCAATGAAAATCCTAGCTACTAAGGAAAGAGAAATGAAATTATTTAAACATAGAGCAGAGAGCACACACTAGATGCACTTTTCCTAAATCAATTTCAGAATGCAGTCTAAATGCAAATGCACATGCATGTATTGTTTTTCAGTTTCCTTAATGTGAGAATGACAAAAGAAAACTAAGTACAGATCTAAACTATCTTCTTTCAAAGCGACAGTACTAACAATTTTCTCTTCAAAAAATGAAAGGAAGGCTAAGATGACACTTTGCGATTTCGAATTCAAAAAAAATGAAAGGAAGACTAAGACGACACTTTGCGATTTCGAATTCAAAAAACGAAAGGGAGACTAAGACGACACCTTGCGATTTTGAATTTAAAATTGCTTTCGACACTTGAAATACTGTTAATTCAAATCAAATACAATGGCAAAAGTGTAATCAACTATCTAAAAGAGGAATTCTTTATGACACTCTTTTTCTTGACTGAAAACGACACTTGCGACACCTTCAAATAAAAAGATGACAGTTCGATTAAGCTACTATTTGCAAAGGAGAACTGTAAATGATGAAAAATACATAAAAAACATTCAGAATTCCTTTTCAGTGGAGGCTGAATAATGCAAAGGAAGATGGTTTCAATAGTGATATACTAATCATAGACAAGAAAACTACTAAATAAAGTTGAAGATAATTAAGAAAAAACCAAAATATGGAGGCAGAAACAGTCTTACTCAATCATCGCACCTGTAACACAGGGAAATAGGGATGCATCTCACCTGAAACACACGGGAGGTACGATGCATCTAGATTTCCAATTAGAGACAGTGCGATGGTCCAGGGACGAGACTGAGCTTGGTTTTCACTCACAGTTTGCAACTAAGTTCATGGATTTAGGCTGAGCTAATGATAGTCAGTAAACACAAACTATAGGGGCTGATCTAATGAGGTTATTTGAGCTACCATTAGGGCACTTAGGATGTTTGCAAGTCAGTTGTTCAGTTCATAAACCAACCTGGAGATTGACTGAAGCAGTGTTGATCTACTTTGCAGTTGCATAGAAAAAGTAGTTCGAAGGCTGGTTGGCTTAACTTCAGGATTCGTCTATTGTTTATAAAGAAAACAACAGTAATAAAACAAACAAACTATTCTCTCCCCAGCAGAGTCGCCATTTTGTTATCATAAAAACTAGTGTCTATTCAGAGCTGCTAGTCCCACTAAGACGGGTAGCCATATTAGAAACAAACAAACTAAAGTTACTTGTGTTTTCCTTTATGAGATATAGATGAGAGAGAAGCAGAGAGTAACAATCTCAGTCTTTCGCTAGTCTCCTTGATTGTTTCCTCTCTCCCTTGATAGAGCTTTCGCCACTGCTTTCTCACTTGTCTCGCTTCAAAGAACACCTATAGAGTCAAAGCAGCAAAATACCATCAAAGCATAGAGATCTATAACCATAAACAATGTAGGATTAGATGTACATTAACCATATAAATGCATATACAAATACAAGATTGAGAGATATACAAGCATATGGAGGAAAACTCAAATAGCTTTATTGATAGAAGTAGTAGAAGAGAGGATTACAACCAAGCTGTCTGATCCAACATCATCCTCCCAGCATGAAAGTCCTCTTCACCTCATACAAAGCAAGATCAACCAACAATACAATGTCTTCAAAGAGAAACCAATAGAACTTCCTTGCAAATTACAAAATTCTAGCCTTTTGATCTCTAGGATGAGGGATCCATATATAGATGTTTGCAGGAGAGTGAGTTAGCTTTTGGGATTTTGATTAGTGTCATTTCATTGATAGTTCTTGGTTCCACTTGGAGATTTCCTGATCTCTTACTCATCCCTGAGCGAATTTAGAGAGGCAAGTGTCATATGAGTAGTTTCTAGAAGATTCTTTGAGTTTCCACCTAGCAAAATGCTTCTGCCATTTGTTTGCTCTCACTCATCGCACCCTACGGAAGGGATTTTTAGTATGTATCGCATCCCCCGTGTCTAACAGGTATTGTTAGGCCCCTATACTACTAGTGTAACCCCTTATTGTTATTAGTATAACCCACTTATTATATTGATGTACCCATGTAGTGCCCATATTGTTACCATTGTGCCCCATAGAAGCCCACTATTGTTATTATTGTGCCCTTACATTATTATTGTTATGTCGGCTCTGATTATGTTGTAACCCCTTAGACTCCTATATATAGAAAGGAGGTCTTTTCATTTGTATCATCCAAGAATTTTTCATTTATGTAATGTAAAGGAGGTTGCCCCCTCAAAGAGGCTGAATTCTAAGGCGTTGATCTATCTTTTCTATCTTTTCTTGAGTTGGTTTCATAACATTTGGTATCAGAGCTTTGGATTCTAGGGTTTCGCTGCTCCAAACAGGTCATCATGGCATTTTCGCTATAACTTTTTTCTGCGATGTTTCAGAAGTTAAAAAAAAATCCATTTGAGAAGAAATCTCGCTGAACCTCGGGTCCAAATTTCAGAGCTTTTCGCACTATATTTGCAGAGATATGATCTGAGGAAGTTGGTCTTTTTGCAGACTCCTGAATTACATTCCAAACAGGTGACCTGGGGAAAATCGTCATAACTTTCTCTCTGGGGATCAGATTGAAATTTCGTAAGAAGGTATAGAAACTGTAGTTTCTTGTATGCATTTTTAAGATCCAAAGGTCGAAACAGTGACACGTGGCACTTCATACAAGTTCTCTCTTCTGGAAAGGTCTATAATCAGGTCATCTTGGGAGATTGTGCATAACTCTTCCTTAGAAAATCCAATTTGGATCATACTGGTGGCATTGGAAAGAGGACACATAGGGCTACTACAGCTCACAATTTCAGAACTTAAAGATCTAAAAGTATAGAGTTACAGTCGTTTCAAGATCGAGCTCCTAAAATCAAGAAAAAGCAAGATGAGGAAGTTTGATGGCAAGGATCCGGTAAATTGGATACTTCAGATGGAGCAATATTTTGATCTACATGGTGTACAACTATTACAGAAGGTATGTATTGCATATTCATATTTAGAACCAGATCAATTTTTATGGTACAAAGGGCTTTGTTCTCGTAAACAACTTGTTACGTGGTCAATTTTTACGGAGGAAATGATAACACATTATGAGAATACAAAGAGCAACACCTTCTTTAGAGCAACACCACAACAAGTGGAAAGAGTAAAGGGGCTTTGTGACAGAGTGGAAAGCAAAATTATGGAAACCAGGAAGCATACCCCTCACAACTATAAAGATGGAAGTGTTGTTTCTCCTAGCCTTCCACAACCGACAAGGGTTACACCACAACAATTGGAAGAAAAAAGAGAAAAAGGGCTTTGTTACAATTGTGATAGCAAATGCACTAAAGGTCATAAGTGCGCTGAGAAGAAATTATTTTACATAGAATATGAAGAGGAGGAAGAAAAGGATCAAGAAACATCAAAAGAAGAAGATATACGCCAGGACCCCACCCCAGAGAAAGAAGAAATGAATCAGACCATATCTTGTAAAGCATTGGCAAGAATTACCACTCCTCAAACTCTCAAGATAGAAGTACATATCAAGAAGAAAAAGGTGCAAGAAGTGAAAGATCACATCGAGAAAGAAGAAATGAATCCAACCATATCTTGTAATTCATTGTTCGAAATTACCACTCCTCAAAGTATCAAGATAGAAGGACATATCAAGAAGAAAAATGTTCAAGAAGTGAAAGATCAAATCGAGCATCAAGAAATGAATCCGACCATATCTTGTAAAGGATTGGAAGAAATTACCACTGCTCAAACTCTAGAGATAGAAGGACATATCAAGAAGAAAAAGGTTCAAGCAGTGAAATATCACATCGAGCATCAACAACAAGTTCTCCAACTTTTAAAGGATAACACCACTTCGGTGCAAAATGAAACGAAACAACAGGTAGATCAACATCGTAGTGAAAAATGTTTTGATGTAGGTGATTGGGTATTTTTACTACTACATCTCAAGCAAGCTATTTATGAGAAGGAAATGTTGGCAATACTACATGCACTTAAAAAATGGCAACCTTACCGAATGGGAAGACTCTTCAAGGATGAGGATGTTGAAGCATTGTTTTGTGCTATTTATATTATCCAATCAGATTGGATAAACGAAGCAAGGGATGAATGGAAGAAGGACGAAGAAGTATGGCCACTTATTCAAAAGTTGCAAAAGATCCCAATTCAAACAATATTGCCAGAAATTGAAGAGGAAGGAAAAATCATATTGGAACCTGGAGCAGTCACAGAAACAAGAACCCGACAGCTATGAAATCGATCAATTTTAGAGTATCTCATCAAGTGGAAAAACTTACCCATTGAATATTCCACATGGGAGGACAAGAATTTTATACAGAAGCATCAAGAACTACTCAAGCGTTGAGGACAATGCTTTTTGAAGGAGAGGGGCATGTTAGGCCCCTATACTACTAGTGTAACCCCTTATTGTTATTAGTATAACCCACTTATTATATTGATGTACCCATGTAGTGCCCATATTGTTACTATTGTGCCCCATAGAAGCCCACTATTGTTATTATTGTGCCCTTACATTATTATTGTTATGTCGGCTCTGATTATGTTGTAACCCCTTAGACTCCTATATATAGAAAGGAGGTCTTTTCATTTGTATCATCCAAGAATTGTTCATTTATGTAATGTAAAGGAGGTTTCCCCCTCGAAGAGGCTGAATTCTAAGGCGTTGATCTATCTTTTCTATATTTTCTTGAGCTGGTTTCATAACAGAGATGCATCACACCCTCAGCGTGGAGCAGTCTGTATGGTCCAGTTTTGACCAGTTATGAGCAGTTTTTTCAGGGAGAACTTCTGGGAAATGATGTAATCAGCTGACCTTGTTCCTTTAGGGTATAAAACAACACTTTTAGGGGTTTAGAAGCCCTTGGTTTATGGAATATGTGGTTGGGGTTGCAGTGCCCAAATATGTCTATAACGCAAAGGCTACGATGTTGTCTTCAGTAAGAGAAAGGTTTTCCTTATACACATCACCATGGGACAGGTGAAGCAGATTGGTTCATGAGTCGAGAACCTGTATGCTCTTGAGGTTCAACATGCATGCAAAACCTTGAGGAGCAAGGCAAAGGATAGAGACTTGGTGGTTGAGAGGGAGAGTAAATTACCTCTCAACATGCAACCACAAAAGAAGTCTCAGATAATTGTGGAGGAGCCACAATTGGAGATGCTGAGAGGAGACCGAGTGGAGGCATACACTCATGCAAAGACCTCCAGTAGGGGGGAATTTTGAGCCAAGTGGGTAGAAGGATCACATGCAGCCATACCTCTAGGTGTGTGGTGGGGCGATGTGAAGTGAAAGTCTCAAGAAGGCTGAAATTAGGCAGGGTTCATTGGGAGGTTTTATCTCATGGATCGTACCTTACTACGGAAGCCCAAGGTACAGAGTAGCAGGAGGAATCAGTGGGATTGATGTAGTCAGAGATCAAAGTGATAGAGGCTAGAGCAATCAGATACTGAAGAGCACAGAGAAGGACTGACAACAGTGCAGAAAGCTAGAGTTAGCAGAAGTGCAGAATTTTCAGTCAACAGAGGCAATAGCAATCAGAGACTTTAATGACAGATGCATCATACTGATTCAAGTTGGATGGTTTTTTTTTTTTGTTTCTAAGTTGTTGGAGCAACAACACTTGAGATAAGTGTTGCATCCAGAACATTCCAAAGGTTCAGGATCGAGATCGAGTTGAATTCGTTTCTTGTTGAGAGGAAGTGTTGAGAATAGCAACAAGAAATGCTAAAAATAACATTCAGTGTATTCCAATTTTAGTTTGTCTTTGAATTAGAATTGTGAATTAGAATTCGAATTTAGTCTCACCAGCTACTTGAAAAATAATTAATTAACTCATCTTGGATTAATTAGTTGGAGAAATTCAAGCTAGAAGTGTTTGTGAAGTCATGCAACAGTTATCGCTTTGATTGAGGACATTATCCCTTAATTAAGGAGATAAGGATGAGTTGTATTTGAGTTGTAATTAATTAGCTCAGTTAACTGAGTTAAGTCCAGTTAGATTAGTTCCAAACAGTTTGTAGAACTGATTGTGAATTCAGTTAGTTAATGCATGCATGCATGAAACTAGTGTACTCCATATGACTGAAGATTCTCTCATAAATAACCCATGCATGTCAGTTCAGACAAAGACCCAATTGAGATTAAAGACAGGGACATTGTAATATCAGTTGCATGAGTTTTCTTCTAAAGGAAACTCATCCATGTAGAAGGAACAAGGTTCCTTTAGAATTGTGCAGTTTTACAGAGTGTGAGATCAGTGTGAGTGATCAGTGTTACACTTGGTAATACTAGGATCACCCAGGAGAAACAGTGCAAGGAAATAGGAGGCTTGAAGGGTAGAGGAGAAGGTTTGTGAGAAGCCTTGTTTGCTTGTGAGCATCCAGGAGGATTGTACTGAGAGCTGGCTAGCTATGAGAGCTAAAGCTTTGTGTAATCTTGATGTATTTCCACCTTGTATGATAATACAAATGGCAGGGTTTTTAGCTGAGGCTTTCCCTAGAGTATTCTTCTGTGTTTCATGTGTATTGATTCTTCTTCTCTGTTATATGTGTTCCACTTGATCTTGCTCAAATTGATTAAGCTTTGGCAAGTTTGATAGTAGAAGTAGATTATTGTATTTGCTTTGGTATATTGCATTATCAAGTTAATCTACAATCAGATTTTCTACATAGGTCTCAAAGGTAGATTTGTAGAGAATTTGCAGGAAATTCTACACTAAGCTGCAGCGATGAGCTGCCTATGATGAAATCTCAGATGATACTTATATTGCTTGAGCCACATAGTTGTTATTTAAATTAGATTTGTGGATGATTGTGGATGACTCTTTTGATGATGCATATAGTACGTATGGTATGTTGC
This sequence comes from Pinus tabuliformis, assembly GCA_031772625.1. Lineage (NCBI taxonomy): Eukaryota > Viridiplantae > Streptophyta > Pinopsida > Pinales > Pinaceae > Pinus > Pinus tabuliformis. Next base: position 410,643,147 of record CM062809.1, on the reverse strand, counting down.
TTACATGGTGATCTTCATAAGGACAAGGAGAAGAACAAAGCTTGAGCACACAACTTCATTATTTGATAAGTGTCATTTATTTTATGCTATTGTCATCATGCCTTCAAAGATGCATAAAATTCATATGGTGCAGTTATGGATGAGCATTCCCATAGTTCTTGGCTCTCACATGGTATATTGGTTGAGGATTGTTACTCTTAATGGTGTCATGCGGAAAGAGTCAATTTTGTGGACAAAACCGACCTCCCTAGAAAACAAGGCTTTTCTAGTGACAAACAAAACAATCAAGCACTATGTTTCCCTAAATATGCATTTAAAATAAAAGCAACCAGGTGTTCAAGTCTTACCTTTAGTTCAACGCTGTTTGTAGTAGCCAAACCTCTCCGATCCAGATGAGCTCCTTCTCCTTGAAGCCTGCATTCACTAACAAGAAAACGATTACATAGCACCTGAATAACTCATATAATAAAACATATTCATCATAAAGACCAAGGAGTTTATGAAACAAATTATATATAACAACTTGTTGAGAAAAATGAACTTAATTGTATTAATTGGAAACAAAAGAAACCATTACAACCAGTGCCTTGGTGTTGTGCAGGTCCCTCCCAGGGTCCACCAAGAGTTCTCCTTTACTTTGATCAGCTCACCCACTTCCAAATGAAGCTAAGAAAGGATTGGAATCTCTCCTCTCAAGCTCTATAAGGGAGTCCTAATTTCAGCAGCATCTACCCTTAGGAATGTTCAGCTTTCAACCTCCCCTCCCTCTGGCCCAATGCCTGTATTTATAGTGCTTTGGAGGAAGTTAATCAGGTCCACCATCAATGGGATAAGCCCCTCTTTCAATGGGATAGCTCCCCTCTTGATGGGATAAGCTCCTCTTTCATTGGAATGCATGAACCATCTGGAGGCGCTCAATCCACGTCAAACCATCTTCTAGAATGCTCTAGATTTGACCACAAGTAACTTTTTTGAAGTAAAACTTGTGCCTTTTGACCTTTACAGGAGTACGCACCCACCTCTTTACAGATAGAGCGTACAAGTACGCAGGTATTATGAACTTGAGGTGCATACACGCAGGTAAGGGTAAGAGAAACTGCGTAACCAGAGTTATATTGACTTTTTAAAGACTTTCTCTCTTTCTTGGAGTTTGACATGAGGAGTAGAGGTATAAGACTTGCCAAGTAGGACAGTATGACAATTGATGGAGCCATACTGACTGCAAATAGTCATGGTGACAAATTTTAGTGTAACAGATTGCCCCCTAAAGTGCGAAGCCTGTAGTAGATTAGGGTTTCATATCATCTAGGAAGGGTGAAGCACTTTATCATTTCAAGGATTATCTTGTGGAGAGCCTAGTTGGAACCTGCAAATATTCAACACAAAATAAATATATGAGATCATATCATCGTTGAGGTAGGCATTCCCATACTCAGATAAAAAACTTTAACTAACAAACTAACTACTACTCTGATATAGGAATGATTTCGCAGTACATCATACTCATAGACTCATGTAGACACAGTATGGATGCAGCCATCTGTTTATAATTAGCCTACTATATAATGAATACAAAACTCCTCACAGCCTGGATGGCGGAAACTAGATCCAGGGTCTTCATTTCTACTTCCCGAAATAGTACGATTCTATCCATGCGAATAAATGAGTTGATGTCGAACATGTCACAGAATCCTTTGATCGAAAGTCAATGATGTAAACTGTCGTCAAAGGTGAGAAACCTGCCATTGAGGCATGCAGATCTCAAGGTACTGACGATTTCTAGACCATCTTTCTAGATAATGTGTTGATGTCGATAGAAAGCGACCCGTTGCAGGCAAGCCCACAACACGAAATCATAGATCAAGTTGAAGAAATGTAGCTGTAAGGACTGACTCAGGGATGGTCAAGATGGGTGACAGATATTTTGCAGATGAATGGTTTATTTGTAGTGACCTCTTGAACACATAACGACACAACAGATGGCTTGGTGACAATTGACCCAAAGTTAATACCCAGAAACTGGCTGAAGATTTTCAATGTGGTTTGATCAACTGTTAGGCAAAGGATTTCCCAACCCAGGTGAATGAAAAGTGTCGTGTTCAAGAGTGGTGATAAGATTTTTATGAGACAAAGGATAAAAAATAGGCTCATTTTCCTCTTTTTCCCCCACCATTTCTGGCAAGTACCTCTTTATTTTTTTACAAGCTTGAGGAGGATAACATTTGCTTGATTATAAGCTCATCCTTTGGATGAGTCCAACTTAGTTTAGATTCGAACCCTAAGAAGGAGTGGTCCGTTCCTGTTTGTAATCGAACAGGTCCTTTACTGTGAAATTTTAACGAGTCCAGTAAAGGAGAAACTCGGCGTTTTTCAATTTTAGAGAGTCTGAAAAAACTTAAGAAGACTCTAGGGTTGACCTTTTTCGTAAATTTGTGTCTCCCAAGCCCGAAAAAGTATAAAATAATACTTGAGAGAACCGCTTGATCTTTACGACCAAGGAGTACTTTCATGATTAGTGTCTCTGACCTGAAAAGTAAAAAGCGATCAAGGACACGTCATTTTATTTCCAATATCGAATTTGAAACGACAAAAATCCGGCAATCTTTTCATGTTTTTACGGTCATAAAAGGGCAATAAGAGGACCGTCTTTTAATTCCGTTTTAACGAGTGTAAAAGAAATGCTTGGCAATATTTTCATGTTTTAGGAGTCATAAAAGAGCTTAAAGGTGACTCTAAGGTTTCACTTTTTCGTAAGTTTTAACGAGTTCGAAAAAATGATGAAAAATGTACTCATGGTTTTCACTTTTTCTTAAGTTTTAATGAGTTCGAAAAAATGATAAAAAATGTACTCATATGGCCGACTTTCAATTTAATTTACGAGCAGGAAAAGACGGAAAGAACTCGACGTTTTCATTTGTTTTACGAGAATGAAAGATAGCAAAATAATCTCGGGATTTTCATGAGTTTAACGAGTCTTGAAAATAACTGAAATTGACTCAAGATAGGTTTCATTTTTACAAAAGCTTGAAACAGAGAAAAACTGTGCTTCAAAGTAGTTTCATTTTTACACAAGCTTGAAACAGAGAGAAAACTGTGCTTGATGCCCCCTAAGCATAACTGCTAGAGTGCATGCCCCCCTAGCTTCATTTTATTCAACTAAGTACAAGTTGGATGGAATGAAGGTTCATGTACGAGATCATTTGAAAAACCCGACCTAAAACTGTAAGAAAATTATGCAAAAACTGAAATAACTAACCTAAGTATACAACTTAACATTTATGAGATCTAGTCAAACTCTCGACTCAATTAGAGGAGGATTTGTTTCATTCTTTAACGAGCTTGACACAGGAAAAGAACTATGCTCGGATTCAGTTTCATGTTTACGCAAGCTTGAAACGAAAGACTATGCTTGTTAGAAGTTTGCATGCCCCCAGCATAATGACGCAAATCAAGGTACATGCCCCCCAAGCTTCATTGCATTCAACCAGGTGGATGAAATGAAGGTTTACTTTCGAAATCTTGGAAAGGCTCGTGGGAGTTGTTTCATTTTTTAGTGAGGTTGACACAGGAAAAGAACTATCCTCAAAACCCTTGTTTCATTTTTTAAACGAGCTTGACACAAGATAAGGAACTATGCTCATAACTACTCTCTACAATCTACCTAACAAAAAACTTTACTCTAAAAACCTTGATTCATTTTTTAACGAGCTTGACACAAGACAAGGAACTATGCTCATGACTCCTTGTTTCTTTTTTTAACGAGCTTGACACAAGACAAGGAACTATGCTCTAAAATCGTTCTTTCATTTTTTAATGAGCTTGACACAAGACAAGGAACTATGCTCATGACTACTCTCTACAGTCTACTTATATAACCTATCCTTGTTTCATTTTTTAACGAGGTTGACACAAGACAAGGAACTATCCTCGAACTTGATTCATTTTTTAACGAGGTTGACTCAGTAAAAGGAACTTTCCTCACAACATTGATCATGGCTTCCAACTGGAAGAAAGACATGTCAATGGACACACCTTGATCATGGCTTCCAAGAGGTCTTCATCAGAAGGAAGAATAGTTCTCTGGAAGGAACATATGTCAAGGGACTCAAAAGGGATAAGAACATCGCGTTCAAGTAATCCCATAGAGTTTTCAATGTCAATTACCGGATCTAAATCAAAGGAAGATGAGCAAACAGTGAGAGGCTCACTTACATCGGTAACTGAAAACATGGGACCAGTTGCCACATAATTAACCTGTGGCGGGGTAGATACCACTTTAGAATCAGGAACATTTAGGGGTGTCATATTATTGGTAGTTGAAACAAGACTAGGGAATGAAAGCTGGTCTACAGTCACAATACTGCCATTGTGAGGGAAAGACATCACGCGAAAGAGTGTCGATACGACAGCTTTCATTGCATAAACATAGTCTCGCCCAAGGAGTAAATTGAAATCCAAGGGACCTCGAACTACCATAAGATCAATACAGACAGTTTTACCTTCCAAGGTAATAGAAAACTTAGGAAGGATCCCTAAAGGTTCACTAATGGTTCTGTTAAAAGCTTTCATATTCTGCGTAATAGGCGCAAGCTGAGGGGAACCCAAAGCTTTCCAAACAGTTGAGGATAAAATACTAATAGAAGCACCTTCATCTACCTGAGTACGATGTATGTCCCTACCACCAGCCTTGACAATGATTTGGAAAGGGATGGAGGAAGGAAGACGAGGTTCTGTCAGTCTATTCCAATCAAAGGAAAAGACCTCAGTACTTGGAGGGGGTTCTGTAGAAATAGGTGAAATTCCCCCCGGCGTAGAAGAATCTGATGTAACAAAAAGAACCTCAGCGGTATGAAGTTCACTCTCTAAAGGGGAAGTGGGATCGACCGAATGTGAAATTGAATCGACCACTTGATCAACTAATGGATCATCAACCTGAGTGACATGAGTTTCACTCTCCAATGGAAGAGTGTGATTGACTGTACTTGAAATTAGATCAATCACTCCGTCAGTTGACGGTAGGTTGGGAGAAAGTTTACGGTAACCAGTTGGAAATTCTTGCTGTGGAACAGTAAGGTTTTCCAACAATTTTGAGGCTTCATCTATGTGAGGGCAAATGTGAGTTTGATGACTCCCTTTGCATAACTTACAAGGAAACCTAACTTTACCCTTTTTCCCAGGAACCTGACTATCACTGGTTGATGGATCAATGGAAAGTTGATGAGATTTTTCTGACCATACTTCCAAGACCTTTGGAATACGAGGACAATTGACAAGGAAGTGGTCACCCTTACAAAGCCTGCAAGGGTATTTGGGTTTACGATGCATGTTGGAGTTTTCCTCAACACAACTAACACTTACAGTCGTGGCTGGTTGGTTGACCTCTTTCTTATCTTGCTTCTTCTTCTTCTTTTTCTTCTTCCCTTTCTTCTTCTTCTTAGCCACCTGGTTACTAGCATCAAGGCTTTTACCAAGCGAAGAGGAAGAAATGGAGGAAGAAAAATTAGGTGAAGAAGGTAAAGGGTCAACAAAAGGTTGGTGATGTTGAGATGGTGAACTCTGTTGAGGTGAAGCATTCGGTTGAGGTGGAACAATTGGAGTATTTGGGGTCAACGAAGTTGAAAATAACCATATCGGTAATCCTATTGTAAATCCAGGTAATGACAAAGTAGCCATGTAAGGCGGACCAACATTTCCAAAGTAAGGAAACGTACTAGGATCCTCGTTAAGAGGGGTTCCTTGGTTGGTAAATTCCGGAACAGTTGCCATTATATTCAACTTCAGTGAATTTTATTAACAATTTTAAAACTAAAATTAACAATTCACAATTCACACTTAACAATTAAAATTCACAATTCACACCTATGGTCTCTAAAAGTAAAAACAAACAAATTAACACGCGCTATCAAATCTAGGAGTCAAACCACACACAAACAGTAACTTTCCGTACCGAAAACACTAGTTGGTGATGAAATCCAACCTCACAGAATTCAATACAGAAATGGTGGTTGGAACAGTTACCCCAGCAACCTGCTTAATGAATAGACTGGACCAAGTTCCTCCACTTTAACCGTCTCGAGTGAAGTGAACCCCCCAGAAAATCCAAGTGAGTCTAGCCGACGTCTACTCCAGGTACAGTGGGATCTTCCCACCACTGTCACCTTAGGAAAAATCCTAAATAATATGGTCACTAAGGCTACCAACTGAGACAAATACACCTGGGGGAACAGTCTACGATCCGATACGCACGCAAGGGCAGAGTAGCAAGCTCAATCCCCTTGAAGGCTCCTTGACATAATCCAAGGTTTACCAACAAGTGACCCCAAGCTCCTCGACAATGGTTAATCCGAGGTTTACCGTTTTTAATACGTGAATATCTGGCGTCATTCCCAATGAGGAAGGATTGATTCCCACACTGGTTCGGACACGATCTCGCGCTTCTCCTTTAAGAGGAGCTTTCCCAGAGCATAAATACAACAATTGGATTTCTTCCTACCACAAGATACAACTACTTGTTTGTTTTTACTGTCTTGGAGAGTTAATTACTCTCCTACTCCAAGACACTAGCCTAAGCTATGTTGGTGTATCAAAGCCCTAGAAATGTAAAAATTACTAGATGAATTTTAATGAAGCGCTGTGTTATTTAGGCTGTTATTACTCAAAGGGGTAAATGGATACGAAACCAATGGTGTTATGACCCGACTCAAAACTGAATGCAATCGAATATGATAATGTTCAATTCGATGAATCCTAACTAAAGTAAGGAGAGAGTTTCCATTCACTTCCAACAATGCAAAAAATTGATCACTAAGAGAAAATATAGCAAATTTTCTAATGCACTAATTTCATCAAGAAAAACTAATGCAAATCAATTCCAAAATAGTTTTTTTATGTTTATTTTTGGGTAAATTCAAATCAAAGAAAACTGATCTAAATCTACGATTGATTTTTCAGAATGAAAACTATGCAATTGTAATCTATGCACAATTCACTTGAAAAGTATGCAAATGTAATCTATGCACATTTTTCATTAATATTCTGAAAATGAGAATTCTAATTATGCAAATGTGATCTATGCAAGAGAATTCTCAAACACAAGATGATTCTAATGTAATCTAAGAACCAATCAAGTGCAAGTCGAGAAAATTGGGTGAGAGTTCCAAAGATCAAAAAATAAAAACAGTCAAAGGCGATTAACACTCATACACAATTTAGCCCCCCCCCCGGCAAATGAGGGGGAAATTTTTTTGCAAAAACAAAAGCAAAAAGATGCAAAATTATGAAAGGACAGAGAGAAACCTCCAAGTAATGACCAAAGGAAAACAAATCAAGAATTTCTCAAAAAGAGACTCAAAACACCCAATTGATAAAAGCTTAGAGCAGGAATGCCAATGAAATTAACCAAGGAAAGTTTTTGACAGGGAACAAGCAGGTCTGGGCAATGGCTAAAACCTATAAACAAATTCTAAACTGATAAAAAAGTGAAAAATTTAAAATTTTTCAAATTTTTGACAGGGCACGCAGGCAACCTGTTTACACAGGTGCGTCTACGCTCTGTGCACAAAGGAAAAGTGCGTACAGGTACGCACTGTGCCTAACTCAGAGGGTGCGTACCTCTCCCAAAACTATGAAAAATGAAAACTAACTCAAAATTAACTAAATTCACCCAATCCCACAATCATCAAGTCAAAAACAGAAACAGAAAATAAAGTTTCTTAGGTCAAAGTATAGACAAAGAAAACAATCAAGTCCCCAGTGGAGTCGCCATTTTGTCATGCGGAAAGAGTCAATTTTGCAGACAAAACTGACCTCCCTAGAAAACAAGGCTTTTCTAGTGACAAACAAAACAATCAAGCACTATCTTTCCCTAAATATGCATTTAAAATAAAAGCAACCAGGTGTTGAAGTCTTACCTTTAGTCCAATGCTGTTTGTAGTAGCCAAACCTCTCTGATCCAGATGAGCTCCTTCTCCTTGAAGCCTGCATTCACTAACAAGCAAACGATTACATAGCACCTGAATAACTCATATAATAAAACATATTCATCATAAAGACCAAGGAGTTTATGAAACAAATTATATATAACAACTTGTTGAGAAAAATGAACTTAATTGTATTAATTGGAAACAAAAGAAACCATTACAACCAGTGCCTTGGTGTTGTGCAGGTCCCTCCCAAGGTCCACCAAGAGTTCTCCTTTACTTTGATCAGCTCACCCACTTCCAAATGAAGCTAAGAAAGGATTGGAATCTCTCCTCTCAAGCTCTATAAGGGAGTCCTAATTTCAGCAGCATCTACCCTTAGGAATGTTCAGCTTTCAACCTCCCCTCCCTCTGGCCCAATGCCTGTATTTATAGTGCTTTGGAGGAAGTTAATCAGGTCCACCATCAATGGGGTAAGCCCCTCTTTCAATGGGATAGCTCCCCTCTTGATGGGATAAGCTCCTCTTTCATTGGAATGCATGAACCATCTAGAGGCGCTCAATCCACGTCAAACCATCTTCTAGAATGCTCTAGATTCGACCACAAGTAACTTTTTTGAAGTAAAACTTGCGCCTTTTGACCTTTACAGGAGTACGCACCCACCCCTTTACAGACAGAGCGTACAAGTACGCAGGTATTATGAACTTTAGGTGTGTACACGCAGGTAAGGGTAAGAGAAACTGCGTAACCAGAGTTATATTGACTTTTTAAAGACTTTCTCTCTTTCTTGGAGTTTGACATGAGGAGCAGAGGTATAAGACTTGCCAAGGAGGACAGTATGACAATTGATGGAGCCATACTGACTGCAAATAGTCATGGTGACAAATTTTAGTGTAACAAATGGTATCAAGAACATTTGAAAAATGACTCTGAGCACGTGGTTTTCTTTTCACATTGATGAGAAGCTAGATACATATTGCTATCTCTATGATGGATACATGGATGATTACTTAAATTACACATTGATAAATAATGTTGGTTTGCCAAGAGAATGGTGTTATTGTAGGTTTCATGAAGACATATCTATTTGAAGACATGACTATTTGGAGACATGGCTCACTCACATAATGTTGATGACTATGGTGTTTTTACATACATATGACATGATGTGAATGGTTTTGTATTACTTCTTGGAGATTTGACATATACTTAGTTGATTCATGGAAAACTATGTTAAAGATTTTCTTCAAGAGGATGAGTTGATATCTATATGCGGCGTACTTTGTCACATGTTGATGATATTTATATTGTCATATCTTGCGAACCAATGATGGACATATATAGGTTGTTGGTCTAGATTCTGCTGATAGATGCTTATGGTGTAGATCACATAGGTGTATGATAGTTGTTGATCACTATCATGGTCTTGTTTAGATCTTTGGTCTTTTTTATAAATTTCATGTATATCATTTGATGTAAAGGTCATGTAAAGACCTATGATGTAATAATTTTATATTCAGTCATGTATGAACTTTTGAGATCATGTGAAATATGTAATCCCACATGGTTGACTGGTTGAGTCATTTGGTGCATCCCCACATGGATGGGTGATTGATGTATGTATGAGTCATTGGTGATAGGAAGGTCATACTCAAATATTTGAGTTATAGAGTCATGTTATTCTTTCCAAAATATTTCTGCAGACTCTGCATATGCTCAGGGGGAGCATGCAGAGTATAGTGCATCTCAATATGTACTAAGGGGGAGTTTGATTAGAGAATTTATCATGTGCCTAGGGGGAGCATGCTCAATGTTCATATTCAGCAGTTCAGACATGTAAGTCTTCATTTAACATTGGTCAATCAACCCTTTGCCCTTGATGTCAAAGGGGGAGAGTAGCTTGGTGTTTGGAGAGTAGCTTGATGTTTAGAATAGCTTGGTGCTTGTATTGATGTTATTTATAGGTTTTGGTAACCAAACACCAAATTAGTTGCCATCAATTCCAAAGGGGGAGATTGTTATCACTGTGATGCATGTGTTGTACTTGATGGCAACTCACTTGTAGCAGAACAAGTATATGGTAGCTAGATGAATCTACAACACATATCAGAGGTGACAGAATGATGGAACAAAGATAAATCTACAGGTTAGAGATGACATAATGATAGACATACAAAATTCATGGAATTTGTGTTTGCAGGATGTGACAAAATCCAAGGTAGTTCAGAGGAATCAGTTCAAAAGTGATTTATGATGACAACTCACATTATAATAGGTCTATTAAGAGGTAACAGAGTAATGGCACAAAAGAACAGGATGATGGAACAAAGGATTACAGATCAGAATCATGAAATTGAGGAAAAGTAATGTTTTCAGGTATGTTAAGTTGTATACGTGAGTTCACTATACAAAAAGAACGTATACAAGTGGGTTCACTGTACAAAAAGAGCATATACGTATGCACACATTTTCACAAGAGGAAAAGCATGAATTGGATGAAAAATTAAAGAAATTAAGGTGAAAGAATACCAAGGGTCCATACCATGGTATTAGCCCAAAATATTGAGCAGAATAACAGTTACTTGATCCTGTCCACGAATACCACAGGTTCTAAGTGTTGTTTTGGTCTGAGGTATTGAGAAAGGCTAAAACTATATAAGGAGGAGAAGATCAAAGGGCTAAGTGTACAAGGAATTAATATCTTATGAAATGTTAGATCAAAATAAATTTTGCATGTTATGGGTTTCTGATGCTTTGCTTCATCTGGACTAAGTATGCACGTGAGTGTTTGTTGATGGATGAGATCTAATGATGGATCAGGATCATAATGACTTATCATTATGTGATATGATAATGGATAGGCTAGATCCAAGTGCTAACAAATGTTTTTTCCTTTAAATGCTATGATATGGGCATATCTAAAGTTTGGAATAGCTGTGAAGTTATATGTTTTTATTTGCAGATCTTTACACTTGTTCGTTTTGGTGAAGGCGCGTAGACACGCTGGTTCGACACTTCCAAGTAGCGTATGTAGAAGAAAATATTGCTGTCTAGGGATGGATGATCTACCTGATCAATGCTATTGTTTTACTATTGTTTGCCAATGATGCCTTCATTAGATCTAAAAGTAAAATTGATTGTATAAGGAGATTGAGTCTAGTTGATTGATTAATTGAGTAAGAAGGGTGATCCTTGTTGCTATCTATTTAAAACTTTGTGATATGATAGTAGATCTTCAGAATGTCATAGATTGGTACTTTTTATGGTTCAGAATTTTATGATTCAATATCTTTAGAAGTATATGCAGGTTGGCTTAAAGGAAGTAGCATATACACATAGGTTGGCTTCATTGAAGTAGCATATACATTCTGACATATGATTTTTTAGGTTACAGTTGGTTCTGATTGTTGATGTAGTATTCTAGGTTCAGATCTATGTACTAGTTACAGTGATCTGTCTGTTCCAGTTGATTGGTTGAATTTTGATTAAGTGTCAGTTGATTGAGTTTTCAGTGATTGATTGATTCAGTTGTGATTGATTCAGAGATTGATGATTTGGTTTCAGTTATATCAGAGATTGATGATTGGGTTTTAATGATTGGTTGATGCAGATGTATTTGTTGGATGTATTGTAGTGGTGATTGATTTTGAGCTTCAATGTTACTAATGGGTCCAATATGAAAATTTGATGAAACATGGCCTTCATATTATAGTGTTGTGTACCAGGAGTATCCAGTCTGAAAATTTATGAAACGTGGTCCCTGGAGGATACTGAGGGTTGGAGCCTTCAGTGAGGAAGTCGAAGCTTCTTGCCAGTAGTGGATGCTGATTAGATCAGGGGTTGGATCTCCCTTCCAATAGCAACTGGAACGAGTGAAGGTGGTAGGCTGATGCCTACATACTGGTAAACATATCAGCCAATGCAGAGCTAGGGGATTGTAGCTCCCTTCCAGTAGAATCTAGAGAATGAGAGGAGGTTGTAGCCTTTTGTAGGTGGGTGCCTACATACACGTATGAGTCTGCAGTAGTACAAGATTGTAAATAGATTATTATTTATATTAAAATAAGATAGATACAACAACAACAGGTGGTTTTTCTCCTGCATTGGGTTTCCACCTTAAATCTTGGTGTTCATGTGTGTTACTTATGTGTGATGGTTTTTTTTGTTATTACTGCACATGGTTACTGTTTAATGTTTAATAAAGTATTGATGCACTGATTAAAGATCAACATATGATGAATTAACTGAATCATAAGTTCACTAGATCTACGTTACTTTCCTTAAGAACAGTTGCGTGCACATGCAAGTTCCCTTCACTGAAGTAGCGTATATGAATCTGATTATGAAATGGAAAAAATTATTGATTTGTAAATACTGATTCACCCCCCCTCTCAGTGTTATTCCCAACACATGAGACCTAACATGCATGACATTACTGCTACTGGTCACCAAGCCAGAGTAATGGCTTTTAGCTGAAATGTTGGAAGACAAGTGGTCTCATCATGAGTTGGCCTATTCATCCGTGTTACTTCTTGTGAGTGGCACTGCCATTAGTCAGTTACCAAGCTAGGACATTGGCCTTCATCTAGTTTGTAAAATTAAATAAAATAACTCTGAATCTATATCCAGTAAGTGGGACATAGGAATTTCGTTGGGTTAAAAGACATCCCTGCCGAGGCTATAGACACCTGCAGGCAGGAAGGCCATGGTTGTGGTATTAAATTTAATTGCATACTATGACTTACTTGGTTATCTTTCTCTTTCCCTTAAACTCATCATTTTATTTCTTGGACACTGGTTCTAAGATGATTTGAGCATGATGCTTTGAGTTCTATCTTTCAAAAACTAGGAATCTTTAATGATGTGGTACCCTTAGTGGAGGTAATTATTTGTACTGGATTTAGAAGAAATTCAGTTTTGCATCTAGATGACAACAAAATTTAGAGTGTTCAATGAAGAGGTTACTGATTGGTCTAGGGAGGTGTCATACTGTTCTATTTGTATTTCCCTTTTCTAGTATCATAGCTCACCCCAATTTTTATGGTATTTAGAGTGATTAATTGCCCAATGATGATTACTGACCAGGTGTTGATGGAAAGCAATGTGTTTTGATTGTGTTTGTCTCTAAATAAGTACTACATGACCTAGGTATAGGATTGTTATAGTAGGTGCATGAATCTTGTGGTAGCCTTCTTGAAATTGCACCTTTTCAGCAAACATTTGATTTTTTTTTATCATGAATGTTAATAAGACTCCAGGTAGAAATAAGAGCTCTAAAATCTGTGAAAAGTAGGGCGTTCATTTGAAATAGGACAATAGGTATGTGATGTCTATCATAAAGCTGCAATACTCTTTTTCCATAATGTATGGTACAAGGAATTTCTTTCTCGTACCTGGTATTGTTGCAATTTTATCATTCCTGCACTAGATACTTTCACAAGGGATATAACACAGTTTTAGTTGGAACTGTAATAGTGATGTTGCAGATTTAATGAATTCTTAAAAAGTGATGACATACGAGGTATCTTAATATTTCCTTGTTGATATTTTTTCTTACATTTTTATCGGGAGGCATAGTATGATTTTTAAACATTCCCCCTGCCTTCTTCCATGGTTTTATAATCTTATGGTTTGGCTTGCATGAGGACATGAAAGAAGGTCAGCGTGGGGGAGTTTGAGCCTCCATTTTGTCCATATTTTCATGATTTTACTGAATAATTTTATGCCTGTACTAAGTGTCTATAATCATTATTATTCTTTTTATGCATTATTAAGTTATTATTTAGAGGCATTTAGAGCTGACAGTTGTTGATCTATGAACTCTTCTTGTTTTGTTAATTTCAAGAGTATTTAATGTCAAAATGTCATTAATGATAGGCTCTTTGTGGTAGGTGAGAATTTCTTGCACCAACAGTTCCTGCACCAACAATTCCTGTACCAGTAGTTCCTGTACTAGCAGTTCTTGCACCAGTTGTTCTTGTACCAACAGTACAAGAGATGCTAATGTTGTTGCCTTTGATTGTTTAGCATGGACCTTGGCATTCCTTGGGAGAAGTCATGCTTACCATTTTCTTGCATGTAGAGGTAACAAGAAATTTCCACATCCATTGTAGTACAAGATTCTTCTCAAACTACTGTTTAAAACTGACTTGATCATGTTTTTATGCATATGCCAACAAGCCTTGGTCCTGCATTCACCTTCCGATATCATACAAGGTTCTTTCACAATGCATCGAATTTCTGCACCATTTCAAATTTTACAACATTCCCGCACTAATTCAGATTTTACATCATTCCTGCACCAATTTAGTTCTATAGTAACATTCCTTCACCAATTTGGGGCTTTTATACATTGACACATTTCTAGGAAAATATGAAAGAGGTTTTTGTTCAAAATGTTGTTTTAACACTTCCACATGAGTCAAGATACACCCAGGCTGTACGGGCTTATATTTAGGGAATAATTAATGCTTCAACGTCGAATTCGTAGCAATTTCCAAACTGCCAACTTCCGCCTCGATTTCCGTACAGGTGACAGTGAATAGGGAAATTATGGAACATGGGTTTTGGTTCCAGTATAGCAAATTGACTAAGCCTCAAACAATTTTCCAAAATTTGTAATTGTTAAGGATATACGAAGAGTTATTTGGAGGAGGTTTGTTAAAAATATCAATTTTTCCAGAATTCCAGAAAACTGCCTTCTATAAATTACAAAGGTTGTTAACAACATATTATTCCTATGACTTTTTTGGAAAATATTTCATGACTTGGCATCGGTTGTTGCAAACCATAGATCATTGAATCTCTTCATTTTGGCTCAGAATTGTTGCATAATTCTAACTCATATGGGCTGGTCCGAATAAATTGGAGGAAATGTATTTATAAATGTGAAGATTGCGTACTAGTGGAGGATGGAAAATTGTAGATTGTAAATCACATTGTATGTAGTGTGGAGGATCGATTTTGTTGTCAAGGGAAGGGAGGAGCTGCGTGCCCAATGTGATGATCCCTGGAGGGGACCACTGGAGCCAGCACTGCATCATTCCATAATTTTGTAACAAGACTTTGACATGAATTTATTTGGCATTCGATTCTGCGTTTTTGTTCCTTTTGATGACCCGATGATTGTGATTTAATTGCTGCAAGGGCAATGAGCTAGGTGGTTGGGCCCACCAACTAGTCTGTTGTCCCATACCTCTTAGGATTTCCTTTGCTACATTTTATTTTTCATAGTGAGACTGTGATTTAAGATATCTTTGCAATTTCATTTCACAACTATTCTTTTCAGCCATTGGATTTTCGATTTCATTCGATTTCTCTGGAAATTTGAAGTTAATGATATCATTAAGTATTTTTTATGACTGAAGGGATGTAATGGCTTATTAAGAATGTTGATTTAGCATATATCATTTGAGTATTCATGATTTCCTTGAAATTATTATTTTAAATGTGAAACTGATTCCTGCACTTATAAGAGAAACATTCATCCTTGAAATTTTAATAATTAAATTCCAGGATCAACATAAGGAAAGATTATCATATTGTTTTATTGGCAAGTGAATTGCTCACAAGAATTATTGGAATGATTTAAGGTTAAAAATTTATATCCTTTCATCATAATTGACTGCTGCGTTAGGCCAATATACTCAGTCCAGGAATGAAACATCTTCTAGTGCAGGAACATTGTTTCAGTACAGGAACAACGTTCCAGTGCATGAACGCTATTGCAGTGCATGAATGATGATTCAGGCTAGGAAGGAAAACTTGTAACAAAGACAAATGCACACTTTCCTTAAACTTGAATATTGAATCATTTCCATAGAATCAATATAATTTAGATATCCTTTAAAAAGATTTCAATGGTTTCATTAGATTAATTGGAAAGAAGTTGTGTTATGTTTTATTTCATGCTTTTCATCTTTGCAACATAACAGTAATATTTTAAAGAGGTTTTTCTTCATTCATTCTTTCTTAAATCTCTTTCTTTTGAATGGGGCCTACATTCGCTTATCCCCTAGACAACTGAGGAAGACTTACTACAGGAGTTAACTCAACTTAGGAGAGGAACCAGAAGTAGATTCCCAGAGTGTGTTTACTTTACATTCGAAAAGTCTTGTTCCTTTTTCTTGAATGATGCTTCCTTTGAATTTCTTACAAAACCTTGGTTTTTATTTGACAGATCCCAAAGGTCGTATTTTGGCATGTATTGTGCTACGCCTCTAAGTTTACTAACCCGGATTGAAAAATTAAATGTTGGTGTAAATCTTGCATTTATACCGCCCAACATAGATGACATAGATCAGACTCTTTGTGTAGTGAGGGTTTTGGCTTGCATAGTGTAGATCAGATTGTCGCAACATATTCTATAGTACAAAGACCTTGGGGTTTCTATTACTATAGTCTAAGCCCAATTTTTGTAGGATATTTGGAAATATCAAGCATTTTGGAATTCAACCAGTGTAGTATTCATCAACTGGCATTAAAACTCCTTTCAGAGTTAAAAAATAAAATAAAGTCTAGCGCCATCTCGGGACACTTGCAAGATACCTAGTCCATAAGGTTCAGGATGACGAGCTGATATCAGTGGTAAAATTCACCTGTAAGCCACCAATTTTCACGTGGTTCTAAATTTTTCCTGATGTGGCTTCATGTGACCCATATCACTAGACTCATGAGCTTTCCCTCTTTTCATCCAAACTACTCTTAAGTAAGCTGAAAATTTGACCAGGGCTAGTATATGTTTGGTACTAGGTCTCAAGTTATGCTTGCAGAGAAGGCAGTAGAGAGAGTCAAAGCTCTCGAGAAAAGACTCGATAAATTCCAGGCATCCATCGACAACATCACAAAAACATTGATTTCCCTGTAGATGTCTCATGAACCCATAAGGGAAGAAAATAATGTTGATGCACACATAGAAGGAGAATCCAAACATCACATTCATTTCCATGGATGACACCAATATTCGAGCCACCGAACACCCAAGTTGGACATGTACAAATTTGATGGCTCTAACCCAGTGGTATGGGTGGAAAAAATGGAAGAATATTTTTGCCTTAATGTTGTGAAGAAAATCCCTTCTGTGGATAGAAACGATCTCTCTAGTCCTATGAGAGGATCTAGAAACAAATTGGACAAACTAGTGTAGGCTTTCCTAGTTTATGTTGAAAAATGAAAAGTGAGAGAGATAAACTTACCTCACTCTGATGCTAAGCGCTCAACTTTTGATGATGATATTGATCCCTTAGCTTCCAGGCCCGCTTCTTGTTATTCCTTGCATCTGAATACCTGCAAGAGAGATCAAAAGACAACAAGAGATACAAGAGCATACATAGTATAATTCAAACATAAACTACATGACAGATCAAGGAGCATCATGCTAAATGAATAAATATTTATATACTTATGGAAAGTAAACACCAGATGTATTTATTAATGAATAAAAATGGAAACATACATCTATTTACTTGATGTTAGAGACCTCCTTTGTAGTGGATTTCCAATTCCAAGCCAAGATCATTCAAGCACTCCTTCTCCTTAGTTATATGGGCAGTATTTGGGCATAGTGTCAGCATAGGAATTTAGGCAAGGAATGACCAACCCTTTGGAGATGGAAGGGACTTGATTTATAGGGAGGGAGAGGGAGTTAGGGATCTGCAAAAGAGAGAGGAAGGTCCACATCTCAAGGGGAAGATCCCTAAAGGTAGGATTAAGGACTCAAAATGGGAGAGCTCGACCATATATCTATCCAAAAACATACAACTCATTGTTCTCGAATATTCTAGCAGGCGAAGCTTCTCCTCCACTTTAGGAAACACTGCTAGAAGAGGTTCAACATGGGTTTTCATATCAAAGCTACATTGGCAGCACTAGGTCAACATTCTGCAACAATCCATCAACATGGGTTAGTAGTGGTGCAAAGCACATTGATCCTGAAAACTAGGGTTTGAAGGAAATTTCTCCAGAATTCTCTCAGGGTAGCTCTTCATCTATTATTTAGGAATGTTTCTATATGTATTTCACAGTGAGTACACTTTGACAGTTTTCGTCATTTTGAAACTTAAGGATATGCGACGGAAAGTGTGACAAAAATACTATGTACCATATACCCCCTAAAGAATGAAGGCAGAATAGGGAGTGATGGGTGAAATGATTTACAAGTCAAGGCAAGGACCTGGAAAAGCACTGACAGGAGACCTACAAATCAAGCATGATACAAGCTACATAGTTAACATCTTTGATATAAATACGCCTAATGATACATCTCTAAAAATGCATCTAACAATACATGAATACATGGCATGGACGTAGCCATCCAAATAGAAGGGATCATGTGTATGTATCTACAACATGGACGCAACCATCCAAATAGAAAAGATGATATGTAAAGATCCACGGTATGGACGCAACCATCTGAGTAGAAAGGATCATATATATGGACCCATGGTATGGTCACAACCATGCTTATAGATGGAAGCATGTGTTTAATCATGAATAACTCATAACTCGACACGAAACAAAATATGTAGTAGAATAGGTAGGTTTGATTTAGGACTGTAGCAGAAAGTTCAAATAGTGTATAAGAAGTAAAAAACTGCATATGGGACTTCTCTTGAACATATCGATGACACGACTTTAGAGTTTGGCATCATTTGACTCAACTTAGGATTAGAGGTCATGATGACAATTCAGTATAATCAAATGAGAGGCAAAATGTATTCCCAAAACCTAGGAAGGAAAGTGATGAAGTGAGGATAACCCAAACCTGAGACAAGAAACATATAAGTGTCATGTTCAAGAGCGACATGTTGTATTTACACAAAATACAGGAGGTGTTCACTTTCATTTTTCCCCACTATTTCTAGTGAGTACCCTATTATTTTTTATCACAAGCTTAAAGAGGTAGCATATGCTTGTCGTACAAGTTCATCCTTTGGATGAATCCATCCTAGTAAGTTTAATGAGTCCTACGAAGGAGAAACTCGGTCTTATCATGGTGACAAGTCTCGCGTCGTTACTCTGGATCTACCAAGCGCCAAGAGGGATCAAATATTTTTTCACTCTATGCTAGTTGGCATATTAAGATATTTGATCTCTCTCGGCACTTAGTAGATCCAAAGTAAAGATGGATCTATGCTGGTTTAATTCCCCCCTTTAAATTGGCTACATTCCACGTGAATACCATTGGTTCTCAATACCATGGGTCAATACCATGTGCAATCTTTATTTTTATTTTTATTAATATTAGGGTTAATAATGGTTTTTTTGCATGGTATTAATAATAATTTGGCCCATAGTATTTGGCCCATAACCTTCATCCAAATAAAACCTTTTTTTGAATGTTTCTAAATATAATGTGAATTATGGAGTAAATATAAAAAAATGTTTTATTTATTTACCATACCTCTGGTTTATTTATAGTTTTATTAATTTACCATACTTATTTTATAAATATGGTATTTGGCCCATAGACTTCACCTAAATAAAACCTCTTTTTTGAGTCTTCATAAATATGAAGAGGTTTTATTTATTTACAATACCTCTAATTTATTTATATTTATATTTATTTACCATACTTTTGGAGTAAGTATAAAAATAGGTTTATTTATTTACCATACCTCCAATTTATTTATATTTTTATTTATTTACCATACCTATTTTTTGAGTGAATAATAATTAGATTGATTTTGTAGAGCACCTCTCGGCACAATAATTAGATTGATTTCTAAATAGGGCCGACATTAGATTAAAAATGTTAAATTTTAAACATTAGATGTTAAATGTTTACGTTTTACATTTATTTTTACGTTTACATGTTTAGGTGAGTTCTATCCCCATACTGAAGTGTAGAGTGCCTCTCAGTGCAATAATTAGATTGATTTCT
Organism: Pinus tabuliformis; assembly: GCA_031772625.1. Classification (NCBI taxonomy): domain Eukaryota; kingdom Viridiplantae; phylum Streptophyta; class Pinopsida; order Pinales; family Pinaceae; genus Pinus; species Pinus tabuliformis. Next base: position 410,623,347 of record CM062809.1, on the reverse strand, counting down.
AAATAGGGCTGACTTTAGATTAAAAATGTTAAATGTTAAACATTACATGATAAATGTTTACATTTACGTTTTAGGTTTACATGTTTATGTGAGATTTATCCTGATACTAGGCTGTAGAGCGCCTCTCGACACAACGAGTATGACGAAGGGGTAACATGGCATTTTTTCATGTTTAGAGAGTTTAAAAAAGGGGAAAAATATAACTCCAAAGGTTCTGTTAGTGTCAATATTTGCATAATTCCATCAGGGATCAAATCTACTCTTTGCATTTTCATTTTAGGTGTCTCATATTGAATTTTTTGGAACATTCCACTAGGTTATGTCAAAATGGTCCACTGATGCTTTTCTTCTTCTCAGAAAATTAAATTTTCCGCCATGAGGTACATTTGTTGACCCATCTCCATGTCATATTCAATTATGGTTTCAGTTATGTTATTTTTAGAGTTTAAACAGTTATGTTTCCATTAGGTCTTAGGGTTCATTTTCAAGGTCAAAAGCATAGTTTCAAGTGTAAATAAAGGGCAACAAAAGCATGAGGATGTCCAATAAACAAAGAATGATTGCTAGTAAGTCATGGTTATTGTACAAAGATCTTATTTCACTAATGTAATTTTCATCTCAAAAAGCATGTTTTTGAGATGAAAACTGAGTATTTTTAGTTGATTTATATTTTTTGATTTAATTCAATTCATTTTATGTAATAAGTGTTCCGAGTTGCCCCAAGCATTTCTCCTTGCCGCAAGAAAATGAAACCATTGAAGAAATCCATTCAATAAGAACATCCATCCACCTAAAAAGAGACAAAGATGGAAAAGCATTAACAGAGATTTGAAGAAAAAGAAAAAGTTGCAAAACATTAGAAAGTGGGTTTCTCTAAAGAAAAATCAAAATCAACCTCTATATAAGATGTTAAAGTCCTTTTCCAAATTCATCACTTTCATTTGACAAAGAGAAAGAAAAGAATTGAAGGAGAGAGGGGAATTGAGGCTAATTGGTGGCTAAGCAAATAATGGAGGCGTTGCACACAGAGAACGGAGAACTGCGTATAGAGGCTACAGTGCTATGCATAGGGATAGAGCACTGCGCATAGGGCATTTTTGCTAGTGAAATTTTGCACGGCATTGCGCATAGAGTTGGAGCACTGCGCACCTATAAAGGGCACTGCACATAGGACCAACAAGCACCAAAACACCCTATCAACCATCCAATTCGTGTTTTTTCCCTTCTAGAACTTCTAAACAAGTAAGCATAGTTCTTGAACTATCCTACCGACATTCAGTTCAACATTTTGAAGTTGGTTTGCTATTTAAAATTTCAAACCCTAGGTTGCCTACAAATCCCTCCACCTATCCCTTATACCCTAATTTCGTGAAACACATTCCTCCACTTATCCCTTATACCCTAATCCCCAAAACAAAATCCTAAAACCCTATTTATTAAATAGTCTCTACCAAAGAAAAATACCCTCCTTCTCATTCTCATATCATATATATTCCATCTTACATCACACAAGTTCATCTCCCCTTCCCCTATCCCTGTTCACCATAACTCACTCCTTGATTACCTTCTCTAGGGTTACAAAGCTTCAAAATTCAACAAACATGGACAAAGAGGATAGAGATTATGAGGAGGAGGAAAACAGTGGCAGTGAAAGCATGGGAGATGAACCTCAACATCAGAGAAAACCACATAAGGGAGGTAGAATTATCAGAGAGGAACCATCAAACATCAGAGAGTTATAGGCTTCTCATATGACTGTCACTTGTTTCAGGCATCTAGGGTGTTATGAGTTTTGTGAGTAGGTACAAAGAGTTCAACATCATCCTGAGCTGACCAGGATTTTTGTAGCCAATCTCCGTGATAACAAGGTAACTCTTGCCAGGGTGACATTTATAGTTTCATCCTCCATCATTGTTGATGCTACAAGGATTCCAAATGTGGGGGAAAAATGGTATAAGGCACAAGATTTGGATGAGCACTACTATGAGCCATACATCAAATCCAGGTATAGGAATGAAAAGAAGAGGACCTTTCCTTTTAGGTTCCTTGAAGACAAGTATGCCCCTATGATGAGGATCATTATGAAGTATTTTACATGTGAGGGTAGATTTTCTAGATTGTACACCTATCATATTAGGCTTCTTATGCACTTCACAAGAGTGAAAATGTTGAACATCATGTATTTCTTATTCAGGAACATTGAGAAGATGGCCTACATTGTACAGAAAAAGCCATACCCCCAGTAGATGAGTAGTATATATCAATATTTGTTGATTAAGATGATTGTGCTACATCATCTCAACCTCCTCAACATCTTCTGGGATGTTAGAGCCTAAATTTGCCTTAGGCTAAAGGAAGGAGAAATTCAGGGTAACCACAAACCACGCTCAGTCTGGTAGCTAGCCCTACCAGAACAGGAGAGGGCTCTCTCTGGGTCACGCTCAGTGAAGAATAAGCAAATAGGGTCTGAGAATGACTTAGAATGGATACTAATTTTAGGCTAGTTAAATAAATATGAAAGAAATATTTTGATGAATGACTGAGTTTTCTGGGATGTATGGGACCAAGGAACAGCATGAGCAGAGAATTTAACTCAAAGACGCAGATTATTTCGTGAGGCAAGACAGGTGGAAAGTCTAGCAATTAAATTCGAAATAATATGAAGTGGAGAGATTGTTTAAGAGTGTGAGAAGGGCATAAGTACATGAATCCTTTTCAACAGAAGAAAACATAGAACGTGAAAACTATCCCAAGGCAGAGCACTACACTGACTTCTACCTTTTTTACTCATAAAGCTTTCACTGGAAATGAATATGAATGAAAATACTAAACATAAAAAAATACATATGAAACATAAAGAAGATACATTTGCTAAACTCACGCCACAAGAATCTCATGAACCAGAGCTACAAGCTTTCATTAATTCTCTGTCAAAATGTACAGTGAGTGACTGGGTTTATCTCCCACAGTTTCCCAGAAATTCCAACCCTTTACAAAATGACTCTCAATACAATAAATAAGCTTTGCCATGAGAAATTCGATCAACCCAGGAAATTAAGAGCCAACCATCAGCAGTTATATTTAATTTTCTATGAGGACCAATTAGAAAAAAGCAAATACGAGCGTAGATTTTTTGGGTGACTGTTCACCTTCATTTGGCCACTTGGATAGAAGCCAAAAATGTTTTTTAAACTTTGCCTTTGATGTCGGAAAAAATGTATTGTAAATGAGCGGGCCCACTTGGAGAAAATTTCGAATCGAAATTTCGCGGAGTGGGAGTGATTTTGGCCTTTGGGTCTCTTTGCGCTGCGCCAAAAACTGTATGCGTCACACCACTTTGGAGCTAGTTTTGAGGCACTTTCTGAAGTCCAAATTGAGCCCAAGGGTGCTTGTTGGAAATCCCTGCCTGTCTAATTTCCAACGCAAGTGAAATTTTTCAATTTGGATGTCATTTTCCCCTCCAAAACTGCAATCTCCCAAGACTGCTTCCTGTGTGTCAAAATAGGGGCAGAGAGGTCATTTTTTGGGAGTTTTTGACCTCCTGAGGACTCAAAACTTGCCCAAACTTCTTGGCCATGCACCAAAAGTCGTAATTTTCCATGGAAAATCTAAAAATGTAAACTTTTTGTCATTTGGGGCTCCCTAGCGAAAGCACACGCCAGGTGGCGCGGCGCACAGGGAGAAAAAACCTGTTTTTTGTGCAAAAAAATTCAAAATGCAAGAATGTGCTCCAAATTTCTTGAAATTTGGGCTGTACCTTCTCTATCACATGTCATGCTGGACCAAAGAAGCCTCGGCCAAGATTCAGAGCTGATCTTGCTCTTTTTGCCTCTTTTGCCTTTTTGTCACCTTCCTCAATTTCACCTTTAAGCTCTTGATTCTTTCTTTGGAGCTCATGTTTCGGGCCTTGGAACTCATATTTCGTGCCATGTAATGATGGGCCATGCAATAGAAATCATAATCCTTTGCTTTTGAGCTCCAGATAATCGGGTACCATGCTCTCTGAATTGGGTATCAAATCCCCGAAAAGAGCAACCATGACTGAGGCATGTTACTAATAAATTTCGTTGCATTAGCAAGCTCTCCAGCAGCCTGTATTTCCTCTATGTTGCCCCATCTTCACCATATGCAATATTCTCCTTAATAGTGGTTGCAAAGAGAGCATGTTCCTGGCTTACAAGTCCAATATTTTGCCTTATCCATTAAATTGATTGATATTGACACTATCTATAAGCACTTCACCAGCTTGTGGATCATAGAATCTATCTATAAGACTTATAATTGTGGACTTCCCACTTCCACTCTCAATTATAGTTGTAGTGGTACCTCTATAGCTGCAATGGTACCTCTGGCTATTTCTAGTGAGAACCCTGAAAATATGTGAACATCAGGCCGCGTTGGGTAACCTAAGTGTACATCTTTAAGCTCAATATCACCCTGAATATCCTCAAGTACCAATCCATTTGTATCATATACATCAATCTCTAGCTTTCTATAAATTGTCTCAAACATTTTGTAAGCTACAGCTTGTCCAGCTCCAAAGGCATTTAACCATGGTGATGCCTCCATTCAGAACTGCAATGATGAAATTAATCACACTCGGCTCCAGAACATCCTTCATGAATGATTAACCGTTATCCATACCAAAGAGTCAATGCAAAGGTGGAGAACAAAATAAAATGTAAGGACCCAGCACCCAAACTAGCTGCCAACCATTGATGAGCAATAGCCTTGTAAGCAATCGCAAGGGAATTTTCATAGTCAGTCACAACATTCTCCTCCCCAATAAAAGCAGCAACCGTGCTAAATGAACCAACTGCTCCACAACATTTCCGGCTTCTACATATGCTTGCTGGCCTCAGCTTGACATCTTTGATATTATCATAGCCATAGCACTTATTACGACATGCTTGATGAAGATCCCCCTTTGTGCTTCAGTTCAGCTCCTCCATGCTTGAATCTATACTTGTGGAATAAAGAATTTGCAATTTTGAGGAAGATTTGAAAGAATTTCAGGCCTTTTTAGCCCAGTGCGCCGTGCCTTCCCAGTGCACCACGCCAGTGTAAATTTACACTGGAAAATTTCTCCCAGTGCGCCGCGCCTTTTTCCAGGCGACTTTTGGAGGCCTTCCCGGTGTCAAAATTGGGTGCAGGATAGCTTGCTGGAAAGGTCTTTGAGTCTAATTTCCAAATCAGCTAGAATTTTTTAATTTGGAGTTCATTTTCCCTATCAAAAATCAAATCTCCCAAGACTGGTCAAAATGTGCCAAATGAGGCTGCCTCAAGGCAGAGTGCCGTTGCAGTCAACTTTTGAATTTCTTTCTGAACTCCAAATTGAGCTCATGATAGCTCATTGGAAATATCTTTGTGTCTAGTTATCATTTGACTCATCAAGAAAGTCATTTGGCTAACCAAGCTAGGAGAAAACTTGATTTTCCCAAGGTCACTTCAGAGGTGCATCAATTCTCCCGAGGCGACTATATTTTTGACTTTTCTCTAAAACCATGGCACCTGTGTAAAAAGTGAAGGAGGTTTTTCTTCCTTGGCCTGTTGTGGACAAAAAAAACTCTCAGTTTTTCCAAATTCATCTTTCCTTGCTCAGAAACATCATTTGAGTAAAACCTACCCCGATGTGTGGAACACGAGATTTGTCGAAATGAAGCGAAATGAAGGGGATAGGGAGTTTCTAAATTCTTGAGGAAATTTTTGGGAGTAGGGAGGGATGTTAGGAAGTAGGGGAAATTTTAATCTCTAAAATTGAGTGAGGGGAAGGGGTCGAAAAGGGAAAAACACAGGCCTAGCCTAGAAAATAGGGTTTGTAGCAAGAAACTAGGGTTTGTGTGACAATGAGGAATTTGGGGGATCTCAGTGATGGGAAATGTTTAATAAGGTACATTAAGGATAGGGGAAGGTGGATGAACATCAGGATACAAGTTTTGCTGATGATTTGACCATCCAAGAGAAATTTCCTTCAAAACCCTAGGAGAGGGAAATGACCTTACCTAGGCGTAACTGAAGCATGAACAAGGTGTAAAATGACCCATTGGAACCTGACATGATGATGGAAACCCTCTGAATGATGGTAGACTCAGCTGAATAGTGACATAGACCAACATTTGGACAACTTTGAAAGGAGTGAAAGCAAACCCTATACCTAATGCCTAGTGACCAAATTTTACTTGAAGACTCACTGAAATGATAAAATTTGACCTTGACACCTTAAAATCACTTTGTAAGAGCATGTTTGATCACTGGAAAAAGGCTGTAAAGACTGACACTAACATGGGATACATTTATTGCCAATGACATCTTCAATGGTCCTCAGATTCCTCCACCAGTGCCCCAAGAAGTAGAAATGCCTTCTAGCAGTGCCAAAGTAAGGAAAGATGAGAATGTTAAAGAGACTAAGGCTGTTGAGGAGCTAGAAGCCTACAAGACATATCAAAGAGGGGCTAGAAAGTTGTTTGCAGTAGATAGGCAAGTGTTTACTCCACTTTATGTGGAAGGGGCTTGCTTTCTTCATCAACTCATAAGCAAATGCTTGCTCCACAAAATGTGGAAGGGGCTTTGCCTTCTTCATTGACACAACAGGTACAACAAGTGTAGCAGATGCATAAAGGGAAGGAAAATATTCTGGAGGAAAGCCTTCATGATGAGGAGGAAAGGGAATTTGATTTGATGGAAGATGATGAACCAGAACAACCACACATTCATCATGGCATTGAGATAGTTGACTTGGAGGCTCAAGATGAGGCAACAAATGAAAACATAACCATAAGGGAAAAAGATGCACAGATCCAAGCACTGATGGACAACTTGGTGTTACACTAAAAAATGTCACCTTGACTACTTACAGTTAGTATGGCTCCAATCAACAAGTCATGCTACCCTCTTAGGCAAGTCTCATGCCTCTGTTATCCATCTCAAACTCAAAGAAGAGAGAAAGTCTTGTAAAAAATCATGTTTATCTCTGGGGTCGCAGGTTCTCTCTAGCCTTACCTGCGGGGACGCTGACCATGTTCACAAAATCTGCGTCCATGGACGCTCTGTATGTTAAGGGACAGGTGCGTCCCTCTGTAAAAGGCAAAATGCGCGAGTTTTATCTTGAAAAAGTTACTTGTGGTTACTTCTAGAACATTCTAGAGGTCGGTTTGATGAAATGGATGCGCCTCCAGTTGGTTCATGTATCTCTATTAAGGGGGAACTTATCCCATCAATAAGGGAGCTATCCCACCCATAGAGGGGGATGATCCCATTGATAGTGGACCTGAATAACCTCTTTACAGCACTATAAATGAAGGCATTGAGCCAGAAGGAGAAGAGGTTGGAGCTATACATTTTCTTTGGGTAAATGCTGCAGGATTTAGGTCTTCCATTAGAGCCTTTGTGAGGAGAGATTGTCTTCACTTGATTCTACTTGGGAGAGGGTGAGCTTTGTCAAAGTAGAGGAAAACCCTTGATGGACCCTGGGAGGAACTTGCACAACACCAAGGCCAGGTTGTAAGAGTTTCTTTGTTTCGTTATTAATACAAACTGGTTTATTTTTCTCAATAGCTTGTGTTAATGAGTTATTTCATGTGTTCCTTGGTCTGCATGTTGAATATATGTTTTATTATATGAAATGCAAGTGCTTGGTAATTGTTTGATTGTTTGTGGTTGCAGGAATTGACTTGAAGGAGGAGCTCATCCGGATCGTCAAGAACGGACTTCAACAACAGCGTTTTGGAATAAGGTAAGCCTAAACACTTGTAGTTTTCATGTTGTAAAAGGTGTATTTAGAGAAAGATCACTCCATTTTGTCTTGTTTGTCATTAGAATGTCTTAGACTTCTAGGAAGGTCAGTCGTGTCCGCACCCTTGACAGATTCCGTGTGACAAATTGGCGACTCCGCTGGGGAATCCATTAATGAGAGAGTCTTTTCCTTTATATGAACTTTGCTTTGAGAAAATCATTTTTATTTTCTGGTTTTTGACTGTGAGAATTAGTATTTGGGTGGCTTAGCTGTAGATTTAGTTGGCTTTAGTTTTTCTTCCTTTTTCCAGAAAGACGCAGTCTCTGTGTGCTGCACAGTGCGTCCTTGGACGCGCTGTTGTCGACTGCACAGTGCGGGGCCGCACCTGTGACAACGGGTGGCCTGCGTCTTCCTGTAAAAGTTAAGAAAATTCCATTTTTGCTTTAAATTACTTTTAGATTTTGTTTTTTCTTAGTGTTTTCTGCCCAGATCCTTTAGTACCCTGTCAAGAATTCTCACCTGAACTCGTTTTGTGAGCTTTGAGTGTTTTAGTGGTTTTCAACGAAGTTTAGACCTAGGGTTTGATTTTTGGTAAGGCTTTGTAGTGACTTTGAGCTTAGAAAGTTGTCCAGCCTTAGATATCTCTGGTTAGTCAACCTTCTTAGAAGTTGAGCCTGTCGTAAAGTCTCCTTGTTTGAGCAACTTGTCATTTGAGTTGTTTTGGGTCAAATTTCGAATTGCTTGTTTTTAAAGTATTGATTTCCATTTTCAAAAAGGACAAAAAGATTAGAATTTTGTTTTGACTAGTTTTTGGTTCTGCAATAAGCTAGTCCTTGATTTGATTGTGATCAAGTAAAACACCTTAGAAATAATCATTGTTAGTTTTGGCCTCGTTAAGATTGCTTAGAGTAAATTTGCCTTTAGTTTGCTTATGAGTGCATTTTCATAGATTTTAAGAGTTGTTAAGATTGATTTTTGGTTATATTAGATTTATTTGCTTTATTAAAAGAAAAATACAAAAACATCTTCTTAAAAAGTCTTGTTTCAAGTAGCTTTTTGTTTTCAAAAGAAGAAAAGAGTTTTTTCGTGCATGTAAAGAGAAGTTATGTTTTTATGCTTGGAAAAGAAAAACGAATTGTTTCTTTGATTGTCTTCAATTAAGAAGTTGCTTTTATAAGGATTGCATTCTCTCAACTTTTTAGTTAAGCAATTCATCGAAAAAGTAAAGTAGTGGATAAATCATTTTAGGTGCATTTTGTAGTGGTTTCGAGTCGAGTCAACACACCACTAGTTTCACTTCCATCACCTTTTGACTTAAGAAACAACCTTAAAAGTAACGCTTAAATTAAAATCAATCTAGTAATCTTTATTTTTCTAGGGCTCTGAAGCACCAACATAGCTTAGGCTAGGGTCTTGGAGTAGGTGAGTACTTAACTCTCCAAGACTACAAAACCAAACAGATAGTCTATCTTGAGTAGAACAAATCCAATTGTTTCAGTTACATTCTGGGAAAGCTCCTCTTAAAGGAGAAACACGAGCTCGTGTCCGAACCAGTGAGGGGATCATTCCTCCCTCGTTGGGAACGACGCCAGGCAGTACGTATTACAAACGGTAAACCTCGGATTAACCATTGTCGAGGAGCCAGGGGTCACTTATCGGTAAACCTTGGATTGTTGTCAAGGAGCCGGTAAGGGGATTGGAGCTTGCTACTCTGCCCTTGCGTGCTGTCGGAGTTTAGACTGTTCCCCCAGGTGTAATTGTTGTGATTGGTAACCTTAGTGGCCATAATATCTAGGATTCTACCCAAGGTGACGGTGGAGGGAAGGTCCCACTGTACCTGGAGCAGACGTCGGTTATACTCACTTGGATTTTCTGGGGGGTTCGCTTCACTTCGAGACGGTTAAAGTGGAGGAACTTGGTCCAGTCTATTCATTAAGCAGGTTGCCGGGGTAACTGTTCCACCCACTATTTCTGTACTGAATCCTGCGAGGTTGGGCCTAATCACCAACTAGCGCTTTTGGTCCGGAAGACTACTGTTTGTGTGTGGTTTGACGCTCTAGATTATTTAGGCGTGTGCTTCAAATTTGATTGGTTCTTTAGAAGACTTTAGGTGGTTTGATTTGAAATTTTTTACTTTGATTTCGTGTGTTGTAGTTAAAATCTTTAATTGTGGCGGAATTACCGAGACAGTCCCGTAGACTTCGGGGCAAGTCTCCTGAGATTGTTACCGGGATAGATTTGTTAAGAAAACTCCGTAAATCGCGGGGTGAATCTCCTGAAAACATTCCGGGTCATTTAGAAGGGTTAAAGGTCCTTGTAACTCCTCCTAGTGGCAGTAGAGTAGGTTCACCTGAAGAAGGAGAATCTTCTTTGGTAGTCCATCCAGATTACCAAAGATTAGAAACAGGTTACAATCCCGAAGCTGTTACAGTTTCCGAGCTTGCTGGTAGTTTTTCATCTGCCAGTGAAACAGGCGAAGAACCTGAAATTTCAGAACCTGTTACTCCAACTCCTAGTGTTCCTGATTCACCAAGAATAGAAAGAATTATCACCGAAAATCTTCCTGTTGGATTAATTGCTATAGAAGAACTTGTTCCAGAGGAAGAAATAGGCGTTTCTGATTCTGAAGATCTAATTACCCTTGATCTAAGGGAGCGTGAATCCATCTTTTACAGTCCTCCTAGAAGTGAATCTTGGTACCTTGCATTAACCAATTTTTTAGACAACTCAGTAGGTTTTTCTACACCTCGTACTCCGGTTCCACCTAGAGGAATTCATTCTCCTGTAAATATGTCTGGTCAGTCATCTGTGTTTTCACAAAGTCCTGAATCATTTTTACATGGCGGTCCTTCTGTTCCTACTGGGTATCAGTCACTTTCTGGTACCTTTGCGGGAGCATCTCCTCAACCTGTTGATCATGGGTTATTAGTTGGAAACAGTGGTAATGTACCATTGAGTATAGGTGAAGTTTATATGATGTCAGGTTCAACTCCCATTAACCAACCTCAAGGTGGCCAATTACCGCCTGGGGGGCAACCTTCGTTAATGCCTGGGGGGCAACCTCAAGGTACTTCATTTGTGACTGGGGGGCAACCTCAAGGGTATCAACCCCAAGGGTATCAACCCCAGCCTCAATACGTACCCCAAAGTCAACCTCAAGGATGGCAACCTCAAGGATGGCAACCCCAAGGGTATCAACCCCAAGGGTATCAACCTCAAGGATACCAACCTCAAGGTCAAGGTCAACCCCAGTATTCGTATTTACCTCAAGGTTATCAACCTACGGGTCAATACCCTGGTCAAGGTTATCAACCACCTCAAGGGCAATCATATGGGACTACACCTTACAGTTATCAACCCTATCCTCAATACGGCTATGGATCTCAGTATCCTCAACCTGTTACGAGTCAATACCCTGGAATGTTAACATGGGATCCGTCACAGGGTCAACAGATGTCGCAACCAAGTATACAGTCGGTACCTCAAGCAGGACAACCTGCAGTTCCTGGTCCACCCCAGCAACCGCAACCTGTCCAGTCAAGTGTTCAGACCCCTGTAACTTCTGTAGTTACTCAGCCGCCAATTGCACCGAGTACTCCACCTCACACGGCTGCAGCAACTACCGCTTCATCTACCATGCTTACATCTGGAGTATCGGCAGCTCCGGTTTCTACTGTCCCTGTAACCGCTCCTCAGACATCTGTACCGTTGTCTGGACCCACGGTTCAAACCACAGTCCAGATGCCTGCAGGTCAACCTGGTACAAGTACGGTTGTTACTACTCAACCTCAATTTGTTCAACCTCCGTACCAGGGACAGTATCAACCTGGGCAAGCTGCCCAACAACCGGTTTACCAGTATCAACCGTATCCTGGGTACAATTATCAACCACCTCAACAACCCCAGTACGGTCCGGTTAATCCTGGTTTTCCAGGAGGATATAATATCCCCAATGCGAATCCTGTTCCTAGTTATCCTGGATATCCTCCTCCTGGGGCTGGTATTGTGACTCAGAGTTTCAGAGATCCTAACCGGCAGTTACCATTTATTGCGACTTTAGATTTACCCGACTTGACGCGCCTAACGAACGATCCAATTCAATATCTTCCGTTCTGGCCGCCAATGCCAAATAAGTTGCCCAGCGATATACCCAAGTTCGAAGGTAAGTCTGGAGAGGATCCGTCTAATCACGTGATGACTTACCACCTCTGGTGTGCATCAAATTCCATCTCAGATGATTCTATCCGCTTACGTCTTTTCCAGCGTACACTCATTGGTCTCGCAGCCAAGTGGTACATTGAGTTGCCACGGGCTTCTTTTTACAACTTTAGCCAGTTAGCTACTTCATTCTTAACTCATTTTCAGTTACCAGTCAGATACGATAATGGTACGGAATTATTAACTTCGCTAAAACAATCGACATCCACGTACATTTCTGATCACATCCATGAGTGGAGACGTCGAAGGAGATTAGTGAAAGTTTTTATCCCGGACCAAATTTTAGCTGAATGGTTTGTAAAATCATTATTACCAAGAATTACTGAAGATGTAGCTAAGGCCGGCGTAGTTACTGAGGAGCAAGTCATTGCTCAGGCACAATACCTTGACTTAGTTTACACTCAGTCGGGTACGTTACACGAGAAAATTCCGGATCTTCCAAAGTCAAACCAAATCGCTGCTGCTCCTTCGGGATCTCATGCCGCTGATGGTATGATCGGTATCGTGACTACGAAGAGTAAGAAGAAGTCTTCCAAGACCTCCAATACTCCAATTATCACTTTGCCTGATTCTCCGACAGGAGAGTCTTCTCCTCCTGAACTTACCGCCGACATTCACGCTGTAGAGTCATCTACGGCCAAATCCAAAAACGGTGGAAAGAAGAAAGGAAAGAAGAAGGCTAAAGCAGACAAGGCTCCAAAGGAGAAAACGGAAAAGTCGGAAACTAATGACGAAAAGCGCAAACCTCGTTATCCTTGTCTCATTTGTGAAGAAGATCATTTTACGAGAGACTGCCCTCATCGGGCCGAGGTAGTGAAAATAGTTAAAGGTTCTCCGACTCCTGCTGTGTTAAAGAATCCATTCCCCGAGCAGGAAAATAAGATGATAGGTTCTTCTTCGAATGCCAGTGAAGAACCCATTTTGATGATGTCTCATGTCAGGATTGCGACTCGATCGCAAGATTATGGTAGTAAGGCTCCTGTTGATGGTAAAGAAGCAGAATCTTCTAACTCTAACCCATCAACCTCAGCTCCTGGTTCCGATCCACTACAGATCGAAAAACCTAACCCAGACTTAGTGATTAAGCCGCCCGCCAAGGGTGTACTTCGAAGGTCTGCTTTCAATCCACATGCGAGAGCAGCCCAGAATTACAACATTGTTGAAGACTTAGCTGTTTCACCTTCAGCAATGTCGGCACTCGAAGTGCTGCAATCATGTCCAGCGCAACGAAAATTGCTTTTGTCGGCTATTGGAGCTGTCGATGTTCAGGACCCGAACCTAATGATCTTTGATCTAGAAAGTAGTACACCGCGTCTCCCCCATCAAATGGCTTTCCAAATTCCAGTGATAGTCAAAAACAGGCCTATTCATCGGACTGTGATTGATGAGGGAGCTTCTACGTGTATTATGTCGATTCAATGTTGGAGATCGCTTGGTTCTCCTTCGTTGAACCAATCCCCCACCATCCTTAAGGCCTTTGATGGCCGTGGGTTCCGTCCGTTTGGTATTCTACAAGAATTGCCTATAGGGGTCGAAGGTAAAACCGTTAGTCTGGATGTGGAAGTGGTTGATGCCCCTCTAGACTACAACCTTCTTTTGGGTCGAAGTTGGTCATATGCTATGACAGCGGTCGTTTCATCGGTCTTCAGAGTCATTAAGTTTCCACATAACGGTAAGATCGTGACTATTGATCAGCTGACATACTTTTCATCCGACCCAACCTCTTTAGAAACTATCCAGCATGTTGGTAAAACGACAATCCCTTATAGGGACATTGGTGTAGGTTTAGTTAAGGATTCCGGTTTACTGGGAACTTTTCCTCTCCCTCCACTCAATGCAGACCCTTCGTTCGCAACAATTCATATGATCACGTCAGAAAACATTATTTATGATGATCCTTGGTATGTTCCCTCTGACTCTGAGCTAGACTCACTCGGTGATGTTATGCCGTTGAGTCCGTATGAGATTGCTTATGAAGCTCTTATGTCTTTTACCGACTTTCATTCAACCGACCAAATGAATGTGGTCAGTGAAGAGTCACTTTTCACCTCACCCTTAGAACGGATAACGTTTCCCGAAGAAGTGTCATCTGACGAACAACTTCGCGAAATCCTAAGTGTAGATGATCTACCATGGGACGATCTCCATCACAGATCTTCGTTTTTACCTAAGGATGATGCTTTGAAAATGATTTTTCATCTATCTTTACCGCTGAATATGTCAAAGACGCTCAGGATCCAACGAAACATTCTGATTCAGAGCTGAATTTAGGGAATATTTCTCGTACTATTCCCATTGATATTTCAGTGAAGCCCGGAATCAAGGAGAACATTCATATAGGTGCCGCATGTACTGACGAAGAAATTGAAACTTACAAGGCCCTATTCCAAGAATTCCGCGACGTGTTTGCCTGGTCCTACGAAGAAATGCCAGGAATCGATCCTGCCATTGTTGTTCATGAAATCAAAACCTACCCGGATGCTAAACCCATTCGGCAACGGTTGCGTCAGATTCACCCTCGAAAAGCAGCTGCAATCAAAGCCGAAGTCGAAAAGCTGTTGAAAGCAGGTTTCATTTATCCGATCCCGTTAACGGATTGGGTATCGAATATTGTTCCCGTCAATAAAAAACAAGGAACAATAAGAATCTGTATCGATTATAGGGATATCAATCGAGCTTGTCCAAAAGACAACTATCCTACGCCTTATATCGATCAAATTATTGATGATTGTGCCGGAAGTGAGATGTTTTCCTTCATGGATGGTTTCTCAGGGTATAATCAAATCAATATTCTACCTGCCGATCAACCAAAAACGGCATTCATTTGTCCATGGGGGACATTTGCTTATTGCAAATTACCTTTTGGCCTTAAGAATGCCGGTGCTACTTTTCAACGGGCCATGTCTTATGCATTTCATGACATCAAGCACATTGTGCAACCCTATCTCGATGATTTGCCTGCTCATTCTTTACACCGAGCTGATCACCTTGTCCATTTACGAGCAATCTTTATGAGGTGTAGGCATTATCGAATTCGGTTGAATCCCCACAAGTGTGTTTTCTGTATAGAAACAGGTCGATTGCTGGGATTTGTTGTTTCCAAAACCGGCATTCGCGTCGATCCCTCGAAAGTCGAGGCTATCATCCAATTGCCTCCTCCTTCGAGTTTGCGCCAACTCCAAAGTTTGCAAGGGAAAGCAAACTTTTTACGCCGATTCATCCCTAACTACGCCGAGGTCACTAAAGGTTTTACACGGTTGTTGAAACAGAACGTACAATTCTTTTGGGACGAGATTGCTCAACAATCTTTTGATGCACTGAAACACGCGTTGACCCATGCACCGTTATTGCATCCTCCCAACTACAACCAGGACTACTTCTTATACCTCGCAGCTTCGCATTCCACCATTGGAATGGTGTTAGTTCAAGAAGATGAATTCAAGGCAGAGCATGTGATATATTACCTTAGCAGAACCTTAAATCCAACTGAGTTAAAATATTCGCATGTGGAGAAATTGGCCCTGGCAGCCGTTCAAGCTGTCCAGCGTTTTCGTCACTACATTCTTCTCCGCAAAACTACTGTTATTTCGGATTGCAACCCTATGATTTATATCTTGACAAAACAACTGCTAGGGGGCAAGTACTCTAAATGGATCGTCATCCTGCAAGAGTTCGACTTGGAGTTTGAGAAGTCCAAGTCTAAGAAATCTTTAGTCTTCGCGGAATTGATGTGTGATTTCCCGAGTGCTGACACAGAGACTGTGGCAGAGGAGTCCATTGCGGACGAATCTTTGTTTCTTATTAGCACTGTAGATCCGTGGTATGGGGATATAATCATCTATCTCCAAACCCAAACCTTTCGGCCTGAACTTCCAAGGAAAACCGTCGAAAAATTCGGTTTCAATCCCAGCAATACAGAATTATTGGAGATACACTTTATCGCCTGGGGGCAGACTTAGTTTTTCGACGTTGTTTAACTCACGATGAGGCTGAGAGAGTTTTGAATGATTGTCACTCTGGAGCATGTGGCGGTCATATGTCTGGGTATGCCACAGCTCAGAAGGTGTTGCGCGCTGGCTATTTCTGGCCGTCTATGTTTAAAGATTGTATCCTTGCCGTCAGAAAATGCCACAACTGTCAAGTGTTTGATCGCAAGATGCGCGCTCCACCTGCTCCTCTCCACCCTATAATTGCCGCTGGTCCATTCGCCAAATGGGGCATTGACTTTATTACTTGTAACCCTCACTCGGCCGGGGGGCATGCGTATATCATCCTTGCGGTTGATTATTTTACTAAGTGGGCCGAGGCGATGCCTACATTCGACGCAAGCGGCAAGACAGCTGCACTTTTCGTATTCAATCATATCATAACTAGGTTTGGTGTCCCACAAGCAATCATTACGGACCATGGAAGCCATTTTCGAAATGTCATGATGACTGAACTTACAAGCCAGCTTGGTTTGCGCCACGATAGCTCTACACCTTATTATCCGCAAGCCAACGGTTTGGTTGAGTCAATCAACAAAGTTCTAGTCGTCATGATTCGACGGATCATTGGTATCCATCGAACGAATTGGCATAACATGTTATTTTCGGCACTATGGGCATATCGAACTTCAGTGAAAAATTCAACAGGTTTCACCCCTTTTCAGCTAGTTTATGGCTTAGAAGCTGTGTTACCTATTGAGTGCGAAATCCCATCACTTCAAATGGCTGTCGAATTACTTCCAGCTACTTCCGAAGAGGAGAAACGGTTGTTATACTTAGCTAAATTAGATGAGACTCGACGTGACGCTACTTTAGCTATCGAGACTCACGCGAAACGAATGAAAGCTCAGTACGATAAAAATGTAACCCCTCGAAGTTTTTCGGAAGGAGACCTAGTACTATTATATGATCAAGCAAACGATAAGCTAGGTGCTGGAAAATTCGTTCCCATGTGGCATGGGCCCTACATTGTAAAGCGAAAGCTAGCAAAAGGGGCTTATGAGTTAGTTGATTTTGATGGGGACTCTTTGGGCAAACCCAGAAATGGACTTTACCTAAAGAGGTATTATGCTTAAAATGGTGAATGGAGAAATTTTTAGATAGGTTAGATTTCCTTTCTAGCTAGCAAGTGTGTTAGTTTAGTCAGTGTGCTTAGCTTAGCAAGTGTGGTTTTTCGTCATTATTTTGGCTCATCTTGGTTTTACTCTTGATATTGTAGATGTCGACGCCTCTCCAAACATACATTGGATTTGCTGATGGTGCTTGTCGTAGTACACGGAATATCTCTTCCGCAGCTTGGGTTATCTATTCGCCCTCTGACGAGTTAGTTTCTATGCATGGGGTAAGCCTCGGTCAAACAACGAATAACATTGCAGAATACAGTGCAGTGGTTGAATTATTATCCGAATCTATTTCATTTGGAATTCGACGTTTGATAGTGAGGTTAGATTCTGAACTTGTTGTATTACAGCTTAATAGAGTTTATGCCATTAGAAATCCTGTGTTATTAAGGTTGTTTTTGAGAGTGCGTCTCTTGGAACGTGAATTTGATTACATTGAATATCAACATATTCCAAGGTCTTTGAATACATTAGCAGATGCAATTGCTTCTCAAGTGTTGGACAGACATTTATAATAATCATGCAAGTAAATTTAAAGACATTTCATCATACATGTTAAACAAGATAAGCCGATAATAGTGATATATAGATATAGATAGAAGTGTGTCCAAAAATATATACATCGTCTTCGATCATAGGTTTAACACACCTTATGATCGGCAAAATGATAGTGCAAAAAGTCAAAAATGTCACATGTGACTACAAAAGTGACTAGTCAATCACTGGTGGTGCTCTCTGTACGACACCACTGCGCGGGCTATCTTGCGCAGAAATCTCCTAAACGGTCCAGGGACTGCAACCACGAAGCGCTGAAGCCTCATTGGAATGTCATCCATAGTAGTCTCAGGTATATCTGCCGTGAGACGCTCTAGATCATGCTCCAAATCGGCTAGTACTTCTGCTGTCGCATCCTGTAAAGCCGGTGCCGGTGCAGCTGGATGTCGTCTGTCGTAAGGCCGGAGATTGGCTGGACGCTGTGGTCCAACATCTGCATTTTTAAAATTTTACTGTTACTTTGAGACGATATATATGAAAAATAAAAAATACATAATTAGAAAACTTGTGAAAATGAAAGTACCTCTGTCATCCCATTGTTCTCCCTGTGGAAGAACCATGTCCGGATCACCTCTGAAATCCATTCCGGCATATGGAAAGTCTTGTATCACAAAAAGCTGGCCCTCTAGCCAGTCGAAGTAACTGTCAGAGAATCGAACCACTGCAGCACCCTCGTCAGGATGCCGGGCCATCACCGCAACCCATCGAACAAGCTTTGGCTCCCGAGGACCCAAGTCATCAACTGTGAGTTGCTGAGGGATCAGCATAGGAACTCTCTCCAAGGCAAAGCTCACGACTAGAGGCCCATATCCAAAAGTCTTTAGTCGTCCGTTCTTTGCCTTGGTTAGTTGGCTCTTCATATGAGCCGACACAGCTTCGCACCAGTTGAAGATGGTGCCTTGGTAACAGTCAACTGCCATCCGCATTTGGGATCCGGAAGCAATGTGCAAGGCGGCCGCGCCACAAATCCTAGTGACCGTAAATGCAATAACTCTAAGTTCCGCCAGAGCGATGTGCTTTATCTCCACGCCCTTTTTATGGCGAGTCCCTGGTCTGCACCACTCCTCGCGGAGATCATCAAGGGATTGGCCACCCGGCCTGGTCCCCGCAAGGTTGAGTTGCTCACCTCTGTTTGGCAAGCCAGTGAGAAAGTATACATCCGAGGGCTCTATCTCGAGCTGGTGCCCTCCAATGTAAAAGCATTGATCTTGAACGTTCCATCGCTCAACTAGCCATTCCAAAAATCTTACCTGGCCCCTCATGCCCGGTATGGTCCAATATTTGTACAATCCACATGTTCTTAAGGCATCCAGAGAGGGTTGGTGGTTAATCGCAGCTTCATCGTCTTCTACGTGCTCTCTCTCTCTCCAGTCTAACATGTTTTGGGCCCTGCACATCAAAAGAGTCAATTAGAAATTAATTTGAGAAAATTTGGTGGTTTTTTGAGAGAGTTAGGGTTTTGAAATGCGCCCTTTGCGGAAGACGCACCCCGGCTTTTTAGCACAGGGCGTCCGGACGCAGCTCGCCTGAAGGCGGACTGCGTCCCCAGACCTTTTTCCCGTGTGAGAAAAAGTCGGGGGACGCGGCTCACCCGAAGGGCACCTGCGTCCGCCGAGGGGCGCATTTTGAACCCAAAACCCCCCCAAAAAATGAAACAGAGACCAAAAACAAAAAACTAAACGGATAAAAATGAAGAGTGGGATGTGTAAAATACCTCGGTGAAGCGGCGTTCGATTCCGACGGTCAGATTTTCCGCAGCAACCACGGGAAGTTTCTTGTCAAAAGCTCCTTTTTCAACCTCAACAGTGAAACGGTAAAAATGACATGGTAAAAGGTCTTTTTATAGGTTTTTTGGATGAATTAGTTCATTTTTTACCATGAAAAGATGTTTTCAAATGTATTTTTGCCTATTTTAAACAGGTATGAGTAATGTGTCGCTTTTGTGCAGGACGAAGGGATTTCAAGGGAAATTGTAATTTTTCACAAACAAAATTTCAGAGTCATCTTTTAAGCCCTTTTCTGACTCCTAAAACATGAAAAGATCGCCGAGTGTTTCTTTTTCACTCGTTAAAACGGAATTAAAAGACGGTCCCCTTTTAGCTCTTTTCTGACCGTAAAATCAGGAAAAGATTGCCGGGTTTTTGTCGTTTCAAACTCGATAAGGAAATAAAACGACGTGTCTTTGATCGCTTTTTACTTTTCAGGTCAACGATACTATTATGAAAGTACTCCTTGGTCGCAAGATCAAGCGGTTCCCCCAGGTATTATTTTATACTTTTTCGGGCTTGAGGGACACAAATATACGAAAAAGTTCAACGTGGAGTCTCCTTTAGTTTTTTCAGACTCTCTAAAATTGAAAAACGCCGAGTTTCTCCTATACTGGGCTCGTTAAACTTTTACAGTAGAGGACCTGTTCAATTACAAACAGGAACGAACCACTCCTTCCTAGGGTTCGAATTTAAACTAGGTTGGACTCGTCCGAAGGATGAGCTTATAATCAAGCATATGTTATCCTCCTCAAGCTTGTTAAAAATAAAGAGGTACTTGCCAGAAATGGTGGGGGAAAAAAGAGAGGAATGAACCTATTTGTCACCTTTTGCCTCAGAAGAAACTTTATTACCGCTCTTGAACACGACACGTTTCATTCACCTGGGTTGGGAAATCTTTTACCTCACAGTTGACTAAATCACTTTGAAAATCTTTAACCGGGTTCAGGGATCAACTTTGAGTTATTCGCCAGTCACCAAACCATCTGTTGTGTCGTTATGTGTTCAAGAGGTCTGCAAGCAAAACTTTCATCTGCAAAATACTTGTCATCCATTGACCATCCCTGAGTCAGTCCTTACAGCAACATTTCTTCAACTTGAACAATGATTTCGTGTTGCAGGCTTGCCTGCAACGGGTCGCTTTCTATCGACATCGACACATTATCTAGAAAGATGACTTAGGAATCGACAGTACCTTGAAGTCTGCATGCATCAATGGCAGGTTTCTCGCCTTTGACGTCAGTTTACATCATTGACTTTCGATCAGAGGATTCCGTGAAGTGTTCGACATCAAAACATCTATTCACATTTCACGGGTTGTGCTTGGTACTTTGAGAACCATTGACATTACTGGTGGTTTCTCTCACGCTTGTTAACAGTTTACATCATTGACTGGTAATCAAGTGGTTTCTACCATGTTCG
The DNA here is from genome assembly GCA_031772625.1 of Pinus tabuliformis. NCBI lineage: Eukaryota > Viridiplantae > Streptophyta > Pinopsida > Pinales > Pinaceae > Pinus > Pinus tabuliformis. The sequence goes on along the minus strand of CM062809.1, from coordinate 410,602,547 downwards.
ACATCGAATCATTTAATCACATGGCTAGAATCGTACCAATTCGGGAAGTAGAAGTGAAGACCCTGGATCTAGTTTCTACCATCCAGGCTGCGAGGAGTTTTGTATTCATTATCTATGTAGACTAATCATAAACAGATGGCTGCGTCCATACTGTGTCTACAAAAGTCTATAAGAATGATGTACTGCAAGATCATTCCTGTCTCAGAATAGTTAGTCCATTAGTTAAAGTTTTGAATCTGAGTATGGGAATGCCTACCTCAGTGATGATATAATCTTATCCATGTATTTTGTGTTGAAAATTGCAGGTTCCAACCAGGCCATCCACAAGGCAATCCTTGAAATGATAAAGCGCTTCACCCTTCCTAGAATTACAAAACCCTATTCTATTCCAGGCTTCGCACTTTAGGGGGCAATCTGTTACACTAAAAAATGTCACCTTGACTACTTACAGTTAGTATGGCTCCAATCAACAAGTCATGCTACCCTCTTAGGCAAGTCTCATGCCTCTGTTATCCATCTCAAACTCAAAGAAGAGAGAAAGTCTTGTAAAAAATCATGTTTATCTCTGGGGTCGCAGGTTCTCTCTAGCCTTACCTGCGGGGACGCTGACCATGTTCACAAAATCCGCGTCCATAGACGCTCTGTATGTTAAGGGACAGGTGCGTCCCTCTGTAAAAGGCAAAATGCGCGAGTTTTATCTTGAAAAAGTTACTTGTGGTTACTTCTAGAACATTCTAGAGGCCGGTTTGATGAAATGGATGCGCCTCCAGTTGGTTCATGTATCTCTATTAAGGGGGAACTTATCCCATCAATAAGGGAGCTATCCCACCCATAGAGGGGGATGATCCCATTGATAGTGGACCTGAATAACCTCTTTACAGCACTATAAATGAAGGCATTGAGCCAGAAGGAGAAGAGGTTGGAGCTATACATTTTCTTTGGGTAAATGCTGCAGGATTTAGGTCTTCCATTAGAGCCTTTGTGAGGAGAGATTGTCTTCACTTGATTCTACTTGGGAGAGGGTGAGCTTTGTCAAAGTAGAGGAAAACCCTTGATGGACCCTGGGAGGAACTTGCACAACACCAAGGCCAGGTTGTAAGAGTTTCTTTGTTTCGTTATTAATACAAACTGGTTTATTTTTCTCAATAGCTTGTGTTAATGAGTTATTTCATGTGTTCCTTGGTCTGCATGTTGAATATATGTTTTATTATATGAAATGCAAGTGCTTGGTAATTGTTTGATTGTTTGTGGTTGCAGGAATTGACTTGAAGGAGGAGCTCATCCGGATCGTCAAGAACGGACTTCAACAACAGCGTTTTGGAATAAGGTAAGCCTAAACACTTGTAGTTTTCATGTTGTAAAAGGTGTATTTAGAGAAAGATCACTCCATTTTGTCCTGTTTGTCATTAGAATGTCTTAGACTTCTAGGAAGGTCAGTCGTGTCCGCACCCTTGACAGATTCCGTGTGACACTTGGCGAGAGCTAAGTATGTCATTTCATACCTTGAGCAAGAGAAAAAGTAGCTAAGTGAAAAACAAGTCCTCATGGAGCTAGAACTTCTCAAAGAAAAGAGGCAAAGTGACAAGGGCAAGTCAGTAATGCAAGAGGAAGAAACACCAGCTACCTTGACTACAAAACAAAGAATTGAGAAGGAAATTGAGGAGGATAGAGAAACTTGGCTTGACAGAGTCAATTTGCATTTGGAGAATCTGCTACAAAATACCAATAGGGACAATCAAATCATTAGGCATTTGGCTCGCCATTACAGGACCTGGAATACAATTCGCAACATAAGGGTCAAGCAAATGAAAACAAGGCTAAAACAAGCATTAAAAGGAAAAAAGGAGGGTGATAGGCTTAGGTTGCTTGCTGAAGCTTCCTTGGCTAACCAAGATACTTAATGGTGGTGTTTTCCACAAATTTTGAGCAAGTTTTGAAGAATTTTTTCCTTTTGAAGAATTTGGCAATTTTTGACACAGAAATTTTGGCTCTATGTGCAGCACCACTGGCACTGTGCTTTTCCTAGGGGCATCCAATGAGGAAATGGTCAAAATTTTTGGATTCAAAATGATGAGTACATGCACCCTATGCATTTTCTAAGCTTTTAGAGTAGAACTTGTCAACCAAAGGGTCAAAAAACACCCAGAAACTGACCTTTTTGCCCTCATTTTGACACACAGAAGCCATCTTGGGAGAATTAGTTTGTGAGGGGTCAAATGAACTCAAAATTAAAAAATTCAAGATTTTCTGGAAATTATACTTGAATAGCTTTCCAATGAGCTATCATGAGCTCAATTTGGACACCGGGAAGACCTCCAAAATGGTCTTGCAAAAAGCGTTGCGCATAGAGCTTGGGCGTTGCACATAAGACAAAAATTGTGCTGGGTTTCCACTTCATTGTGCCTTGACTGTAATTTTGGGTTTCCTCTCATGGATGGTGTTTTATTGATGCAAATGGTGACTAGGAATGTAAATAGGATGGATAATAAGTACTATAAGGTAGATTCATTAGATTAAAAGTTATCTTGAGGACAAATGAATCAATTTCCTCACTTTTAGAGGCAAGTTGTTAGGTTGCCTAGATTCCAGTTTCTTGTTCAATTTTTGATGGATTAGCTCCTCATCCTGAGGAATTCGACCCCTGAGGGTAGGAGGAGGTCGAATCAATGTCTATATCTTCTTCTTCTTTCTCATTGTAAAAGGTTTGACTTAGTTGGATGCGTAGGCTTTGATAAACATCATTTTGTACTAGTTACAGCAAGAGATTAATGAAAAATTGCAGCTATTTCTTTGGGGTCCATGTGGTATGATGCTCAATTTAGTTTTTCTTATGTTTTTATGTGTTAAAATGTATTTTTGACTCCATTTCATCATTTCATACTCTTTATGTGAATGTATACAAGTCTAAAAGGTAGAATCCATAAATTTTATGCTCTGTTTTGGGTAGACATTGCACAGTCTGTGTTTTCTCCAGTTTAGGAAGAATCCATGAGGTTTACATGCTCTTCCTAGCTCCTCTCCTATAGTTTCACCTAATCCATCAAACTCTAAGGTTATGATCATTGTGCCTACCTTGCCCCATCGAAAACCCTATAGTTTTGACCTAATTTCCTTGCCCTAACTGTTTGGCCTCTCCTGATCCAGCAAAACCCTTCAAAATAAAATCATACCTTGTGCTAGTATACCTAGCCTAATATCATTTTCTTGATCCAGTCATCTTGGCTGAGATCCTTATGGAGAGAGCCCTCTCCTAGCCTAGTAGGGCTAGCTACTTGGCTAAGCATGGTTTGTGGTTACCCTGGCATTGCCTTCCTTTAGCCTAAGGTTCAATCTAGGTGATAACATAGTGGCGACCATACTGGGCAATGAAAGATCCGAAGATAATAACCCCAGTAAGATGTTTCATTTGAATTCTTAAGCTTGTGGATGATGAGTTTTAGAATTTAATAGGCTGAATTGGAAAGCTGTTAAGAAATGTATAAAATTTCAAAATTAGACATACTGGCTTCCTGAAAGTACATCAGATCCAATCCAGATTTGAATCCTCCAACCATTGTCAGTGATCCTCATAAAATTGGACAAAAATCCAAGACAACTGCAGAGAAATCTAGTTTAGCTAGAGAACAATCAAGTGAGTATTTCATTCCTCATGTTAATTCACTCTTGGAAAGGTTAGACACTTTGCAAGACATTGAGTTTGATGTTAATTTTGAGCAAAGTTTATTTCACAGTAAATCTTTAAGTTGGATTGATTAGACAGTTGTTGATTCCTCTATATCTCTTTACAACCCCATTGAAGACTTGTTTTCACACAATAAATCAGGGTCATAGCTTATTCATACTCTTGATCACTTGCAGAACCTCTCTTTGAACTTAAACACTTGGGTGCAAAATAAGACTCATAGGCCATCTGTTGATTTCCGAAATACTTCCTTTGCATCTACTACTACTCAAAATCTCTCTCACCCACTGCCTTCTTCTTCACAGATTGTTCACACCACTCAAGCTATCGTTAATCCCCATTTGAGTATACCGAATATCCCATTCCTTGTTTTAAATCCACCACCTCCCCCACCTCCAGTTATGGCTGCCCGATATGCACCCCTTGCTTTTCCTCAAAACCCTGGTGCCATGCCCCTTGATTATCAAACCAAAATACCTCTCTTTGATGGCACCTAAACCATCATAGCTCAATAGCACATAGACAAGATGAATGATTTCTTTGACCTCCATGAAGTTGAAATTGAAGATGTGATGATGAGGCTTTTTGTAAAAAGTTTTGGAGGAGAAGTTTGGAAATGGTTCAGAGACCTACCAGCAGCTTCTATCACTACTCTACCCATCCTCTAGAGGTAGTTCCTAGATTGGTGGGACATGAAGAAGAACCCCCTTCAGATTTTGTCCAAATATGAGAACATCAAAAGAAATGTTGGTGAGAGTGTGCAAGACTATTGTGTAAGATTTAATGCAGTGTAAAATGTTGTCCCTGCCAATATCAAATCGCCAGAGGGATTGCCTTTGCTTAAGTTTCCAAATGGATTTGATGCCAATATGGCATATCAGTTGCGTGAATGTGATCCTAAAACTCTAGAAGACATGAAAAATAATGTTGTGAGCATAGAAGAAAAATTGCTTGCCAAACGAGAAAGAATGAGATCATAGAAAAGAGTGACTGTGAAAGAAGAAGCATCTACTTCAAATGTAAAACTGGATATGTTGATTCGAACAATGGAAAGGATGGTTGACTGGTTGTCCATCACAGACAGACCTGAATCGCAGATTCGGAACCCAAACTTTAGAGGGCAACAACAACCCTAATTCCGAATCAAGCAAAGAGAGCAAAAACCACTGTAACAACCAGCGTAACAACAACATCAGATCAGAACTCCCTTACAACAGAATTATGTTCAAGGAGTGGAAGAAGAAGAGGAGGAAGATCCAGTAATTCAAACAAATCACTTCTTCACAGCCGATGGTATGCCTATATTTATGATTGAATATGAGGAGTATGCAGAAAGTTCCGACATTCTAAAGGATGAGGACTACATCTTAGCAAATGATGTTGTTTTGGAGGCTGAATCTGATGATTATCAGCATGGTTACATGAATGCTTTGAGCGCATAGCAGAGACAATATCCCTTGAGGAGTAGATATGTATTGGTCAGTCCTATTCAGAAAAGGAAGGATGTTCAGTCAAAGAATGACCCCTCAAACAATCAGAAAAAAGGAAAGGAGCATGCCGATCAGAATTCTAGCAAAGTAAATCAGCCATCAACAAGTACAACTGCAAAATAGAAAGACAATCAGAAAAAGGATAGTGCAACAAAGGAGCAAATAGATAAGAGGGACATCAGTGTCAAAGAGGTAGAAAAAGTCTCATCTTTTAATTTAGAAAGTGAAATTGCTAAATTGAAAGTGTCCATTCCTTTGACTGAGCTTGTTAAGAATAGCCATTACAAACACCATGTGTCTAGAATACTACAAATTGATCCTTTGTCTGACATGGTGAATGTTGAGGATGATCATCCTGAACTTATTTTTTGTCCAGCTATAGAAGGTCAGCTAGATGATAGTGAAGTCCTGCCCTTTTATTTCAGTCTTAGACCACATGAGTATATTATTCATAATGCTATGCTTGATTCCAGAGCTTCCCACAATTTGATGCCCAAGGCTATCATGGAAAAGTTGGGCCTGGATATCACTCAAAAATATCATGATTTGTATTCATTTGATTTTGGTAGAGTTCACTGCATTGGTCTCATCAAAGATTTGGTGGTTTCCTTAGATCAAATCCTAGCCAAGAATGTCTTGATGGACATGGTAGTAGCTGATATACCACCTAGATTTGGTATGCTGTTGTCTAGATCCTAGAGAGCCAAACTCAAAGGCACTTTACAACTTAACTTCTCTTATGCTACAATCCCTGTTTTTGGTCAATTGAGGAAGTTGTACTGGGAAAAGAAGATGAAATATATGATCAATAGTAAAGAGAAGCCCATAAATCATCCAATAAATGTTGTACATACAAATTTAGAGTCTTTTGTTTTGTACACTGATAGTGGATTGAATGATGTAGACATTCAACTCGTAGAAGTAGATGATGTACCAGAAATTTCTAGAAATTTTAGAGTAGTTCTTAATCAAGAAAAGGAAATAATGGCAATTCCTTCTGAGAAGCCTCCACAGGAGCAGAAAGTTAGTGAAGAGCAGAAAAATGAAGCAACTAGCAAAGGTAAGATCAAAACTAAAGCAAAATTCCAACATCTGGAAGATGAAGACGACCTTTGGAGCATGGACTTCGATGGTGCTTTGGGTAAAGATGGTGCAGGTATTGGAATTTGGATTCGAAGTCCTGTTTTTCAGCCAGACAAAGTCCCAATTAATGTTAGAGTGTGTTCCTATAAATTAGCTTTCGATTGCTCTAATAATGAAGAGGAGTATGAGGCATTGATTACTGGTCTAAAGATTTTGAAGAAGATAGGTGCGAAAATGATCTCTATTTATGGTGATTCAGAGCTAGTGATCAAACAAGTCAAAGGAGAATATCATGTGAAGCATCCGCGGATGACAGCTTATAGGAACGTAGTCCTAGATATATTGAAAATGTTTCCCGAATACACATTGATAGCGGTGCTGAGAAGTCAAAACATCATTGTTGATTCACTTGCTACAACAACGAGCAATCTGAAAATTCCAATGAATTCTAGCAATAAATTTGAAATTCATTTCAAACATAGGCCTACTGTTCCTGATAATCTGAGATATTGGCAAGTTTTTCGGGATGACAATGAAATTAATTCCTTTTTGTAGAATGAAGGAAAGTTTAATAATGCTTTCATTGATGATATTAGTGATTTTGATGAACAATATATTGAGGTAAATCAGATGGAAGGTTTTATAGCTGAAGGATAATGTTATTCCTAGAGATCTTATACCTTTAGAGGAGTTGTCTGATCAAGGTGATGCGGCGAGGAAACCAACCTCGGTTCCTACTGACAAAGGAGTTGAAGATGTAAACATTGGGACAACAGACCAACCGAAGCTTGTTAAGTTATCAAAAACGTTATCTCCTGAGTCAAAAGCTAAGTATGTTAGATTGATTTCTAAATTTTCTGATGTTTTTGTGTGGGATTACTCAGATTTGAAAGTATATGACAAGAAAATCATTTAGCATATCATTCCTATCAGGCTAGATCAAAAACATATTAGACAGAAGTTGAGGAGAATCAATCCAACGCTGCTACCATCCATCGAGAAAGAGGCAAATAGATTGTTTAAAGCTGGTATCATTGTTCCAATTAGATTCTTTGATTGGGTTTCAAATTTGGTCTTGGTATGAAAAAAGACTGGAGAGATAAGGTTGTGCATTGATTTCCGGAACCTAAATAAAGTATCCCTGAAAGATAATTATCCTCTTCCTAAGATGGACCATATTCTGCAAAGATTAGTTGGAGCATCACGGATGTCACTACTAGATGGCTACTCAGGTTACAATCAGATCTTGGTGCACGAAAAAGACCAAGACAAAACTTCCTTCACAACACCATGGGGAACTTTTTAGTATGCCAAGATGCCATTTGGGCTGAAGAATTCCGGGGCCACTTTCCAACAGGTCATGGATATAGCTTTCGCTAACGAGAAGTATGTTTTATTGGTGGTTTATTTAGATGACTTTACAATATTTTTTGGTTCTGATGATGAGCATTTACACCACCTGAGGATTGTTTTTCAGAAATGCAGGGAGTTCAGGATTTCTTTAAATCCAAAGAAGAGTCTTTTTTCCATGGAGGAAGGTAAACTCCTCGGTCATATAATTTCTAAATATGGTATTCGCATTGATCCTTCTAGGGTGGAGGCAATCGAGCAAATAGACTTTTTGCGCAACAAAAAGGAGATTCAAGCTTTCAACGGTAAGATTAACTTCTTACACAGATTTATACCAAATTTGGCTGAGCATTTGTGTGAGTTAACTAATATGTTGAAGAAGGATAGCACTGTGAAATGGACCGAGGATGCCATGAAATCTTTCAACTTGGTAAAACTTGCTTTGACCACAACCCCGGTTTTGATCAGTCCCGATTATACTCATGATTTTATTATATTTTCATTTTCATTCGAACACAGTTTGGCTACTGTGCTGATGCAAAATAAGGATCAAGTGGAACAACCCATTTCATTTTTCAGTCAGACTATCAGAGATGTTGCTTTGTGCTATAACATCATTGAGAAACAAGCTTTGGCTCTTATAAAGGCATTGAAGGATTTCCGAGTTTACATTCTGCATTCACATACCATAGCATATGTTCCTAACACGACTGTCAAAGATGTCCTCATGCAAACTGATCTGGAAGGAAGAAGAGGTAAGTGGATAGCAGCAATGTTAGAGTATGATCTTGAGATTAAACCCACTAAATTGGTCAAAGGTCAAGGCTTGGAAAAACTCATGGCTGAGTCAAATCTTCATGCTCTGGACATAAATCTCATTGCAACAATGTCAGATGACGAAGATGGTGGCACCCTCATTCAGGTATCAGATATTTTTCTCAACTCACCTTGGTATTCTGATATAGTATATGTTCTTCAACATCTTTCCCCTCCTCCTAGAATGTCAAGAAGTAAAGGTAGATCACTAAAATTAAAGTCTGCAAAATTCTGCATTTTAGATAGTGCTTTCTATTGGAAAGATCTGAGAGGCATTCTCCTTAATTATTTGGTTCAAAATGAAGCTCAACAGGTAATGAATGATTTTCATAGAGGAGATTGTGGAGGTCACTTATTTTGAAAAACAATAACTAATAAAATCTTGAGAGAAGGATATTATTGGCCATCCTTTTTTTCAGATTTATATAAGATAGTCATGAGCTACCACGAATGTCAAGTTTTTTAGGGAAAAAGTAAGCTGCTTCCTCTTCCTTTGAAACCAGTTGTGGTTAATGTGCCATTCCAGTACTGGGGGCTTGATTTCATAGGAGAAATTCAACTTACATCATCAGCACAACACAAATGGATTTTGATAGCTACCGATTACTTCACCAAATGGATCAAAGCCATTCCAACAAGGCAAGCTATGGACATGGTAATCATTCAGTTTTTAGAGTCCAATATCTTGTCTCGTTTTGGTTGCCTTCACAAGATTATTACAGATAATGCAGCAGTGTTTAAGTTGAAGAGAATGGTTGATTTTTGCAACAAATACAACATCACATTGGGTCATTCAACGACCTACTATTTGCAGGGCAATGGACTAGCCGAGTCTTCAAATAAATCCTTGGTAAACATTATTAAGAAGATGTTGGATGCAAACAAAAAGAATTGGCATCGAAAGCTTGTCAATGCTTTGTGGGCTGACAGAGTGAGAAACAAGATATCAATATGTATGTTGCCTTTTGAATTGGTTTATGGTACTGATACAATGTTTCCCACATGCCTTGCAGTCCCGGTCATGAGATTATTGCAAGAAGCTGGTAGTGAAGAAGATGATATTTAGCGCCGGGTCAATCAAATTATTCACCTTCAACAAACAAGGGAAGAAGTTTCTCAAAATACTTTCCGACTACAAGAGAAGATAAATAAAATTTATGACTGCAAAACCAAGGCAGAAAAGTTTCAACTGGAAGATGCAGTGCTGCGATGGGATGCACGAAATGAAGAAAAAGGAAAGCATGGTAAGTTTGGATCCATGGAAATGACCTTATAAAATCTCAACCTATCAAGGACAAAATTCATTTTTATTAAAGGAAATGGATGGTCAAGAATGCTCAGGAGGACCAGTGAATGGTAGGCTCCATAAACACTATTATTTCTGATGCAGCTTGCTGAAGTTGTTTCATTGTCATTGTATATAGTAGTTTGCTTTCCTTGAAAGTTTTGAAGTACAATGTCATTTGAGTTTGGGGCCCGAAGTGAAGGCTATAAAACTTAAATTCTTTGTGCAGTGTTTAGTTGGTTTTTGAGTCAGTCTAGAGTTGGTTGTGAGTCCATTTTCAGTTTGTATCGAGTCATTTTTCAAAAATTTCAAAAAAGTTTTTAGTCTTTCATTTGTTTGACCATATTGGCCCAATCAGCTAGGCACTTGGTCTATGGTGTTCGTGACACTTCCAAGGAGCTACCATCCCCAATAAGGCCAATGTTAGTGTCAGTATCTGCATACTTCCATCAGGGATCAAATCTACTCTTTGCATTTTCATTTTAGGTGTCTCATACTGATTTTTTTCGATCATTCCACTAGGTCATGTCAAAATGGTCCGATGATGGTTGTCTTCTTCTCAAAAAAATAAATTTTTCCTCATGAGGTACATTAGCTGGCCCATCTCCATGTTGTATTCAGTTATGTTATTTTTAGATTTGAAATAGTTATGTTTCCATTAGGTCTTAAGGTTCATTTTCAAGGTCAAAAGCATAGTTTCAAGTGTAAATAAAGGGCAACAAAAGTATGAGGATGACTAACAAACATAGAGTGATTGCTAGTAAGTCATGGTTATTGTACAAAGGTCTTATTTTACTAATGTAATTTTCATCTCAAAAAGCATGTTTTTGAGATGAAAAGAGAGTATTTTTAGTTGATTTATATTTGTTGATTTAATTCAATTCATTTTATGTAATAGGTGTTCCTAGCTACCCCAAGCATTTCTCCTTGTTGCAAGAAAATGAAACCATTGAAGAAATCAACTCAATCAGAACATCCATCCACCTGAAAAGAGACAAAGAAGGAAAAGCATTAAACAGAGATTTGAAGACAGAGAAAAAGTTCCAAAACATTAGAAAGTGGGTTTTTCTAAAGAAAAATAAAAAACAACCTCTATATAAGATGTCAAATTCCCTTTCCAAATTCATCGCTTTCATTTGACAAAGAGAAAGAAAAGCATTGAAGGAGAGAAGGGAGTTGAGGCCAATTGGTGGCTAAGTAAAAAAGGAGGTGTAACGCACAGAGGCTGGAGCGTTGTGCATAGGGATGGAGCGCTATGCATAGGGCAATTTTTCCAATGCAATTTTTCATGGCTCTGCGCATAGAGACGGAGTGTTGCGCACCTATAGAGGGCGCTGCGCATAGGACTAGCAAGCACCAAAACACCCTATCAACCATCCAAATCATGTTTTTTTCCTTCTAGAACATCTAAACAAGTTTAATACTTGAACTATCCTCCCGACATTCAGTTCATCATTTTGAAGTTGGTTTTCTATAATTTCAAACCCTAGGTTGCTTACCAATCCCTCCACCTATCCCTTATACCCTAATTCCCTCAAACACATTCCTCCACTTATCCCTTATACCCTAATTCCTAAAACAAAATCCTAAAACCCTATTAACTAAATAGTCCCTACCAAAGAAAAATACCCTCCTTCTCACTCTCATATCATATATATTCCATCCTACACCGCATAAGCTCATCTCCCCTTCCCCTATCCCTGTTCACCATAACTCACTCCTTGATTACCTTCTCTAGGGTTACAAAGCTTCAAAATTCAAAAAACATGGACAAAGAGGATAGAGATTATGAGGAGGAGGAAAACAGTGGCAATGAAAGCATGGGAGATGAACCTCAGCATCAGAGAAAACCACATAAGGGAGGTAGAATTATCAAAGAGGAACCATCAAACATCAGAGAGTTACAGGCTTCTCATATGACTATCACTTGTTTCAGGCATCTAGGGTGTTATGAGTTTTGTGAGTAGGAACAAAGAGTTCGACATCATCCTAAGCTGACCAGGCTTTTTGTAGCCAATCTCCGTAATAACAAAGTAACCCTTGCCGAGGTGACATTTACAGTTTCATCCTACGTTATTATTGATGCCACAAGGATTCCAAATGTGGGGGGAAAATAGTATAAGGCACAATATTTGGATGAGCACTACTATAAGCCATACATCAAATCCAGGTACAGGAATGAAAAGAAGAGGACCTTTCCTTTTAGGTTCCTTGAAGACAAGTATGCCCCTATGATGAGGATCATTATGAAGTATTTTACATGTGAGGGAAAATTTTCTAGATTGTACACCTATCATATTAGGTCTGCTGCTAACAGCATGGTTCTTGCCATTTCTTGGACAGTTCAGTTTCGTCTTTCAACTACCCCATTTTGCTAAGGTGTTATGGCAGCCGAGAATTCCCTTTTAATTCCATGAATATTGCAGAACTCACTGAACTCGTTTGATGTGAATTCTCCTCCTCTGTCTGTTCTGAGACACTTAATTTTTGAATCTTTTTCGTTTTCTGTAAGGGCTTTTAGATTCTTAAAACACTCAAAAGTTTCAGATTTATACTTTATGAAATATATCCACATCATTCTAGTATAATCATCAACAAATAACACAAAGTACCTTTCTCCTTGGAGTGCTTGATTTCTAGTTGGCCCACACACATCAACATGGATGATCTCCAAGGGCTTTGATGTACAGTGTTCCTTTGTCTTGTGGCTGGTTCTGGTCTGTTTTCCATGTTGACATGGACCACACACTGCTTGCCTTGGTTTGGAAAACCTTGGGATGTCTTGTACAGCTTTGATTTTGCTGATATTGACCAGATTTTCGAAGCTGGTATGTCCAAGTCTCTTGTGCCACAACCAACTCTCATCTGCCTGACTCAAGTAGCATTTGTTTTCCTGAATTTTGTTCAGCGTAAATATTGTCTGGTGTTCTCACTCCTTTTGCCACAAGTTTTCCTGAGGCAGAATTCCTTATTTGACAGTCTTTGGTGCTGAAAACAACCTTATGTCCTTGATCACAAATTTGGCTGACACTCAGAAGGTTGTGTTTGAGTCCGTCAACCAGCAGAGCATCTTGAGCTTTTCCTTTTCCATTGATCAGAATAATTGTTCCTCTTCCTGCAATTTTGCTAGTTCTGCTTCCAAAGGACACATTCCCTTCCTTTTTGCTCAGTGAGATAAATTTCCTTCTGTCTACTGTCATGTGTCTGGAGTATCCACTATCCACAAACCACTGGTTTCCATTATTTTGCGCAAATAGAGCCAGGCTGCATTTGTCCATTGCTGAGATCTTGCTACTCGTCTTTCTTCATTTGAGTGGGCAGTTTTGTTCATAGTGTCCATTATTGTAGCAAAAAGAGCAAGTCAGATCAAATTTAGTTAAGGGATCGAATGAATTGAAGGTTTTGATTTGTCCCTATCTTTTGGGAGCATATGAGTTGATTACTCAGTCCTTTTGCGTTGTCTTTTCACTTCTGCGAGCCATGCAGTGTCTAGCTTGGTGACCGAAGTTTTTACAGTGAAAACAGTGTCCAAGAAATATGGTTTTGAAGCAACCACGTTTTAATTCGCCTTCCTTTCTGAGAATTACTCCTCCCTCGTCCTTTGGATTTTTTATGGGCCCTTGGTGGAGTACAGGTTTGTATTTGCTGTAGTGTCCATGATTCGACTCCACATTCTTCTTTGGAATAACTCTTTCTTTATTCTTGGAATCTGGGATGCACTTTTGATAAGATACTTTTTCATCTTTTGGGTTTCAGGAAAGTGCATCGGCATAGCTTTTCGCACTATTCTTAGTGCTTGAGGATTCTCCCTTGAAACCTATTCCAGACTTATCATGTTGAGGTTTTTGATTTTTCTGAATAGTATCAAGTATTTGAGAGCTTTTACAGCCCTTTTTAATTTGCTCCAACTCCTTTCTCAGAGATACTACTTCGGCCTCACGTTCTTCACAAGTTTCTTCTTTTTCCTTAAGCTTTGTTTCCAAGAGATCTTCTCTCCTTCTTATTTCCTCGTTTTCCACTTTGAGAGAGATAATTTTGTTCCGTAGTTTCTCGTTCTCTTCAATGGCACTTATTAACAGTTCATCCACATTTCCTTCTGCCCCGAGTCATCATCATCTGTGAGTGCCATGAATAATGCTTCTTGGCTTTCATCATGATCACTTTCCTCATCTGATTTCTTTTTGATGACCATAAACTCATCCTCATCAGACTCACCTTACTTGGAGAGAAGGTTTTTCTTATTGAACCCTTTCTTTTTGTATTTCATTCTTTTAGAATTTCTTTCATCATCACTGTCATGTTTATGAGGACATTTTGCTGCATAATGACCTATTTTACCACATTTAAAACAGATAAGAGGATACTTGCCTTTAAGCTTAGATCCTCTCTTCATCTTTCGTACATATTGAGCCAATTCGGATTCCACATCTGACTCATCACTACAGTCATTCCTTTCTTTCCCTTTCTTTGACTTTGAGGCCTTGAATGCTGCATCTTTGGAGCTAGGTCCACCTTTCCTGATTTCATAGGCAGTGAGAATTCCATGGAGTTCATCCATTTTGAGGGTGTCAAGATCCTTTGATTCTTCTATAGCACTTATTTTGGTGTCATATCTATCTGGAAGGGACCTTAATACCTTTTGTACAATAGTACTTTCTTCAATCTTTTTGTCCAATCCTTTCAGGGAATTTACCACTTCAACTACTCGGAGGAGGTATGCTGCAATATCTTCTTCCTCTTCCATCTTCAAACTTTCAAATTGTCTTCTGTGAGTTTGAAGCTTTGCCTTTTTGACTTTTGAGTCTCCATCGTACAAGCTAACTAGCTTCTCCCACATTTCTCTGGCAGAGTTACAGTGCATGATTTTTGTAAACTCGGAATCAGTGATTCCACTAGTGATAGAGTTCATGGCTTTTGCATTTGCAATGTAGGCTTTCCTCTTGTCTTGGTCTGTTGGAAGTCGCTCGGTATTCAGTTTGACAAAAATTCCAGACTTCAGGTCCAAGGGACATTAAATAGTAAGTCATTCTTTTCTTCCAAAACCCAAAGTTAGTGCCATCAAACAGAGGAGGTTTTCCTGATGCTTCATGATTTCTCATCATGGTTGCTGATCCTTCTTCAAGCTGTTAGGCTAGAATGAAGAAACCTGGCTCTGATACCAATTGTTGGAAATACTGAGAGGGGGGTGAATCAGTATTTCTTTTTCTCACTATTGTTTTACTAGTTAAAACATATACGTTTAGAACACAAAATGAACAGCAGGAATAAATGCTTTTATTAATATAACTGTGTAGTAAAATAAATACAATAAATAGATTGTCACAATTGGTTGCCAAGCTCCAACTTGGAATTTGGTGAGGCTCCAACCTCTTGAGCACCAACTCTATTTTGCCAAGACACCAATCTTGGACTTAGGAGCACCAACTCCCAAGGACTTCAATCCTGTTCAATTCTGAGGCTCCAACCTCTTTGGTATACACTGGTGTGCTGCTGCGCTCTTTTCAGCTTCCACTACTTCTACTGCCCCCTTTTCTTCTACTGCTTTCACTATCTCATGCTCAGGTTATACCGTTCACGAACAACCACTACAATTCTCTGTTTTTGCTGCTTTTATATGCTCCATGCCCCTGTCCATTCGTTTCCTCTTACATGCGGGCTCTTTGGCTTCCTCCTCACATGATCGCTTGACACTTCGGCTTCCATTCCTTTGCTTCTTCTGTCTATACAAGTGTTCCAAAATCTGAGTAGAAAAACCTAAACTCCCCTTTCTTAAATAAAACGCGGCCCTTGACCTATGGTTAATATCTTACAGGCTTTATCGAAGGCATTTAATCACCCATCGGAAGCCACCACCCAAGTGTTTTAATCAACCATCGGAAGCCACCACCCGAGCGTTTTAATCACCCATCGGAAGCTAGCACCCGAGCGTTTTATCAACCATCGGAAGCCACCAATCGAGTCTTTAATCAACCATCACCGAGCACTTTAATCAACCATCGCACAGGTTTTAATATATACCTTAACCCCGCGGCCATGTACCATATAATACACGGAAAACATTATAAACCCCCGCTCTAATTCAAATGCCAGACTTCAATTATTATGCACCCGCCTTTACAATTATCGGCGGGTCCAGATTTCGGCGGTCGCAATAACTCTTAAGCCCTGACCTCCGACGAGGTGCGGACCCGATGCCCTTTTAGACTCCCTTCTATGTTGGTTTCGGGTCCGATGTATATCGGCACTCACTGTAAACAATAGTCGCGATCCTCCGACGGAACGCGGACCCGACGCCTTCTTATACTCCCGTCTCTATATTGAATTTGGGTCTGGGATATCGGCAGGTTCGCTTCAGCGGATTTGTAATGCGAAGGTTTAGCGGACCCAATCTCCCTTTAGGTTGCTCTCTAATATGATTTCGGCTCCAGATGATTTCGGCGATCGCTACCTCCGCTGCGATACAAGAGTTCTACGGACCCGATATGATTTTACACTCCACTTGATAAGGGACTCGGCTCCAGAAGTCAGAACTTTGCACTGCTGAAGGCCCTTTCCGGACCCGATCTACTTTATACTGGCTTCATAATATTTCGGCTCCGTTAATTCGGAGCTTTCACTTCGGCGGTTCCGAAAGGCTCCACTCCTCCGATGCGCATATATATGCCGATTGCCGATTAGATCTCCGCCTTCCATTATTCCTTCAGATCGGACGGTCAGCGCTAAATAGCATATCGCTTCCATCGCATATCGCATCCTCCATTCTCCATTCCCCGATCGTCGATTTGGCGAAATATATATATATATATATATACATATGTCATCGGGTCCATATGTGCCGAAACACATTTAACTTGTGTTGTTTCCGCCCAAAAGGAAAAAGGCCTTTAATTAGTATAAATGCATATATGTAGATTTTGGGTGCTCAAACACTCCCGATAGCATTAATACATGCATATGTGGGTTTCCATTGCCCGAACAACTCCCGATAGTATTAATGAAGGCATATATGGGTTTTGATCGCCCGAACAGCTCTCGATAATGTTATCTGAGGCATATATGGCTTTGTTTGCTTCATTTTCTCCTCCGATGGCTCCTCTTGCTCAGATATGCTCCGATAGCTCCTCCGATGGCTCCTCTTGCTCTGGCACTCCTCCGATATGGCTCCTCTTGCTTCATTTGCTCCTCTGATGGCTCCTCTTGCTCCGATATGCTCTGATAGCTCCTCCGATGGCTCCTCTTGCTCTGGCACTCCTCCGATATGGCTCCTCTTGCTCTGATATATGTGGCTCCTCCGATATGGTATGCTCCTCTTGGCTCCGATATGCTCTGTCTCCTCCTCTTGAATATTGCATATTGACATCAATGACAATCTGTGTCCAACAATCTCCCCCTTTGTTATTGATGGCAATATTCTTCTGCTTTCTCCCCCTTTGACATCAATGGCAAAGGAATGCATACGAACTCCCCCTGTCAAGTTGCTCCCCCTGTCCTGCTGCATCTTTATGAATAGACTTGAGTGATGATAAAGAAATAACCCCCATCTTTTGTCGCAGGTGTTCGAATGCTTCCCGAGGAAGAGGTTTAGTGAAAATATCAGCTATCTGCTCCTTAGTACTTATATATTCCAGAGCGATGTTTTGTTCAGCTACTTGCTCACGGAGGAAATGATACTTGATTGGTATATGTTTGGTTCTTGAGTGCATCACTGGATTTTTACTGAGACTGATAGCACTAGTGTTGTCACAATAAACAGTAATTGGTTGATCTGTACATATGTTTACATCCTCTAGCACTTCCTTCATCCATAGTATCTGAGTACAACAGTCTGCTGCAGCAATATAATCGGCTTCGGTTGTGGATAATGATATGGATGACTGTTTTTTGCTGAGCCAGGATACCAAACAGTCTCCTAGGAAGAATGCATTTCCACTAGTACTTTTCCGATCATCTATATTTCCAGCCCAATCAGCATCAGTGTATGCAGTTACAGTCAATGTTGAACTCTTTGGGTACCAGAGACCAAAATCAGAAGTTCCCTTCAAATATCTAAGAATTCTTTTTACAGCTAATAAATGAGATTGTTTGGGAGCTGATTGAAATCTTCCCACCATTCCTACTGCTTGCATTATGTCAGGTCGTGTAGCTGTTAAGTATAGGAGGGCTCCAATCATTGACCTGTAATGAGTTGCATCTACTAGAGGGGAGTCATCATCTTTGCTCAGTTTGCAGTTTGTGGTCATGGGGGTGCTCATGGGTGCACAATCCTTTCCATATTTTTTGAGCATGTCTTTTAGATATTTGGCTTGAGATATATACAATCCTGCTCTGGTTTGAGATACTTGAAGTCCAAGGAAGTGGGATAGTTCACCTATCATTGACATCTCAAATTCTTTTGCCATGATTTGAGAAAATTCATGGCTCATTTCATCATTATTACTAGCAAAAATCAGATCATCGACATAAACACGAGCAACTAGTAACTTACCTTGATCTGTCTTTAGGTATAGATTGCTTCCAGCCACTCCCTTTTTGAAGCCTTGTTGTTGGAGATAGTTATCCAGTCTTGCATACCAAGCTCTAGGAGATTGTTTCAGCCCATACAAAGCCTTTTTCAACTTACAGACTAGGTCCTTTCCTACTGTCAGATCAAAGCCTTCTAGCTGCTCCATGTAGACTTCCTCCTTGGGTTCCCCATTTAGAAATGCTGATTTCACGTCCATTTGATAGATTTTGAATCCTTTCGAGCAAGAAAATGCTAAGAACATCCTGATAGCTTCCATACGGGCCACTGGTGCAAATGTCTCTTCAAAGTCAACTCCTTCAATTTGTGAATAGCCTTTGCAGACAAGTCTTGCCTTGTTTCTGATAACCTGTCCTTCCTCATTCATTTTATTTTTGAACACCCATTTGGTTCCTATTATGTTTTTGTCCTTTGGACGAGGTACCAGCTCCAATGTCTTGTTCTTCTCAATTTGGGACATTTCTTCTTCCATTGCTTTTACCCAATGAGGATCTTTACTTGCTTCTGTGAATGTTTCTGGTTCTATCATTGATAGGAGGGCAATGGCTTTTCTCTTGGGTGAGGTGGTTATCCTTCTTCTGGTCTGCACACCTTCATCTTTATCGCCAATGATTTGTTCTTCTGGATGGTATCTTTCTACATACTTCATCTTTGATGGGGTATGGGATGGTTCTCTTTCCTCTTCTTCTTCTTCAACATCTATCTCTTCTTCTTTAGATTCTTCTTCTTCAATGAGGAAGTCATCTTCTTGTTCTTCAGTTTCCTTTTCAAGAAGATCTTCATCAACCTTTACATCGATGCTCTCCACTATTTTCTTCAGTCGATAATTGTAGCACTTGTAAGCCTTGCTCCGTGGAGAGTATCCAAGAAATATCCCCTCATCAACCCGAGAATCAAATTTTCCAGGTGAACCATCATTTATTTTTATGAAGCACTTGCTTCCAAATATTTTGAAGTACTTCACCGAAGCAAGTCTTCCTTTCCATAGCTCATAAGGAGTTTTGTCACAATTTGGTCTTAATTGAGTCTGATTCAATGTAAAGACAACTGTCCCTACTACTTCCCTCCAGAATTTAGGTTGTAGGTCTGCTGCTAACAGCATGGTTCTTGCCATTTCTTGGACAGTTCGGTTTCGTCTTTCAACTACCCCATTTTGATGAGGTGTTCTGGTAGCCGAGAATTCCCTTTTAATTTCATGAATATTGCAGAACTCACTGAACTCATTTGATGTGAATTCTCCTCCTCTGTCTGTTCTGAGACACTTAATTTTTGAATCTTTTTTCGTTTTCTATAAGGGCTTTTAGATTCTTAAAACACTCAAAAGTTTCAGATTTATACTTTATGAAATATATCCACATCATTCTAGTATAATCATCAACAAATAACACAAAGTACCTTTCTCCTTGGAGTGCTTGATTTCTAGTTGGCCCACACACATCAGCATGGATGATCTCCAAGGGCTTTGATGTACAGTGTTCCTTTGTCTTGTGGCTGGTTCTGGTCTGTTTTCCATGTTGACATGGACCACACACTGCTTGCTTTGGTTTGGACAACCTTGGGATGTCTTGTACAGCTTTGATTTTGCTGATATTGACCAGATTTTTGAAGCTGGTATGTCCAAGTCTCTTGTGCCACAACCAACTCTCATCTGCCTGACTCAAGTAGCATTCTTTTTCCTGAATTTTGTTTAGAACGTAAATATTGTCTGGTGCTCTCACTCCTTTTGCCATAAGTTTCCTTGAGGCAGAGTTCCTTATTTCACAGTCTTTGGTGCTGAAAACAACCTTATGTCCTTGATCACAAATTTGGCTGACACTCAGAAGGTTGTGTTTGAGTCCGTCAACCAGCAGAGCATCTTGAGATTTTCCTTTTCCATTGATCAGAGTAACTGTTCCTCTTCCTGCAATTTTTCCAGTTCCGCTTCCAAAGGACACATTCCCTTCCTTTTTGCTCAGTGAGATAAATTTCCTTCTGTCTCCTGTCATGTGTCTGGAGCATCCACTATCCACAAACCACTGGTTTCCATTATTTTGCGCAAATAGAGCCAGGCCGCATTTGTCCATTGCTGAGATCTTGCTACTTGTCTTTCTTCCTTTGAGTGGGCAATTTTGTTCATAGTGTCCATTATTGTAGCAAAAAGAGCAAGTCAGATCAAATTTAGTCAAGGGATCGAATGAATTGAAGGTTTTGATTTGTCCCTGTCTTTTGGGAGCATATGAGTTGATTACTCGGTCCTTTTGCGTTGTCTTTTCACTTCTGCGAGCCATGCAGTGTCTAGCTTGGTGACCGAAGTTTTTACAGTGAAAACAGTGTCCAAGAAATATGGTTTTGAAGCAACCACGGTTTAATTCGCCTTCCTTTCTGAGAATTACTCCTCCCTCGTCCTTTGGATTTTTGATGGGCCCTTGGTGGAGTACAGGTTTGTATTTGCTATAGTGTCCATGATTCGACTCCACATTCTTCTTTGGAATAACTCTTTCTTTATTCTTGGAATCTGGGATGCACTTTTGATAAGATACTTTTTCATCTTTTGGGTTGCAGGAAAGTGCATCGGCATAGATTTTCGCACTATTTTTAGTGCTTGAGGATTCTCCCTTGAAACCTATTCCAGACTTATCATGTTGAGGTTTCTGATTTTTCAGAATAGTATCAAGTATTTGAGAGCTTTTACAGCCCTTTTTAATTTGCTCCAACTCCTTTCTCAGAGATACTACTTCGGCCTCACGTTCTTCACAAGTCTCTTCTTTTTCCTTAAGCTTTGTTTCCAAGAGATCTTCTCTCCTTCTTATTTCCTCGTTTTCCACTTTGAGAGAGATAAATTTGTTCCGTAGTTTCTCATTCTCTTCAATGGCACTTATTAACAGTTCATCCACATTTCCTTCTGGCCCCGAGTCATCATCATCTGTGAGTGCCATGAATAATGCTTCTTGGCTTTCATCATGATCGCTTTCCTCATCTGATTTCTTTTTGATGACCATAAACTCATCCTCATCAGACTCACCTTGCTTGGAGAGAAGGTTTTTCTTATTGAACCCTTTCTTTTTGTATGTCATTCTTTTAGAATTTCTTTCATCATCACTGTCTTGTTTATGAGGACATTTTGCTGCATAATGACCTATTTTACCACATTTAAAACAGATAAGAGGATACTTGCCTTTAAGCTTAGATCCTCTCTTCAGCTTTCGTATATATTGAGCCAATTTGGATTCCACATCTGACTCATCACTACAGTCATTCCTTTCTTTCCCTTTCTTTGACTTTGAGGCCTTGAATGCTGCATCTTTGGAGCTAGGTCCACCTTTCCTCATTTCATAGGCAGTGAGAATTCCATGGAGTTCATCCATTTTGAGGGTGTCAAGATCCTTTGATTCTTCTATAGCACTTATTTTGGAGTCAAATCTGTCTGGAAGGGACCTTAATACCTTTTGTACAATAGTACTTTCTTCAATCTTTTCGTCCAATCCTTTCAGGGAATTTACCACTTCAGCTACTCGGAGGAGGTATGCTGCAATATCTTCTTCCTCTTCCATCTTCAAACTTTCAAATTGTCTTCTGTGAGTTTGAAGCTTTGCCTTTTTGACATTTGAGTCTCCATCGTACAAGCTAACTAGCTTCTCCCACATTTCTCTGGTAGAGTTACAGTGCATGATTTTTGTAAACTCGGAATCAGTGATTCCACTAGTGATAGAGTTCATGGCTTTTGCATTTGCAATGTAGGCTTTCCTCTCGTCTTGGTCTATTGGAAGAGTGGAAGTCGCTCGGTATTCAGTTTGACAAAAATGCCAGACTTCAGGTCCAAGGGACATTAAATAGTAAGTCATTCTTTTCTTCCAAAACCCAAAGTTAGTGCCATCAAACAGAGGAGGTTTTCCTGATGCTTCATGATTTCTCATCATGGTTGCTGATCCTTCTTCAAGCTGTTAGGCTAGAATGAAGAAACCTGGCTCTGATACCAATTGTTGGAAATACTGAGAGGGGGGTGAATCAGTATTTTTTTTTCTCACTATTGTTTTACTAGTTAAAACATATACGTTCAAAACATAAAATGAACAGCATGAATAAATGCTTTTATTAATATAACTGTGTAGTAAAATAAATACAATAAATAGATTGTCACAATTGGTTGCCAAGCTCCAACTTGGACTTTGGTGAGGCTCCAACCTCCTGAGCACCAACTCTATTTTGCCAAGACACCAATCTTGGACTTAGGAGCACCAACTCCCAAGGACTTCAATCCTGTTCAATTCTGAGGCTCCAACCTCTTTGGTATACACTAGTGTGTTGTTGCGCTCTTTTCAGCTTCCACTGCTTCTGCTGCCCCCTTTTCTTTTGCTGCTTTCACTATCTCATGCTCAGGTTATACCATTCATGAACAACCACTAAATTCTCTGTTTTTGCTGCTTTTATATGCTCCATGCCCCTGTCCATTTGTTTCCTCTTACATGCTGGCTCTTTGGCTTCCTCCTCACTTGATCGCTTGACACTTCGGCTTCCATTCCTTTGCTTCTTCTGTCTATACAAGTGTTCCAAAATCTAAGTAGAAAAACCTAAACTCCCCTTTCTTAAATAAAACTCGGCCCTTGACTTGTGGTTAATACCTTACAGGCTTTATCGAAGGCGTTTAATCACCCATCGGAAGCCACCACCCGAGCATTTTAATCCACCATCGGAAGCCACCACCCGAGCGTTTTAATCACCCATCGGAAGCCACCACCGAAGCGTTTTATCAACCATCGGAAGCCACCAACCGAGCCTTTAATCAACCATCACCGAGCGCTTTAATCGACCATCGCACAGGTTTTAATATATACCTTAACCCCGCGGCCATGTATCATATAATACACGGAAAACATTATAAACCCCCGCTCTAATTCAAATGCCGAACTTCAATTATTATGCACCCGCCTTTACAATTATCGGCGGGTCCGGATTTCGGCGGTCGCAATAACTCTTAAGCCCTGACCTCCGACGAGGTGCGGACCCGATGCCCTTTTAGACTCCCTTCTATGTTGGTTTCGGGTCCAATGTATATCGGCACTCGCTGTAAACAATAGTCCCGATCCTCCGACGAAACGCGGACCCGACGCCTTCTTATACTCTCGTCTCTATATTGAATTCGGGTCCGGGATATCGGCAGGTTCGCTTCAGCGGATTTGTAACGCGAAGGTTTAGCGGACCCGATCTCCCTTTAGGCTGCTCTCTAATATGATTTCGGCTCCAAATAATTTCGGCGATCGCTACCTCCGCTTCTCCGATGCGATACAAGAGTTCTGCGGACCCAATATGATTTTACACTCCACTTGATAAGGGACTCGGCTCCGGAAGTCGGAACTTTGCACTGCTGAAGGCCCTTTCCGGACCCGATCTACTTTATACTGGCTTCATAATATTTCGGCTCCGTTAATTCGGAGCTTTCACTTCGGCGGTTCCGAAAGGCTCCACTCCTCTGATGCGCATATATATGTCGATTGCCGATTAGATATCCACCGTCCATTATTCCTTCAGATCGGATGGTAAGCACTAAATCGCATATCGCGTCCATCGCATATCGCATCCTCCATTCTCCATTCCCCGATCGCCGATTTGGCGAAATATATATATATATATATATATATATATATATATATATATATATATATATATATATATATATAGTATATCATCGGGTCCATATGTGCCGAAACACATTGAACTTGTGTTGTTTCCGCCAAAAAGGAAAAAGGCCTTTGATTATTATAAATGGATATATGTACATTTTGGGCGCTCAAACACTCCCGATAGCATTAATACATGCATATGTGGGTTTCCATTGCCCGAACAACTCTCGATAGTATTAATGAAGGCATATATGGGTTTTGATCACCCGAACAACTCCCGATAATGTTATCTGAGGCATATATGGCTCTGTTTGCTTCATTTGCTCCTCCGATGGCTCCACTTGCTCCGATAGCTCCTCCGATGGCTCCTCTTGCTCTGGCACTCCTCCGATATGGCTCCTCTTGCTCTGGCACTCCTCCGATATGGCTCCTCTTGCTTCATTTGCTCCTCCGATGGCTCCTCCAATGGCTCCTCTTGCTCTGATATATGTGTCTCCTCCGATATGGTCTGCTCCTCTTGGCTCTGATATGCTTTGTCTCCTCCTCTTGAATATTGCCATATTGACATCAATGACAATCTGTGTCCAACAAAAAGATGCATAGATCCAAGCACTGATGGACAACTTCGAGAGAGCTAAGTATGTCATTTCATACCTTAAGCAAGAGAACATGCAACTAAGTGACAAAAAAGTCCTCATGGAGCTGGAACTTCTCAAAGAAAAGAGGCAAAGTGATAAGGGCAAGTCGGTAATGCAAGAGGAAGAAACACCAGCTACCTTGACTACAAAACAAAGAATTGAGAAGGAAATTGAGGAGGATAGAGAAACTTGGCTTGACAGAGTCAATTTGCATTTGGAGAAGCTACTACAAAAGGCCAATAGGGACAATTGAATCATTAGGCATTTGGCTGACCATTACAGGACCTAGAATAAGATTTGCAACATAAGGGTCAAGCAAATGAAAACAAGGCTAAAAGAAGCACTCAAAGGAAAAAAGGAAGGTGATAGGCTTAGGTTGCTTGCTGAAGCTTCCTTGGCTAATGAAGATACTTAATGGTGGCATTTTCCACAAATTTTGAGCAAGGTTTGAAGAATTTTTTCCTTTTGAAGAATTTGGCAATTTTTGACACATAAATTTTGGCTCTATGCGTAACGCCACTGGCACTGCGCTTTTCCTACGGGCATCCAATGAGGAAATGGTCAGTAGTTTTGGATTCACAATGATGATTACATGCACCCTATGCATTTTCTAAGATTTTAGAGTAGAAATGGTCAACAAAAAGGTCAAAAAACACCCAAAAATGACCTTTTTTCCCTCTTTCCAACACACAAAAGTAGTTTTGGGAGAATCCGTTTTTGTGGGGTCAAATGAACTCCAAATGAAAAAATTCAAGATTTGATGGAATGTAGACTTTAAGGGATTTCCAATTAGCTATCATGAGATCAATTTAGACACTTGGAAGACCTCCAAAATGGTCCTGAAAAAAGCATTGCGCATAGAGCTTGGGCGCTGTGCATAGGACAAAAATTGTGTTGGGTTTCCACTTCACTCTGCCTTGAATTTAATTTTGGGTTTCCTCTCATGGATGGTGTTTTACTGATGTAAATGGTGACTAGACATGTAAATAGGATGGATAATAAGTACTGGAATGTAGATTCATTATATTAAAATTTATCTTGAGGACAAATGAATCAGTTTCCTTACTTTTAGAGGCAAGTTGTTAGGTTTCCTAGATTCGAGTTTCTTGTTCATTTTTTGATGGAGTAGTTCCTCATCCTTAGGAATTCGATCCCTAAGGATAGGAGGAGGTTGAATCAATGTCTATATCTTCTTCTTCTTTCTCATTGTAAAGGGTTGGACTTAGTTGGATGCTTAGGCTTTGACAGACATCATTTTGTACCATTTACAACAGGAGATTAATGAAAAATTGCAGCTATTTCTTTGGGATCCATGTGGTATGATGCTCAGTTCAGTTTTTCTTATTTTTTCATGTGTTAAAATGTATTTTTGACTCCATTTCATCATTTCATACTCTTTATGTGAATGTATACAACTCTGAAAGGAATAATCCATAACTTTTATGCTCTGTTTTGGGTAGACATTTCACAGTCTATGTTTTCCTCAGTTTGGGAAGAATCCATGAGGTTTACATGCTCCTCCTAGCTCCTCACCTGTATTTTCACCTCATCCATCAAACCCTAAGGTTATGATCATTGTGCCTACCTTGCCCCATCAAACACCCTACAGTTTTGACCTAATTTCCTTGCCCTAACTGTTTGGCTTCTCCTGATCCAGTAAAACCCTTCAAAATCAAATCATACCTTGTGCTAATATACCTAGCCTAATATCATTTTCTTGATCCAGTCATCTTGGTTGAGATCCTTACATAGAGAGCGCTCTCCTGGTCTAGTAGGGCTAACTACTTGGCTAAGCGTGGTTTGTGGTTACCCTGGCATTGCCTTCCTTTAGGCTGAGGTTCAATCCAGGTGATAACATGTTCCTTTTTGTAAACAGTCTCTTGAATGCAAAAAGGTAGAAAATAATATCCAAGAGGACCTCTTAGCCATGTGTGACGAAGGTATTCCTTTTTCATACAATAGTCTATTGCAGTCTGAAAAAGGGTTAAACTTAGACTAAGTAGACATCATTTCATTTACCTGAACGAGTTCGAAACGAAAAGTACTCGACAATCTTTTCGTATTTTGAGAGTCAGAAAAGAGCTTAAAGATGACTCAAGGGGTTTCCTTTTTCATTTATTTTTTATGAGTCTGAAAAAGTGATAAAATAAAACTCATTGATTTAGTCAAAATTAATCGCTACCACCATTTATCCATGACATCTCATTGCACAAGTGAATGTACATTACCGATTTTCAAGAGAAAATATTAAAATATAAGAAAAATGTGCCCTAAATGGTAAAAATATGTCAAAATACTTATAAAAACTCAAAAATTAAAAACACTTTTACCATTTCACATTTGACAATTTGGAGAGCACTTTTTACCCTATTTTCCCCAATTTTTAGGCGAGGAGTGCAACCAATCCAGGACATTGTTCTTTAATCTGCTTGTTGATGGTAAAAGATCTATCCTTTATCTTCATTTTGGTTATGATTTTAGGTGTTTTCATCCATAGGATAGGCAATAAGGAGGGTTTGGCAGAAAATTGTGTCAAGGGTGATCAACGCGGGTTTTACCCATTAGACCCACATTGCTCACCCTGTGTTCAATTGTGTTAGTGCACTAGAAGCACGGGAAAATATAGAAACAGTAGTGCTAGCACAAAGTTATAAAATTTTCGGAAAATCCTCCATATTTAATGATTGTTTTCTAAATTTCTCTCCATAGATGCTCATGAAAACTTGTTTTGTGGATGTTCCATAGGTGAATCAATGGAAAATGGTGATCGAAGGGGAAAAGATAGGGCATGAAGAAGAAGATCATCAGGCAACGAACCAAATTACATAGTTTCCCTTCGAGAATTCATGTTACTGAAATTCTTTCGGATTCTTGGGCTTAGAACTTAGATCGAATTACTGCAACAATTGGTTGGTTGGTGAGATGTTGACCACCAACTATTCATCATTAGGGACCAGGAGCTTGAGATCGATATTTTTGGCATTATGATACAAGTGTTGTTCTTCATGGCAACTCACTCATAGGTCAATTAAATTTTTCTAAAAGGAAACTCACAATACAACATGTATATTCAAAGGTAACAGGGCAATGGTACAGAAGAACAGGAAGATGGAACTAAGGTCTACTGATCAGAATAAATAAGGTAAAGGAAAAGGCTGATGAAAAGTAGTTTAAGAAGTATACGCAGGTCCACTTTGTCAAAACAGCGTATACATGCTGGTCCACAGAACAAAAGGAGCATATACATATACACACACTCCCATAGGAGGAAAAGAGCGTACATGCTGGAAAACCAAGGTTTTGGTTCGAGGTATTTTTTCCAAGGTATTTTGGGTCCAAGTTATTTGGTCTGAGGTATTGACCCTAGGTATTTAGTCCAAGGTATTGGTCCTAAGTGGATTTGGTCCAAGGTATTGATAAAGGGCCTAAAGATATATAGGGAGGAGAATATCATAAGGCCAAGTGTGCAAGTATGGGTTTCTAAGGAAAACTTCTATCTGAAGTATATTTTATGTTGCAAGGGCTATGTTTGTGATTTGATCTAAAATACTTTGTGCACCTTGAATTCAATGTTGCATCAGGATCATGAGACCTAAAATGAATTATTATTGAATGCTCTGATATTGGTTGGGCTAGATCTGATTATGTACACCTATTTTATTCTTTAAATGTTGTGATCTAGGTTTGTTTGAAATCTAGAAGTGCAGCAAAGTTATGAGTTAATATTTGTAGATATGTACACTGGTTTGTCTCTACAAAAGTGCATGTACACTTAGGTTGTACTATTCAAAATAGCATATACGAAAGCAAGCTTTTTCTTTGGATCTGACTGATCTATCTAATCAATTCTATTGTTTTACTGTTGTCTGTCAATGAATTCTTCTTAGATATGAATGTAAAATTGAATGCATAAGGAGTTTGGTATTTGATTTATTGATTGAATAAGTGAGAAGGTTGATCTATGATACTGCCTATGTAAAGCTCTGTAAATAGAAAGTCGATGGTCAACTTACTGCTAGTTGGCATAGACTTGATTCAGAAATTTTCTGTTTCAGTAGTTTTGAAGGTATATGCAGGTTTGATTATAGGAAGTAGCGTATACACACATGTTGAATTTAGTAAAGTAGCGTATACATTTTGATGTATATTTTTTGAGGTTGCAGCTGGTTCTGAGTGATGATGCAGGTTTCTGGGTTTAGCACAGTGTTTTGGTGACAGTGATCTGATTGTTCAAATTAACTGATTGTTGGCTACTCCAATTTGAGTTTCAGAGTTCCTTAAGGGTCCAGTATGAAAATTTGATGAAACGAGGCCTTCATGTGTATTGTTGTTTACTAGGAGCATCCAATTTGAAAATTTATGAAACATGGTCCTTGGAGAAAGAGAAAAGGTCGTAGCCTTCTGTAGGCCGGTGCCTATGTACTAGTAATCACATTGGCTAGTACAAGAGATAGGGGGTTGTAGCTCCCTTCCAGTAGAAGCTGGAAAATGAGAGAATGTTGTAGCCTTCTGTAGGTGGGTGCCTACGTATTGTATGAGTCTACACTAGTACAAAATTGTAAACAGATTTTCTTATTATTAAAAGAATATAGAGATGACAACACCAGGTGGTTTTTGCCCACATTGGGTCTCCACCTTAAATCTTGGTGTTCATGTGTGTTGCTTATGTGTGATGGTTTATT
This sequence comes from Pinus tabuliformis, assembly GCA_031772625.1. Taxonomy (NCBI): domain Eukaryota; kingdom Viridiplantae; phylum Streptophyta; class Pinopsida; order Pinales; family Pinaceae; genus Pinus; species Pinus tabuliformis. The sequence goes on along the minus strand of CM062809.1, from coordinate 410,573,403 downwards.
TTTTTTACTGTTCTGTTTAATAAGGTACTGATGCACTGCTTAAAGATCAACACATGATAAATTGTCTAAATCACATGTTTTTTGGGTGTACAATAGTTTCTCTAATTATAGTTGCGTGTACATGCTAGTTCACTTTATATAAGTAGCGTATATAAATCTGTTTAAGAAAACAAAAATTATAGATCAGATAATACTGATTCACCCCCCCCCCCCCCCCCTCTCAGTACTGTTTCCAACAATTGGTATCAGAGCAGGTCCTTCTGAAGAAGCTTGATCGCTTGAAGGAAGATCTTTCAAGATGAATAATCATGAAGGCATGGGATCCATCAAACCACCAACCTTCAATGGGAGCAACTTAGTATATTGGAAAATAAGAACCATAGCTTATCTACAATCTCTTGGAGTAGCTGTTTGGGAAATTATAGAAGGAGGATATCAATTTCCAGTAGTAATTCCTACAGACTCTGTAGGTAAGAAGTTATATGAAACCAATGCCAAAGATGTCAATACATTATTGGGAAGTCTATCAGAATCATAATTTGTCAAAGTCATGCAAGTCAAGACAGCTAAAGAAATGTTGGACAAAATCATTCAAAGCGACAACGGAGACTCTCAGGTAAAATGTGCTAAGCTTCAAACTCTCAAAATTCAGTATGAAACTCTTAAGATGAACAGTGATGAGAGTGTTACTAGTTACTTCTTACATATAGATGAGATTGTTAATTGTATGAAGAATCTGGGTGAAGAGATAAAAGAAGTTACTTTAGTGGATTAAATTTTGAGATCTCTGTCTTCTAAATTTGAGTCAAAAGTGTCTGCCATAGAAGAAAAAGAGGATCTTCAAACTATTACAGTGACTCAACTCCAGGGAATCCTAACTGCCTTTGAAATGAGAAAAGGAGGTCCATCAGAGATGAGAGAAGCCACATTTAAAGCATCAACAAAGGGAAAAGAAAAGGAAGAGCACCGTGAATCATGACACATTTTAGAAGAAGAATATGAGGTAAATTTTTTCAAGAAGCTTCAACGGGGTTCCAGAAGATTTAGAGGTAAGCTACCTTTCAAATGATTTGCTTATGGTAGAGTTGGTCACTATGCTGCCAAATTTCCTCATAAAAATAAATATGAAAAAGGGACGGAATATGCAAAGGGCAATAAAAAACAGGTTGTGAATAGGAGTTACTATACACATGAAGATAGTGATGGTTTATCTAATAGTGATGAGGATGAAACTGAACAAGATTATAGACTTCTCATGGCCTATGACAATAATGACTTTTTGGATGCATTAGAAGAGGAAGATTTTCTTGAAGAAATCACTAAACTCGAAATATGTTTAGAAGAAAATAATATGGGCATAGATATTTTGACACACCAACTTGCTAAAAGGGAAAAACACAATGAAAATCTAGAATGTGAAATTCTAGGTCTAAGAAAAGATCTTGACAAAACAAAATCTCTCAATCTTAGATTTTCTAAAGGATCGGAAACTTTAAATGAAATTATCAAAGTTCAGCATTCTCCTCTGATAAAGACAGGTCCTGGATATACTGAAGAATCATCTCAATCACAGAAGCCGTCAACCTCCACTGGAAGCTATCTTGATGCAGCAAAGATGAGTGAACTATATGTCAATCGTCAGCAAAGGCCTAAAGCTACTCATCAGGTAAATCATACTCAATTCACTCCAAGGATGAATATCAGTAAAAGCCACAACCAACAGGTAAACAATGTCAAAAGATTCTATGATCGTAGAAACTTCTTTAATGGCAATGTTTTTCATGTCATAACTTTGGACACAAGTCTGCTCAATGTGTTGCTTACAAGACCATCATGACTAGAGAAGCACTAAATCAAAGAAGTACAACATGAATCAAGAAAAGTTCCTATAATAACTTTTCTCCTCTTGAAAATGAAATAGAATGCTCGATTTGTAAAATGTTGGTCATGAAGAATCTGAATGCAGGAGCAAAATTCGGCCAACATTTCAAAAGGAGCAAATGCCATTAAATCCAAAGATATGGAAAAGGAAGGAATATCGATAAGAAAGATGTGGTATAGCTTTTTATACAAAAGGACAAGAAAATCAGTGGTACATCGACAGTGGATGCTCCAAACAAATGACAGGTGATAAAGAGAAACTTCATTCACATAATTCTTTAGAAATGGAAAAGAATGTCTCATTTGGAAATGACACTCTAGCTGTCATTAAAGGTAAAGGTTTTGGTTTCTTGAAAGAAAAGGTTAAAGCTGGAAATGTCATGTATGTAGATGGTTTAAAGCATAACCTGTTGACTGTCAGTCAAATGTGTGATCAAGGAAATGAAGTGGTGTTTCAATCAAACAGATGTGTCGTTCATGAAATGCTATCTAAGAAAAACATATGAAAACTGGTTGTGGCATATAAGATTGGGACATCTAAGCTTTTCTCAAATAAGAAAAGCATGCAAGCTCAAGGTAGTTCATGGTCTTGTAGATATCAACATCCCAAAAAATACCATATGCAAACCATGTCAAATGAGTAAGAAAACCAAAGTTCACTTCATTGAAAAGGAAGGGTCAGCAAGTAAGCCTCTTGAACTCATCCATACTAATTTATGTGGACCAACATGGAAAAATTCCCCTCGTGGAGAATAATACTTTATTTTGTTTATTGATGATTTTTCCAGGATGTTTTGGATAGGTCTTCTAAAACATAAATATGAAGCATTTGAAAAGTTTAAAGCCTTCAAAGATTTATTTGAAAATGAATCAGATCGAAAAATCAAATGTCTCATATATGATCGAGGGGGGGAATTCATATCAGATGAATTCTTTGACTTTTGTGAACAAGATGGAATAAAAAGGCAATTCTCCACCGTAAGAACTCCTCAACAAAATGGTGTGGTAGAAAGGATGAATACAACAATTTGACAAATGGCTCGAGCTATGCTAGATGAATCTAGAACTCCTGCAACCTTCTAGGGTGAAACTGCATTTGTTGCCATGACTATTCTCAATAAAGCAAATGTTCGGGTAAATAGAAATCAAACTCCACAGGAACTTTGGTATGGTAAGCCTCCTACTATAAAACACTTTAGAGTTTTTGGAAGAAAATGTTTTATCAAAAGGACTAATGAAAAACTTGGTAAGTTTGAACCTAAAGCAGACAAAGGTATTCTTCTTGGTTATTCTTCCATAAGCAAAGGATACAAATATTATAATAAAAGAATTCAGAAAATTGTTGAAAGCATTGATGTTGTAGTTGATGAAGCATGCAGAAATCCGGAATAGATGAAATCTACAGATGAATATGACAATGAGGAATATGGGGAATGCTTTCCTGCATAAAATCAAAATGATATTGAAGAAGAAACCAATGAAGCATCAGAAGAAGATACAACAGATAGGGAAAAGACTCCATCTAGGTATGTTCATAAGAATCATCCAAAATCTCAAATTCTCAGAGAAAAAGGGTCTGGAGTACAGACAAGAAGAACTCTTACAGGGACCTCAAGTTATCTTACGTTACTATCCTCCACATAACCTCAGAATGTACATTAAGCATGCAAAGATGAATGTTGGGTCAAGGCCATGGATGAAGAATTAGACCAAATTGAAAAGAATGATACCTGGAATTGGTTCCTAGACCTCATGATAAAAATGTTATAGGAACACAATGGATATTTAAGAATAAGCTGAATGAAAATGAAGAAGTTATTAGAAACAAGGCAAGGCTTGTTTGTAAAGGGTATGATCAACAAGAAGGTATAGATTTTGAAGAAAACTTTGCACCTGTTGCCAAAATTGAAGCTATAAGGATGTTTCTTGCCCTTTCTAGTTTTCGAAAATTCAAACTATATCAAATGGATGTAAAATCAGCTTTCCTTAATGGAGATTTAGAAGAAGAAGTGTATATTGAACAACCAGAAGGATTCATTCTTGGAAATGATGCAAAACTCATATGCAAGCTCAAAAAGGTTCTCTATGGTCTAAAACAGGCTCCAACAGCTTGGTATTACTGCCTCGACAAATATCTACAACAACAAGGTTTCACAAAAGGTTATGCAGATAGAAATTTATACACAAGGGTTGAAAATGATAAACTGCTAATTTTTGTTGTTTATGTTCATGATATCATCTTTGGTAGCAATGAAGAATCCATGAGTCAGAAGTTTGCTTCAGTAATGCAGCAAGAATTTGAAATGTCCTTACTTGGTGAACTTACTTATTTTCTTGGTCTAAAAGTACAAAAAAAAAAAGATGGTATATTTCTTTCACAAACCAAATATCTCAAGAATATCTTGAAGAAGTACGGGATGGAAGATTCTAAACGAGTATGTACTCCAATAATAATAGGATGCAGTCTCAGATCTAATGATGAATTTCCAGGAGTAAACCAACCAACTTACAGATCTATGATTGGAAGTCTACTTTATCTAACAGGTATCAGACCTGACATCATGCATGCAGTAGGAATTGTTGGAAGGTTCCAAGAAAATCCAAAGGAATCACATCTCCAGGCAGTCAAAAGAATTTTCAAATATATTGAAGGAACTCAAGACTTTGGACTATGGTATCCTAAAGATACAGAGCTTACTTTTAATGCATATACATATGTAGATTGGGCAGGAAGTGTTGATGATTGAAAGAGCACTAGTGGAGGTGCATTCTATATGGGTTCTCGGTTAGTGTCATGGTTCAACAAGAAACAAATTTCGATTGCCTTATCTACAGGTGAAGCAAAATATGTGGCTCTTGCATCTTGCTGCACACAACTACTTTGGATGATGCAAACATTGAAAGACATTCAGATCACATGTACTCCACCCTTCTCCATTCTATGTGATAATACAAGTGCCATCAGCATTTCAAAAAATCTAGTCATGCAGTCCAAGACCAAGAACATACCCATCAAGTACCATTTTCTATGAGAACAAGTGCTTGAACAAAAGGTCAAATTGGAGTATGTTCCCTCCAAAGAATAGGCTTTTGATATATTCACTAAACCACTTCCCAAAGAAACATTTGAATATCTTAGACAAAAGCTGGGAGTAGTTGCTACATCATCTTGCTGTTAAATCCAATTTTTCAAAGGAAGGTTAATATACGTGGGTTCCATGAAGTTTAGTCACGTATACATGTGGGTTTTTGTGGCTGAAGGAGTGTATATGTTTTTCTGACAGAAAAATGGTAGCATAGGTTCAGGGGAGCATTAGCCTTCACAAGAATTCTGCATTGTTGACATTATGGTTGCTGAGTCCAGCTATGGATTCAGATATTTATATCATTTGTTTTCAATCATGTAAAGGTCTAGGGTGTGATATGACTTCTTATATATTTGAATGAGTCCTATTGGACAAAGGATATAATTTGTACCCGCACTTTGCATGGGATAGATGGTGAAATATTTGTTGTATTTCTGTCATGTATAAACATTTAGTATATCCCCACTTGGTTGGGTGATTGATGTATGTATGATTCATTGGTAATAATGAGGTCATACTCACTTAGTTGAGTTATAGAGTCATGTTATTCTCTTGAATCATATCTCTGTAGACTCATCATGTACTCAGGGGGATCATGGACATCATAATGTATATCAAAGGAGGAAAGTTGTTTGGTCCAACCTTTGCCCTTGATGTCAAAGGGGGAGAGTATTTTGGTGTTGCATGTTATCTCTGATAGTTTCTACAACTTGCAGCAATCAACATCTTCATCGTTTCCATCAAATCCAAAGGCAAAGATTGTTGGCATTATGATACAAGTGTTTTTCTTGATGACAACTCACTCACAGGTCAATTCAGTTTTGGTAAAAGGAAACTCACAGTAAAAAAGGTATATTCAGAGGTAACAGGGCAGTGGTACAAAAGAACAGGAAGATGGAACTAAGGTCTACTAATCAGAATAAAGAAGGTAAAGGAAAGGCTGATGAAAAGAAGTTTAAGAAGTATACGCAGGTCCACTTAGTCAAAACAGCATATACACAATGGTCCAAAAAACAAAAAGAGCATATACGTATACACACACTCCCATAGGAGGAAAAGAGCATACATGTTGGAAAACCAAGGTTTTGGTCCGAGGTATTTTGTCCAAGGTATTTTGGGTCAAAGGTATTTGGTCCAAGGTATTGACCCTAGGTATTTAGTCCAAGGTATTGGTCCTAAGTGGTTTTTGTCCAAGGTATTGACAAAGGGCCTAAAGCTATATAAGGAGGAGAAGATCATAAGGCCAAGTGTGCAAGTATGGGTTTCTAAGGAATACTTCTATTTGAAGTATATTTTATGTTGCAAGGGATATGTTTGTGATTTGATTTGAAATACTTTGTGCACCTTGAATTCAATGTTGGATCAGGATCATGAGACCTAAAATGACTTATTATTGAATGATATGATATTGGTTGGGCTAGATCTGATTATGTACACTTTTTTTATTCTTTAAATGTCATGATCTGGGTTTGTTTGAAGTCCGAAAGTGCAGCAAATTTATGAGTCAATATTTGTAGATATGTACGTTGGTTCGTCTCTACAAAAGCGTGTGTACACGTAGGTTATACTCTTCAAAATAGCGTATACAAAAGAAAAACCTCTTCTTCAGATCTCACTAATCTATGTGATCAATTCTGTTGTTTTATTGTTGTCTGTTAATGAAGTCTTCTTAGATCTGAATGTAAAAATTAATGCATAAGGAGTTTGGTATCTGATTTATTGATTGAATAAGTGAGAAGGGTGATCTCTGCTACTGCCTATGTAAATATCTATAAATAGACAACAGATGGTCAGCTTACTGCTAGTTGGTACAGACTTGATTCATAAATTTGATGTTTCAGCAATTTTGAAGGTATACGCAGGTTTGATTACATGAAGTAGTGTATACACGCAGGTTGGGTTCAGTGAAATAGCGTATACATTTTGATGTATGATTTTTGAGGTTGCAGCTAGTTCTAAATGATGATGCAGGTTTTTGGGTTCAGCACAGTGTTCTTGTGACAGTAATCTGATTGTTCAGATTAACTGATTGTTCGCTGATGCAGTTTGAGTTTCAAAGTTCCTTAAGGGTCCAGTATGAAAATTTGATGAAACGAGGCCTTCATATGTATTGTTGTGTACCAAGAGAATCCAGTCTAAAAATTTATGAAACGTGGTCCCTGGAGGAAGAGAGAAGGTCGTAGCCTTCTGTAGACCAACACATATGTACTAGTAATCACATTGGCTAGTACAAGAGCTAGGGGGTTGTAGCTCCCTTCTAGTAGAAGCTGGAAAATGAGAGAAGGTTGTAGCCTTCTGCAAGTGTGTGCCTGCGTACTGGTATGAGTCTGCACCAGTACACAATTGTAAAAATATTTTATTATTATTAAAAGAAGATAGAGACGACATCAGCAACTAGTTTTCACTGACATTAGGTTTCCACCTTAAATCTTGGTGTTCATGTGTGTTGCTTATGTGTGATGGTTTATTCTGTTTACTGCTCTGTTCAATAAGGTATCGATGCACAAGTTTTCTAGGTGTACGCTGGTTTCTCTAATTATAGTTGCGTGTACACGCTAGTTCACTTTACATAAGTAGCGTATATAAATCTATTTGAGAAAAGAAAAATTATTGATCAGATAATACTTATTCAACCCCCCTCTTAGTATTATTTCCAATAGATATCTCAGACATATATTTCATCATGGGCTTGTCTAGGAGGTGATAATGGATTCATCTGTCCAGTTATCATACTGGGGGGGAGGGTACATATATGCTATTGGTGATACATTGCCTAGGATCCTTGAAAACCAAGAATGGGAAGATAGACATAATGACCATCACCAATCTCCTGCTAAGAACAATTCTCCATACCATGGCTTGAATATTTGGGGCTCATGCATTGCATGAAGCAAAAAAGTCCCATTTCGAGTATGTCATTGATTGTTTAAGTCCCATAAATTTGAATTGTTGTGAAAGATTGTTGGTTAGCATGAAGGACCAACTTACAAAATGCAAGATAGGGAAGTTGAAACAGTTCGCCTATGGATCTATCTTGGTGAGATTCTTCATGGAACATGTACCATTGTTCAAATATGGATATAAGTTGATGCACCAATGCCCAGGGATCCATGATTATTGAGATGGGGTGAGCTGATGCCTCGACATGGAGATGGTCAGGAAATGTCATTTCTTCCAACATTTTTTGGATGGTTGTGACAACATCTAATCATGGTAAATGATTGGGCGTATGCTGGTACAAATTTCCGGGGAGATCCCGACCTTCCACTTCCACCTGGTACATGGTGGACTGATGCAAGTAAAAACTATTTTTTTAAAGTTTTTAAAGTTTTTTTTTTTTTTTTGTTTCATATGTACTGAGATGAGACACTTGTGATTTTTGAAGATGTTGGACCAAAGAGACCTCCAAGGGTTTCTATGATAGCCAGGAAAGCAGGACAATAGATACAGGATTCTCCCTATGAGGATGGAGCTGACCCGATCATAGAGGTGGAATGCAACCTGGAAGCCTTGACAAGAGGCATTCTAGAATACGCGTCTATTGATGAGGTGCCACTGCGATATCAAAGGCATAATATAGGGGTGCCTACCAGATTACGTTGGTTGTTGAATCAAGTCATTAGAGCTATTTTGTGCTACCATGAGCACGATGTTGGCGGATATCCATCTCTAGTTTTCACTTTTCTGCAGTTATGTAGGCTCAAGAAGCCATGTGTCTCAGAACACAGATTTTGATATTTTGATGTAACAAACATATTGCAAAATTTTATACATACATACATACATACATACGTACGTACGTAATTAGCCAATGTATCTGTTAATGTGTTCAAACATCTCGGAATATGTTCATAAGCGATATAGTCAAAGTCTCGTTCCAAGAGACAAACTCACATATACATTCTCAAAATCTGAGGGTTTTTGACTTAATATTGTCTGTTAAGTTGAAGTACAATGAGCGGTGAATCGAGATTAATGAATAGCTCTCTAATGCTATGAGCAATGGCTTTTGAAAAAAGCTCGATAATGAACTAGATTCGACAATGTTATTAATGGTGCGACCCAAAAATATGCCTTGTAAATTCACTAACTCACCATTAGTGTCATAGATTTCCCATGCGGTGGAAGATAGATTATGTGTACTATGACAAGCACCATCAGCGAAACCAACATAAAGATTTGATGACATCTCCAAACCAAGTAGAACACGCGGTCAGCAGAGGAAAACATGTTTGCAAAAGAAAAAATACACACCAAAACCAATAGCACACTAATGAATCACACTAATGTACAAAGTATTTACATAAAATCATGCATAATTAGAGTTGCCTCTGTTGCTACTTGATCAAAGAAGCGTAATGGTAAGGCTAAATCTGATACCCCTAAACACGATTCTCCTAAACTGTCTACTGATGATACATCCAAACAAAAGCCAAAATATCCTTGTCTTATATGTGACGAAGATGATTATACCAAATATTGTCCCCATCGTGTTGAGGTTATTTGTCTTCTAAAAGGAACCCCAGGGACACCAGTCATGTTGAAAGAACCCTTTCCATCACAGAAGACTCAATTGGTAGATCAATCTCAATCCTCTACATCTGGAGGCTCTCAAGTTTTTATGAGTGGCATGACACCTATCTCTATTGATACTCGAACAAGTGATTATCAGACTCCTACCAAACTAGTTGTGCAAAATAATGCCACTGATACGCCTTCTACTTCCACTCCACCCAATTCTGGTCCTCTTCATATTGAATGACCTATTAATGATTACATTATCTGACCACGTCCCAAATGAGTTCTTAAAAAGTCATCGTATAATCCGAATGCACGAGATGCTCAACATTATAACATTGTGGAAGATTTATCTCAAGCACCTTCAGTGATGTCAACTTTGGAAGTTCTTTAGACTTGTTTAGCGCAAAGGAAAGAATTACTATCTGCCATAGGAGGGATTGATCATATAGATTCAAACTTGATTACTTTTGATCACGAAAACCATGTTCCTCATCTCTAGCATCAACTTTCCTTTCTTATACAAGTTGTCATCAAATGGAAGACTATTCATCAGACTGTTATTGATGCAGGTGCTTCTACTTGCATCATGTCCCTTTCATGTTGGAAAGATATTGGCTTTCCACCTCTCGAATAGTCCCCTAATACATTGGAAACTTTCGATGGTATAGGTTCCCATCCATATGGTATTCTCAATGAGCCAATTCAATTGGAAGGAAAAACTGTTAACCTAGAAGTAGAAGTTGTCGATTCCGATCTGAATTGCAATCTTCTACTTGGTCGTAGTTGGACCCATGCAATGTTTTACATGGTTTTTACCCTATTTTGTGTGCTCCATTTTCCTCATCAGGGGAAAATATTCACTTTCGATCAACTCACCTTTTTCTCTTTCAACTCCTCAAATGGAAATGTTCCATATGTTTGGAATGTCGATATCCCTTACGAGAGTTTTGGGGCAGGTCTTTTCAATGACTCTCCCCTTATGGGAACTTTTTCCCTTCCACCTCCAAACGTCGCTTCAATTAACATGGTCTCGAATCGTCATGATCTCTATGTTATTCCTTTTCCTGTTCAGATTGACTATTTTGGTGATGTTATGCTGCTTAGCCCTGTAGAGCAAGCATATTAGGCTATTGTTTTGGATTTTGTGGCTACTTCTGAAATTCATGATCATTTTAGTATGAGTCTAGATGCATATTCACAATCTCCTTGGTCCAGTTCTTGGGATTCTCCAGATCCTTTGAATGAGACATTTCCAACTAATGAAAGTATCATAGAAGTTATGTCTCTCAAGGAAACTTCATGGAGTGATGCCCATCATCATTTCTCCTTTCTCCTAAGCCTTGGTGAGATTTCTTCTTGTCTAGAAACCCTTTTTTTCCACTGCACCAACTCATCTACTTTAGACACCTATTTTGGTTCACGAAGTGTTGTCCAAAGGAAACATGGGAAACATTTCTGCTACAATGCCCATCGACATCTTTGTCAAACTAGGGATTGTTGAAAATATGTATATTGGGGTTTCTTTTTCTGGGGATGAGATAAATATTTATATCGACCTCTTCAAAGAATTTTTTGATTTCTTTTCTTGTTCATACGAAGAAATGCCTGGCATAGATCCATCTACAGTAGTGGATGAGATACCTACTTATCTGAATGCAAAGCCTACTCGTCAGCATCTTTGCTTCGTGCACCCTAGAAAGACAGGTGCCATAAATGGAGAAGTTGAGAAACTTCTTAAAACTGATTTCATTTATCATATTCCATTGACATATTTGGTCTCAAATATTGTTCATGAGAATAAGAAATAAGGGACTATCCGCATTTGTGTTGACTATCATGATATCAATCGGTCATGTCTTAAAGATAATTACCCAACTCCCTTTATAGATCAGATCATTGGCGAATATACCAGGAGTGAGATTTTTTCCTTTATGGATTGTTTTTCTGGATACAACCAGATTAACATTCTTCTCGATGATCAACACAAAACTACTTTTATTTGTTCTTGGGGAACCTTTTCCTACAAAAAAATCCCTTTTGGTCTGAAGAATGTTGGTGCTACCTTCCGAGCGATGTCTTATGTGTTTCACGATATTAAGCATATCATTCAGCCATATCTCAATGAATTACTGGCACATTCTGCTAAACATCAAGTGTTGGGTCCCTATAATACTAGTGATTACCCCATTACTATTGTAGTTATACCCCTTATTTATATTGTTGTGCCCCTATTACCCCCATATTGTTATTTCTGTGCCCCTTAGAATCCCTCTATTGTTATTTTTGTGGCTTTATATTATTATTGTTAGGTCGGCTGGATTATATTGTGACTCCTTAGACTCCTATATATAGAAAGGAGGTTTTTTCATTCATATCATCCAAGAATTGTTCATTTATGTAATGTAAAGGAGGTTGCCCCCTCGAAGAGGCTGAATTCTAAGGCGTGGATCTCTCTTTTCTATCTTTTTGTGAGCTGGTTTCATAACATCAAGACCATCCAGATTAGCTTCGAGTGGTCTTTATTCATTGTCGACATTACAATATTCGATTGAATCCGCATAAGTGTGTCTTTTGCATTAAATAGGATCATCTCTTAGGGTTTTTCACATGTAAATAAGGAATCCAGATTGATCCCCTTAAGGTGGAGACCATTATAAATCCCCCCCCCTCCATGTTATTTACATTAATTGCAAAGTTTACAAGGGAAAGCGAATTTCCTTCATCGTTTTACCCCAAATTACACTGAACTTGCCAAGGGATTTACTGACTTGTTAAAGAAAGGGATCCCATTCATTTGGGATGAAGTTACTCAAAAATCCTTTGATGCATTGAAGAATGCCCTCATTAGTGGTCCTTTACTACATCCCCCATATATCACCACGATTTTCTCTTGTACTTGGCCACCACTGATAGTACTATTGCTATGATACTTGTTTAGGATGATGATGATGGAGAAGAACAAGTGATTTATTACTTGAGTCAAAATATTTTTGATGTTGCAAACAGATATGCCCATGTCGAGAAATTGACTTTGGCAGTCATTACGTAAGACCAATATGATTTCTAATTACAACCCTATCACATACATTCTAACTCATTAGTTGATGGGGGGTAATTATTCTAAATGGATTTTTATGCTATAAGAATTCGATTTGGAATTTGTTAAATCTAAATTGAAGAAATCACTAGTTTTCGTCAAGTTGATTTGTGACCTTCCCTCTGTAACCATGTCTACTGCATCTGATGAGTTGATTCTCAACAAAACTCTCTTCTTCATTAGTACTATCGACCCATGGTATGGAGATATCATTATCTATCTCCAAACCCAAAATTTTTGATAGGATTTATCCAACTCTGAATGTCGTCACATCCAACATTAGTCCCAGCCTTATCGAATTATTGGGGATAATTTATACCATGTTGGTATCGATTCCATCCTTCATCAATGTTTAATGCTTGAGGAAGTTGAGAGAGTCTTGAATGACTGTCACTCTGAGGCCTGTGGTGGTCACATGTCAAGATATGCTACAACTCAAAAAATTCTTCGTGCCAGTTATTTCTGGCCTTTGATATTCAAAGATTTCATTTTAGCAGTCCAAAAATGTCATGCCTTCTAGATTTATAACTGCAAATAGCGTGCCCCACCTACTCCCTTACACCCAATTTTTACTGCTAGCTACTTTGCAACATGGGGTATTGACTTCATGACATGTAACCCTCGCTCGGTCGAGAGGCATGATTATATCATTGTCGCCATCAATGATTTCACTAAACAGGTTATGGCAATGCCTACATATGATGTTGATGGTAAAATTGTGGCTCAATTCCTTTTTAATCATGTCATAACTCAATTTGGTGTCCCTCAAGCCATCATCACCAACCATGGCTCTCATTTTTGAAATTATATGATGACAAAGCTTACTGCTCAGTTGGGTTTGCATCACAAAAGCTGAACTCCTTACTATCCATAGGCCAATGACAAAGTTGAGGCAGTCAACAAAGTCTTAGTTACAATGCTTCAATGAACTATAGGGATGCATAAATGAAATTGGCACCTTATGCTATTTTCAGCTCTATGGGTATATCAAAATGAAGCTAAGACAACAATTGGATTCACACCCTTTTAGTTGGTGTATTGTATAGAGGCAACCCTTCTGATTGAATGCGAGATTCCTTCATTAAAACTAGCTATCGAATTACTCCCTGGTACTTCACAGGAGGAGGAATGATTAATTTACCTCGAAAGGACTGATGAAACCCACCATATTGCTACATTAGTTATGGAAGTTCAAAAGAAATGAGTTAAAGAACAATACGCTAAAAATGTTACTCCCCGTATTTTTGTTGAAGGTGACTTGGTCTTGTTATATGATCAAGCTAATGATAAATTGGGAGCTGGGAAATTCAAACCAATGTGGCATGGTCCTTACATTGTTAAACGAGTATTATAGAAAGGTTCCTATGAGTTGGTTGATTACAAGGGAAATCAATTGGCTGAGCCCCGATATTGGCTTTACCTAAAAAAGGATTATGCATGATTTTGTGTAAATATTGTGTACATTAGTGTGATTCATTAGTGTGGAGTTGGTTTTGGTGTGTTTGTTTTCTTTTGAAAACATGTTTTCCTATGCTTTTTGGCTTGTTGGGGCCTGACCCAGGTTCAGAGTTAATTAGCCAAACAAATCCCTACAATACTCACCCTTTCAGCAATAGCCCGCGGTGCCCGGACTGAAGTCTCACCCGAAGCAGTATGGGGGGATGCTGGAACCATGTTTTCGCACCATTGAGATGTTTGAGGTGTCGATTTAGTCCAACTGTGCCTACCCTCGTGCAAGTCACTTCGCGCACTGTTCTGAACCGCGATACCTTCGCGATCTATTAGGACCACCTTTTGGGTAGCCCTCATAAGGGACTGAGGTGCTTTTGCGCTGCTACGGCAATGTTCTGCACTATTTCCCCAAGTTACACCACGTATCTTACTTATCCTCTTAAAAATGTTAGTTAATTTTGCATAAACAGATACTTTATCTTACATTCACTTAATTAACACAATCATATATGTTCACGCACCATATAATAGTAAAATTACAATTCATACCCAATATACTCAATGCATAGAAACTAGAAATAGATACACAGAATTGATGCTAAAACTTCTCTTTATTAATGCCTCAATGGTTACAGACTCAAATCACCCTGTGCACTTAGCTACAAGGGTCCACGCACTCTAGTGTAGACTACTAGGCCTCTGCGCACTTAGTTGTAGAGCCTTCTCCTACTCTATGACCCAAAGACTTGACTTACACTTCAGATAAGACTCAATTCTTCATCCTTCATTTTCTTCTTAGATTCTCCTCTTTACAACTTAGAGCCTCGCTCTATTTATACAATCCCATGGTCTGTGGACCATGGGTAGATCTTTAAAGTCGACATTACATTGCAAAATTAAGGCCGGACAACCCTATGACTCATTTACAACTTTTCGCTCGGCGCCAACAAAATGTGGAGTCTTTACATCAGATTTACACTTTTTAGCCAAAATATGGGCTTTAAGCCCTCAAACTTTCCTTGGGGGATCCCATGCCCAATAGGCCCCCAAGACAAACATCATGACTCTCCCTTGAGTCACTCTTTTGGTGTGGAGATATTCATGTGGAGACCTCCCAACTCTTCCTAGACTGCTACAAGAACAACAACGCACTCAACAGTTGCCTGCTGCACTTCTTGGATGTGTTGTTTAGAGATTGTTTTAGCTGAATTGCTGCCTTGCACCTGTTCTTGCATTCTCTGCATCTGCATGAGCTTGGCTTCGATCGAGGCTGTAATGATGATTGCATCATTGATCCATGGTTGTACGCACACCTTCAAGACAACTTCGTTATGTCATGCCATGTTTACCTACTCCCTGAGCGCTTTTGCCTACTACATCTGCACGAGCGTCTGTGTAAGGGCCACTGTCTGCTTGGTCCCATTTATTTCATCATACTATTGCTGTAGCTTGCACACCTCTTTTTCTAAGCACTATATGTTCTGGTCCTCCTACAGAGTGCTGAGGACCTCGAACGACTCTTTAAATAGTTTGGTGTAGTCCTTCACTGCACTATTGATCTCTGTTATTCCTATTGTAATGGCGCTAGTGCACTGTTCCTACGCTTCAAGCGGAGTTGAAGGTTGCACCTTCAATTGCAACTTAGCTATCTGAAGGTTCATCTCTAGCTAAACCTTAGCCATCTTTTCTTTAACCTCGTGTACCCCTGCTGCTAGTCTCCGGATGCGCGCCTCCACTGGTTCCTCTGCCGGGATGGCTAACTCAGGGGCCATCTGGCAGGCTTCCTCGACCACCTGCACTAGCTGTCTATTCTGTGTCATAACCTCATCACGTTGTATGCTCATTTGTTCAATATTAATCCGTTGCTCGCTCATCACCTAGAGCATGTAGCCCTCCCTGGCCTGTAGTTCTGTATTCACTCCGTCCTGCAGAACATAGAGCATCTCTCGAGGGAGTGCAACCATGTTTATCCCAACACCCTTTAGTGCACTGACCATAGGCCTGTCAGCCTCATTTTCTATAACCAGTGCCCCCTCTTGCAGCAGTATAGTGTTCTTCATGTGGCGTGCATCATTTCTTTAGTCGCAGTCGTGCCTAGTGCAAGGCTGGTCAATAGAGTTCTAGCCTGAGGAGTGCACACCTGCAAATCCTGTATCTATGCCCGGAGGGTGCCCAACACCATCCACTTTTCCTCCATGAACTTCTGGAGGGTCTCCGGGATGACATCCCGCACCGTCTCCCCTATGTCATGGAGATCCCCCTCAGTGATGGTGATCGGGTCGAAAGAAATCTTGGAGGCTTTCAACTTCTTTCGTCACCCCACCTGCTCTCTTAGGCATTGTTGCTTCAGCTGTGTCGACATTGTCTGTGGGTCTACATCACCTTCCTTTGTTTCTGTCTCCTGTTTTGGCGAAGGTGACTTCTAGCCCTCGCATTCCTTCTCTGCTACCTTCTGTTGTTCTTTGCTTCCTTTGCAATGTCCTGCGCCTCCTACACCTTTGCTGCTACTGCTTCATTCCTTCTTTTCTCTGCCAACTGTGCACATTTGCTATTTTGCCTCTTCCTTATTCCTCTATGTAGCGGAATTTTCTAATTCCATCATGGAGCTGGATGGAGCACACCACTCTGGCATCCATGATTCAAGCACAACAAATATGACATCGTCCATGGCCAGGTAAGGTAGCTCATTCCATTTCTTCGCGGGGTCCTTTCGTGCCTTGATATACACATGATGGAAGTCTGCCTTGAACTCCGCGAAGCTCTGCAGAATATTGTTGACAGTAGGTGATAACTGTGGCTTATGGTTAATCCACATTTTGATGTTCACCTCCATGAATACCCAGAATATCTTGTTGTCTCTGATCCTCTATGCATCTTTAGTTTCCCACAGCGAAGCATATTTCACTGCCTCCTAAAGATCCTGCACAATTGTGGGGAGATGGCTATCCTCAGGCAATTCCCAAGCCACCAGCACTATGGATAGCAGAATCCATGCATAGTGGAAAGTCTTCCTCTTTTCCTGTGCCTTGCGACAATTTTCTAGGAATTCTCAGCACAAGTAATCCGCCCAGTTAAACTGGACCGCCTTTGTGCACTGTGTGGCAAGTGCAACCACTAGTGCAAGCACCTCATCCATGCGACACTTTCCATAACCTTCCTAACCAATATCCGTTTCGTGACTCTGATTGTAGCTTTATTGATATTGGAGATCGTGTACCCTGTCTTTTTCTTCTCCCACTTGAACTTTTTCTTCATGGCTTTCGTGATGGCCAAATCATCACTTTTACCCTCGAATATGTTCACTGGATCCTCCCCTTTGCAAGGGAGCTGAGTAATCCTGTGAATTAGGTGGTTCGTGATGGGGATGGGCTCCTCCAGCCATAAACACCCATCATTCACAAGGCAAAGAAACTGCCTGATGACAAAGATAGTCACTAGGGCGCGATGGTAATGCAGCACCCAGAGCAGGTTTAACAACCCTGCTTTCTCTACTCCTCACAACCACTTGTGCGGCTCCAACTCTATGACTCCCGCTGTTGTATTTTTCTTCAGCTGCATTAGCTGTGTGGTTGCCAAATGTGGGAATTTCTCGTGGTCCATGAGATCCCAGTCTTCAAATTTTAGAACCGGCACCTGTCCTAAATGTGCTCCATAAAAAATGGTATCATCGGGTAGCAGCGGAGTCTACAGAGAGCTCTTTCTCTCATCTAGGTTCTTGCGCACCCTTGCTTTCCCTTTCCGCGGAGGAACATACATGGGCAACCTGGTGAGAGGGTCCACACCATGGGTTTCTTCCTCCATTTCTTCATCATCCTCCTCTTCTAGTAGGATTTCCTCAAGGTCTTTCTCCTCCTCATCGGCTTCCAAATTAATCGCCTTCCCCCTTTCTTCCATGGTTAGTTTAGTTCTTAGTGGGTTTCTATGGGACATGCGCACCGGTACCATAGGTTGCTTGTCTTTCTTGGGTCTCGGCATGTGTGGCGATTTAGGGATTTCCACGACTATACCAGCACTTTTTTGGGCTTCTCCTATCATCATGGCCTACCCGTCCGCTTCAGCAGTCATCTCTCCAATATCCATGGCTTCCTCTGGCATGGCTATACTGTTATTCCATAAAGCTCTCAACGGTTTAGGTAAGTGTTCAAACAATGCCTTTGACTTCAAAAGATTAAACATATATGGGTTAATATATCTATGGGCATGCAATAGCTCAATTCTCAAATGGCCAATTGTTGTTTGGTGGGCAACCATTTGCAATTTGTAATGCCTTTAGAATTCAAATTCGACCATTCCTCCAAAATCTAGTCCATTAATGCTCCCTTGGTGGTGGATTTTCCCAAATCTAGCCCATAAAGTTCATCTTAAATTCCTGTCGCCCACTCCATTTGGTCTAAAACCAAGCATTACATCGTGAATAGTGACTATAATGGTCACTTTCCAGCCAACCCGCGTAGCAGCACAACTACCCTTGCGCTGTCACGGACCCTATGACACCTCGCTACTACACACAGTCCTGACATCACGCAGCTCATGGGCAGAGTAGTTTATAGTCCCATGCCTCCTTTCAGCTTCCTGGAGTGCTAAGACTATGCTTCCCGCAGTTAGTTAGATGGTCAGGCCACCTGTATATGGCTTCAACCTACTACCATTTACTTTTCCTGGGAAGAGTTCACCATTTAACTTCACCAACTGCATCACGCCACCATCTGTGATTTCCTTAATAACATACAGTCCCATCCCATGCAACAAACTGAGAAACTCTCAGCGGTGGTCCCCAAGTTTGTCAATGCAATCGAGCTCATCCTGCTTTAACACTATGACCTTTTTATCAGGAAAGTCCTTCTTTATTCCCTCCTCAAGTTTCTTGACTTCCGCTGCCGCCATGGTGCTTTTCTCCCTCAACCAAACTTTTTCATTAATGAGTTATTGGAGCCCAAGATCACCCTACTATATCTCTTCATCGAGTCCCAACCATTCTTCCTCGAGCTCTTCGAACGGCGCGAGCCTTTTTTCCAAGACTCCGCAGTCGATTACCCCTACAAGTGACACTATGCGCGGACTAGACATGATAGACTCCATAGGCATTACGACTTCTACTCCATCGACCAACTGAAAAGGTGTCTATCTGTGTATGCCCAGGTCCCAATCACTTCACTGCGCGTTGCATACCTTGTTCAGCACATTGTACACCTTGTCAAATGCTTCGGCGTGGATAACCTTCTTCACGATTCTTCTTCCCACATACTGCCTGTCCAACCTTAATAGCCAACTGTACATCTGTCCCCCCAACACATGCTTATTGACCTTACCTCTCAGTGTGGAGTTCATGCGCATCCACGTAGGTCGTTTTCGATATGCCCACATCCACCTGGCTAGATGTGTGCACGGATCATCCTGCCCAGTGTATTTATCTCCCAATTGCACTCTAGGCTTCCCAAACCATGTGCACATCATCCTCCTACATTCGTGCCAGTCATCAAAGCTCCCTTTGTGCGTACCCCACCACCTTGCGGGCATAGCGTGCAATACCCAATTCAAGGTCTGGAAGCGTTTCTTTTCAAGCACCTCCCTTTCAAATTTGTCCAAGAAGGCATCTACCTCACTTAACCCATCATAAGTAAGAAAATCTCTCATTTATGTTGATACGTAGTGCAGTGATTTTGTCATCATATTACAATTAAGCGTGATTACCTTGTGTAACCTGTTCTGCCACTGCTCTATCTCCTCATTAGCATCTGAAGTACAGGAGCTCTCACGCTCCCATGAAATTTGTCCATCCACGGTAGGATTTACCTAGTCTTGCTCTCACACGGTTATTTTGTAGATGCAGTCCAAATTGTCGTCACTTTCATAGTTGCGCACCAGCTCTATATAGTGCGATCCCTTAACAGGGTCTAGGAGTATAACTATGCATAGAGACTTCTTCAGACTAATCACCACATTCATGTCAGTGGCCCAATCAATTCCTAGGGTCATGGGTTAGGGAATTCTATCATCAACAATCTCTATCACTTCAAAGTCTGCTTGCGCTCTCACTCCTTCAATATCCACAATGATCCCCTACAATTTCCTCATGGGTATTATTTTCTATTGGTACGCCATTTGCAGCTGAATAGGAGACCACTGCAGTGTAGGTCTCCCCATGCGCTCCCATGTCTACTTCAGCAGAACATTCGCGTCTGATCATAGATCTAAAATTACTTGGTCTATTTCATATTCTCCAATCTGCGTAGTTAACCTCATTTCTCTTCTCGTCCTCATCTTATTCTTTCCAATCTTCTAGACTACTCATGGTTCTCCTGGCGCAGTCACATCACATCTATTAATGAGTTCCTGTAATCCCTTTACAGCCTTACTGTCGCACAGTAACTTCATGCATGTTTCCAAGAACCTCATGAGCATAGATGTTTCCATCTATGGCTCTGGTTTATCTTTGCTTGCTGAAGTGGAGGAATCAATGAAGCTCTTCTTAGCTTCCATGAAGGTTTCCTGAGTGCGCTCCAAATCAAACTTCGCTTCTTTCGCCAGAGCTTTGTGAACCCAAGTACTATCTTTGGGCTATTTTCCTTTGTCATCTCCCATCATGATTCCACTTTGGAGTACAATGTTCACATTTGGGTCTTCCTCACGTGGCTCAAACCTCATCATCTATAGGTTCTGAGTCGGGGGAGGTGGTAGCACTCCCTTGTCGCGTATCCTAGCTATCAGCGTATGACAATCTTTTGTCTCATGTTCAAACAAAGTACAATACAGACGTGATGGATGCGTTGTGTTTGTAGAATCACAGGCATAATGACCTAACCCTCCGCAATTGTAGCATATCAACTGTCCACGACCTCTTCCAGGTCCTCCTCCACCTCGGCCTCGTTCGTGCCCTTGAAATCCTATTCATGCCACTCCTGCGTTCTAGTCTAGGGGTCGCGTTTCGGCCCGAACTCTGTAGGTGGGAGTTCTATCCATCATTAGCTCATAGCTTCTGCAAGTGCGCTCGTTGTGTCCCACCGACCTACAAAAATTATAGAACAACTGTTGTGAATTCTGTGTGTACTTCTGTAACAAATGCTAGTTGTCTGTAGCATGCTTTCCACCTATTTGACAAATCATGCACCACAAAGTAGGCACGGTGCTAGGTCCCGCTTGTGCTTCCGGCCTTAATGGCATCAGTCCTCCTCCCACAAGGTAATTTGTGAAAACTGGGCAATGGTCTTTGTCATGACCCTGACCTTTCCATTTTATGCACCACACTTCCTCGCACACTTCTGGTCAAGTTGTCCTGTCCTGTTTCAGACTCTGCATCTCAAGGCATAAGTTTTTCAACTGCATGTGGATTTGTTGAACTCCCAAGTTAGGATCCTGCATTGGGGTCTCATACAGCCTCATCGCGATCTCTAAGGCCTCTGCCTGAGTTGTTAAGTTCTGCTACAATAGTGTGCTCCTCAAGTGTGGCATTAGTGATGCTACAAACCATTTGCGGTGCTGTCCATCTGTCAGATTCATATTAGCTTCGCGAATTGTACACTTCAGCCTTTGATCCAGCTCCCAAGGAGTCTCGCCTGGTAGCATTGTGATCTCTTTGAATCCAATGATCGACTGTGCTTCTGACTTCAGCCGACTAAATTCCTTATTTAGCGCAATTTGGATATCTGTGATTCCTGCATTCGGATTATCATTTGAGTGCTTAATGTACCAGGTCAACGTGCGATCCTGCAGAGTGCTAACTAGCATCGCTTTCTTTATATTGTCATCTGTAACCCCCTGCACTTCCCATACAGCTCTTAGCATGAACCAAAATTGGTCCGGATCCTCATTCCCCAATCCCTTGAACATAGGCAACTTTATTATGCTTGCCATATTGAAACACAGTGGTGGCGGAGGTGGTATGGGTGAAGATGGAGGTGATGGTGGTGAAGCTTGTGGTGGTGTGGGTGGGGGTGGTATGCACAGAATTCTTTACCTTATAAAATGGATCACGCTTCATGGAGAGAACTTCGTAAGCTCTTCCTCGTCCCCTCGCGGAGGTGAAATCAAAGGGCTATTCTATGGTCCCTTACTTCCTTCGTTCCTGTAGGTTGTGTCTCTCTCTCTAGGTAGAAAAAAAGTTCACAGTAGCCAATCTTCATAGACATGTCATTGAGCAGGTCAAGGTGATCATCCCCAACTTACTCTTCATGAAATTAGGCTTGAAATCCTCTACAACCCGCTGGATGGAGTTGAATCGGAACTAGGTTGAGGCCTTTACAAAATACATCCCAATGACTAACACTCATTAGGTTATGCGAGTAAATGAAATGGGAGAAAATTTTTCTCCTAGAGCTTATCCAATTGGGTGTGTCAAGCAAGTTGAATGTCAGTGGAACTTGTGTTGTTTGGATATGGACTGAATTTTTGGTGATGTATAAATAAACTCTCATAAAGATCCAAGTTCTTGTTGTCCCTAGATTTCAGAACTAGAATGGGGCTTAGGCATTGGATTTAAAAGCCTCATCCATGAATTCTTTTATTTGGAGAAACATATTTAATGTCCATATTAGTAGTGTAATTTAGTTGTGGCGTATATTTAACAATGAGAGGTTCACTGCAATTCAAAACTTCCTATCCCTTGTAGGTAGTTGAGGTCAATATTTTTTTGGGGGGTGATATCTAGACTTCCATACAGCCGATAAATGATTGAAGCGTACCATTCCAATTAGTATCAGAGTTCTCATCGGGCCCATACTTAACATATTTTTATTATACAACCATCTTATACTTTGTAATTAATGAGCAACCGAAGGTTCTAGGAATTACTCAACTGAAACATAGGTGAAAATTTGCAAAACTGCGGGCAGAGAATGTTCTGGTAAAGGATTATGCATTCACACTCTAATTGCAGAGTTATATTTGAACGCTAAGTCTCACTAGGTGAAAGGAAAATCCATAACCATAATTTAAACATGATGGGGAGAAAAAAAGAATTGTTACTTACTGTTAAAATAGGTGCAAAAGATGAGAGACTTCCTTCTTTCTATGGGACTAAAAATAAGAAATTATCTACTGGTTCATATTAAGGCCAGGATGATGACACTTTGGAGTTTTGTAGAGTATTCCATTGTACAGAACCTAACAAAAAAGGGGAAGTTTCTCTTGAGCTTTTGGAATCTTCACCTTGTCAAGGGATAGGTCACAAAGATTCAGTGTGAAGTCCTCGATTGCTAAAAATGATGCAAAGAGTGTACATAATGATGTATGTAGCACTGAAAAAGAGAGAGAATAAATTGACTATGTTGAGTATAAAAGTCCTGATGGAGAGGTGTTTGTTTATAGCTGTGATTTAGAAGCGAGTTCAGGATAATGTCATTAGAATACTCTCATTGAGTTAGTTTGTTTATGTAAGAATGATCTTTTGTTAGGTCATTATGCTTGTGCTTTACAATGGTTTATTAGCCATGCATTAGTTATGTGTGAAATATGTGGGATTGTAGTAGAAAATTTCTAGCTTACAGACATGAACATAGTTATGGAATCTTTAAATGAGTGTGAAACATTGAGGGCAAGGAAAACTACTGGCGATATGACTCCAACATCTATCGAGTGGTGTGTTGTTGTGTATCTAGATGTAGTAGCTACATGAAGGAGACATCGACTTACTAAAATTGCATCATGGTTTAGTCCATGCATTCATGTGGCAGCTTCACAAGTGGATAGTGATGAGGCATCTATGGCTCCTAGTGATGACATCGAACTACAAAATGGGTAATAGAGGGCACTGGAATACTGGTTGTTACTGGGTTTTTGACTATTACTCTTGCTTGGTTGTTTGCCCCTCAGGTTGGAAAGGTATTTGCATTTTCTCGTGTGATTTATCTTGATTGCTGCATTAAATCTTGGTAGATTTGTGTCAAATATGTTGATCTGTATTGTACTTTATATGCCCCTAAAAAAAATTGAAACACTTATTAAGCCACCAAACTTGTATTTATTTTTTTATTATAATTATTGACTTGCAGATCATCATGATGACTTGTATGGTCTGTAGAAAGATATTCTCTATAATGCACAAAATATATTTGCATCATAACTTGAATGCAATCAAAAATTTCAATTCATTATCATTTTTAAAAGTAACAGGTAAATTTGTACTAATTAAAAAGACTGCAACAAGCTGCGGAGAGATTACATTCAAATGATTGATGGTTGTCCAACTGTAGTCAATATCTATCATATCTATATACCAACTACCAAACCTAATGATGTCCATAGGCAAAATGATCTGGTATCTTTGAGAAGTGTACATTCTATAAAATAAACCAGATATTCTAAGAACCTTACAAAAGATGAAAACTAACATAAAGTATGTCTACTCACCACTTCTTCCAATGTTTTGTTTCCTTTTTCTAGAGTTGGATGATTAATTTCCATTACAACATCAAGCTAGTGCACTATTTCTTTTCTATTCAACTTGCCACAAGTAGAATTCACCGATTGGACCTGGTTTGATGCTTCTAAATGATTTGCCTTTCCCATGTTTATCACCAAATTCTGCAACATATTACACTCTACTTCCAATGTTGTTATTTGATGCTTTTGTTGTACAAGTGTGCCCATAATTGTTGCTACCTGAGATACTACATTCTGTTCATTGTCATGAATCTTTGTATTTGTTGTGTAGATTGACGCCTTTCCTATGTCAATTCTTGATGGTTCCTCAAGGTCCTAATCTCCATCAACTCCTGGTAGTCCATTATGAGAAGAAAGAGAGACCAAAACAATTATTTAACGACAATAGAACAACTTATAGCTAGACCTAGCAAAGGGGAAGGTACCAGGAAATAAAGCAAGGGTAAACCAATAGAGTGTAATATCCCTTTTCGAATAATAGCTTCCAGATAATGATTCAGTATCCTATTTGATTCCCATAGGCTATAGTAATTAAAAAAGGGATCAATTAATTTAATTGTTTAAATGTCATTTGGGTGAAAAAACTACATATAAAATTGATATTGAATAATTAAATTAAAAATGGGTCATAAAAGTGAAACTTGTTGAAAATTGGCTGTTGGGTGTGGAGCCTAATTATCTTCTGTATTCAAAGGTTTCAGCTGGATGTATACCCCAGGAAGACTGTACACCCCTCCACGCAGGGGGGTGCGGGGAGGACTTGTGCCCTCTGCGGGGGGGTAAATCCCCCCGGGTGGGGGGTCTGGGGGCCGGTGGTTCCCTCGGTGGGGGTTCGGGGGTAGCGCCCCCAAAGCTAAAAATAGATGTAAAATTTCCTTGTAAAAGTCTAGTAATTTCTAGTCAATCTGGGTCGTTCATTAGGGGATGATCTTACAGTAGAAGGTATGTTTAATTTAGTTTTTTTTTTGCCCTAGAAGGCAACCCCTCACTATATATGAGGGAATTGTATTATGTATATGGATATCTGGATTTTGAGTGAGGAAGAGAGAGGAGATTGAGAGTGAAGAGGGTGTTACCGTTGATCTTCTGTAGGTTGTATCTCTTCAGTTTGCCAGATAATATAAAAAGGACTGGTTGTTTCTCCGTGGACGTAGCCAAAACTGGGTGAACCACGTATATCTGTGTCTCTCTTGTTTTATGCGTTTTCTGTGTTTATATTTCTACAATATTTTATGTGTTCCATTGCTCTCTAATATATAATTTTCTAACAACTGGTATCAGAGTTGAAGGTCTATTTGGCTGATAAACTCGCAGGAGAGAAGGGTTCCTGGTTCGAGCGGGAGCAATGGCAGAAGATGGTAGGTTTAGGGTCGAAAAATTCAACGGCCAAAACTACCAGTTGTGGAAGATGCAGATGGAAGATTATCAGTATCAGAGAGATCTGTACCTACCATTGAGCGGAAAGAAAAAGAAGCTGATGAGTATGACAGACACAGAATGGGATATTTTGTATAGAAAGGCACTTGGAACAATACAGTTGTGCCTAGCGACATCGGTAGCATTTAATATTTCAAAGGAAACAACAACACAGGGTTTAATGTCAACATTGGCCAAACTATATGAAAAACCCTCGGCCTCAAATAAGGTATTTCTTATGAAGCGTTTATTTAATATGAAGATGTCAAAAGGTGGATCTATTGTAGATCATTTAAATGATTTTAATATAGTTACAAGTCAATTAAGTTTTTTAGGGGTAAATTTTGATCATGAAGTTAGGGCTCTATTATTTCTGTGCTCATTTCTAGAAAGTTGGAATGGTTTAGTTATGGCCATTAGTAACTCTGTCTTTGAATCTAGTACTTTAAATTTTGATGATGTTGTCGGTGCAATCCTTAGCGAGGAAATGCGACGGAAAAGCTCCGGTGAGACATCAGGTAATGCTTTGACTGCAGAGACTAGGGGAAGAAAAATGGAAAGAGAAAATAGCCCAGGATATCACAGTAAGTCAAGAAAAGGAAGATCCAAGTCCAGATCGGGGATAGTGTGTTGGAAATGTGGGAAGAAAGGACACCTGAAGAAAGACTGCAAGTCTCGTAAGGGAAAAGAAGGAGATGCGCAACAAAAAACTAATCATGGAGCAAATGTAACAGGTGATGTGTTGCAAGATGCTTTGATTCTTTCATTAGAAAATATTATTGATGCCTGGGTGGTAGATTCAGGGGCCTCATTCCATGCCACACCTGTTAAGAAACATTTTCATGATTATGTTCAAGGAGATTTTGGACAAGTTCAATTGGGTGATGATAAACCCTGTAAATCGTTGGAATGGGTACAATTTTCATAAAACAGTAAAATGGAAATCAGTGGCTATTGAAAAAGGTAAGGCATGTTCCAGATCTGAAGAAAAATCTGATTTTAACAGGGCAGTTGGGAGGTGAAGGTTGCGTAACTACTTTCATAGATAAAACCTATAAGTTCACTAAAGGATCCCTCGTAATAGCGAAAGGAGAAAAGGTTGGTACATTGTATTTATGCAATGGTATTTCTAATTCTGTTAATTCTTTAACCTCTATAGGAGAAGATACGACATTGTGGCATCATAGGCTCAGGCACATGGGTGAGAAGGGGATGCAGATTCTTCACTCAAAAAAATTTTTCCAGGTTTGAAGCATGTTGATTTAAAATTCTGTGAGAATTGTGTTTATGGAAAACAGAAGAGAGTTAGATTCTTTAGAGTTGGGAAAGAAAAGAAGAGCCAAAAATTATAGTTTGTCCATACAGATGCATGGGGACCTGCTCAGGTATCATCTCTTGGTGGCTCTCATTATTATGTTACTTTTATTGATGATGCAACCATAAAAACCTGGATTTATTGTATTCAAAATAAATCTGATGTATTCGATACTTTCAAGAAATGGAAAGCTTTGGTTGAAAATGAGACATGGAAAAATTTGAAGTGTCTCAGATCAGATAATGGAGGTGAATATTGTAGCAAAGAATTTGATAGGTACTCTTTAGAGAATGGAATTCGCAGAGAGAAAATAGTTCCAGGAACACCACAAGAAAATGGTTTGTCAGAAAGGATGAATAGGACAATCATGGAGCGTGCAAGGTGCATGAGATTGCATGCAGGATTGCCTTAAAATTTTGGGCAGATGCTGTAGATATTGTCATTTATCTAATAAATATAGTGCCTTCAAGTTCCTTGGATGGTGGTATTCCAAAGGATTCATGGATAGGTAAAAAGGTAAACTACTCATTTTTAAAGACTTTTGGTTGTGAAGCTTTTGTCCACATTAACAAAGAAAATAGAACAAATCTTGAGGAAAAATCAAAGAAATGTACCTTTATTGGATATGGTGTTAATGATTTTGGTTATCGCTTATATGATTATGAAAATCACAAAATCATTAGGAGCAGAGACATAATATTCAATGAAAACGTCTTGTATAAGAATCAATTGTAGGAAAAGAAACAAGAAAAAGAAAACAGAGAATACAAAGTGCTTGACGATATCACAGGAAAAGTGATGGTGCCTGAAAATCATAATGATCAACAGCAAGAACAACAACCACAACAACAACAAGCACTTCAAACACCTGAAAGTGGTGTTAGAAGATCTACCAGGATAAGTAGACCCCCTAAATGATACTCTCCTTCATTATGTTATGTATTGTTGACTGATTCTGGTGAAGCGGAATGTTATGAAGAAGCAGTGCAGGTAGAAATCGGGAAGAAGTGGGAGCAAGCCATGAAAGAAGAGATGGACTCCTTAGCACATAACCAGACTTGGGACTTAGTCAGATTGCCTACAGGTAAAACAACATTGCAAAATAAATGGATTTACAGGTTGAAGGAAGAAGATGGAGGAAAACAAAGGTACAATGCTAGACTTGTAGTGAAGGGGTTTGCACAGAAGAAAGGTATTGATTTTGATGAAATATTTTCTCCTGTTGTTAAAATGACTTCAATCAGAACTATTTTAAGTCTAGTAGCAGTTGAAGTTTTGCATCTTGCGTAGTTAGATGTAAAGACAACCTTTCTACATGGGGATTTGGAGGAAGAGATATATATGCAGCAACCACAAGGATATGAGGTAAAAGGGAAGGAGAAACTAGTGTGCAGGTTGAAGAAGAGCTTGTATGGCTTAAAACAAGCTCCAAGGTAGTGGTATCTAAAATTTGACAGGTTTATGTTTGAACAAGGTTATACTAGATGTCACTCTGATCATTTTGTTTATCTCAAAAGGCAAAATGATGGCAGCTATATTATATTGTTATTGTATGTAGATGATATGCTTGTTGCAGGTTCTAACATGCAGGAAATAAATGTGCTAAAAAGGAAATTGGCAAACTCATTTGCAATGAAGGATTTGGGTGCTGCAAAACAAATCCTTGGTATGAGAATAACTAGAGACAGGAAGAATCACAAATTAACATTATCTCAAAGTGAGTACATAGAAAAGGTGTTGAAAAGGTTTAATATGCAGAATGCAAAACTAGTTAGTATACCTTTGGCTAGTCATCTCAAATTAAGTAAGGAGGCATGTCCCTAGACTTAGGAAGAAATGGCTCATATGTCTAAAGTTCCATATGCATCAGCAGTTGGAAGATTAATGTATGCAATGGTCTGCACAAGCCCTGATATTGCACATGTAATGGGATTTGTAAGCAGGTACATGAACAATCCAGGAAAAGAACATTGGATGGCGGTGAAGTAGATTCTCAAGTATTTGAGAGGTACCACAAATCAAGCATTTTGCTTTGGTGGTTCAAACATTGCTCTACAGGGATATGTTGATGCAGATATGGCAGGTGATAGAGATAACAAGAGGAGCACAACAAGGTATGTGTTTACTATAGGTGGAACAACTGTCAGTTGGGTTTCAAAAATCCAAAGTGTTGTTGCACTTTCAACAACAGAAGCAGAGTATGTGGCTACTACAGAGGCTAGTAAAGAAATGATTTGGTTACAAAGGCTTCTGGATGAATTGGGCAAGAAGCAGGAGTTGGGTAGGTTATACAGTGACAGCCAGAGTGCCATACATCTTGCAAAGAACTCTGCATTTCATTCCAAGACTAAACATATACAGCTCAAGTACCATTTCATACGGTCAGCATTGGAAGATGGACAGTTGAAGCTAGAAAAGATACACACTAGCTAGAATCCTGCAAATATGTTAACAAAAGTTGTAACCGGGGAGAAACTGAGATTTTGCTCAGTTCCAATTGGTCTTCAAGTATGATGAAGAAGATGAGAAACAACTAGGTCCAAAGTCGAGTCGTTGTCTAGCGAATGAAGCAGTGGTGGAGTTGTTGTAATCAGTCTCCAAGTGGGAGATTGTTGGGTGTGGAGCTTGATTATCTTCTGTATTCAAAGGTTTCAGCCGGATGTATACCCTAGGAAGACTGTACACCCCTCCAAGCGGGGAGGTGTGGGGGGGGACTTGTCCCCTCCGCGGGGGTCTGGGTGGGTAAATCCTCCCCGGGTGGGGGGTCCAGAGGCTAGCGGTCCCCCGGCAGGGGTTCACGGGCAGCGCCCCCAAAGCTAAAAATAGATGTAAAATTGCCTTGTAAAAGTCTAGCAATTTCTACTCAATCTGGGCCCTTCATTAGGCAGATGATCTGACGGTAGAAGTTATGTTTAATTTAGGTTTTTTTTCCCTAGAAGGAAACCCCTCACTATATATGAGGGAATTGTATTGTGTCTATGGATATCTGGATTCTGAGTGAGGAAGAGAGAGGCGATTGAGAGCGAAGAGGGTGTTACAGCGGATCTGCTGTAGGTTGTATCTCTTCAGTTTGTTAGATAATACAAAAGGAGGGACTCATTGTTTCTCTTTGGAGGTAGCCCAAACTGGGTGAACCACATATATCTGTGTCTCTCTTGTTTTATGCGTTTTCTGTGTTTATATTTATGTAATATTTTATGTGTTCCATTGCTTTGTAATATATAATTTTCTAACATTGGCAACAAGAAATTGCTAAAAATAGAAGTGCTAAAAATAACACAGTTAAAAATAGCAGTTTGGGCATCAGTGCTGGATTGGGCAACAGGGAATGAAAAATGGAAGTGCTAAAAATAGAAGTTTTATTTTTAGCAGTTCAAGTTGGATTCCTATTTTTAGACAGTCACTGGTCTAAATTAGGAAGTAAAATTCGAATTTGGTCTTACCAACAGTTTGAATATTAATTAATTAATTCTCCATGAGCTAATTAGTTAAGGAAAATCAAACTTGAAGTCTTTGTGAGAACATGCAATAATTTCTCCACTGATTGGGGAATGTGTCCTTGATTTTCTCCACTAATTAAGGAATTAAGGATGAGTTCTATATTAAGAGGATCAGTTGATTTAGTTTAACTTAGTCAAGTTCAGTTAGATTAATTTAACAAGTTTTTAAATTAATGAGATACAGTTTGTTAATGCTTGCATGCATGTGACAACTATTATTTTCAGATAACTGAGTATTCTCTCATGGATAACTAATGCATGACAATTCAGACAGTGACCCAGTTGAGTTCAGATAAGGGACAGTGTACTATCAGTTGGATGAATATTTTTCGTATAAAAGAAGCTCATCCATGATGAGGATTTTTCTCCTTCAAGTTTGTGCAGTTAGATTAGAGGTTAGTGAGTGTGTGAAGAGGCCAATTCACACAGGTGGTAACATTGGACCCCAAGGAAACTGCACAAGGAAATAGGAGGCTTGGAGGGTAGAGGAGAAGGTTTATGAGAAGTCTTTGGCTGTCTATGAGCAGCAGAGGGATTTCTGAGAGCTGGATAGCTTCCGAGCTAAGGCTTTGTGTAATCCGGACTATATTTCCACTTGTATGATAATACAGAGATGGGGTTTTAGGCAGGTGCTTTCCCCAGGTAAATTATTATGTGTTGTTGGGTAGCGAAAGCCCCGCATAACAGGTATGGGGATCGAAGCCTGCAATTTTGGATAAGAGCAGGGTAAAGACTTCGCGAGATGCGTGGAGCACGAGTTGTAATAAGTCAAAGTCAAAAGGGTAGTCCGCCCAAAAATAATGTAAAGAAATGTAAGTTGATTCGGCCACCCCGTGGATCACGGGCCATAGAAAGGTATAAATAGAGCAAGGCTCTATGGGTAGAATATCTAAGTTTTTGGTATGATTTTGAGATTTGATATATAATTGGTGTCTGAGAAGAAGCATTTTGAAAGCATCTGTAAGTCTGAGTCGGGGGTTTTGGTAGAGGATATAGGCTCTACAATTGTGTGCGCAGAGGCCTGGAAGAGTCTATAGCTGTGTGCGCCGACTGCTGCAGCTGAGTGAATAGGACAGATCTAGATGTAAGGGAGATAAGTGGAAATAAAGATAAGTTTCTTCTGAATTCTGTGTTAAATCTGAATTATCGCAAATCTGGCATGTTGTATGGTTAATAACACTGTTTTGATTTATGCGCACTGGTTATTGAATACTCATGAATCTGGGTTTAAATCTTAATCTGCAAACTGAATAAAAGTGATCAATGTTTGCTTAAAGACCACTTTAAAGTAGATCCGGGTTGCAGTTCTTCATCCTATAGATTAGATCTGTAGACTGCGCATTAATAGACAGTAAAAGGTATTCCAGATTTTCACAAATACAGCACAGCGCAAAGCTGTAGAATGGGACGCAAAGCCTCCAAAACACATCTAGACATCCCAAGGGTGCAGAAACCTAGTTCCAACACCCTCCCCTGCTACCTCGGGTGAGACCTCAATCCTTGCCTCACAGGCTATTGCCGAAAGGGCCTGTAGCTACGGGATTTGCTTGGCTAAATAATTCTTCCGAATTTGGGTTAGGCCCATATAAACCAAAAAATGGTTTTGTTGTCGGGACCGGGATCTGCCTAAGGGGTGTCTAATGTGGAAACACTAGAACCCTATAAAGAAAGATATTGACGAGTGGTGGGATCTGAAACTCCACAAGTTCACAGTTTAGGAAAACCAAAACCTGCGAGTATCAGAGGAATATTGGCTAGACCGGTATATATTCATAGATATTCACGAGATCTTCTTTGCGTCGTTTCCAGTAGAGCTATACAAGTGGATTGCAAGGCTAGCTGATAGCGTGGGAAGGTGTAGATTGGACCAGCCTATTGAGTAGACCTCAAAACTGGTGTGCAGGCTAGAAGCCACCGACGATAAAATCATGCGTGCAGTAGATCACTGGATGGATTAGGTAATAGGAGGATTTATCACTGAGTTTGCAATAGACACTACAGTGAGCTATAGCGAAGTGGAAAGGCGGTTTCTTCAAGGTCCTCGGGGTAGGTATATCAAATCATTGAATACTTGGATTAAGATGTTGTTGTGTGAAAAATAGATTATGCGCGTTTATTGATGTCTAGAGTAAAACTTAGTGGAAGAGGCTATCGTGAACCGGGAAGAATAGAGAACAGTCCTTTAGCTTCTATTTCCTAGGAAAGCAAGGAGGAGCTCGCAAGGTCCTCACCAGGGAGTGCGGTCCGGTTGATTAGGGAACACTTCCCACTGATACCACCTCTGCCCACGCCACCACCCACTTCACCTACATCAAATCCGTCCACCCCAACATCAACCCCACCCCCAACCCCACCACCACCAAATGTTGGGATGGCAAGTGCAGTCCATCTGCCAACATTTAAGGGAATAGGAAATGAGGAACCGGGCCAGTTTTGGTTTGTGATAAAGTCTGTATGGGACGCTCAAGGCATCACATATGATAACATCAAGAAGGCTACCTAGTTAGCATGCTGTAGGACTGAGCATTGACTTGGTACATGAAATATTTAAGTGATCATCCAAATGAAGGACTTGCAGTAATACAGGAGGCACTAAACAAGGAATTTGGGCAACCCAAGTTGGAAGCGTAGTTAGTTATTGGGTTCAAGGAAATTGCAATGTTGCCTGGTGAAATCCCATGGGATTTAGACCAGAGGTCGAAAAGTACCATCCACGAGGCCAACATGACCCTCACAGATGAGAAGAATCATGCTTGGTTTATCACATCATTAATTCCATATCTAAGATCATCTTTGTCATAACAAAAGATCTCAACCCAAGTCGAAGCACTAGAGGCAGCGATGCAACTACACGAAACCCCAATACAGGACCCAGGGGTGGGAGTAGAGAAAATCCAAGCGCAAATACAAAACTTATGTCTAGAGATGCGAAGCTTAAAATAAGGACAGGCTCCTAAGATCGAGATACGGGAAGAAGTGTGGTGTATCAAATGCAAGGGACCAGGCCACGACAAGGACCACTGTCAAATCTTTGCGAACCGTGTGATAAGAGGGGGGCCCATAACATTGCGACCAGAGGTACAGGTTGGGCCAAGCATAGCACCCACACTCTGGTGTGCAATCTGTGAAGTAGGAGGAAAGCATGCCACAGACAATTGTCACCTATTTCCAAGCTTACGACAACCCCCTCCTCAACACTTATTTTGTAACTTCAGCAGAATGGTGGGCCACGAGGAAAGAAATTGTCGTAGTTACCAAATGTTGATGGATCGAACACCTACGTATAAAATGCAAACAGAGGCTCGCACGCAGGATCCCCCTACACCATTTGTACAAGGAGGGTACTAAGGGCACGGATAGGGCTGCAGAGACATGGGACCTAGACGGGGATGAGGACAATTAATTTTCTACAATTTTGGAGGGTCGGGGCATTACGCATGGGATTGCATGAACCCAACCAAAGCCTATTGTCCTTATTGCTACCAATTCGATCATGAAGTAGTTGATTTCCCCATGCTGATCGCTCAAACACGCAAAAAGTGGGTGCTTCCGACCAACCCCATGCAGAACGTCCAGATGATGAAGGCTGAACCCCGTGCAGAGGACCCGAACATAAATATTGTGCTCTGGAGTGGCACGAGAATTGGAGAAGATAAGGGGAACCCACTAGAAATAGATGCATGGGTCCGTAAGGTCCCCCCAAAATAGCCAGACTTTGATTTAGAACGTGTGAAGGAAACCTTTATGGAAGCCAAGAAGAGCTTAGCGGAAGCTTCTACGTCAGGGAGCAAGGATCAATTCGAAACAAAGAAGGATACATCTATGCTAACTACCTTCTTGGAAACATGCATGAACTTACGAAGGGATACCAAAGCAGTAAGGGAGATGCAAGAATTGATAACTCGGTGTGTGGGAGCAGATGAACCATGAATGATCCGAAAATTAGGAAAGCATGCTTTGCGTACTGGGTGGGAAATGCGACTAACAGTCCAGATTAGGGACTATGAGATGGATCAGGTCATTTTAGATTTGGGGTCCGATGCAAATGTCTTACCAAAGAAAACTTGGGAACGCATGGGTAGGCCTCCACTACAATGGTCGTGAATTCAAATAAGGATGGCTAACCAGCAAAAGATTCTGCCTATGGGATGCCTGCACGGAGTTATAGCAGATATCGATGGAGTCAGCACCCAAACCGATTTTTGAAGTGATCGAAATTGTGGATGATAGTAACCCATACCCCACATTGTTAAGGATAGATTGAGCAACAAATATGAATGGAGTCATCGATCTCAAGAAATGAAAAATGATCTTCAAAAAGAAATCTCTCTGCGTGGTGGTCTCGTTGGACCCAGCAGAAGGGGCTCGATATACCGATCCCGTGTGCGACACAGATAGCGACGGTGAGCTGGACTGTGTCTACCAAATTACTGCGTAGGATTAGGACAGGGTCAATACAATAGCGGATCGTCTACTCTCATGGGACCCCAACAACTCTTGCACATCAGAATCAGATGAAGAGGTGGAACGATGGCAGAACCGACTACATGAAGTAACCATGCTCAATTGTAATCAGATGGTGACAGTGGGGATAGAGGAACTAACGAAGAGATTCCTCAAAATACTCCGCGCAGCAACTGCTCCCGGATAGAGGGTCACTCCGGAGATGCGAACGACAGGGTGTAGATGTCGAAGGAAGATGCGCGCATGGTTGGAAGCACGAAACAAAGTACGCATGCTCGCCAGCCAAAGCTACCAGTGCCTGAGGTGTAGCCACGTACCTAGCTTGAAAGTAGTAGCCTGAAGCCCCCTTAACAGACCAAGGTTCGCAGAGGCTCAAGGAAATTGCAGATACTACGGGTATGCTGGACCTACAATAGATGACAAAAGGAAGCTCAGAAAAGACTGAGTGGCCGTGGATCCTCCAACATTGATAAACATGGGCTACGGCCAAAGAAGCAAAGTGCAATGCAAAGCAGAAGGGCCCTGGAATGAGCTGCGACATTGCTACCATGGCTGTGCCCATACTCACAAAAGAGAAGAAACCCTAGACCAATTACCCAGACGATTCAGAAGTGCTCGCAGCCCAGGCTAGCAGGGATGAGCCGAACTCGCACCAAGGGTGCAAACACCTGACTAGTAGTAGAAACTATAGTCTCAGCACCTCGAGCAATTGAAAGAAGGTTCGGGACTATAAACCAACCTGCTAAAAACCCGCGCGGAAAAAGGAGTCGTCACCAAGATAAGCAGCTCCCAAGTCCATAGTTGTGCCTCCAGGATAGCGCTACCATGGGGAAAAGTCAAAAGATAACCATTAGCCACATGAGCCATGACGGGCCAATCAAATCATGTTAGACAGGAGCGGGCGGCGTGACATTAAGGCGAAAGTTCCAGATGAGATACGTAGATATTTGCCAACCTGAATTGCAAACGGGTGGAAGAGATTTTGTCAAATCTCATAGTGTGTGGCCAGTATTGAATTTCTAGTGCTTGGAGCTAACAAAAAATAGCAAGTACGTGGCTACCAGGCACTCCATGAGCATTATGGAAAGAACCCGAGCACGAGTCATCAAAGAAATGCAATTGAATCAAGAAGAGCCCTCTCAAGTTCCTGAAGTTCCTAAATCCCCATGCACCTCGCGCCCCTGGAAGAATAAGCAGAAGATGGGTCCAGTGAGGGCCTCCCCAAGATTCAACAAGCGCTCAACAGTTGACAAAGGAAAAATAGTGATCGACGAACCCGTTGCGGAGGAAGACAACCTACAAGACCTTATTGATCAAATTGACACACATGCGTAGGAAGAAGAACTTGCGTTCCAGTTCCTGTTGTTACCCCTGTATCTTTGTCCATGGACCAGGATGACCAAGCTCGTGAAAGACGTAGATGCTACAAAAACTATGCTCCAAAGCTCACTTCTTCCATACGATATAAGGTTCGAAGGGTTACCAATGGGGCACATTCCAAGCACCAAGTTTGAAGATTGGGACTTGGAAAACAGTGACAAGTTCCCCAAACTAGCCGAAGGCACACTATTGCCGTAGAAGTGGTTACTAGGTGTGGAGAGGGCCGGACTGCTGAACCTCAGGTGGATCCCTCACTATCACCGCACGACCATCACCATATTTGTGATTCGACAACTGCTAGGTCTCATTCATGATGGATATCTCTGGTTGGAAGAACCGATCCCGATCACAGCTGACCTAATCCACTGGATTACACACCTGCCATATAAAGGGAATAACCCCGCAGACATCGTTGAAACCAGTAGCGAGGGAGGCCTCGTCGAATTAGTTAAGGCAAAGTACCATCTGGAAAAAGGGAAGCAGGGATATGTCATAGCAAGCATCAACAACCACGCAGTACAAGTCACGACTCAGATCCTAGCCAATAAACTTATGAGAAAATGTCGTACAGATGAAGTGCCTGCCATTGTCATTGCATTGGCAGGACAGTGTGTCGAGGGGGTTGAGTTCAATTGGGCACAGTTCTTATGCGACGAATTTCTGACCAATTGTCAAGAAGCATAGGACAAAGGTAAGACCTTTCATTATGCATGGTTTCCCTTATCAATATTTCTGGTTATAGATGACTTGCCTTCGGAGAGCCAGTTTCCCAGCATTAAGGTTAGTCTACCCGAGGCAGTACGGTATATTTCACTTTGGGCTACAAAGGATGCAGCAAGGGTTTCCGCGATCCAGGCATTTTAGACCTCCATGGAAGGCAAGATATGGACACAGATTGCTCGTAGACCATGCATGTCCCCCACAATTTACAACAACTTTCAAAGCATGGCCGAGTTCAAGGCAGACATGCATCACGTGTATATTCGCACACAGAAGGATCCAGAGCGATCTTGGGTCACACTTTCATTCCTTGCAATGGGTGATGCCATTTAAGCAGTGTTAGTAGCATGGCCCTTGGAATGGCACGCCCCAGACAAGACCATTGGCAACAGAGTGGTCGCACAGCAGCAGAAGAAGGAACGCTAGCAGTGCCTCACTCAATTGGCAGAGAAGGCACGCCAGGAACAACAAGCCATTGGGCAACAAGTAGCTACCATGAACCCGACCAAAGTAGGGAACCAGGCAGATCATGGAATAGACTTGGAACAGGACCCGCAACAGGAATCAGAGATGCAGGACCACCTCAAGTGGTCTCGTGCCAAAGAATCACCGGCCGCCTAGAAAAGGTCCAAAACAATGAAGGCGTTGGAACAAGAATTCATGGACAATAGCCAGCTAGCAAGCAATGTTACCGTCAGTGCATTGCCCGAACTAATCACCGCACAAACAATTGTGTTGGGGGAGATCAGAGCATAGTTGTAGGCATTACAAAAGTGACCCCCCAGCTGGGTCACCTGACCGATAGCAGAGGATACAAACACTGAACAGATGATTAGCACGCACATGCTGTTGTGGGGAAAAATGCCTATGCAGGACGATCCTATCCACCTAAGGTGTGACAGTGCCTTAGCAACAAACAGAGATAGTTATTCTAGTATTCTTCCTTTATGAATTAAGAATGAAGAGAGATAGATGGACTAACCAGTGTCTTCCGTTTGTCCCTCGATCCGGTCTCTCTTCTCTTTGAGGGTTCCCAGCTACTTGCCTTCTCGCTCGCCCAGCTTCAAGAGGTTTCTGCAAGATCACAAGAAGAGAACACTACACAAGACATGGATTCATATTCATAACTAGTTCAGGATTAGAAATAAACTAAACATACTAATGCAATCATACATCAAGGATACATCAGTATATAGGAGAAACCAAGATAGCTTTATTGATGAATAACAAGGTTCAGGAAGAGATACAACCCAGAGGGCTCCAATCCAGCATCTCCTTCCCAGCAAATGGAATTCCTATCTTCACCCCCTTCAAAGCATTAAGCACCCAATGATTCCAATCTCTAACCAACAACAATTCTTTGCAATAACAAAATTCCAGCCTCTAGATCTCATGGAGGAGAGATCCATATATAGATGTTTGGAGA
This sequence comes from Pinus tabuliformis, assembly GCA_031772625.1. Lineage (NCBI taxonomy): Eukaryota > Viridiplantae > Streptophyta > Pinopsida > Pinales > Pinaceae > Pinus > Pinus tabuliformis. Next base: position 410,534,768 of record CM062809.1, on the reverse strand, counting down.
GAGGATGAGTCAGCTTGAGATCTGACTAGTGTCCTCTCCCTCTGTCAGTTCTTGATTCCACTTGGAGGTTCTTGCTTCCATTTGGAGATTGGGAACCTCTTACTCATCACCAGTCGAATTCACTGAGGCGAGTGTCATTGAGGAAGATTCTGGAAGCTTCCTGGGTCTTGACACCTCTTGGAATGAACTTTCCATTTGGCAATTCTCGCTCAACGCACCCTGGTAGTGCTTCTACCTGCGTTGCAGTGCAGGTAGCCAGTGTTGGCTTTGACATTCAGCGTAGACAGCTAGTGGAGCCACTGAATTGATCCTGAATTGACTTGTTTTTGAGCAGTTTCTGGTGGAGAACTTCTGTGAATTGCTGTGGTTTGTTAACCTTGTTCCTCTAGGGGTAGGAACAACATGTTTAGGGACTTTGGATCCCTTAGATTATGGACATTTCATGCTCAATGCTGTAAGGCACAAAAATGTCTATAACAGTTGCCCCCTAAAGTATGAGGCCGTTTATCGGGTGAAATGCTTTATTAGGAGGATTCGAAGTTCATCCAATGCTGGAGAGGAGACCTGTAATAAGATACAATACAATACATTATTTTTCATACTGCTTTCATGATCTAGCTGAGGCGGGCATTCCCATGCTCAGCTTTATAAATTCATTTTCTTGTACATAGAACAGACAATCGTCTGGTGGTAGACTGATAATTTTGATGAAATTATCATCCTTTGGGTAGGATGATTATCTGCTGCAATGATGTACATGTCAATGTCTTTATCTTTTCTGAATATATATCGCAGCTCGGATGGATGAAACTAGATCCGGGGTCTTCAAACTCGTTCGATCTTCACTCTAAGTACAAGTCGATCCATGTGAGAAATGTTCTGAAGTCGAACATGGAAAGACATCGCTTGATTACCGGGCAATGAGGTAAACCATTAACAAGCGCGAGAGGAATCACCGATAATGATAATGACCCTCAAGGTACTGCAGTACAATTTACGTGGTGTGAATAAAGGACTTGGCGTCGAACACCACGCAAAATCTTTCGGTCGAAGGTCATTGATGTATACCTGTCGTCGGAAGTGAGAAACTTGCCATTGAGGCATGCAAGCTTCAAAGTACTGAAGGGGTTGCTCCTAGATCAACTTCTTGGATAATGAGCTGATGTCGACAAGAAGCGATCCGTCAAAGGAGGGCCTTAATGAATCCCACATCAATGACACGGAACGGAGCTAATGATTTTGATGGAGGTGAAAACGATCTGTGACATATGATTTAGGGTGGCGGTCATGAAAGGATGAAGGATAATGTACGGCAGTGGATGGGACACGGTTGACTTTTCTGAACGACTTCTCTTGAACATATGGCGACACTGATGCGATGGATCGGTAGCATTACCCCAAATATGGATGGTATGGCGAGACCATGGTGATGTGACCGGTGAATGAAACAACCCAACCCGATTGTGGTACGGAGGAAAAGTGTCATGTTCAAGAGCAACTTGCTACCATCAAAGTTTTCTTGAGTTTCTCCCAATTTTTCCCCAGTCATTTCTGACCAGTACCTATTTATTTTTGTCAAGCTTGAGGAGGATAACATATGCTTGTTCTATAACCTGCCCTTCGGGCAAGCCCATCGCTATGTTTTAACAAGCCTAGCGATAGTGAAACTCGTTCTCGTCTAAAGACAAGTTTGTCGCTATTTAATGATTTTAACGAGTCTAGCGACAAAGATAACTCGGTCCTTTTCATTTTTAGAGAGTCTGAAAAGGTACATAAAGTTAACTCCAAAAGTCCTTTTTCGTCATCTAATCCCTTAAGTCCGAAAAAGTATAAAACGATACAGAAGGGATGAGTTTTCGATAGTTTTAACGAGCCGAATAAAACAAGCGCTCGATCTTTTTGTGCAATAATCCCTCAGGTCCAAAAAGATTAAAATCTAGAGGATGGATAGCACTTCCTGTCCCTTTAACGAGCTGGAAGGCCAAGGACTCGGTAATCTTTTCATATTTTACGAGTCAGATGAAAAGAGCTTAAAGAAGACTCATCTTTTGAGGAATGAGTGATAAAACAGGTTAGCAGCTGATTCCAGGTACAGGTTGGAATTTTCCAATCATGGTAGTGTCACAAGGAGGGCTAGTGAAATCACTCTTCGCAGTTGTTCCTCAAAATGGGTAAACAAACATATGGAGGTGAACGATCGGCCAATGGAAAAGTGGAGGTGACGGTGCAAACACGACCAAGGCTTTAATGGCTGATGATATTACATTCACAGTGGTTATTTATCGGGATAGTTCATTTTTTAACGAGCTTAAATGCGGGTGGAAACACTTGCTCGATCTTATGTTTATTTTTTAACGAGCATGAACTATGTGATAAAACTGCTCGGATCTTGCGTTTATTTTTTAACGAGCATGAACTGTGTGCTAAAACTGCTCAATTTTTGTTTGCATGCCCCCAACATAATAACGCAAATTGAGGTGCATGCCTATTGGTCACTATTTAAGCATAGTAATGCTTGAGGTACAACCCATTACGAGGTTGCGCCAGTGGAATTCCGTCATAATCCATTAACTCGTAGGCTCCTTTTGCTAACACTCGTTTAACAATATAGGGGCCCATCCATAAAGAATTAAATTTACCTGCTCCCAATTTATCGGATTCTTGGTCATAAAGCAAGACCAAGTCACCTTCTGAGAAGACACGGGGTTTGACATTTTTGTCGAACTGCGCCTTGACTCGTTTCTTATGGGCTTCGTTAGCCAAAGCGGCATCACGACGGGTTTCATCCAATTGGATTAATTCCAAGAAACGGGCCTCTTCTTCTGAAGTTCCGGGGAGGAGATCGATTGTGAGTTTAAGAGACGACATTTCACACTGGATTGGTAGGACTGCTTCCAGGCCATACACCAGTTGGAAAGGTGTGAACCTGGTCGCATTTCTTACCGATGTTCAGTATGCCCACAAAGCTGAGTATAGGATTAGGTGCCATCTTCTTTTGTGAACTCCGATCATCCTTTGCAACATACACTTCAGGACTTTGTTGATCGCTTCAACCTGTCCGTTGGCTTGCGGATAATACAGGGTAGAGTTGTCATGAGATAGCCCTAGCTTGGCAGCTAATTCAACCATCATGTGATTGCGAAAATGCGATCCATGATCTGTAACTATCCGAACCTGGTGACTACATGATTGAAAAAGAAAAGGGCAGCTGTTTCACCAGTGTTATCTAATGTAGGCATCGCCTCGGCCCATTTGGTAAAATAGTCAACGGCGACTATAATATACCCATGCCCCCCAGTCAAGGTGGGGTTACATGTCATGAAATCGATGCCCCATTTGGCAAAAGGCCCAACAGCAACTATTGGTTGTAAAGGTGCGGGTGGTTTTCTGGTTTTTCTATCAAAAATTTGACAAGCATGGCAACTTCTGACTGCGGTTATGCAATCTTTGAACATGTTTGGCCAGAAGTATCCTGCTCGTAAGATTTTCTGTGTTGTAGCATATCCAGATTGATGCCCCCCACACACGCCTGAATGACACTCATTCAGGGCTTTTTCGGCCTCTTCATGGGTGAGGCACCTCCTCAGAACTGTATCGATACCACGACGGTAAAGCGTATCACCGACGATCATGTAGTATTTTGCTTGGTATCGTATATGTTTCTGTTCTGAGTGAGAGGTGTTAGGCCTGAATTTCTGGGTTTGGAGATAAATGATTGTATCTCCATACCATTAATCGCTTGTGGATATCAGAAACAAACTTTCGTCCACGATTGATTCTTCGGATGTTTCATCGTTGGACGACGATGGGAGATCGCACAATAATTCTGCGAAAACTAAAGCTTTATTTGATTTGGATTTTACAAATTCCAGATCAAACTCTTGAAGGATTGCTATCCATTTTGAATATTTTCCCCCCAGCAACTGTCGTGACAATATGTAAGTCATGGGGTTGCAATCTGATAGAATGGTAGTTTTCCAAAAGAGGACATAATGTCGAAATCTTTGTATCGCTTGAACAGCAGCGAGTGCTAGCTTTTCAACGTAAGAATATTTGCTTTCTGTATCATTCAAGTTTTTACTTAAATAATATATAGGATGTTCAATTCCATCGACTTCTTGAACTAAAACCATCGCAATGGTCGTATCCGCTGTAGCCAAATACAGGTTAAAATCTCTTTGATAGTCCAGGGCATACATTAATGACGCTCTTACTAGAGACTCTTTCAGAGTGTCAAAAGAAGCTTGCGCCACCTGATCCCAAACAAAAGGTACATCCTTTTTCAAAAGACGAGTATAACCTTTAGCAAGTGGAGTCGCCAATTTGTTGTGGGGAAAAATGCCTATGCAGGACGATCCTATCCACCTAAGGTGTGACAGTGCCTTAGCAACAAACAGAGACAGCTATTCTAGTATTCTTCCTTTATGAATTAAGAATGAAGAGAGATAGATGGACTAACCGGTGTCTTCCGTTTGTCCCTCGATCCGGTCTCTCTTCTCTTTGAGGGTTCCCAGCTACTTGCCTTCTCGCTCGCCCAGCTTCAAGAGGTTTCTGCAAGATCACAAGAAGAGAACACTACACAAGACATGGATTCATATTCATAACTAGTTCAGGATTAGAAATAAACTAAACATACTAATGCAATCATACATCAAAGATACATCAGTATATAGGAGAAACCAAGATAGCTTTATTGATGAATAACAAGGTTCAGGAAGAGATACCACCCAGAGGGCTCCAATCCAGCATCTCCTTCCCAGCAAATGGAATTCCTATCTTCACCCCCTTCAAAGCATTAAGCACCCAATGATTCCAATCTCAAACCAACAGAAATTCTTTGCAATAACAAAATTCCAGCCTCTAGATCTCATGGAGGAGAGATCCATATATAGATGTTTGGAGAGAGGATGAGGTAGCTTGAGATCTGACTAGTGTCCTCTCCCTCTGTCAGTTCTTGATTCCACTTGGAGGTTCTTGCTTCCATTTGGAGATTAGGAACCTCTTACTCATCACCAGTCGAATTCACTGAGGCGAGTGTCATTGAGGAAGATTCTGGAAGCTTCCTGGGTCTTGACACCTCTTGGAATGAACTTGCCATTTGGCAATTCTCGCTCAACGCACCCTGGTAGTGCTTCTACCTACGTTGCAGTGCAGGTAGCCAGTGTTGGCTTTGACATTCAGCGCAGACAGCTAGTGGAGCCACTGAATTGATCCTGAATTGACTTGTTTTTGAGCAGTTTCTGGTGGAGAACTTCTGTGAATTGCTGTGGTTTGTTAGCCTTGTTCCTCTAGGGGTAGGAACAACATGTTTAGGGACTTTGGATCCCTTAGATTATGGACATTTCATGCTCAATGCTGTAAGGCACAAAAATGTCTATAACACATGCCACACACCCTACCATTGCTAGCAGGTGTTGTCCGAGCCGCAGCCGTAGGGAAAGAATGCAGTTGGGAATTAAATCTAGCTGCCCTTTTTAGAGAACTACTATACCTACTCCAAGAGGGAGTAACTCAGGAGTTGCAAGCCTGGGAAGGTCGTACTTTCCACATAGTGGCAGAGCAGAAGGCAAAATTAGAGCAAGTCACTATCCAGAACAAGGACCTGGCCGCCCGATACCGACAAGTAGAACAAGCTGTGATGGAGGTGTGTAGCATGGTACTAGAACTAGTTATCCTCGGGGACCTCCCACCAGCTACCAAGATATAGCACATGGCAGCCAGCTTTCGCACGGCCTAAGCCGAGGCCGCAAGAAACTCGGAGGAACTAACGTTACAGGTTGCAGAGCTCCATATCAAGGCCCAGCGTATCACACCTTCGGACGAACAAGAACATTGTTGCAGCAAAGTTGTAGTTGGACTAGAAATGATGAATAGCATCTTTTGCGAATGCTCGGGGCTACTCAGTCAGTCGCTTGGGATACTCACCTCCCTCCAGGAGGACCCCACCATTTAACAAGCAGAAACCAAGGCGTGTGAGTTACAGCAGGCCTATGACACTGCCCATGAGGCTACATAGATGGTCACTATCACATAGCGGTTAGCCAAAATGAAGGAGGCCTAGGCTCTCAAATCCCAAGTTGACACAGTGCAACAACAAGTCGCAGTATTGAAAGAACGTATCCAGCCTTGGCTTGATGAAGCATTCAGCGTCTCTACAACCATTGAAGGCAAGATAACGCAGATGTAGGTAGTATGTGTTATGGAGCAAGTAGCTGGAAGTGATAAGGATGCCTCAGCAACTCACTTGGAAAACGTACAGAGGTTCGCAACCAAATTTGTTGTAGAAACTAGCGACATGCAAAAGTTACTAATTGATCTCCATGCAAAGATTCCCTCACTAGCTGAGTGACTCGAGACGAGTCACAATGATTATGTTGGGGGACTGTTCGGTAGCAGAAGCCCTGCGTAATGGGTATGGGGTGCGAAGCCCGCAATTTTGGGTAAGAGCAGGGTAAAGACTCCGCGAGATGCGCGGAGCGTGAGTTGTCATAATTCAAAGTTAAAAGGGTAGTCTGCCCAAAAATAATGTAAAGAAATGTAAGTTGAGTTGGCCTGCCCATGGATCACGGGCCATATAAAGGTATAAATAGAGCAAGGCTCTATGGGTAGAATATCTAAGTTTTTGGTATGATTTTGAGATCTGATATGTAATGGGTGTCTGAGAAGAAGCATTCTGAAAGCGTCTGTAAGTCTGAGTCGGGGGTTTGGGTAGAGGATAGAGGCTCTGCAGCCGTGTGCGCAGAGGCCTAAAAGAGTCTGCAGCTGTGTGTGAGGACCCTTGCAGCTGAGTGCATAGGGCAGATCTAGATGTAAGGGAGATAAGTGGAAATAAAGATAAGTTTCTTCTTAATTCTATGTTAAATCTGAATTATTGCGAATCTGGCATGTTGTATGGTTAATAACACTATTTTGATTTATGCGCACTGCTTATTGAATACTCGTGAATCTGGGTTTAAATCTTAATCTGCTAACTAAATAAAAGTGATAAATGTTTGCTTAAATACCACTTTAAAGTAGATCCAGGTTGCAGTTCTTCCTCCTATAGATTAGATCTGTAGACTACGCGTTAATAGATAGTAATAAGTATTCTGGATTTGAGGGAATACAATGCAGTGCGAAGCTGCAGAATGGGGCGCGATGCCTCCAAACCACATCTAGACATCCCAAGGGTGTGGAAACCTAGTTCCAGCACCCTCCCCTGCTACCTTTGGTGAGACCTCAGTCCGTGTTTCACGCGCTATTGCTGAAAGGGCCGGTAGCTGCAGGATTTGCTTGGCTAAATAATTCTTCTGAACCTGGGTCAGGCCCATATAAGCCAACATGTGTTATGTGTGATTGATTCCTTCTGATCAGTTGTATGTGTTCTTATTGATGTTGCTCATGGTTGATTAAGCTTCCGCTAAATTGTTTGTAGAAGTAGATCAAGTGTTTTGCTTTAATACATTGGATTACCAGGTTGATCTATAGGTGGGAAATTTCTACATGGTATCAGAGGTAGCTGATTTGTAGAAAAAGTTCTACATGGTATCAAAGCTAGATGATTTGTAGGAATAATTATACAAAATTCTACATGGTATCGGAGCACAGGTGATCAAGGAGAGAACAATATATTGAGAGGAGATTTCAAAGTTTTGAGTTTTGGGCCGAGAGTTTGCAGAGCAGATCTGAAAATTTTTATACAAAATTTTCAGAAATAAATAGCAGATTTGGATTCCTTGCGGAAAAATACCCAAAATCAAAAAAAAAATCGGGTGAATTGGAGTTCGAATGAGGGATATATTGCTGATTTAAAATCAGCTCTTTTTCTAGAAAATTTCGTGATGGCAGGAAAGTGGAAATAGATTAGTGTGCTAGCCAAGAACCTGTATGCACTTGAGGTACAAGATGCATGCAAAGCCTTGAGGAGCAAGGAAAAGGTTAGAGACTTGGTGTTTGAGAGGGAGAGTATAATAGCTCTCAACATGCAGTGCTAGAAGAAGTCTCAGACAATTGTGGAGGAGCCACGATTGGTGCAGCAGCTTCAGGAGGTTGTGGAGTAGCCACAACAAGGGAAGCTGAGAGGAGATCAAGTAGAGACATCTACTCATGCAGAGACCTCCAGTATGGCAGAACTTCAAGCCAGGTGGGCAAAGGGATCACACGCAGCCATAACTCTAGGTAGGAGGTGGGGCAATGTGGAGTGATCGTCCCATGGAGGAGGGGCAGGATCCTTGAGGTACCCAACCTCTTGGATGAGACCTTGTTATAGGAGCCCCAATGTGGAGTAGCAGTAAATGACTGATTGGGTAGAGACATATGCAGATGGAGTGGCAGAGAGAGCTACAATGCAGGGAATCCCAGGACAGTGCAGAGCATGCAGGCTGCAGCAATGCAAGAGGCACAAGTGTGTTCCACTGTGCATGGTAGCACAGAGAAGGGTGCAATGGTGTGAGATGCATGGAGATGTTGCAGTAGTGCAGAGGTCAGAGAGGGAGCACATGTTAGCAGCAGGTAGATCTTCAACATTAGAGTATGTTTCTAGCCCAACAGAGTGGTCAGTTGGGAGTTTTTTTGTTCCGAGAATTTCTAGAGCAACCAAACTTGGTAGATGTGTTGCATGCAAAACATTCTAGAGGTATAGGATCGGGTTCGAGAGGAAGCCTTTCTTGTTGAGAGGGAGTGTTGAAAATTGGCAACAAGAAATTGCTAAAAATAGAAGTGCTAAAAACAACACTACTAAAAATAGCAGTTTGGGCATTAGTGCTGGATTGGGCAACATGGAATGAAAAATGGAAGTGCTAAAAATAGAAGTTTTATTTTTAGCAGTTCAAGTTGGATTCCTATTTTTAGACAGTCCCTGGTCTAAATTAGGAAGTAAAATTCGAATTTGATCTTACCGGTAGTTTGAATATTAATTAATTATTTCTCCATGAGTTAATCAGTTAAGGAAAATCAAACTTGAAGTCTTTGTGAAAACATGCAATAATTTCTCCACTGATTGGGCAATGTGTCCTTGATTTGCTCCACTGATTGAGGAATTAAGGATGAGTTCTATATTGAGAGGATCGGTTGACTTAGTTTAACTTAGTCAAGTTCAGTTAGATTAATTTAACAAGTTTTTAAATTAATGAGATACAGTTTGTTAATGCTTGCATGCATGTGACAACTGTTATTTTCAGATAACTGAGTATTCTCTCATGGATAATTGATGCATGGCAATTCAAACAGAGACCCAGTTGAGATCAGATAAGGGACAGTATACTATCAGTTGGATGAATATTTTTCATATAAAGGAATCTCATCCATGATGAGGATTTATCTCCTTCAAGTTTGTGCAGTTAGATCCGAGGTTAGTGAGTGTGTGAAGAGGCCAATTCACACAGGTGCAGCACTGGATCCCAAGGAAACTGCACAAGGAAATATGAGGCTTGGAGGGTAGAGGAGAAGGTTTGTGAGAAGCCTTTGACTGTCTATGAGCAGCAGAGGGATTGTACTGAGAGCTGGATAGCTTCTGAGCTAAGGCTTTATGTAATCCAGACTATATTTCCACTTGTATGATAATACAGAGATGGGGTTTGAGGCAGGTGCTTTCCCCAGGTAAATTCTTCTGTGTTATGTATGATTGATACCTTCTTATCAGTTATATGTGTTCTTGTTGATGTTGCTCATGGTTTATTAATCTTCCACTAATTTTTTGTAGAAGTAGATCAATTTTTTTTCTTTAGTACATTACATTACCAGCTTGATCTATAGGTGGGAAATTTCTACATGGTATCAGAGCTAGCAGATTTGTAGAAAAGGTTCTACATGGTATCAAAGCTAGCTAATTTGTAGGAAAAATTCTACAAAATTCTACAAAATCTACGGTAATCTAATGACCCATGATATAGGCCCATGGTATTTTGGTCCATAGTATTCTAATGATAAAGTTATAAAAAGAGAATTGGAGCTCACTCTTGAGGAATGCATTGGCTATTTTTCTAAATTGGATTTCGAGAGTGCTTGGAGCTTTTGAGTAAAGGGTGTGAAAACTAAAACCCTTGTGAGGGTTAGTTTCAGTCATGAAAAAAATCCACCCTAGCTTATCAAGATTGGTTTCAGTGGTGAAACACATCCACCCTAGCTGGAGAGGAGGCTGAAAACATGGAAGCCTAAGATCCACATAAGGTTTTGTAAAAAATGTCAAGATCTCTGTTAACTATTTTGGACAAAACATAGAATACTAGACAGGTTAAAATGTAATATATTTATTTTCAATTTCAATAACTTGAGTCCCACCAAAATATTGTATCCATCCATACATATACCGACATTGAGGAATTCACGCCATCCTACTCCAATTACAATATAGTTTTCTAACAAATTGCAACCTATATGAACACACATTATTATGATCATCTAGAGGAGGAGGGCATCTGATGAATAAGAAGAGCACCTTCTCCAAGCTTATCGTCAATTATGATTGAAGAAGAGGAGACAGGTGATACAGTATTGATGGGTTGGAAGTCATCATTATCATGTCATGCATTCGAAGTAGAAGAAGATGTTGATCATGTCATTTATTGTTCTTTTCAGGAAGTTGGAGAAGCTTTGGCAGAGGGGACGCCACTTTCACCTTGAAGTTCTTTTGGGATTGAATCTGCCACTGAGTTGCACACCTCTATTTTTTCCTGAAAGTCATGCTGCACTTTCTTGTCCATCGGCTCTTCTGAAAACCTTCCATGTGTAAACTTCCATCAAGAAAATAATTTATACCAGTTGACTTGATAATATGAGGCTAAGACAACTATTTTGGTCAAGCTTTAATTTCAAACATAAAAGTGGAGGTGAGCCTTCTATACCTTTCAATAACGTAACACATGTAAAGAGGGAAAGCAAGACATTTTATTTGAAATAAATAATTAGAATACCTGAAATAGTTATGAAACATGTAATTCTCTTTCTAATACATAAATTGTAATTCATAATGGTTATATTATACTAAAGGTAAGAATGGATTGCAACATTGTTATATATGCATTAATATCTACGTTCTTCATCTTGGTCTTATTGTTTAAACTAATGAAGAAATTCCTGTAGCAATAATTCCTTTTCTTTATCTTCAGTGATGTCTCCTAGTATTAGATTATGGACAATTTATTTTCTCCTATCTGTAACCATTTCTCCATATTTTTCCAGTAATCTCATCCATGAATTCAACCTTTGAAAATAATCTAACATCTTTTCGAATCCATCCAATTGCATTGTAAAAGCATCCATTTCGTATATCTCTTCCTTTAAAGATGAAAGACACGTCCAACATCTCATAGCGTCATGTTCTGAAAGAATCAAAAGAGGTAGGCCTTCTATATTTAACATATCTTGCATATTTGACTTTTTCAAAGGTCAATATTGCATGCAAGTGCTATAAGTGAGTAGTAACTATTCTTCATCTTCCCAATAAAAATTAGGAATATAGATAATGTAAATCACATTCCACAACTCTGTTATTGCACTTAGTGTCAAGGAACATGTAAATGCATTCATCTTCTGATTCCCTCCATATAAGCATATCATTTTTCTTTGAAGTAGTATCTCTTTAACCTTTTGCACGAATGATAACATAAATAAGAAAAAAAGAGTCAAAACCACTCATGTCATTTATTAAATTGATTTTATAGTTTATATCCATTGGAGATTCAAAGATCAAAAGAATATGAAGCAAAATCAACAATTAACTTTACCATATACCTCTTAATACTAAGAATATATAATCTATATAAAATGGCAAATTTTATATCATTATGTAAAAACATAAAAAAAACACAAAATAGAAAAGAATTATTGATGTGCTTTGACATCTTTTCCACATATAATCTATTTATCAATAGAAAAGAAACATTAAAAAGGGGAACATAAAATAATTACCTACATATCATGTATTCATCAATTTCCCTTTAATTTTATATAGTTGAGTAAAAACATAAAATGGAAACAAGAAGAATAATTGACCTATTCTAATACATTTTCCAAATGCGTGAATAGGAACTCTAAACTCACATATTTTCTATTTTTCCCATTGTTCCTTTCTTAATTCTTTAATTTTTCCAGTTTCAAAAGGATAATGTTTTGCACCCCACCTGTCCAACATAGGGAATAAAAATTCTTGTAATTTGCAATTCTTCCATTGGATTCAATTATCCATATCATACTTGGATAATATGCTTCCAATTCCTCACCTTCTTGTCCCAATTTCACACTAATCTTTCCATGAGCATTGTTTCAAGAGACAATACTTCACTGTTGTTGCTATCGTTCATGGATTTTGGAGTACCAACCAAGGAATTTTTGACGAAAACAACTGAACTATATCCAATACATCACCTTTTGTACTTGGTTGTAGAATTGGAATTGATATAATTTCAATGTCCAGACTATTTTTAGCTGTAATATGCATTTCAATGATAGATTTCAAACTAACATCATAACACACTTCAACATGTCTGATTTCTAATATAGTTGTTTTTCCTTTCAATTCATCTATTCCACAGGTAAAATATTTGGAGTCTTCACTTCGAGCCTACCTGGATCACATAAACAAAATAAATGATAATGAATAAAATGAAATGTGTTATATTAACAAAGAAATTTTATATATAAAACACTTTTGAAGGAAATTGGAACTTGAATACCTTATGTGATGCATAATTGTTTTGAAAGATATGATCAATGCTTTCCTCTTCTCTAGTTGCAAACATTTCTCTTAATATTTCTATATTTCTCTCTTTATTTGTCTCTGCAAGTTGCTTCAGCCTAAGGAATTTCCCACATTTAGCAACTACAAATTCCTCCATTTCATGTTTTGATAAACATTTCCAACATGAAAGGTATCTACTATCCTTCACATGCAGTGGAGTTTTGGTGGCGCATTGGGCTTTCACATGGCTTGCTGAATCATTGGTTTTCATAGAATAAAGTGGGGTTTTATATGGGTTTTAGCTAGCCTCAAATATGCCACAGAACATGGAAGGAAAACTAAATATGTGATCAAGAATTTAAATCATCCACGGAATGTGTTGGAAAAACTAAAGTGATAGCGATTGAAATGCGGGTTATCGAAATTCATACCTCATTCATTATGTTACTATTAATATGTGGATGAGGATGCATCAACATTCATATTTGCATTGGTATTCATTGATATCATTGAGAAAAACTGGTCTTTGGAACTCCAAGCCAATAATTCCCAATTGGGTCTTCATTATTTCTTTGATTAGTCCTTTAGAGGGAGCCCTAAGAGATTCAAGGTCTCATATTCATTATTTCTTTGATTAGCCCTTTAGAGGGAGCCCTGAGAGCTTCAAGGCTTCATATTCCCATGACCCAGATGAGTGATTTTGGGTTAACATGAGCGGAAGACTCTGAATCAAAGAAATTCATGCAATGCAACAACTAGGTTTTGTTGTTTTGCTCGCTTTGGGCTTCCTTCTGAGGCTTGCAGTAGCCCAATCAAGGTTTAAGAATAAGCTATCTGATGAAGAAGTAAACTGCATTTCCCACAGATAGTTGTATTATAAGGACGAGTTTGGGGAGACAGGAGAAAGAATAGTTGTAGATCTAAGGTTCAAGTTCCTGAATTTGAAGCTTAAAGATGCCTACATTTATCTCTGTTATCGAATTGAGAAGGTTGCAACATGGCATGTATCGACAGGGAAAGCGAGGAACAATTTTGATGCCAGTTTCTTATAATGTCGGTGGAAAGTCTATGGACAAGTGAACATTTTGAACTTATTTGTAAATTTAAGTGTATAATCAACTAGACAGTACAGTTCATAGTAATCCATTTTAATATTTTTTTATTAATTTATATCTTATCACATGCAGAAAGGAAAGTCAGATACGTGAAACCCAATTTTGATAAATGCTATTGAGCAACTGTGAATATTTTTTTGTCCAAGGATTGAGCTCAATAGCTTTGTATGGTTACTTCTGTAGGTATCCTCAGGACCAATTAGACTACATCTCGATAGTAAGTGATTCAATTTTAAATAGTTACAATGAAGATGTTGTGCAGCCTGTAAGTTTGCATGCCGTTATTTCAGTAATAAATACCGAGGACCTTCCTCCAAATACTTTCATGCAAATAGCCTAGGCTGGAAACAATTGGGACATCATTCCAATCAGGGTAGCTTCAACACCCCAAGGAAACAAATCATTATTTTTGTAGAGCTCAAGGGTCTCAATATGTCTGAATCTAGATCTTTTTACATTGCTATAAATGGTGAAAGTCCATCTGCAACCATTACTCTCATGCGCGATTATTTCTCGCTCAAGTTCACATTCCTTCCCAATCAAATACATTATTATTTTAACATTATTAAGGACCCTAACTCCAACTGTCAGTCTATTCTCAATGCTTTCGAGAATCACTGGCTATCTGACATAGATCAGGAAACATATTCTCAAGATAGTAAGTTGAATGAGTAAAATTTCTTATACTGAAGTTACAACAATTATCATTCAAAGCCTAATCCATTAGTTCTTAAATTGTAGTTCATGCTCTTGACACTCTCAAAGGGATTTTTGACATAAAGGACTTGATATCTGATCAAGTGAGATGGAATGAGATGTGATAACAACTCTTCCTACATAAGAATTTTGAAATTGTAAGCTTAATTCATTGATATGTTTCCAGGTCAAATTGCATAGTTGAACATAACTAGGGACTGTGTTAGGAAACCAGCTCAAGAAAAGATAGAAAAGATAGATCAACGCCTAAGAATTCAGCCTCTTCGAGGGGGCAACCTCCTTTACATTACATAAATGAACAATTCTTGGATCATTCAAATGACAAAACCTCCTTTCTATATATAGGAGTCTAAGGAGTCACAATATAATCCAGCCGACCTAACAATAATAATATAAAGCCACAAAAATAACAATAGAGGGATTCTATGGGGCACAGTAATAACAATATGGGGGTAATAGGGACACAACAATATTAATAAGGGGTATAACTACAATAGTAATGGGGTAATCACTAGTATTATAGGGACCCAACATGCCCCTCTCCTTCAAAAAAGTGTTGTCCTCAACGCTTGAGTAGTTCTGGATACTTCTGCATAAAATTCTCATCCTCCCATGTGGAATCTTCAGCGGATAAGTTCTTCCACTTGATAAGATACTCTGAAATTGATCGATTTCGTAGCTGTCGAGTTCTTGTTTCTATGACTGCTTCCGGTTCCAATATAATTTTTCCTTCCTCGTCAAGTTCTGGCAATATTGTTTGAACTGGGAGCTTGTCGCCTATAACCTTCTTTAAACATGAAACATGGAAAACTGGGTGCAATCGAGAAGCTGCAGGAAGCTCCAATTTGTATGCCATAGTACCAATCTTTTGCAACACCTTGTACGGACCATAATACTTTGGTGATAATTTATTATCCTTCTTAGCTTGCTTGAGGGACATTTGTTTATATGGTTGTAGCCGTAGGAATACCCAATCACCTACATCAAAACTTCTTTCACTGCGATGTTGATCTGCCTGTTGTTTCATTCTATTCTGTGCCAACACGAGGTTATCCTTTAAGAGTTGGAGGACTTGTTGTTGATGTTCGATGTGATGTTCCACTGCCTGAACCTTAGAATTTTCTCTTAAATATGATGTGATGGATGGTGGTTGATACCCATAAAGTGCCATAAATGGGGTCATTTTTGTTGTTGTATGGAAGGAAGTGTTATACCACCATTCAGCCAGAGGCAACCATTTGACCCATTGTGTCTGTTTATCAGATACAAAGCAACGAAGATATCCTTCCAAACATTTGTTTACTATCTCAGTTTGCCCATCAGATTGAGGATGATAAGATGAGCTATGAGCTAACTGAGTACCAAGACAAGAAAATAATTTTGTCCAAAAATTTCCAGTGAAAATGGGATCTCTGTCACTTACAATAATCTTTGGGTTTCCATGTAGCTTTTGAATTGTTTCCATAAATGCAGTAGAAACTGTACTGGCTTTAAATGGATGTGATAATGCACAAAAGTGTGCATACTTGGTAAGTCTGTCAACTACCACCATGATGACACTCTTTCCCTCAGACTTGGGTAAACCTGTGATAAAATCCATTGAAACCTCCTCCCAACGTTGGCTTGGAATGGATAAAGGTTGTAATAGACCCGGTGTCTTAATTGTTTCAACTTTATTTTTTTGGCAAACCAAACATTCCGCCACAAACTTTTGAATATCTGATTTAAGGCCATCCCAAAAAAATTCCTTCTTAACCCTGTGGTAAGTTTTTAGAAATCCTGAGTGCCCTCCTAAGGGAGAAGTGTGCAATTCCATAAGAATCTTTTGTTTTAGCTGGGAATTCTTACAGAGGTATAAGCGATCTTTGTACCATAACGAATCATTTTGCCAGCTAAATGTATCAGACGTACTGGAATCTTGTTGTAGCTTTCATAAGTGCCCACACTTCTTCGTCATTCTTCCATTCCTCCCTTGCTTCGTTTATCCAATCTGGTTGGATAATAGAAATGGCGCACAACAATGCTTCCACATCCTCATCCTTTCTTGAGAGTGCATCTGCCACCACATTTTGCTTCCCTTTTTTGTAGATGATTTCAAAGTCATAACCCAACATCTTTGTGACCCACTTTTGTTGCTCTTCAGAGGATAATCTTTGTTCTAAAAAGTATTTAAGGCTATCATGATCCGTTTTTACCTTGAAGTGTCTTCCCATTAGGTAGGGTCGCCATTTCTTAAGTGCATGGAGTATTGCCAACATTTCCTTCTCATAAATAGCTTTGCTTAAAAACTTTCCCTTGATTGGACGACTTTCAAAAGCAATGGGTCTTTCATCTTGCATTAGAACAACACCAATTCCATTTCCTGAAGCATCACATTCCACAATAAAGGTTTTTGTGAAGTCCGGTGTAGCTAAGACCGGTGCTTGGCACATTGCCTCTTTAAGATGTTCAAAGGCCTTTGTTGCTTCCGGAGTCCATGAAAATGCATCTTTCTTCAATAATGTTGTTAGAGGTGCTGCTATTCTCCCATAATTCTTAACAAACTTGCGATAATACCCTGTCAACCCAAGAAATCCTCGCAGATGCTTTATGGATGTGGGGATTTTCCATTCCTTAATGGCTTTAATTTTGCTAGGGTCTACCTTAACTCCTTCATGAGATACAATATGACCCAGATATTCCACCTCCTGGACTCCAAAAAAACATTTGGATCTTTTTGCATATAATTGTTTCTCCTCCAATAGTTGTAGCACCCTGTCAACATGTTCAACATGATCCTTCCAAGACTTGCTGTAGATTAGTATATCATCAAAAAATACTAACACAAATTTTCTAAGGAATGGTTTGAAAATTGAATTCATCAAACCTTGAAATGTTGAAGGTGCATTGGTAAGGCCAAAAGGCATGACCAAAAATTCATAATGACCCTCATGAGTTCTAAATGTTGTTTTCAGAATGTCTTCAATCTTCATTCTGATTTGATGATATCCTGAACGAAGATCCAACTTGGTGAAGTAAATTGATCCATGCAATTCATCCAGTAATTCATCAATGACAGGAATGGGGAACTTATCTTTAATAGTGAGCTTGTTGAGCTCCCTATAATCCAGACACATGCGCCATGATCCATCCTTCTTGTGCACCAATACTACTGGAGCAGAGAAAGAACTTTGACTCGGTTGAATTATACCAGCCTCTAGCATTTCTGCAACCATACGTTCAATTTCACTCTTTTGGACATAGGGATATCTGTACGGCCTGATGTTTGGAGGAACACTTCCTGGAATCAGATGAATAGCATGATCATGATCACGCATAGGTGGGAGACCTTTGGGAGTCTCAAATACCTTGGAATGATTGTCCAGGACTTTTTGGAGATCTGGAGAAATAGATGATTCCGATGTGGAAACATCTAGCGAACATAATTGTGCAATTACACCTCTTTGCTCCTTTTTTAGAAGCTTTGTCATACCATTAGAGCTGATTATCTTTCCTGGTTTCCCTGCAATACCCCTTAATTCAACTTCCTTTCCTTCCGCAGAAAATTTGATGAAAAGTTCTTGAAAATTAAAAGCTATTGTACCCAAGGATTGTAGCCATTGGACTCCTAGTACAACATCAACACCTCCCATTGGAATGGAAAGCATTGGGCTAGTCAATACATATTCTCCCATGGATAGCTTGATATTATGGCACTTTCCAGAGCAATTTATTGTTCCTCCATTTGCAATCATCACTTGACACTCTGGTGCTGGATATAGGAAGCAATTCAATTCTTTTGCTACCCTACAATGAATAAAATTGTGGGTGCTTCCTGAATCAATCAACACTATTACCTTTTTCTTCTTGATTTGTCCTTCTATCTTGATGGTTTGAGGAGTGGTAATTCCTGCCAATGCATTACAAGATATGGTCGGATTTATTTTTTCTTCATCTAGGCTTTGTTCCTGGAGTATATCCTCTTCTTTTGACCTTTCTTGCTCCTTTTCTTCTTCCTCTTCACAATCTATGTA
Source organism: Pinus tabuliformis (assembly GCA_031772625.1). Lineage (NCBI taxonomy): Eukaryota > Viridiplantae > Streptophyta > Pinopsida > Pinales > Pinaceae > Pinus > Pinus tabuliformis. The sequence continues at coordinate 410,516,268 of CM062809.1, read as the reverse complement.
GAATAATTTCTTCTCAGCACACTTATGACCTTTAGTGTATTTGCTATCACAACTAACAAAGCCCTTTTGCTCTTTTTTCTTCCAATTTTGTGGTGTCAACCTTATAGGTTGTGGAAGACTAGGGGCAACAACACTTCCATCTTTATAGTTGTGAGTGGTATGCTTCCTGGTTGCCATAATTTTGCTTTCCATTTTTCTTGCTAACCTGAATGCCTTCTCTAATGAATCAGGTTCCCAAAGGTGAACATCATGTTGGATATTATCCTTTAAAGACCCTATGAACACATCAATCCTATGCTCCTCTGGAATATCTTTTACCCTTATGTTCAATTTTTGGAACTCCTCAATGTGCTCCATTATTGAACCCTTTTGTTTGAGACTTATCAATTGGCTAAAAAAAGTGTTGCTTTTTGTATCCTCATAATGTGCTATCAATTCTTCCGTAAAAATTACCCAAGTGATAAATTGTTTATGAGAGAAAAGCCATTGATACCATACAAACTGATTTGGTTCCAAATATAAAGTTGTCATACGTACCTTTTGTGTGTTTTGCACATTATTGAGATCGAAAAATTGCTCCATCTGTAATATCCATGTTGCGAGATCCTTGCCATCAAACTTCCTCATATCGATTTTTGGAATATGGTGGGTCTTCAATCCAACATTAGAGTCTATGATATCATGATTAACATTTCTTTTGTTCGCATCATGAGTTTCCTTTACTACCTTTTCACCATTAGTAAGTATTTCTTGTAGAAAATTTGTCAAATCTGTCTTCATATCTGTCATGCCTGTCTTCAAGTTTGTGTTCAAATCTATCTTCAATTCTTCCATGTATATCTTCAAATCTGTCTTCCAATCATCCATCTTAGCTTCCACGCCCTTTATCTTAGATTCCATGCCATTTATCTTAGCTTCTGTTAGCTTTTGTGAGCATGACATTTGTTGCACTTGTTCTTGTAATTTTGATATATCATGTAGCATTTCTTCCTCTTCTTCATGAGTCATGCTAGAGCTTTCAGGTTCCTTACTAGGTGTTTGCATTTTCTTTCCTCGGGGCATCAGTTACTGATAATAATTCCTTCAAAATAATTTTCAAACCGATCTTAAGCAAAAATTTAAGAAAATCTACACACCTTTTTTCACTTTGTAGGAGCTTGATATTGCCTCTAATGTATCGCTGTACTTTTCGATCATCTAATTTTGAATTTGTGACCTACCGTATCCCTCTGTGTTCTCTTTCCAATTCCACAAGTCTGACCCAAATTGGATTCTCCACGCAAGAGTTATGCGAAATCTCCCACAGTGACTTGATTATAGACTAGTTCAGTAGAGCGAAATTGTACGACGTGGCACGAATCACTGTTTTGACCTTTGGATCTGAAAAATGCATACAAGAAACTAGAGTCTGTCCTCTTTCTGTACCTTCTTACGAAATTTTAATCCGATCCCCAGAGAGAAAGTTCTGATGATTTTCCTCAGGTCACCTGTTTGGAATGTAATTCAGGAGTCTGCAAAAAGACCAACTTCCTCAGATCATATCTCCGCAAATATAGTGCAAAAAGCTCTAAAATTTGAACCCAAGGTTCAACGTGATGTCTTCTCAAATGGGTTTTTTTTGCAACTTTTGAAACGTCACAGAAAAAAAGTTATAGCGAAAATGCCACGATGAAATGTTTGGAGCAGCGAAACCCTAGAATCCAAAGCTCTAATACCAAATGTTTGGAAACCAGCTCAAGAAAAGATAGAAAAGATAGATCAACGCCTAATAATTTAGCCTCTTCGAGGGGGAAACCTCCTTTACATTACATAAATGAACAATTCTTGGATCATTCAAATGACAAAACCTCCTTTCTATATATAGGAGTCTAAGGAGTCACAATATAATCCAGCCGACCTAACAATAATAATATAAAGCCACAAAAATAACAATAGAGGGATTCTGTGGGGCACAATAATAACACTATGGGGGTAATAGGGACACAACAATATTAATAAGGGGTATAACTACAATAGTAATGGGGTAATCACTAGTATTATAGGGACCCAACAGACTGGGTCAGTCCTAATGTCTGTAAATACATTGGTGTGTTTTGTTCTCCTCTACCATACAACAAATGTAGTCCACATCCAAGAAAAACAAGTTACACTTACCTTCAAACTCATTGTGTTTCCAGTTTACATAAACACACTGTAAGAGAGCTAATTTAAGAACATTCCAGTAGATTTATCGAACTTCAGGATTTTAAAATGATTGAAAAGTCAAGTTCATGAGCATTTTTGGTGAATTTATTGATTTTAGAATATAGAAATTCATAAACAAGCTCCAGACAGAAGGTAGTCATAACTCCTAAAAATTAACATGATATTTATCTATTGTGCAACGAAAAGGTTGTGCACCTTCCACTATCCACACACAAAGGATTCTATTGCGGTATTCGAACCAAAAAGTAGTCGAACTCAAAATGCGTAGTAGGAAACTCACAAACTTAGATGCAAATCTTGCAGGTATGACCATGGAAATCGGAATGAACACCAATAATGGAGTTTCTTAACTCCATCTAAAAATGCTTCCATGAGTTTTTAAGTATGTAAAGCCTCAAGCGGAATCAAATCCTGAAGCAAATATTGCAGGTATCACCATGTAAACCAGAATGAACATCAAGAATGAAGTTTCTTACCTAGAACTAACAATGCTGCCATGAGTTTTTAAATGTGTCGATCCAAGACATGACACTACAGGGAACATGGTTCGAATCAGCCTGAAATGCCAAATCCCTTGTAGCCCTCATGGATTTCTTCAAGCTTTACTACCACAATATTATGAGTAAAAACTGCTGCCCGTTGTTCCTGTCTTATCGATCCCCCAATACCCTGCATATTCTAGCCCTCTTGATTACACTTCAACTGCCTACATTTCCATCATGAGAACTAGTCTAAAGATCATTCCACTTGGTGTCCATCTAACGGATTTCCTGTGCCAACCACGACCATATCATTAAAATTTTCTTGGCAGGAATTGAATTTTCAATTTTTCTTAGAATATTTGGATTTTGAATAATTAATCCATTTTTTATTAAAAAAATAAAAATACTTAATCAATTAAAAATGATTTTATTCAAATATATGGTGAGGGGTATATATATATTGTCTATGGGAAGAATGATAGAGGTTATAGCTTATATCTATCTTATAGGTGCTCTTGTGATGATATTAGTTTTGGGTGTTGTCAAAAGATACACATTGGGGTTAATTGTTGGTGTGTAGGGACAAGAATTTATAAAGGGATTAGCCCAAGGAGAAGGGAATAGTTCCTAAAGGCAGGTAGAAAGGTCAAAAGATAAGTGTTGAGCAACCCCAGTTCATAAGGAATAGGTTAATAAGGGTAATATAGGTGATTACCCAATGTTGGTAAGGGGAAAATGAGTGTAATGGATAGTCAATCCATAATATAGTTTCAACCTAGTTCTTGCTCCTTCAAACGCTAAACACGATGCATGTTAATTTCCTTTGGGGAATTATGCACTCATATGTGAGTGTGAGGGTGGGGTTAGAAATCTTATATATATATATATATATATATATATATATATATATATATATATATATATATATATATATATATATATATATATATATATATAATTTTGTATGTTTTCAAATTAAAAGTATTTTTAATATTTATTAAGAAAATCAAAGTGGCCCTTGGATGGAGTATATTTCCAATATTATTTAATGTTCATGCATTTGAAGGATATTTCCAATTGTGTTTAGTGTTCAAGTTAATGTAATAGAATGAAGAATGATTAACCTCGTAGGAGCACAAGAGGCCATGATTATGTGACATCAATGATGAGCAATGTTATTAGAATATGTCAAAAGAGATCAAATAATATGCAAACAAATCAAAAGGTTAGACCTCCTTACTCACCTACAATGGCGTGATCCTCCTATAAAATATAACAAAGGTATTCACATCTCCACACATACATATAATAAAAGGAAATGAGAAAATTGAGGAAAATGTGAATCTAACTAGGATATACAAGATGTCGTTGGTATTTGGCAGAAGCATATCAATTCCACACCGCACAGATATAATTGAAGCATTCCTTTGAGGTGATAATTTAAGGAGAGGATAAAACAAAGTGTGAAGAAAGTATGATTCTCAACACTCAAATAAGCATGCGAGTGCAACATCCCATAGTAGGCTTGAATATAATCCTTTCATTTCTTACAAGGTTTGGTAATAGAATGCAACTCATTATTATAGGTTGGGCATATGAAAACCATCATAGAGTGTTTGGCTACAATAGACCATCAAATGTTTGTGTTTTGTGGGAGCTACATCAACAACATGAACGATTGGCTCATAGAGTCCATATTGTGTAGCCATTCATCGACAAAAGCTACTTCCTTGATGGGTTAGAAGTGAAAACTGATAGTTGCAAAGGTATGAATAATGGTGTCAATGGTAATATCATTTCAATAAATAAGAGAACCAGAAATAGGCTCATGAACACCATCAATATCTATTGGAGGTGTTGCGAGGAAAGAAATAATGAATACAAAAGTTGTAGTATGGATCGTCAAGATGTTGAAACATCAAATGTAAAGATGGTTTTCAGTGTTAGTGATCTAGTCACATAAAATACCTTATAAATTTGTGCTTTGGGATACCCCCGAGATTAAATAAGCAATCCAAAATGAGAGGATTTGTTTCTAAGGTGATTAGTTCCATATCAACAACCATTGTGTTTAGCTCAAACATTTTAATAAAGTTACAATGATATCCTTTCACATCCTTAAATTGTAGCACCCCAAAAAAACTATTTTCCATCATGTATGAGTATTCAAGTAAATCCATATATATCATAAATCAGGGCATATAATATACTATCCTAACAATATATACTAAAAAAAAAATTATTAAAACAGGTCAAAAATTACCTAAAGGGTATCAAAGTATCATTATGAAAGAGAAAAGTAATAGAAAAATATATTGCCAATGCAATAAAGTGCTTGTAACACTTTGAACAAAACTAAGGCAGGGATGTTAACATACCAAGAACCTAAGAATTCCCAAACCATTTTCTCATTAGATTGGCTAGCCTTAAATTGATGAAACAAACCCTTATTTGCTTGCTATTTCCTTTTCAAGTAATGTTTTCCTAGTTCCAGAAGCGACATACACCAAAACACCTTTTCGAGGACTAAGGAACTTGCACTACCCAAACAAATTAGGCCTTCGTAATGGAAGAATAATCAACTCATAAAGTTCCTATTTAGCCTATTATAGCCCTTCAATTGAGTCAAAGGTTACATCAATATCCTCTATATTTATAACATCACAAGCTATCACAACATGTAAGAGAAAGGAATCACAATCCAAAACATATGGTTGTAACAATTAAACTAGAATAAGAAGGATACAGTGATTAGAAAAAATACCATTTGTGTAATAACATTAGGATTTGTATCAAATCAAATATTGATAAGTCTATGTGGAGATAAAAAAAAGATTTACAATTAATGCGGGGAAGAAATTACAGATAAATTTATATATTTATTTTAAATTTTTCATAATTATTAAAGAGTAAAGGAGGTATAAATATATTTATAGGTGTTGTTGTTGTTTTTTCTTTCTTTGCAATGTTATATTAGGTATTAATCTAATATTGAGGAATATGGTTTGTTTACTATTCTCCATAACGTAGTCTACTCTTTGCAGGTATTCTTCATAATGTACTATTTGACTCAGTTGTAAGCCTTTGAATTTAATTCCTTGTGAATGTGATCAAAGGATATAACATTGAAGGTTCTAATCAACTCTGTAACTCTAATCATCTATTGATCCAATAAAGAAATGTTCAAGGAAGTATAACCTTTTAGCCAATTTATAACAACCTTTGAATCCCTTATCACTTGTAAGTTCATATTGTTGAAGTGACACAATTAAAATGACTAACATAAATGACTAATTTGTATTATTTTAGCACTTTTTAAGTAGTCATATTTTTGTTCCTAAACTAAATTATTCATCCCCGTTAGTCATTTTTAGTTGCATTACTTATTATCTAGTAGTATATTTTAACTAGAGAGTAAATTAGTCGTTTATGTTAGTCATTTTTAGTTGGGTCACTTAAGATTGCTCATTTTTGGTAGTATTTCACTTGGAAAAGCTGTGCTGACTAACGATTTTAGTCACTTGGTCACTAATTTCATCACTTTCTACTAGTGTTATACAAATTATTCCTCCCAATGATGATGACGTATGATGATCTCTTTATATTTTATCTTTCTAGATGACTTAATCCAACCATATAGACTGCTACTTTGGTTGTCCTAATATGCTTTTAATGAAGATTCCATGAGCTATTTCTTTTATATGATGATTTCTTCAACCATACATATTTTTGTTTCAATTATTCTTCCATGCTTCAATGATGATGTCATCTTTATTATTTTCTACAATGCATTCTATCATATTTGTGATGCTTTCAATCATCACTAGTACATTCTATAAAGTAAGTGAAGGAGGTTATTTTGGTCATAATAAAGGTCTTTCACTTCCTCCTTCAATTTCTTCTTTTTGGGTTCTTCTTCTTCTTCGATAATATGGGATTAATTTCTCTCCTTTCACTTCTTGTTGTCCTTCTTAATTTTAGGAAAATTCCTTTTGAAATGCCCATATTCATTAAACTCATAGCATTGGATCTTAGACATATAAATTTTGTTTTGAAACTTATTTCGATGTTCAAACTTCGCAAAGTTTCCTTTCTCCATTGTTAATGTTGCGTATGCTTGTGTTTTCTCAGTTGATCCAACATCCTTATTTGCTTTTAATCTAGATTCTTGAATTTTTCATAATGACCATAGATCGTTGAATGGAGTGGTTTCCTTCTTGCCATAAATTCTTGACACAAAATTTCCCCATTCATCAGGTAGTTCATTCACCACAATAGTGGTCATATCACGATCAAACATTATTTCTTCAATTACTTGCATTTGATCTCTAATTTCAGATACCTTCATGAAATACGAAGAAATCGCCTCTTCCCCTGAGATTTTCATATTGTATATATCGGTTATCAAAGAGATGATTTCACCTGTAGTCATTATAGAAAACAAATCCACCATTTTTTCATAAATCTCATTCGTTGTCTTCAACAATGCAACATAAGGGACGAGATATTCCTTGATTGACTCTATGAGGATCCATTGTACCCTATTTCTCCTTTCATGTACTTTGATAGTGCTTGAGCTTTCTCTTGAGATGGTTTGGTGATGGATCCATTTACATATTCAATAACTTCATTGTCCATGAGAATTAAATCAATTATCGTATTCCATGCAAGGTAGTTCAAGGTCCCAACAAATTTATTGTTCTCCTTGCAGAATAAAGTCATTTGGTCTGAGGATTGAGACATAAAATTATAGAATACATACTTTTCAAGTGAATATTCTCCTGGATGATGTCTTTAACTTGATTCCTTATTGATGATGTTGACAATAGAAGATGCCTTCTTGATGATGATTACTTCCTTCATCAAGGATGACAATACTAATGATGATGGAAATGCTTCTTCTTTCTTCCTTTGGATGATGATTGTCAAAAATGTCAGCTTCCAAAGAATTCTTCAAGTTTTGAATCCTTCCTTGAATGGAGGAAGGGTCTTTGAGGTCTTCTTATTCTACCGCAGGTTGTGATTATGTTTCCTTTTGATGTGATGGGTACTTATCCTTGATTCTCTTGATGATTTAATGTCTTTGTTACTTCTTATTTATCCTTGATGATCTACTTGAGCTCAACCCTTGTGTATCCTTCTTATTCAATTGGATGATCTTTAATCCGCCTCTTCTTCTTGTTGTAGTCACCTTATCTCTGAAACCATGTTGATAAATATAGGGGCAGCTATATTGGGTGATTTCTCTTACTTTGACCACTGTTGGGGATGATTTTTTACTTAATTCGATGTACTTGTAGTTAGATCTTCTTTACTTAATTATTATAGTGTTATTTAATCATAAAACAAATACAAAACAATCAAGAAAAATGAGACAAGAGAAGACAAGATGTAGGCTGCTAGGTAGGGATAAAAACCTCTCCTCTTGAGAGGAAAACCCACAATAATTATTCTCTTCTTATAGAATGTTCATTTGACGAATTCGAAGACGTATGACCCAAGACCAAGAACCCTCCAAGACCAAGTAAAATATTTCTTTGATGAGCTTCTCTTCCATAAAGTCAACCCAAGTCAAACTTACCTTCTAGCTACTAGAACTTTCTCCTTCAACCAAAAATCTCGGACCTGCAATTTTGACTATAATTTTGGCCCTTAAGACAAAAACCCTAGTTTTCACATGTGAGCATATAATGGTGAACATTGGCGCCTTTTTTCTTCTCTTGATTAGCTTTCTTTTCCTTATCAACACTGCTTACAAAATTAATCTATTTGACACTTCCTTTGATGATTGTTATTTTTCATCCTAACAATAGAAAAAGGTGTCATATTTTCCCTCGCATGTGTGAAGGATATTTCCCAAAAAAATTCTTAAACTTCTTCTCTTTCTTCTCCTTTTGTTCTTCTTTTCCTCGCTAGGTATTATGATTCTTTTTCTTCCTTGGTTGAAGTGCTTCTTGCTTGAATGTCTCTCTAAATGATATTAATGTCTTATATATAGGCTTCTTCATGGTGGTTGAATGGCCCTAATGAGGTCGACTTGTTGCAGCAAGGTGGACTTGTCTTGGAGGGTGTCTTTTGACATTTTTACTTTACAATAAATTCCTTTTACTTGATACATGATGCCCAAATGGGTCTTATACATATTACAATGACTCAATTGACTTCTTTGATTCAATGACAAAACCTATAAGCGCTCAATGGGTACTTGACCGATTAATAAAATAATCTTGAGAATGAAACCCATGCTTCAAAATAATAATAATAATCTATATTTTTTCTCTTTACATCAAATAGAATCATGACTACATTAGACATTATGAATACCGAACCTAGTAACACATTTCAACAACTCGCATCCTCATTCATCTTTAAACTTTTGAATCTCATTCTATGAGTCATAAGTTTAGCTTTATTTGGCATGTCATCCCCTCCATAAATATTCTTAAGCTTATCCTAAACCTCGTTAACATATTTGTAGTTTGTTACATTGTCTAGCTCATATTGATTAAGAACAAACATATTTTCATTCCTAACCTTTGAATCATTTGCATAGTCTCTTATTCCATTTGGATCTATTGGAAGATTTGTTGCAACTGTAAATCCAACTTCTACATAGTCCCATACATCAAAACCAAGGGACATTAGGTAAGCTTCCATTATAAATTTCCAAAACACATAATTAGTTCTATCAAAATTTGGTGAGTGCCTCTTTGAGGAAACATCCTAAAAATCCATCATTCTCTACAAATATAAGTTCAGGATATTACATTATTTATGAAGGAAATTGCCTCAATACAAATTATTTGGAATCAAATAATACTGAGACGTGGGTGGTGAATTAGTATTATATAATTCTTCAATTATTTTTTCAATTATCAGTTAAATTTAATCAGTCAAACAACAATGGACCATTCACATGACATTTCATACAAAAAGATTTAATGGGGAAACCCATTTGGAAAATCACAATGTTTTTTTTTTATCATGATATAGTTCTAAGCCCCAAATTATGATTACGTAAAATTTTATGTGCACTAACTCATAGGAGGCCCCAAGGCCCTCAAATCTGCAAGCCCCAACTTACTAGAGGCACAAATGTTTGACCTTTGTAGGAACCAACTTGTGACATATCTCATACATGTTTAGACTGAGATCTCTACCCAAACATGTCATTCTAATTCAAATAATTTAGATCAAGTATATTCAGTCTATCTTCAAAAGCCTCCTTACATTCTCCAATTGAGTTTGCATTCAAACACACATACACCACAACTTCAACTCCTTTAATTCTATATCTACTCACCAATATTCTACACCAATTTAACCTTCTTCAATTTCCTACATCAATTCACTACGCTACATGTTTGCATCGATTCCCTTTTAGCATTTATATCTCTCTTCCTCCTATATAAATTGTACATGTTGTTTCACTTCACACCACAACGGATTCAAACATAAGATCTCCATCTATTGTGCATGGTAACATCTACTCCTGATGATGCCATACTATTTATTTATAGTAACTAATTTAATTTTCTTTACCCAATTTGGTGCTTGAATGCCAAAATTTTGTCTCAACATCTATTATTGACTAGCATCACACCTACCTTTCTTACATCAATCTCTTGTAGTTTTATAATCTCATCCCTACAATTACCATGGGTATGAGTGAATGGTATTTTCCCATGGAAATTTCTCTTTTATTTTATCAATTTATATAATCCATTTGACTCTCAAGGCTATGAATTGGGTATCCATTCAATAACATAGTGTTATTTTCACTTTCTCATAACTGCTCAGAGGAGTCATAGTGTTTGTTACACAGTAATTTGTCACTGTCTCCCTGTCAGTCACCCTACTGTGTCAAGAATTCACAATAATCAAGTCCATGCCTTCTGAACTGGCCCAAAACCCATTTTTCCAAAGTTTTCCTCATCAGCGCGTCTGTTTCTAAAATATCCGCGCTAACCGGCGGTTCTTAATGTTTTCAGTGCGCTGCCAGCGCGGAAGCACATCACTTTTCCACGCTGGTCGCATTTTATGAGCCAGCGCACCTCTCCTTTGTATTGGGTCGCGCTGACATGACTTTCCTAGTTATTGAGGCGCGACGTCAGCGCGTCAGTCGCCTTATAATCCGCACTGATCCTGTTTGGGCGAATTTGTTCCAACAGCCAGCCTTCCAGATCACTCTAGGTTTGGTTGTTGGCTTTGTGAGTATCGACTCCCTTCTATGGCATGTCTGTTCGACTCTTTGCAACCACTTCCCTCAAGGATAAGCTCATCCTTCCACCCTTTTAGGAGGCTCCTTCTCCTATATAAACTTCCACCATTACCATGAGCAGCTAGTTTGGAATAGCTTGGATTGTATAGAGCTTATAGTGCTCAGATTGCTGCTACTATAGGTATTTGGTGTGCTAGGTGTGGAAGTGATTGATAGCTTAGGGAAGGTTGTTTTGTGTTGCTTGTGTGAGAGAGAGTCTCTTGTCTTGGGAGAATCATTTCCAAAGGTGAATGCTTGAGACGCTTGCTGACTGGCCCCTCCTGAGAAGGATACCGACGTCAGAACATTTGGTTGTACTCTTCTCTATCTTGATTAATAATAGATGACTGCTACTATTGTTCCATTCTCATTTGTACATGCAATGGTTGAATGTGAATTACATCTTTTCTGACTGATGTATGGTTGCTTTTATTAGATTTCACGCTTGCGTTTGTTTCCTCTTCGTGTGTGCAGGTGTCTATTCGCGGGGATCGCGGAGGATTGTGACCAGCCAAAGCGAAGGAGCGAAGGCAGCGTCTCTTCGTCAAACGACAGCGCTGGAATCCAAGTAGGTGCTCTTTACCTCTTGTTTAATTGTAATTAGGAACATGCATAGCAGCATTGTGTGATTGTTGCTAGACCCTTGTTGGGCTAGTAGGGATTGCCTCTATCCATAGAGGGGATTTACCTCTCCAACAATTTGGCAACTCCACTGGGGATCAGCCTTTTTGTCTCTTGAGTCCACTTGTGTGTTTGAATTTGATTGTTCTCTCTTGTCGAGATTTTGGGATTGTTTCTCTGTTTATAAACTTTCTGGGTGCATCTGGGAAGTGTTTCAATTGTTAAAAGGTCTTTACCTTTGGTTTGGGAAGTTTTCGTTTTGTTTTTACTGGCTTTTTTACCCTCAGCGTGCTTTAATTCAAAACAGACGCGCTGACGTCGCGTCCCTTCTTTTGTGTTGTCCTTGTCATCACGCCTGTACCATCAATAGTCGCGTTGACCTCGTTTTCAGAGACAGCGCGCTTTATCCGTGTGCTTCCGCGCTGACGTCGCACACTTGCTTCTTTGTCCTCCTTGTCATCGCGTCTGTGTGATTAATAGTCGCGCTGACCTCGTTTTTCTGAGACAGCGCGCTTTATCCGTGTATTTCCGCGCTGACGTCGCAAAGTTGCTACGGGACACCTCCTGTCAGCGCCGAGTTGCTGAAGGCCACCCGCGCTGATCCTGTAAAACCTGATTTTGTCCAGATCAGCCTCCTGAACCTTTTCCTTTAGCTTTCCCCTCTTCTCTCCACTTGGTTTGTGGCTTGTTTTTCACTATTTGAACTCTGAGCTGCTTGCTTGCGAAGTCTTGTTCCACAGGGTTTCGTTTTGCTCATCTTTTCGATTTTGCAAATACCTTCCTCTTTGCTTTCGCTGCTTGGTTTGTGTTTTCGCCATCACCTTTACAGTTGCTGGATTGTGTTGAGTCTCTAATTGACTGGTTGTAACTCTCATCCTTCGGGTGTTTGCTTTTCTCCATTGATTTCGCACTCTAGCCCTAGGGCATCTAGTGGCCGTGTGTGTGTCAAGCCTTCCTTAGGGATCTTGTTTGCTTGTTTGACCAGCCAACTTCAGATTTGTTTATGCACTTGTTCAGTGATTGTTGAAGTGTTTTGGGTTGTGTTTCCGAGTGGTTTTCGCTTCCTCTTTGCTTGCAATCCTTGCTTGTCTTGCCGAGCTTAGATCACATAGCTCGTGCAGAACTTAGTTTTCCTTTTGATTTGAAAATCTTTGTTGGGTGTTTTGGGAACTTTGTGTGCTTTCATTAAGTGATTTGCTTGGTGTTCCGGTTCCTCCAAATTCACTTAGATGCTTTGTGCCATTGAAAGAAAATCAAACTAGTAGCTTTGCTTTTGAAAATTGAAAAGGAAAAGAACATTTCGTTGATTTGCATTTTCAAAAAAAAAAAAATATATATATATATATATATATATATATATATATTTTTTTTTCCTCGCTTTTAGCTGCATTAGGTTGCTTGTTTGCTGGTATTTGTTTTGTTTGATCAAAATTCTTTACTCTCTCATAGCTAGAATTCATCGAACAAAATGAAATTCTTTGGCATGTAGTTTGCATCTAGGTAATTGTGAGAGAACATACGATAGAGCCTGAAATCGAAACTTAATTTCAAGATCAACTATAAAATGAACCGAATGAATCTAAAAACGCATTGGAACTAAACGCAAATATCTAGAGGTCTAGGTTAGAGACGTGTTCCGGCGTCTTTAAACATAGTCACTGTTGTTTCACATTAGGTTGGGTGATTCCTCCTTCTGTGACTCGATAGTGGTCTAACACGGACTGCGCTCCCACGTACCGTCGCGTATATAGGGAGACCCCACTAGGCTTTTATCCTTTATCCATAGGAAGCTGAGTTTGCTGCCTTGTGAACCATAACGCACCGAACACAGCATTCGGGAAGATTGACTGCAGTACGGAAAGTCCTTGGCTCTCATACGAGTGCTGAGGTGTATAAGCAGTTTTACAGGTTGCTTGGTAAACCTTATACCTAGAGTCTCCAGAGCAGTCACTTTTGATCCTTTTCGGACTCCCTAAATGAAAAGGTGCCTGTGAGCGTCTTGTCACTTCGTGCTCATTAAACATTCGAAGGAGACTGGAGTCATCTTTTCGTCCTTTTCTCGACTCTTGAAACATGAAAAGGTCAAGTTTGGTTCTTGTGTCTTAAAATTTATTCGGCCACGATAACATCACCTGGTTAGATCTTCTGTGCGTTAGCTTGAGTAGGTTTCATTTTCGTTTGCTATGGCAACTTTTCCAGGATTCACTAACCCAGGGTCCCCCTCTGATGGGAATCCAGGACAATTCCCTCCTCTTGGGAATGTTGGTGCTCCGTATATGGCGACGTTGTCCCTCCCAGGGTTAACTGTCGGGTTGCCTGTGTGGTTGTTTTCGACCTCTTTGGTCCCTACCGTATCGGCTGTTAGTCCATCAATCCCTCCACCTGAACAACGTCATGTTGATCCAAAGGTGGATCTCTCCCCTTCGACGCCTACTTCTACGTCGTCCTCTTATACTTCGCCTGGTGAAAGTCTCGATTCGCATAATCAGGTGGCTAAGAAGAAGAAGAAGAAGACCAAGAAGAAGAAGGCTCATAAGGGAGAGCCTACACACACAGTGCCCCCCTCAAGTCCAGCTATCCCCTCCAGCATACCTGAAGTCGGGTCACCTTCTGCTCCTCCGTGGAAGGTCAAGTTTCCTTGTCGGTTATGCAAGGAGGACCATCTGCTTCGTGATTGTCCTGGCATTCCCAGGGTATTAGAAGTCTGGTCTCACGATCCGGCCCGCCCTTCATCGTCCACTAACGATCATGGCGATGCTACCTCATCAATTGGGAATGGTAAAGGCAAAGGGAAGCTTCGAATCCCCTGTCGACTTTGTGAAGGCAAACATCCCCTTCACCTTTGTCCACTCATGGATGAAGCCTCTTGTTATAGACATTTTTGTGCCTCGCATCAAGGAGCATGGAATGTCAATAATTACAGGGATCCTCAGTCCCTAAATATGTTGTTCTTACCCCTAAAAGAACAAGGTCATCAAACAACAACACTTCCAATCAGTTCTCCACCTGAAAACACTTCAAAACAGGCTTATTTTGGATCATGTCAGCTGCTTAACTGAGCATCTGCGCTGTATTGCAACTGTCCCACTCTGTACCTGCGCTGGAAGTCAAAAACAATGAAGGCTACCTGCGCTGGGCGAGATTGGCCAAGTGGCACAGTCATCCTGCAAGGTGTCAATTGCCCAGGAAGCTTCCAAAATGACACTTGGTTCATGAGATTCGCCCTGTGATGAGTAAGAGGTACTTGATCACCATGTGTAAGCAAGGATCTCCAAGTGGACACACGAACTGAAGATTAACTGAAGATGGAGAGGACACTAGTCAGCTATATGCCAGCCTCCAGCTGACTCATCCTTTCCTCTTCCCTCCTATATATAGAGCTCTTCTATGAGGTCTATAGAGGCTGGAATTTTGTATAAGCAAGGAGGTGTTGTTGGTATACCGCCAGGATTATTGGGTGATTGTTTTACTAGAGGTGAAGAGGAGAGTTCTTGCTGCCGAGGAAGTGCTGCTGGATTGGATCCAACATCATTGGTTGTAACTTCCTCTGGAACCCTGTTACTTTCTATCAATAAAGTTTGCATGTTCTCCTATATACTTGTTTTACATAGATGCTTTGTGTTTACATGTATATTTGATGCACCCTAATCCATGCTTCAGTTATGAGTACATGTATCTTGTAGTTCGCTCTCTTGTTTTGTGCAGGATCTGTATGTAGCTGGATCGGCTAGGAGAGCAAAGAGCTGGGAGCAGGATACAAAGAGAGAAGGACAAGGATCGACTAAGCGCAAGACACCAGGTTGGTTGACCTTCTTACTATTCTCTCTGTACTTTCATAAAGTGGAACATGAAAACTTTATCATTCAGTTGTTGCTAAAGACTGTCACCTTTAGAAGGGTTAGTGTCATCCGCATCGGATACTTTTCCCCACAACACCTCTGCTGTGTTGGAAAGTCTTGCTGCTCCTCCGAATCCATTTCCCACTGGTTATCAACGTCTTTCTACAGCTGTATATCGCGCCCCTGTTGACAAAGAGATTGGTTCACATTTTTCTCTTGTCCAGGCCCCTCTTCCCGAACCTGGCTGTGTCCAACCTATTCCAGACCAACCATTGGTCGGAAAGAGTGTTGACTGGAGTCCACCTCCTGTCGACCACCCTGTTTCGGAAGAGCAAAATTCCCATGTTCTTCTCGTCTCATCGAATTCTCCTGAGCTTGATAATGGTTTGCCCGTCCCAACCTCTCCGGAGAATCCCGATTCTGTTCCTTCCGAGCATGGGGGCACCCATATGGTTCCCCCACCAAGTAGTTCGGTCATTTCCTTCGATTGGAGTTGTTTGACTACCCCTCCCCTTCCATCCCATGTGCCTTTCTAGGTCACCGCCTATGCCTCCCATATGGCGCTGCCTGGCACTGTGTTGGATGAAGGCGCATCGGTTAGTCTTATGCCCGTTACTACTTGGCAGGCTTTGGGTTCCCCATCGCTTGTACCTGTCGCGCCGAATCTCACCGCCTTTGACGGAGGAACGAGTCAACCATTAGGGATCCTTCCACAGTTTCCTATTACTTTGGGAGGCAAGACCGTCTATATAGACGTCTCGGTTACCCAAGGTTCTTTAGACTTCAGTCTTCTCCTTGGTTGTGACTATGTGTATGCCATGGGAGCCCTTGTTTCTTCACTTTTCCGTGTGGTTTGCTTTCCACACGATGGAAGAATAGTGACGATCGATCAATTATCGTTCGTTCGTCCACAAGCCACTCCGGCACAATTGTCCTTCCCTCCTGGTTTTAATCCACCTGTTGCATCTGTCTCACCCCAGATCAACTACGTGGTCACCTCCCCCGTGCCTATATCCAGCAATGTCGTCGTCGTACATAGTGTCCTGGGGGCATTAGGTCATGACTTCCGAGATATTGACCTCCCACCGGGAGCGCCACTCTTGGAAGCCCTGACTTCCTGTTCACTATGATGAAGTTCGGGCGGAGCATAGTTCACTTTCCTATGTCAAGCTCCCTAAAAAATGAAATTAGGTCTGGTTGGAGCATAGTTCCTTTCCGGTGTCAAGCTCCTTAAAACATGAAACTAGGCTTAGTCCGAGGATAGTTCTGATCTTGTGTCGACCTCGTTAAAAAACGAAACAAGGAGACGAGCATAGTTCCTGATCTTGTGTCAAGCTCATTAAAAAATGAAACACGGGTTATGAGGATAGTTCTTTTACTGTGTCAACCTCATTAAAAAATGAAACACCTCCCTTTCCAGATCGAGTCTTTTGATTAAGATCTCGTAAAATACAAGTCGAGTCTTTCATAGATCTCGAGAGTGAACCTTCATTCCATCCACTTTGTTGAATGCAATGAAGCTTGGGGGGCATGTACCTTGATTTGCGTCATTATGCTGGGGGCATGCGAGCTTATAACAAGCATAGTTTTTCGTTTCAAGCTTGTGTAAACATGAAACCGAATCCAAGAAAAGTTCTCCACGGTTCAAGCTTGTGTAAAAATGAACCCATACCCGATTTACATCTCGTGATTGCCATTTTTATCCGCTGAATCCTGCTAGATGAGCCTTGGTTGTTTCATTCCATTGCTACCATCTCCTTGGCCGATCATATGCTCTCACTCGGTTGTTTATCCTTTCCTGAGGAACCGCAACGATGAGTGGTTTTATTAGCCAGCCTCTTGACCATTACATGTTTTGAGCAGTTCCACCATTGCCGGAACCAGTTGCTACCTTTGATACCACTCGTTCCTCTAGGACGAGTCACCTTTAAGCTCTTTTCTGACTCGTAAAATATGAAAAGATTTCCGAGTATTTTTCCCTTTTTGACTCGTTAAAGAGAATAAAAATGGAGGTCTGCTTTCAGCTCTTTTCTGACCGTTTAAAGATGGAAAGATTGCCGAGTTATCCCTCTTGACTCGTTAAAAGTAAAAAAGAGGCAGTCGTCTTTAATCCCTTTTCCGACCGTGTAAAAACGAAAAGATTGTCGGACCCTTGTCATTTCCGGTTCGTTAATGGTTATGAAATGACGTGATACCGATTACTTTTTTACTTTTTCAGATCGATATCACTACTCATGAAAAGTACTCCTCGATCGTAATGATCGGGCGGTTCTTTCGAGCATAGTTTTATACTTTTTCGAGCTCGAGAGACACAACTTTACGAAAAAGGACCCCCCTGGAGTTTCCTTTTCTGTTGTCTTTTCAGACTCTCTAAACAAGAAAAGATGCCGATTTTTTCCTTTGTCAGGCTCGTTAAACACTTGATGACATTGGGCGTTGTCGAAATGACACTTTTCAAGCATATGCTATCCCCGTCAAGCTTGTCATCCAAAAAAAACCGGGGTACCTGCCAGAAATGGTGGGGAAAATGGAACTGCAATTGTTGCGTCGGTAGTATGTCGCTCTTGAACATGGCACTCCTCTGCTTCGTGTCTGGGTGGGACCATCTCATCTTGTTTTTCACTGGCCTCCGTGGGTTTGGGTTATCCTATTTGACCTCTCATCTGTTCATTGCCTTGTCACCATGACCCCTGCTCATTTGATGTCAAATACTGCCAAGTCCGCTGTCGTGCCGCCGATATGTTCAGGAGAAGTTGACCTCTGCAATAATACAACCTCATCTGCTATCTCACACAAATCATTTTTCCTCTGTCTCGCGTCGATGATGTGGGAAACATTATGGCCCACCTTCGATCAAGGTCACTTCCCGTCGACTTCAGCTCATTATCCGGGAAGGTGACTTAGAGACTCCCTTCAGGTGCCTTAGAGCCTGCATGCCTCAATGGCAGGTTCTTCGTGTTCGACGCGAGGTTTTCATCATTGGCCTCCGATCGAATGATTCCGTGGGTGTTCGACACCAGCTCATTGATTCACACTCCGCGGATTGTACCTATAGTACCTTGAGGGCCATTGTCATTATTGGTGGTACCTCTCGCGTCTGTTAACAGTTTTCATCATTGGCTGGTAATCAGACGATGTTCATGCATGTTCGACTTCAACTCATGTATTCACATGCTTGGACTTGTACTTTGTTCGGGTCGGGACGGAGCGCAAGACCCTGGATCCCTATCTGTTATGGTCCAGGTTGTGATTTTATGGATGATCATTACATGACTCATTGATGGATGGCTGTGCCCATACCTGAGTCTTCATGGATGGCTGCGACCATACCTTATCATTATTCTGGTCTTTTTAGCTGGGTGGCTGCGTCCATTCCACAGACCTTTTCGCATGTCTTTTGGATGGCTGCGCCCATGCCTAGACTGCATGTACTTGATTATCAGAGATATTCGGTCCTTCCTGGTGGTGTTCCAGTTCGGCAAAGCATTGTAAAGCATTTCACCCCTCCCACTCTCTCGGTATTCATGCTTTAGGGGGCATCTGTTACACAGTAATTTGTCACTGTCTCCCTGTCAGTCACCCTACTGTGTCAAGAATTCACAATAATCAAGTCCATGCCTTCTGAACTGGCCCAAAACCCATTTTTCCAAAGTTTTCCTCATCAGCGCGTCTGTTTCTAAAATATCCGCGCTGACCGGCGGTTCTTAATGTTTTCAGTGCGCTGCCAGCGCGAAAGCACATCACTTTTCCACGCTGGTCGCATTTTATGAGCCAGCGCACCTCTCCTTTGTATTGGGTCGCGCTGACATGACTTTCTCAATTATTGAGGCACGACGTCAGCGCGTCAGTCGCCTTATAATCCGCGCTGATCTTGTTTGGGCGAATTTGTTCCAACAGCCAGCCTTCCAGATCACTCCAGGTTTGGTTGTTGGCTTTGTGAGTATCGACTCCCTTCTATGGCATGTCTGTTCGACTCTTTGCAACCACTTCCCTCAAGGATAAGCTCATCCTTCCACCCTTTTAGGAGGCTCCTTCTCCTACATAAACTTCCACCATTACCATGAGCAGCTAGTTTGGAATAGCTTGGATTGTATAGAGCTTATAGTGCTCAGATTGCTGCTACTATAGGTATTTGGTGTGCTAGGTGTGGAAGTGATTGATAGCTTAGGGAAGGTTGTTTTGTGTTGCTTGTGTGAGAGAGAGTCTCTTGTCTTGGGAGAATCATTTCCAAAGGTGAATGCTTGAGACGCTTGCTGACTGGCCCCTCCTGAGAAGGATACCGACGTCAGAACATTTGGTTGTACTCTTCTCTATCTTGATTAATAATAGATGACTGCTACTATTGTTCCATTCTCATTTGTACATGCAATGGTTGAATGTGAATTACATCTTTTCTGACCGATGTATGGTTGCTTTTACTAGATTTCACGCTTGCGTTTGTTTCCTCTTCGTGTGTGCAGGTGTCTATTCGCGGGGATCGCGGAGGATTGTGACCAGCCAAAGCGAAGGAGCGAAGGCAGCGTCTCTTCGTCAAACGACAGCGCTGGAATCCAAGTAGGTGCTCTTTACCTCTTGTTTAATTGTAATTAGGAACATGCATAGCAGCATTGTGTGATTGTTGCTAGACCCTTGTTGGGCTAGTAGGGATCGCCTCTATCCGTAGAGGGGATTTACCTCTCCATCAGTGTTGATATCCATTTTCTGGACCTCAAATTTCGCTGCCCAACCTTCTTACTATGTTGTTATATCCCAATGGCATGATCATCTATTTGTTAAGCCATTAAGCACTTAACACTTAGTTGTCTGTAACATTGGGCATAACCATGACCTAAATACTACCCACTACTTTGCCAATTTTTTTTTAACTTGTTGATTTCTCTAAATGTTGATAGGCCAAAATACTAATACACTCAAAAGTGGTTGGTCCTTGCATTTTTTATCACTAGCCCCAAGTGACCGATGTCTAAAACCAAGCACTTACCACTCAACACCCACTACCTAATATTTTTTTGCTTGTTATAATAACTACCATTCGATGCTATGATAAACAAAACTATTAATTCACAATGTTACATTCGATGGGAAATTATTTGTCTATTATGTATCACTCATCACAAATTGGCTACTCTAAAACATTAACTAGCCTATTCTGATGGCTCGATAGACATAATTGTTATCTACTATGAAATTTCCCATTTATCGGCTAACACCTACCACTCACTGTTGATCAACCAACTTGTTTAACATCGTGGAACCTTACAAAACGGTTCCCTAGAATTAATCTTGAGGTTCTTCCACATCATTTTTAATGTTACTATATTCTATATGTCAATCAACATACAGCAATATTTGGCTGCCATGCAATCCTTCTTTTGCCTCTTCATGGCCACACCACACCTTTCATGTCATATTGGATCTTGCCCATTGTTTGTAGTCATGTTTCCTTGGTGTCTCAATGGCCTCATATAAGACCCGCTATGTCCACAACATCTACCACATCAACTGCTATAAGAAATAAATGTCTACCACTTATCCTTCTACCACATAATTATGACATCATTATGCCACATGGAATCCTCTAGGTGGTTCCATGTGTCATCTAGAATCACCCAGTTTAATGACCCAAAAAGGCCAAACTACCTTCCATGTGTCACCTCATAAGACTACCACATGTCATAACCTCATTAGGCCACATCATATCTCTGTCACTTCCACCTCATTGGCCACATCATGTCATCTTGTCACTCGACTGCTCATCGCTCATTACTATTGTTTTCACATTATGGGGATTAGTCAGCCTAATAAGCACTTAGCTGCTAAACTTAAGAACCTGGCGACCATTTGCAATGACCAAGATCTTTGGATACCATCACTTACCACTCATTAGTTCTTCAACCTTACTCTTGCATGACCACCTATAATGTTGATGTGATAAGCACCTTGGTGCTCAAGCCAAGCATCCTCTTTTATCTCTAAATTCCTTTTAGATAAATAAATTATTGATAAAGGGATGTGGGACACTAACTTTAGTCTAGGATTTACCCAGATATGGTTGGAAATATTTTATTTCCTTGAATATAATGAATTCTTATTTTTCCACTTTAGCACAATTTGACTGAATATCCTTTAGCCCTAAACTCATAAATGAAATGGGTGCCTCATTACCCACTAAACGTTTCTGATTAGAACTGCAACAAAATATGAGTTAGCAAAATAATATTAAGTAAAATCCTTGCTAAAATTGGAATTCATGAATAATGGATCCAAAGATATAGCCTATTTAATGGAATTAAATGATTCTTTTTCCTTATTATTCTATTTAAAGAAAATGTTTTTCTTAGCCATGTCTTGAAGCAGGTTGACTATTTCTACAAAACCTAGAACAAACCTTCTAAGAAACTTCCTAGAAATGATTACATAATTTTTATTATGTGGAAAATAAATATAGGAAATGGTTTTCATTCTTTCAAGTTCAATCATAACACAAAATTTTGACAGAATAAATCATGTAATTTCCTATCCCTCCCATTGGTCGATGCCACTCATAAATTCTTGACATTACAAATAGCACTGAAAATATACATTCAATTTAACCACAATTTATTTTTGTGCATAATCGAGCCACAATATATATGTTGGAAAAGTTTTAGCACTACTGAGAGGGAGGTGGTGAATCATTAGTGTGATCTATGTATGATTTTCACCAATTTTAACTTCACTTATTGAATCACATATACGTTAGTAGAAACTCATAAACATCATAACATGTCCATCACATAAACATAACTGAAAACCATAGGAAACTACAAAATAATAAACATGCACATCACATCAATCACACATGAGACACAATATTTCTAGTGAAAACCCTTCTGGGATAAAAACCACCCCCATTGTTGCTGCCCTTCTCTAAATTTCTATTATGTCAAGAAATTTATATTTTACATAGCTGGCTAACTACCATCAAAATGGAGACTCGACCTGATATACAATATTCCTACTCTAATTGGCTAGGAGACTCGATACTAATAACGAGCTGGAAGACTTTGTTCTCTATGGATCTACAGACTACCATCCGCTGAAGAACACCATGATCAGTAATCCTCACCTGGTTACTCCTGAACTAAGAATTGACTCTACAGACTCTAGTTTTCTCGTCACCACCATGACCAATGAGCCTCTCCCAGTTTCTGTTGAACTATCCAACAACCATTAGATGAGAAACTTGTTCCTTTATTGAAGCTTCGTTATCCCTGCTCCTCTCTCATGAAGTCACTGCTCCTATACCACTATGTAGACATCCTTTATTGT
Organism: Pinus tabuliformis; assembly: GCA_031772625.1. NCBI lineage: Eukaryota > Viridiplantae > Streptophyta > Pinopsida > Pinales > Pinaceae > Pinus > Pinus tabuliformis. Next base: position 410,493,550 of record CM062809.1, on the reverse strand, counting down.
ATTTTCAAACTAGATCCCAAGGCACTATGTTCAACAAGAAATCATATCTGCATACATGCTCTCAGTAGAAATATCTCATCATCAAATCAATATAAAACTAATGCACAAAACATGTTCTCTCCAATTGAAAAGTGTGGCTACACAAATATGAATACTATCAAACCCTCACAAAAATAAAGTGATGCCTAATACAAATAACATCATAAATCACACTCCCATGTGCCAAATGCATCAACAAATACTATGAAATGAATGTAAGAGTATCACCAAGATATACTCTAGCAACATACAAAACTCTCCAAACCAATATCTACAGCAACAAATCCAATTATTATCTATACTCAAACATGCTTCAGATTTTCACATTATTCATTCATTAGGACTCATGGACAGAAGAATTTAGGCTCTACTCAAGGCCTAGAGTATAAACTCCTTCTCTGATACCTTCTCACCCTCATATATACATCCTCAACTCAATCAACCATCACATAGCTCCAAGATCAAGTATATAAAACCTGTAGGGCTAATTTGAGCTTAGGGAAAAATTTAGAGTGTACAAATTGGACCAAATAAATCCACTAAGATCACTATATTGCACTAAATGCATTCACGTCATTAGAGGACCTTTTCAAACTATTTCTGACCATTTTCAATTTTTATTGAAGCCTATGGGAATCTCCAATCTAATTTGTTTCTGAACAACATGAGGAATGCAGAGGAAATGTTTTGAAAACCCTCAATTTCTCCCTTGACACTATCTAAACTTGAATGGGGCTATAATTTCTCCCATAATATATCCTCAATGTGGCTGGAGCATTCCAATAGCTCCCATATGCCTCTATGAGTGTGACTGTGGCTTACGCTCAGTGAAAACATTAGTTCTTTAGTCCAGACCCTCTTCCACCTATTGAGCCACCTTCCCCTGCATCTATACTAGCCTCCAAAACTCTAACATGTCATCTGACACATGTGTAAATATATCAAACATGCCTCCCAAGTGTCACTGCCAAGTTGATCTAGAAGGGCCAACAAACAAGGTTGGAAAGTAAGCTAACAAGTCCTCCACTGTCCATCAGAACTCTAAACAAACTGCAACACATCTAAAGAACATGTGCAACCTTTGTAGCACTATCATCAAGCCATCACATCACTAAAATAACTCACCTTATAGGGATATACATGAATACCAAATGAAGACCTAGTTTATAACTCAACTAGTGCGGCATGAACCATCTCTATCAAATTTAGACATGATAATCACCTGTAGCAGCATCAACAAACCATCATGAAATGTCCACCAATGCATATGCCAACACATGCGAACTCCTCCAAGACAATCATTCTACTGTCAGAATCCATTAGTGGAAACACATAATGGCACACACCATTTTCCATGAATATACATCATCATGAGGTTGAAATAAGTGCATGACCTAAGGAGCTAACATCAATGAAAACACAACCATCTCACTGTTAATACATCATGCCAACCAAATGGACCGCCAAGTCAACATCCATCACACATGATCATGACCAGTATGACTATGACCATGACCTTGTTGACATCAATCCCAACAAACTTCACTTTTTGCATTTATGTCAACCTCATCAACTTGTGAGGCAGATCTCTATCCATCCAAATTCTCTCATAATTCTCTCACCCTTTGACATCAATGACAAAGGGTCAACTCCATATGAATAGGACACATGGACTGGAGTACATAATGGATCATACATCTCTACATGGTTGAAATATAATGCAATCAAGTATCATCCATGCCTCCATATAAACAAAAAGAAACATATATATTCATTCATCAGAAAAAAATACCATCAAACAACTACTAGTAGGAAGCCACATTGTGCCAACATAAGGCACCCATAATCAAAATATACAAGCACATAATAATAAAAACTATGATTAGAATCAAGTAATAATCAACCTGAACATGAGCATTAATACATCACTCCTCCATATAGAAAGATCATATGAGGCAACCACACACAATCTACCCCATAACTATTGTTGGGACAAGGTCCCCTAAGGTCAATTTTAGGGCAAAAGCCCATGTTTTGGGGCTGAAAGCCCAAGTTTTTTCATGTAAAGAGTAAATTCTCTATAAGATGTGGTCAAGGAGAGCGTATATGTAAAGTTATATAAAGGGTTTTGATCCTTCTTTTATGTAAGACGTGTGGCTTTAGAAGATCTACCCATGGTCCACGGACCATGGGATTGTATAAAAAGGAAAGTCTTAGAGAGTCTAAGGCAAGTTTTGGTAGTGAAAGATATGAATGTAATGGGTTAGTAGAAGTGACAAGCGAAGAGTCTTAGAGTAGAAGAGAGGTTCTATAGCTATGTGCGTAGAGGCCTAGAGTAGAGTCCGTAGTTGAGTGCGTGGACCCCTGGAACTGAGTGCGCAAGGTAGTTTGAGTCTGTAAGAAGATTTGTAAGAAGATCTGAAGCATTGATAAAGAGATTGTTATGGAAATATATATGTTTTGTCCTTTTACTTCTGTTATGAATGAATGTGATTATGTTATGATGAATAATGGGTTTATGATTTAATGCTATATTGATGTGTGGATCTCTATGTTTTACATTGTTACACGAATGCAAGTAATAATATATGTTTACACAAAGAATATCTTAATGCATGCTAAAGATATTAGACACTTAAGCTAATATGGGTAATAATAGACTTAGTAGTGATTATAGAGGCACGTAAGTGGTTGATTCACCAGTTTAGGGTCTGCGAAAGATAGTCATAGACCTTCGTGAAGGTCTAAGGGTGATTGAGAGAAGTATATCAATAGCAAAGGATTGGGACCCAGGCGGAGGCCCTGGAAATTGCGATGAGATTACATGAGAGGCCAATTCAAGATGCTGGTTTGGGAGTTGAGTAGATTCTCACGGAGTTTTAGAACCTTTGCCTAGAATTCTAATGTTTGAAGAAGGATAGAGAGGCTCGGCCAGAGGTGCATGAAGTGGTTTGGTGTTTGAAATGTAAGAGTCAAGGGCATGATCAAGATCATTGCCCTGTCTTCACAAATTATCTTGTAGGAGGAGGGTTGATGCCTATGAGATTGGAAGCTCAAGCAGGGCCAAGTACAGGGCCTGTGTTTTGGTGTGATATCTATTAGGTAGCTGGAAAATATGTGACAGATAATTGCCACTAGCCATAGAAATTTGTACAGACACTGCAACAACTCTTCTACAACTTCTACAAATCAGTAGGTCACGAGGAGCATAGTTTCCGCAGTTATGAGTTAATGATGTAGAGAATACCTATGTATCAAATTCAGACCAAGACTTGACCTTTGGATTGAGGAGCGGACCAAGCGCGAGAGGATATCAAAGCCAAGGACGAGGTCGAGGTGGAGGAGGACCTGCGAGAGGACAAGGCAAGTTATTTGCTACAATTGTGGAGGTCCAAGGCACTACACATAAGAATGTATGAACCTGATGCACCTATCGTGCCATTATTGTACTGAGTTTGATCACGTGAAAGAATCCTACCCTGTATCAATAGCTAAGATGTGTGAAAAGGGGATGCAGTCTCAGCAGCCTACATATAACCTAGAGATGATGAGGGTTGAACCCCGAGAAGAGAATCCCAATGTGAATATTGTGCTGCGAAGTGGAACGATGACTATTGAAGATAACGGAAAGCAACATAAAGAAGGTGAATGGGTTCACAAAGCTCCAGAAAAGGTGGTTGGGTTTGATTTGGAGCATGTGAAGGAAACCTTCATGGAAGCAAAGAAAAGCTTCGCTGAAGCTTCTACCTCAGGAAGTCAGGATAAGAAGTCTAAAGAAATGGACCCATCCATGCTTACTACCTTTTTGGAGGCCTGTATGAAGCTGCTACATGATAGCAAGGTCATAAAAGGATTACAGGAGTTGATCAATAAATGTGTTGGTAATGCTTTTGATGGATCGCACGTGGTTAGGAAAATTGGTAAGCATAAGTCAAGAACAGGGCGTGACATGAGGCACATAGGAGAGTATGAAATGAACCAAGTTATTCTAGACCTTGGGTCAGATCCAAATGTTTTGAAAAAACAAACATGGCAGAGAATGGGGAGACCTGCACTGCAATGGTCTCCTATTCAATTGAGGATGGTGAATTAGCAAAAGATTATCCCCATGGGAAGATTGTAGGGAGTGACAGTCGATATTGAAGGCGCGAGCACATTGGCGAATTTCAAATTAATAGAGATTGTTGATGATAACAATCCCTACCCTGCACTCCTTGGGATCGACTGGGCTATCGACATGAATGGGGTGATCAATTTGAAGAAGCAGATGATGTAATTTGAAAGAAAATCGCTCTACGTAGTAGTACCATTGGACCCTACAGAAGGACCGCGTTATACTGAACTGGTCTGCGATTACGAAAGTGATGATGATTTGGACCAAATTAATAAGATAACAATGTGAGATCAAGATTGGGTGAATTAGATAGCTGATGGACATATTGCATGGGACCACGAAAGTTCGTGCACATCAGAATCCCGCAGGATCCCTTGGAATTGATTAAACCAGATTGGACCACCCAGCTGTGCCATGCACTAGATTTCTACAATGTGACTGCTGAAGGAGAAGAGGAGGATCCAAGGAACATTAATGTCCTAGAGACCAAAGGTCACTACAAAGTTTAGGGGTCGTAGATAGAGAATCTAGATATCATCACACTGTTAAAAACAAGACAAGTAAACATTGGGATAGAGGTAGAGTCAAAGTTTGCTAATATAGGGGATTACTAGGATGATGCTATGGTGAATAAGGTCAATGAGTTTCTCCGTGAGTACCAGGATTTGTTCCCTACAAAGTTTTCAGACCTGAAAGGGATAATAGGTGATTTAGGAGTAATGAAGATAATATTGAAACCAAATGTGAAGCCTATGAAGAAGAGGCCATATCACCTCAATCTTAAGTACAAAGAAAGGGTCTACCTAGAATTGGACAAAATGTTGGCAGCAGGAATCATTGAACCAGTGGAGGAGTCTGATTGGGTCAGTCCTATGGTAGTTTAAGAAAAGAAACTGAAGGATGAAATAAGGATATGTGTAGATCTTAGGAAGCTGAATGATGCTTGCGTGCATGACCCCTTTCCAACTTCGTTCAGCAATGAAGTGTTGGAATGTTGGCGAGCAGGAAGTATATTCATTCACTGATGGGTTCTCTAGGTACCATCAGATCAAGATCGCACTGGAAGACAAGAGTAAGGTGACCTTCACAACTGAATGGGGATGCTTTCAGTATACTGTAATGCCTTTTCGACTGAAGAACGTGCCAACGATCTTTTCGTGCCTATGCATCACGGCGTTCAAGGACTTCATTGAGAAGTTTTTGGAGGTATACTTTGATGATTGGATGATGTTTGGAATGGTGAAGTGCCATGTAGCTAGTCTATGCTTGTTGGGCATGGAATCACCCCAAGGCATGTTTTGGGGCTCAAAGCCCAAGCTTTGATGGAATTTTGTTGTAAAGCTCGCGAAATGTGGGCGCGGAGCGCGAAAAGTATAATAGAGTCATAGGGTTGTCTGCCCCAATTTTGTAATATAATGTCGGCTAGATAGACCTACCCATGGTTCGTGGACCATGGGATTGTATAAATAGAGCGAGGCTCTAAGTGTAGAGAGGAGATAGAAAAGTAAGGATGAGCATGAGAATTCTAAGTGATTGAATCAAAGTGTAAGTGTGTCTTTGGGTCGTAGAGTAGGAGAAGGCTTTGTAGCTGAGTGCGTAGAGGTCTAGTAGTCTGTAGCTAGGCACACGGACCCCTAGGGTTGAGTGCGCAGGGTGGAGTCGAGTCTGTAATCAAGGAAGGAATTAATAAAGAGAAGTTTTACTAGAATTCTGTGTACCTGTTCTTGTGTTAATGCATGTTTGATATAATTTGCAAATGTACTGTTTATTTACTGCGTGCACCTGTATGAATGGTTTATGTTGTTAAGTATAACTTAAAGGTAAGATAATCATTAACATTGGAATACTAATAAAGTCTTGGGTAATAACGTAGAAGCACAGTGATCAACCCCTGAGTAGGGCTGCGTGTAGGCAATATACTAGGTTGCGAGGTGTGGGAAAGTGCGCGAAGCAACTTGCATGCAGGGTCAAACTGCAGACCGTTTGAACTCATCAAACATCTCTAGGGTGTGGAAACCTAGTTCTAGCACCCTCCCATACTAGTTCGGGTGAGACTTCAGTCCGCGCTACGTGGACCATTGCCGAAAGGGACAGTAGTATCAGGATTTGTTTGGCTAAATTAAATTTGAACCTAGGTCAGGCCCCACTAATCCAACAAATGGTTTTGTTGCTAGGACCGAGATCTGTATAAGAGATGTCTGATGTCGTATCACTGGAATCCGAAAAAGAAAGGAATTGAAGAGTGGTTGGATAGGAAGATTCACGAGTTCACGGTGCAAGAAAATAGGAATCTGTGACTATCAAAGGAAGAGTGGTTAGATTGCTACTTATATATGGAAATCCATGAAATTTTCTTTGCATCCTTCCCCTCTGAGTTGTATGAGTGGATCGCGAAGATAATAGATAGTCAAGGAAGGTGTAGGCTCGATAAAATGATTGTGTGGACTATGGAGTTGGTGCGTAGATTGGAAGCATCAAAAGATAAGATCGTAAGTGTTGTGGATCACTAGCCCGATAGAATTATAGGAGGATTTATCACCGAGTTCACGGTAGATACTTCAGTTAGTTATAGTGAGGTAGAACGAAGCTTCCTCAAATGACTATGAGGTAAGTACATTAAATCTTTGAACACTTGGATTAAAATGATATTGTGTGAAAAGCGGGTTATGTGAATAAATTGATGTTTGGGGCTAGGCAAAGTAGAATGATCTACAGAAATGAAGGTAGCACAGAGCTAGAAACTAACCCCTTTATTTCACCTCTACGGGAAAGCGAGGAAGAGCTTGCAAAGGTTTCACCAAGAAGTGTGATCAGTTTGATAAAGCAGCGAATTCCGCGCATACCACTCCCACCTACACCACCACTAGTTTCACCATCTTCACCCCCGTCTTCACCCACACCACCTCCGCCACCACCATAGTTCAATATGGCGAGTGTGATAAAGTTGCCGGTGTTCAAAGGAGTAGGGAACGAAGATCCAGACCAGTTTTGGTTTGTGGTAAAGGTTGTATGGGAAGCGCAGGGAGTCACAAATAAAAATATAAAGAAAGAAATGTTAGTTAGTGCTTTGCAGGATCACGCACTGACGTCGTACATTAAGCATTCCAATGACAATCCAAACATAGGGATCGCGGATATCCAAGCTGCACTAAACAGGGAATTTAGCATGCCAAAATCAGAGACACAGTCGATTATTAGATTTAAGGAAATCGCGATGCTTCCAAGCGAGAATGCCTGGGAGTTGGATCAGAGATTGAAGGGTATGATTCGTGAAGCCAACATGACCTTGATGAATGGACAACACCGCACATGGTTTGTAGCATCACTAATGCCGCATCTAAGGACTGCATTGTCACAGCAGAAGCTATCCACTTAGGCCGATGCCTTGGAGATCGCAATGAGACTACATGAGACCCCAATACAAGATCCTAACCTGGGATTCCAATAGATCCACACGTAGTTGAAAAGCTTGTGCCTCGAGATGCAGAGTTTGAAACAAGATAGGACAGCTTGCCCAAAAGCGTGCAAGGAGGTATGGTGCGTAAAGTGCAAAGGCTAGGGACATGACAAGGACCATTGTCCAGTATTCATGAGCTACCTAGCAGTAGGATGACCAATGCCATTGAGACCAGAGGCACAAGTAGGACTGAGCATGACGCTTGCATTATGGTGCGTGATTTGTTAGATATGAGGAAAGCATGCTACATATAACTACCATCTATTACAAAAGTATACATAGAGTTCCCAACAGTTGTTCTGTAATTTCTACAGATCAGTAGGCCATGATGAGTGCACCTGTAGAAGTTATGAACTGATGATGGATCTGACTCCTACCTACAGAGTTCAGAGTGAAACACGGGCTCTCGATCAAAATGCAGGGATGGCACGCACTGGATTTTAGGGCTGCAGACGAGGTCGAGGTGGAATGGGACCAGTGAGAGGTTGCGGACAACTGATATGTTACAATTGCGAAGGACTGGGACATTATGCCTGTGACTATACAAATCCGATGAGAGAATCATGCTTATATTGTACCTAGTTTGATCATGAGATGAAGGACTGCCCCACGCTAATAGTGAGGTTGCGCGATAAAGGAACACTCCAACCTCCCTCGACTCAGAACCTACAAATGATGAGGTCTGAGCCATGTAAAGAAGACCCGAATGTAAACATCGTGCTTCAAAGTGGTATTATGACGGGGATGACAAAGGCAAGCGGCCCAAGGAGAATGGCTAGGTTCACAAGGCTCTGACAAAGGAACCTGAATTTGATCTGGAGTGTGCAAAGGAGATCTTCATGGAAGCTAAGAAGAGCTTCACAGAGGCCTCCATTTCAGGTAGTAAAGAAAAATTGGAACCAGAAATGGACCCATCAATGCTCACTACCTTTTTGGAGACATGCATGAAGCTACTATGTGATAAAAAAGCTATTAAGGGACTGTAAGAACTCATCACTAGATGTGCTGGGACCATGCTAGGAGAACCGCGCGTAGTTCGGAAGCTCAGGAAGCACACAACGCGAACAGGAAGAGAGATGAGATTGACTACACAGATTGGGGAATATGAAATGGATCAATTGATTTTGGATCTAGGATCGGACACAAATGTCCTACCAAAGCAGAAATGGGAGTGCATGGGCAGGGCTACGCTGTAATGGTTGCCTATTCAATTGCGAATAGAAAACCAACAAAAGATCTTACCTATGGGAAGATTGCAGGGAATAATAGTGGATATCAAAGGTGCAAGCGCACTTGCAAATTTCGATGTGATAGAGATTGTTGATGACAACAATCCCTATCTCACGCTAATGGGAATAGACTGGGCCACTAACATGAACAGAGTGATAAATCTAAAGAAGAAAAAAATGATTTTCAAGAAAAAGTAACTGCGCATAGTGCTACCTCTAGACCCTATGGAAGGATCACACTACATGAAGCTGGTGCATGATTATGATAGTGATGACGATTTAGAATATATTTACAAGATAACCATGCAGGAGCAGGACTGGGTGAATCCAACCGCAGATGGAAGGATCTCGTGGGAGCGCGAAAGCTCCTGCACCTCAGATTCGTACAAAGAGATAGAACGATGGCAGAACCGGTTACACGAGGTAACCACACTCAATTGTAATATGATGATAAGGTCATTGTACTGTGTGACAACAGAGATAAGAGATTTGCCTATGTATGACGGGTTGACAGAGGTGGAGGATTTCCTGAACAAATTTGAAAGAGAAGTATCGGAACAACAACGTTTTCACACTCTGAAATGGGAACTGCCTGCTACAACGATAAGATGGTGGGGTACGCATCAAAGAAGTTTTGAGGGCTAGCATGAATGCAGAAGGATGATGCTCATGTGGTTTGGAAAGCCTTAGATGTGAATGAAAGCTGGGTATGATGGAAGAAACAACCTGTGCGCCCATATCTCCATATGGGTACATGCGTATAGTGTGTAACTTGCATGAATGCACACCGTCCTCACGATAGGTAACACGACCAACAAGCAGGAGTGGGAAAGATGATGGCGCAAATGACGAAGTATGATAAGACCAAGCACGCCAAAGATTATCGGTGTGGAAGCCTTTGACAAAGTATGCGAAGCACTGAATGCAGTCCACCTTGAGAAGCGAACTGACTTGGACCTGTGCATACTAGCGATTCTATGGGCTTATAGGACAACGTGTAAGAAACTGACAAGAAAACACCTTTCCAGTTAGTTTATGGCGTGGAAGATGTCATGCCAATGGAATATATTGTACATAGTCTGCGCATAGCAGTGCTCACAGGTATGATAGACTGTGAAGCTCTGGAAGAAAGGCTCATGCAATTGGAAGAACTTGAGGAGGAACAGTTCTTGGTTGGTTTTCATCAGAGAGTACAAAAGTAGCATGAAAAGGCCTTGCATGATCGCCATATTAAGTTGCACACCTTCAAGGTGAATGACTTAGTGCTGCTGTATGACAGTAAGTTTGAAAATTTCCCGGGAAGTTCAGAATACATTTTTTGGGACCATACGTGGTTAAGGAAGTCACAGACGGAGGCGCAGTACAACTAGTCAAACTAAATGGAGAGCCTTTCCTAGGCAAGGTGAATGGCAGTCGCTTGAAGCCCTACATGGGTGGCCCGTCTATCTGACTAACCGATGAAAGTATAGTCTTCATGCTCCAAGGATTCAGACAAGGGCACGAGACTATAAACAAATGAAAGTGATACCGGCATAGATGCAAAAAATTAGTTCGGATGCAGAGGTCCCAGAACAGTGTATGTAGTAGACCCAGCAAGCAGCAGCTCAGTGCGGTGCTGACCTCACCAGAGTTCAAAAATAGTTGGAGGCACTCTGTGCAAAGATCACCCCACCAACTGAGTGACTCGAGGGCGAGTCGCGATGTTTTTGTTGGGGGCCTGTTGGGCATGGAATCCACCCAAGGCATGTTTTGGGCCTCAAGGCCCATGTTTTGACCAAATTTTGTTGTAAAGCTCCGCAAATTGTGGGCATGGTGAGCGAAAAGTATAATAGAGTCATATGGTTGTCAGCCCTATTTTTGTAATATAATGTCAGCTAGATAGACCTACCCACAGTTGCAGACCATGGAATTGTATAAATAGAGCAAGGATCTAAGTGTAGAGAGGATATAGAGAAGTAAGGATGAGCATGAGAAGTCTAAGTGACTGAATCAAAGTGTAAGTGTGTCTTTGGGTCGTAGAGTAGGAGAAGGATCTATAGCTGAGTGCATAAAGGCCTAGTAGTCTACAGCTGAGTGCGTGGACCCCTGTAGCTGAGTGGATAGGGTGGAGTCGAGTTTGTAACCAAGGAAGGAATAGTAGTCCGCAGCTGAGTGCGTGGACCCCTGCAGCTAAGTGCGCAGGGTGGAGTCGAGTCTGTAACTGAGGAAGGAAATAATAAAGGGAAGTTTTATAAGAATTCTATGTATGTTGGCTTAGTGGGGCCTGACCTAGGTTCAGAAGTGATTTAGCCAAGAAAATCCCAGTACTACTGGCCCTTTCGGCAATAGTCTACGGAGCGTGGACTGAGGTCTCACCCAAAGTAGTATGGCAGGGTGCTGGAACCAGGTTTCCACACCATGGGGATGTTTGATATGGGGTGATAGGTACATGATTCAACCTTCGTGCTTACTAGGCTACGCGGACTAGCGATCCCTTTGCATCCTTCTTGCAACCCTAGCCGCAACGTGACTAGTGCTAATTAACCAAATCTTACTCACTTAGGTTCTGTTCACTAATTACTTAGAGGATTTTCATACATAAGCATTCATATCAATGTTTACCAAGTGCGTGCATATAAATGACTAGATACACTTAACACATAACATCAAAATATGGATCCATGAAATAGATGCACAATATGCTGAATCAAACTTATCTTCATTAATACTCCTTTTCAAGTTCAGTTCAATACAAACCTGACTCCACCCTACGCACTCATCTACAGGGGTTCGCGCACTCAGCTGTGGACTCTTCTAGGCCTCTGCATACTCAGCTGCAGAGCCTCTTCCTACTACTATGACCCAATACACTTCAGATCCACTTCTATCCTCTAACCATGCCTTCACATCTATATATTACTTTCTTGCTTGCCAAAAAATTGTCTTTACACTTAGAGCCTCACTCTATTTAAACAATCCCATGGTTTGTGGACCATGGGTAGGGCGACACAACTTTACATTAAATTACATTATTTTAGGGTGGACAACCCTATGACTCATCGTAGACTCTCATGCTCCGTGTCTGTACTTCGTAGAGTCTTTACATTACATTTGATCAGAACTCAGGCTTTAATCCCCAAAAACACATGGTGGGGGGATCCGCTACCCAACAGGCCCCCAACACAATCATCGTGACTCATCCCCGATCACTGTGTAGGTGTGGCGATATTTGGAAAAGTCCTTCAAACTATGTCTGGCCTGTGCGACAGTCTGCAATGCACTACTCTACCATCTGCTGGATTTACTCTACTCGCTCGGCTGAATGCTCATTGTTAGGGTCAAATCCATGTCTTAAAGCATGCATCGCTTTCATCTGTGTGATTTTTCCTTCAATGTCGGCCGTGATGAGGGCCTGATCAATCCAGGGTTGGAAACATGCTTTAAGTACTGTCTCTTTTTGGCATGCGGCATCCACTTGTTCCTTCAATGCCTTCACCTGTTGTAGCTTCATGAGCCATTGGGTCAGGACCACTGTCTGTGCCGTCCTATACACACTACCATATTGCATTTGAAGCTCCCGCACCTTTGTTTCCAAGCGTTGTATGGTGGGGTCCTCTTGTAGGGAAGTGAGGACCATGAAGGATTCTTCCAACATTATTGTACAGGTCTGCATTGTCTGTCCTATTTCCTCCAGTGCATTTTGGATAGTGTCAGCGCGTTGTTCCCAAACTTCTGGGGTCGTGGATTACTATGCCTTTAATTGGAGTTCAGCAATCTAAAGGTTGAGGTCCAGCTAGATCCTCGTTGCTTCCTCCTTTACCTCACAGAATCCACTAGCCAATTTGTGAATCTGCACTCCTATTGGTAGGTCTGTCATAATTTCTAGCTCTGGGGCACGGCAACATGCTTCCTCTACTATCTGCTCTATCTATTGATTCTGTGCCAATGCTTCATCGCATTGTAGGCTAAGCTACTCGATGTTGATTCGTTGTTCACTGAGCATTTGCACTGTGCATCCTTCAATAGGACGGAGTTCTATTGTCACTCCGTCCTGCAACTGGTACAATATATCCCACGTAAGGGTAGCCAAGTTTAGGCCAAGTCCCTTGATTCGACCTACCATGGCTCTGTCCTTTGTGCTGTCTGCTATCAGTGCTCCTTATGGCAGCATGACGATGTTAGCCATTTTGGCCCGCAACAACTGTTCTGTTGCTGATGTACCCGCGACACTATAGGTGACTATTGTTCCTTCTTGTGGGGGCCACACCTGAAGTTCCTGCAGTTGCGCCCTGAGGGCCCCCAACACATTCTATTGCTCTGTCATTGCTTCCTGGAGCGCTTCCCTGGTGACCTCATGAACTGTGTCACCAATGTCGTATAGGTCACCCTCTGTCAGTGTAATAGGTTCCCCATCCAGCTTGGAAGCTTTGGTCTTCTTCCGTGGCCCTGTTTGTTCTGTACCACGCGGCTGTTTTAGTTGTGTAGTTGTCATCCTTAGGTCCGCACCTTCCGTCGTGTCATCTATCCCCTATCCTATGGTCAGGTCCGAGCCTCTTTCCTCCTGCGTCATGGTGGCCCCAGCTGCTACTACTTTTTTTGCGGCCTTGGTCTGCTCTGTGGTGGCCTTTGTTTCCTCGCGGGAAGCGCTTAACTCCTCAGCAAACTGCTCGTTCTGCTTCTATTGTGCTAGCAGCTTGGCGGCATCCTTTTGTGTTTGCATCGCTGTCTCATCATGCACTGCTAGATCCGGGGCACACCATTCGAGTGGCCATGAGTCGAGCACCATGAAAACAGTGTCCTCAATTGTGATGAAAGGGAGTTTGGTCTAGTTCTGCACCGGGTCCTTCCATGCCTTAATATACACATTTTGCATATCCACCTTAAAGTATGCAAAGCTCTGCAAACTGTCGTACACTGTGGGGGGTAGGCACGGACTTTTTTTGATCCACATCCAGACGCTTGCCTCCATGAGTATCCAGAAGATCTTGGTCTCGTGGATTCGCGTGGCATCCTTTGTCGCCTAGAGCGACGTGTATTTTGCTACCTCTAGAAATTCCTAGTCAAGAGCAGGAAACTGACTGTCCTCAGGCAATTCCCCTTCAACCAACGAGATGGATAAGAGCAACCATGTGTAGTGGAAGGTCTTACCCTGCTCCTGGGCCTCCTTGCAATTCATCAGAAATTCCTTGCAGAGGAACTGTGCCCAGTTGAACTGTACCCCCTCTGTGCATTGTTCAGCTAGTGTGATGACCGTTGTTGGTACCTCATTGCTGCGACATTTTCTCATCACCTTCCTAGCCAACAACTGGGTTGCTACATGAAACCCTTTGTCTTGAATGGTATTGATTACGTAGCCTCTTTGCTTCCTTTCCAACTTGTATTTCTTCTTCATGGCCTTTGCGAGTGCCAAATCTTCGCTTTTTCCAGCTATTTCCGCGGGGTCCCTTCCCATCTAGGGAAGCTGAGAAATCCTATGAATAAGCTCTGTCGTGATAGGAATAGGCTCCTCTAGCCACAAGTACCCATCATGCACCAGGCAAAGTGGTTGCCTGATGGCAAAGATCATGATTGGTGCCCGGTGAAACTGTGGAATCCATAGTAGGTGGAGTAGCCTGACCTCCTCCACACTGCAGAGCCATTTCTGTGGCTTTAGCGCTGTAACTAACCCCTCCTTACTCTATTTCATGAGTTGGCTGGTCTCCAAATGTGGGAGCTTTTCACTGTCCGCGAGGTCCCAATATTCAAATTTCATGGTGGGCATGTGGCCCAGAACCGATACTTCAAATAGAATACCATCTGGGAGAAATAGGGTTTGGAGTGTGCTCTTAATGACATCCAAATCTTTGGGTACCTTTGCTCTCCCTTTCCGTGGAGGGACATACTTGGCTAGTTTTGTTGCAGTGCGCACTAGCTGAATGTCTTCCTCCATTTCTTCATCCGTCTAGATTTCTTCTACAAATGCTTGGAGATCCTCCTTGTCATCATCTATCTTAAGATTAACAGTCTTTCCCTTGTCTTCCATAGACAGTTTACCAAACCGTAGATTTCGCGGAGACATACGGACCGGTCTTGTTGCCTATGGATCCTTTTTGGGCCTAGGCATTAGGGGCAATTTAGGAATTTTTGGTGCATCCCCCACCAGCAGCGTAGGTCTCTTTACAGCTCCCTCAGTTGTTGACATCATTCTGTTAAGGAAATCCTGTGTCTCCTTCGGCAATGTCTCAAACATTGGACTTGCTCTCAAAGCCTCCACGTTTGTCAGGTCCATACCCAATTGATAGCGCAACGACTGAATTCTCAAAATGCCAAGGGTTGTTCGGTGGAGAGCCACCTGCGATTTATAGGCCTTTTTGAATTCAAATTCCATCGCTCCCCCCACGTCTAAGTCATTAATGCCTTCTTGGCGGTAGATCGTCCCAAATCTAGCTCTTAATTCGTGTCTTAATTGCCTGCTACCCGCTCCTTTTTGGCTTAAATTGGACCTCTTGTCATGAACAATGACACCAACAGTCACCTCCCAGCCTACTCGCATAGTAGCACAACCCCCTATGCACCGGCGTGACCCCTGTGACATAGTGACCGTGCGTGCAAGCCCCTTATCATGTAACTCCCCTACAAACTCTTTTATACTCTCGCGCTCTCTTACAACTACTTGGAGCGCTGAGAGTGTGCTCCCTACAGATAGTCAGGTGGTCGCACCACTGGTGTGAGGCTTCAATTCACCTTCCATCTTGGTCTACGGGCCCTCCTTAGTTATCCTCGCATCAGTTAGCACCTCGCATTCTTCCTTATGTAGTGTGCTCCCCTCGTTACTTTGTCTGATAAGGTGCGGTTGCAACCATGGTAGCAGAGCCAAAAATTCTCAGCGACAATCTTCTAATGCAGTGGTATGGTTGCCCATATCTTGTCCTATCCTTCTATCGACATGACATTCTTATGCAATTTTAGTTTCTAGTTTTTTTATTTCCGCATCCATTAACATGCTTTTCTGCCTCAGTCATACCTAATCTTCTTCGAGTTCGCGAAGTTTAATATTCCCTCGCTGGATGGCTTCCTGTAACTGAATAATTCCTTCGTTTGGTTCCTCGTGTATCGTCCCAACTATAGGAGGATTCCTTCCTCCCAAAACTGTGGCCTCGACTCTGCCCGTCATCTTCAAGATCGTCTCCGCGCTCAGATTCTTGTGCATGGCCCTAGAGACCCATCGAACCGCTGGTACGCACTGGTCCCAATTAGTTCATCTAGCCTGGTGAACCTTGTTCAAGATCCCACATACCTTCTTGAATGCTTCTACATGGAACATTTGTGGTGAATGTTTCTTTTCCTACTACTGCATGTGGTTCCGATTTTCGATCCTTAGTCTGGGGTGTGCTTGTGTGAACTGCACAATACATGTCTGCACCCAGCGACACAAGTGGGCATGCAAGCTACTCCGTCCTGGTTTGCTGTCTCTCATTCGAAACTAGGGGCTTCCAAATTGTAGGCGCATAATCCTTCTACATCCATGCTAGTTGTCAAAATTTCCTTGATGGGTACCTCACCATCATGCGGGTGTTGTGCATAATGCCCATTTCAATGCATCAAACTGTTGTTGTTCTGGTATTGTGATTTCAAATTTTCTCAGGAATTCATCCGCTGCTGTCAGTCCATCATATGTCGGTAGCTCTCAATCCAAAGTGTAGGAGCTTTCATGCTCCCACAAGATTCTCCCATCCGCAGTCGGATTCACCCGATCCTAGTCCCATGCAATTATCTTGTAAATACAATCCAGCTCATCGTCGCGCACTGGTTCAGTGTAGCACGCTCCTTTGGCTGGGTCTAGCGGGAGTACTATGCGTAGTGACTTTTTCTCGAATATCATCTTCCACTTCTTCAGGTTGATGACTCTATTCATATCAGTGGGCTAGTCTATTCCTAGCAATACTAGATAAGGATTGTTGTCATCGACAATATCTATCACTTCAAAGCCCGTCTGTGTGCTCATGCCTTCAATATCAATGGTTACCCCTTGCAACCTCCCCATGGGAAAAATCTTCTGTTGGTTTTCCATCTGTAATTGAATAGGGGACCACTATAAGATGGGCATGCCCATACATTCCCATGTTTGCTTCGGTAATACATTCACGTCCGAACCCAGGTCTAGGATTACTTGATCCATTTCATACTCACCAATCCCTGTAGTCAACCTCATCTCCCTTCTATTGTGCAATGCATGCTTCCCCAATTTCTAGACTACGCGCTATTCTCCTAACCCTGTGCACCTAGTGATCAGCTCCTGTAGTCCCTTAAATGCCTTGTTCTCGCGCAACAATTTCATGCATGTCTCCAGAAAGGTAGTAAGCATAGAAGGATCCATCCCTGGCTCTGGTTGATCCTTACTACCTGAAGTGGAGGCCCCCGTGAAGCTCTTCTTAGCTTCCACAAACGTCTCCTTTGTGCATTCCAAGTCAAACTCAGGTTCCTTTGCAGGAGCCTTGCGAACCCATGTATCTTCCTTGGGCTACATCCCCTTATCCTCCCCTATGGTCGCACCGCTTCTGAGCATCATGTTCACATTTGGGTCTTCTTCGCGCGGTTCGGACCTCATCATTTGGATATTCTGAGTTGAAGGAGGCTGGAGCACCCCTTTTTCATGAATCTGTGTGATCAATGTAGGGAAATCTATTGTTTCATGATCAAATTGAGCATAGTATGAACAGGATATCCTCATTGGGTTGGTACAATCATGGGCATAGTGGCCTGGTCCTCCACAATTGTAACAAATTAACTGTCCATGGCCCCTTACCGGTCCCATTCCTCCTTGTCCTTGACCTCGCCCATGAAATCTAGCATGCGCCATCCTCGCAGTTGGGTCAAGGGCTCGCATTTCTATCTGCATCCTATAGGCTGGGGCCCGATCCATCATTAGCTCATAGCTGTGACAAGTGCACTCGTCATGGCCTACTGACCTGCATAAATTGCAAAACAACTGCTGGGGAGTCTGTGTATACTTCTGCAACTAATGACAATTGTCTGTCATGTGCTTTCCTCCTATTTGACAGATCACACACCATAGTGCAGGTGTCACACTCGACCCTGCCTGTGCCCTTGGTCTCAATGGCATTGGTCCCCCTCCTGCCAAGTAGTTCGCGAATACTAGACAATGATCCATGTCATGGCCCTAGCCTTTGCATTTTATGCACCATACTTCCTCGCGCTCCTCTGGCCATGGTGCCCTATCTTGCTCCAAACTCTACATTTCCAAGCATAGATTCTGTAGTTGCACATGGATTTGTTGAACTCCCAACCCAGGGTCTTGTATCGGGGTCCCATGCAACCTCATCGCCATTTCCAATGCTTTGGCCTGGGTGGAAAGTTTCCGTTGTGATAGCACCATCCTCAAGTGCGGTGTCAGGGATGCCACAAACCATGCACGATGTTGTGAATCCATTAGTGTCATATTGGCCTCATGGATTATACTCTTCATCCATTGATCTAGGTCCTAGGGGGTCTCGCTTGGAAGCATCACTAAATTCGATGATTGACCATGTCTCTGATTTTGACCGGCTAAATTCTCTATTCAACGCATTCTAGATCTCTACTATCCTTGCATTTGGGTGGTTGTTAGAGTGCTTGATATACCATGTCAATGCGCGATCCTGCAGTGCGCCCACCAATGTAACCTTCTTAATGTTGTTTTCCGTGACCCCTTGCTCTTCCCACACTGCTCTTACCACGAACCAGAACTAGTCCGGATCTTCATTCCCTACACCTCTGAATACGGGTAGTTTGATCACACTCGCCATGCTGAACTGTGGGGGTGGTGGAGGTGAAGTGGGTGGAGATGGAGGTGAGGGAGGTGAAGCGAGTGGTTGTGTGGGTGGAGGTGGTAATTGCAGAATGCACTCCTTTATCAAACTGACCGCACATCTTGGAGAGACCCAAGCAAGCTCTTCCTCACTCTCTCACGAAGGTGAAATTAAGGGACTGTTTCCTAATTCCCTGCTACCTTTGTAGATCTTTCCACTTCGCGTCATTCCAAAAATTAATGTATTCTCATAACCCGCTTTTCACATAATAACATCTTAATCGAGGTATTCAAAGATTTAATTTACTTACCTCGTGGTCCCTTGAGAAAACATTGCTCTGCTTCGCTATAGCTCACATTCGTGTCTACCGTGAACTCAGTGATGAATCCCCCTATTATTCGGTCAAGCCAATGGTCCACAGCTCGCGTGATCTGATCTTCTGATGCCTCTAGTCTGTGCACTAATTCTAGAGTCCACACTATCGGTTGGTCAAGCCTACACCTTCCCTAGCTGTTGGCTAACCTCGCGATCCACTCATACAGTTCAGAAAGAAAGGATCCAAAGAAAATCTCGTGGATTTCCGTATACATGTAGCTATCTAGCCACCTTTTCTTAGCTACCTGCAGAGTTCTGTTTTCCTGTGTCACGAACTCGTGAATCTTCTTGTCCAACCACTCTTTAATTTCCTTCTTTGTTGGGTTCTAGTGGTACAACATCAGACATCCCTTAGGCAGATCCCGGTCGTGGCAACAAAACCATTTGTTGGTTAGTGGGGCCTGACCCAGGTTCAGAAGTGATTTAGCCAAGCAAATCCTGGTACTACTGGCCCTTTCGGCAATATTCCACAGAGCACGGACTGAGGTCTCACCCAAAGTAGTATGGGAGGGTGCTGGAACTAGGTTTCCACACCTTAGGGATGTCTGATATGGGGCGATAGGTATGTAATTCAACCTTCGCGCTTACTAGGCTACGCGCACCAACGAGCCCTTTACGTCCTTCGTGTAGCCCTAGCCACAGCATGACCAGTGCTAATTACCCAAATCTTCCTTACTTAGGTTCTCTTTGCTAATTACCTAGAGGATTTTCATACATAACCATTCATATTAATGTTTACCAAGTGCGCGCATATAAATGACTA
Organism: Pinus tabuliformis; assembly: GCA_031772625.1. NCBI lineage: Eukaryota > Viridiplantae > Streptophyta > Pinopsida > Pinales > Pinaceae > Pinus > Pinus tabuliformis. Next base: position 410,473,806 of record CM062809.1, on the reverse strand, counting down.
GATACACTTAACACATAACATCAAAATACAGATCCACGAAATAGATGCACAATATGCCAAATCAAACTTATCTTTATTAATAATCCTTTTCAAGTTCAATTCAATAGAGACCCAACTCTGCCCTACACACTCAGCTGCAAGGGTCCGCGCACTCAGCTGCGGACTCTATTAGGCCTCTACGCACTCACTTGCAGAGCCTCTTCCTACTACTATGACCCAATACACTTCATATCCACTTCTATCCTCTAACCATTCCTTCACATCTATCTATTACTTTCTTGCCTACCAAAACAAACTATCTTTACACTTAGAGCCTCACTCTATTTATACAATCCCATGGTCCATAGACCATGGGTAGGCCGACACAACTTTACATTAAATTACATTATTTTAGGGTGGACAACCCTATGGTTCATCCTAGACTCTCGTGCTCCACGTCCATACTTCGCGGAGTCTTTACATTACATTTGACCAAAACTCATGCTTTAAGCCCCAAAAAAATGTGTTGGGGGGATCCGCTGCCCAAAAGTGTACTTATTCTTGGGTTAATTCATGTTTGATATAATTTGCAAATGTATTGTTTATTTACTACGCGCTCCTGTATGAATGGTTTATGTTGTTAATTATAACCTAAATCTAAGATAATCAATAACATTGGAATACTAGTAAAGTCTTGGGTAATAACGTAGAAGCATAATGATCAACCCCTGAGTAGGGCTGTGCGTAGGCAGTATACTAGGTTGCAAGGTGTGGGAAAGTGCATGAAGCAACCTGTGCGCAGGGTCAAACCGCAGACCACTTGAACTCATCAGACATCTCTAGGGTGTGGAAACTTGGTTCTAGCACCCTCCCATACTACTTCGGGTGAGACCTCAGTCCGCGCTATGTAGAATGTTGCCGATTTTTTTTTGGCTAAATTAACTCTAAACCTAGATCAGGCCCCACTAAGCCAACAACGCTTGATACTGCATACATGTCAGAGGTATCAGATTTCACTAAATTTGAATAGATGTTTGTTCTGTGTTCCCTTAGGAATCGTCCTAGGTCATGCGGTATAAAAATAAGGATTAATGGTAGACCCTTCTAAGATCATGGTTATCATCAATCTGGAGGTATTAAGAAGTGTCAAATAGCTGTGCACAACACTGGGTCACAGTGGTTATTACCAAAAGTTCATCAAGAGTTATGCCCAGATTACCGCGCCGATGGAGAAACTATTCAAAAAGAGTGCTACATTCTGTTGTAATGAAGAATGTGAGCGAAGCCTGGATGTGTTAAAAGCAAACATGGTCATTGCACCGATCCTAGTCTTCCTGGATTGGAAGAAGGAATTTCATGTGCATGTGGGTGCGTCATGTATTGCGCTAGGAACAGTACTGACACAGGCCGGCGAGGGAGACTTGGATCACCCTATCATGTTTGCAAGTAGGAAGTTATCTAAGGCTGAGAATAATTATTCAACGATAGAGCACAAAGGTTTGGCTATGGTGTACGCACTCTAGAAGTTCAGACACTACTTGCTAGGTGGACACTTTAATATGTATATAGACCATTTTGCATTAAAGTACCTAGTCAACAAGCCTGTGTTGGGGGCGAAAATATGCAGATGGTTACTATTGTTTCAGGAATACAATTTCGAAGTCAATGTGTAGCCAGGGCGATTAAATGGAGGACTAGATCATCTGTCATGCATTGAAATGGGGGAGGGGACTACCAATTTAGAGGAGGACCTACCTGATGCACAACTCTTTGCATTGTGCATAGCAAACAATCATTTTGTAGTCATCATACACTTTCTGACTACAAGAATGGCTCCAGAAGGGTACACTAACCAACAAAAGAAGGAATTGGTGGTGCGCGTGGCAAATTTTTCTCTTATTATAGGTCACTTGTATAAGATGGGAGCGGATGAGATATTGTGATGTTATGTGCCTGAGTTTGAATGAAGAATAATCCTAGCCGAAGCTCATGGAGGAGCTGCGAGAGGCCATTATTGAGGAAAAGCAACAACGCAGAAGATTTTACATGCTGGGTTGTGGTGGCTGACACTTCATAAGGATTCCAAAGCTTATTGTATGGCATGCGATGCATGCCAGAGGACGGGCAGTCCATCGAGGAGGCATGAGCTGCCTCTGAATCTACAAGTGTCGTTGCAGCCATTTGAAAAATGGGAATTGATTTTGTAGGACCGATTCAGCCTCCAGGAAAGGAGACAAGTGTTCAGTATATCGTCACCGTGACTGAGTATTTGACCAGATGGGCAGAGGCGCAGCCTGTAAAGGATTGTATAGGGGTAACAGTAGCAAAGTTCTTATTCGAATATGTGTTGACCAGGTTCGATTGCCCAAAGGTGTTGATGAGTGATTGTGGTATGCACTTCCTTAATGAAACGATCAGCGCGCTAATAGAAGAATTCCAATTCTATCATCAAAAGAGCACACCATATCACCGTCAAGCTAATGGGATGGTGGAAGTGTTTAATAAGGTATTGGAGAATGTGCTAAAAAACATTTGCAACGCATAGAGGAATGATTGGGACGTGCCCGTACCGGAAGTGTTATGGGCTTATAGAACTACTTGTAAGAAGCTGACTCGACAGACACCTTTTCGACTAGTCTATGGCATAGAAGCTGTGATGCTGATGCAGTACATTGTACCTAGTCTATTTATAGTGGTGTTCACAGGAATGGCAGACTACAGAGCCTTATAAGAAAGGCTCGTGTAGCTGACAATGTTGGAGGAATATATATTCTTGGTTGGATTCCATCAACAAGCTCAGAAGGAGTGCGAAACGGCATGGCACAATTAGCACATCAAACTACGCAACTTCAAGGTAAACGATTTAGTTTTATTATATGATAGCAAGTTTGATAAATTTCTAGGAAAATTTCAGATGCATTGGCTAGGGCCATATGTGATCAGGGAGATTACCGATCGTGGAGCAGTTCAGCTTGTGAAATTGAATGGAGATCCATTTCCCAGGAAGGTAAATGGAAGCCGATTGAAGCCATACACCGAGGATTTGGCTAGATTACTATATGATGGTAGCATAGTCTTAGAACTCCTGGTAGCTGCAAGGAGGCATGGGACTATAAAATACACTGCCTAGGTTGTAGAGCTGCACGATTTGGCCTGCGCGGGATGGACGGGTGTCATACTATTAGCAAACGTGTGAAAGGAACTATGCTATAGGATGAGAGACTGTGTAGCGTAGCTAGAAAGTGACTGTTACCATCACTATTCATGATTTGACAATGAGTAAACAGCTAAGAGGAGCGGGGGGGAGGCATTTAAGGCTAAATTTAAGAGTGAGATCTTTGAAAATCTGCCGCCAATCTAGCATTTATGAGCGGATTTTGGGGGGAATGGTCGGGTTTGAATTCAAATTTTCCTATAAATTACAAATGGATGTCAAGCGGGAAAAACTTTGCATTCTGAGATTTTCTGAGTTGTGCCATCTATTGTGCATGAACCATAAGTTCTTTGAGGACTTGCTGGCTAGTTCTTTGTTTGACAGGTTACCTGAGGAGACCTAGCAGCTCATTAACAGCTTCATGTCTGCACCTGTGGAAACCGAAAGTACTAGAGGGTCTATTTCCTTTGAGGAAGTTTCCCTTAAGGTCGTGAGTATGGAGGTTCTTGCAGTAGTACCTAAGTCAATGAGGTCGCCTAGGCTGAGGCCTACGCTAGCCAAGAGAGGTTCCCAAGATGAAGAAATATAAATAGAAGAAGACATTGCTAGTGTGCGAGTCACCAAGGAAACATCAAAGAAAAAAAAAGCCTATTGCACAAGAGAAAGGTAAGGTAGTAGACCTGTAGGCCAAGGAGGGTGCATAGGATATTGATATTGAGGGGTTACACCCTATTTCGAAGCTGCTAGATTACATCCCTCTGTGCTAGGGTAAGGTGAAGGTCCCAAAGGACCCAGACGAGGGAAAGTTTCTCCTTCATACACCCCTACTGCCAGAGAATATCACATTTGAAGGTCCGCACTTGGCGCACGTCCCACATCTGAAGCTTGAAGATTGGGACTTGGGGGACACTGAGTGGTTCCCCCACCTGGCTACTGATGAGCGCCAGTATTGCAGCAAGGATGCTGCAACTTTTGGGCTACTAGATTTACTTATCAACCTGAGGTTCGTACAAACTTGGAGGTGATAGTGCTATATGCACAAGTAAAAGTGAAGGTCCTGCCTGTTGTCACTGGTCATCTGGCGAGAGACCCTAGGGGTTCCAAGCTAGACTTCTATAGAGTCAAAAGAAAAATGATTCTTTGATGGAAGAAGTTCAAATTTATTCTAAGAGAGCTACTCTACTTCAGTAATGAGGAAAACAATATGTAATGCTAAATCACACCATATCCTAATTAATCATTTAAAAAGCTATGCTAAGTAGAATTGCTAAATCAACACTAACCTAATGCTACTATCTAAGTTACAGAAGTAAAGAGCATCAAACCATACTAATGTGTAAGTAAGAAAACTAAACTAAATTTGTTTTCACCTTTTTTGGTTTCCTTTGCTAAAATCAAGCATGCAATTTTAATTGTTCTTGTCGATGTGACAAGTGGATGGAAGGTGGTTGTTTGGCATGGAATTCCCCCAAGGCATGTTTTGGGGCTCAAAGTCCAAGTTTTGACTGAATTTTGTTGTAAAGCTCTGCGAATTGCGAGCTCGGAGCGCGAAAAGTACAATAGAGTCATATGGTTGTCTGCCCTAGTTTTGTAATATAATGTCGGCTAGATAAACCTATCCATGATTCGCAGACCATAGGATTCTATAAATAGAGTGAGGCTCTAAGTGTAGAGAGGAGATAGAGAAGTAAGGAAGGGCATGAGAAGTCTAAGTGATTGATTCACAGTGTGAAGTGTTTCTTTGGGTCGTAGAGTAGGAGAAGGCTTTGTAGCTGAGTGTGTAGAGGTCAAGTGGTCCACCACTGAGTGCATGGACCCCTGCAGTTGAGTGCATAGGGAAAAGTTGAGTTTATAACCAAGGAAGGAATTAATAAAGAGAAGTTTTGTCATAATTTTGTGTATCTGTTCTTGGGTTAATGCATGTTTGATATAATTTACAAATCTATTGTTTATTTACTACATGAACTTGTATGAATGGTTTATGTTATTAAGTATAACTTAAAACTAAGATAATCACTAACATTGGAATACCAATAAAGTCTTGGGTAATAAGAGAGAAGCACAGTGATCAGCCCCTGAGTAGGGTTATGCGTAGGCAGTATACTAGGTTGCGAGATGTGGGAAAGTGCATGAAGCAACCTGCGTGCAGCGTCAAACCGTGTACCACTTGAACTCATCATACATCTCCAGGGTGCGGAAACGTAGTTCTAGCACCCTCCCATTCCACTTTGGGTGAGACCTCAGTCCACACTCCGTGGACTGTCACCAAAAGGGCTAGTAGTATCGGGATTTGTTTGGCTAAATCAACTCTAAACCTAGGTCAGGCTCCACTAAGCCAAAAAATGGTTCTATTTCCTATTCAATTGTGAATGGAAAACCAGCAAAAGATCCTACCTATGGGAAGATTGCACAGAATAATGGTGGATGTCGAAGGTGCAAGTGCACTTGTAAATTTTGAAGTGATAGAGATTGTTGATGACAACAATCCCTATCCCACACTACTAGGAATAGATTGGGCCACTGACATGAATGGAGTGATAAATCAAAAAAAGGGCAAAATGATTTTTGAGAAAAAGTCACTACGAATAGTGGTACCTTTAGACCCTGTGGAAGGATTGTGCTACACAGAGCTAGTGTGCGACTGTGATAGCAACGATGATCTAGACTGTATTTATAAGATAATCACGTGGGAGAAGGACTGGGTAAATCCAACCACGAATGGCAGGATCTTGTGGGAGCACGAAAGCTCCTGCACTTCAGATTCAGACGAAGAGATAGAATGATGGTAGAACCAGTCACATGAGGTAACCACACTCAATTGCAACATGATGATAAGGTCACTACACTGCGTGGCAATAGAGGTAAGAGATCTGCCTATGTATGATGGATTGAGCGAGGTGGATGATTTCTTGGACAAATTTGAAAGAGAAGTACCGGAATAGCAGAGTTTCGACGCTCTGAATTGGGCGCTGCACACTATGCCCATAAGGTGGTAGGGTATGCATCAAATAAGTTTTGAGGACTGGAGTAAATATAGAAGGATGATGCGCATGAAGTTTGGAAAGCCTCAAATGTGGATGAAAGTCAGTTATGACAGACGAAATAGCCTACGTGCCCACCTCTCCAGATGGGTATAGGCCTATGGTGCACAACCTGCATGAACGCACACCGTCCTCGTGATAGGTAACATGACCAATAAGTAGGAGCAGGCAAGATGATGGTGTGAACGATGGAGTAGGATAAGACCAAGTGCACCGAAGATTATCCATGTGGAAGCCTTTGAAAAAGTATGCGAAGTACTGAACGCGGTCCACCATGAGAAGTGCACTGACTGGGACCTACGCGTACAAGCGGTTCTATGGGCTTATAGAACCATGTGCAAAACCCTAACTGCACGGGCATTTCTGAAGCTGAAGTATGAAGAAAAAGCTGTAATCCCTATGGTGCATGCAAAGCCTAGTCTGTGTAGAGTAGTACCCATAGATACGATGGATTTCAAAGCCCAGAGAGAACACATGGGACTTGAGGAAGAAATCCAACATGAAAACCTTAGACTCCAAGGACTTAAAGAAAATAGGGTACGGTTAAGAAAGAAAATCGCGCTGGTGGATGTGGAAGTCAAGAAGATGGAGGATGAAATAAAGAGAGATTTTCTCGGAAAAAATACCAAAGTGGTAAGGCAGGAGGCGTGCAATCACGATGACAAGGTTAAGGCATACTACCATGAATTTATCATTCTGATGCCTTGGCATGGACTGCATATTGCTAAGCATAGTGACCATGGTAGCGTGTTGCAAATAGTGAAGTGCGCAAGGCTGACTGTAACAATAAAAGGTGGGGATTCTCTAGGAATCATGATGGAGGACTGGATGGAACTATATACGGGTGGTAGGACCACCTGACTAGCTGATGGAAGGACAGTGCTAGTGCTCCAGGAAGTTGGAAGGGAGCGCGGGACTATAAACTATCCTGCCCGAGAGTTGTGCAATGTTGGAGATGCAAGCAGAAGCAGAGAGTCACAAGGTTCGCGACCGCGCACAAGGGACTGTGTTGCCACGCGAGTTGGCTAGAAAGTGACCATTGAAGTCACTATTCATGATGGGATGCTGGACTTCAGGCCAAATGGAATATGCGGAAGGCATTTAAGACACGATTTATGAGCAAGATTTGGGAAAATCTGCTGCCAAGAAAGCATTAATGAACCGTAATTGGGGGGAACAGTCGAATTCAAATTCAAAAGGTGCTATAAAATGCAAAGGGCTACCCAGCAAACAACACTTGGTCATTTGCAAATTGAGCGGTTGAGCAGAGGCTTGAATGTTGTGAGCCGAGCGTTGATTAAGCCTCTGAATTCGTGAGTGATTGATTGCAGCACGGATACAATGACAACAACTAAGGATGGTCTAGGGATAGAAGAGGTGACAGCCAGCGAGGCCGCTTAGTCCCCAATTGTGGAGAATGTGACAGAAGGTGCCAGGATTGTGGCAGAGATCTTGAAATCACTGCATATGCTGAGACCTAAGAAGGATGAACAAGCAATGGCTCCCGTACGTGTGTCCCCGAGGAACCCACTGCGTAGCAAACTATCGATGGAAGAGAAGGGGAAAGTTGTCACAATAGAAACAGATGAGGAAGAGAAAGATTTGCAGGCCCTCATCATCACAGAGGAAGAAGACGAAGGCATGGAGGTGGATATTCCACCTACGCACTCTACGACAAAAATGCTTGCCTATGTCACCCCATGAAATGCGAAGGCCAAAGTGCCCAAGGACCTAGACAAGATCAAGAGTTCACTCCAGACTCTACTCCTCCCAGACGGCATTATGTTTGAAGGCACGCACCTGGGCCGCATGCCAACCATGAAATTTGAAGATTGGGACCTCACTGACCACGAGAAGTTCCCTCACCTTGAGACTGGGAACCTCATGGAGTAGAAGACCACGGGGGTGGTGACAACATTAGAGCCACGGAAGTGGCTGCGCGGAGTGGAAAAGGTTGGGCTACTGAACCTACTATAGGTGCCACATTTCCACCGCGCCCCAATAACCATTTTCATCATCAGGCAGCTACTCTGCCTAGTGCATAATGAGTATGTATGGCTGGATGAGCCCATCCTTATCACGGTAGCTCTGATTCACCATGTTCCCCAGGTTCCATACAAAGGAAAGGACCCCGCGACCATATTGGAAGGGAAGGGCAGTGATCTGGCCCTCGCAGAGGCCATGAAGATGAGGTACAAGCTAGAAAAGAAGAAGAGGAGTTATGCCATCTCCAGCATCAAGGATAAAGTGGTACGCATGGAAACCCAAATCCTTGTAGGCAAAGTTATGCGGAAGTGCCACGCAGACCAGGTACCTGTGTCAGTGATCGTACTGGCCAAGCAGTGCACAGACAAGGTCCAATTTAACTGGTCTAAATTCCTCTACATGGAGTTCTTATAGAATTGTCACGAGGCCCAGGAACAGGGTAAAAGCTTCCACCATGCATGGTTGTTGCTATCCTTATTGCTCATAGTAGGGGAATTGTCGGAGGACGGTCAATTCCCCATAATTGACAGTGAACTACCAGAGGCCATGAACTACGCTTTGCTCTAGGCCAAAAAGGATGCAAAAAGGATACGTGACAGAAAGATCTTTTGGGTTCTCATGGAAATGAACATCCATATGTGGATCAACTGAAAGCCGTTATCACCCATGGTGTACAACAGTATGCAGAGTTTTGCAGAATTTAAGGCAGACATGCATAATATATACTACAGGGCGCAAAATGATTTGACGAAGCAGTGGACAAAGATACCCTTTGTAGCCACTGACAACACCATTTTCAATGTCTTGGAGGCATGGCCACTAGAATGGCACACCCCAGAAATTTCAGAACTTGAGAAGTTAGCAACATAGAAGAAGAAAGACGATGCTAAGATACACATTGCACATTTGGCTGAGACAAGGTGGAAGGAAACATAAAGCAGTCAAGCAGGAAGGCCATAGCAATAGCAGTAGCATAGGAAGTAGCCACGAAGGCGGGCGAGGGCCAAGCAACGCCATTGCAAGAGTAGGAAATAGAGGAAGCCAAAACAGAAGAAGGAGGCATGGACACATGGACCGTGTCCACACAGTTGAAGCTCCAACTACCGGCACAACAAACAGGATCGAGGAAGAAGGTCAAGGCCTCAAAATTGGCCATTGAACTGATCACCCTAATCGAGGGTGATTTGCATGACATCGGTCAGACGGTGCGCAATGTAACAAATGAGGCTCTTCAGGATTTCATGCTGGAGAACCAGGCTATGTTTGGGGGCCTTAGAGTGCAGTTGTAGTAATTACATGTGTGCCCCCCTCAGGTTGGTACCCTTTTAATCAACCTTGCAGTAGGATCCTCAACAACAGAGCAGATGTTGCCCGTGCAGATGACGAACACAATAGTGCTGCCGGAAGGGGTGCTAGTAACATCAAATGAGGCCGATAGGTTTTGGGTGAGCATAATCAAAGGTCTGGGTGTTAATCTTGCTTCCCTCCCATACGAGACACTATATATGTTGCAGGATGGGATAACAACAGAGTTGTGGACTAGGGAGAGCCACGTGCTCCAAGTCCTCAGCGAGCAAAAGATAAATATGGAATATCTCAGCTTGCAGCGTGACGAATTGGTGTCGTGAAATCAATAGCTGGTGCAGGTGATAGGTGACGCTTGCCAAAGCATCTCGGAGCTAGCCATCCTAGTAGTTCTACCAGTAGAAGTGCAGATCCATAAGTTAATAGTAGGAGTCCGCAAGGCTACAGAAGAAAAGACAAAGGTTCAGCTAGAGTTGAATCTTCAGATCGCCAAGCTGTGGTTAAAGGCGCAGCCATCCACTCCCCTAGAAATTAGAAAAGAGCGAGCTAGCACTGTCACGATGAGATTGGAGGAAATCGGGGGTGAAGTGTGAGACTGCAACGACATGTTGGAAGAATCACTTGAGGTCCTCACAACTATGTAGGAGGACCCCAACATCCAGCGCTTAGAGACAGAGGCGCAGGAACTCCAATAGTAGTATGATAGTGTCTGAGGAACTGCGTAGACAGTGGTCCTCACCCAACGACTTGTGAGGATGCGGTAGACTAAGGCACTGAAAGAGCAGATGGACATGACAAGACATAAGGAGGAAGTTCTCAAAGCATGCATCCAGCCTTGGATCGATGAGGCCTTCACTATCATGGTAGAAATTCAAGGCAAGCTCGTGCACATATAGGGGATGCACACATTGATGCAGAGAAGCACCCCAAAGACAGAGGTCTCAAAACAATGGATATAATAGATCAAGCAAGCAACAGCTCAGTGCGCTGCTGACTTCAGTATAGTTTGAGAATAGTGGAACTCTGCGCAAAGATTTCCGCGCTGACCGAGTGACTCAAGGGCGAGTCACGATGTTTGTGTTGGGGGCTTGTTGGGCATGGAATCCCCCCAAGGCATGTTTTGGGGCTCAAAGCCCAAGTTTTGACTAAATTTTGTTGTAAAGCTCTGCGAATTGCAGGCACAGAGTGCGCAAAGTATAATAGGGTCATAGGGTTGTCCGCCCTAGTTTTGTAATGTAAAGTCAGCTAGATAGACCTACCCATGATCCACGGACCATGGGATTATATAAATAGAGCAAGGCTATAAGTGTAGAGAGGAGATAGAGAAGTAAGGAAGGGCATGAGAATTCTGAGTGATTAAGTCACAGTGCGAAGTGTGTCTTTGGGTCGTAGAGTATGAGAAGGCTCTATACCTGAGTGCGTAGAGTCCTAGTAGTCCGCAACTGAGTGCGCAGACCCATACAGCTGAGCGCACAGGGCAGACTTGAGTCTATAACCGAGGAAGGAATTAATAAAGAGAAGTTTTATCATAATTTTTTGTATCTGTTCTTGGGTTAATGCATGTTTGATATAATTTGCAAATGTACTATTTATTTACTGCACGCACCTATATGAATGATTTATGTTGTTAAGTATAAATTAAAACTAAGATAATCACTAACATTGGAATACCAGTAAATTCTTGGGTAATAAAGCAGAAGCACAGTGATCAGCCCCTAAGCAGGGCTGCGCGTAGGCAGTATACCAGGTTGCGAGGTGTGGGAAAGTGCGTGAAGCAACCTCTGCGCAGGGTCAAACCGCGAACAACTTGAACTCATCAGACATCTACAGGGTGTGGAAACTTGGTTCTAGCACCGTCCCATACTACTTGGGGTGACACCTCAGTCTGCACTCTGTGGACTGTTGCCAAAAGGGCCAGTAGTACCGGGATTTGTTTGGCTAAATCAACTCTAAACCTAGTTCAGGCCCCACTAAGCCAACAATGGTTGAGGATGACTAGAAGGTTTATGGAGTGGTTGGATGGTGTGGAAGTGCCCTAGGAGGCTTTTTGTGACTTCCTAGAGGTTCCCCATCAATTCGGTTTCAAAATGGGTCGTTTCAAGAAAACCTATAGGATGTACTAGAAACCTACAGGATGATCCTGTAGGAATTATTGGAAACCTACAGGATGCAGCCGAGAGCTAATTGTGAGGTGTTGGGAAGCTTCGAAAAGGTGTGTGATGAGTGGGATAGGGTTTTAGATGGTCTAGGAATGCTCAAGAGTTAATATCCAAGAGAAGAGATGGCTAGATTCATTCAATGTGTCCAGGGGAGTTTCAATAAGAAAGGAAAAAAACTAGTGAGGGTGATGGTGGAACAAGAGATGGTTGAGGTGGATGAGGTGGAAGATGGATGCTGGTGATGAAGTCTAGACATCCTCGTGAAGTACCTGTAGTGCTTAAAACACGTGTGTCTTCCAGGAACTACGCAACAAGATACATTTTCATAAACTAGAAAAGCATGAATCAATTGGCCACATTATACATGAAGAAAGTGCTGAAGGAAATGAGAACATGAGTGAGATCTTATTGCAGAAATAGAGTAATGGAAAATGATGACAATGAAATGAACAAAATATTGAATCAAGATAACAAACTCCAAAGCTCATGCAAGAACTAGAAATTTTTGTTTTTGGGGTTGCTAAAGGGTCTCTTCCTCAAGTCATGGTACCAGATGGAGGAGGTGAGGCTTAGAGACCTGTTGACAACCTTTCGGTGATCTTTTTGTCCTTTCTAACCTGTTAATTGAAAGAAGGCACAAATGGAAGAAAACTAAAATACAACCAATCTACTCTACATTGTTGTAATGGAAATGTAGCTATTTAAGGAAATGAACAAGTAAACCATGAATCTATGCTAGCATACATGTACAAGAAAAAGAAGCCTTGGCTGCTAGGGTTGGGCACTAACCCAAGAGCTTCAGCCGTTTGAGTTAGCTCAGTGCTGGTTCAAAACAAAACTAATTTTTATTATCAAAACCATGGATTACATCAAAAACCGTCACAAGTCTTGCAACTCGAAAATAGAGTAGAGTTTTACAATCAAAAATCCAAATCCTATTGAGGTCCTAGGCCTCTCTACTTATACATATGAAGTCTCCAACGACTTCCTTAAAATTAGGGAGGCTTAGCTCCCAAACTTGAGATAAATTGATGCTTTGTCTTTCACTTGCTCGACTTCATTCTAGTCCTCATGATTTGGCTGTTTGCACTCTGAGCTGATGGAGGAATATTCGAATGGAGGGGTGGTAAATGAGGAGGCTTTACCTCCTATAATTCATCTCCCTTGTCCCATTCGATTTTTGACCAAGGTCTTCGCCAAAATTCCTTGATTTTAGCCTTTAATCCTGCATTAAATGCACATTAGACCACAAAGAAAAATATCCAACTCTAACTCATCTCATAAACAAAATATAATCAAAAGTATGCAATAAGTTGTGAGAATAGTTGGTTTGACTAAGCTAGGAGGTGGATTAAGGCCCATATAATTACCCAATGATGAGGCTCATCATCACCCCCCTACTGAAAGTGTTGCATATCCTCTAAGAAACTTAGTCAATGTCCATGTCCTTCATGGCTCTGGTATCCTCTTTGACATCCCATGCCTCTGCTGTGGTCTGTTCTTCTTTTTGATAGAAGCCTTCTTTCTTTTCTACTTCTTGTTGGGTAGCGCAAGCCTCGCGGAACAAGTATGGGGTGCGAAGCCCAGAATTTTGTGTAATATTGGGATAAAAGACTCTGCAGAAAGAACAGAGCGTGAACTATAGGAGGTTGAGTCAAAGGGTAGTCCACCCGAAAATAATGTAAAGAAATAGTAATTGAGTCGGCTTGCGGAGGGATCGCGGGACAAGGGAGAGTATAAATAGAGCATGGCTCTATGAGGGAAAGGTATTTCTTTTGAGGGATGAAAGGTAATGGGTTCTTAAAGAAGATAGTCTGAAAGCATATATAAGTCTAAGTTGAGGGGTGGGTAGTAGGTAGAGGCTCTGCAACTATGTGCGCAGAGGCTTGGAAAGTCCGCAGCTATGTGCGCGGACCCCTGCAGCTGAGTGCGTAGGGTGAATATGGATGTATTAGTGAAGATTGTTAATAAAGACAAGTTTACTTTGAATTCTGTGTTAAATGCGACTTTACTCTTTTATGATAAATGAATTGTTACGATCTATGCATTTCTATTATTGAATACTTGTGAACTGGGTTTATTCTTGATGCACGAAAGTAACCAAAAATAATAACAGTTTGCTTAAAAACTGCTCTAGCTAGATCAGAATAGTAATAATTGATCCAATATGTAATAGCACAATAAGGGTAACCAAATCTGCATAGCGCAAGGCTGTAGAATGGTGCACGAACCTCACAAACCACATCTAGACATCCCAAGGGCGTGGAAACCTAGTTCCAGTACCCTCCCCTGCTACCTCGAGTGAGACCTCAGTCCACGCTCAGCGGGCTGTTGCCAAAAGGGCCAGTAGCTGTGGGATTTGTCTGGCTAAATGACTCTTTCGAACCTTGGCAGGCTCCTATAAGCCAACAAATGGTTCCATCGTCGGGACCGAGATCTGCATAAGGGGTGTCTGATGTAAAGTGTGGAGATTCGATAGAAGAGGGCATCGAGAAATCAAAAGAGGCAAGAATGAACAAAGGTAGCTATGGCGAATGTGGTTCAATTACCAGTGTTCAAAGGAGTAGGAGGCGAGGACCTGGAGCAGTTTTGGTTTGTACTAACATTAGTATGGAACACGCAATAGGTTGCAGATGATAATATCAAGAAAGCCATCTTAGATAGCACACTACAGGATCACGCGCTAACTTGGTATATGAAGTATTCAAGCACTAACCCAACAGCAGGGATAGCGGACATCCATACTGAATTAAAAAAGGAGTTTAGCTAGCCTACGTCAGAAGCAAAGTCGGTTGTGGGATTCAAAGAAATCATGATGATGTCTGGCGAGACCCCGTGGGATTTGGATCAGAGGTTGAAAAGCACTATTCATGAGGCCAACATGACTTTGACGGATGCATAGCACCGCGCTTGGTTCATCGCATCACTAACGCCATATCTGAAGACGGCCTTGTCATAACAAAAGATCTCAACCCAAGTAGAAGTGTTATAGGCAGCAATGCGGCTGCACGAAACCTTGGTACAGGACCCAGGGTAAATCCAAGTGTACGTCCAAAATCTATGTTTAGAAATACAGAGGTTAAAACAAGACCAGACACCGCGCCTAGACGTTCGGGAAGAAGTATGGTGTATCAAGTGTAGGGGCCAAGGACACGATAAGGACCATTGTTCGGTCTCAATAAATTTTTTGGTAACAAGGGGGCCAACCCCCTTGCGACCAGAGGTACAGGCAAGACCAAGCACGATTACCCTGCTCTGGTGCACAATCTGTCAGGTAGGAGGGAAGCACAACACCGATATAACTAGACCCCCCAACAGCTCTTTTGCAACTTTTGTAGATCGGTGGGTCACAAAGAAAGGGATTGTTGTAGCTATTGAATGTTGATGGACCAGACACCAGCCTACAGAATGCAGACTGTGGGGCAAGGTAAGGATCCAGCTGCGGAGTTTGCGCGTGGTGGGTTCTTAGGACATGGTCAACGATGAGGCGGAATGGGACAAGGAAGGGGTCGTGGGCAGCTAAACTGTTACAACTGTGGGGGACAGGGACATTACGCGTGGAATTGTACCAATCCAACTCGAGTGTCATGCCCATATTATGAGTAATTCAATCATGAGCTGTGTCACATGGAATAAGTTGATCTTGCGGATAAGATAGACCTTCCCAGAATCTAAAGAAGACCTAATGACAAGCAAACCAACCAAACACTATCTTTCTCTAAATCTGCTTTGATTAACAATAGCAAACAAGTGTTTTTAGGGCCTACCTTAGGTCCAACGCAAGATTGTGGATGCCCTCGCTCCTTTGATCCAAATGAGCTCCTTTTTGCGAATCTGCAAACACAAACAAGGCAAACAAATTAAATAGCACCTGAAAAGCCAATTGCATAAAACATATTTAACATGAAAGTCAAGGAGTCCATGAAACAAATAACATGAGATACTTGTTGAGAAAAATGAGTTTGATTGTATTAATTCAAAAGAAGAAGAACTTTACAACCTTTGCCTTGACGATGTACAAGCTCCTCCTAACGTCCAGCAAGAAGTCTCCTCTACTTTGACAAGTTTCACTCACTCCCTAATGAAACCAAAAAGGTATGTGATATCTCCTCTTAGGCTTAACTAGGAAGTCTTGATTTCACCAGCATTTACCCTAAAAAATGTTCAACTTCTAACCTCCTCAGCAACCAGCCCAATGCCTGTATTTATAGTGCAATGGAGGGAGTGTTGGAAATAATACTGAGAGGGGGGGTGAATCAGTATTATCTAATTCTTTTAATCAATCTTCCTTATTTGTTCTTTGAATTATTTTGCATGTCAGTACCATAAAATAATGAGCATGAACAAGGAAAAACAGATAGTCACACCAAAGAACACAAGATGTAAGGTGGAAACCCAATGTGGGTGAAAACCACCTGCTGCAATATGTCTCTATCTTCTTTCAAATTAGAAACTTCTTTTACAATGGTTTTGTACTGGTGCAGTCCTTTACCAGTACGCAGGCTGCAACCTGCAGAGAGCTACAACTCTCTCTCTCTCTCTCGTTTTCTAGTCTCTCCTGGAAGGGAGCTACAACCCCCTACTTCTTTTCATAAAGCATCAATTGAACATCAAGTACATGAAAGTTACAGTTCACTACAGTTATCAGATCAGCAATAACAGAACTAACCCAGAACACCTTATCAACAGAAAAATTCAATCAACAGAACTTTTTAAGATAGGTACGCAGTTTTCCCTTCTGTGGCCTGCGTCGCTACGCAGTTCACCTTCTGCTTTCCTGCGTCTACCCGCAGAGATCCTTCTGCTGCACTGCGTGCCCACCCACTGTTCCTTGAACCGCGCTGCGTACTGTTACTGCAGGGACGCACCGAAAGATACTATCGCGCCGCGTACTGTTACTGCAGGGACGCACCCAAAGACATTATCGTTCCGCGTACTTTTACTATGCGGACGCACCTGAACCTTAGTCGCTCTGCGTACCCACACAGCTCTCCTTCTTCTGCTCTGCATACCGACGCAGGTATCCTTCTTCTGCTCTGCGTACTGACGCAGATCACCTGTTTCTGCACTGCGTCTCGACGCAGATCTCCCATTTCTGCACTGCGTACCCACGCAGCTCTTTTGTTAAACACCTGCGTCCTTCTGATTAGGGCCGAATAGGCAGTCCACCAGAGTGGCACAGTTGCTCAGATCTGATCATGCGCTCGAGAGATCACCCTTCACAGATTCGCCTTCAACTTCCCTTTCATATAGATCAAGCTTTTAAGACCATAACCCAATATTTCAGATCTAAAGATATTCCATTGCAAAAGATGCTTAGCCAAGTGATCTCCTTTGCTTTATATAGGCAAGCTCCTCCTAAAATCATGGAACAATACCACGAGCCGACACCATAATAACCCAAAACCGTCGGCTAAATACCAAGAGTAAAACATAAGAAACCCCACGTGTGCTTTTCTCTGCCTTGAAATGTGTGCACTGGGGGGACGCACCTCCTGAATGGCTGGCCTGCGTATCTGGACGCGGTCCCTGCATGGTGTACCTGCGGGTACGCACCTTATGATCTGATTTCCTGCGTACTCTTTATTTTCAACAAAATGAGGGCCTTGCCACGGGAGTTTCCATCAAGTACAACATATAGCCATACCAGAAACATAATGCCAACAATCTCCCCCTTTGGACTTGATGGCAACCTCACAAACCTCAGCTTCATTCTCCCCCTTTGACATCAAGGGCAAAGGGGTATGCTCCCCCTACGATCATGCTCCCCCTGAAAATGAACCAGATCTGCAGCAAAGAACCATAGTCCACCATGAAAGAGATAGAGACATATTGCAGCTACTTCCAAGATCTCCTTCTACCCATCCTCCATAATGCCAACAATGCATTATATGCTCCCCCTGAACCTGTACCATCAATCAGAAAAGGTTCAACAATAAGATGATGCATCAACAACCCCCAGCTTTTGCCTGAGGTATTCAAAAGTGTCCCTGGGCAATGGTTTGGTGAGAATATCAGCAACTTGTTCCTTAGAAGGAACATACTCCAACTTGACCTTTTGTTCAAGTACTTGCTCCCAGAGAAAATGGTACTTGATTGGTATGTGCTTGGTTTTTGAATGCATAACCGGATTCTTTGAGATGCTGATTGCACTTGTGTTATCACATAAGATGGGGATAGGTGGTGTACAAGTGATTTGAAAATCCTGCAAAGTCTGCATCATCCAAAGGAGTTGAGTGCAACAAGATGCAGCAGCAACATATTCCGCTTCAGCTGTAGACAAGGCAATCGAACTCTGTTTCTTGCTGAACCAAGATACCAGTCTGGAACCCATAAAGAACGCACCACCACTTGTGCTTTTCCTGTCATCCACGCTTCCGGCCCAATCTGCATCTGTATAAGCATGAAGTGTAAGATCTGTATCTCTAGGATACCATAAGCCATAATTTTGAGTCCCTTGAAGATATTTGAAAATTCTCTTCACTGCCTGAAGATGAGTCTCCTTCGGATTTGCCTGAAATCTTCCAACTATTCCAACTGCATGCATGATGTCCGGTCGGGTACCTGTCAAATAAAGTAAACTTCCAATCATAGATCTGTAGGTTGGTTGATGTACTGCTGCAGATTCATCATTTGCACTGAGGCTACATCCTGTGACCATGGGTGTACATACTGGTTTTGCATCTTCCATACCATATTTCTTCAAAATCTGTTTGAGATACTTGGTTTGAGATAAAAAGATTCCTCCTTCTTTTTGTTGGATTTGCAAACCAAGGAAATATGTCAGTTCTCCTAACAAAGACATTTCAAATTCTTTCTGCATGACCGAGGCAAAGCTTTGACTCATAGCTTCTTCATTGCTCCCAAAAATAATGTCGTCTACATACACAACAAGTATTAGCAATTTGTCATTTTCAACTTTTATATAAAGATTGCTATCTGCTGATCCTTTTGAAAAACCTTGTTGATGAAGGTATTTGTCCAAACGGTAGTACCAAGCCCTTGGAGCTTGTTTGAGACCATAGAGAGCCTTTTTCAATCTGCATACAAGTTTTGGATCATTTCCAAGAATGAACCCATCTGGCTGTTCAATGTATACTTCTTCTTCCAGGTCTCCATTCAGAAAGGCTGATTTCACGTCCATTTGAAATACTTTGAAGTTTTGAAAACTTGAGAGAGCAAGGAACATTCAGATGGCCTCAAGTCTTGCAACAGGAGCAAAGGTTTCTTCAAAGTCTATTCCTTCTTGCTGCGCATACCCTTTACAAACAAGTCTGGCTTTGTTTCTAATTACTTCTCCATTTTCATTCAATTTGTTTTTAAAGACCCATTTTGTTCCGATAACATTCTTATCCTTTGGTCTAGGAACCAGCTCCCAAGTGTTGTTCTTTTCGATTTGCTCAAGTTCTTCATCCATTGCTTTCACCCAACATTCATCTTTGCATGCTTCTTTCACATTTTGTGGTTCAGTAGAGGAGAGTAATGCCAAATAGCTTGAAGCTTCTGCGACTGTTCTTCTTGTTTGTACACCTGCTTCTTTCTGCCCCATAATCTGAGATTCTGGATGATTCTTTTGAACATATCTGGATGGAGTCTTTTCTTCTATTCTTGTTTGCTCTTCTGGTTCTTCTTGAGGTTCTTCTTGAGATTCTTCTTCTTCATTATTCTGTCGTTGGGGGTAGCCTTCATCTTCTTCTTCATGATGTACTTGCCTAGGAATGTATCCCTTCTCATCAACCACTACATCAATGCTGTCAACAATTCTGCCAAGTCTTTTATTGTAGCATTTGTATGCTTTGCTATGTGGAGAGTAACCAAGAAGAATGCCTTCATCTGCTCTAGGTTCAAGTTTGCCAAGCTGCTCATCAGTATTCTTGATATAGCATTTGCTCCCAAAGATTTTGAAGTGCTTTACCGAAGGAGTCTTACCACTCCAGAGCTCATGAGGAGTTTGAGTGTTGTTCACCCGGACATTTGTTTTGTTGAGAATAACAACCGCAGCATGTGCAGCTTCACCCCAGAAAGTTGCGGGAGTTCCTGATTCATCAAGCATAGCACGAGCCATTTGTTGGACTGTTCTGTTCATTCTTTCCACAACTCCATTTTGCTGAGGAGTTCTAGCTGTAGAGAATTCTCTTCTTATCCCATGTTCTTCACAGAAATCGAAAAATTCATTTGAGGTAAACTCCCCACCTCTGTCGGATCTGAGGCACTTAATTTTGTGACCTGATTCATTTTCAACCAAGGCTTTGAAGGATTTGAATTTTTCGAATGCTTCATCTTTGTGCTTCATAAGTCCTAGCCAGACAAACCTGGAGAAATCGTCAATGAATAATATCAAGTATTCTTCTCCTCTAGGTGTTCTTTTCCTGAATGGACCGCATGTATCTGTATGAACTAGCTCAAGAGGCATGCTAGCTGATCCTTCCTTCTCTGGGAAGTTAGTTCTGGTTTGTTTTCCAAACTGACATGATTTGCATATGGTGTTGTCAGGAATTTTGATATCTGGAAGATCACAAACTGCCTGATATTTGCATGCTTTCCTTATTTGTGAAAAGCTTAGATGCCCAACCTCCGATGCCATAACCAGTGCTCATCATCCTTGCTCAGATAGCATTGTTGTTGTCCTTCTTCAAATATGTACAGATTATTTGGAGTTCTTTTGCCTTTGATCACTGTTTTACCTGTATCAAGATCACGAACAAGACATCCATTTGATCTGAATATAACCTCGGTTCTTTGATCACACATCTGGCTGACACTTAGAAGATTATGCTTCAATCCATCAACATACAAAACATTTCCAGCCTTGACCTTTTCTTTTAACTGAGCAATGCCTTTTCCTTTTATAGTTGCAGGAGTATCATTTCCAAAAGAGACTTTCTTTCCCTTTTCTAGAGCAGAATAAGACTCGAGTTTTTCTTTATCACCTGTCATATGCTTCGAACATCCACTGTCAATGTACCATAGATTTTCCTGTCCCTCTGCATAAAATGCTATCCCACATCTTTCTGTTTGAGGTTCCTTTATTCTCCATGTTTTGGTGCTTGAGGCTTGTTCCTTTTTCTGCTGAAACTTGCTCCTGCATTCAGAGTCTTCATGACCAAAGTTATTGCAAATAGGACATTCAACTTCATTTTCAAGAACCGAAAAGTTGTTATAGGTCCTTTTTGTAATCCCTGTCATACTTCTTTGCTTTTGAGCTTCTCTAGTCATGATCGTTTTATATGCAACACATTGAGCTGCTTTGTGACCAAAGTTATGGCAAGAAAAACATTGTCCATTGAAGAAACTTCTGCGGTTATTGAATCTACCAGCCAACTGATTGTAGTTTCTATTTTCATCTATTCTTGAACCAAATTGAGAAGATTTTACCTGTGGCTGGTTGTAGCTTTTGTTCATCTTTAAGATGGATTGCCCTTGATAGTTTATGTTTGTAATTCGTTCCTGCTTTACCTGTTGATCTTCATTGTTCTTTTGCTCATTTCTTCTTGCTGCATCAAGATAACTTTTTGAGGTGGATGCTTGAGAAGTTTCTCCATTATAGCCCAGACCTGTCTTGTTTAGAGGAGACCGCTGCACATTGATAATCTCATCCAAAGTTTCAGATCCTTTGACAAACTTGAGATTAATAGCTTTTGTTTTCTCAATCTCTTTTCTAAGACCAACAATTTCACCTTCTAGTTTTTCAAGATGTTTTTCCTTTTCATCAATTTGAAATTGTAGAGTATCAATGATCATGTTCTTTTCTTCTATACATCTCTTGAGTCTAGTAATTTCATCATAAAGGTTATCCACATCTACAGCATCCATATAATCATCATCTTCAAATGCCATTAACAACTTATATTCATTACCTTGTTCATCTTCATCACTGTTTGATAGACCATCACTATCTTCATGAGTGTAGTAGCTTTTCTTATTTGTGTTCTGTTTCTTGTTCCATCTAGCAGGTTCCTTTCCTTTATCCTTATAAGGACATTTTGCAGCATAATGACCTACTCTTCCACAAGCAAAGCATTTAAAAGGTAACTTACCTCTGAACCTTCCAGAACCCCTTTGAAGATTTCTGACAAAATTTGATTCTTCTTCCTCTTCTTCGTGGCTTGCTTCATAATAATCTCCTTTGCCTGATGCCTTGAAAGCAGCTTCTCTTCTGTCTGATGGACCTCCCTTTCTCATTTCATAAGCAGTTAGAATTCCATGTAGCTGAGACATAGTAAGAATTCGTAGATTTTCCTTTTCTTCTATTGCAGATACTTTAGATTCAAACTTGGGGGACAGTGATCTTAGGACCTTTTCAACCACAATAGCCTCTTTTATTTCTTCACCCAAATTTTTCATACAATTAACAACCTCATCTACCCAAAGAAAATAGTTAGCCACACTTTCATCATTATACATTTTGAGAGTCTCATACTGAATTCTGAGAGTTTGAAGTTTAGCACGCTTTACCTGTTTGTCACCTTCATAACTCGTAACAATTTTGTCCCATATCTCTTTTGCGGATTTATAGTGCATTACCTTCATGAATTCTGATTGAGATATACATCCTAATAGAGTACTGACTGCTTTTGCATTTGTTTCATACTTCTTTTTCTCGGCTGCATCTGTAGGAGTAGCTGAAGGAAAAGCATAGCCTGTCTCTACGATGTCCCAAACTTCTGTACCAAGAGATTGAAGATAGGCAGTAACTCTTACCTTCCAATAATTGAAGTTTGTCCCATCAAAAACCGGTGGCCTGATTGATGCTTCTCTCTCGTAGTTGCTCATGATGAACGATCTACCTTCAAGCGATCAAGCTTCTCTGAAGGACCTGCTCTGATACCAATTGTTGGAAATAATACTGAGAGGGGGGGTGAATCAGTATTATCTAATTCTTTTAATCAATCTTCCTTATTTGTTCTTTGAATTATTTTGCATGTCAGTACCATAAAATAATGAGCATGAACAAGGAAAAACAGATAGTCACACCAAAGAACACAAGATGTAAGGTGGAAACCCAATGTGGGTGAAAACCACCTGCTGCAATATGTCTCTATCTTCTTTCAAATTAGAAACTTCTTTTACAATGGTTTTGTACTGGTGCAGTCCTTTACCAGTACGCAGGCTGCAACCTGCAGAGAGCTACAACTCTCTCTCTCTCTCGTTTTCCAGTCTCTCCTGGAAGGGAGCTACAACCCCCTACTTCTTTTCATAAAGCATCAATTGAACATCAAGTACATGAAAGTTACAGTTCACTACAGTTATCAGATCAGCAATAACAAAACTAACCCAGAACACCTTATCAACAGAAAAATTCAATCAACAGAACTTTTTAAGACAGGTACGCAGTTTTCCCTTCTGTGGCCTGCGTCGCTACGCAGTTCACCTTCTGCTTTCCTGCGTCTACCCGCAGAGATCCTTCTGCCGCACTGCGTGCCCACGCATTGTTCCTTGAACCGCGCTGCGTACTGTTACTGCAGGGACGCACCCAAAGATACTATCACGCCGCGTACTGTTACTGCAGGGACGCACCCAAAGACATTATCGCGCCGCGTACTTTTACTATGCGGACGCACCTGAACCTTAGTCGCTCTGCGTACCCACGCAGCTCTCCTTCTTCTGCTCTGCGTACCGATGCAGGTATCCTTCTTCTGCTCTGCGTACCGACGCAGATCACCTGTTTCTGCACTGCGTCCCGACGCAGATCTCCCGTTTCTGCACTGCGTACCCACACAGCTCTTCTGTTAAACACCTGCGTCCTTCTGATTAGGGCTGAATAGGCAGTCCACCAGAGTGGCACAGTTGCTCAGATCTGATCATGGGCTCGAGAGATCACCCTTCACAGATTCACCTTCAACTTCCCTTTCATATAGATCAAGCTTTTAAGACCATAACCCAATATTTCAGATCTAAAGATATTCCATTGCAAAAGATGCTTAGCCAAGTGATCTCCTTTGCTTTATATAGGCAAGCTCCTCCTAAAATCATGGAACAATACCACGAGCCGACACCATAATAACCCAAAACCGTCGGCTAAATACCAAGAGTAAAACATAAGAAACCCCACGTGTGCTTTTCTCTGCCTTGAAATGTGTGCACTGGGGGGACGCACCTCCTGAATGGCTGGCCTGCGTATCTGGACGCGGTCCCTGCATGGTGTACCTGCGGGTACGCACCTTATGATCTGATTTCCTGCGTACATCTTTATTTTCAACAAAATGAGGGCCTTGCCACGGGAGTTGCCATCAAGTACAACATATAGCCATACCAGAAACATAATGCCAACAGGGAGGTTACTGGGTCCTCCTTCAAAGGGATAAAGTCCTCCTTCAAAGGGATAGCTCCTCTCATCAAGGGATTAGCTCCTTCTCTTTTGGGATGCATGAACCACCTCAGAGTGAACAATCCACGTCAAAATTCCTTCTAGAAACCTCTAGAATTAACCCAAAGTGAGTTTTTTAAGATAAAACTTGCGCCTTTTGACTTTCACAGGGGTCCGCACCTACACCGTTAGGGACAGAGCGGGCAGGTCCGCAGTTTTTGTACATAGAAGGTGCGAGACCGCAAGTGACAGTGAGAGAAAGTGCGGAACCAGAGTTACATTGATTTTTAATGTCTTTCTCTCATTTCCAAAGCTTGATTTGAAGAGCTGAGGTCTGAGACTTGCTTAGGAGGACAGTACAAGTGATGATAGACCCATACTGACTGCAAATAATCATGGTGACAATATTTTTGTGTAACAGATTGCCCCCTAAAGTGCGAAGTCTGTAGTAGATGAGGATTTCTTATCATTTAGGAAGAGTGAAGTACTTTATCATTTCGAGGATCATCTTGTGGAGAGCCCAGTAGGAACCTGTAAAAACATTCAATGCAAGATATATATATGAGATCATATCATCGCTGAGGTAGGCATTCCCATACTCAGATCAAAACTGACTAGAAAACTAACTACTGCTCTGATACAGGAATGATCTTGTAAAACATCACAAGTATAGACTCATGTGGACACAGTATGGACACAGCCATCTGTTTATGAATAGTCCATTATATAATGAATACAAAATTCCTCGCAGCCTGGATCGTGGAAACTAGATCCAGGGTCTTCATTTCTACTTCCCGAAACAGTACGATTCTATCCATGCGAATGAATGTGTTGATGTCGAACATGGTAGAAACCACTTGATTACCAGTCAATGATGTAAACTGTTAACAAGTGTGAGAGAAACCACCAGTGATGTCAATGGCTCTCAAAGTACCCAGTACAATCCATGAGATGTGAATAAATGTGTTGATGTCGAACATGTCATGGAATCCTTTGATCGAAAGTCAATGATGTAAACTGTTGTCAAAGGCGAGAAACATACCATTGAGGCATGCAGATCTCAAGGTACTGACGATTTCTAGATCATCTTCCTAGATAATGAGCTGATGTCGATAGAAAGCAATCCGTCGTAGGCAAGCCCACAACAAAAAATCATAGATCAAGTTGAAGAATTTTAGTTGCAAGGACTGACTCAGGGATGGTCAAGATGGATGACAGATATTTTGCAGATGAATGGCTTATTGGCAGTGACCTCTTGAACACATAACGACACGACAGATGGTTTGGTGACAATTGACCCAAAGTTAATACCCAGAAACCGGCTGAAGACTTTCAATGTGGTTTGATCAACTATTAGGCAAAGGATTTCCCAACCCAGGTGAATGAAAGTGTCGTGTTCAAGAGTGGTTACAAAGTATGACAAACAGACTCATTTTTCTCTCTTTTCCCCCACCATTTCTGGCAAGTACCTCTTTATTTTTGACAAGCTTGAGGAGGATAACATTTGCTTGATTATAAGCTCATCCTTTGGATGAGTTCAACTTAGTTTAAATTCGAACCCTAAGAAGGAGTGGTTCGTTCCTGTTTGTAATTGAACAGGTCCTTTACTGTGAAATTTTAACGAGTCCAGTATAGGAGAAACTCGGCGTTTTTCAATTTTAGAGAGTCTGAAAAAACTTAAGAAGACTCCAGGTTGACCTTTTTCGTAAATTTGTGTCTCCCAAGCCCGAAAAAGTATAAAATAATACTTGAGAGAACCGCTTGATCTTTTACGACCAAGGAGTACTTTTCATTATTAGTGCCCTTGACCCGAAAAAGTAAAAAAGCGATCAACGACACGTCGTTTTATAACCAATATCTTATTTGAAACGACAAAAATCTGGCAATCTTTTCATGTTTTTACGGTCGGAAAAGATCTGTAAGTGGACCGTCTTTTAATTCCGTTTTAACGAGTTTAAAAGAAACACTCGGCAATCTTTTCATATTTTAGGAGTCAGAAAAGAGCTTAAAGGTGACTCTACATGTTTTTTCGTCGAAAATGATAGATTTTGCCTGAATAATCCTTTATTCTGCACAAAAACACAAACATTACTCATACCTGTTTGAAATAGATAAAAATGTCGCAAAAATACCTTTTCAAAGTGAAACATAAACAAATTTGCAATTTATTTACTCAAAAAACTTATAAAAAGGGCCTTTGTCAATTCATTTTTACCGTTTGAGTTTGGGTGAGAAAATAGTGCTTTTGCTCAGAAAACTTCCCGTGAAGATTGCAGAAAATCCAACCATCGGAATCGAACGCCGTCTTCTCCAGGTAATCCACATCATCCTACTCTTCATTTTTAACTGTTTAAATTTTTTTTTTAGTCATTTATTTCATTTTTGGGAGGGTTTTTAGGCACAAAACCCGCGTGCGGGGGCCCGCAGGTTTACCATTGCGGGCCTGCGGACCCAGACTTTTTCTCCATTGGGAAAAAGCTCGGGGTCTGCACCTTCCATGTAGACAAAGTGCGGTCCCACGCACTGTGTCTAACCCAGAGGGTGCGGTCCCCGTCGCAAGGGTTTTTAACCCAAAAATTCTAAAAAATGGACCACACAAAATAATTTCTAGCAATTTAATTTGTCTTTATACTTGATGCAGAGAGTACATCATGCTAGATTGGCGTGAACGAGAGCATGAGGATGTGGATGCTGCCACATGGAATCATCAGCCTTCACTTGATGCTTTGAGGGCGTGCGGCTTGTACAAATTCTGGGCCATTCCTGGCAGGAGGGCTCAGGTGGATTTCTTACAGTCGCTGGTTGACAGATGGAGCGTACAGGACCAGTGCTTCTTCATTGGTGGCCACCAGCTCGAAATCGAGCTGGCGGACATATATTTATTGACTGGTTTGCCTAAGAGAGGTGAAGACTTGACTCTGTTTGGGGCTAGGGCAGGTGGCCAATCTGTTGATAGCCTCAGGCTAGAGTACTGCAACAGCCAGGCTAGAGACAAAGGGATAGACATAAAGACCATATCCCATCCTGAACTCATGGTGATTGCGTTTACTGTCACCAGACTTTGCGAAGCTGCCGCATTACATATTGCCACCGGATCCCAGATGTGTATGGCAGTTGATTGCTTTCGAGGCACCATCTTCAACTGGTGCGATGCTGTGTTGGCCAATGTGAAAGGCCAACTGACCAAGGCCAAGAACGGATGACTAAAGACCTTTGGTTATGGGGCTTTGGTTGTGAGTTTTGGCCTGGAGAGGGTTCCTATGCTGATCCCACAACACCTTACCGTTGGAGCTGGGCTTCCTCGAGAGCCCAAACTGATGCGATGGGTCGCAGTTATGGCCCGTCACCTGGACGGGAGGACAGAGGTTGCTCGATTCAAACCTGAGTATTTCCAATGGCTGGAAAACCAGGTCTTTTCTATTCAGGACTTCCCTTACTCTAGGCTAGATTTTCATGGTGACCCAGACATGGTTCTTCCACCAGGAGAGCAGTGGGATGAGTCAGGTAAAATCCTTTTCAACATTTTTCCTATTTTAATTTTTTTTTTTTTTTTTATTTATTTTTCATTGTCTCAAAATTGATAGCAAAAGTTTCAAATGCAGATGTGGGTCCACAGTGACCAGCCACTTTCCGGCCTTTTGAGAGGAAGCAACCAGTTGCACCCGTGCCAGCCCCACAGGACGAATCAATAGAGGTTTTGGCCGAGTTGGAGGGTCATCTCGAGCGCTTAACAGGAGATATTCCCGAGACCACTATAGATGACATTCCTCGTCGACTTCAGCGCTATGTGATTGGAGTCCCGGGACCTTTTAGGAGGTTCCTTTGCAAGGTGGCCCGTGCAGTGGTTTCTTATAGAGATCATCACCAGTGATAGGATGATCGCCTATTGTGGGCACATATGACATTTTTGTTTTTTGTACTTATCATTTTTGCCGATCATAAGGTGTTTTTCAACCTATGATCGAAGACGATGTATTTTTTGACACACTCCTATATATATATATATATATATCACTATTACCGGCTTATCTTGTAAATCATGTTATGGAATGGTTTTAATATTACATGTATGATTATTGCAAATGTCTATTTAACATTCGAGAAGCAATTGCATCTGCTAATGTATTAAAAGATCTTGGAATATGTTGATATTCAATGTAATCAAATTCACATTCCAAGAGACGCACCCTCAAAAATAATCTTAATAACACTAGATTTCTAATGGCATACACTCTATTAAGCTGTAATACAACGAGTTCAAAATCTAACCTCACTATCAAACTCCGAATCCCAAATGAAATAGATTCAGATAATAACTCAATCACTGCACTATACTTGGCAATGTTGTTTGTTGTTTGATCGAGCTTACCCCATGCATAGATACTAACTCGTCAAAGGGCGAATAGATAACCCAAGCTGCGGAAGAGATGTTCCGTGTATTACGACAAGCACCATCAGCGAAACCAATGTATGTTTGGAGAGGCATCGACATCTGCAATATCAAGAGTAAAACCAAGATAAGCAAGAATAATGACGAAAAAACACTCTCTAAGCTAAGCACATTGTTTAAACTAAAACACACCAGCTAGAAAGAAAAACTATCCTAACTAAAAATCTCCATACCCATCCTTTAAGCATAATACCTCTTCAAGTAAAGACCATTTCTGGGTTTACCCAAAGAGTCCCCGTCAAAATCTACCAATTCATAGGCCCCTTTTGCTAGCTTTTGCTTGACAACATAGGGACCATGCCACATAGGAACGAATTTTCCAGCGCCTAATTTATCATTAGCTTGATCGTAAACTAAGACTAGATCTCCTTCCGAAAAATTTCGAGGGGTCACATTTCGATCATACTGAGCTTTCATGTGTTTTGCGTGAGTCTCGATCACCAATGCAGCATCACGTCGATTCTCATCTAATTGAGCCAAGTATAACAAACGCTTTTCCTCTTCAGAAGTGGCTGGAAGTAACTCGATGGCCATTTGCAGTGACGGGATTTCGCATTCAATGGGTAACACAGCTTCCAAACCATAGACTAGTTGGAAAGGAGTGAACCCTGTTGATGTTTTTACTGAAGTTCGGTATGCCCAAAGCGCTGAAAATAGCATGTTGTGCCAATTCGACCGATGAATCCTAATGATTGATCGGATCATGATAACTAAAATTTTGTTGATGGATTCAACCAGACCATTCGCTTGTGGATAATAAGGGGTTGAACTATCGGATGTAAACCAAGCTGGCCTGTAAGTTCGGTCATCATAACGTTTCGAAAATGACGCCCATGATCAGTGATTATCACTTGTGGGACACCAAACCTAGCAATTATATGATTGAACATGAAAATTGCAGCTGTCTTGCCATCTGCCTCAAATGTAGGCATCGCCTCGGCCCACTTAGTAAAATAATCTACCGCAAGGATGATATACGCATGCCCCCCGGCCGAGTGAGGGTTACATGTAATAAAATCGATACCTCATTTGGCAAAAGGACCAACGGAAATTATAGGGTGGAGAGGAGCAGGTGGAGCATGCATCTTTCGATAAAAAATTTGGCAGTTGTGGCATTTTCGGACCGCTGTAATACAATCTTTAAATAAAGACGGCCAGAAGTAGCTAGCGCGCAATATCTTTTGGGCTATGGCATACCCAGACATATGACCACCACACGCTCCAGAGTGACAGTCATTTAGAATCCTTTCAGCTTCCTCATGAGTTAAGCAACGTCGAAAAACAGAGTCTGCCCCACGGCGATAAAGAGTATCTCCAATAATCCTGAATTGTTGGGACTGGAATCGAATTTTTCGACGTTCTAACCTTGAAATTTCTGGCCGAAAGGATTGGGTCTCGAGATAAATGATGATATCCCCATACCATGGATCTAAAGTGCTGATTAGAAACAAGGATTCGTCCGCAATGGGCTCCTCCGCCACAGTTTCCGTGTCAGCACGCGGGAAGTCACACATTAATTCCGCAAAAACTAAAGATTTCTTAGACTTGGATTTCTCAAATTCCAAGTCGAACTCCTGCAGGATAACGATCCATTTAGAGTACTTGCCCCCTAGCAATTGCTTGGTCAAAATGTAGATCATAGGGTTGCAATCTAAAATTACCGTAGTTTTACGTAATAAAATGTAGTGACGAAAACGTTGGACAGCTTGAATGGCTGCCAATGCCAATTTCTCCACATGTGAGTATTTTAGCTCAGTTGGATTTAAAGTTTGACTAAGGTAATATATCACATGTTCAGTTCCTGATTCATCTTCCTGAACTAAGACCATTCCAATGGTGGAATGAGAGGCGGCGAGATACAAGAAGTAATCCTGGTTGTAGTTGGGAGGATGCAACAATGGTGCATGGGTCAACACGTGTTTGAGTGCATCAAAAGATTTCTGAGCTATCTCATCCCAATAGAATGGAGTATTCTGCTTCAACAACCGGGTAAAACCCTTTGTAACCTTGGCGTAGTTCGAAATGAATCGTCGTAAAAAGTTTGCTTTCCCCTGCAAACTTTGGAGTTGGTGAAGACTCGAAGGAGGAGGCAATTTGATGATAGCTTCGACCTTCGAGGGATCAACACGAATGCCGGCTTTCGAAACTACAAACCCCAGCAATCGACCCGTTTCTATATAGAAGACACATTTGTGTGGGTTCAACCGAATATGATAATGCCTACACCTCATAAAGATTGCTCGTAAATGGACGAGGTGATCAGCTCGATGTAATGAATGAGCAGGCAAATCATTGAGATACGGTTGCACAATGTGCTTGATGTCATGAAACGCGTAAGACATCGCCCTTTGAAAAGTTGCTCCGGCATTCTTAAGCCCAAAAGGTAACTTGCAATAAGCAAATGTCCCCCATGGACAAATGAAAGCCGTTTTTGGTTGATCAGCAGGTAGAATGTTGATTTGATTGCATCCGGAAAAATCGTCCATAAAGGAGAATGTTTCGCTGCCGGCACAATCATCAATGATTTGATCGATATAGGGAGTTGGGTAATTGTCCTTTGGACAGGCTCGATTAATGTCCCTATAATTGATGCATATTCTTATTTTTCCCTGCTTTTTGTTAACCGGAACAATATTCGATACCCAATCCGTTAACGGGATCGGATAAATGAAACCTGCTTTCAATAATTTTTCAACTTCTGCTTTAATTGCAACAACTTTTCGTGGGTGAATCTGACGCAAACATTGCCGGACGGGTTTAGCGTCCGGGTAAGTCTTGATCTCATGAACAACAATCGCGGGATCAATTCCTGGCATTTCCTCATAGGACCAGGCAAACACGTCGCGGAATTCTTGAAATAGGGCCTTATATAGCTGAATTTCGTCATCTGTACATGAGGCACCTATATGAATGTTCTCAACAATTCCGGGCTTAACCAAAATGCCAATAGGAATAGTTCGAGAGATGTTTCCCAAATTTAACTCTGAATCAGGATGTTTCATTGGATTCTGAGGTTCCTTGACATATTCAGTCGTAAAAATTGATGAGAAATCATTTTCAAAACGATCATTCTCGGGTAAAAACGAAGATCTGTGATGGAGATCTTCCCATGGTAAATCATCTACACATAGGATTTCGCAAATTTTCTCGTCAGAGTGAACAAGTTCAGAAAACGTGATTAAATCCGAGTTTGATGTGAAAAGTGATTCCTCACGGACCACATTCATGAAGTCAATTTCGGTTGAAGATGGGTCGGCAAACGACTGCACGGCTTCATAGGCAATTTCATATGGACTCAAAGGCATGGCATTACCAAATAAGTCTATCTCAGATTCAGAAGGAACGATCCAAGGATCATCATAAACAATGGTGTCTGATGTAATCATATGAATGGTTGCGAATGAAGACGATGCGTTGATCGGAGGAAAAGGAAAAGTTCCCAGTAAACCGACATCTTTAACTAGTCCTACTCCAACATCCTTATACGGGATATTCGTTTTACCGACATGCTGAATACTCTCAGAAGAGGCTAGGTTAGATGAAAAGTAAGCCAGCTGGTCTATGGTTACAATCTTTCCATTATGTGGGAATTTTATTACTCGAAAGACCGATGAAACGACCATTGTCATAGCGTAAGACCAACTTCGACCCAAGAGAAGGTTGTAATCTAGAGGGGCATCAACCACCTCCACATCTAGATTAATAGTTTTCCTTCAACCCCTATAGGCAAATCCTGTAGAATGCCAAAAGGATGAAACCCACGGCCATCAAAGGCCTTTAAAATCGTCGGGGATTGATTTAGCGAAGGAGAACCAAGCGATCTCCAACACTGCATTGACATAATACACGTTGAGGCTCCCCAATCAATTACAGTCTGATGAATAGGCCTGTTTTTGACTATCACTGGAATCTGGAAAGCCATTTGATGAGGCAAACGTAGTGTACTATTTTCTAGATCGAAAATTATTAGGTTCGGGTCCTGAACATCAACAGCTCCTATAGCCGACAAAAGTAATTTACGTTGTGCTGGACATGATTGCAGCACTTCCAAAGCCGACATTGCTGAGGGTGAAACAACTAAATCCTCAACAATGTTATAATTCTGAGCCGCTCTCGCATGTGGATTGAAAGCTGACTTTCGAAGTATACCCTTGGCGGGCGGTTTGATTACCAAGTCTAGATTAGGTTTCTCGATCTGTAGTGGATCGGAACCGGGAGCTGAGGTTGATGGATTAGAATGAGAAGATTCTGCTTCTTTACCATCAACAAGACTTTTACTACCATAATCTTGCGATCGAGTCGCAATCCTAACATGGGACATCGTCAGTATGGGTTCTTCATTGGCATTCGAGGATGAACCTATCATCTTGCTGTCTTGAGCCGGAAAAGGATCCTTCAAAACAGCAGGAGTTTGGGAACCCTTGACAATTTTCGCAACCTATGCACGATGAGGGCAGTCTCTTGTAAAATGTTCATCGTTACAAATGAGACAAGGATAACGAGGTTTGCACTTTTCATCATTGGATTCCGCCTTTTCAGGTTTCTCCTTTGAGCTTCTGTCCGTTTTATTCTTCTTCTTTCCTTTCTTCTTCCCACCGGATTTTGATTTGGCTGTAGATGACTCTACAACGTGAATATCGGCGGAAATCTCTGCAGAAGAATCTCCTGTTGGGGAATCAGGCAAGGTTATGATGGGAGAAGAATTCTTGGAAGATTTCTTCTTACTTTTAGTGTTAATCGTGCTAATCATACCATCAGCGGCATGAGATCTCGAAGGAGCTGCAGCGATTTGATTTTGCTTGGGAAGATCAGGGATTTTCTCGTGTAACGTACCTGACTGAGTATAGACCAAGTCAAGGTACTGTGCTTGAGCAATTACTTGCTCCTCAGTAACAACTCCGACTTTAGCAACATCTTCAGTGATCTTTGGCAACAAAGATTTTACAAACCACTCAGCTAAGATCTGATCTGGAATAAATACCTTCACTAAACGCCGTCGACGTCTCCACTCATGCATATGATCTGAAATGTAAGTGGATGTCGATTGCTTTAACGAAGTTAACAATTCCATGCCATTGTCATATCGGACTGGCAACTGAAAATGAGTTAAAAACGAGGTAGCTAACTGACTAAAATTATAAAAAGTGCCTCGTGGTAACTCAATGTACCACTTGGCCGCGAGACCAATTAGAGTGCGCTGGAAAAGTCTAAGACAGATCGAATCATCTGAAATGGAGTTAGACGCACACCAGAGGTGGTAAGTCATCACATGGTTCGACGGGTCCTCTCCTAATTTACCTTCGAACTTGGGAATGTCACTGGGCAACTTATTCGGCATTGGCGGCCAAAACAGAAGATAATTAATGGGATTGTTCGTTAGGCACGACAAGTCAGGCAAGTCCAAAGTTGCGATAAACAGTAACTGGCGATTAGGATCCCTAAAACTCTGGGTCATGAGACCAGCCCCAGGAGGAGGATATCCAGGATAACTAGGAATAGGAATTGTGTTCGGGATATTGTATCCTCCCGGAAAACCAGGATTAACCGGACCGTACTGGGGTTGTTGATAAGTGTACCCAGGGTACGGTTGATACTGATAGACTGGCTGCTGCACAGCAGGACCGAATTGGTACTATCCCTGGTACGGTTGATAAGTAAATTGTGGTTGACTTGTGACAACCGTACTTAAACCAGGTTGTCCTACAGGCATCTAAACCGAAGTTTGAATCGTAGATCTAGACGGTGGTAAAGATGTCTGAGGAGTAGATATAAAAACAGTAGAAACCGGAGCTGTCGATACTCCAGAAGTAGGTGGGGTAGATTGAACAGATGTTGCAGCAGTTGTAGTAGTCATTTGAGGTGGAGTACGAGGCGCACTAGGGAGACTGAGAAACTACCGAAGGTACAGAAATTTGAATGTTAGACTGGACTGGTTGCTGGGGTGAACCAGAAACTAAGGGTTGTCCAGTTTGAGATGACAACTGTACACTTGGACACAACACCTGTTGAGTTTGCGATGGATCCCACACTATATTCATTCCGGGGTACTGACCCATAACAAGTTGAGAATACTGAGGACCATAACCGGGTTGAGGGTAGGATTGATAATTGAAAGGTATATTTCCTGTTCCTTGAACATACGTTTGACCTGAGGGTGGTTGGAAACCTTGGTTCGAGTACTGACCTTGGGGTTGATACCCTTGTGGCACGTACTGATACTAGGGTTGACCTTGAGGTATAAATTGATACTGGGGTTGACCTTGGGGTACATATTGAGTCTGGGGTTGACCTTGAGGAACGTACTGTCCCATAGGTATGTACTGTCCTTGAGGTTGCCCCCCAGATGCCAATTGTGCACCTTGAGGTTGCCCCCCAGGCATTAATTGAGGCTGCCCCCCAGGTGGTAACTGGCCACCTTGAGGTTGAGGATTGGGAATAGAACCTGACATCATAAGAATGTCTTCTACGCTCAACGGCTTAGTACCATTGCTTCCAGTTAATAACCGATGTTCAATGGGTTGAGGAGATGCTCCCGAAAAAGTACCAAAAAGTGATTGATACCCGGAGGGAACAGAAGGACCGCCGTACAAAAAAGATTCAGGCGATTGAGTAAACATGGATGACTAACCTGACATATTTACAGGAGTATAAAAACCTCTAGGTGTTGGGTGATAAGGAGCACGAGGTGGTGAAAAACTTAACCCTGAGTTTTCTAAAAAATTAGTCAAAGAAAGATACCAAGAACTACTCCTAGGTGGACTGTAAAAAATTGATTCACGCTCCCTTAGCTCAATAACAGGTTGATTTTTAGGGATAGGGATGTCTACTTCTTCTTCTGAAGCAAGTTCTTCAATGACAATAAGTCCAGAAGGAAGATCTTGGGTGATTACTCTTTCTACCCTAGGTGAATCAGGACCACTAGAAGTTGGAGAAACAAACCCCGATGTCGGAGTAGCAGCAAATTCACTTTCAGGCTCAGATATTTTAGGTTCCTCACTTATATCACTAGTAGATGAAAAGCTACCAGCAATTTCGGAAACAGACACTGACTGTGGATTATAATCTGCTACTAACGGTTAAAAATCAGGATGTACTATCCAAGAAGATTCTCCTTCTTCAGGTGACCCAACTCTACTGTCTCTAGGAGTTACGAGGACTTTCAAGCCTTCAAGTTGGCTCGGTACTTCCTCAGGAGGTTAGCCCCAAAGTCTACGGGACTTCCTCAATAACTCAGCCATGTTTACAAACTCAGGAGACTGGCCCCGAAGTCTACGGGACTGCCTTGGTAATTCAGCCACAGTTGAAAACTTTTAACTACTTCACATGCAAACAAAGTAAAAACTTAATGAAAAGCACCTAAAGTATCTAAAGAACCAAACAAATTTGAATCACACGCCTAAAGAATCTAGGAGATCAAACACATGCAAACAATAACTTTCCGTACTGAAAACACTAGTTGGTGATGAAATCCAACGTCGCAGAGTTCAATACAGAAATGGTGGTTGGAACAGTTACCCCGGCAACCTGCTTAATGAATAGACTGGCACAAGTTCCTCCACTTAACCGTCTCAAGTGAAGAGAACCCCCCAGAAAATCCAAGTGAGTCTAGCCGACGTCTGCTCCAGGTACAGTGGGATCTTCCCGCCACTGTCACCTCAGGAAGAGTCCTAAAGAATATGGCCACTAAGGTTACCAACTGAGACAAATACACCTGGGGGAACAGTCTACGATCCGATACACACGCAAGGGCAGAGTAGCAAGCTCAATCCCCTTGAAGGCTCCTTGACATAATCCAAGGTTTACCAACAAGTGACCCCAGGCTCCTCGACAATGGTTAATCCGAGGTTTACCGTTTTTAATACGTGAATATCTGGCGTCGTTCCCAATGAGGAAGGATTGATTCCCACACTGGTTCGGACATGATCTCATGCTTCTCCTTTAAGAGGAGCTTTCCCAAAGCATAAATGCAACAATTGGATTTCTTCCCTACCACAATATACAGCTACTTGTTTGTTTTTACTGTCTTGGAGAGTTAATTACTCTCCTACTCCAAGACACTAGCCTAAGCTAAGTTGGTGTATCAGAGCCCTAGAAATAAAAATGTTACTAGGTGAATTTTATTTTAAGCGTTAATTTTTATTGGTTTTTGTTTAAGTCAAAAGGTGCGGAGATGAAACTCGTGGTATGAAGACTCGACTCAAAATCACTAAAAATGCACCTAAGATGATCTAAACAATCTTTTTCTCTTCGATGAACTTCTAAACTAAGAAAGAGTTTGAGAATGCAAATACTTTGTAAACACAAATCTTTCTCAATTCAACAAATTAAAAGAAGAGTTTTTTCCTTTCCAAAGCACTCAAAACGAGACAACTAGTTATTTAACAAAAATTTCCCTTTTTTGTTTCAAAGCACTCAATCACTACAAAAAACAAATTTTTTCCCAAAAGAGATTTTTATATTTTTTAATAAAACACTCAAAACTAATGAAAATGACTAACTTTGAGATCTACAAACTATAAAAACCTATTTGAAGTCAAAGCCTACTAAAAGTCTTTTTTAAGGATGTTTTACTTAGCTAGATGTAAGCTAAGGACTAATTTATGCAGAATCACAAATCAGTCAAGAACAACCAATTTTGTTTTCTTTTTGAAAATGAAAATCCAAACTTTTAAATACAAGCTTTTCGAAGTTTTGTAAAGAGAAAACTCAAAGCGGATTCCTCAAACAAGGGGAGATTTCATAAATGGTCAGACTCATAAGAAGGCTGATAGACACTAAGGTGATCTGAAGTCCCTACAACTTCTAAGCTCAGAGCCACTACACAACCAAAATGAAAAACAAACCCAACAAGCAAAACTCCTAGGAATTTCACCTAAAACCCTAACACTAACGAAATCAATCTAAGGAAAGCTTCTGACAAGTTTTATGCAGGTCTGGGCAGTAGATAACAATTTCTAATAAAAAACTAAGCTGACTAATAGAGGAAATCTTAGGTTTTTCAAAATTTTGACAGGGTCCGTAGGCCCACAGTTGAAACAGGTGCGGTCCCGCCCTGTGCTAAAAGCCAAGCTGCGGGTAAGTATGCACTGTGTCAAACGGCTAGGGTGCGGTCCTCTCCCAAAGCTATGAAAAACGAAAAATAACCCTGGATCTACAAACTCTACCCAATTTTACACACAACAAGCCCAAAATAGAAACAAAAAACAGTTTCTCATGTCAAAGTAAAGACAAGGAAAACAATCAAGTCCCCAGTGGAGTCGCCATTTTGTCACACGGAATAAGTCGATCTTGCAGACAAGATAGACCTTCCTAGAATCTAAAGAAGACCTAATGACAAGCAAACCAACCAGACACTATCTTTCTCTAAATATGCTTTGATTAACAATACCAAACAAGTGTTTTTAGGGCCTACCTTAGGTCCAACGCAAGCTTATGGATGCCCTCGCTCCTTTGATCCAAATGAGCTCCTTTTCGCGAATCTGCAAACACAAACAAGGCAAACAAATTAAATAGCACCTGAAAAGCCAATTGCACAAAACATATTTAACATGAAAGTCAAGGAGTCCATGAAACAAATAACATGAGATACTTGTTGAGAAAAATGAGTTTGATTGTATTAATTCAAAAGAAGAACTTTACAACCTTTTCCTTGACGCTGTACAAGCTCCTCCCAGGGTCCAGCAAGAATTCTCCTCTACTTTGACAAGTTTCACTCACTCCCTAATGAAACCAAAAAGGTATGTGATCTCTCCTCTTAGGCTTAACTAGGAAGTCTTGATTTCACCAGCATTTACCCTCAAAAATGTTCAGCTTCTAACCTCCTCAGCAACCAACCCAATGCCTGTATTTATAGTGCAATGGAGGGAGGTTACTAGGTCCTCCTTCAAAGGGATAGCTCCTCTCATCAAGGGATTAGCTCCTTCTCTTTTGGGATGCATGAACCACCTCAAAGCGAACAATCCACGTCAAAATTCCTTCTAGAAACCTCTAGAATTAACCCAAAGTGAGTTTTTTAAGATAAAACTTGTGCCTTTTGACTTTCACAGGGGTCCGCACCTACACCGTTAGGGACAAAGTGGGCAGGTCCGCAGTTTTTGTACACAGAAGGTGCGGGACCGCAAGTGACAGTGAGAGAAAGTGCGGAACCAGAGTTACATTGATTTTTAATGTCTTTCTCTCATTTCCAAAGCTTGATTTGAAGAGCCGAGGTCTGAGACTTGCTTAGGAGGACAGTACAAGTGATGATAGACCTATACTGACTGCAAATAATCATGGTGATGATATTTTTGTGTAACAAGCTGCTAGATTGCCCAATGTCGATAGCACAAATCTGCGACAAAAAGGTAGCACCTCCCACAACCACGCAAAACATGTAGATGATGAGATCCGAACCTCATGACGACAAACCCAAGGTAAAAATGGTACTACTGAGTGAGGCAACCGTAGGAGAGGTTGATGGGGGGACCAATATGGAAGGTAGGGATAGCTTCATGAGTGTCTCTACCTAAGGTAGTAGGGATCGACCTGAGCCAGATAGGGATTCCTCGATGCTGACTACCTTCTTAGAGACATGTATAAAACTGCTTTGTGACAATAGGGAAGTTAGTGGGTTACAAGAAGTAATTAATAGGTGCACAGGGTGGGGTGAACTTCACGCGGTCTGGAAAGTAAGAAAACATGCATTGCGAACAGGTCACGAGATGCGATTAACATTACAGATTGGCGACTACGAGATGGATCAGGTCATTCTGGACCTAGGTTTGGATGCCAACATATTACCCAAACAGACATGGGAATGCATGGGTAAGCCTACACTACAATGGTTACCTATTCAGTTGTGGATGGCCAACTAGCAGAATATCTTCCCTATGGGATGGCTGCATGGCATTACAGTAGATATTGATGGCGTAAGTACCTGAACAGATTTCGAAGTTATTGAAATCAGGGACGAAACTAGTCCGTACCTTGCATTGCTAGGGATAGACTGGGCCATTGATATGAATGGGATTATTAACCTCAAGCAAAGGAAGATGATATTCGAAAAGAAGTCACTCTGGGTCATTGTTCCACTGGATCTAATAGACGGACTGCGCTACATAGAACCGACGTGTAGCGAAGAGAGGGGTGATGTGTTGGATAGTATCTACAAAATTGCTGCACAGGTGGAGCGGAGACTCTCGCAGGGTTATGCCAGTGATTCAGATGAGGAAGGTGAGAGATGGTGCAACAGGGTGAGTGAGGCTACCACATTGCACTGTAATATGATGACAAAATCCTTGTATTGCGTTAAAGTTCAGAACCGTGAACTGTCGATGTATGATGGGCTAAAAGTAGTAGATGATTTCCTAGTTAAATTCGAAAGTGTGGTACTAGAGTACCAACAGTTCGATACACTCAAATTGGCATTGAGTGCAACACCGGCGTGATGGTGGGATACCCATGAAGGAACCTTTGAAGATTGGCGAAGTTGCAGGTGCATGATATAGATAAGATTTGGGAAGTCCGAGCTACGAATAACAAAGAAATATGATGGATGGGAAAATCCTCGCATACATCTCAGCAAATGGAGCAAAGCTTATGGTACAGAGCCCCAACTAGAATGGGTGCACTTATTTTATCATACCTTGGATGTCATTCCAAGGAACTGGTATACGGAAACAGAGCTCTGGCATGGCACTAGCGAGTGGGATATTCTGCGCGAAGGGTTTTTGTCGACATTTCTCTTTGAAGATCAATGGATGGATACTGTGGACGATGCATTACAGCTAGTAAAGGCTGCCATATTCAGAACACCACCGGAGCTAAAAGAAGTCATGCCATCAGACTGGTCGCGACAATTGAGCTAGGCCTTAGCATGTTACAATGTACAAGTAGAAGATGATGAGGATGACCCACGTAACATCAATATACCAGAAACCGAAGGGAGTCGTGAGGTGCACGGCCCTAATATAGAAGATCCAGATATCACAGCGCCACTGAAAACAAAGCAAGTGAATATTGCAACAGAAGAAGAGCCAAAGTATGCTATGCTTGCGGACTACCGGGACGATGCCATGGTGGAAATGGTCATCAAGCTGCTCCGAGAATACAATGATTTATTCCCTACAAAAATGATGGAGTTGAAGGGGATTCTAGGAGACCTAGGGATGATGAAGATAACTTTGAAACTAGATGTGAAGCCAGTAATGCAGCGACCCTATCGATTGAATCCAAAATACAAAGCGACGGTCTACGAAGAACTAGACAAGATGCTGGCAGCAAGAATAATTGAACCAGTCGAGGAGTCCGAATGGGTAAGTCCTATGGCTGTACAGGAGAAGAAGTAGAAGGGTGAGATTCACATCTACGTAGATCTGCGGAAGCTCAATGATGTTTGTGTTAATGATCTGTTTCCAACACTCTTTACAAACGAGGTACTAGAAAATGTGGGTGGACAGGAAGCATACTCCTTCACAGATGGATTCTCTAGGTACCATCAAATCAAGATTACACTAGAGGATCAGAGCAAGACAACATTTGCTACTGAGTGGGGCTGTTTTTAGTATATGGTAATGCCATTTGGGCTGAAGAATGCGCCACCAATATTTTCTTGTAATGTGGTAGCCGCGTTCAAAGAATTTATCCACAAGTTCTTAGACGTCTACTTGGATGACTGGACCGTATTTGGCTTGGTTAAGAAACATATCACGAGCTTATGATTGATGCTGGATACATGCCGTTGGCACTAGATTGCACTCAACCTAAAGAAATGTACTTTCCTTGTCCCTTTCGGGAACTTGCTAGGCCATGTGGTTTGTAAGCAAGGCCTGATGGTGGATTCGGCAAAGATCATTGTCATACTCAATCTGCAAGCACCGCGAAGTGTAAAGCAATTATGCACTATGTTGGGACACACAAGTTACTACCAGAAGTTTTTAAGAAATTACGCCTAGATCATGGCTCTGATGGAACAGTTGTTGAAGAAGGATGCTACGTATTGTTGGAACAAGGAATGTAATAAAAACCTGGAAACGCTAAAGGAAAATATGGCATCTGCCCCTATTCTGGTCTTTCCAAAGTGGGACATTGAATTTCATGTCCATGTCGATGCCTCGTGTATCGCGTTGGGTGTGGTACTCACTCAAGAAGGCACGAAAGGAATTGATCACCTGATTATGTTCGCGAGTCATAAGTTGTCCAATGCAGAAAAGAATTACTCTACTACTGAGCAAGAGGGATTGGTGATGGTATATGTGCTTCAAAAGTACTGTCACTATCTGCTCAGAGGACATTTTAAGATGTACACTAATCACTCTACGCTCAAATACCTAGTGTATAAGCCTGTGTTGGGGGGCACATCTTCCGATGGTTGCTATCATTCCAAGAAAATGAATTTGAGGTGGTTGAAAAACCGGGACATCTAAATGCAGGACCAGATCACCTATCCTGAATTGAGGTTGGCGAGGAACCAACAAGTCTAGAGGAGGGACTCCCGAACGCCTAGCTATATGCTGTGCACGTTGCAGATAGCCACTTTGAATATATTATCCACTTTTTAACCATGGGAATTGTACCGCAGGGGTATTCTATCCAGCAAAAGAAGGAATTACTGATACGCACAACAGACTTTACCATAATTGCAGGCCATCTCTACAAAATGGGCAATGATGAGATATTATGTCGATATGTATCGGAATTTGAGCGTGGACAGATCTTAGCTGAAGCACATGGAGGGGTTGCTAGTGGACATTATGCAGGCCGCACCATAGCCCAGAAGATTCTTCGCGTTGGATTATTGTGGCCCACCCTACATCAAGATTCGAAAGCATACTGTCGGGCCTGCGACGTATGTCAATGGACGAGCAAGCTATCGTGAAGGGACGAAATGCCACTTCAACCACAAATGACGCTACAACCATTTGAGAAATGGGCGATTGAATTCATCAGGCCTATCAAACCACGAGGAAAGATGTTTGTGCGATATATCATCATTGCGATTGAATATTTGACCCAATCGGCCGAGGCACAACCAGTTAAAGATTGCACGGCTGCGACAGCGGCAAAATTCTTGTTCGAGAATGTACTGACTAGGTTCGGTTGCCCTAAAGTTCTCATGAGTGATAAGGGAACAAATTTTTTGAATGAAACGATCAGTGCACTCACTGAGGAATTTTAGATCTATCACCAATAGAATATGCCCTACCATCTGCAAGCGAATGGGACCATTGAGGCATTCAACAAAATTCTGGAGACTGCGTTGATGAAAGTTTGCAATGCGCGACAGAATGACTAAGATTTGCGCATTCCTGCTGTGCTATGGGCATACAAAACTACATGCAAGAAGTTGACAGGCCAAACACTGTTTCGATTAGTTTATGGCCAGGAGGTCGTTATGCCTATGGAATATATTGTGCCTAGTTTGCGGATTACGACAATCACAGGTATGGCAGACCATGGGGCATTGGAAGAGAGGCTTTGTTGGGTCCCTATAATACTAGTGATTACCCCATTACTATTGTAATTGTACCCCTTATTAATATTTTTGTGCCCCTATTATCCCCATATTGTTATTACTGTGCCCCACAGAATCCCTCTATTGTTATTTTTGTGGCTTTATATTATTATTGTTAGGTCGGCTGGGTTATATTGTGACTCCTTAGACTCCTATATATAGAAAGGAGGTTTTGTCATTTGTATCATCCAACAATTGTTCATTTATGTAATTTAAAGGAGGTTTCCCCCTCGAAGAGG
The DNA here is from genome assembly GCA_031772625.1 of Pinus tabuliformis. Classification (NCBI taxonomy): domain Eukaryota; kingdom Viridiplantae; phylum Streptophyta; class Pinopsida; order Pinales; family Pinaceae; genus Pinus; species Pinus tabuliformis. Next base: position 410,430,695 of record CM062809.1, on the reverse strand, counting down.
CTGAATTCTAAGGCGTTGATCTATCTTTTCTATCTTTTCTTGAGCTGGTTTCATAACATTTGGTATCAGAGCTTTGGATTCTAGGGTTTCGCTGCTCCAAACAGGTCATCGTGGCATTTTCGCTATAACTCTTTTTCTGCGTCATTTCAGAAGCTAAAATAAAATCCCATTTGATAAGACATTGTGCTAAAGCTCGATTCCGAATTTCAGAGCTTTTCGCGCTATATTTGCGGAGATATGATCTGAGGAAGTTGGTCTTTTTGTAGATTCCTGAATTACATTCCAAACAGGTGACCTGGGGAAAATCTTCACAACATTCTCTCTGAGCATCAGATTGAAATTTCATAAGAAGTTATAGAAAGAGGATGGACTGTAGTTTCTTGTATATATTTTGCAGAGCCAAAGGTCAAAACAGTGACTCGCGGCACATCATACAAGTTTGCTCTATTGAACTAGTCTATAATCAGGTCACTGTGGGAGATTTCGCATAACTCTTCCTTGGAGAATCCAATTTGGATCAGACTGGTGGCATTGGAAAGAGGACAAAGAGGGATACTGCAGGTCACAATTTTAGAACTGGATGATTTGAATGTACAGAGATACATCAGAGGCAATATCGAGCTCCTACAAAGTGAAAAAAGGTGTGTAGATTCTTTTAAATTTTTTCTTAAGATTGGTTTGAAATTCATTTTGAAGGAATTCAAAGGGCATAGTAGAGCATTATTATCGGTAACTGATGCCCCGAGGAAAGAAAATGCAAACACCTAGTAAGGGACCTGAAAGCTCTAGCATGACTCATGAAGAAGAGGAGGAAATGCAACATGACATATCAAAATTACAAGACCAAGTGCAACAACTGTCCCTTGCACAAAAAGGAACAGAATCTAAGATGGATGGTTTAAAGAAAGATGTAGAAGCTAAGATGGATGGTTTAAAGAAAGATGTAGAAGCTAAGATGGACTGTTTAAAGAAAGGCGTAGAAGCTAAGATGATTGACGTGGAAGCTAAGATGGATGATTTGAAGACAAACATGGAAGATTTGAAGACAGGCATGGAAGATTTGAAGACAGATTTGAAGACAGATTTAACAAAGTTTCTACAAGAAATGCTTACTAATGGTGAAAGGGTAGTAAAGGAAACTCATGATGAGAACAAAAGAAATGTTAATCATGATTTCATAGACTCTAATGTTGGGTCGAAGACCCACCATATTCCAAAAATCGATATGAGGAAGTTTGATGGCAAGGATCCTGTAACATGGATATTACAGATGGAGCAATTTTTCGATCTCAATAATGTGCAAAACAAACAAAAGGTACGTATTGAAACTTTATATTTGGAACCAAATCAGTTTGTATGGTATCAATGGCTTTGCTCTCGTAAACAATTTATCACTTGGGCAATTTTTACGGAAGAATTGATAGCACATTATGAGGATACAAAAAGAAACACTTTCTTTAGCCAATTGATAAGTCTCAAACAAAAGGGTTCAATAATGGAGCACATTGAGGAGTTCCAAAAATTGAACATAAGGGTAAAAAATATTCCAGAGGAGCATAGGATTGATGTGTTCATAGGGTCTCTAAAGGATAATATCCAACATGATGTTCGCCTTTGGGAACCTGATTCATTAGAGAAGGCATTCAGGTTAGCAAGAAAAATGGAAAGCAAAATTATGGGAACCAGGAAGCATACCACTCACAACTATAAAGACGGAAGTGTTGTTGCCCCTAGTCTTCCACAACCTATAAGGTTGACACCACAACAATTGGAAGAAAAAAGAGCAAAAGGGCTTTGTTACAGTTGTGATAGCAAATACACTAAAGGTCATAAGTGTGCTGAGAAGAAATTATTCTACATAGATTGTGAAGAGGAAGAAGAAAAGGAGCAAGAAGGGTCAAAAGAAGAGGATATACTCCAAGAACAAAGCCTAGATAAAGAAGAAATGAATCCGACCATATATTGTAATGCATTGGCGGGAATTGCCACTCCTCAAACCATCAAGATAGAAGGACAAATCAAGAAGAAAAAGGTAATAGTGTTGATTGATTCAGGAAGTACCCACAATTTTATTCATTGTAAGGTAGCAAAAGAATTGAATTGCTTCTTATATCCAGCACCAGAGTGTCAAGTGTTGGTTGCAAATGGAGGAATAATAAATTGCTCTGGAAAGTGCCATAATATCAAGCTATCCATGGGAGAATATGTATTGACTAGCCCAATGCTTTCCATTCCAATGGGAGGTGTTGATGTTGTACTAGGAGTCCAATGGTTACAATCCTTGGGTACAATAGCTTTTAATTTTCAAGAACTTTTCATGAAATTTCCTACGGAAGGAAAGGAAGTTGAATTAAGGGGTATTGCAGGGAAACCAGGAAAGATAATCAGCTCTAATGGTTTGACAAAGCTTCTAAAAAAGGAACAAAGAGGTATAATTGCACAATTATGTTCGCTAGATGTTTCCACATCGGAATCATCTATTTCTCCATATCTCAAAAAAGTCCTGGACAATCATTCCAAGGTATTTGAGACTCCCAAAGGTTTCCCACCTATGCGCAATCATGATCATGCTATTCATCTGATTCTAGGAAGTGTTCCTCCAAACATCAGGCCGTACAGATATCCCTATGCCCAAAAGAGTGAAATTGAACGTATGGTTGCAGAAATGCTAGAGGCTGGTATAATTCAACTGAGTCAAAGTTCTTTCTCTGCTCCAGTAGTATTGGTGCACAAGAAGGATGGATCATGGTGCATGTGTCCGGATTATAGGGAGCTCAACAAGCTCACTATTAAAGATAAGTTTCCCATTCCTGTCATTGATGAATTACTGGATGAATTGCATGGATCAATTTACTTCACCAAGTTGAATCTTCGTTCAGGATATCATCAAATCAGAATGAAGATTGAAGACATTCTGAAAACAACATTTAGAACTCATGAGGGTCATTATGAATTTTTGGTCATGCCTTTTGGCCTTACCAATGCACCTTCAACATTTCAAGGTTTGATGAATTCAATTTTCAAACCATTCCTTAGAAAATTTATGTTAGTATTTTTTGATGATATACTAATCTACAGCAAGTCTTGGAAGGATCATGTTGAACATGTTGACAGGGTGCTACAACTATTGGAGGAAAAACAATTATATGCAAAAAGATCCAAATGTTTCTTGGAGTCCAAGAGGTGGAATATCTGGGTCATATTGTATCTCATGAAGGGGTTAAGGTAGACCCTAGCAAAATTAAATCCATTAAGGAATGGAAAATCCCCACATCCATAAAGCATCTGCGAGGATTTCTCGGGTTGACAGGGTATTATCGCAAGTTTGTTAAGAATTATGGGAGAATAGTAGCACCTCTAACAACATTATTGAAGAAAGATGTATTTTCATGGACTTCGGAAGCAACAAAGGCCTTCGAACATCTTAAAGAGGCAATGTGCCAAGCACCGGTCTTAGCTACACCGAACTTCACAAAAACCTTTATTGTGGAATGTGATGCTTCAGGAAATGGAATTGGTGTTGTTCTAATGCAAGATGAAAGACCCATTGCTTTTGAAAGTCGTCCAATCAAGGGAATGTTTTTACACAAAGCTATTTATGAGAAGGAAATGTTGGCAATACTCCATGCACTTAAGAAATGGCGACCCTACCTAATGGGAAGACACTTCAAGGTAAAAACGGATCATGATAGCCTTAAATACTTTTTAGAACAAAGATTATCCTCTGAAGAGCAACAAAAGTGGGTCACAAATATGTTGGGTTATGACTTTGAAATCATCTACAAAAAAGGGAAGCAAAATGTGGTGGCAGATGCACTCTCAAGAAAGGATGAGGATGTGGAAGCATTGTTGTGCACCATTTCTATTATCCAACCAGAATGGATAAACGAAGCAAGGGAGGAATGGAAGAATGACAAAGAAGTGTGGGAACTTATTCGAAAGTTACAACAAGATTCCAGTACGTCGGATACATTTAGATGGAAAAATGATTCGTTATGGTACAAAGATCGCTTATACCTCTGTAAGAATTCCCAGCTAAAACAAAAGATTCTTATGGAATTGCACACTTCTCCCTTAGGAGGGCACTCAGGATTTTTAAAAACTTACCACAGGGTTAAGAAGGAATTCTTTTGGGATGGCCTTAAATCAGATATTCAAAAGTTTGTGGGGGAATGTTTGGTTTGCCAACAAAATAAAGTTGAAACAATTAAGACACCGGGTCTATTACAACCTTTATCCATTCCAAGCCAATGTTGGGAGGAGGTTTCAATGGATTTTATCACAGGTTTACCCAAGTCTGAGGGAAAGAGTGTCATCATGGAGGTAGTTGACAGACTTACCAAGTATGCACACTTTTGTGCATTATCACATCCATTTAAAGCTAGTACAATTTCTACTGCATTGATGGAAACAATTCAAAAGCTACATTGAAACCCAAAGATTATTGTAAGTGACAGAGATCCCATTTTCACTGGAAATTTTTGGACAAAATTATTTTCTTGTCTTGGTACTCAGTTAGCTCATAGCTCATCTTATCATCATCAATCTGATGGGCAAACTGAGATAGTAAACAAATGTTTGGAAGGATATCTTCGTTGCTTTGTATCTGATAAACAGACACAATGGGTCAAATGGTTGCCTATGGCTGAATGGTGGTATAACACTTCCTTCCATACATCAACAAAAATGACCCCATTTATGGCACTTTATGGGTATCAGCCACCATCCATCACATCATATTTAAGAGAAAATTCTAAGGTTCAGGCAGTGGAACATCACATCGATCATCAACAACAAGTCCTCCAACTCTTAAAGGATAACCTCGTGTTGGCACAGAATAGAATGAAACAACAGGCAGATCAACATCACAACGAAAGAAGTTTTGATGTAGGTGATTGGGTATTCCTATGGCTACAACCATATAAACAAATGTCCCTTAAGCAAGCTAAGAAGGATAATAAATTATCACCAAAGTATTATGGTCCATACAAGGTGTTGCAAAAGATTGGTACTATGGCATACAAATTGGAGCTTCCTGCAGCTTCTCGATTGCACCCAGTTTTCCATGTTTCATGTTTAAAGAAGGTTATAGGCGACAAGCTCCCAGTTCAAACAATATTGCCAGAACTTGACAAGGAAGGAAAAATTATATTGGAACCAGAAGCAGTCACAGAAAAAAGAACTCGACAGCTATGAAATCAATCAATTTCGGAGTATCTTATCAAGTGGAAGAACTTATCCACTGAAGATTCCACATGGGAGGATGAGAATTTTATACAGAAGTATCCAAAACTACTCAAGCGTTGAGGACAACACTTTTTTTAAGGAGAGGGGCATGTTGGGTCCCTATAATACTAGTGATTACCCCATTACTATTGTAATTGTACCCATTATTAATATTGTTGTGCCCCTATTATCCCCATATTGTTATTACTGTGCCCCACAGAATCCCTCTATTGTTATTTTTGTGGCTTTATATTATTATTGTTAGGTCGGCTGGGTTATATTGTAACTCCTTAGACTCCTATATATAGAAAGGAGGTTTTGTCATTTGTATCATCCAAGAATTGTTCATTTATGTAATGTAAAGGATGTTGCCCCCTCGAAGAGGCTGAATTCTAAGGCGTTGATCTATCTTTTCTATCTTTTCTTGCGCTGGTTTCATAACAAGCTTGCACAGCTAGAAGAATTGGAGGAGGAATGGTTTCTGGCTGGATTCCATCAGCAGGTATAGAAACAGTGCGAGAAAGCGTGGCATGATAACCATATCAATGTGTGCACCTCCAAGGAGAATGATATTGTATTACTGTATGACAGTAAGTTCGACAAATTCCTAGGTAAACTCCGCATGCACTGGTTAGGACCCTATATCGTCAAAGAAGTTACCGATGGGGGCGCGGTTCAGCTGGCTAAACTCAATGGATACCCCTTCCCAGGAAGAGTGAATGGCAGTTGCCTTAAGCTCTACACGGGCGAGCTGACTGCCTGACTAGCTGTAAAGACGATAGTCTCACTGCTCCAACCAGTTGAAAGAGAGTGCGGGATGATAAAGTAGCCTAGGGGACAAATGCATGCAGACCATGGTGTGCAAGCATTTGACCAAACAAAAGGGTTACGGTGCCGTGAAGAGGTTTACGCAGACGCGCCAATCGCAATGATGACCATTGATATCACTATTCATGACACGATGTCGAAAACATGGCAAAACAGAGTGGGCGGCAAGACATTAAGAGATACAGTACGAGCCAGATATGGAACGAATGACCAAAGATTCCACACGGGAAGGTTACACAAGTGGGAACGAGCGGCAATCACTACATTTGAATTTCGCATGGCTTATAAATTACCAAGGGGAGTCCACTTGATGACCTATAGTTCGAAAACAACAATGGAGCTGTTCATTATCTATGCACAAGGCATAGCTGCCTCACTAGCAGGGGATGTACCAGAAAAAAGGGAATTCGAAGTAGATTTGGTCCGGATGCCATCGCCCCACCTAGGGGCAGGATGGCGTGCTACAACAAAACAATAGAAGGATGGACAGATGGTGACCATGGGTGGAGATGCAGTCAATAAATCACCTCTGATGGTTCTCAATGATTGGGATCCTGTAGACAACAGCCAGGGTCTTGCAAAATTGCAACACAGGTTGCAGCAGATGGTGTGAAGAGAAGATACGTTGGTCAGAAAGGGCTATGGTGGTCCCAGGAGGTCTCGTATGTGACTCCCCCGCTTGCGCTAAAATCCTATGATGGGGTGTTCTGTGTTAACCGAGTAGAACAGAATGAGCATCATCGGTTGCGAGATGTGGTAGAAACACTGAAGTAGGAGAAGCGTTGCAGGAGACAAAGCAAGAGCAGCCGGATGAAGAGTGCCACTCAATGGGAGGCGAACCACGAAGCCAAGGTAGAGTGTCTAGCCACACCAGTAAGTGACTCAGGATGAGTCACGATGATTGTGTTGGGGGACTGTTGGGTAGCACAAGCCCCGCAGAACGATTATGGGGTGCGAAGCCCAGAATTTTGGGTAATATTAGGATAAAAGACTCCATGGAAAGCGTGGAGCGCGAACTATAGGAGGTTGAGTCAAAGGGTATTCTATCAAAAAATAATGTAAATAAATAGTAATAGAGTTGGCCTGTGGAGGGATCGCGGGCCAAGGGAGGGTATAAATAGAGCGTGGCTTTATGAGGGAAAGGTAGTTCTTTTGAGGGATGAAAGGTAATGGTTTCTTGAAGAAGATAGTCTGAAAGCATCTATAAGTCCGAGTTGAGGGGTGGGTAGTAGGTAGAGGCTCTGTAGCTATGTGTGCAGAGGCCTGGAAAGTCCGCAGCTGTGTGTGCAGACCCCTACAGCTGAGTGTGTAGGGTGGATCTGGATGTATTAGTGAAGATTTTTAATAAAGATAAGTTTACTCTGAATTCTATGTTAAATGTGACTTTACTCTTTGATGATAAATGAATTTTTATGATCTATGCATTTCTACTATTGAATACTTGTGAACTGGGTTTATTCTTGATGCGCGAAAGTAACCAGAAATAATAACAGTTTGCTTAAAAACCGCTCTATCTAGATCATAATAGTAATAATTGATCCAATCTGTAATAATGCAATAAGGGTAATCGAATTTGCGCAGCGCGAGGCTGCAGAACGGCGTGCGAACCTCAAAAACCACATCTAGACATCCCAAGGGTGCAGAACCCTGGTTCTAGCACTGTCCCTTGCTACCTCGGGTGAGACCTCAGTTCGCGCTCCGTGGGCTGTTGCCAAAAGGGCCTTTAGCTGCAGGATTTTTTTGGCTAAATGACTCTTCCGAACATGGGTAGGCTCCTATTAGCCAACACTTCTTCCCAATGCCTATTTTCCTCTTCTTCTTTTCTCCCTTCTAGCATCCCTAGGAGTAGTGATGGACTGAGTTTTAAGCCTATCCAATTGACCTTCAATATTTGCATTGATTGCTTATACATGGGTGTCTTGTTGAGTGCCTCTCTCAACCTTTGGAGGGAGTGATATTCTCTGATCTTCAAGTTGTGTGGAAGTGTGTTCCATTTCCTTAGGCAGGCATGTATACTATCATCTCCTAGCAGCTTAAATATATCTTCAAAATGTGAAATTTGTTTCTCTTGGGTAGTAAGATATCTAGGTGCCAGCTGAGGATCATTTTCAATCAGATTATGGGTGCTGATTAGGGCCATGGGATTTGATTTTTAAGCTCTAATGAAAAGAGGTTCATTTTGCTCTCTGGCCAATATTCTTTTCATCTCTGCAGCCCTTGACTCCTCATGGTTCATCCATGATGCCAAAGCCATTAATTGTAGATCTCCTAGCTTGGCATTAGAGTCCCAAACATTCATGTCTGTGGGGGCCATGTTGTGCAAGTAAAACTCAGCCATCTTGGCCCTATCCTCTAGTGTACTTTGATCACAAAGATCAATAAACTGCCTGTAGTCCTGAAATGGAATGGTGCCCCTTTGTGCTAGTGTTTTAATCTGAAACTGCAGCCATTTTTCTTTGAGATAAAGAGCATAGGATTTAGGTGGCATCCTACACTGGATGGCCTCCAAGGAGAGGTTGGCTATACATGCTAGTTGGTTCTCCCTTTCCTGTAACTATCCTCTCAACCATGCATTTTCCCTCTCAAGTTGATCTCTCATTATTTCTTCTCTGTCCCTTAAGCCACTTAGCTCTTTGCCCATTTCTTTTAGCTTCTCTTCCATGTGCCCAATGTCTTCCACCCCTTTTGACTTGGTGATTTGCATCCATCGGTGGGTTCTGGCCCTCTCTTTCTCAAGTTCGAAAAACAATGTGATGGCAAATTTTTGAGGTATCACCCTACCTCCTTCAATAAACTAGTAGTAGGAGTCTAGGTTAGGTTGGGGGCTTGGTTCCTTTGTTTCAGGGTCTTCTTCTTTTGTTTCTTGCTGCTCCCCTACCTTTCCTTCCAATTTTTGTGCTTCCTGTAGTTTCTACAGAGTATCCTGTAGGACTGTTTTTGCTTCCTGTAGGTTTTGTTGTGGATCTTGTAGGCATGGAAAATCTTAGGGGCAAATGTTCACCCTTAGACGAAATTAAGGGGTTTTAAATTTTTAGTGGGCGAATATTTTGTATCATAGTACATTTTTACAAATCGCCTCAAATAGCACACCTTATTTTATGGGAGAGGGTAAAAAAGGTAAATTTGGCCCTTGAAATTAGAAGTTACAACCTTCTTCGCCCTAATTTTCAAGAATAGGTTTTATTTAAGTGAATCCTATGGGCCAAATACCATATTTATAAAAGAGGTATGGTAAATTAATAAAAATATAAATTAATGAGAGGTATGGTAAATAAATAAAACTTTTTTTATATTTATTCCATAAGTCACCTTATATACATGCAAGGGTGTAAACAAATAAAAATACAAATAAAGTGGAGGTATGGTAAATAAATAAAACCTCTTTTTATACTTACTCAAAAGGTATGGTAAATAAATAAAAATATAAATAAACTAAACATATGGTAAATAAATAAAACCTCTTTTTATATTTAGTCCATAACCCTCTTTCTATTTATGAAGGCTCCAAAAAGAGGTTTTATTTAAGTGAATCCTATGGGCCAAATACCATATGTGTAAAAGAGGTATGGTAATTAATAAAAATATAAATAAACGAGAGGTATGGTAAACAAATAAAACATTTTTTTATATTTACTCCATAAGTCACCTTATATTTACGAACACTCAAAAAATGCGTTATATTTAGGTGAAACCTATGGGAAAAATACTATGGGCCAAATACCATGGGCTAGATTATTATTAATACCATGCAAAAAAAACATTATTAACCCTAATATTAGTATTAATAAAAATAAAAATGGCACATGGTATTGAACCATGGTATTCACATGGAATGTAGCCTATTTAAATGGGGAATTAAACCAGCATAGATCCATCCTTACTCTGGATCTACTAAGCCCCAAGAGGGATCAAATATCATAGATCCATCTTTACTCTGGATCTACTAAGCCCCGAGAAGGATCAAATATCATAATATGAAAACTAGGATAGAGTGAAAAAATATTTGATCCCTCTAGGGGTTTGGTGGATCAAGAATAAAAATGGATGTTGTAATTTAATGTATGTTAAACATTTTAACTTGGTTAAAATAAGAAATAAAATAAAAATCAATTATTAATTTTATTAATTTTTATAAATTACTAATAGTAATTTTTAAGCTCTAGGTTTACGATAACCCATGGTATTGAGCCATGGTAATACCATGGTATTCATGTGAGCATAGACTATTTAAAGGGGAAATTCTATCATCTTAGATCCTTCTTAATTTTGGGTCTACCAAGTGCTTAGAGGGATAAATAGATTTCATACCCCTAAGAGTGGTAGATGTGGAGTTAAGATGGATATAGGTTGGTTTTTATGATAATGAAGATATTAAATAGACTTAGGAAATTATATTGTAAAAACATCTTAAGGTGAATGGTTAAAGCTAAATTTAGTCACTTCACAAAATTTAGTAAAAAATACCAATATCTCCATTAATATTGGTTTTTTACTTTTTTTTTATTTAACAAAAAAAATTCAAAACAATGAAACCTTATCACTCTTTCCGCATCACCCTCTCAAAAGATTTTTTACCATTTTTCAAACATTCTCAATATGATATCTTCATGAAAAAATTTAGGTACTGATGTTGGATTAGTTGTTTGAAAAATAAGTTGGTTTGTACAACCTTTCATCTTCTGTGCTATTCTTAGTTTGTCCTAATGATCTGTAGGGGTTGGAGCCACTGCACCATATTTTCCTAAAACGTGGAGATTGTTCACCAAAAAGGAAATTAATCTACATGTTACAACGCTGTTTAAAAATGCAAGACCTATGAGGGTAGTGAATTATGCTAATAAGCACTTTAGATTGGGAGAAACATAATTAAATTTTATTATTTAATTGAAGATTTATAGTTAAAATAATAATAAATCTACATTTATATATTCATATATTGATTGGAAGGATTCTCACAATGGTCACTTCTTTCAATTAGATCCCCTTCAAGCCTTTGGGATACCTAATACTTTCTTATATAATATAGTTGGGGCTTGCTACTTGTTGGCGTGTTGGGGTAAACAAACTTGATGTTTTTTTTATTATCTCGCAGTTGGAGTCTATGGAATAAGAAATAAATTTGATAACTTGAAAAAAGTGCTTGCTTGACAAAAGTTGTAGAGAAAAGATTAATCTCTCCTACCTTGACAAAACTCGTTGTCAATATCAACACCTACAAGAACTTTATTGTGGAATATTATCAAAACTAATAGAAGGATATGAAAGAGTGTATTGTAAGAACCTTTACAAACACGACCACTAAAAATTGGAACATTGTTTGTAGGAAGAGAAAATAATGTTTTTTTTTTCCAAACATGTATGTTAGTATATTACAGTTTAATGAATATGTTTTCTTATTATCATTTATGGTTTCATACTTTAGCAAAACATTCGCTAAGACTTCAAAATGTTTTATTATTCAGTAAAAGATTTTCCAAGATCTTACAAGATTTTATAATTCAGTGAAACATTCTCCATCACTGTACAAGATAATATAATCTGGTGAGAGATTTGCAAAAAAATTACATATACATATTATATTATTGATAAAATCACCTCCCATTTTCCCTATGTATCATGGGGATTAGCCCATTTATTATACATATAAATTTAGGGTGGTTCTTAAAATTTTCCCTGCCTGTAAGATGGCCTTACCCTTTAAGGAAGTTGATCTGGTACTAGGCCTCTTTACATAGGTAATTGGTGACTTAGGGGAAGGAATTTTGTCTCTTGGTGTAGGGGAATCTTCAATCTCAATAGGTGTTTTTGTGGATATTTGTGGCTTCCCTTGTTTGATTCTTGTGCTCTTTCTTGTTATAAAATGTTGTGGGGCTTGCTTCCTTCTTTTCCTTTTTTTCTTGACTGGGGTGCTGAGAGCAGTGAGGGCAGTTGTTGCCTCCCTCTCAGTAGCCTCTTGAGACACCCTAGGTGACTCCTCTTTGTGTTCTTCCTTTTATGTTTCAATGCCTTCCTCCTCTCTATTTTTCTTGTCTCCTTCCACTTGTTGTTCTTCCTCATCCCCATCAGTTTCTTCCTTAGTTTCCTCCTCTATTTCATCATCATCCTCCTTCTCTTCTCCCTCTTCTTCTTCTGCTTCATCATGTTCCTCTATGTTAGCTTATTCTTCTTCATCCATCTCATCCTTATCTAACTCTATATCTTCTTCTTCCTGTTTTTCCTCCTCCCCACTAACAGAAGGACTAACATCATAAGTGGGGGTTTTGATGTCATCCTCTATTGGCAAGTCTCTGAAGACTGACCATGTTATAGGGATTCTCAAGTTTTGGATGGCATCCTCAATGGGGATCCTGATCAACCCATGGTGAGCCAATTGTTGGGAATTCCCTTCCTTTAGTTTGTTGCTGGAGTCTATGAGTGATTGCATCAAGAAATAGGGTATGTTGAGTCTTTGGTGAACAGGTGTTTCTACCCCAAATCTTAATTCTTCAAGGATCCTAAAATGGTAGCCATAAGTAACATTGTATCTACACTCACATGAGATATATTTGATGAGTTGGTAGCCTACCTCACTCCATGGGTATGGGAGATTGTCCCTCCTTACTCCATTTTTATCCTCTGTGGGTTCTTCACCTTCTAAAAAGAATATCCTTTTTTCCACCTGACTATTTTCTTTGTCTTTTTTATTCCATGGAATTCCTAGGGGAAGTGTGGTGACCCTACTGATGAGCTGTGGGGTGAGATCTATAGTGAGGCCTCTAACTAAAATAGTGGCATGGCTTTTTCTGTGTGGAGTGAGGGAATGAGAAAATTCTTGAGCCACCTCATCATCATACCCTATGAATTTCTCGAAAAAACCCATCCAGTTGTGTCTTGTAAAGATTTCAAGCACTTGGGGGTGTTGGTGTATCCTCACAGTGTTTGTGGGTTCTCTCATATTAAACCCTCCTATCATCTCGCTTGTGAGGCTTGAGGAGAAAATGAGAGGGTTGACACAAAATTTTTAAATTCAGGAGGAACACAAAGTTTACTGTGTATGTAATTCACCTCCTACAGTTGCTAAATTCACTAGATTTCAGTGCATTTCTTGTTCATTTACTTGTAAATGGGGATGGATTTTTATAGCCTACCTCTTTAGAATGGTGGTAGTGGACAATTCCCTTGATATCCCCTCTTGATCTCTTCTCTGCCTATTCTGTAGATTGCCTCTGTGTATCCTATAGACTACTCTTGTAGACTATATCCTATAACCTATTCCTGTAGGAATGCCTGTGCATGCTCCTGTAGAAATTCTCTTGCAGAATAATGGATCCTTGCTTCTAGTGGGTGACCAGAGTTATGAGAGTGACTTGAGTGAGGGAGTTTCAAGGAGGTGGAATGCATGAGTGCATGTAAATGATGTTTTATTTCCCTTTATCGTGTTTCAAGGTGAGGTGGTGTGCTGGCAATAGAGGTAAATTACCGTATTTGGACCGTTGGTCCCCACTACCACCTCATCATTTCCACTCCTTGTAATTAGCTCCCACCTCGTAGATCCGTAGTTAACTACTTCTTGTCATAATGCTCTTTTTTCTTTGAGTTGACTGTAGCCATGTGTGAGAGGACACCCGGTCTTGCATGTGATGACTGAATGAAGGTGACCAAGTTAACTGGCCACCTTTTCACTTATAAACAATCTATCTCATAACGCTTACAACTTTTGATAAGACGATGCATATGAGTGAGTGAGCGGGATACTTACGTGTGGTTTTGATGCCATGCTGCAGTTGTCGAGGATCAGAGGTGTTACTTTGTTTATTTGCTACATGGTCATTATTCTTCCTCCTCTTACTATCTGCTGATCTTTTCCTGGCTTTTGCAGGTCTCTGTGACTAAAGATCTGATGTTTCTAATGTTGTGGAGCTCTTGGATCATCCTAGTGAAGACCCGTAGCTGATTATTGACATCCTCTGGGATAGGCTGCTACAGGATTTCCCACAGGATGTCTTGTAGTTGCTTCTCCCTCAGAATTCCTTAATCATGTTGCTAGTTGGGCCGTGAGTATGGTGCAATGAATGGAAAAAGGGAGTAGGAGTGTGTGTGGAGCAAGGGACATTCAGGTAATGCTCTTACTCTCCTTTGTTTTTCCTTTTTTCTCTTTTCCTTTTTCATAACTAGTAGAAACTGATCTCTTTTTGATTTGAATGGTGAGTGTTGGGATGATGATAATGGATGAGGTGAGGGGTTAGATCATGTCTAGGATGAATTTTAGAGTCCTAACAAACCTACGATGTTCCCTCAGATTGCTTCCTGTAGGTTTTCAAGGGATCCTGTAGAAGACAAAGTCTACTAATAAATTAAAGTAGTGGAGTGGAAAACAATATAAATGATGGAGGTATTCATGGTAAGGAGTGGAGGAGATGGATAGGTGTGAGGCAGGGTGCCCTTTGGATCCTATTTTTGCTCCTTGACTATCTTTCTCGCCCACCTGCAAATAACAATTATATCTTTTTCTCTCTCTCTCTTTTTTTCTTTCTTTTTTTGAAAAACACCTAGGCTGCCTCAAAGAGGTTTTCACCCTAGATGTTTTCCCTGGCCGCCTCAAAGAACGTTTTCACCCAGGGATCTTCTTATTCTTCTTTCTTCCTTTTTTTTTTCATCATTGGGTTGCCTCATGAGGTTTTCAACCCAAATATGGGACTCAAGCACCTCATGAAGGTTTTCACCTGAGTCCTTATTCTTTTTTTTTTCTTAGTGATGTGATGAGGGAGGAGCTGGGACTTACTCCACCATCATCACTATTTTATTGATATTATCAATGAACTCTTGCCTTAATAAAGGCCTCTTGTACATTTTCAATCGGTTTCCATTAACAAGCAATGGAATGGCTTCTTCATCTATACCTTTGATTTGTACTGAACCATTATCGTGGCATCTCTCCACCACATAATGTCTGAGCCATCTTGTACTTAGCTTTCCCTTTAAGTCTTTATACCCGAAATCATATAACAATGCCCAATCGCCCTCTTGAAATTACTTCTCCTTAATATGTTTATCATGCCATATCGTCCTCTGATGCTGAACTATCTTTGTATGTAGGAGGGCCTGCATTAAGAATTCATCCAAGCCATTCAATTGGAACAATATTTCTTTATGTGCATGACAGAGATCCAAATCTAGTTGGGCTACCATCCTTAATGTGTTATATTCAAACTCAATGGACAACAAAGCCTTTTTCCCATATATCATCTCATAGAGTGTAAATCCAGTGGTGGTCTTCCATGTGGTATTATAGGCCCAGGTGGCCTCAACTAGTCTCTCTACCCAATCCTTCCTATTTTTGCTCACTACCTTAGTTAAGATGCTCTCCAATGCCCTGTTGGTCACCTCCACTTTCCCATTAGCTTTTGGATGATAGGGAGTGGAGGTCCTATGCTTGATTTTGTGATGGATGAGCAGTTCTTCAATCATGTTGGAGGTAAACTGGCTACCAAATTTGTAGAATACATTCTCCCTTAGGAAATCAGCCACCTTCTCTTCTGTTGTTGGTTAATTTCTTTGGTTTTAGCCAACTTAGTCAAATAATCAATGCACACAATAATGTATTGTTTTTTCTTTGAAGGAGGGTTTATAGGCCCAATGAAGTCCATGCCCCACTTGTCAAATGGCTCGAAATTCACTTGAGGTTGTAGGGGCATTTCATCTCTTGGAGTAGGCTTTCCCATCCTTTGGCACCGATCACACTAACTAATGTACTTTTTCACATCCTGATGAAGAGTGGGCCAATAATAGCCTGCTTGTAACACTTTGAATGTTGTCCTCTTTGTTGCGAAGTGACCTCCACAAGGCCCATCATGATAAGTCATAAGGATGTCAAAAACTTCCTCTTCCCTTATACACCTTCTCAAGATTTGATCTGGGACAAGTTTGAAAAGATTGCCCCAAATCCAGGTGACGGGGGCACTCTTCCTGACTATCTTGCTCTTTTCTTTGGAGGGAATGTTTGGTGGGAACTATGATGATACCAAATAGTTTGATATATCAACAAACCATGTGGAGAGAACTGAAATAGAAAACAAGTGCTCATCTGGTAACTGGTCATCCACCATTCCTTCTTCACCTACAAGCAAATTCACCCTTGATAAAAAATATGCAACAACATTTTCTTTACCAGGCTTATGAACAATTGTTAGATCAAACTACTGTAATAAAAGAAATCACCTTATAATTCAAGCATTCAAATCTGGTTTTTTCATTAAATATTTGATTGCAGCATGGTCAGTGTGCACAAATCTTTGATAGCCTCTAATGTAATGCCTAAATTTGTTTAATGAATGCACAACAGCCAAGAGTTCCTTTTCGGTCACTGTATAATTTAGCTTAGCCTTTGACAAGTTCTTACTAATAAAATAGATGGCATAGGTCAGTTTATCCTCTGCCGGACCTAAGGCTGCTCCTATGGCTTTGTGTGAGGCATTAGCATGAATATGAAAAGGGAGGGCCTAGCTTGGGCCTCGAAGAATTGGTGCAGTGGTTAACTTACCCTTTAGAATGTCTAAGGGCTCTTGACAGCTTTTTGACTCTATAAACTTAGAATCTTTGGCCAACAACCCAAATAAAGGAGAGGCCAACTTGATGAATTCCTTTATGAACCTTTAGTAGTATCCAGCTAATGCCAAGAAACTCCTGACATCTCTATGCTTTTGTGGAGGTGGGACCTTTTGGATGATGCTATTTTATTTGGGTCCACCTACAATCCTTGCTGAGATATTGAATGACCTAGCACAGTCCCTTCAGTCCTTAAGAATTCCCATTTTTCTAGACGGAGAGATAGGTTCATTTCAATGCATTTGTGCAATACTTTTCCTATGTTTGTCAGGGCTTCTTTAAAATCACAGCCTTAAGGTGTAAAATCATCCATATAAATTTCCACCGCATCATGTACTCATTTGGAGAAAATACTCAACACTGCTCTCTGGAAAGTGGCAGGAGCATTGCATAGGCCAAAAGGAAGGACCCTATAGTCAAAAGTACCCCAAGGACATGTGAATGTGGTCTTATCAAGGTATTCTAGGTAGATTTTCATTTGGTTGTACCCAGTGAATCCATCTAGGAAAGAAAAAAACTTTTTCCCTGCCATGACGTCTAGCACTTGGTCGATGAAGGGTAGGGGAAAATGATCCTTCTTTGTGGCTTTGTTCAACTCCCTATAATCGACACAAATTCTCCACTTACCATTTCTCTTGGGAACTAACACTAAAGGAGAGACCCACTCACTGTCGAAGATAAGGTAAATGAATCCTACATCTAGCAGTTTTTGTGGTGCTTCTTTAACTATATCTTTAAGAGTTGGTTTCATCCTGCTTTGTAGTTGTCGGACCGGCTTGCAACCTTCTTTGATGTATATGTCGTTAGTACACACTGAGGGGTGTACTCCTTTCAATCCTTGTAACTCCAAGTGAAGGCTTGTAGGTTTTCTCTTAGCATGTTGCATAGATTTTCATCTTCGAGAGCAAAAAGAGATGGATTAATTTTCAAGGTTTTCTCTAGGCTGAATTATATGGTTTTGACATGAAGTGGGTTGGAATCATCCAAGCATTAGTCAATTGGATGATTTTTCTAGGTTTCCCTTACTTCTTCTTCTAATGGTAACAATCCAGGAGTTGGAATTTGGAGCAGGTGTTCAATTAAGTCATACTCATCTTGTTGTCCTCCTCCTATGGTTGCTTCCAAAGAATAAAGTTGGGCGAAATAAACCTCATCTTCTTCCTCTTCCTCCAACCATAAAGGTAAATCATGCTCTAGAGAGGGTTGAACAGGAGGGTATAGGACTAACTGTTTGGACATATGCCCATTTTTGATGGTCATATTCATAGCTCTGCAGCTAATGTAAGCATTGGCTGTGGCCAACCATGGCTTCCCAAGGATGAGAGGATAACCAGTAAGTTTAGCCTTAGGCTGGAGAACTAGAAAATCTACAGGGTAGTCCTAGGATTCAATGGAGACCATCACATCCTCCACAATTCCCTCATGGGTGACTGTGGAATGGTCTGTAAGTTGCAGAACTGTTGTGGTCTTCCTCAATGACCCTTGGAGGTTGAGCTTAAGCATGGCGTCCTTGGTCATCACATTAATGGTAGCCCCAAGATTGATCAAAGTGTGTGGGACGATGGTGCCATTGATGTGCACATCTACTACATGGCTTCCAGGGTCCAAATATTTTGGACATATTTCCTGCCCTAGCATTAAGTCAGATAGTTTCCCAATGACATTAATGGTAGGGGCATCCCTTTTTCTTGTTCCTGGATTCCTGAAGCACTTCTCCTTAATCAACTTATTGTAAATGGGAACATCTTTTATTGCTTGGAGAAGGGGGATCTTTACACATAGATTTTTCAATTCTCCCAGAAGTTCAAGTTCTTCTGGGGTAGGCTAGAGTGGTTTGGCTAATCTCTCAGGAAAGGTTGGATTTACTTTAAGGTTGTTTTCATCTTTTTCTTACTCAACCTCCATATGTGGAGAGGGAGGTTGGTTTTCTAGGAGAATTCTCCCAGATCTTAGGTTGATCTCCTGGATTTCTACAACATAAGTTGGGTATGATGTCTCTCCACTATATACTTATTGAGCCTGCCTATTGTTTGGGTTTAGATTTAGCTGTGAAGGCATCTGGGGTTTCTTGGGTGGAGCAGAGTGTAGGAGATGTGGTTGGGTAGGTGGAGGAAATAAAGATGGAGCATTGTTGTATTGGGGCCTCCATCCCTGGTGTGGGGTATTCCACTAAGGTTGTGGCTGAACATAAGGTTGAAATGACTGGTTGGCTAGCTAGGAATGATACTAAGATGCATAGGACCATGGAGGGGGTGTAGACCAGGAAGGATGAGCAGGGGGTCCCCAAGAAGGTATAGCTGTGATTTGGTTGGAGTTGTAATATGCATGGGATGACCCTTGCATGCCCTGTTGGTATGGTCTAGGCCTAAGAGGTATCCTTTGGTTGATGTAACAAAGGTGACAAGTGACCCCTTCAGCTCCTTGATACACATCTTTGAGTCCAGCTAAAGAAGGGCACTTGTCTGTGGAGTGGTTTTCTTCACAGACCGAGCAAATCTCAATGCCGTTCAATGGACATTCATTCCTAGGATGCCTCCTAGTGCATCTAGGACAAAATATGGCCAAGGTTATCTCTACTTCCTCTTGCTTCCTTTTGATGTTCATGGTATCCAATTGCAAGGCAAGGGTTTGCAGCATCTCACTTTTGAAATCTTCCACCATATTTCCAATTTCACCCTTGATGGATGAGTTGGAAGATGATGTATTGGCCATAGGTTGACTACTGCTAGCCCTTTTCTTGGCTACCCTAGAATGGTTTCTAAAGAGATTCTTGATATCCTCGTAGGGTAATTGGTAGATATCTCCTCCTGCTAACAGATGTAAGGTATCCAGAAGATCTTCCCTTACTCCTATAAGTAGGACCAGCTTTAGTGACTCGGGGTCAAGTGTGCACCTAGCCCTTTTGTAACTGAGTTGAAATCTCTCTTTGTAGTCTTCTAAGGATTCATCCTGGCCCGTGGTTATCCTGAAAATTTCTTCTTTAGTATCCTTTGACCTACAGTAGTCCCAATATTTGTTGTTAAAAGCCTGTTGCATCTGAGCGCAATTTATGATGCTATCTCAAGGTAAACCCATGAACCAGCGCAATGTTGCATCCTTGAGGGTATATGGAAACAATTTTAACTTTTTCTCATCATCTGTATAGTCATATGTTCGGAATATAACAAAAAACTCAAATAGGAAAGTGTCGGGGTCCTTTACGGTCACGCCATGGAAATGAGGTAGGGTAGAAGGGGCTTATATTATTCATCTTGGTGTCCCCATTGGTTTCATGATGGGGAAGGCACCCTCAACTCTCTCTCTATTCCCTCTGTCATTTCAGTTTTCAGCCATTGGTTCAGTAGGAATGGGTTCCTATTGTTCTTCTTCCTCTGTAGGTTCTTCAATTATTTCAAGTTGCTCACCTAAAGGTTCCTCCAATTCATAGCCACCGAAGAAGAGAGAAGGTTGGTTGTTGGATGCAGTGGGGCTATTTGGCAAGAATTTCCCTAAATTGTGCCTATTCCTACGAGGCATGAAAGGAAATGTTTTTGGGTTGGTTTTTGTAAGATTTTTTAAATTGGAAAGTACTTTGCATAAATAAAATTGTTGATTGAATGAAAACTACTGACAAAAAGAAAATTTACTTGCTGAATTGAAATTCTACTTGCAGAATGGAAAGGAAAGCAGATAATGACAACTGAAGGAAGGGAAGATACTAGATTACTTTTGCAGAAATAAACTAATGGCAGAAAATTGGAGACTAGAAATAGAAGGAAAGAAAGCAGTAATCACATTCTACTTAGACACCTCCCTGGCAACAGTGCCAAAAAGTGATGAGCGACAGTATTGTAGCAAGGATGCTACAACTCCTGGGCTACCAGCTTTACTTATCAACCCGGGGTTCATACAAACTTGGAGGTGACAGTGCTATATGCACAAGTAAAAGTGAAGGTCCTACCTATTGTCACTGTTCATTTGGTGAGAGACCCCAGGGGTTCCAAGCCAGACTTCTATAGAGTCAAAAGAAGCTTGATTCTTTGATGGAATAAGAGAAAATTTATTCTAAGAGAGCTACTCTACTGTAGTAATGAGGAAAACAACATGTAATGCTAAATCACACCATATCATAATTAACCATTTAAATAGCTATGCTAAGTAGAATTGCTAAATTAACACTAACCTAATGATTCTATCTAAGTTACTGAAGTAAGTAGCATCAAACCATACTAATGTGTAAGTAAGAAAACTAAACTAAATTTGTTTTCAGTTTTTTTGGTTTCCTTTGGTAAAATCAAGCATGCAATTTTAACTGTTCTTGTGGATGTGACAGGTGGATGGAAGGTGGTTGAGGATGGCTAGAAGGTTTATGGAGTGGTTGGATGGTGTGGAAGGGACCTAGGAGGTGTTTTGTGACGTCCTAGAGGTTCCCCATCAATTTGGCCTCAAAACAGGCTGTTTCAGGAAAAACTACAGGATGTACTAGAGACCTATAGGATGATCCTGTAGGAATTACAGGAAACCTATAGGATGCAGCCGAGAGCTAATTGTGAGGTGTTGGAGGTGTTGGGAAGCTTGGAAAAGGTGTGTGATGAGTGGGATAGGGTGTTATAAGGTCTAGGAACACTCAGGAGTCAATATCCAAGAGAAGATATGGCTAGATTCACTCAATGTGTCTAGGGGAATTTCAATAAAAAAGGAAAAAAACTAGTGAGGGCGATGGTGGAACAAGAGATGGTTGAGCTGGATGAGGTGGAAGATGGATGCCAGTGATGAATTCTGGACCTCCTCCTAAAGTACATGTAGTGCTTAAAACATGTGTGTCTTCCAAGAACTATGCAACAAGATACATTTTCATAAACTAGAAAAGCATGAACCAATTGCCCACATTATGCATGAAGAAAGTGCTAAAGGAAATGAGAACATGAGTGAGATCTTATTGTAGAAATAGAGTAATGGAAAAAGATGACAATGAAATGAACCAAGTACTGAATCAAGATAACAAACTCCAAAGCTCATGCAAGAACTAGAAATCTATGTTTTTGGGGTTGCTGAAGGGTCTCTTCCTCAAGTCATCATTCCATAGGGAGGATGTGAGGCCGAGACACCTACTGACAACCTTTCGGTGATATTTTTCTCCTGGCTAACCTGCTATTTGAAAGAATGCACAAATGGAAGCAAACTAAAATACAACCAATCTACTCTACATTGCTATAATGGAAATGCAGCTACTTAATCAAATGAACAAGTAAGCCATGAATCTATGCTAGCATACATGTACAATAAAGAGGAGCCTTGGTTGCTAGTGTTGGGCCCTAACCCAAGAGCTTCAGACCTCTGAGTTAGCTCAGTGCTGGCTCAAAACAAAAATCATTTTTATTATCAAAGCCATGGATTACATCAAGAACTGTCACAAGTCTTGTAGCTCGAAAATAGAGTAGAGTTTTACAATAAAAAATCCAAATAATATTGAGGTCCTAGGCCTCTCTACTTATACATCTGAAGTCTCCAACGACTTACTTAAAATTAGGGAAGCTCGGCTCCCAAACTTGAGATAAATTGGTGCTTTGTCTTTCACTTACTCGACTTCCTTCTGGTCCTCATGATTTGGTTGTTTCAGTCTAAGCTGATGGAGGAATATTCGAATGGACAAGTAGTAAATGAGGAGGATTTACCTCCTATAATTCCTCTCCTTTGTCCCATTCGTGTTTTGACCAAGGTCTTTGCCAAAATTCCTTTCTTTTAGCCTTTAATCCTGCATTAAATGCACATTAGACCACAAAGCAAAATATCCAACTCTAACTCATCTCATAAAAAAAAAAAAATCAAAAGTATGCAATAAGTTGTGAGAATAGTTGGTTTGACTAAGCTAGGAGGTGAATTAAGGCCCATATAATTACCCAATAATGAGGCTCATCAGCTACTGATAATTTTATGAAGCGTGTGTTCTATTAGGAGTTTGGTGTCACCGTGTTGGAGCCAGTGAAGTGGATTCGTGTGGTGGAAAAGGAAGGATTGTTGAATTTGCTATAGGTGCTGCATTACAACCGCGCCCCAATAAATTTGATTGTTATCAAACAATTTTTGTGATGGTGCACGACGGGTGCCTATGGTTGGGAGAGCCGATCCCTACAACTGACATGTTGATCCATAGGATCACATTACTACCACATTTAGGACTAAATCTAGTCAAGGCATTTGGCAAAAAGACGGGCGAGTGCAACCTCGCCAAGAGGATGAAGGACAAGTTTAAGCTTGTCAAAAATCTGCGCAAGTATTCTATTTCCAGCATAACTGACCCCACGGTGAAGGTGGCCACCCAGATCTTGGCTGGAAAAATAATGAGAAAGTGCCATATGGATAAGGTTCTAACACCAGTGGTTTCAAAAGCAGCCCAATGCGCAGAGGGCGTACAATTCAACTGGGTGAGCTACCTGTGCAGCGAGTTCCTCACGAACTGCAGATAAGAAAATGACAACAATGAGATGTTTCACTATTCATGGCTGTTACTTTCAATTGTGCTAGTCATGTGGGAGTTGCCAGAGGATAACCAATTTCCTCTGATCATGCCAGATTTGCTAGAAGCAGCAAAGTTTGCTTTGCTATGGGCCACAAAGGACGTTGAGCAGGTTCGAGAGAGTAAGGTGTTTTGGGTATTGATGGAGATAAGAATTAATATGGCCATCAACCGAAAGCCACGGTTGTCACCAACTATCTTCGAGAAATTTTTTGGGTATGCAGAGTTCAAAGCAAACTTCCACTATATCTCCATCCAGGCACGAAAGGACCCAGAACATAAGTGGTATGATTTGCCATACCTCGTGACGAATGATGCCATTGTAATGGTCCTCAAGTGTTGGCCAGTAGATTGGTGCACAACATCCGATTTGTTTGTTGGGTCTAGTAAGTCTATGGAAAAGTAGAAAAAGGAAGCGACCCGTTTGAAGGTTTAGCAGTTGGTTGAAAAGTGGAAGAAGGAGACTGAGGACAAGGCCCAAGCAGAAGCGGATCGCGCCACAAAGGAATAGGAGGAAGAGCATGACTCGGAAAAAATTTAGAAATCTCCTTTGCCACAGACGGAGGAAGAGGATCAATCAGAACATGGTGGTGGATTTGTGGAAAGCACTCCCTTCTAGGTAAAGTAGAATAGGGAGTATGAGAAGGAAGGGACGCGCAAAAATACCAAGGCCACTAAGTCATCGCTAGACCTGATCACCTTGACAGAGGGTGACTTGGATGATATTAGGGACAAGGTAAGGTACACGAAAACAAAGCTGCTACAGTAATTTGAGCAGCAGCAGAAGCAGGCCTTAAGTTCCATTCAGACGGGTCTATGTGAGTTGCAGATCCAAGCCACTAGACTACAAGCAGGAATAGGTCAGAGTAGCGTGATATCAACTAGTTTGGCGTCGGGGACCACTAGAGCTGCAGAGTTGGTCCGATCCTTGGATCTCTGGGAAGTTGCACTACCAGATGGAGCTTCAGTATAGAGGTAGAAGTTGACAAGGCTACTGTCATCGTGCTGAGGAATGCTGGCCTAAACTTGGTTGCGCTCCCAAGTGAATTCCTTCACACCCTACAAGCAGGTGTGATTAAATAAATTTAGACCTTAGAGCAGCGTGCACTGAGCATGATCAATGAGCAGAAAATCAACAACGAACAGATATTCATTGAAAAGACATCCATGCTAGAAGCTTGGAAGAAGTTTCAGGGGAAGAATGAGCACACCGCAATACTGGTAGCTGAAGCATACAAAACCATTTTAGAGCTGCATATCCTAGAAGAAGCACCAGTGGAAGCCAAAATTAGGAAATTGGTTGTAGGTGCGTGTGATGAAAATATGGAGATGGCCAAGGTTTATTTTGAGCTGAACCTTAAAATTACATATCTTGAGTTGAAGACACAACTTTCAACTCCACTAGAGGTCAAAGAATAGCATGAAGCTGCTGTCAGGGATGGAGTCACTGCAGTAGATGTTGTGGTGGCAGAATTCACTGAACTCTTCGAGTAGTCTATGGAACTAATCACAAGTCTAGAGGAAGATCTTACCCTGCAGAGGTTGAACACAGAGGCCTGGGAACTACACCAGCAGTATGACAAAGAAAAGGCGACAGCGCGCACAGTCACTGTCACACAGAGATTGGAAAAGCTGCAGGAGGCAAAGAAAGTACAAGAATAGGTGGGAGCAGCACAGTGGAAAGAGGAAGTCCTCAACACCAGACTCAGGCCTTGGTTGGAGAAGGCCTATGTGATCTTAGCCACCATTGGGGAGAAGTTGGCCAGCCTTTAGAGAACACAGCAAAAGATCTATGAAGATAGCACAAGATGAGCAATCGAGCAGCTGGTGGAGCAGGTCAAGTAGGTAGCTACGTAGTGCATAGCTAAAGTTGCAGTGGTGCAAGTGGAGTTGGGAGGTCTTTGTAGTAAGATCTTCATGCCAGTAGAGTGACTCGAGGGCGATGCACGATATTTGTGGTGGGGGTCTGTTAGGACAGGGTCCCATAAGGTCAATTTTGGGGCAAAAGCCCAAATTTTTGTATATAAAGAGTAAAGTCTCTGCAAGATGTGGTTGCATAGTGCATAGATGTAAAGTGTCATAAAGGGTTTTTACCCTTCTTTTATGTAATATGTGTCAGCTTTAAAGATCTACCCATGGTTCGCGGACCATGGGATTGTATAAAAAGGAAAGTCTTAAAGAATCTAAGGCAAGTTTTGGTAGCAAAATATATGAATGTAATGGGTCAGTAGAAGTGACAAGTGAAGAGTCTTAGAGTAGAAGATAGGCTCTGTAGCTATGTGTGGAAGGCCTAGGGTAGAGTCAGTAGCTGAGTGCACAGACCCTTATGGCTGAGTGCGCAGGGTAGTTTGAGTCTGTTAGAAGATCTGAAGCATTGATAACGAGATTATTTTGGAAATATATATGTTTTTCCTTTTAATTCTGTTATGAATGAATGTGATTATGTTATGATGAATATTGGGTTTATGATTTAATGTTGTATTGATGCACGGATCTGTATGTTTTACATTGTTACATGAACGCAAGTAATAATATCTTTTTACGCGAACAATATCTTAATTTATGCTAAAGATCTCAGAAACTTAAGCTAATCTGGGTAACAACAGACTTAGGAGTGATTACAAAGGCACGTAAGCAGTTGATTCACTGGTTTAGGGTCATGAAAGATAGTCGTAGACCTTTGTGAAGGTCTAAGGGTGATTGAGAGAAGTATATTGATAATCCCTAAAAGGCCTATTGATTTGCGCAAAGGAAAAGTTAGGGCATAAAACCACATTACACTAATCTATGGGTGCGGAAACTTGGTTCCAGCATCCCCCCATACTACTTTGGGTGAGACTTCAGTCCACTCTCTGCGGATTGATGCCAAAAGGGCCAGTAGTGTAGGGTTTGTTTGGCTAACTTAATGTTGAACTTGGGTCAGGACTCCCTAAGACAACAACTACATAACAAATATTATAAAAATATCTCATCACATGAGGCCAAGAACCCCACTGTCATAACATATTATGAGGAATAGCATGAATACCTCCAAGCAGACCATAATTCCAACAAAGTATGGCTGAAGTAATAAGAGAAAATAATGCTCCCCTTGAACATGTTCCATCTCTAATTTGTAGAGATACCAATTGTTATAATCAAATAACCAGTTTTGTTGCAAACGCTACTTCCTTTGAGAAATAGAAGAATCATATGGACTGAGACTCCACATTACCACGACCATATGACATATAAAATGATACATAAATGATTGTAGTAGCTACACAAGATATCATACATGATTATTACATGACCTCATGACTCATGGCTAAGTGACCAAAATATAGTACAACATAATTACATGGCTCCATGAGCATATTCATGACTACATCAATCAAATACATTGTTTCTATGATCATCTCCTATGGACCAATGACTCAAATACATTATTATTACCTCATCATTAGCCCATACATGTGGTTGCAATATGAATCCATGATAACCTAACACCGTGATGACTCAACAACTATTGATTGGACTCAATACCATCATAAAATGATGAAACAATGGTAAATACATGGATATAATAAAATTCATATGACAACCTATACATGGTTGGTCCATGTCATAAGTCATCTTAATACATTTTGGAGTCATGATGATAATCTATGAATGGTTGTACCACCTTTCAACTAGCTATGATTAGAAATGAAAAACATATACATGGTTGAAAAATGTGCTCATTTTCATTGATGAATACATATGTAAAGCTATTATAATCACATGAGAAAAAATAAAGAAAGGAGAAAAAAATAAATCACGAGTCTCCATACCATGCATAGATTCCCTTGAGTTCAATATACCTCCAATAGACAAGATGATCTTGTGGACCTGAATGTGCATGAGGCTAAAAAGAACTCATCACATGTCACTGTAAACTCCATCAGATGCTCCCTCTGAGGTTATGCACCTATCACAATTTGTAGTCCTATATAAGAATGCATGTTATAACCATGAACTGCAAGAGGAAATGGTCTTCACTAGTTGAAGAGCTACTGCTCCTTCTTTCTCCACATGGTTTTGGGTTTCTTCTTCTATTCCTTAACTTGCTTCTTATCTTCCTTCACTACAATTGTGCTAGATCCTCTTTGATTTTTGCTAATTTTGATGGTTTTTCTTTAGTAACAGGGCAACAAACAATCTCTTGCCATATGGCCAAATCTATGGAAAATATAGCAATCCACATGGATAAGATATGAATTAAGAGGACCAGATCCCCTATTGTTCATGCCAAATATAAAGCATGCATGAAATGTGCTTCTCCTCTATTGGTTAGATCTTCAATCATATTCCTTATGGCCAAACAAGTGGCATAAGTTACAATAACCTTAAAAAGACTAGCTATACCTATTAGCCATTCTCCTTAGCTGCTGGAATTTATGGAATTTCTGTTGATATGGCCTATATGATCTGCTCCAGCAATTTGTTGCATTATGCCCAAACTTGTGAAAATTGTAGCATTATATCTCATGAAAAAAAGGAACAAAAATATTTTGATTTCTTGGAAATCTTACATATCTATCATGATTATCTATAGATGGAAAATATCTTCTCAATGTAGGTGCTCCTTGAGATTTTGTTCTCTTTCATTGGTTTTGTTGTTGTTTATGCTTTCTTTTCTACTATTGGTTCATTTGAATGCTAACTAGTTGTTGTATCTACTTCTTGTTACCTTGGATCTCGCTTTTGCTGCTATTATTGTTTGCAACATGTTTCTTGGGTTATTCTTTGGTGTTTTTCCCTGCATGAAAACTAGATTCACCCTTTTGAAATCCAAGATGAGATTTATTTAATGGTGATCTTTGGATCTCAAGCAAATTATCCAAGGCTACAATGTTCTTCTCCATATTTTGGTTATTTTTCAAGGAAACAACTTCAACTTTGTTATAGCGGCTACAACCACCCTCCAAAATTTTTCCTTAGCTTCGTTTTGGAGCCTCCCTACCAACCTTCCTTAGCATCATGTCTTGCCTTGTCAAATACACAAGATTTATTGATTTTCTAGCAGATTGTGAGCCTGTGCATCATGGCTTGTTGCACCCCCCTCACAGGTTGTTTCTCTGGACTTGGTCCAACTGTAGGTTGAGCAGCTCCCTCAAGAAATTGCACAATTCTAGACAGGAACCAATCTTCCCTCTAGAAATTGCGTAATCCTGTCTGGCAGCCTGCTAGGCTCTAGAATTGCGTAAATCTGCCTGTCAAACTTCACTGGAGAAATTGCGCAATTTCTCCCAGCTGGACTGCTCAACCTATAAATTGCACAATCCTAGGCAGCAGTTAGCTACTCAGCCCAAAAATTGTGTAATCCTTCTAGGCAGCCATCCCAGCTCCTTCCTAGAAATGCATAAATTTTCCCTTCAGTTCAGCAGACTGTTGCATGTGCCATTGAGTTGACCAATTCCACCCGGGACAAAGAAAAATTGACTTGTATGCATCGGCTTATTTTTCTTGGAATAGCAAAAGCAACATGAAAAAAGCATCCCTAGATTTAAGGGATCTATTTTTAATAGCTAGAGGTTACATGCAAAGATTGTTTTAGAATATTACCTCCAAGTGTTGCCTTTTCCTAGATTTGTGGCATGCACATCATGAGCATCAAAATTATTTATTCGACACTTTAGAGCTCACTTATTTACATCGATCTTAGATATTTGACATCCCACAACACATCTAGGAGTCTTCGACACATCCAGCTTAGCTATTTCTGGGTAAGTCGGCTTAACGTGTCTTTTGCAGCATTTATGTCGCTTTTTTTGTTTTGGATTGTGTGAGTGATGTTTGCTTGATTTTTTTGAACGCTTGTTATCATTTACATGCATACTAGATTGTACTAGCACCATTTCATTTTTCGTTAGCATCTCACTGCTTTCGCATGCATGAAACTATTTTGCATGAACGGTCGCTAATTCGGTGACTTGCTTCACCCACATGCATGTTGTTCTATTTTCAAAATCTTTCATTCATTGTTTGCATGCATGATCATTCACTCCTTCTTATGCTCAGTATTGCCATGCATTCACATTCACATTTGCTTTCAGTTGCCCGTCAGCGGGTCTAGGTATCCTTGGCCCGGACGTTGCCTCACCGAGACAACATTGCACAATCCTGAGAGGGAAGGCTCTGTCTTCCTCTAAGAAAATGTGCATTTCTACCTAGTGACTATCCTCTAGTCTTGCATTGCGCTATTCTGAGGGACAGTGAGTGCTAGCCCAGAAAATTACGCAATGCAGTCACTGGGCCTATAACCATTGCCAGTTGAAATTGTACATTGTGCAATCGCAGCAGCCAACAGGCCAGCCTGGATTGCACATCACACAATTCTAGCATCCAGCTAGCCTCCCCAAACAACCCAAACTGCCTTTTGCGTAGTTTTGGCATCCAGTCTCTGAGCCTCCAAGGAAAAATTGTGCAATCCTTGCTAGTCAATCCCCAGGTATGCTACATGTCATTCCTTAAGTTTTCTTTGGTTTTAGTTGACATATTTCTTTCCATGCATGTCACTATGTCTCTAGATCTAGCAAGCGTTTTTCCACCTCTTAGCAGTTCAGGATCAATAGCCTCTAAGGGAGTAGGATCAAAGGAAACTGACGGAAGTGAAACTAGAGAAGAATTTGAGCGAGTGTCTATAAGTCTTTTGATCTATGAAGACACAAGGCTGATTGTAGATAAGGACATCAAGCTGAAATGGCAAGAGGTCAATGATGCATTTGCAAGCACATTTGGGGAAGACCTCAAAGACTGCCAAGTTTATGTGAACATCCATAATTTCAAATTGTACCGGATTGCATGCAGGTATCCTGTGCTCCCATGCACGAACATGATACATTGGATCATCTTGCACACTGATCCTAAGATGATGAAAATTAGAAGTGTCAGCGAGACAGAGATTGCTACCTTCAGGGCACATGATTATGAACAAATGTATCATATGTTGAAACCCGTGATCACCATGGAGACTCCCTTTAGCATACCCAGCAGCAATGCCAACACCAGAGATATCTTGAAGAACTGGGTGAAGGAGTCGGCTAAATTTAGGATGACACCCAACCGGGTCTACAAGGCAAAGATACTGCAGAAGGCATATCGATACTTGGTAATCTTTTCATGTCATCTGTATGGACAAGAAGGCATAGAAAGATTCCCACAGAGTTGGGTGATCAGATTGGACCAACTAGCTAGAGAAGCAAAAGCATGCAACTAGTCTGACATGTTGGCTCACCTATTGAAGGAACAAGTAACAAGGGCTCAACAACTCCTTGAAGATATGCAAGTAGAAATCTACATGTCCACGTACATCTTGGATGTAATCTATGCCCGTCTTGAGTTGCCGTGCTTGAAGTGAGCATGGACATCAGCGGAGACCTCTGTGAACACTTATTGTAAGATGTTGTCCAAATGCAACTTCAGAGGAGTTATCACAAAGTTGTCCGATCATTTTGTCACCCCGGTTTACAAGATGATATTCGAACAGGATCCACCTTGCATGTCGAAGGCAGCAATGGAGGCACTGATTGACGTAGATGATTGGTATGCCTCATCGTCCGACACTTTCATACAGATGTATAGTGTGGAGAAGCTTCCACATGTTCTATAGACGTTTTCCTTAGACAAACTTTTCATGTAGGAATTATCATATCAAATCTTGGCACGACTATCAACTAGGATACATTGAAAGAAGAAGGCACCTTAGCCTGCTCTACTATTGCGGATCAGGTTTTATGAGATACGAATTTTCAAGGATGCAGATTTCAAAGCGGAGGAGATGAAGAAATATATATTCGATGCCCAAAGTTACAATCCATATGACCCACATTGTCTTGTGAAAGACGATTGTATAAGAGTACAATTTAACTGGATCCACAGGGCATGTCATTGGGTGGAGGAAGACCCATGGTGATATTGTTATAGCTTCCCTAGACTTAATGAACGGTCAACTCGCTACGGAATGGGCAGAGAAGCAACATGAAGCAACATCCCAAAAGCACCAGAAGCAGCAGCAGTAGAGGTAAACATACCAGTGCATGATAAGGGAAAGAGGAATATTATCGACAACATGGAGGAAGAGAAAAGCTGCAAGTTCTAAGCAAACCCACTTGTGAAAAAACCAAATTTTGCAATAGAGGCAAAGGTAAAAATATGACAAGATAAACGTGCAAAGGCAGAGTGAGAAACAGAGAATGGAGGAAACATAGAGGGAGTTGCATGAGTTAAAGGAGAAACACTAGAAGTAACAGGAGTTGCGCAGATAGGAGAAGGAAGCATAGCAGGAACAGGTACAGAAGGGGGTGCAACTTGTACAAAAGTATGAAACTGCACCCGTATAGGTAGTAGACTTGTAAGAATAGCTGGCATCAGGCAGATAGGGTGAACCATCACAAGAAAAGGACTTCGCTAAAGAGATAGGAAAAGCAATTGTACAGATGGATACGGATATGGAGAAATAGGAGTTAGAGTAAGACATTGACCTCATGCCTCACCACCAAGAGGTCGACCCACTAGCTTCACCACATCTAGAAGAGCAGCAAGTCCCAAGAGACCAAGGAGACACTGAGATCCTTGGAGATAAACCAAAAGGAGAGATGCACAACATCTCATTCGACGAGTCTCAACATAGAATTGTGAAATCTCGCAGAGTGTCAAATCTGTATGATCATACATCTTCTGGATAGTTTGAGGAATGAGTGATCATTTTTGACATGTGCAAACATCCAGCAGCGTTGGCTGATGCTACTAGAGCATATGCCAAAGCCACTAGCTCGAGTGTTCGCTTCGTGATAGCTGAGAATGATTGAATGGATAAGGAGCTACATGCAATGTTGTATGGCTCATCTTCACTATGTGCTTCAACATGATCAAAATTTGAGTCATCAAAATTATAACTCAACATAAAATCATTAATGTTTATACCTTTAGGTGCAAGATTTTCTAATTTCTTCTCAGCATCTGCATCTGTGGAATTATATGCATTGGAAGAATGAGGCTATTGTAGCTGAGATTCTTGCTTTTGGAGGCTCTTCTTCTTATTCTTCTTATTATTGTTCTTCTTCTCATTTTCCTTATTGTTGTTGGTTCCATCTCCAAAAATGGCATCTAACATGTCACACATATCTTTGGCACGTTTCAAACTCACTAGTCTCTTCATATAATCATTATGAATATTCTTGTAGATTATGCATCATGCTTATGCATCTTGCTACAAAACGTTATTTGGAATTGGATCCTTGCCACAACCTTCACATACTTCTCTCCAAATGTTAGATCCACAAGATAATAATTGAGATTTTACATTTTTGTGTGATACCTTGTAATTTGCAGCAGTGAGGAAAACCATTCTAAAAAAAAAAAATTCAATTTTTGCCAACAAACCCCAAATCTACTCTTCAACGATAAAGCTGCAACCAAGAGAATTGATCTGATTCCAGTTGTTGGAAATCATTGAGCACTACTATTGGCGGGGGGGGGGGTGAATCAGTGTTGTGATCTATATACAATTTTTACCAATTTTAACCTCACTTACTAAATCACATATATGCTAGCAACAACTCATAAACATCATAACATATGCATCACATAAACATAACTGAAAATCATAAGCAGCAACAAAACAATAAACATGCACATCACATCAATCACAAATGAGACAAAATATTTTTGGTGGAAACCTTCCGAGAGAAATCCCACCCTTGTTGTTACTACTCTGCTTTGAATTTATATTATGTGAAGTAATTGATCTTTTACATATTTGGCTGACTACCATCAACTTGGAGACTCGACCACATATATAAGATGACAAATTCGATTGGCTAGGAGACTTGATAATACTAATCAACTGGAATATTTTTTTATTTATGGATCTACATACTACCATCCATTGAAGGCCACCAAGATCAATGATCCTTGCATGGTTACTCTTGAACTAACAGTCGAATCTATAGACTCTAATCTGCTGGTCACCACCATGACCAATGAGCCTCTCTTAGTTTCTATTGAACTATCCAACCACCCCTAGATGAGAAACTTGTTTCTTTGTTCAAGCTTCACTATCACTGCTCCTCTCTCATAAAGTCACTACTCCTCTACCACTATGAAGACATCCTTTCATGTATTTTAATACTAAATCCCATGAAATGATTCTCAACCATAAATAATCTCTCCATACATTCTCTCAGAAAAAAGATCTGATCACGAGATGAATATAAAACTAACACAAAAAACATGTTCTCTCCAATAGAAAATTGTGGCCACACAAATTTGAATACTATCAAACCCTCACAACAATAAAATTTTGCATAATAGAAATAAAATCATAAGACACATCCCTATGTGCTAAATGAATCAACAGCTCCTGCAAAAAAATTGTGAGAGGACCACCAACATATACTCCAGCAACATACAAAACTCCAAATCAATCTCTACACGAGAAACTCCAATTCTGATCTATATTGAAACATGCTTCATATTTTCACATTATTTGGTCATTAGTAATCATGGACTAGAGAATATAGGATCTACTCAAGGTATGAAACATAAATTTCTTCTCGGATACCTTCTCACTCTCATACATATATCCTCAACTCAATCAACCATCACATAGCTCCAAGATCAAATATATAAAACATGTAGGGCGAATTTGATCTTGGCGCTAGAATCAAGAGTGCAAAAATTGGATCAAATCAATCCCGTAAGGTCACTACTAGTGTACTAACACTATAAGATAAAAGGTCATTAGTGAGGGTCATGCCTGTGACGGACCTTTAAGGTCCGTCACCAATGTCACAAATGGTGACGGTCCTTAAAAAAGTGTTGTTTTAAGTGTATATAGTGATGATCCTTTAAGGTTTGTTACCAAAGCCATTTTGATTGACACTTTTTGCAAGGGTCATTAAAGGGTCGTCACTAATTCTCTCTTTGGTGATACTTTTGGTGAGGGTTGTTAAAGGCCCATTACTAATTCTCTATTTGGTGAAACTTCTAATGGCAATGTTTTATTGACCCTCACCAATGCTCTTTTCAGTTACTTTTGGTGACAATCAAAATATGTTTGTCACCATTAATCATTCCAATGCGTTTTTGATTACAATATGTACATGTTACTATATTTTTTTTTCAAAATATAACGATTTGAGACCATTGTTCTATATTCATTTTCATTATGTGTCCAAGTCCATAGTGGTTAGAGTCAGTCAATTTGTTAAGAAGTAATTAGTGTGTATCATTTCCCTCAAGTCATAAGAATATAGTTTTCCTATTAGTCAACACATGATTCATCTCTATTTGGTTTATTATCTAGAAAATTCCCATTAGATAAAGTTCCACTAGTGTGTGTAGGAACTATATTATTTAACACATAATCAAGTTCTGCCAATTATATTAATGAGAGAGACCTAGCACTCCTCAACACTCATGGGACACCTTAACATGCTTTGGAACACACTAGCATTCCTTGGCACCTCACATGTCTTGGAACATATTTTTACCTAGAACATCTTGCCATGAGTAGGATGCCCAAGCACATGTTGGCATGCCCTAGCATAGAATAACACTCCCCTAGCATGTGTTGGCATGCCCTAGAACACCTTGGCATAATATTTCATTGACATACATTAGCACGTGGCACACATTGCCACATAGCATGTATTGGAACATATTATTAGTGTTCCTAGCATTCCCGTTTTGAAAAATATAAAGTCCTGATCTATTAAACCTCTTATGTGTTCATTTCCTTTCATTTTAGCTTGGTTATTCCTTTTTTGTCTTAAAACTCCTTGACGCATATTGGCATACTCTGGCACTTTGCACATCCTAGCTTGTCTTAGCACTTGGAATGTCTTGGCACTATTTGGCACATGTTAGTACACCCTAGAAATAGCTAGAAAACTCTAGCATTTATTTACATACCCTAATATTCTGTGGCATGCCTTACCCATTCTTGTCATACCTTGTCAGTTCATCCTTGGCATGATAGCTAGCACTCACTGATAGTCCCTTACACACCCTCATATTCATTCACTTCCATGCATTTTGACCTAGTGCTCCCTTGTGTTGTCCTAGTACTCCCTAACACTCCTCATCATGCATTGGCACTCTCTAGCACACCTTAGCACTCTTGGACATGCTCTGCCACTTCATAACATGCATCACACTCCCTGACACACATTGGCACTTGGAACGTATTGGAACTTGGCAAGTCTTAGCATGTTTGGTATGTGTTGAGATGACTTGGTAGCTTTGGGATGGTTTAATATTAAATTTATTTGAGCTCAATTATTGGAAAGTAGATGAGAAGAAATAGAAGAATATTTTGCACTTGGAATGCACTGACACTTGGCACTTGGCACATATTGGCACCTAGTGGTTGTGTGCCTAGCATGTCCCTCATGGAAAAGGGAAATTGATGACTTATTAGCCCTATTATGTGTTCATTTACTTGTAGTTTAACTTGTTCCTCCATTCTTTTCCTTCACAACCCTTGACATGCATTGTCATGTCCTTGCACATATTGGCATGCCTTAACACTTGGCACATCTTAGCTTGTTTGACATGCCTTCGTACTATTTGGCACATGTTAGCATGCCCTAGAATTCCCTAACACACATTGGAAGTCATGCCCTCACAACTAGCATTAAATTTTTCCATGACTTGGGAACCTTACATTCCCTAGAACACCTTGGAACTCCCTAGTTTTATTGCCCTAATATATAGGCTTACTTTTTTTATGACTTGGGAACCTGTTGAGGCCTCAAAAATCGCTGCAACAACATTGGGGATAACCACCCGGTCCGGACCTTAGTACAGCTCCTTTCCGTTTGGAATGGTGGCTCCGACTGGGGATAATGGGACCAGTTTCCCAAAAGTGGATAAACGGGAATGAATGGATGATTGATTAACTAAGCTAATGATGGGCGAATAACTAAATCTATTAACAAGAATACAAGAACTATGACCTATCCCGGGAACTTATTGAGCTTTGAAGTGCAGTGCTTGATGGTCTGTGTCTATAGACAGGCATATAGATGACTCCATCTAACAGACATGGACATTATTTCATTCGACATTACTGTGCCTAAATAGTTAAGCAAAGCGATTAAAGCGATATTACTACACTCATCATTTATATCATTGACACATACATGATTAAAAGAAAAGCACACTATAAAACATCCAATAGTGGAAGGAATATAGAACTGCTGTTAAAGCACATGCATATAATCAACAATAGCAAGGATAGTCAAATAACAATTCATATGAAAGGAATGAATTCAGACATAGATAGAAATACCATATGAGCTGCTTGACAATCCCAATATCAATCGCTACTTGTGATTCTTCCATCAACGCAGAAAGACTTTCAAACAAAGACAATAGTGCACAATTGCATAAAAAGCTTCCTTGTCAAATTAAGAACAACTGGTCCAGTTTCATAAAAGAATATGACTGAAGCACAATAGTGCAACTTCAGTCTTTAAGTCAGGTACAAAACTTTAAGACCCTTTCCAAAACAATGAAAGGGTCTATAAATACTTAATTAATCTAACTATCTATAAAACAGAAATCCTATTTAATTGGTATCAATAAATTTTGATCCTATTTTCTTCAGCGATCTGGCAGTCGGCGGCATGATTCATCAAGTAGGCTGCTTGCCTTTAAATCTGAGCTAACTTATCGCAAGCATCGACTCTACTTCTGGTGGTTTGTTGAGGCGCGAGCTGAGCTTGGCAGCATAGGTGGCATCCTGAATATCGGGGATAATATACCCGATTGCATCCGTAAGGCATTTGAGGGCGGCTCTCTGTGTGTGCGGCTTTACCAGGAAGAACCAATAGGCGTCCCAGGTTAAACTGTTAATCCCAACGATTAATCTCTCCTTTTCTTCTAGATCTGGATAACATGATTGCTCCAATGTTTTCATTGTTGTCAACTTTCCTGGTGTGCATTGGGAAATCATATTTGATAAGTAGAGAGTGTTATTGACCAATTCAACTAAATTGCTAGAAGTTGATTTACATCTTGAAATCGCCTTCTCTGCTTTCATTAACTGGGACTGCCATTCGGTGAAGAGTATATCTTTGTGTGATTCTAAGATCCTGGGTAAATTGGCCGCTTGTCCTTGGTCAGAATCTTGCCAGTTGAGAAATGCAACTATTGTTTCTTCAGCTTGATCCAATTTAGGCCTGGCCTTGTCTACTTGCTTACTTATGGATGCCGTTAATTCACATAGTGGCTCTGCCTGGGCGATTTGTTGACACAGAAGCTTAATTTGAGATATTAATGCAGTATTTATTTGTAATGCTTCTGCTCTAAATTCAGCCACTTGTGGAATGCCTTTTGTTTTCTTGAGCTGTGATGATAATTGAGCAATTTGCTCATCTTTTGTTTTCACCATTTGCTCGTTCGCTGCCTTCAATTGTGCCAATGCCTCTGATAATTCTTTCTGTTTCTGGATTGCGCTTTGGTCAATCCTTTATTTTTCTACTTGCAACTGTTGAGTTAGTTGACTGTTCACTTGCTGTTGCGTCAACAATTGCTGCTCTGCCTGCTCCGCTTTCTGCTTTGCTTCACTTAGATGTGCCTGTAATGAGAAAATCTCCTGATCCTTTGTTTTTAGTAAAAGGCTTACCTCCGATGCCTTATCTATTGTCGCTGCCGAATAGGCTCCCGCATAATGTGACAGTTTTGTCAGGTCATCGGAGGGGTCAAATTCCTCCTTCCAAACTACATTGTCCATGACAATTTTCTCTGGGAAAAGGGAAGGTTGATCAGTCCTTCTTCTTTTCCTTTGTCGTTTAACCACCGCTTTATGCCTTGGGCTATAGAAGACATCCAGGGGAGGAATATCTTCTACCTGCAAAATGATTTGGTTGGAGGGGTCCTTTGGTATTACGTCTACCTCTTTAGAAATGGGTGGGCCGCTGGTTCCACTTAGAACCTGTGGTGAAGTGATTTCCTGTGTATTCGTTACCTTTGAAGTGTCTGTGTCCTTTGAACATTCCAAACCACTGATAATGGAATCAAATTGCTTCCATTCCTGGAGCAATTTAGGGTCAATATGAGTATCCACATTGACATCAATGGTGGTTTGTTTTTCATTTTCAGCTTGAGTCTCCCTCCACACTTTTTCCTGCTCTCTCTTCTGCTTTTCCTCCTGCTCTCTCTTCTGCTTTTCCTCTTGTTCTCTCTTCTGCTTTTCCTCTTTCTCTCTTCTCTGCTTTTCCTCCTATTCTTTCTTCTGATTTTCCTCCTGTGGCTTCTCTTGTTCTTTTGTTATAACTGGAGGTTCCTTTGACTGTTGCCGATCAGGCTCGCTTGACGATGTCACTGGGGTTGTCGCTAGTAGATCTAGAGGCAGAGTTTGCAACCTCTGTTCTCTAAGTTTATTAAATTCAGTCAACCCTTCATCATTATATTTCACTTTGGCCAATGCCTTAACCCGCATTATTGTCTCAGCTGAAGAGAACAGGTCGTCAAACATATCTTCTTTATGATCAAATTTTGACAATTTGGCATGTTCTAGTGCATTATAGGAAACTTTGTTTGGATCAAATTGCCTATTTGGGAGAGTCGCCAGAGTTAATGATTTAATCTTCGTGGCTTCCTTTTCTGCATGTTTGAGATCATGCAGAGTATAGACACCACATCTTAAGGGAAAAGAGGGCCAACCCTGCTTCTTATTTTTCTTGAGAGTCTGTGTAACACTCTCAGCAATAATCTGGTAAGAGATTTCTCTTGCCAACAGTTTATCTGGTATGTATAAAGGGAGAACATGAGGTTCGGCTTGGCTACTGAAAACTCTTATATAAGGGAATTTCTCCTCTCCAAACCATCTCCCTACTGCTGTTAAATCAATCCCAACTTGGTAGGAAATCTTAGGAATGGGTTTATCAAAAATAGAATAATGAATAGGCACCATAAAACCATTGCAGACTTGGTACAGGTGGTGCTTGTAAGAGGATTTCCATAATTTCTGATGGTATATGTGGATAGCCATGGGGTCTTGTGGCGTCCACCTCCAGCCGAGCACGGGAAATTCAGAATTGAAACACAAGGTATCTAAAATATATGCACTGTAATAGAATGGGGGGATTATCCTTTCAGAGATGCGAGTCTTATTCCTAAACTCAAGAACAACTTTGGCTAGTTTATCTGAGAGAATAGTGGCCCAATCCATTATTATACTGTTGCATGCAGCTTCCATTAAAGGAACCATTTCTATAGTGAAATTAGAAGAGTCATGCAATCCCCACAATCTACACATCATTATTCCAGCGTAGCAATAAGGAGAAGCCAGGGAATCAACTGAGTACTTACCGGAAGACTCATGTTTGTGCTTTGCCGGATTTTGTCTCCAATCCCGGATGGGTTCGGATTCAACTTCGTTCTCATTTGAGAATTTTTCCAGGAATGCCTTATTATATATCTTCTCTGGCTCAGGCAAATGATACATTTGCCTCAAATCATCAGCTTTGAATGACCCGAAAATCCTCCCGTCTCTGGTGTTGAAGGTTCTATCCAGGATTGGGATTTCTTCAATTTCCCACCACACTAAATCTGTGTATGGGAGAATTTGTTCTCTAGCTGCTATCCGGTGAAGGAAAGAGTCAGCTAAGTCCTTAAGAGTACCCTCAGATTTCCGAGTAGAATCTGCAGTAGCTTCTACTGTTGTCACTTTAGGTTCTTCGATTTCGATCAAGTTGTAGGTAATCTGCCAAGTAGTTCTGCCGAGACCAGAACATGTGGTATCTGAAATCAATCCTTTCTTTTTGTCAGCGACAGCTTGTCCTACAGCTGGCGCAGAGGAAGCGCCTGTGGTCTTCTTGGATTTCTTCCCCATTTTGCTTGAGCTTTCTCCTTTGGATGAATTCTGCACAGAGGCGAAAATTAACGTAACACGGAGAATTGGCAATGAAAACTTCAAAGTGATGAGATATATTGACTGATGCGTGATAAGGGATTAGCTTTTAAAATGGGCACAGATACAATCCATGGGAGGATTTTAGGACTTATGATTACATTAAATGGCCATTTAAAACCTGTCAATCTTTAAATGCCCATTATATCATTAATCAGCCGAATGATTCATTTAAGCGTGCTGTAGATGTTTTGGCGGCTGAGCGCAGGTGAATCATTGTTGAACGAATCAAGCCTTTAATATGAATAAATCGTGATATCCCTTTATTCCAACGGCTTTTTGAAATCTGCGCTTTATCGCAGTCGGCGATCGGGGCAAGCTTAAACCTTTTATATTGACATCTTTTGAAAACCCTGATCGTCGATAGCGATATCGCATCGCATCGGGAGTATTGGCATCATATGAGACATATATAGTATATCACCGATCGCTGATCGCTGATATCACATCGCATCGGGGCCAATGGCATGGGGGCGCTTTAAAATATGCATAGAGTATTGCCGATAGCCGATAGCGATATCGCATCGGCGGGGACCAATGTGCCACTTATTTATGTACCTTCTGTCATTGCAATATGCGATCTTGCGATCACTTTATCGCAATGATAAAGATTGATTTATTTGATAAAAATGGGATTTTCTAAAAAGGGTTTTATAATGTTTTCATTTGGTTTTCGGACCTTTTTTTAAATAATGTAATATTTATACCAATCAACTCTAAAGGGACCCATTTCATATGATAATTTTGTGAATAAAATGATAAGAAATGGGGGGTTGTTGTAGAGCACAACAATTGGCGATTCGATGGAAGAAACAGTTATCTCTGAAAAGTATAGAAATACTTAAACTTTTTCAAAATAGAGTTCTAATCAAAAGGGAAAAATCTAATATAACTAGGTATAAATGCATTCTGAGTAAAATGAAATTATTTTGTTAATTTCCTCTCTTTTCTTAAGACAATAGATACATTCTAAGTTTTAAATAGGCCTTTATTGGTTTATAATGATAAAACAGAAAACCTTTCCAAATCAGCTTTTATATTAAACTCGTCTGTCATAGGTAGAGCCTTTGCTACCAGCAAACGTTCATAGTTTCGACAGGGATACCTTTTAACCATGTTATTGTCCATTGTCCCATCGAATTTAAGAGTGTGATTAACAGCATGAATTCAAAATATGTTTTCATATTTTGTATTTCTTTCTTTTCCTGTTATTGATAAGATAAAAAGCCATTGTCCTGGTTTGGTAGCCAGCTATTGACAATGCCATTCACTGGTAGTAATCTAACCGAACAAGCTGGCTCGTGATGAGACCCCTTGTCTTATAATTGCTAAGCCATTACCCTGTTATGGTATGCAGTATTGGTAATGTCGGTTAAACTATTTCCCTATGATCATGGTAAGCAGGCTTGTAATAAGACCTCTTATCTTTTATATCAAAATTTTAGAATTACACTCTGAGTAATCATACACTTTGGTGAATGGGATGGACAATTTTCTCTTTTAAGAGTAGATGGATGACAGGGTAAGAGTTGAAGATGCTGAAGTTGGATTAGCTTCTATCTTGATATTGATAACCTTTTGTGACCAATTTGAAAACAGAAAATGATTTATAATACTTGTAAACTTTGAGAGGTGTTAACAAAACTTGAAGTGTGGTTTCAGAATACAATGATACCTAGTTTCCTAGAAATTATCCCTTTTGGTTAAGAGTTCTATTATTTTAAAAGCAAATATCACACTACTTCTGTAGATCAAGTTTTCAAACACAGCAAAGGTCAATAGAAGATACCTTACAACATTATTTTCTACAAATCCTACAAACTACAAAACTCTATCAAACTGAAAGGAGAAGGGGTTACCTCCTCAATTAAAGAATTTCTTCAAGATAAGGCCATTAACAGGGAGAGAATCTCTCAAACCTGATAAATCTTACAATATGAAGGTTGAATGGCCTATCTTCTCACAGATCTGAAATGGTCCAAGCCACATCTTCTGGGACTTGGTGTGTTTTCCCTTGTCCTCATGGGCTTTGTCCCATTTCAGAACTAAATCACCGACTTGAAATTGTTTTGAACTGGATGAGACTGAATCAAAAGCTGCCTTGATGACTTGCTGATGTTTGGCATGAATAACCCTGGCTTTTTCTCTTTCCTCTTCTAATTTTAGAATTTGATCATGTCTAAGCTGAATAGAAGAGGAAGGACTTTCCTCAATGAACTGAACTAGGGCTAGAGAAGGAAGAACAAGATTTGTGGGCAGTACTGCTTCTTTTCCATACACAAGGTTGAATGGGGAAGATCCTATAGAAGCTTTCTGTGTTATCCTATCAGCCCATAATGCAAACATTAAGGATTTGTGCCAGTTTTTATGATTCTGTTCGATAGTTCGCTTAATGATTTTGATCAGATTTTTATTAGTAGACTCTGCTAAACCATTACCCTGGGGATAGTAATTAGCAGAATATTTCAATTTAAATCCTCTTTTAATAGTGAAATCAAACATAGCATTGCCTGAGAAATAATATGCATTATCAAAAACAAGAGCATTTGGGACACCAAACCTGGTAATGATGAATTGATCTATGAATTCAATGATTGCTTCAGAATTTGTTGTCTTCAAAGGGATTGCCTCAACCCACTTAGTAAAATAATCGGTAGCAGTAAGGATATACTTATGTTGTTTGGAAGACGGTGGAATAATTTCCCCAATGATATCCAATCCCCATTGCTCAAATGGTTGTTCAATGTTGACTGGTTGTAGAGGGAAAGCTGGTTTACGTTGTCTTCCACTAGAAGTTTGACAATTGAGGCATTTCCTTACATATTCCTGGGCATCTCTAAACAGAGTGGGCCAATAGTATCCAGCATGAATAATTTTGTGAGCTGTTGTGTCAGCTCCAAAATGTCCTCCTGCTGGTCCATCATGTAACTCCTGCAAAACCTTTTGTGCTTCAGGTTTCTCAAGGCATCTTAATAAGATGGAATCATAATTCTGCTTAAAAAGCACATCATCAATAATTGTAAAATTCTTTGCTTTTAACCGAATGGCCCTTTTGTTTTTGTAAGACAGGTTAGGAGGTGCATAACCATTTTTCAAATAAAAGATTAAATCTGCATATTGAGACTCAGAATCAGTAACACTTATCTGGTTGATTTCTTCAGTTTGATCTATATCACTTGATTCTGGAATATTGGATGCTCCTGCCAATAACCTGCAAAAACCTTGGCCCCTAACAATCTTTGCTGGCCTAATTTCTAAGTCATATTCTTGAAGCGCTGTGACCCAATTTGCCCTTTTTTCACCCAGTTCTTTTTGGATTAATAGTTGCCTAACTGCAGGGAAAGGAACTACAACTTTTGTGTGGGTTTTCAAAAGGAAGGGTCTATAATGTTTGACTGCTTTAAATACAACAAAGGCTTGTTTTTCTACTTCGGAGTAATTCAATTTAGCACCCTGAAGATTTGAACTGAAGAATGAAATAGGTGCTTCCAAATTGTGATCGTTGAGTTGCGTGAGTACTGCTGCATAAGACTAGGTGGAGGTGATAGTGTATAATGTAAAATGATTAGAAAAATTGGGAGTATTTAAGGCTGGGGCATCGATTATTGATTGTTTGATTAAATCAAACGATTCTTTTTCCGCTGATCCCCACTTAAAGACTGAATTCTTCTTGATCATAGTTTGAAGTGGCAAAATAATCTGAGAAAAGTCTGGAACAAATCTTTTAACAAAATTGATTTGGCCTAAAAATGACTGCATGGATTTCTTATTATGCGGGAAAGGGATTTCAGAGATTTCTTTGATCCGATCAGGATCAATATAAATGCCATCTTTAGACACAATAAAGCCTAAGAGCTTTCCTTGGTCAAGAGCGAAGAAAGATTTTTTAGGGTTAAGAGAAATACCATATCTTTTGCAGCGTTGAAAGATTTGACTTAGGTCATGCAAATGATTAGATCTCTCTTTAGAGAATACAGTAATATCGTCTAGATAGACGACCACTGTTCTATTAATCATCCCTCTAAAAGTTGTATCCATCGCTCTTTGGAATGTTGCTCCTGCATTAATAAGTCCGAAGGGCATTTTTTGATATGCATATGTTCCCCATTTGGTTCTGAATGTGGTTTTAAGCTGGTCATCAGGATGGACCAAAACTTGGTTATATCCTGAGAAACCGTCTAAAAAAGACATTAATTCAGAGCCTGCTACTGATTGGAGTATTTGCTCCATGGTAGGTAATGGGAAATTGTCTTTTAAGCTTGCTTTGTTCAAATTTCTGAAATCAATGCAAATCCGAATGTCGCCATTTTTCTTTCTGACTGGCACCATATTGGAGACCCAGTTTGAGTGTCGGACTGGAAAAATAATCTTGGCTTTCAAGAGTTTGTTAAGTTCAGCATTTATTTGACTCTCTAAACTCGGATGTATTTTCCTTAACTTCTGTTGAATTGGTTTCTGATCGGGAAGCAGTGGAATGGTATGCTGGATAATGGATGTATCATATGTCTTCAAATCATCATATTTCCAAGCAAAAACCTGTTTATTTTTCCTTAACAGTTTAATGAATGCCTCTTTCTCTTCCAAGGAAAGTCCTAATCCTAAATTAATATTTTGAGGAGCTTGCTCAGTACCAAGATTTATCAACTCAAACCTTAGGGTAGAGCTTTGGAGCTTTGCATTAGTCACAGGTTTAAACCTGTCTTTAATATCATAAAGATCCTCCAGCTTTACCACAGGCTTAGGAATTGCATTTTCCTGAGGTGTTTCTCTCATTTGGGAGTCATGCTCATTTTCCTCAATAATTTGATTATCATAGGACTTTTCAGAAGTTAA
Organism: Pinus tabuliformis; assembly: GCA_031772625.1. Taxonomy (NCBI): domain Eukaryota; kingdom Viridiplantae; phylum Streptophyta; class Pinopsida; order Pinales; family Pinaceae; genus Pinus; species Pinus tabuliformis. Next base: position 410,385,783 of record CM062809.1, on the reverse strand, counting down.
GAATTGTAAAATATCCTCATCATGGTTGAATACTCTCCAATTAGTGACATTGTCAGGAATTGAAGGCCTAAAAAGCAATTCTACTGAAAATCTATCTGGGCTGTAGTCTTCAGAAGGTAGGAGTTTGGAAGCTACATTGGCTAGCAGGTCGGCTACCGAATTTTGAGACCTAGGAATGGAGGAGATATTGAATGCCAAAAAGTGTGAGGTGAGTTCTTGTACTAGCGATTGATAATGTTTAAGATGATTTGAAAGACAATGAATTGTATTTCTCACCTGTTTGATAATAATTTCAGAATCGCCAAATACTTTACTTTAAGGCCGATCACTTTATACAGTCCTTGGACTAAGGCTTCATATTTGGCTGTATTGTTAGTGCATTCAAATTCTAGCCTACAAGACAACATTGTTTTTTCTCCTAGTGGGCTAACCAAAATACATCCTGCTCCTGACCCCTCACTAGATTTGGACCCATCGAAATATAATGACCAAAATAAAGAGGTATTAACAAATTTATTTACAGTTTTCTCAGCATCATTGAAACATCTAGACCTATCGGTTTGTGAAAAATTCTCAATCTGAGATGAAAAATGATTAACTGAGAAAGGGGATGACTGGGCAGTAAAGTTACCAAAGAATGACTCAGATGAATAATTTCCCAAAATGTTGTTATTAAATGCTACAGGTTGGTTTTCTTGCTCAAATTTAGTAACTGTATGGGTCATATGTTTTTCTCGATCAATCCTTATTTGATTTGGCTTACCCTTATAGGGAAGCCACATATGTGACCAATCAGTAGAAATATACCCATGTAATTTTTCAGACCAATCCCTACTCAAGATTAAACCGTAAAATTCAGGTATATCGGCTATTAGGATATCAATCCTTTGTACTACTCTGGGATCAACAGACAACCTGATAGTTACGGAATTAATTTCTCCCACAACCTGCACTTTGGTCCTGTCCAACTGTACAATATGAATAACAGACTTCTGGGGTTCAATGTTCAGTTTGGAACAAACTGAAGCTGGCATTATGTTAGAAGATGCCCCAGAGTCAATCAAACAGTTGTGCAGGTTTCTGTTGTAGATTTCATAGGTCAGAAGGAAGGGTGGAGTATGAGAATTAGATCTATCTCCAATCAGAACTGAATCGGTAGCTTCAACCATACCGGGAGGAGGTTGGCCTGAATCATTAGCAGCTTTACCACTGGGAAGAGGTGTAGAAGGAACAACATTCAATTCTTTGAGAAGCAATTTCTGCTGATGTTTTAATTTACTAAGTTCAAACATAGTAATGTTTGCTTTAGTTTTCTTCATGTCATCAACAATGTTGTACTCCATTGAATCGGATACCACTAATGTTTTAGATGTTGAAGGAGTATTAGAAGTTGAAGGCTGGTTTTGGGGAACTGCTGCAGGTGATTTCTTTGCAGGTATTTTTTCTTTGGTTGTAGCGGCACCTGCACTCCTTTTCTTTGACGTTACCTGAACAGGTTCAGAAGTACTTTTTCTCCTAGTAGTGACCGGGAACGCTTCTTCTTCATTATCGGTATCGGAGTTGGGGAGTATAAAATCCCACATTCCATGACATTCTACTACTTCTTCTTCATCATCAGTTGGTGAGATTGTTTCCTCTTCCTCTTCTTCTTCTTGCTCTGAATCTGCATTAGATATGACATTTGGTGGCTTTGATTCATTTTTCTTATAAGTCCTAAAGGGTCTTTTGGTTGACGTTTCGGCTACCTGTTTCTTTATTTCTACCGTTTCATTTGATAGAGTTTTTAGGACCTTTTGCAAACCCTCCATGTCATATGGGTCTTTTGGGGTTTTCTTTCTTGAGTCATCTTTAAAAGATACTTTTTTGGCTTTTCTGTCTTCCAGGGCAGCTTTCTTTTCTAGAGCGTTGATACGTTTCTCCACAGCAAGTGCTTCTCTCATGTTTTCGGCTAAGGTAGGTTTCCCAGCCCTATCTACAAAAATGGCTATATTGGCAGGTAGGGCGGTTATATACCATTCGCTTTGAATCTGTTCACTTGGTTTGGAGGCCGTCGGGATTTTGTTCAGGAGTTTATTGAATCGAGCATTAAATTCCTTAATTGGTTCCCGATGCTCTATCCTAAGATTGGAGAGATCGTTTATTAGGGTGGCCAAAGACCTATCATCTCCATATTTAGTAAGAAACTGCTCTTGGCAAGTGTTCCAACTGGTAATGGAACCAGAGGGTAAAGAAAAATACCAGGATCCTGCTGATCCTTGCAAGGTGTAAGGGAAAAGTCTAACAACAACATCTTGTTCTGTTACTCCTTTCAAGTTGACTACCAACATGAAATTATTAATGTGTTCCTCAGCCTGGGTCCCATCATCTGGATTAAATTTGGGTAGCCATTTTTCAGGAGCATCTGGTAATGGATGCAATGGTGCAGGCATATTGACTACACCAGGTCTGGTCCACAGATCTGCCATTATAAAAGCAGTAGTGTTTGATACTACTACTGGAATTCCAGATGTCTAGGAAGGAAATAATATTGAGGAGTGAGCAGGTTGGGATGTTGAAGCTCCTAATCCCTGATGAACAACAATATGTAATGGGGGAGTGGATGGTTGACTTTGCAGAGGGGAAGATACAATGGAGGATGTGGATGAAAGCCCTTCACTGTCAGATCCTTCAGTATATTTCTTTGCCTTTTTCCTTTTGGGTAAAGGGAACTCAGTGGGTTCAATACCGAGATTTTCGCTCTGAAGTCTGGTGAGAGGGTGAGGTAAATTGAACTGCGAAGTTGCACTGCTTTGTGATACCTCAGATTTCTGTGGTGAAATCGAGAAGCTATGAAGTTTGTGGATAAGAGACTGGACTTCAGGCGATTCAAGACTTAATTGTTCTGGAGTATGATGGGTTTGAGCAGTGGTAGTTGATTCCTCTTCTTCTTGTTTGGATACTGGAGAACCAGCATGCAAATGGGAAGATTGAGGGGATACAGAGGTAGAATTACTCTTGGAATGGCTTGTAGATTTTGGTTTGTGTGCCATTCACAGTTGAGCCCTCCTTCTAGCACCAAAAATGTTGAGGCCTCGAAAATCGCTGCAACAAAATTGGGGATAACCACCCGATACGGACCTTAGTACAGCTCCTTTTCCGTTTGGAATGGTGGCTCCGACTGGGGATAATGGGACCAGTTTCCCAAAAGTGGATAAACGAGAATGAATGGATGATTGATTAACTAAGCTAATGATGGGCGAATAACTAAATCTATTAACAAGAATACAAGAACTATGACCTATCCTGGGAACTTATTGAGCTTTGAAGTGCAGTGCTTGATGGTCTGTGTCTATAGACAGGCATATAGATGACTCCATCATGGACATTATTTCATTCGAGATTACTGTGCCTAAATAGTTAAGCAAAGCGATTAAAGCGATATTACTACACTCATCATTTATATCATTGACACATACATGATTAAAAGAAAGCACACTATAAAACATCCAATAGTGGAAGGAATATAGAACTGTTGTTAAAGCACATGCATATAATCAATAATAGCAAGGATAATCAAATAACAATTCATATGAAAGGAATGAATTCAGACATAGATAGAAATACCATATGAGCTGCTTGACAATCCCAATATCAATCGCTACTTGTGATTCTTCCTTCAACGCAGAAAGACTTTCAAACAAAGACAATAGTGCACAATTGCATAAAAAGCTTCCTTGTCAAATTAAGAACAACTGGTCCAGTTTCATAAAAGAATATGACTAAAGCACAATAGTGCAACTTCAGTCTTTAAGTCAGGTACAAAACTTTACGACCCTTTCCAAAACAATGAAAGGCTCTATAAATACTTAATTAATCTAACTATCTATAAAACAGAAATCCTATTTAATTGGTATCAATAAATTTTGATCCTATTTTCTTCAGCAATCTGGCAGTCAGCGGCATGATTCATCAAGTAGGCTGCTTGCCTTTAAATCTGAGCTGACTTATCGCAAGCATCGGCTCTATGTCTGGTGGTTTGTTGAGGCGCGAGCTGAGCTGGGCGACATAGGTGGCATCCTGAATATCGGGGATAATATACCCGATTGCATCCGTAAGGCATTTGAGGGCGGCTCTCTGTGTGTGCGGCTTTACCAGGAAGAACCAATAGGTGTCCCAGGTTAAACTGTTAATCCCAGTGATTAATCTCCCCTTTTCTTCTAGATCTGGATAACATGATTGCTCCAATGTTTCCATTGTTGTCAACTTTCCTGGTGTGCATTGGGAAATCATGTTTGATAAGTAGAGAGTGTTATTGACCAATTCAACTAAATTGCTAGAAGTTGATTTACATCTTGAAATCGCCCTCTCTGCTTTCATTAACTGGGACTGCCATTCTGTGAAGAGTATATCTTTGTGTGATTCTAAGATCCTGGGTAAATTGGCCGCTTGTCCTTGGTTAGAATCTTGCCAGTCGAGAAATGCAGCTATCGTTTCTTCAGCTTGATCCAATTCAGTCCTGGCCTTGTCTACTTGCTTACTTATGGATGCCGTTAATTCACATAGTGGCTCTGCCTGGGCGATTTGTTGACACAGAAGCTTAATTTGAGATATTAATGCAGTATTTATTTGTAATGCTTCTGCTCTAAATTCAGCCACTTGTGGAATGCCTTTTGTTTTCTCGAGCTGTGATGATAATTGAGCAATTTGCTCATCTTTTGTTTTCACCATTTGCTCGTTCGCTGCCTTCAATTGTGCCAATGCCTCTGATAATTCTTTCTGTTTCTGGATTGCGCTTTGGTCAATCCTTTGTTTTTTTGCTTGCAATTGTTGAGTTAGTTGACTGTTCACTTGCTGTTGCGTCAACAATTGCTGCTCTGCCTGCTCCGCTTTCTGCTTTGCTTCACTTAGCTGTGCCTATAATGAGAAAATCTCCTGATCCTTTGTTTTTAGTAAAAGGCTTACCTCCGATGCCTTATCTATTGTCGCTGCCGAATAAGCTCCCGCATACTGTGACAATTTTGTCAGGTCATCGGAGGGGTCAAATTCCTCCTTCCAAACTACATTGCCCGTGACAGTTTTCTCTGGGAAAAGGGAAGGTTGATCAGTCCTTCTTCTTTTCCTTTGTCGTTTAACCACCGCTTTATGCCTTGGGCTGTAGAAGACATCCAGGGGAGGAATATCTTCTACCTGCAAAATGATTTGGTCGGAGGGGTCCTTTGGTATTACCTCTACCTCTTTAGAAATGGGTGGGCCGCTGGTTCCGCTTAGAACCTGTGGTGAAGTGATTTCCTGTGTATCCGTTACCTTTGAAGTGTCTGTGTCCTTTGAACATTCCAAACCACTGATAATGGAATCAAACTGCTTCCATTCCTGGAGAAATTTAGGGTCAATATGAGTATCCACATTGACATCAATGGTGGTTTGTTTTTCCTTTTCAGCTTGAGTCTCCCTCCGCACTTTTTCCTGCTCTCTCTTCTGCTTTTCCTCCTGCTCTCTCTTCTGCTTTTCCTCTTGTTCTCTCTTCTGCTTTTCCTCTTTCTCTCTTCTCTGCTTTTCCTCCTGTTCTTTCTTCTGATTTTCCTCCTGTGGCTTCTCTTGTTCTTTTGTTATAACGGGAGGTTCCTTTGACTGTTGCCGATCAGGCTCGCTTGACGATGTCACTGGGGTTGTCGCTAGTAGATCTAGAGGTAGAGTTTGCAACCTCTATTCTCTAAGTTTATTAAATTCAGTCAACCCTTCATCATTATATTTCACTTTGGCCAATTCCTTAACCTGCATTATTGTCTCAGCTGAAGAGAATAGGTCGTCAAACATATCTTCTTTATGATCAAATTTTGACAATTTAGCCTGTTCTAGTGCATTATAGGCAACTTTGTTTGGATCAAATTGCCTATTTGGGAGAGTCGCCAGAGTTAATGATTTAATCTTTGTGGCTTCCTTTTCTGCATGTTTGAGATCATGCAGAGTATAGACACCACATCTTAAGGGAAAAGAGGGCCAACCCTGCTTCTTATTTTTCTTGAGAGTCTGTGTAACACTCTCAGCAATAATCTGGTAAGAGATTTCTCTTGCCAACAGTTTATCCGGTATGTATAAAGGGAGAACATGAGGTTCGGCTTGGCTACCGAAAACTCTTATATAAGTGAATTTCTCCTCTCCAAACCATCTCCCTACTGCTGTTAAATCAATCCCAGCTTGGTAGGAAATCTTAGGAATGTGTTTATCAAAAATAGAATAATAAATAGGCACCATAAAGCCATTGCAGAGTTGGTACAGATGGTGCTTGTAATAGGATTTCCATAATTTCTGATGGTATATGTGGATAGCCGTGGGGTCTTGTGGCGTCCAACTCCAGCCGAGCACGGGAAATTCAGAATTGAAACACAAGGTATCTAAAATATATGCACTGTAATAGAATGGGGGGATTATCCTTTCAGAGATGCGAGTCTTATTCCTAAACTCAAGAACAACTTTGGCTAGTTTATCTGAGAGAATAGTGGCCCAATCCATTATTATACTGTTGCATGTAGCTTCCATTAAAGGAACCATTTCTATAGTGAAATTAGAAGAGTCATGCAATCCCCACAATCTACACATCATTATTCCAGTGTAGCAATAAGGAGAAGCCAGGGAATCAACTGAGTACTTACTGGAACACTCATGTTTGTGTTTTGCCGGATTTTGTCTCCAATCCCAGATGGGTTCAGATTCAACTTCGTTCTCGTTTGAGAATTTTTCCAGGAATGCCTTATTGTATATCTTCTCTGGCTCAGGAAAATGATACATTTGCCTCAAATCATCAGCTTTGAACGACCCGAAAATCCTCCCGTCTCTGGTGTTGAAGGTTCTATCCAGGATTGGGATTTCTTCAATTGCCCATCGCACTACATCTGTGTATGGGAGAATTTGTTCTCTAGCTGCTATCTGGTGAAGGAAAGAGTCAGCTAAGTCCTTAAGAGTACCCTCAGATTTCCGAGTAGAATCTGTAGTAGCTTCTACTGTTGTCACTTTAGGTTCTTTGATTTCGATCAAGTTGTAGGTACTCTGCCAAGTAGTTCTATCGAGACCAGAACATGTGGTATCTGAAATCAATCCTTTCTTTTTGTCAGCGATAGCTTGTCCTGCAGCTGGCGCAGAGGAAGCGCCTGTGGTCTTCTTGGATTTCTTCCCCATTTTTCTTGAGCTTTCTCCTTTGGATGAATTCTGCACAGAGGCGAAAATAAACGTAACACGGAGAATTGGCAATGAAAACTTCAAAGTGATGAGATATATTGACTGATGCGTGATAAGGGATTAGCTTTTAAAATGGGCGCAGATACAATCCATGGGAGGATTTTAGGACTTATGATTACATTAAATGGTCGTTTAAAACCTGTCAATCTTTAAATGCCCATTATATCATTAATCGGCCGAATGATTCATTTAAGCGTGCTGTAGATGTTTTGGCGGTTGAGCGCAGGTGAGTCATTGTTGAACGAATCAAGCCTTTAATATGAATAAATCGTGATATCCCTTTATTCCAACGACTTTTTGAAATCTGCGCTTTATCGCAGTCGGCGATTGGGGCAAGCTTAAAGCTTTTATATTGACATATTTTGAAAACCCCGATCGCCGATAGCGATATCACATCGCATCGGGAGTATTGGCATCATATGAGACATATATAGTATATCGCCGATCGCCGATCGCCGATATCGCATCGCATCGGGGCCAATGGCATGGGGGCGCTTTAAAATATGCATAGAGTATTGCCGATAGCCGATAGCGATATCGCATCGGCGGGGACCAATGTGCCACTTATTTATGTACCTTATGTCATTGCGATATGCGATCTTGCGATCGCTTTATCGCAATGATAAAGATTGATTTATTTGATAAAAATGGGATTTTCCGAAAAGGGTTTTATAATGTTTTCATTTGGTTTTCGGACCTTTTTTAAATAATGCAATATTGATACCAATCAACTCTAAAGGGACCCATTTCATATGATAATTTTGTGAATAAAATGATAAGAAATGGGGGGTTGTTGTAGAGCACAACAGAACCCAACCAATTCATTAGAAAAATGATATTGTGCCCAACCCAAAATCTCCCTTTCTCTGAAATTACATTGTCTACACCTTATCACAACAATAGTCTTGCTTCCTACAAGTCTTATTCTGAACTTCTTCTAAAACACTTCATCCTTGGGACACCTGGAATTCACTGACACTCCTTGGCACACACTTTATTCATTCGTTTCCAAGCATTTTGACCTAGGTCTCCCTTTTGTTCCCATAACACTCAATAAAACTCCTCAACATCCATTGACATTGTCTACCATGTATTAGAACACCTTTTAATTCCTTTCCATGCCTTAGCACTCCTTAGCTATCATGCCCTCACAACTACCCTTATTTTTTTTTAGACTTGGAAACCCAACCAAGTCCTGCCTCGACTACAAAAACTTAACCAACTTATAGTTACTACAACTAGAATATGCCTTTTTCACCTAAGAACTATCTATAACACATCTTAGGCTACTCATGTCTAATCTTTGCATATATTGGCACACCTTGGTGCTTCACACATCATGGTATGCTTCCCTAGCACTCTAGCATGTCTTGAAACTACATAGCATACGTTGTCACTCTCTCCTCGGGACACCTACAAATCGCTGACACTTCATTTCCATGCATTTGATACTAGTGTTCCCTTGTGTTTCCTTGGCACTTGGCCCTAACACTCCCTAGCATGCATTTGTGCCACACCCTAGCACTTGGAACATCTTGGCATGCCTAACATGCCTTGGAATTGTATAGCATGTGTTAGTACTTCTTAGCATTCCTTGGCACACCCTGGCACTCTCTAATTGTCATGCCCTCATAGATAACTTTACTATTTTTGCGACTTCGGAACCCAACTAAGTCATTGGAAAAACAATGTTGTGCCCAACCCAAAGTCTCCCTTTCTCTGAAACTACTTTGACAAACCCATTATAATTGTAACCATAGGCTTGCCTCCTACAATTCCTATTATGACCTTCTCCTAACGCAGTTTGTCCTTGAGACACCTGGAATTCATTGACACTCCTCGACACACACACTTATTTGTTCATTTCCATGTATTTTGACCTAGTTATCCTTTGTGATGCCCTAACACTCCTTAACATTCCTCAAAATTCATTGGCAATGCTCGACAAGTGTTAGCATGCCTTTTCATTCCTTGGCATGCCCTGGAACTCCTTAAGGATATTGCCCTCACAGATACCCTTACCTTCTTTGGCACTTGGGATCCCAACCAAGTCTTTCCTCGACTACAACAACTTGACCAAGTTACAGTTACTACAACTACACTATGCCTTGTTTACCTAAGAACTGACTATAGCTCATCTTAGGCTACTCATGTATAATTTCAACTTATCCAACTTAACAAGATACAAGTTACCATGTCAAGGCTCACATCCAATTGTGGCAATAAAACAACTGAGCAACATAGTTTACATCTTGACATGTCATAGCACCTTGAACATATAACAATCCCTTGGCACTATGTATCACATGTTAGTACCCCCTACATTTTGTGTCATGCTTTGGCACTCCCTAGCACTCCCTGACATACCTTGGAAATCTAGCATGCCTTTGCACTTCCTAGCATATAACCTTGTCACTCCCTCCTTAACACACCTAAAACTCACTGACACTCCCTATCACACACTCTTATTCATTCATTTCCTACATTTTGAGCTAGTTCCCCCTTGTGTTTCCATGACATTCCCTAACACTCCCTAACACTTGACACAAATGCCAATTTTCTTATTCTTGGCTATGGTGTTCTTGTTTTATACATGTTACCCTTGATTATGCCATGAAATCCTCCAAAATATTCTTAAAGGATGGGATCTCGTCTTCATGCATGAAGTTAGTGGAATCTAACAAGTTATCCAAAATTCATCCAAATATGTAATTTGTGCCTTGGGAAATTTGAAAGGCACCCTTGGTGGAAAAAAATGAATAAATATTTGTTGCCAAGTGCCCTAAATGTGGCATTTTTGCCACTTTTCAATTGTGCCTCTTGTTGATGATGAAACCGACACCCTAGTTGTGCAAGGCTCGCAAAGTGTCACTTTCTATCAACTCAAGGTTGTTTCCATTATCATCTCAGCAAAAAATTCTCTGAGTTTCGATTAATTATTGAATCCTAGGGGTGTCCCAAAGAACAAATTTATGGGGTGTTTTATGTGAGTAGATCAGTAGCATTGAAAACCATATTTACATTGGATGGTTTAACATATTGATGATCCCTGTCCTATTGATGACAAATTTTGTATTCATTATTTCTTTCATCGCATCACCTCCAATAGACATTGATGGTGTTCACGAGCCTATTTCTAGTTGTGATAAGGGGATTAGGGGCTCCCTTATCACAACCCATAACCCCTAATGTGTTTAATCCCTTAGCCAAGGGGACCCAAGGGTGTAGTTGTAGGGGAATTAAGACCAAATTTGGCAGTTCATAGCATTAGGAAAATTAGAATGGCATGACCAAAAAGGTTGTGGGAGGGTATGTTATTATTTATTGAATGGGGAAAGGGGACACAATGGTATCATGGATGGTAGAAATCGGAGGTTAAATAATTGTTTACTAAGATTTATAGTCCTAGCATTAGAGAATGAGAAGGGGGCTTAGGACTTAATTTCATAGGGTCTAGGGGACCTAGAGGAAACGTAGCAAGAGAAATTGATAGGGGAACCCCTAATAGTGGTGATAAGGGGATTAGGAGTGCAATTATCACAAACCATAAGCCTTTAACCGATAACAACTAAACTCTCTATCCCCTTAATCCCTACATCCAAAACACATTACCCATAAAACCCTCGACTCATTAAATATTAAGACACCAACCCCTATGACCAACTCATATGACGTAACCTATGACCCTTAACCCCTAACCCTTCACTGCCTAAACACCTTAATTTCTAACCCCTTAATGACTAACCTCTAAATCCCCTAATTCTTAAGTCCTTAACCTCTAAACTGAATTGTGTCAGTGTAGAATAATATACATAAGAGAAAATAAAATGATATTATCCACATCAACTCTTGAAATAATCTTAAATTAGCCATGAGTGGTGAGCCAGGGAGTGAATGTGGGGCACTATTAAAGTTACATCATGTTTAAATTCCTTTTAGATTGTGAGGTTGTTCTCTAATAGGGTTGAAGCATCATCACTCCCATGTGATGCTTTGACACTCCCCAACACTCCTCGGCATGAATTGACACTATTTGGCATGTGTTAGTACACCTTTGCATTCCTTGGCATGCCTTGACACTCCTTAGCTATCATGCCCTCTTAACTACCCTTATATTTTTTAGACTTGGGAACCCAACCAAGTCCTGCCTCAACTACAACAACTTGACCAAGTTACAGTTACTATAACACTATGCCTTATTCACCTAAGAATGTTTTATAACTCATCTTAGGCTACTCATGTCAAATATTAACTCATCCCACTTAAAAACTTACCATGTCAAGGCTGACGTCTAATTCTGGCCATAAAACAAGTAAGAAACATATTTTAGATCTTGACATGCCATAATACCTGGCACATCTAACAATCCCTTGGCACTATGTGGCACGTGTTAGAATCCCCTACATTCCTTGGCATGCTTTGGCACTCCCTATCACACCATACCACTCCCTGACATGCCCTGGCACTCTAACATGCCTTGGAAATTCCTAGCATATAACTTTGTCACTCCCTCCTTAGCACACTTGGAACTCACTGACATTCCTTATCACGCACTCTTATCCATTCATTTACATACATTTTTAACTAGTTCTCCCTTGTGTTTCTGTGGCACTCCCTAACACTCATTGACACACATTGGCACACCTTGACACTTGGCACATCTTGGCATGTCACCCTGACACTTTAGCATTTCATGGCACTACCTAGCATTCCTTGTCACTCCCTCCTTATCACACCTAAACCTTACTAACACTCCCTATCACACACTCTTATTCATTCATTTTCATGCATTTGAAACTAGTGCTCCCTTTTGTTTCTGTGGCACTCCATAACACTCCCTAGCATGCATTGGTATACCCTAACACCTAACACATTTTTGCATGTTTCCATGGCCTCTAGCATGCCTTAGCACTACCTAGTATACCTTGTTAGTACCTCCTTAGCACACCTAAGAGTTATTGACACTTCCTATCACAAAATCTTAATCGTTCATTTTCATGCATTATTTTCACCTAGTGTTCCCTTGTGTTTCCCTAGCACTCCCTAACACTTCCTAGCATGTGTTGGCACATCCTGGCACTTGAAAAATCTTGGCTGAATGTTGCTCTGGCATGGTAGCATGACTTAGCACTGCCTAACATACCATTTCACTCCCTTCTTAGCACACACGGAACTCATTGGCACTCCCTGTCACACACTCTTATTCATTCATTTGCATACATTTTAACCTAGTGCTCCCTTGTGTTTCCCTGGCACTCCCTAACACTCAACATGCATTGGAACATCTTGATATGCTTCCCTAGCACTCTAGCATGCTTTGGAGCTGTCTAACATATATTGTCACTCCATCCTTAACACATATAGAACTCATTGACACTTCATTTCCATCAATTTGAAACCAATGCTTCCTTGTGTTTCCCTAACACCTGGCCCTAATAACCCCTAACATGTGTTCACGCCACACCTTGACACTTACTAACACTCCTCAGTATGTATTGAAAATATTTGATATACGCTATCATTCCTTTTGATTCCTTGGCATGCCCTCACAACTACCCTTACTTTTTTTGGGACTTTGGAACCCAAGTAAGTCCTTCCTCGACTACAACAACTTGCCTAAGTTACAATTACTACAACTAAACTATGACTTATTCACCAAATAAATGACTATAACTCATCTGAGGCTACTCATATCCAATTTCAACTTATTCCACTTAACAAGTTTCAAGTCTAGGCTCATGTCCAACTATGACCATAAAACAACTAGGCAACATATTTTACATCTTGACATTCCATAACACCTTGCACATATAATAATCCCTTGGCACTATGTGGTATATGTTAGCACCCCCTACATTCCATGGCATGCTTTAGCACTCCCTAGCACACCCTACCACTCCCTGACATGCCCTTGCACTCTAGCATGCCTTGGCACTCCATAGAATGTAATGTTGTCACTCCCTCCTTATCACACTTGAAACTCACTCACACTCCCTATAACACATTAGTATCTATTCATTTCCATGAATTTTTAACTAGTTCTCCCTTATGTTTCCATGGCACTCCCTAACACTCCCTGACACACATTGACACACCCTGACACCTGACACATATTATGATGCTGCCCTGGCACTCTAGAATTCCTTGGAACTACCTAGCATACCTTTTCACTCCCACCTTAACACACCTAGAACTCATTGACACTCCCTGTCACACACTATTATTCATTCATTTCCATGCATTTGAAGCTAGTGCTCCCTTATGATTTCTTGGAACTCCCCAACACTCCCTATCATACATTTTCACATCATGGAACCTAACACATAATGGCTTGCCTCCCTGGCCTCTAACATGCCTTAGCACTGCATAACATACATTCTCACTCCCTCCTTAGTACACTTAGAATTCACTAACACTTCTTGTCACAAACTCTTATCATTCATTTCCATATATTAATTTTACCTAGTGCTTGTGTTTCCCTGACACTCCCTAACACTTCCTAGAATGCATTGGTACACCCTTGCACCCTAACACACCTAGAACTCATTGACATTCCCTGTCACACACTCTTATTCATTCATTTCAATGCATTTGAAGCTAGTGCTCCCTTATGTTTCCTTGGCACTCCCTAACACTCCCTGGCATACATTGGCACATCATGGAACCTAACACATATTGGCTTGCTTCCCTGGCCTCTAGCATGCCTTAGCACTGCCTAACATAAATTCTCACTCCCTCCTTAGTACACCTAGAATTCACTGACACTTCTTGTCACAAAATCTTATGGTTCATTTCCATGTATTAATTTTACCTAGTGATTTTGTTTCCCTGACACTACCTAACACTTCCTAGCATGCATTGGTACACCTTTGCACCTAGCACATCATGGAGGCACGTTACTCTAGCATGCCTTAGCACTAATTAGAATACCATTGCACTCCCTCCTTATCACACTTGGAACTCGTTGACACTCCCTCACAGACACTCTTATTTATTCATTTCCCATGCATTTTTTCCTAGTTCTCCCTTTTGTTTCCCTAACACTCACTAACACTCCTTAGTAGACATTGGCACATGTTGTCACTTGGTACATGTTGGCATGCCTCCCTAGCACTCTAGCATGTCTTGGCACTACCTGACATAGCTTTCCACTTCCTAGCATACCTTGTCACTCCCTCCTTAGCACACTTGGAACTCGTTGACACTCCCTATCACACACTCATATTCATTCATTTCCATGCATTCGAAACCAGTGTTCCATTGCATTTCCCTGTCACTTAGCCCTACCACTCCCTAACATGTGTTGGCGCCACACCCTAGAACCTAGCACATCTTGGCATGCCTAACATGCCTTGGAACTACCTAGCATGTGTTAGTACTTCCTAGAATTCCATGGCACACCTTGGCACTCCATCGTTGTCATGCCCTCATAGATAGCCTTACTTTTGTTGTGGATTGGGAACCTAACCAAGTCATTGGAAAAAAAATGTTGTGCCCAACCCAAAGTCTCCCTTTGTTTGAAATTTCTTTTTCCACCCCTTATCGCAACCATAGTCTTTCCTCCTGCAAGTCCTATTCTAAACTTCTCCTAACATACTTCATCCTTGGGACACCTAGAATTCACTGACACTCATTGCCACACACTCTTATTCATTCATTTCCATGCATTTTGACCTAGTTATCCCTTGTGATGCCCTGACACTCCCTAACACTCCTCAACATGCATTGGAACTATCTGGAATGTGTCAACATGCCTTTTCATTCCTTTCCATGACCTGGCACTGATTGTCTATCATGCCCTCAACACTACCCTTACTTTTTTTTTTTTGGGACTTGGGATCCCAACAAAGTCTTGCCTCAACTACAACAGCTTGAACAAGTTATGGTTACTACAACTAGACTATGCCTTGTTCACCTAAGAACTTCCTATAACTCATCTTAGGCTACTCATGTCCAATCTCAACTCATCCCACTTAACAAGTTACCAAGTCAAGGCTCACATCCAACCATGGCCATAAAACAACTAAGAAACATAGTTTACATCTTGACATACCATAACACCTGGCACGTCTAAAAATCCCTTGGAACTATGTGGAATGTGTTAGTATCCCTTGCATTCCTTGGCATGATTTATCACTCCCGAGCACACCCTACCACTCCCTGACATGCCATTGCACTCTAGCATGCCTTTCCACTACCTATCATATAACCTTGTCACTCCCCCCTTAACACACTTGAAACTCACTTACAGTCCTTATGAGACACTCTTATCTATTCATTTCCATGAATTTTGAACTAGTTCTCCGTTGTGTTTCTGTGGTACTCCCTAACATTCCCTAGCATGCATTGGAACACCCTGGTACTTGGCACACCTTGGCATGCTTCCTTGGTACTCTAACATTCCTTGTAACTACCTAGCATATTGTTGGCTTGAGGGGGCTGACCTAGGTTCAACATTAGTTAGCCAAACAAATCCCTACACTACTGGCCCTTTCGGCATCAACTCATGGAGCATGGATTAAAGTCCCACTCGAAGCAGTATGGGGGGATGCTGGAACCAAGTTTCCACCCCAGAGATGGTTGTGATGTCGGTTTATTCTGGATATACCAGCCTTCGCATAGGTTTCTTAGCCTTCTATTCCACCCTTTAGTACCTTCCCAAAAGGGTACAATTGGCTTTCATGCAGCCCTAACTTGCGGCTCAGGGACTTTCAAGCTGCTAGGGAAGCGAACAACGATATCTCCTAAACTAGCTTAAGTGTCTTACTTATCTTATTAACCAATCTTAGTTAGCTTCGTGTAAACATATGTTCTTACTTGTGTTCATTTAAGCAACACATTTACATACATTCACGCATCATATAAGCATTATAAGTGAAATTCATACTCAACATAACAAGATGCATAAACAGGAAATAAAGATGCAGAAATTGTAGAATACTTCTCTTTATTAATAATTCCAGACGATTACAGACTCAACCCGCCTTGCGCACTCAACTGCAGAGGTCCACGCACTCAGCTGCGAATTTCTACCCTCGTCTATCCATGGATGTAGGTTAGCTTTTAGGACCGCTTCTTTGTGCTGAGCGACATCCACCTATTCCTTAAGCCCCTTTGCCTCTTGCATCTATGCGAACCTCTGTGTAAGGGTGACCATCTACGTGGTCCCTTTGACCTCATCATATCTTTGTTGTAGCTCACACACCTCTGTCTCCAGGTGCTCTACAATCGGGTCCTCCTGCAGGGTCGTGAGAACCTTGAATGATTGTTCAAAAAGTCACGTGCAGTGTGCTACTGCACTATCGATTACCGATATTGCTTTTGTAATAGTGGTGGCACGTTGTTCCCTGACTTTTGGCAGATTTGACGGCTGAGCCCTCAACTGCAATTCTATGATCTGCAGGTTTAGCTCCAGCTGAATGTTGGCCATCTCTGTCCGAGCGTCATGCACCCCTGTGGCCAACTTGGGGACGCGTTCCTCAACTAGTTCTTCTGCCTGAATGTCCAACTCTGGGTCCATTTGGCAGGCTTCCTCCACTACCTACATGATTTTCTTATTTTGTTCCACTGCCTCATTGCACTGTAGGCCCAACTGCTTGATATTGATGTGCTGCTCCTCATCACCTATAGAGCACGACTCTCTCGGGCCCTAAGTTCCATGGCGACTCCATCTTGCAAGAGGTGGAGCATCTCTCGAGGGAGTGCGGCCATATTCAATCCCACCCCTTTCAGGCTGCTGACCGTGGGCTTGTCGGCCTAATTTTCTGTAGTAAGTGCCCCATCTGGTAGCAGTATCATGTTGGTTATCCTTGTGCGCAAGATCTTTGTGGTAGATAAAGTGCTGATCACGAGGCTGGTAGACACTGTGCTACCCTGTGGAGTGCGAGCCTACAACTCCAATAACTCTGTCCGGAGAGCAGGAAGCCATGTGATCCGATGGATCAAGTGGTCTGTGATGGGAATGGGTTCCTCAAGCCACAAACACCCATCATGCACCAGGAAAAGTAGCTTCCTGATGACGAAGACGGTCACTGGGGCACAACGGTAATCCAGTACCCAGAGCAGGTTAAGCAGCCCGGCTTTCTCTACACCCTTGATCCTTGTTCGCGGCTCTAATTTGATCGTTCCAACAGTCATGTCAATTAGTCGGTGCATTAGCTACTCAATCACTAAATGCAGGAATTTCTCATGATCTTCGAGGTCCCAATCCTTGAAATTTAGTACGGGAACCCGCCCTAAGCGCGGCCCCTCAAAATAATGTCATCAAGGAGAAACAAAGTTTGTAGGGAACTCTTGCTCTCATCTATGTCCTTTGGCACCTTGGCTTTGCCCTTGCAAGGAGGAACATATTATGGTAACCTAGTAATAGGGTCCGCACCCTAGTTTTCAACTTCCATTTCCAAATCCTCTTCATCCACCAAGATTTCTTCACATTCTTCTTTGTTTGCCTCTAGATTAATGGCCTTCCCCCCTGCAAAGTGAGTTTTGTCGTCTATGGGTTTCTTGGTGAGATGTGCACTGGTAGCATAGTCTGCTTATCCTTCTTTGGTCTCGGTGTCCTGGGTGATTTAGGGACTTCGACTACCACTTCGGCACTCTCTAGGGTAGCTTCTACTACCTCAATTTCCTACACGGCTTCCTCGGCTATCACCGCTTCTGTGTCCATGGCTTTTGCGGGTGTCAACGTCATTCAATTCAGGAGGCCTTGCATCTCCTTTGGCAATCTCTCAAACGCTGAAATTTCTCTCAAAGTCTCAAAATTCACATAGTCTATACACACCTAATAGCGCGACAACTGAATTTTCAAAATGCCAAGTGTTTTTCATTGGACAACCACTTGTAATTTATAGGGCCTTTTGAATTCAAATCTAACTGTTCCCCCCACATTCGGCCCATTAATGCTAGATTGGCGGCAGATTTTCAAGAATCTAATCCATAAATTTCACCTTAAGTGCCTGCCACCCACTCCATTTGGCCATAATCCGACCATCAAATCGTGAACAGTAACTTTAACGGTCACCTTTCGGTGGATCTGCATGCTATTTACACAAGTAGCACAGCTGCCTCGGCACTGTCATGAACCCTGTGACACTTTGTTGCTTCGCGTAGTCCTAAAATCGCACAGCTCCCCAACCTGGGCAGTGTAGTTTATAGTCTTGCGCTTCCTTTCAACTGCCTGGAGCACTAAAACTATGCTACTTTCATTTAGTCACATGGTTGGACCACCAGTGTATGGCTTCAAGTGACTACCATTCACCTTTCCTTGGAAGGGTTCTCTATTTAACTTGACCAGTTGTACTGCTCCTCCATCTGTAATCTTCTTAATAACATAAGGCCCTAACCAGTGCATCCTGAATTTTCTAGGGAATTTATCAAACTTACTATCATACAACAAAACCAAATCATTTACCTTAAATGTGTGTAGATTGTTGTGTCGATCATGCCATGCCTTTTCACGCTGCTTTTGGACCTGTTGGTGAAACCCAGCCAAAAATCTTTCTTCTTTGGACTCATCCAGCTGTGCGAGCCTCTCTTCTAGGGCTCTACGATCCATCATACTGGTGAGCGCTGCTATGTGCATACTAGGCATGATGTATTCCATAGGAATTACGACTTCCACACCATAGACAATCCTAAAAGGGGTTTGTCCTGTCAGCTTTTTGCATGTTGTTCGATAAGCCCGCAATACTGCAGGTATGCGTAGGTCCAAATCACTTCGTTGAGCATTGCAAACCTTGGTCAGTGCATTTTCAAGCACTTTGTTGAATGCCTCCACTGTCCCGTTAGCCTGTGGGTGATAAAGTGTGCTCTTCTGGTGATATACCTCAAAATTCCTCCGTTAGTGCGTTGATTGTCTCATTCAAAAAGTGTGTACCACAATCACTCATCAAGATCCTTGGACATCCAAATCATGTCAAGACATGCTCAAATAGGAACTTCGCAGCTGTCGTACCCTTGTAATCCTTCACCGGGTGTGTTTCTTCCCAACGAGTCAAATACTCAATCGCAGTGATAATGTACCTCACCCCTGTCTTCCCTTATGGCTGAATGGGTCCTACAAAATCTATTTCCCACTTCTCAAAAGGTTGCAACATCATTTGTGGATTCAAAGGCATTTCACCCCTCTGCAATGGCCTGCCTATTCTTGGATATACATCACACACCTTGCAATATGCTTTTGAATCCTAATGAAGGGTTGGCCACCACAACCCTGCGCGTAGAATCTTCTGTGCATTTACTCTCCCTGCATAATGTCCTCCCGCGGCACCTCCATGAGTGTCCATGAGGATGTTGATTCATTTGATGTCAGGTACATACTGTCACAATATCTCATCAGCCCCCATCTTGTATAGATTCCCAACAATGACAGAGAAATCTGCCTCGTGCACCACTAATTCCTTCTTTTGCTGGATAGAGTATCTTTCCGGTGCATTTCCTCTTGTTAGGAAGTCTATTATATCCTCAAAATGACCATCTCTTGTAGGGAAAAGTATCCGATTCGGATGACCCTATCCCACTCTAAGGGTGATAGTACCTCAGCAACAACTGTAAATAAAACTACTTAAGGTTTACTTCTTTATGAAAGCAAGAGAGAATGAAGAAATGCACTAACCGTTGCCTTGCGCTTAATATTTGCTCCAATCTCTTCTCTTTACTGCTTGCTCCTAGCTCTTTGCTCTTTTGCTGACCCAGCTACAATGAGATCCTGCAAAATAACAAAGAAGGAAACTACAAGAAGCATGCATTCATAACTGATTCAAGGATTAGCATAAATCAAATATACAATCATCACAATACATCATTGAAACAAATGCATATAGAAGAACCTCAATAGCTTTTATTAATGGAAGAAGTAAAGTTCTGAGAAGGTTACAACCATTGAAGGCCCCAATCCAGCAACACCTCCCAGCAGAAAGAATTTCTCCTCTTCACCTCCTTCAAGCAATCACCCAATAGTTCTATAGTGAAACCAACAGCATATCATTACTTTGCACAAAATTCCAGCCTCCTGAGCTCATAGGAGAGAGCTCAATATATAGATGAATTGAGAAAGGATGAGTCAGCTTGCAACTGATGTGTAGCTGCCTTGTGTCCTCTCTCTCTTCAGTTGATCTTCAGTTCTTGAGTCCACTTGGAGAACCCTGCTTCCACTTGGAGAAACAGAGCCTCTGACTCATCACAAGGCGAAATCCCTGATCCAAGTGTCATTTTTGGAAGATTCCAGAGCAATGACTCAGTGTGCCACTTGTCCCATCTCGCTCAATGCAGGTGGCTTTTGTTCTACCTGCTTTGCAACGCAGGTACACCATGGAGGAGTTGAGTTTCAGCGCAGAAGCCTAGTGGAGCACCTGCTTTGATTTCAGGATTGCTTGTTTTTGAGTGTTTTCAGGTGGAGAACTGATCTGAGAGCTGTTGCTTTGCTGACCTTGTTCCTCTAGGGGTAGGAACATCATGTTTAGGGACTTTGGATCCCTTGGATTATTGACAATTCATGCCTGATGCTGTAAGACACAAAATTGTCTATAACAGATGCCCCCTAAAGTATGAGGTCGTTTATCGGGTGAAATGATTTATTAGGAGGATCCGAAGTTCATTCAATCTGCTGAGAAGTGTCCTGTAATAAGATACAATACAATACATTATTTTTCATTCTTTTTCATGATCTAGCTGAGGCGGGCATTCCCATGCTCAGCTTTATAAATTCATTTTGGTACATAGCACAGACGATCGTCTGATGATAGACTGATAATTCTCTGCTGAAATTATCATCCTTTGAAAAGGATGATCATCTGCTGCAATGATGTACATATCAAATGTCTTTATGTCCTGAATATATATCGCAGCCCGGATGGATGAAACTAGATCCGGGGTCTTCAATCTCTTTCGATCTTCACTCGATGTACAAGTCGATCCATGTGAGAATTTCTTGAAGTCGAACATGGAAAGACATCGCTTGATTACCGGTCAATGATGTAAACCGTTAACAAGTGCGAGAGGAATCACCGATAAGGATGATGACCCTCAAGGTACGGCAGTACAATTCACATGGTGGGAATAAAGGACTTGGCGTCGACCACCATGCAAAATCTTCTGGTCGAAGGTCATTGATGTATACCTGTCGCCGGAAGTGAGAAACTTGCCATTGAGGCATGCAAGCTTCAAAGTACTGAAGGGGTTGTTCCTAGATCGACTCCTTGGATAATGAGCTGATGTCGACAAGGAGCGATCCGTCAGAGGAGGGCCTTAATGAATCCCACATCAGTGACACGGAACGGAGCTAGTGATTGTGATGAGGTGAAAACAAACTGTGATGTATGATTCAGGGTGGCGGTCATGAAATGGATGAAGGACAATGTATGGCAGTGGATGGGACACGGTTGACTCTTTGCAGAACAACATCTCTTGAACATATAACGACACTGATGTGATGGATCGGTAGCATCACCCCAAATGTGGATGGTGTGGCGAGGACCATGGTGATGAGACCGGTGAATGAAACAACCCAACCCGATGTGATACAGAGGACAAAGTGTCATGTTCAAGAGCGACTTGCTACCATTAAAGCTGTGAGGTTCTCCCAATTTTTCCCCAGTCATTGCTGACCAGTACCTCTTTATTTTTGTCAAGCTTGAGGAGGATAACATATGCTTGTTCTATAACCTGCCCTTCGGGCAAGCCCATCGCTATGTTTTAACGAGCCTAGCGATAGGGAAACTCGTTCTCGTCTAAAGACAAGTTTGTCACTATTTTAATGAATTTAACGAGTCTAACGACAAGGATAACTTGGTCCTTTTCATTTTTAGAGAGTCTGAAAAGGTACATAAAGTCAACTCCAGAATTCCTTTTTCGTCATCTAATCCCTTAAGTCCGAAAAAGTATAAAACAATATAGAAGGGATGAATTTTCGATTGCTTTAACGAGCCGAACAAAACAAGCGCTCGATCTTTTTGTGCAATAATCCCTCAGGTCCAAAAAGATTAAAATCTAGAGGAGGGATAGCTCTTCCGGTCGTTTTAACGAGCTGGAAGGCCAAAACTCGGCAAACTTTTCATATTTTACGAGTCAGGAGAAAAGAGCTCAAAGAAGACTCGTCTTTTGAGGAACGAGTGATAAACAGGGATAGCAGCAGATTCCAGGTACAGGTTGGAATTTTCCAATCACGGCAGTGTCACAAGGATGGCTATGTGAAATCACTCTTCGCAGCTGTTCCTCAAAATGGGTAAACAAACATATGGAGATGAACGATTGGCCAAATGAACGGATGGAGGTGAGACTGCAAGAACACGACCAAGGGCTTTAATATGGCTGTCAAAGGTTACATTTACCAAGGTTATTTACCGGTTCATTTTTTCTGGGTGAGCTTGAACTCTAGGGGAAGATTGCTCACAACTTATGTTTATTTTTTAACGAGCATGAACTATGTGCTAAAACTGCTCGGATCTTGCGTTTATTTTTTAACGAGCATGAACTGTGTGCTAAAACTGCTCGATTATACCAGTCATAATACAAGAAACGCCTCAGGTGAGATAGCTATTTTTTAAGGAGCTTTATCTCACGAAGCTATGCTCCTATTTGGCAAGTTTTGACTTTTGCCCCACATCCTTTCTTTATGCAAGCTGGAAACGGCTAATCCTACGAGTTTAACGGGTTAGACCTACAGGTTTAAAGGGAGGACCTAAAAATTTAAAAAATAAATAGTCGTCCCGTGCTTGCACTCCAAAAGGTTTGCATGCCCCCAGGTATAAAGTATAATTTCAAGGCTACCCCTCCTCTGTCCCACCTCTGTTTTTCTACTTGTCGTCTTGCTATATTTTTAACGATACTTGTCTTCTCGTTATTTTTCGGTGCCGACGGTACTTGTCTTCCCATCAATTCACTTTTAGATTTTTGCAAGATTGCAACAGATAAAACATTGGCGTTACGGAGGGAGGCTTGCCTCTTACTTATTATCCGAAAAATGGTTATGTTCGCTGCCGCAAAATAAACTCTCTTTTCGGCGATGTCTATCATTAGGTTGCTAAGGATGGTGACTACTTGTTGCAGCAATTTCATCTCTTTCTTTGGAGGCTGCCCCTACTTATCCTTCAAAACATATGTTTTAATGGGTGAGGCTTGCCTTCAAAGATGGTGGCTACTTGCCGCCACAAATGGATCTCCTCCCTCAGGAGAGCCTACTTTTTAGGCAAAGGGAGCGAGAAGCTGATTATCTCACTCACATAACTTTGACAAAAGAACTTTATCCTAGAACAACCCTCTCTTCCTTCTTTCGGACGGGGTACGGACTAGTCCCATTCTTCTGCGGAAATTAACTTTATACCCAAGGTTTCCTCTGCCCAAGGCAGGCCAGGGTGCATGCCCCCTGGGTCCCAGTTCTTTCTTCCGAATCACTCGCATTCATCGAGAAGTAGAACCGGGGGTGGAGGCATTCCTTGAGTGAATAAACCGTTAAGGGATGGTATTTGACTATTTGCGATGCGTGATCTTGGAAATGAAAGTTGGTCTACGAGCTTGACCATTCTTCCTTCGTGCAGAAAACACATAACTCTGAAGAGTGAGGACACTATCGCCTCCATGCAATATATATAGTCTCGTCCAAGGAGTAAGTTATACACCAAGGGTCCCTGGACGACCATGACATTCATATGAACTGTCTTCCCCTTCAATATAACGGGAACATTGGGGAGAATCCCTAACGGGTGACTGGTTCCTTTATCAAAACCTGATAGATTTCTCATCTCAGGTAAAAGCGCCGGGGAACCCAGTGCTTTCCAAGCAATAGAGGAAAGGATACTCACAGATTCCCCTTCATCAATGATAGTTCCAGCCATCACCATTCTATAGATTTGGACGATGATTCTGAATGGGATACTGGCTGGTAACCGGGGTCTGCCTAGTTGATTCCAATCAAAGGACACAACCAGGTTGCTTGGTGGTGGGACCGAATACACGGCCGGATACGACCCTGACGATGTTCCTTCCTGCGATAAAGGAATGGGCGCGTTGCCCTGATGCTCATCAGAGTCTGTGTTGATGAAAAGAATCTGGATGGTGTCATCCTTGTTCTCTTCAGTGAGGGTGTCATTTGAAGATGAATCTTCAACGACGGTGTCATTTGAGGATGAAACCTCTGAAGGAAGAACCGGGTCAACCGCCGTTTCGACCTTTAGACTTTCTTCTGGTCTGGATTCAGTAGGTTCATTCTCAATGACCGACAATTCAGCTGACCACTTGATCGGGCCAGCTGGATTTTCAACTATCGAGGGACTTGGCACGAGTTTTTGGTATCCAGGAGGAAGTCATAACGGTGAAACCGGACGATCTTCCAAAACTCTCTTCGCCTCATCTAAGAATGGACAACGGTGGATGGCGTGATCACCTTCACACAGTCTGCAGGGTGATCTTGGTCTCCCTCTTTGTCCTTCACTCTCGCTAGTTGACGGAATGCAATCAACATGTCTATCAGAGGTTGATGCTACAGGATTGTGCAACCTGGGGGACCAGTCCCTTAGTATCCAGGGAATACAAGGACAGTCACGATGGAAGTGGGTCCCGTTGCAAATGACACATGGCGATTTAGGCCCGGTCGGTGCAGTGTGTGGATTTTTGTCAGATGTCTTTTGCTTGCCCCCAGTCGCCTTCGCCTTAGGCTCCTTCTGCTTCTTTTCTTTCTTCTTCTTCTCCTTCTTCTCCATGGGAGGCTGACTTTTGCCGGCTCTACCTTGCGAAGATGAAGGATCAGAGGAAGAATTGTAAGAAGTGGAAGGCTGGTGGGTAGCTCTAGACTGGTCTGACTGTTGATTCGACTGCTCAGGATTAGTGGTGATCTGAACTACATTAGTTGAAAAGAGCCATACAGGTAGGCCAATTGTCAATCCTGGAAGTGACAATGTGGCCATATGAGGCGCACCAACATCTCCCCAAGAGGAAAAGGGATTGGGACTTCCACCAAGGTGACTTCCTTGGTTGGTGGGCTCCATACTTTTCAACTGAAAGATCAACGTGGGAATAACAGGTGATTATGTTCCGATTAAAATAAATTTTATTAACGACGCTTTAGACACAACTTTGCTTTTTCATGTTTTAAGAGTCGAGAAAAAGCTAAAGATGACTCTAGTCTCCTTCGATGTTTTAACGAGCCCGAAGTGACAAATGCTCGGATGGACTTTTTCAGTTATAGAGTTTGAAAAAGGCCAAAAGAAACTACTCTGGAGTTCTAGGCAGAGGGTGTGCCAAACTTTTTCGCGAAACCACAGAATACGTTTTACGGTACGGGTGGTCGATCTTCGTGAATGCTGTGTTCACTGCATCGCGATCAGTAGGGCGGCCGACATGGCTTCCTATGGATAAAGGCTTTGTTCCTATAGGGGTCTCCCAATATATACGCGACAGTACGTGGGAGCACAAGTCCGTATTAGTGCCACCGACTCTCAGGAGGAATCACCCACCTTCGTAGAGATCGACAGTCACTATGTTTAACGACGCCGGAACACGTCTCTACCTAGACCTCTATGTGTTTGCGTTATGTTACAAAGCGTTGTTATGTAAATTGAATTTATTTTAATGTTGATCTTGTTTAGCAGTTTGCCTCTAAGGATCACCACGAGATGTATGTAATAAATTCCTGAATGCAGTCTAAGATGAGAAGCAAACTTTTCAATCTTTCAACTTTGAAAATCTTAACTACTGAGGGAAAAGAAAGACAAATCTTTTCACACAGATCATAGAGCACACACTAATGCAATTTTCCTAAATCAGCATGCAAACAGTCAAATGCAAAATGCACAATGCATGTATTTTCTTTTCCCTTTCTTAATGTTGATGTATTACAAAAAGAAAGTTGTTATATAACTTTGATTTCGATTTCAAGCGAAAGTAAACAAGCTAGTCCAAAATCAAAAGACACCTTAAGATTTACTTGTTTAAACACTGGAAATGCATGAAATCAAACCATAATGACGAAAGTAAAAGGACTAATCAGCTATGGACAGCAAACAAGCTAACTCTTTAGACCAGCAAAATGCCTAACACAGGTTCAGATCTAAGAGGCCAAAGCAAGACTAGTTCACTTTCGTTATGGGAAATTGTAAATGATGTAAGAAATACAAAAGAACAAGTACAATTTCGTTATATAACAGAGGCGGAATGATGGCAAGTAAGGTTGGTTTCAGAACAGGTACAAGACTGGTAACTGGCTGCAAAATCTATAGTGAAAACAGGCAAGAAAAAGGGAGGACACCCCAAATGCACAAGGCAAAATTGGGCCAACGCAGGTGCTGCACAGCCAGTCTGGCTCTCAGTGCAGGTAGCCCCTTCGGGACCTGCGTTGCAAAGCAGGTAGCCTATGTACTACCTGCTTTGGAAAACGAAAGTTGCGTTTTCTCAGTTTCCGGGTCACAATTTTTTCAAAAATTCACAGTTTTTGCTCAAATCAGAAGCTATCAGTCAAGTACACACTAAGGGATGACAAGGAAGATGAAAAGCTATCACTAAGAGCTTACAAGGATCCTTGTAGATCAGCTCTTCAAATCATGAACATGCTCAGAAATGAGTTAGAGTAGCTGCCCTCTACTTCGCTTTTGATATAGTCAAAAGCTTTTCGATTTGGTACTCTTTTGTTCAGGAAATGAATAGCAAAATACTACAAACAATCAAACAGATACGATCCCCAGCGGAGTCGCCAGTTT
The DNA here is from genome assembly GCA_031772625.1 of Pinus tabuliformis. Classification (NCBI taxonomy): domain Eukaryota; kingdom Viridiplantae; phylum Streptophyta; class Pinopsida; order Pinales; family Pinaceae; genus Pinus; species Pinus tabuliformis. The sequence goes on along the minus strand of CM062809.1, from coordinate 410,358,886 downwards.
GTTGTAGGGAAAAGTATCTGATTCGGATGACCCTATCCCACTCTAAGGGTGATAGTACCTCAGCAACAACTGTAAATAAAACTACTTAAGGTTTACTTCTTTATGAAAGCAAGAGAGAATGAAGAAATGCACTAACCGTTGCCTTGCGCTTAATATTTGCTCCAATCTCTTCTCTTTGCTGCTTGCTCCTAGCTCTTTGCTCTTTTGCTGACCCAGCTACAATGAGATCCTGCAAAATAACAAAGAAGGAAACTACAAGAAGCATGCATTCATAACTGATTCAAGGATTAGCATAAATCAAATATACAATCATCACAATACATCATTGAAACAAATGCATATAGAAGAACCTCAATAGCTTTTATTAATGGAAGAAGTAAAGTTCTGAGAAGGTTACAACCATTGAAGGCCCCAATCCAGCAACACCTCCCAGCAGAAATAATTTCTCCTCTTCACCTCCTTCAAGCAATCACCCAATAGTTCTATAGTGAAACCAACAGCATATCATTACTTTGCACAAAATTCCAGCCTCCTGAGCTCATAGGAGAGAGCTCAATATATAGATGAATTGAGAAAGGATGAGTCAGCTTGCAACTGATGTGTAGCTACCTTGTGTCCTCTCTCTCTTCAGTTGATCTTCAGTTCTTGAGTCCACTTGGAGAACCCTGCTTCCACTTGGAGAAACAGAGCCTCTGACTCATCACAAGGCGAAATCCCTGATCCAAGTGTCATTTTTGGAAGATTCCAGAGCAATGACTCAGTGTGCCACTTGTCCCATCTCGCTCAGCGCAGGTGGCCTTGGTTCTACCTACTTTGCAATGCAGGTACACCATGGAGTAGTTGAGTTTCAGCGCAGAAGCCTAGTGGAGCACCTGCTTTGATTTCAGGATTGCTTGTTTTTGAGTGTTTTCAGGTGGAGAACTGATCTGAGAGCTGTTGGTTTGCTGACCTTTTTCCTCTAGGGGTAGGAACATCATGTTTAGGGACTTTGGATCCCTTGGATTATTGACAATTCATGCCTGATGCTGTAAGGCACAAAATTGTCTATAACACCATCTATGACACGTATTGCAAATAGCTACACATCAAGCAATCCTTCTTCCAAGTTAGTAGGTTCCTCCCTTCTTGCAATGTGCGATAGATGATCTGGACCCGCATTCAATCGTTGAGGCTTCACAACAACTTTAAAATCATACTCTTGGAACAATAAGAGACATCTACATATTCGCCCCCCTAACACAGGCTTATCGACCAGGTACTTCAACACGGAGTGATCCGTATACATTTTAAAATGGCCTCCTAGCAAGTAGTGCCGGTACTTCTTGTTTCTGGGAAAGCTAGTGTCTTTTCGATCGACTAGCCTTCTAGGATTGGCAGCTACCCCAGAAACAAGATGAATTGCCAGCTTGAGGGACGAGATTTTGCATTGAATTGGTAAGACAGGTTCCAGACCATAAACCAACTAAAAAGGTGTAAATCCGATCGCATTTCTCACTGAAGTCCTATATGCCCACAGAGCTGAGTACATGATTAAATGCCAATTCCGTTTGTGGACTCCAATCATTCTTTGCAACATGCACTTAGGGACCTTGTTGATAGCCTCAACCTGTCCATTAGCCTACGGATAATATGGAGTAGAACTATCGTGGGATATTCCTAATTTGGCAGTTAAATCAATCATCATGTGATTACAAAATTGTGACCCATGATCTGTGACTATAGCCTATGGAACACCAAATCTAGAAACTACATGACTAAAAAAGAAAAGAGTAGCCATTTTTCCGCTGTTGTTTAATGTAGGCATCGCCTCAACCCATTTTGCAAAATAGTCGACAGCGACTATAATATACCCATGCCCCCTAGACGAGGTGGGGTTACATGTCATGAAATCAATGCCCCATTCAGTGAATGGGCCAATAGCAACTAGTGGATGCAGTGGTGCAGGTGGTAATCTGGTTTTGCGATAAAAAATCTGACAAGCATGGCAACTTCTGACTACAGTGATGCAATCTTTGAATATGGTGGGCTAGAAGTAACATGCTCGTAAGATATTTTGTGCAGTAGCGTAACCAGATAGATGCCCCCCACAAGCACCTGAATGACAATCATTCAAAACTTTTTCAGCCTCCTCATGCATGAGGCACTTTCGTAGAACTGTATCGACACCACGACAGTAAAGCATATCGCCAATGATCAGGTAATCTTTTGCTTGGTATCGAGTACGTCACTGTTCTGAGCAAGAGGTGTTAGGCCTAAAATTTTGGGTTTCGAGATAGACTAGTATATCCCCATACCATGGATCACTTGACGATATTAGAAACAGAGTCTCATCCACGATTGTTGCTTTGGATGTTAAATCGTTGGATGATCAGGGAAGGTCACAAAGTAACTCCGTAAAGATGAGAAATTTCTTTGATTTGGATTTGGTGAATTCTAGGTCAAACTCTTGCAAAATGGCTTTCCATTTGGAATATTCCCCCCCCCAGCAATTGACGCGATAGAATGTAGGTCATAGGGTTGCAATCTAACACAATGGTAGTTTTGCGAAAGAGAACGTAGTGTCGAAACCTCTGTACTACTTGAACGGCTGCTAAAGCCAATTTTTCAACATAAGAGTACTTTCTTTATGTATCATTAAGGTTGCGACTTAAATAATATATTGGATTTTCAATTCCACTATCTTCTTGCACTAAAACCATGGCGATGGTTGTATCTGTAGTGGCGAGATACATGTTAAAGTCTTTTTTATAGTCAGGAGCGTACATTAATGATGCTTTTATCAGGGAATCTTTTAAAGCATCAAAGGAAGCTTGTGCAACCTGATCCCAGCAGAAGGGTACTCTTTTTTTCAAAAGACATGTATAACCTTTAGTGAGTTCAGCATAATGTGGAATGAACCTCCTCAGAAAGTTAGCTTTGCCTTGGAGTCTCTATATCTGAAGTAAATTTGATGGAGGCATGTCAAGGATTGCCTGAACCTTAAATCGGTCAAGTCAAATTCTGTCCTTAGAAACTACGAAACCAAGTAGTTGACCAGAACCAACACAAAACACAAACTTGTGTGGATTGAGTCGTATCTTGTAGTGTCAGAAACGTAGAAATATGGCTCTCAAATGCTGCGGATGATCAGTCCGCTTTCATGAATGAGCTGATAGATCATCGAGATATGGTTGAACGATGTGTTTGATGTCATAGAAGGCGTAGTTCATTGCTCTCTGAAAAGTTACCCCTACGTTCTTCAAACCTGAAGGTAATTTATGATATGTGAATGTGTCCCACGGACATATAAATGCAGTCTTTGACTGGTCCTGTGGGTGGATATTGATTTTATTGTATCCAGAAAATCCATCCATAAATGAAAAGATTTCTCATCCAGCACATTCATCAATTATCTGGTCGATGAAGGGTGTAGGATAGTTGTCTTTCAGGCATGCTTGATTTACATCCCTATAATAGACGCACACTCTAATTGTTCCTTATTTTTTCATTACAGGAACAATATTCGATACCCAATCAGTGAGAGGAATAGGGTAAATGAAACTAGCATGCAAAAGTTTTTCAACTTCTACTTTAATGGCAATGACTTTCTTCGGATGGATAGGTCAAAGTTGTTGTCATACTGGTTTGACATCTGGATACATCTTAATTTCATGTTCAACAATTTTTGAGTCAATGCCTAGCATTTCTTCATATGACCATGCAAAGACATCTCTGAATTCGTGAAAGAGAGCACAAAAAATTTCTAGTTCTGTTGGAGAACAATATTTGCCAATGTGAATATTCTCTACAACATTAGGTTTGGTCGAGATATTAATGGCGATAGTTTCTTCAATATTGGACAGATTTCACTCGGAATCCACTGTATTTACAGTATTTGATAGAAAATAAAAAATTGAAGGATGATTAAGGTCGCTTGAATAATCTTCATTGTTATCTTGAAGGTGGAAACAATGGTGGTAATCTTCCCATGACATCTCTCCTATCATCATTGAATGGATGATTCCTTCGTCTGTAGAATGTATATGAGACCAAGGATCGGAAGAGCTACCATAATCTAAAGACCTATCAATCCAAACACTCTTTGAGTGTTCATCCAGGTTTGCCGCCCATGCCTAGAAAATTGATTGCTACAAAGATTCTATGGCACTTGGAGGCAACAACTCGTTGTGATATGCACTATCAAAATTGTCAGAGTTCTTCTTAATCTTAGGTGAAGTAGAAGAGATCATATGATAGGTTTCCACTGTGGCCACTTCTGCAAGTCCAGTTGGAGGTGGGAGGGCAAAAGTACCCATTAAGGAAGGGTCTTTTAGGAGACCTACTCTAACATTTTGAAGTGATTGATGACTTCCATGGATCAATGGAATGCTTCCAGTAGCTTGCGAACTATTAGGAAAAAAGGCTAGTTGGTCAACGATTGTAATTCCACCTTGGAAGGGAAATGTAATCTTTCTAAAGTATATAGACACAACGGCAGCCATAGCATAAATCCAGGGCCTTCCTAGTAAGATATTGTAATCAAGTTTTCTATCAATAACCTCGACTTCAATTTCTACTATCTTTCCCCTAGTTCAACTTTCAAGTTACTTAAAATCCCATACGGCGTGTATGTTCTTCCATCGAATACCTTTAATGTCATTGATGATTGCGACAAGGGTGGTGAACCTAAAGTTTTCTAGCAACTCATTGACATAATACAGGTAGATTCCCCCTCATCAATGATTGTTCGATGAACAGTTTAATTGAGGGCTTTTACCTGTATAAGGAAAGTGAGTTGGGCCAGTAACTGAGGTGTATATCCTTTATGGTTAAAGGTGACAAGATTGGAATCTGCTGGTTCAATCCCACCTATTGCTGATAACAAAGCCTGTTTTCGGGAGGGGAAATTTTGCAATACTTCAAGTGTCGACATAGTGGATGGCGATTGAGCCAGATCCTCCACTATATTATATTTCTGTGTAGCTCATGCATGAGGATTAAATGTAGATTTGTGAACGACTCCCTTTGGTGGCTTTATTGTTAATTTAGGAATGATGAGCAGAACAACTTTAGGCAAAGTCATTGTCGAACTACTGGGTTGATCTGTAGCCATGTTGTTCGACGACGATGGATTCCCATAATATTTATTCCTTGTCGATATAAAAGCATCATTTTGCTGTTTTGAGATGGATAGCATAAGTACTTGGATGGGGAACCTTGGTCGATAGCCACCAGATTGGTTTCTGGGTTCGGAAATGGATCAGTCAACACCACTGAGGTATTTGAAGTCTTTAAAAATTTTGTAACCTCAGCTCGATGTGGACAATCTTTCATCCAATGCTCGTCGTCGCATATGAAACATGGATAACAAGGTTTCTTTTGCCCAATAGGGTTTTCAGAATATTTTTCAGGAGTTGAATCTTCCTGTTTCTTCGTACTATTTTTCCCTTTCTTCTTGCCCCCTGGTTGTTTTGGATTCTTTCCCTTGTTAGATGACACGGCATTAACCTCCAAGGCAAGAGGTTTGTCATTTGCTTTTTGACTAGAAACTGCAAGGGATTTTTTATATGGAGCCTTTGCAGTTTGCGTGTTTGTGGCACCGATCACACCATCACCGGCATGAGAGTCCCTACTTGATTTAGGAGGGGGGGGGGAATGGAAAATTCTAGTCTAGGAGCATCAGGAATTTTGTCGTAGAGTGTACCAAACTAAGTATAGATCAAGTCTAAATATTGGGCACGAGCAATGACTTGCTCTTCAGTGACAACTCCTCCTTTTGCCATGTCTTCAGTTATAGATAGCAATAAGGACTTAATAAACCACTAAGCTAAAAGCTGATTAGGAACATACGTCTTTACCATTTGGCGATGACATCACCACTCATGAATATGATCAGATATGTGAGTGGTCGTGATCTGTTTAAAGTTGGTAAGAAGTTCTGTTCATATTTCGTACCTTATGGGTAATTGAAAATGGGTTAGAAAAGCAGTGGCAAGGGCACTGAAGTTATCGAATGAAGCTCTAGGAAATTCAATATACCATTTCACTGTCGGACCAATGAGCGTTCTCTGAAAAAGGTGAAGCCTAATCGAATCATCATTTAGGGTGTTAGATGAGCACAACAAAAGAAAAGTAATTACGTGATTCGATGGATCTTCACCTGGATTTCCATTGAATTTAGGAATATCGAAGGGAAGTTTATGAGGAATCGCTGGCCACCAAGGGGCGTATGCAATTGGATCATTAGTCAGCCGGTTCAAATCCGGTAATTCTAGAGTTGCTACAAAAGGCAACTATTGATTTAGGTTAGTTGAAGCATACCCAGGATAAGATGGAATCACTTGAGCAGTAGGTCTTTTCATACCAGCATAATGTATCTGATGCTGGTAACTTTGATAAGGTTGTTGGACATAACCATTATAGTATGGTTGTTGATAACCATTTTAAAAATTTGGTTGTCCATTACCTACAAAGCCTTGTTGCTTAGGTCCTCGGTAGGTTTGTTTCAATTAAGGTTTTTGGTATTGTACCAGCCATGGTTGTTGGACCATTTGCTGTTGCCCAATACTGGAAGATTGACCAAGATGCAGAGTGATTATACCCGTATGAGCTTGAGTCGTTCTAGGTAAGGAAGCACTAACTTGAGGTTGTGATTGAGCTGTAGAGACAAGATGCTATTGTATTCCAACATGAGATAATTAAGGTTGACACACAACAGGAAGTGCTTGTAGTTGCAACAAAATCGCAATAGCAAGTGGAGTGGGAATATTCGATACAGGTTGGGTTGGTTGCATTGAATATACAACCCTTGGTTGTTGAGGCAGTATTGGTACCCAACTGCTGGATGTAATTCCAGTTTGACCTGAATTTTGTTGTAAACTCTCATATGGTTGTTCTCTAGGAGGGAACAAAGAAAAAGCATACTGCCCTCCATATGGCGACAGTCCAGTGTTCAAAGGATATATCGGTCTTTGAAGACTGGTCTGCCCAAATTGATATTGGCGTGTAGGATCAACTTGCTAAGTTTCAACATAAGAAATACCAGATGGGATTCTGGATGAACAAATAGGAACATACCATGTCATCAAAACAGCCTCTGAGTGGACTCTAGCTAGTGATTGATAACTAGCCGAGACAGATTGTATACCACCAAACATTGTAGGAATGGTAGTAGGAAGTTCTGATGTAGCTGTATGAGATGATACAGTCCTAGATGTTGATGGTTGCTCAGACATATTTAGTCTATCGAAAATATTTTCTAGCAATTCGACAGGAACTTGCGATGAAGGATGATTAAAAGAACCAACTTCAGGAGTAGAGGGATACAAATGAATCCTAGCTCCAAAATGTAACGGGGTACTGGATGGAGGATCCTCCACTATCTCCTCTATAGCAATCAGACTAGGAGGAAGATATAGACTGTTAGGTCCATAAAATATTTCTGGGGCCGAAGAAGATATAGCTTCTACAGTGACAGATACTGGAGGGGTGACACCTTCTGAATTCTGAAACTCAACTTCCAGATGTTTAGGTAAGTGAACTTCAGTTTCTGGATCAACTCTAGATGGAGCTATTTCAGGTATAGAAGTGTCTACCATTACACTAGGATCAGTTCTAATGTCCTCTTGTAACTACAGAACTTCTTCTCTAAAGGCAGATATACCAAAAATTATCGGAGTAACTGTAGTCTCTGACGATGTTGAAACACAAGTTTCAAATAAACCAGGTGAATTGGACTCAGTTAAATGAGACTGTTTTGCCCGGAATGGCTTTGTTTCCAGAGTCAAAGACGGTTAACTCACCAGTCTCCGCGAACGACAGGGTTTTGATTGACTTTCTTCCATGATTGCGGATTACTTGATCAACTCAAAATTAAGGGGGAAAAGATGTTATTCTGAATTAAATAAATTTTAATGACACTTTGACACAACTTCACTTTTTCAATTTTTAAGAGTCGAGAAAAAGCTAAAGATGGCTCTAGTCCCCTTTGATTTTTAATGAGCCTGAACTGACAAGTGCTCATATGGACCTTTTCTTTTAAAGAGTTGAAAAGGAACGAAAGTGACTACTCTGGATATCTAGACAGAGGGATTACCAAACCAATCGCAAAACTGCAAAATACACCTTGGTGATAAATTAAAGAGAAATTACCAAGGACTTATGTACGGCAGTCATTCTTCCCGAATGTTGTGTTCAGTGCATTGCGATCGATAGGGTGGTAGACACGGCTTCCTGTGGATAAAGGATATAAGCCTACTGTGGTCTCCCAATATACACTTGACGGTACGGGGAGCACAAGTCCATGCTAGCAATTGTCGTATCAAAGAGGAGGAACCACCCAACCTTCGATGAAAATGATAGTTACTAGTTTTGACGATGCTGGAACACATCTCTAGCCTAGAACTCTAGATGTGTTGTGTTAGGTTCCAAAGCGTTGTTAAGCTCATTGAAATTTATTTTAGAGTTGATCTTGTTTAAAAGTTTTCTTTTCAATGGTTCACCGCGTGATGTAGATTTAAAATTCCTAAATATGCAGTCTACAATGATAAACAATTGTTGTTTATTTTGAGCAATGAAAATCCTAGCTACGAAGGAAAGAAAATTACGATTCTTTCAAACAAAGAGCAAAGAGCACACACTAAATGAATTTTTCCTAAATCATTTTTCACACACAATCTAAATGCAAATGCAAATGCATGTATTTGTTTTTCGTTCCCCTTAATGTGAAAAATGACAAAAAAGGAAAACTAAGTAGAGCAAATATCTGACATATTTTTACTCAAAGCGACATTGCGACAATTTCTTTTTCAAAATAGAAAGGAAGACTAAATGAAACTTTTTGATTTTGAATAGAAAATGCTTTCGACACTTCAAATATCAAAAAATCAAATCAAGTACATGACAAAAAGTTCAATCGACTATCCAAGGAAGGAAGACTCAACGACACTTCTCTTCTTGACACAAAATGATAGTTGCGACACTTTTTGTACCAAAACGATAGATCGATTTAAGAAACTTTTCAACAAAGGTTTGTAAATGATGGACAAATACATAAAAAAATTTACTAATCCTAATCAATGGAGGCTGATCTATCTGATGCAAGGAGGCTTTAGTAACGAGGTATTGTTCATAAGCAGCAAAACAACTAAACAGAGCTGAAAACAAGGACAAAACCCCCAAATTTCAAGAAGGGAAATAGGCTCAGTCAGTCATCGCACCTGGGCTTCACAGAAACAATGATGCATTGCACTTTTGAGGCTCGGGAGGTGCGATGCATACTGGTAGACAGTGACAGACAGTGCGATGGGCCAAGGAGCACAACTGAGATGGGTTTTGGCTCAAATTTGCAGCTGATTTCAGTGAGTTAAGCTGAGCTATGATAGACAATAAAAAGCAAAGTACAGAGGTATGATCTTGAGAGGTTACTGAGCTACCAAAAGGGAATCTAGAATGCTTGTAAGTCAAATGTTCAATTCATAAACTAAACTGGAGATTGACTTAAGCAACATTCAGTACTATGCAATTGCAGAGCAAGAGCAGTTCGAAGGCTATCTGGCTAACTTCAGGCTCCGTCTATAGTTTATAAAAAAACAAGCATCTATTCAATCCCCAGTAGAGTCACCATTTTGTTTCTGGGAAAACTAGTGTCTTTTCGATTGACTAGCCCTCTAGGATTGGCAGCTACCCTAGAAACAAATAGTTTAAACAAATTTGCGATTTCCTCTATGTATAACAGATAAGAGAGAGGCAAAGGAACCAACCTGGATCTTCTGCTTAACTCCTTGATTGTTCTCTCTCCCCCTTGAAAAAGCTTGCACCTCCTCTCGTACTTATCCCGCTTAGAGAATACTTGTAGAAACAAAGTAACAAAACACTGTCAAAGCATCTTGATCTATTATATCATAAGCATTGCAGAATTAGAAATACAATGAACATACAATGGCATTCACAAATAACAACATTAACAAATACACAATTGTATGGAGGAAAACTCAAAGAACTTTATTAAAATAGAAGGGAGAAATACAACCCAGCTATCTGATCCAACATCATCCTCCCAGCATCAAAGCCCTCTTCACCTCATGAAAAGCAAGATCACCCAACAATACAATGTTCTTTCTCAGACACAAAATATCAACACTTCCTTACAAATTACAAAATTACAGCTTAAAGATCTCTCAGGTGAGGGATCCATTTATAGATGTATGCAAGGCTATGAGTCATCTATGGGTTTATGATTAGTGTTATTCCACTTGGAGATTTCTTGGATCTCTTACTCATCCCTAGGCGAATTCAGAGAGGAAAGTGCCATAGGAGAAGTTTCTAGAAGATTCCATGAGCATCTACTTAGCAAACAGTCTCAGAAATTTGTCCATTCTCGCTCATCACACCCCACATAATACCTCTTCAGTATGCATCACACCTAGCTAGTGTAGAAGTCAGTATGCATCACACCCTGGTAGTGGAGCTTTCAGTATGGTCCAGTTTACGCTAGTTCTGGATGGTTTTTCAGGTGGAACTTTTGGGGAATGTTGTAATCAGTTGACCATGATCTTTTAGGGTATGAAATAGCACTATTAGGGGTTAAATAGCCCTAGTTTATTGACATATAAGATTGGGGTTGAAGTGCCCAAATATGTCTATAGCACTTCTGGAGCGCATACACCATAGCTAGTCCCTCACATTCACTGGTAGAATAGTTCTTCTCTTCATTGGATAATCTGCGGCTTGCGAACATGATAGGATGGTCCAAGCCTTCACATCCATCTTATGTTAGTACAGCCCCTAGCGCTATACATGACGCATCAACATGTACATGAAACTCTTTCTTCCAATATGGGAAGATTAGAATTGTCGCAGTTGTTGCGTAGCAAATGCCCCCATAGCATGTTTTTGGGGCTTGAAGCCTGAGTTTTGGTCAAGTGTAATGTAAAGACCCCACGAAATGCGGGCATGGAACGTGAGAGTCTAGGGTTGTCCACCCTATGATAATGTAATTTAATGTAAAGTGTGTCGGCATACCCATGGTCCACGGACCATGGGATTGTATAAATAGAGCGAGGCTATAAGTGTAAAGATAGTTCTGAGTTTTTATAAGTAATAAATAGATGCGACGGCATGGTTAGAATATAGAAGCGGATCTAAAGGTATTGGGTCATAGTGGTAGGTAGAGGCTCTGCAATTGAGTGCGCAAAGGCCCAATAGAGTCGGCAGCTGAGTGCGCGCACCCCTACAGCTGAATGCGCAGGGCGGAGTCAGGTCTGTAACTAAACTTGAGTATTAATAAAGATAAGATTGATTTAGAATATTGTGCATGTGTTTGTAGATATGTATTTATATGTTCTGGTTACCTTTATGCATTTATATTGTTTTCGAGTACGCACGCTAATCTGAAAGTTGAACAAGTAATAAAATATTGGGCCCGCACAAACCAAGTTAAGCACTAATATAATAGCACAGTAAGGATTAGATCAGAATAATAAAGTTGCAAAGAATAGAAAGTTGTGTGGAGCAGCGCAGTGCGCAGATTAGGATCGCAAACCTCTAGAACCCTCATCAAGACAGCCCTAAGGTGTGGAAACCTAGTTCCAACACCCTTCCATACTACTTCGGGTGAGACCTCAGTTTGCGCTCCACGAACTATTGCCGAAAGGGCCAGTAGTACCAGGATTTGCTTGGCTAAACTCAATGATGAACCTGGGTTAGGTCCCACTAAGCCAAAAAATGGTTCCATTGCTGGGACCAGGATCTTCCTAAGGGATGTCCAATGTCATGCCAGTGGAACCCAACAAAGAAGGAAATTGAAGAGTGGTTGGACAAGAAGATTCACGAATTTGCGACACAGGAAAATAGAACTCCGCATGTATCCGAGAAAAGGTGGCTAGATCGCTATGTGTATACAAAAATCCACAAGATCTTCTTCGCATCCCTTCCTTTGGAACTGTATGAGTGGATTGCGAGGTTATTCGATAGCCAGGGAAGGTGTAAGCTCAACCAACTGATAGTGTGGAATCTAGAATTACTGCACAGACTATAGGCATCAGGAGATAAGATCACGTGAGCCGTGGACCATTGGATTGATAGGATAATAGGGGGATTTATCACTGAGTTTGTGGTAGACATGACCGTGAGCCATAGTGAAGCAGAATGACGTTTTCTCAAGGGATGGCGAGGTAAGTACATTAAATCACTGAATACCTGGATTAAGATGATGTTATGTGAAAAGCAGGTTATGCGAATACATTAATGTTTGGAATGACGTGGAGCGGAAAGATCTACAAAGGTAGCTAGGAATTAGGAAACAGTCCCTTAATTTCACCTTCACGAGAGAGAGAGGAAGAGTCGCTCGAGTCTCTCCGAGAAGTGCGGTCAGTTTGATAAGGAAATGCCTTCCGCAGTGACCACCTCCACCCACACCACCACCCACTTCACCTCCTTCACCTCCATCTCCACCCACTCGACCTCCACCAACCCCACAGTTCAACATGGTGAGCATGATCAAGCTACCCATATTCAGAGGAATAGGGAATGAGGATCCGAACCAGTTCTAGTTCGTGGTAAGAGCAGTGTGGGAATCGCAAGGGGTCACAGATGACAACATTAAGAAGGCTACATTGGTGAGCGTGCTGCAGGATCGTGCGTTGACATGGTATATCAAGCACTCTAATGACCACCAAAATGTAAGGATAGCAGAGATCCAGAATGCGTTGAACAAAGAATTTAGCTGGCCGAAATCAAAGACATAGTCAATCATTAGGTTTAAAGAGATCGCGATGCTTCCAGGTGAGACCCCCTTGGATCTGTATCAGCGAATGAAGAGTAAGACCCATGAGGCTAATACAATGCTCACGGATGCACAACATCGTACATGGTTTGTGGCATCTCTGACACTACACTTGAGGACGACGTTGTGACAACATAAACTTTCTACACAGGCTGAAGCATTGGAAACGGTGATGAGGTTACATGAGACACCTATACAAGATCCAAGGCTGGGAGTTCAACAAATCCACACAGAAGTATAGAATCTCTTCCTGGAAATGCAGAGCTTGAAGTAGGATAGGGAACCGTGGCCAGAGGTGTGCGAGAAAGTATGGTGCGTGAAATGCAAAGGCCAGGGCCATGACAAGGACCACTATCTAGTATTCACGACCTACTTAGCAGGAGGGGGGCCAATGCTGTTGAGACCAGAAGCACAGGCACGACCAAGTGCAACACCCACGTCATGGTGCATGAACTATCAGATAGGAGGAAAACACACGACAGATAATTGTCATTTATTGTAGAAGTATACAAAGACTCCCCAGCAGTTGTTTTGTAATTTCTGCATGTCAATAGGCCACAATGAGCGTACTTGTCGAAGCTACGAGTTAATGATGGGTCAGACTCTAGCCTATCGGATGCAGAGAGAAACACAAGCCCTTGACCCAACAGTGCAGATGGCGCGTGCTGGATTTCAGTGGCGAGGATGAGGATGAGGGGGAATGGGACTAGGAAGGGGCTACAAACAGTTAATTTGTTACAATTGCGGAGGACTAGGGCACTACACCTGCGATTGTACCAACCCGATGAGAATATCTTGTTCATACTGTGCTCAGTTTGATCATGAAATGGTAGATTGTCCTACGTTGATCACACAGATGCATGAGAAAGGGGTACTCCAGCCTCCTCCGACTCAAAATATCCAAATGATGAGGTCTGAACCGCGTGAAGAAGACCCAAATGTGAACATGGTGCTCAGAAGCGGTGCGACCACAAGGGAGGATAAGGGGAAGTAGCCTAGGGAATATAAATGGGTTCGCAAGGCTCCTACAAAGGAACCTGAGTTTGACTTAGAATGCGCAAAGGAGACGTTCATGGAAGCTAAGAAGAGCTTCGTGGAGGCCTCCACTTCAGGTAGTAAGGATCAACCAAAGCCAGGGATGGATCCTTCTATGCTTACTACCTTTTTGGAGACATGCATGAAACTTCTGTGCGATAATAAGTCAGTTAAGGGACTATAGGAGTTGATCACCAAGTGCACAGGGTCAGGGGAACCGTACACAGTCATGAAACTGGGAAAGCATGCATTGCGCACCGGGAGGGAAATGAGATTGACAGTGCAAATTGGCAAGTATGAAATGGATCAGGTAATCCTAGACCTAGGTTAGGATGCGAATGTATTACCGAAGAAAACATGGGAACGTATGGGTAGGCCCACATTACAGTGGTCCCCTATTCAATTATGAGCGGCAAACCAATAGAAGATTTTTCCCATGGGGAGGTTGCAAGGGGTAACATTTGATATCGAAGGCACGAGCACACAGATGGACTTTGAAGTAATAGAGATTGTCGATGACAACAATCCTTATCGCGCGTTGCTAGGAATAAACTGGGCCACTAATATGAATGGAGGCATCAACCTGAAGAAGTGGAAGATGATATTCGAGAAAAAGTCCCTATGCATAGTGATTTCGCTAGATCTAGCCGAAGGAGCACGCTACACTGAACCAATGTGTGACGATGAGCTGGATTTTATTTACCAGATAATGGCACAAGACCAGGATCAGGTGAACCTGACTGCAGATGGGAGAATCTCATGGTAGCATGACAGCTCCTGTAGTTCAGATTTGGACGAAGAAGTAGAATTCTGGTAGAACCGGTTGCATGAAGTGATAACGCTGAATTGCAACATGATGATTAGATCACTGCGTTGCGTGATGACAGAGACAAGGGAACTACCAACATATGATGGAGTGACAGCAGTGGATGACTTCCTGGACAAATTTGAAAGCACAGTACTGGAACAACAAAGGTTCAATGCACTGGAATGGGCATTGCATGCAACACCCTCATGATGGTGGAGTACACATCAGAAGACCATTGTAAACTAGCACGAATGTAGAAGGTGGATGTGCTTATGGTTTGGAAGCCCCCAGCGTCAAACGAGAACCAAGCAACCAGGGCGAAGTAGCTTGTGTGCCCACCTATGTCAATGGGTGCAGACGGGTGCTGTGCAGTCCACACAAGCATACCCTAAACTAAGAATAAAAAATTGGAACAGGACGCAGCAGCAGGAAGAGAAACACGGCCCACAAAGGTTCCACGCAGAAGCATTCCAAAAGTATGCAGAATCCTGAAAAGGGTCTACCAGGTGGGATGAACTGATTGGGACCTACGCGTACCTACAGTTTAATGGGCCTAAAGGGTCATGCACAAGAATGATTCCAAAGATGAGGAGCAAAGTCAAGGCCATAGCTTTGGAAAAGAATCCTCACAGAATAACTCCAATAATTTGGATAGCACACGACGACCAGAATGAAGGGATTACGCAGCTACGCAAGGAGAAACATATGCATATTCAAGAAGCCATTCGGTGAGGGAACCTTGAGCTTCATGAACTCAAAGAAGATCGGGTACGACTGAAGTAGAAAAGCATGTTGATGGACATGAAAATAAAAAAACTGGAAACTAAAATCACGCAAGCATGTCACATCGATAGAAGGACAGGACAAGATATGGGTAGCCATACCATCACATTAGAAGATTGTCATTAATAATTTCTGGCTCTGCTACCATGGCTGCGACCACACCTTATCAGGCAAAGTAACCAGGGAAGCGCACCGCATAAGGAAGAATGTGAGGTGTTGACTGGTGTGCGGGTAACTAAGGAAGGCCCGCAGAGTGGGTTGAAAGGTGACTTGAAGCCTCGCACTAGTGGTGCGACCACTTGACTATCCGTAGGAAGCACAATCTCAGTGCTCCAAGTGGTTGAAAGAGAGCGCGGGGCTATAAAAGAGTCTGTATGGGAATTGCACAAAAAGGAAGTTGCGCACAGGATTAGTATGACACACAGGTCATGTTTGCACACAGGGGGCTACACTGCCACGTGGGTAGGTTGGGAAGTGACCGTTGGTGTCACTGTTCATGAAAAGATGTCCAATTTAAGGCAATGATGAGCAGACAGCGGGCAATTAAGACACGGAGTCGGAACTAGATTTGGGACGATCTACCGCCAAGAATGCATTAATGACTCAAAAATGGGGGGAACGATAAAATTCAAATTCTAAGGATGCTATAAGACTACCGAGGCAGGCCACAGGACAACACTTGTTTGTCTGAGATTGGAGCTGTTAAAGAGAGCCCACAGTGTTGAGCACCAAGCGGTGTTTGAGCCTGCAAAGTCGCGAACAACTATAGAAAACTCAAACAAGATGACAACTACCAGGAGAGGTATGGGCTTTGTCAATAGTACCACCGAAGAAGCAGCACAGATCCCTTCACTACAGGTGGGGGAGGCACCAAAAATTCCAAAATCGCCTTGGATGCCGAGGCCCAAAAAGGATCCACAGGTAGCAGGACCAGTCTGCATGTCCTCGCGAAATCCGCGGTTTGGTAAACTGTCTATGGAAGACAAGGGAAAGACGGTTAATATTGAGACAGATGATGATGAGGAGGATCTCCAAGCCTTCATAGAAGAGATTGAACTAGATGAAGAAATGGAGGAAGACATTCAGCCAGTGTGCGCTGCAGCAAAACTGCCCAAATATGTCCCCCCATGGAGAGGGAAAGCAAAAGTACCCAAGGATGTGGATGCCATTAAGAGCGCACTTGAAACCCCACTCCTCCTAGATGGAATTCTATTTGAGGGTTCAGTCCTGGGCCGCATGCCCACAATGACATTTGAATATTGGGACCTCATGGACAGTGAGAAGTTCCCACATTTGGAGACTAGCCAACTTATGAAACAAAGCAAGGAGGGGTCAATTACAGCGCTACAGCCACAAAAATGGCTGCATGGGGTGGAGGAGGTTGGGCTACTCCACCTACTATGGATTCCACACTTTCGTCGAGCACCAATTGCGATATTCATCATCAGGCAACTGCTTTGCCTAGTGCACGATGGGTACTTGCGGCTGGAGGAGATGATTCCCATCACGACGAAGCTTATTCGTAGGATTTCTTGCCTTCCTTGTACAGGGAGGGACCCTGCGGAAATAGCTGGCCAAAGCGAAGACTTGGCACTCGTAGAAGCAGAGGGGCTATGTCATAACTAGCATTCAAGACAAAGGGGTGCGTGTAGCCACCTAGCTGCTAGAAGGAAAAGTGATGAGAAAATTCCATGGCAACAAGGTACCAGCAACGGTCATCGCATTGGCCGAACAATGCGCCAAGGGGGTACAGTTCAACTGGGCACAGTTCCTCTGTGAGGAGTTCCTAACGAACTGCAAGGAGACCCAAGAGCAAGGTAAGACCTTCCACTACGCGTGGTTTCTCTTATCCATCTTGTTGGTTGCAAGGGAATTGCCAGAGGACACTCAGTTTCTTCCTCTTGACTAGGACTTGCCAGAGGCAGTCAACTACGCGTCACTCTGGGTGACAAGGAACGCCATGTGAATCTGTGAGATCAAGATCTTTTGGATACTCATGGAGGTGAGCATATGGATGTGGATTAAAAAACTACTGTGCCTATCCCCCATGGTATACGACAGTCTACGGAACTTTGCAAACTTTAAGGTTGATATGCACAATGTGTATATCAGGGCGTGGAAGGATCCGGAGCAGAAATGGACCAAACTCCCCTTCATCGTGATTGATGACATTGTTTTCATGGTGCTTGACTCATGGCCACCTGATTGGTGTGCCTAGGATCTGGCAGCACATGATGAGACAGTGATTCAAAGACAAAAGGATGCCACCAAGCTGCTGGCACAACAGAAGCAGAACGAGCAGTTCGCCGAGGAGGTAAGGGCTTCCTACGAAGTAGCGAAGGCTACCGTGGAGTAGACCAAGGCCAGGAAAAAATTAACAATGGGGCCAACCACGATGCAGGAGGGAAGAGGCCTGGACCTGACCATAGGACAGGGGACAGACAACACGACGGTAGGCGTAGGCCCAAAAATGTCATCGACGTAGTTGAAACGGTTGCACGGTACAGAACGGACCGGGCCTCGGAAGAAGACCAAGGCTTCCAAATTGGATGGGGATCCTATTACACTAACAAAGGGTGATCTATACGACATTGGTGACATAGTTTGTGAGGTCACCAGGGAAGTGCTCCAAGAAGCAATGATGGAGCAACAAAATGTGTTGGGGGCACTCAAGGCACAACTGCAGGGACTTTAGGTGTGACTCCCATAAGAGGGAATGGTAGCCGTCTACGGTGCCATGGGAGCATCGGCAAAAAAGTAGTTGTTGTGGGCCAAAATGGCCAACATTGCCATGTTTCCGGAAGGAGCACTGACAACGGATAGCATGGAGGATAGAGTTGTGGTAAGACGGATCAAGGGACTCGGCCTAAACTTGGCTACCCTTACGCGGGATATTTTATACCAGCTACAGGACGGAGTGATAACAGAACTCTACGCTAGGGAGGGACAGGTAGTGAAAATGCTAAGTGAACAGTGAATCAACATTGAATAGCTTAGCCTACAATGTGATGAAGTGGTGGTGCAAAACTAGCAGTTGGAGCAGATCGTAGAGGAAGCATGTCGCCACATCCCAGAACTAGAAATTGCGACAGATCTACCAATAGGAATTTGAATCCACAAATTGGCCAGTGGATTCCGCGAGGCAAAGGAGGAATCTATGAGGATCCAGCTGGATCTCAACCTGCAAAGGCACAACCCTCCATGCCCCTAGAAGTTCGAGAACAGTGTGCCGACGATGTCCAAAAAGGGATGGAAGAAATTGAACAAGAAGTGCAAAGTTGTACCACTTTGTTGGAAGAATCCTTCGGGGTCCTCACAACCTTACAAGAGGACCCCACCATACAACTGTTGGAAATAGAGGCACAGGAGCTTCAAATGAAATATGATAGTGTGTGCGGGACGGCGCAGATAGTAGTCCTAACTCAGTGGCTCGCGAAGCTACAACACGTGAAGGCATTGAAAAAGCAAGTGGATGCAACACACCAAAAAGAGGCAGTACTTAAAGCACATGTCTAGCCTTGGATTGATGAGGCCTTCCTCATCACGGCTAACATCGAAGGAAAACTTGTATAAATGAAAGCGATGCATGACCTAAGACAGGGATTTGACCCTGAGAGTGAGCATTCAGTTGAGCGAGCAGAGCAGATCCAGCGGACGATAGAGCAGTGAGCTATGGACCTCCATGCCACACAAGCATTGTTGGATATACTTCACGCAAATATCGCCACACCAACAGAGTGACTCGGGACGAGTCATGATGATTGTGTTGGGGACCTGTTGGGTAGCGAATCCCCCCATAGCAAGTTTTTAGGGCTTGAAGCTCGAGTTTTGGTCAAGTGTAATGTAAAGACCCCATGAAATGCAGGCGCAGAGTAGGAGAGTCTAGGGTTGTCCGTCCTAAGATAATGTAATTTAATGTAAAGTGTGTTGGCTTACCCATGGTCCACGGACCATGGGATTGTATAAATAGAGTGAGGCTCTAAGTGTAAAGACAGTTTTGAGTTTTGACAAGTAATAGATAGATGCGAAGGCATGGTTAGAAGATAGAAGTGGATCTGAAGGTATTGGGTCATAGTGGTAGGTAGAGGCTCTACAACTGAGTGCACAAAGGCCTAGTAGAGTCTGCAGCTGAGTGCGCAGACCCCTGCAGCTGAGTGCGCAGGGCGGAGTCGGGTTTGTAACTGAACTTGAGTATTAATAAAGATAAGATTGATTCAGAATATTGTGTGTCTGTTTGTAGATCTGTATTTCTATGTTCTGGTTATCTTTATGCATTTATATTGTTTTCGAGTACACATGCTAATATGAAAGTTGAACAAGTAATAAGAATATTGGGCCTGCACAAACTAAGTTAAGCACTAATATAATAGCATAGTAAGGATCAAATTGGAATAGTAAGGTTGCAAATAGAAAGCTGTGCGGAGCAGGGCAGTGCGTAGATTAGGATTGCGAACCTCTGAAGCATAAAAAATATGCTGAAACACAAAGATTGATAGCTTTTAGACTTGAACGTAAAAGTACACAGAGGTATTCAATAATAATAATTTATTATTTATATAAAATTGTATAAGATGATATAAGATGATTTGAATGTTACAATGAGGCCCTGCTTTTATACCTCAGCAGGTGACCTTTCGTGAACGGGCATGTCTTTTAGACATGCCTTTTCACTTAATTTAATGACTATTTAGCCTAAATAATATTTAATTATTTAATACTTATATTTATTTTATTTATCTAATTGTTATGAATTATATATATATATATATATATATATATATATATATATATATATATATATATATATATATATATATATATATATATATATATATATATATATATTTATAATAATTTTTTTAAAATTATATGAATTTAATTTGATTTATTATATAGAACTTGGTCTTATTTCAACCTGATGTCGAGCCCAGCAATTTAACTGAGCCCACAAATTTAATGGACCACGCATATGCATCTAACCCTCTAACTGTAGACACACATATCACCAACCTCGTGGCACTTAACCAATGCTCAACAAAAACCCAATTATACATGACCAATTGGTGTATTGAATTGTCACGGGATTAATCGATGGTGACCAAAATTAAAAGGAATGACTTTTCAACTAATCCACCCACCACAATTTACACCGCGTGCCAGGTCAAGGGTCTGTCCCGTGTGGGTTTTTTCTGTAGCATAGTTGACGCTGACAGGCTCAATAGACCAGGCAGCAGGGATAGCGAGAACACCTGTCGTCACTTCGCAACACGGCCACACACCGTTGTGCTTTTGATTGCCTGCATGGTGAGTGGTGAATTGGTAGCTAAGATAAGACTCTCCACCGGAAGCTCCTCCGATGATACCACTGAAAGATACAATTGTTATGGAAAGAATGATTACAACGCAATTTTATTCCAGGTTTTTTAGTGGAAAACACTTTAACACATATTGCACATGATAACATATCACTGTCACCATCACCTATGCGAGTGAGCTCTTGAGAGATATCAACATTTTTACAACAATATAAAGTTGCGATAGTAGCAATGACTGGATGGTTGTGATGGTCAGTGACATATTGGTCTCACAACTTAGGATTGAGATCATAACTTTCGCAAATGAGTTTCACTGAATTAGGAGTACTACTATTATCCTCCAGCAAATGTAGGATTCGTTGACAATTTTCAAAATTGCCACTCTAAACAATTAGTTGGCCCTAAGCATATCCATCTGAATGACTCCAATCCATTACATTTCGGAACAAAACAACATTAGCATCTTCAACCATTGAATTCTTGACAGTGTTTTGGCCGCCACTAAAATTCTGTGGGTTCCATTCGTACTGTCCATCCTGTCGAATTTCATCTAAGCACTGTATGTCCTCATTTTTGAAAATATTATCCCAAAACCATTGGTTACCATCTAATTGTCTGAAAATTCTTGATATCAGATACTACTTGCTAATTTCCTTCTCCACCACTTGTGGGACTTGGTCCGTTCCATTTGGGTCTAACATCGTCGTGACTGGTAGTCTCTTCGAAGGAGATAGATTTTTTCTCCGGGCCTGTAGATATGCATTAATGTTGATAAATTATTGTTTGGCATGAGGCTTTAAGGCATTATTCCACCTTAAGTTGACCATTACATCACTCTGCTGCATATCGATAATTCTTCCCGAGCCACAAATGAACAGATTCATTTCATACCACTAATGATCACAACGATACAACTTGGCCGCCTCATTTTCTTCTTTCATATACGCACCACGTACAAACTTCACACCTAATATAATGCCCCACTTCTTAGCCTCTTCTGATGCTGCAATTATTTGGGGCAACGAATCTTTCAAGTAAGCTTGTACAGTCCCATACACAACAGGCTTCCCAAGTGTTCGGTTGAATTGAGAAAATGCTCTGAAAACCATGTAATCAATAGCGGGCTAAACAGTTGTGTTTTCTGCATCCACCAATAAGGGAAGCGAGGTGCCTTTGCAGGCTCTGCATAGACGAAACAGTCTCTACTTTGCTAAATTTAAGTCTATTTCCTGATTGATGTCTAGATTTGTATGACTTTCTTCCTTCCACGACAGATTGAATTCAGGATAGCCTTGCTTCAATCTTAGCAAATCACTAACTCTTTCCAGTACATTCTGAGGACATATGGCCACTATCTTCATGCACAACAAGCTCACCAATCTGGGAGGATAGAAATGAGCATGAGCCGCATGAAAGATATGCAATTTATAAAGCTCGTACTTCCTTTAGGCCATGACCATGGGTAGGCAACAGATCAAATTAAGACAAAACAATGAATCAATTAACTCCTCTATCGTGAATCCTGAGAATACTTTCTCCTCGTCTCCCAGGTTCAGAATTGAAGAGGAATTAGCATCTACATTAATATTGTCGTTCTTTACATTGCTGGTGGCGGCATGAAAGAATTTGTGGTGCTCCCACTCTGGAGTCGCCCGTGCAGTAACAGAACCAATTTTTTTGAATATTTTGAAAGCACTACCTACCAAATGCTCATGGCTGCGATATTTCGCAATTGAACGCTGTGTTTGTGACAATGTTGCAGGCTCGTCGTCAGTAGTGTAAGTGTTATAACTACTTGCATGCAAATTAGAATTTTCAAATGATTGTAATGTGGTAATTTCAGATTTATTACAATTAGAGTGCCCCCCTTCTCCTTCACTTTTAACATCAACTTCATTTGGATCATCATCTTGATCTTTTTTTGTTTCTTCACTATCGCTAGTATCTTCATTATTATTGATTTCCTTTCACCATGCTTTAACTTCTGCAAATGATCTTTCTAAACACTGAAATGTTTCTTGAATTTCACTAAACTGCTCGACGTAATTAGGATGCGAACGTAATGGCATACGGTGCGGCGAACTACGTTCAAAGGTCCACATGATTATATCATGTGCCATGGATCTGATACCACTGAAGCATAAAAAATATGCTGAAAAACGAAGACTGATAGCTTGTCGACTTGAATGTAAAAATACACACAGGTATTCAATAATAATAATTTATTATTTATATAAAATTGTATAAGATGATATAAGATGATTTTTAGTTACAATGAGTCCCTGCTTTTATACCTCAGCAGGTGACCTTTTGTGAATGGGCATGTCTTGTAGACATGCCTTTTCACTTAATTTAATGACTATTTAACCTAAATACTATTTATTTATTTAATATTTATATTTATTTTATTTATCTAATTGTTATGAATTATATTCATAACAACCTCCAGAACCCTCATCAAGACATCCCTAGGGTGTGAAGCCTAGTTCCAGCACCCTCCCATACTACTTCGGGTGAGACTTCAGTCCGCGCTCTGCGGACTGTTGCAGAAAGGGCCAATAGTATCAGGATTTTCTTGGATAAACTCACAGTTGAACCTGGGTCAGGCCCGATTGATCCAACAGTGGTAGCCATCTTTTCTTTCAATATATCCAAGCTTTTCTTACAATCATCATTCCAGCAGAACATGACATCCTTCTTCAAGAATTTTTCCATCAGCGTGGTGATTTGGGCATAACCTTTGATAAAATTTCTGTAATATCCTATATGTACCAAAGTAGTGTGCAAATGTTTCACACTCCTCGACGGTTCAAAGTTTAGTATCACCATGATCTTTGCGGGGTCTACCATCAATCCATATCTGCAAACCACATGCCCCAATATGTTCCCAAAAGGAACTCAAAATAGACACTTCTTGAGATTGAGCACGATTTGGTATCTTTGACAGGTATCCAGCATCAGGTGCAAGCTTGCTACGTGGCGCTTAACCAGCCTAAATACAGTCCAGTGATCAAAATATATCTCCAGGAACTTACGAATAAATTCCTTAAATGCCACAACAACCACGCGCGAAAAGATTATTGGCACATTCTTCAATCCAAATGGCATTAGGGTGTATTGAAAACAACCCCACTCAGTCGTGAAGGTTGTCTTGCTCCTATACTCCGGCGCGATTCTGATTTGGTGGTACCTAGAGAACCCATCAGTGAAGGAATATTCTTCCTAGCCACCTACATGATCCAACACTTCATCTGTGAACGGAGTCAGGAAAGGATCATGCACACAAACATGATTTAGAGTATGAGATCCACACATATCCTTATCTCATCCTTCAACTTCTTCTCTTGCATGAACATAGGGCTTACCTAATCAGATTCTTCCATAGGCTCAATGATGTTTGCCGCTAGCATCTTGTCTAGGTCTGAGTGGACCTTCTCCTTGTATTTCGAATTGAGGTGGTAAGGCCTCTGCTTAATTGGCTTTGTGTCAGGTTTTAACATGATATTCATCACTCCTAGGTCTTCGATTATTCATTTCAGATCCGTAAAAATGGTAGGGAATAAGTCTCGATATTCGCAGAGCAATTCAATGACCTTATCCACTGTCGTGTCATCTAGTAGTCTCCAATATTTGTGAATTTTGGTTCTGCCTCCATACCAATGTTCACTTGTTTTGTTTTCAATGGCGCAGTTATATCAGGGCTCTCAATATGTGGTCCTTCAACTTTGTGACGCCCCTCTGTCTCAGGGATGTTAATCTTTCGCGGATCCTCATCTTCTTCTTCAACGGTTACATTATGACATTCAAGTGTGTGACTCAACTGAGTAGCCCATTTAGGCTGAATTAGGTCTAAAGGATCCTGCGGTATCCTAGAGATGGTTTCTTTCACCTCTTGCAGTGCCTCATAAATGTTGTCAAACCCGTCCTCAAAAATGCATGTAATCATGAACCCTTCAAATAGGATATCCCAATCACCTACCCCATGGAGGATCTCTGTTTCTATATACCAATTCTGTTGGCATTATGATACAAGCGTTGTCCTTGATGGCAACTCACTCAGAGGTTGGTACAGGTGCTCAAAGGTTGGTACAGGTGATGGCAACTTAATCAGAGGACAGATCTTAGTACAGCATGCCAAGAAAGTTCATACACGCAGGTTTGTTAAGCCCAAGTCGTGTATACAAGCAGGTTCACTATATACCAAGTCGCGTATACGCAGGTTCTCTATATATCAAGTCGCGTGTACACGCTGGTTGGCTTCAGTAAAAGCGTGTGTATGTGGAAAACTTATCTTTGGTCCACTGCGGTTATTCCTTGGAAGTTGTGCCTATGGTTTTGGACCTTGATGTCTCGACGAACGTGTTGATCCCTAGTTTTGAAGCTGATGGTGTTGTGTTACTATGGTTTTGGACTGTGGTATTGTGAAGGGCCTAAGGCTATATAAGGAGAAGATCATTAGGCAAAGGAATGTAAGCGAGGACTGAGAGTGTGTGTGTGATGAAGATCTGAGGAAGAGTGAGATCCAAATGCAGGTTATGGGCTGGTGATCTGAACCAAGGTTTCACTCATGTGGAGGATGATGAATGATGGAACGAGATCTCAAGGCTTGGAAGGATTATCTTCCTATGGTATGACTGTGGATAGACTAGATCTGTTGATGCATGTTTATGGTTATGATCTGGGTATGTTTTGATGTCTGATATAGCTGCGAAGTTATAAGTTAGAATTTGCAGATCTGTACGCGGGTTGGTTTTGGTAAAAGAGCGTATACACACAGGTTGGGTTCATCCAAGTAGCGTATACAATGTGAAGTATGATATTTGAAGATGGAGTTGGATCTGGTTTTTGTTATGTTGTTTGGTTGTTGTTAACAGGGTTTTAGTGATTCAGTATTGGGTGATTCAGAGATTGATGATGCAGGTTGTACTACAATGGTGATAGTTTCATGGATCCAGTATGAAAATGTATGAAACGTGGTCCCGGGAAGATCATAGGCCGGCACCTACGTACTGGTAAACATATCAGCCAGTATAAGAGCCAGGGGGTTGTAGCTCCCTTCCAGGAGCAGCTGGAAAACGAGTGAAGGTTGTAGCCTTCTGTAGGGTTGGCACCTACGTACTAGTAAATGGATCGGCTAGTACAAGAACTATGAGGGTTGTAGCCCTCTGCAGGTTGTAGCCTGCGTGCTGGTAAAGGACTGCACCAGTACATTGTAAAAGAAGTTTCTTATTAAAGGAAGATAGAAACAAATTGCAGCAGGTGGTTTTCACCCACATTGGGTTTCCACCTTATATCATGGTGTTCATGTGTGTGCCTTATGTGTGATGATCTGTTCTGTTATACTGCACCTGTTTACTGTTAATATGGTTAATAATGTTCTGATGCATTTACTGAAGATAAGCTAACTGAATCATAAGATCTCTGAATATACGCTAGTTTCTTTAGACACAGTCGCGTGTACACGCGGGTTCACTTGACTGAAGTCGCGTATATGTTTCTAAGCATGAAATTGGAAAAGTTTTATTGATCTGATAACACTGATTCACCCCCCCCCCTCTCAGTATTATTTCCAACAATTGGTATCAGAGCAGGTCCTTCAGAGAAGCTTGATCGCTTGAAGGAGATTCATAGAACAATGGGGAAGAAAGCACTTCAGAAGAAGAAGACAGCTCAAAGGAACGATGACAACCTACCGTTGAGTGGAAGCAAGAATTCAGATCCTGAATCACCTCAGAATGAAGATGGAGCATCAGATCAAACCATAGATCAGCAAGATCTACCTAGAAAAAAGGAGAATGCCCTCAAAGAAGAAATCATCAGATTAGAAGATCTGTTGGAATGTGCCTCCAGAATTTGACAAATGCTGCTAGCACTGAATAAAGAGCAAGAAAACGAGATCCTCAAACTAAGGCATCAGCTGGATGAAGGAAGGAAAGTTGAAGAGACATTGAAGAAGCAATGTCTGGAAAAAGAAGAACAACATCAAGTTGAGGTAAATATCTTGAAAAGTAAATTAGAAGAAAAGGATAAATTATTACGATTTCAAGATAGTACTAAGATCTTGGATGATATTCTTAGTAGTCAAAGGTCCCCTGCTATCAAAACTGGTCTTGGTTTTCATGAGTCTATTGGAGGTGAATCTGGTTCACAAAGTAAGACAAGAAACTCTAATGCAAAATCTGAAAGGCTCTACAAGGAGATGAAAGGACAACCCCATCAACAACCAAGGAAAGAGACTCCTCAAAGAAAATCTTTTACTCCTCCCATGAATAATGTTGAATGCCATGTATGTCATAATCTTGGACATGTTGCAGCCATATGTAGAAGAAGAAGGTTTCAAGACCATCATGCAGAAAGATCATCACATTCAAGGCGCTTTAATGGATATTGCCTTTCTTACAATATGTTTGGCCACAAAGCTGCTGATTGCTATAAGAGGAATATGAAACATGTAAGATGCTATGCATGTAACAAGTTTGGACATAAAGCAAGAGATTGCAGGAACAAAGCTCATGATAAGAAGAAATCATCAAAGATATGGAAGAAGAAGGAAGTTCAGTCAGAAAAATATGGCACAGTACAGGGTACTCAGCACAGCACAGACATAACAGACTCAGGGGGAGCTGAAGGCGTAAAACTTCATTGTTCCAATTCTCATACGCAAGTTTCATGAAGGAAAGCAGCGTATATACGCGAGTTTCACACTGCAAAGTCGCGTATATGTCAGTTTGTGAAAAAGCAGTGAGGACAGACTCAGAAAAGGAGTCTGATATGATCCAGTTCTGTATATGCTCTATTGGTTAACAGTTACAGTCTGCTGAGGATGTCTTGATACTTATGGCACAGGCTCAGGGGGAGCATATACTTCAAATATTGCATTGTTGGCATTATGGTTAGAAGTTGTTGATAAAGTCTATGAAGCTAAATGATACATCTTGCTGTTTGATCAAAGGAATGGTATTGCAGGCTGATGCTTATGGTACAGATCATGATGCTGCTGGTGACTTTCATAAGTCTTGGTCTAGTTCTTTCATCTCTATGTCATGTATCTCTTATGTGATATGTCTTCTATGGTGTCAGGGTCATGTAACGGCCTATGTTGGTTTCCCCACTATGCCTGGGATGAATGATGTAATGTTCATGAGTAAACTCTTAATGTATCTCCACATGGTTAGGTGGATGAGTCAATATTGGTATATCCCCACTAGGTTGGGTGATGAATGTATGTATTGAGTCTTTTGGTAATAGGAAGGTCTTCTTTGATGTATAATTCTCTGTTCTTCTTGAAGAACATCTTTTGCAGATCTTGCCTACAGTCAAGGGGAGCATGAACAACACAATTCAGCAAGAGCAGGATGGATAGATTGGTACACTTTGGTATACACAAAGGGGGAGCACATTTGGAGATTTCAGCAGGTACTCAGGGGGAGTATGGATAGTAGAAGGTATATCAAAGAAGAGAATATCTTGGTCCGCCCTTTGCCCTTGATGTCAAAGGGGGAGAGTGACTTGGTGTGGTGGTTGCCATCAAGTCCAAAGGGGGAGATTGTTGGCATTATGATACAAGCGTTGTCCTTGATGGCAACTCACTCAGAGGTTGGTACAGGTGCTCAGAGGTTGGTACAGGTGATGGCAACTTAATCAGAGGACAGATCTTAGTACAGCATGCCAAGAAAGTTCATACACGCAGGTTCGTTAAGCCCAAGTCGCGTATACAAGCAGTTTCACTATATACCAAGTCGCGTATACGCAGGTTCTCTATATATCAAGTCGTGTGTACACGCTGGTTGGCTTCAGTAAAAGCACGTGTATGTGGAAAACTTATCTTTGGTCCACGGCGGTTATTCCTTGGAAGTTGTGCCTATGGTTTTGGACCTTGATGTCTCGACGAACGTGTTGATCCCTAGTTTTGAAGCTGATGGTGTTGTGTTACTATGGTTTTGGACCGTGGTATTGTGAAGGGCCTAAGGCTATATAAGGAGAAGATCATTAGGTAAAGGAATGTAAGCGAGGAGTGAGAGTGTGTGTGTGATAAAGATATGAGGAAGAGTGAGATCCAAATGCAGGTTATGGGCTGGTGATCTGAACCAAGGTTTCACTCATGTGGAGGATGATGAATGATGCAACGAGATCTCAAGGCTTGGAAGGATTATCTTCCTATGGTATGACTGTGGATAGAATAGATCTGTTGATGCATGTTTATGGTTATCATCTCGGTATGTTTTGATGTCTGATATAGCTGCGGAGTTATAAGTTAGAATTTGCAGATCTATACGCGGGTTGGTTTTGGTAAAAGAGCGTATACACGCAGGTTGGGTTCATCCAAGTAGCGTATTGTTGTGGGGGAAAGTATCCAACTCGGAATGACCCTAACCCACTCTAAGGGTGACAGTTCCTTAGCAACAGCTGAAAGCAAAGCTATCTAAAGTTTCTTCTTTATGACATGCAAGAGATAAAAGGAAGAGATCCACTTACCGATGTCTTGCGCAAATGGTCGATCCAATCTCCTTTGATTGCCGCTTGATCCCAGCTCCAAGTCTTTTCACGGGCCCAGCTACACGAGATCCTGCAAATAAGACAAGAAAAGGAAACTACAAGAAGCATGCATGCATAACTGATTCAAGGATTAGCATAAATCAAATATGCAAGTAAGACAATACATCATTGAAACACATGCGAATAGAAGAACCTCAAAAGCTTTATTAATATATGGAAGTAAGGTCCAGGCGGTGATACAACCATGAGAGGTCCAATCCAGCATCACCTTCCCGACGGAGAGAAATATCTTCTTCACCTCCCTCAAGCAATCACCCAATACTCTCAACTGCAAACCAACAACAATTCTTTGCACTAAATTCCTGCCTCCCAGATCCCATGGGATGAGATCCTTATATAGAGTTTTGGAGTGAAGATAAGTCAGCTTGATGTGTGACTTGTTGTCCTCTTCAACTCCAGTTGTTCTTCAGTTCTTCACTCGGAGTTTCTGTCTTCCACTTGGAGTTTTAGAAGCTCTTAACTCATCATTAGGCGAATCTTATCATCAAGTGTCTTTTTAGAAGCTTCCTGGGCACTGGCACTTTGAGAAAAAGATTCCTCCACATGTCCAAGTACGCTCAACGTAGGTAGCCTTTGTTCTACTTGCTATGCAACGCAGGTAGCCTTTGTTGTACCTGCTATGCAACGCAGATGCCTAGTGGAGCAGCTGCAATGATCCAAAACTGACCTGTTTTTGAGTTTTTTTCAGTGGAGAACTGTTTTGCAGTGCTGTGGTTTGCTGACCTTGTTCCTCTAAGGGTAAGAACAACTTGTTTAGGGACTTTGGATCCCTCAGATTATTGACATTTCATGCTCTATGCTGTAAGGCACAAAAATGTCTATAACAGTTGCCCCCTAAAGTATGAGGTCGTTTATCGGGTGAAATGCTTTATTAGGAGGATCCGAAGTTCATTCAATCGCCGGGAGGTGACCTGTAACAAAATACAATACAATACATTATCTTTTCATACTTTCTTTTCATGATCTAGCTGAGGCGGGCATTTCCCATGCTCAGCTTTATAAATACATTTGCTGTACATAAACAGACGATCGTCTGATAATAGACGGATAATTCTCTGCTTTTAATTATCATCATTTTAGTAGGATGATCATCTGCTGCACATGTCTATGTCTTTATCTCCTGAATATATATCACAGCCCGGATGGATGAAACTAGATCCGGGGTCTTCAAACTTGTCCGATCTTCACATTAGTACAAGTCGATCCATGTGAGAATTTCTTGAAGTCGAACATGGAAAGACATCGCTTGATTACCAGTCAATAATGTAAACTGTTAACAAGCACGAGAGGAATCACCGATAATGATGATGACCCTCAAGGTACTGCAGCACAATTCACGTGGTGTGAATATAGGATCTGACGTCGAACACCACGCAAAGTCTCCTGGTCGAAGGTCATTAATGTATACCTATCGCCGGGAGTGAGAAACTTGCCATTGAGGCATGCAAGCTTCAAAGTACTGAGGGGGTGTTCCTAGATCAACTTCTTGGATAATGAGCTGATGTCGACAAGAAGTGATCCGTCAAAGGAGGGCCCTAATGAATCCCACATCAGTGACACGGAACGGAGGTAGTGATGATTGGTGAAAACAATTTGTGAAATATGATTCAGGGTGGCGGTCATGGAAGGATGAAAGATGATGTATGGTAGTGGATGGGACCCGGTTGACACATTCTGAATGACATCTCTTGAACATATAACGACACTGATGTGATGGATCGGTAGCATTACCCCATGTATGGATGGTATGGCGAGACCATGGTGAAGGGACCAGTGAATGATAATAACCCAACCCGATATTTACGGAGGCAAAAGTGTCATGTTCAAGAGCGACTTGCTACCATTAAGCTTTGAGGTTCTTCCCAATTTTTCCCCAGTCATTTCTGACCAGTACCTCTTTATTTTTTGACAAGCTTGAGGAGGATAACATATGCTTGATCTATAACCTGCCCTTCGGGCAAGCCCATCGCTATGTTTTTAATGAGCCTAGCGATAGGGAAACTCGTTCTTGTCTAAGGACAATTTTGTCGCTATCTAATATTTTTAACGAGCCCAGCGACAAAGACAACTCGGTCCTTTTCATTTTTAGAGAGTCTGAAAAGTGTACATAAAGTAGACTCCAAGGGGTCCTTTTTCGTCACCTAATCCCTTAAGTCCGAAAAAGTATAAAACAATACAAAAGGGATGAATGTTCGATATCTTTATCGAGCCAAACTAGACAAGCGCTCGATCTTTTTGTGCAATAATCCCTCAGGTCCAAAAAGATTAAAATCTAGAGGAGGGATAGCTCTTCCGGTCCTTTTAACGAGCTGGAAGGCCAAAACTCGGCAAACTTTTCATATTTTACGAGTCAGTGAAAAGAGCTCAAAGAAGACTCGTCTTTTGAGGAACGAGTGATAAACAGGGATAGCAGCAGATTCCAGGTACAGGTTGGAATTTTCCAATCACGGCAGTATTACAAGGATGGCTAGGTGGAATCACTCTTCGCAGCTGTTCCTCAAAATAGGTAAACAATCAAGTGGATGTGAATGATCGGCCAAATGAGAAGTGGAGGTGACGGTGCACAAACACGACCAAGGCTTTTATGGCTGATGAATTTACGGTCTCAGATGTTTATTTACCGGTACTGGGTTCATTTTTTTTTTTAAAGAGCTTGAATGCACCAAAACACTGCTCAATCTTATGTTTATTTTTTAACGAGCATGAACCATGCGCTAAAACTGCTCGGTTCTTGCGTTTATTTTTTAACGAGCATGAACTTTGCCAAAACTGCTCGTTTGATAAGATCAAATTCATATTTTACCATGACTGGCTTTTTCTTTTTCAGAGATAGTACTGTATCATCAATTGCTGCAACAAACTTTGTTAGAAACGGAGAACATGAAGTAAAAATACTAATATTTCACTTCGAACTACGTAAAAAGCAATTAAAAGATGTTTTTACCCCTCATTTTACCATTTCATGTGCATTTGGTTTGTTGGAGCTTTGGAGGTGCCTCTTCCTCTTGATTTTTCACCAGTTGATTTCAGGAGATTCTGTGGACGATTTTCAGCGCCGTTTTCACCAGGTAGGAGCTAAACCTTAGCTCTATCTTTTCATGGTCTTATTTCTCAGTTTCATGCTTGTTTTCCTGCCCCCATGAGCCCCTGGGGTTTCTCTAGGGCGCTCTGCCATCACCGCAGGTGCCCTATATCGAAACCTGCGTTGGGGCCTTCATTTTCAAAGGCAGTTTGTTCCCCAACGCAGGTAGACCCTTCTCTACCTGCGTTGGGCGCAGAAAACTTCTTGGTTGCACAATTTTTCATGAGATTTTTGCCATTTTCTTCACTGAGTCAGGGATCTTACTCCTCCTCTTGTTTGTTTTGCAGAGTTTATTGGAGCAGAATGACTCTTACGTGGCGAGAACGAGAGCATGAAGAGGAGGACATGATTGCCCTCCATGATCCTGTTACTGTGAGCGCGTTGCGGAACTGTGGCTTGCTAAAATTCTTCTGCATATCTAGCATGAGGGCACAGATACGTTTACTGCAGTACCTGCTTGATGCTTGGGATCCTGTTAACCAAGTGTTCCAGATTAGGGGCAAGTCCATCCCTTTGACCATAGTGGACATCTACTTCTTGACTGGTTTGTCAAGGCGGGGTGCCCCCGTTTCCCTGTCCGGTTCGGCCCGAGGGAGTGATTCCGTGAAAGATTATATCCGTCAGTATTGCAGGGAGGGATCTCAGCCGAGCAGAGACAGCAAGATTTCTATCTGTGATGTCACTGACAGGTCTCTCAGGTCTATTCTATACACGATTTGTAGGATGGCCGGTAGTGCATCCCCTCATGTTGCCAACAGGTCATATGTGCAGCACGCCCTGGAGTGTCTTCAGCCGAAAGTTTTTAACTGGTGTGATGCAGTATTAGTTCAGATGAAAAACCAGTTGACCAAAGTAAAGGACGGGAAACTGAAGAATTTTGGCTTCGGTTCAGTTTTGACTGCCTGCGCTTTGGAGAAGATACCCCTGATGCAACCTCAGTACATTATTCTCGACTTGCCATCTCCTACTGAGCCACGCATGCAGAGGTGGGTTGACCACATGGCTAGGCATGCGGGTCAATCTAAGATTACTTTTACTGATGCCTTCTTTAGGTGGTTTGAGCGGCAGGATATGGCTTTTTCCGAGTATCCATATATTGGCATGGACTTCCGAGGTGATCTGGATTTGGTACTACCGGATGGCGAGCAGTGGGGTGATCTTGGTAAATATTTTGACCTTATCACTGTTTACTATTTTTTATTTATAATGTCCTTGTACTTTACTCTATCAAGACTCTAATCAAACTCATGTGCGCATGCAGATGTGGGCCCTGTCCGTCTAGCAGTTCGTCCGAGAGCTCCGACCGCTGCCCCCGCAGGGGAGGCTCCTGGGAGAGCTATTCTCCGTGACCTTGACTTGGCCGAGACTCTTACAGCTGTGCAGGAACATGTCGAGGGTCTTACCCTTGGGATTCCGGATGTACGGATCGACGAGTTGCCTCTACGATTGCAGCGACATACTGTTGGTGTTCCCAGACGATGGTCTCGTCTTCTGCGCATGATTGCACAGGCCGTGGCATGTTATCATGAGCATCACTAGGCTAGGGTGCCCCCAAGCCATTTTTGAGTTTTGGGGTCATATGACCGATTTTGTCTTGGTTACAGAACATTACATGTAAACCGTAAACAATTATGTATATTTTTGATTTTCGGAGTTTATTCCAGTTTTTATGTGATCCATGTATGAAACATCGATGATGCTTCTCTTTTTATCAATTTTGCAGATGTCTATCTAACACATAGTTTGCTAACGAGTCGGTTAATGTGTTTAAGTTTCTGGAAATGTGTTGATATTGGATAAAATCAAACCGTCTTTCCAAGATTTTAACTCTTAGGAACTTGCGATAAATAGCTGGATTTCGGACATAGTAGGTACCATTGAGCTGTAGTACCACGAGCTGTGAGTCTAGCCTGACGACTAGCCGGCGTATGCCATGGGTGATGGCATCAGAGAGGAGCTCTATCAACGCGCTATACTCAGCGATATTATTTGTTGATTGACCAATACATACCCCCCTGAAACTCACTAACTCGCCGCTTGGGTTAAAAATGGCCCATGCTGCAGAGGATAGGTTCCTTGAACTACGACTCGCTCCGTCAGCATATCCGACCCACGGTTCCAATGGATTTGACATCTGCAATAAGTGTAAAAAGTGGATTACTTAAACCGGAACAAACGCTTTAGCGAAAACAAAAATGTAACAAAAGCATACAGGTTACTACTAGGGATAGTAACGCTTAAGGTACAACCCGTTGCGGGGTTGCGCCAGTGGAACTCCGTCATAATCTACCAACTCGTAGGCACCTTTTGCTAATACACTTTTAACAATATAAGGACCCATCCATAAGGACTTGAATTTCCCAGCTCCCAATTTATCGGATTCTTGGTCATAAAGCAAGACCAAATCACCTTCCGAGAAGACACGGGGTTTGACATTTTTGTCAAACTGCGCTTTGACTCGTTTCTTATGGGCTTCGTTGGCCAAGGCAGCATCACGACGAGTTTCATCCAACTGGATTAACTCTAAGAAACGAGCTTCTTCTTCTGAGGTTCCGGGGAGGAGATCAATTGCGAGTTTAAGGGACGAAATTTCGCACTGGATCGGTAGGATCGCTTCCAGGCCATACACCAGTTGAAACGGTGTGAACCCAGTGGCATTCCTTACTGATGTTCGGTAGGCCCACAAAGTCGAGTATAGGATCAAATGTAATCTTCTTTTGTGAACCCCCACCATCCTTTGCAGCATGCGCTTCAGGACTTTGTTGATCGCTTCAACTTGTCCGTTAGCTTGCGGATAGTACAGAGTAGAGCTGTCGTGAGACAATCCTAGTTTGGCAGTTAATTCAACCATCATGTGATTGCGAAAATGCGATCCATGATCTGTTACTATGGCCTGTGGCACGCCGAATCTGGCGACTACATGATTAAAAAAGAATAGGGCTGCTGTTTCACCAGTGTTATCCAATGTAGGCATCGCCTCGGCCCATTTGGTAAAATAGTCAACTGTGACTATAATATACCCATGCCCCCCGGTCGAGGTGGGGTTACATTGCATGAAATCGATGCCCCACTTGGCGAAAGGCCCCACAGCTATTATTGGCTGTAAAGGAGGGGGGGGTCTTCTGGTTTTGCTATCAAAAATCTGACATGCATGGCAACTTCTAACCGCAGTTATGCAATCTTTGAACATGGTTGGCCAGAAGTATCCTGCTCGTAAGATTCTTTGTGCTATAGCATATCCAGATTGATGCCCCCCATAGGTGCCTGAATGACATTCATTCAGGGCTTTTTCGGCTTCCTCATGGGTTAGACACCTTCTCAGGACCGTATCGACACCACGACGGTAAAGTGTATCACCGACGATCATGTAGTCTTTTGCTTGGTATCGAATACGTTTTCGTTCTGAGTGAGAGGTGTCTGGCCGAAACTTTTGGGTTTGGAGATAAATTATTATATCTCCATACCACTCATCACTTGCTGATATCAGAAACAAACTTTCGTCCACGATCGATTCTTTGGACGTTTCATCGTTGTACGATGACGGGAGATCGCATAATAATTCTGCGAAAACTAAAGCTTTCTTTGATTTGGATTTCACAAATTCCAGATCAAACTCTTGAAGGATAGCTATCCGCTTTGAATATTTGCCCCCAAGCAACTGTCGCGACAGTATATAAGTCATGGGGTTGCAATCTGACAATACAGTGGTCTTCCTAAAGAGGACATAATGTCGAAATCTTTGAATCGCTTGAACAGCTGCTAATGCCAACTTTTCAACATGAGAATATCTACTTTCCGTATCATTTAAGTTTTTACTTAAATAATATATAGGGTATTCAAATCCATCGACTTCTTGAACCAAAACCATTGCAATGGTCGTATCTGCTGCAGCGAGATACAGGTTAAAATCCCTTAGATAGTCTGGGGCGTACATTAATGATGCTTTGACTAGCGCTTCTTTCAAAGCATTAAAGGAAGCTTGTGCAACCTGGTCCCAGACGAAA
Organism: Pinus tabuliformis; assembly: GCA_031772625.1. Taxonomy (NCBI): domain Eukaryota; kingdom Viridiplantae; phylum Streptophyta; class Pinopsida; order Pinales; family Pinaceae; genus Pinus; species Pinus tabuliformis. Next base: position 410,322,540 of record CM062809.1, on the reverse strand, counting down.
GGTACATCCTTTTTTAGGAGACGGGTATAACCTTTAGCAAGTTCTGCGTAATTTGGAATGAACCTCCTCAGAAAGTTTGCTTTCCCTTGGAGTTTCTGAATCTGAAGCAAGTTTGAAGGTGGAGGCAAATTAATGATTGCCTGCACCTTGCAAGGGTCGAGACGAATCCCATCCTTGGAGACTATAAAGCCAAGTAAACGACCAGAACCGACGCAAAACACACATTTGTGTGGATTGAGTCTTATCTTGTAGTGTCGGCAACGTAGAAATATTGCTCTTAAATGATGCGGATGATCAGTCCGCTTTTGCGAATGAGCCGGAAGATCGTCGAGATAAGGTTGAACGATGTTCTTGATGTCATGGAAAGCATAATTCATTGCTCTCTGAAATGTCGCCCCTGCGTTCTTCAAACCAAAGGGTAATTTTCGATAAGCGAATGTGCCCCACGGACAAATAAATGCAGTCTTTGACTGGTCCTGTGGGCGGATATTAATTTGATTATACCGGGAAAATCCGTCCATAAATGAAAAGATTTCACATCCGGCGCATTCATCAATTATCTGGTCGATGAAGGGTGTAGGGTAGTTGTCCTTTGGACAAGCTTGATTTACATCCCTATAATCGACGCACACTCGTATTGTTCCTTGTTTCTTCATAACAGGGACAATATTCGATACCCAATCGGTTAGAGGAACTGGGTAGATGAAACTAGCATGGAGGAGCTTTTCAACTTCCGCCTTGATGGCAGCGGCTTTCTTGGGGTGCACCTGCCGAAGCCGTTGTCTTACTGGTTTGACATTAGGATACATCTTAATTTCATGTTCAACTATACTCGAGTCGATGCCTGGAATTTCATCATATGACCAAGCAAAGACATCTCTAAATTCGCGGAAAAAAGCTTTATATATTTCTTGTTCTGAAGGGGAACATCCTTTGCCGACATAAATATTCTCTACAATGTCTGTTTTGGTCGAGATATTTATGGCTATAGTCTCTTCTATATTGGATAGGTTTCTCTCGGAATCCACCGTATTTACAGTATTTGTTAGGAATTCAAATACTGAAGGGTGATATAGGTCGCCTTGAGTATCTTCCTGAGGAAGGGAACGATGGTGGTTATCCTCCCATGGCACCCCCTCAATCCACATTGATTGCAGGATTCCTTCATCACTTGCATGCACTCGTGACCAAGGATCCAAGGGGGTTCCACATTCTCCTGACCTATCTACCCAAACGCTTGACGAGCATTGATTTGGGCTCGCCTCCCATGCCTGAAACATTGATTGCTACAATATTTCGATTGGGCTCGGGTGTAACACCATTGCCCGATCCATGATGACTTTGTCTTTTGCGACCTTCGTGGAAGATATCATGTTGCGGTGGCCACCAATGGTACATTTCCTATGTACATATGATTTGGTAGCGAGAAAGTCCCCATCATCGTGGGGTCTTTCAACAGTCCTACTCCTATATCTTGAATTGAATGGTCGCTTTCATGGATCATGGGAATGCTTCCCGTAACTTGTGAACCATTAAGGAGGAAGTTTTGTTGGTCGACGACTGTAATCCCTCCTTCAAACGGGAAAGCGATCTTCCTAAAATAAGTCGACACGACAGCTGCCATGGCATAAATCCATGGTCTTCCCAGTAGGATGTTGTAATCTAGATTTCCATCTATGACTTCAACATCAATCTCTACCATTTTTCCACCTAGTTCAACTTTCAAGTTACTTAGGATACCGTAAGGGGTATATGTCCTACCGTCGAAAGCCTTTAGTGTTGTCGAAGATCTCGACAAGGTTGGTGACCCTAGCGTTTTCCAGCAGCTCATCGACATAATACATGTCGATGCTCCCTCGTCAATAATTGTTCTGTGAACAGTTTTGTTGAGGGCCTTCACTTGAATCAGGAAAGCTAGCTGAGCTGGTAACTGAGGGTCATACCCTTTGTGATCAAAGGACACAAGATTGGAATCCTTAGGATCAACCCCCCCTATTGCCGATAACAATGCCTGCCTTTGGGATGGGCAATTTTGTAGTACTTCTAGAGTCGACATAGCGGATGGCGATTGAGCCAAATCTTCCACTATGTTATAATGCCATGCCGCTCTGGCACGAGGATTAAAAGTCGACTTGTGTACCACACCCTTAGGTGGTTTTATCGTTAATTCCGGCATTATGGGAGGGACAACTTCTGACGAAGTTGTTGTCGAACTACTAGGTTGATCGTTACCTTTTTCGTTTGACAGTTGCGGATTCCCGTAATCTTTGTTCCTTGTCGAAATCAAAGCATCATTTTGGTGCTTAGAGATCGACAACATCAGTACTTGCGACGGGGAAGCTTTTCCACTATCAACCATATTTTGACCTGGGTTGGGAAACGGGTCAGTCAACACAGCTGGGTTCTTTGGACTTTTAAAGAATCTCTTGAGCTCAGCCTTGTACGGACAATCTCGTGTCCAATGGTCCTCGTCACATATAGAGCATGGACCAGGTGACTTCTCTTTCTGTTTCCCTTTCCTAGGAGAGCTTGAAGAAGCCTTCTCAGGTGACGGATCATCCTGTTGCTTCTTCTTCCCTTTGTTTTGCTTCTTCTTTCTTCCTGGTTGATTAATTTCTTTTCCTTTATCTGCTGATATGGCATTTACTTCCGAAGCAAGAATCTCTTCATGGGCATTTCGATCTGAAGTCTTACGGGCTTTCTGAGGTGAAGCCTTTCTCGACTTCGCGCTTGCAGTGCCAATCACGCCATCTCTGGCATGAGAGTCAATATTCGATTTAGGAGGGGGAGGAATTGAAAATTCAAGTCTGGGGGCATCAGGTATTTTGTCATAGAGCGTGCCCGACTGAGTATATACCAAGTCTAAATACTGAGCACGAGCAATGACTTGCTCCTCCGTTATGACCCCCCCCCTTGGCCACATCTTCCGTTATAGCCGGAAGTAATGACTTTATAAACCATTCAGCTAGTAGCTGATCAGGAACGTATGTTTTGACCATCCTACGTCGACGACGCCACTCATGTATATGGTCAGATATGTGAGTAGCTGTCGTCTGTTTGAAGTTGGTCAGTATCTCGGTTCCTGTTTCATACCTGATAGGTAATTGAAAGTGGGTTAAGAAAGTCGTGGCTAAGGAGCTGAAATTGTCAAAAGAGGCTCTTGGCAATTTTATATACCATTTGGCCGCCGGACCTGTCAATGTCCTCTGGAAGAGGCGAAGTCTTATCGAATCATCGTTCAGGGTGTTCGATGAACACCACAGATGAAAGGTCATGACGTGATTCGACGGGTCTTCACCTGGATTTCCATTGAATTTAGGAATGTCCGATGGAAGTTTGTGAGGAATCATGGGCCACCAAGGGGCGTAGGCGATAGGATCGTTTGTCAACCGATGTAGATCGGGTAACTCCAGAGTTGCCACGAATGGCAGCTGTTGACTCAAGTTAGGTGAAGCGTACCCAGGATACGACGGAATCGCCTGAGAAGTTGGTCTTTGCATACCAGCATAATGTAATTGATGCTGATATGATTGATACGGTTGATGGACTGCTCCACCATAGAGTGGTTGGTTTTGACCGTATTGTAGGTACGGTTGTCCATTATTCGCAAAAATTTGCTGCTCGATACCTTGGTACACTTGCTGGAACTGAGGTTGTTGATACTGCACCAACCATGGTTGTGATACCATTGGTTGTTGTGTGATGCTTACTGTTGGATACCTATACCAATAGGTTTCATATTTCATGATTGGCAAGAGAAAGGCCAAATATGCTCTGCTTTGAGTTCACAAAGATCCCATATTTCCTAGAGAACAAGAGGTGGGTAAATGGTTTCAAGTATTAAGGACCTTATTTCAATTTTGTGGATGATTCAACAGTTTAAGATGGATCATGCCATGTTTCAATTTTGAGTTATAGAATAGAGAAAGAAGTCTGTCCAAACTGTTTAATCTTGGCAGACAGCTAGTTTAGGTAGAGAAGAAAAGGATCCCAACAGCCTAATCTGGGACCTTGGAAGAGATAAGGGTAGAACTAGATAGAAAAGAATAAAGAAAAAGCCAGAGAAAAGAAAAGGCAAGTAAGGGTTTGCAAGTCCAAATGCACCCTCTAAGAAGAAACAAAAAATGCTAGGGAAATAGCTGGGTAGGCAGTTGTGGTTGCAGAAAGGGTATTTTCACCATTACACATATGTCAAGAGGTGTTTTGCCAAGGCAAAATCTATCAATAGACAAAGTGGTTAATTCCATCATATTACAGCAAGGAGCATGACTAACTTCCCTCTTCCCCTCTATTCCATTACTAACACTCCCTTTCTTTCAGCTGAGATTTATGAAGAGAGATCATGGTTTTATGGTGGTTCTAGTTCATTCAGAATCCACATTTCTTGTCTAAGATCTTTTCATTTTGATCTACTCTCAAAACCAAGTCAATTTCAGATAAACTCAGTAAAATCCCTTTCATTTGCTCCCTTCATTCATATTAACCTCTAATTTTACTATATAACTCCCCTATTTTACCCCTTCCCCTAATAATACTAACACTAAGGTGTATAAAGCCCCAAATCTTATATATACTCCCTCCCCTTGGCATTATAGCCATATGTTCTTCAAAAGGGACCAAAATGACATCTGGTCACTTTGGTGAACCTGTCCCATCCCATTCCCCCTTGCTGCAAGTCAAACTGCTCCTCAAACCACCATTTGCATTGGAAAACCCTTATAAAACCCTATTCCGCCTTCAAATCCTTTGCAAAAATTACCAAAGTCAAAAACCCGCCTCTGGCGCATTTCCAAAGGGTTAGCGCATTATTGGTTAAATGAAAAAACATTCGAAAAACCAATAAAAAACCCACAAAACCTAAAGTTCCCCGCCCGCATATAACCTGAGCACCTCCATACTCCGCCCACCGTCGGATCAAGGCCCGAAGATCTGACGATCCACGTCAATATCGGAGCGGCTCCCACTGCTGTCCTTTACCGCCCGAGATGCTGACGTTGCGTCACGTCAGGGCCTCTCCACGCGTCAAGCACTGAGGTATCTCGGAGCCGGGCCTGACAACTTCGGCGCCGTACCCAAACCGCCCCGAGAAACCGTAGCGGTTAGCTTTGACCGTAACCGCTACGGTCCTAACTGCCACCTATTTTCCGCTAACTCATCGCCACGTCGCGTCCGCTCGTACTCACCTCTGCTATTCGTCCACCTGTCCGCTGACGTGGTTGCCACCTCATCACCCCTTGGACCAATAATCTACTGCCACGTCACCCGATGACGTCAGCTGACGTCACCTCACTGTGACCCACCAATGACGTCATGCTGACATCATCACTAAAAAGCGCCAAAAATGGTAAAAAACCCATATTTACCCAAAAAACCCGTGTTTTTCCCACTTTTGCTCCTGTTTCTATTGGTCTCTCTGCATGACCGTTCACGTTCAAATTGCCGCCAACCTGTTGAATTAGCCCGGGCGACCTCCTCAGCAGCAACCGTGCACCTCTGCTCGACCTCCGCTCGTCAATTTACAGGTATTTACAGTGTTCTGCCCTCCATACGACTGTCATTGAACTTTAAATTGCTCAGAAGGATAAAGGAACCTAAAAAACTATAGTTACACTACCCATTTCCCTCTGCAAATCCACATTTGCCACTGTGAAGTCGAAAAACACCAGCCGAGCCATAATTCCGGTAAATTCACCCAAAAACAATACTCACTGCGTATTCTCGGAAAATTCCTTGTTGGTCTCAATTCACCCGCTGGAAGGGGACAGTTAGACCTTAGAGAAGCTCTGCTCCTAAAAACAAACAGTATTTCAATTGCTGTTGAGTAAATTCCCCTCTGGTATCCAAAATACAAACTGTTTTCACAGAGAATCACCTCCATTCTGTGTTGCTACCATTTTTAGCTATCCACCCACAATTCTTGCACTTTGAAGAACTATGGAGACTCCTATTGCTCTAAATATCAAGCCCCTCAATGCTCCTCACCAGGAATTAGCATGGAAAGCCCTGGGAGACATGGATTACCAAATGATGGACTGGTTCCCTATGGGAACCAAATACAATATCCAGATGATGAATGAGTTAAAAGCCCAGCACATGAGTGGGGCAGACATCTTGGGAATATGGGATTCAAATTTGCCCATCTATAACCTTCCCCAAGTAAATCCTATGCCAGAACTGATCTACAGCTGCCAGGAATGCTATGACCCAAGCCAAAGAGCTGTCATCAGCCCCACAGGCTCAATCCTGTTCCAGATTACCCCAGAGAGTATAAATGGAATGCTGCACTTCCAAACTGCCAAGCAATTGACTCCCCTCTTTATGCAGAATTTGATAAACAAAGGGACCAAGCTGTCAAATGACCAAATCATTAAAATCAATCAGTTGTTTGTAAGACCAGGCTCTGAATCAGTCAGAACCCCTCCTATTGGGTATCACTATTTGAATGAATTGGGCAGGATGATAGTGGATTTAATCAGTTATGTCCTAGGATTCAGGGGGATAGAGGATGTGGATGATAGCCTAATGGCAATGCTGTCTATATTCTCTCCTGGTAAACCCCCAGCTGTACATTATGACTATGCAACCTACATTGCAGATAAAATCCATGAGCAGTTTATGAACTTGAAGAGGGAAAGACTATTCAGGTATACTTCATATATATACCATCTATTCTTGTTCTATCAGCCAGCCACCTTCTCTGTTCCTTTGAAGCCACTCAATGCCCAGGGAATTCCAAGGTCAGTTGTGTTCTGGACTTCTGTTTTTCATCATACCTCTGTATCACCTTACACATACACTGAGTTCATTGACTTATTCATCCATCCAGTCATGACAGTATTGCATGGTACTCCTCCTCCTAGACTAACTGATGACATGAGGAGAATTCTCCATTTGAATAAGTCCTACAGCATTGGTAATTGGTACTTCTACCAAAACCACACAGTCATCAGGATATATGGCTGTGAGTTGAACCCATTTAGGTTGCCAAGGTATGTCCCCATGAGGCTTTTTGCCTTGGAATATTTCAGACAGTTTGGGAACTCAGACTATCTTCATTTTCAGAGCAACAACAAGAAGTCACAGTTGAAGGTAAGGAACCAGCTGGGTCCTTTCCTATATAACAGAAAAGAAGAGGGATGGAAAGAGGCAAACACTATCCTGGAAGGCCTCAGACTGCAAACCAGCTTTGAATGGATACCCTATGACCCCAATCATGCTATCTCCCTCAGGAGGATTAGATACAAATTGGGTAGCTATGCACACAAGAGACAACCCGAGATTGAACAGTATGCCAATGCATCAAATTGGGAAGAGGGTACCCTAGAGGAGGAAATTACTAATGAAGAGTTACTTGAGAGAGAGGCTAGAAATATGCAAAAGGAAGCTGACTTGGAAACTTGTGGACAGGTGCCCCTCTCCTACAAAAAGCAACTTGGAGCAGCTGATACATCATCTACAGCACAGCAGCAAACTGCCGAGAAAACACCACAGACAGCAAGCAAGGATAAAGGGAAGCAGGTGGAGCAGCCACCTCCATTGACAGAAGAACAAGTGGACACATTGCTACAGCAGCAAGAAGAGATGGAGCAGCAGGAATTCGGGCAGCAACAGGAAGAGGAACAGTTTAGTGAACAGCAGCCCTTGCAGCAAGAAAAAGTGACTGATCCTCCAAGCTCCACTGAGCAACAGGCTCAGACAGTGGTGCCTCCTAGAGCAGAAACTACTGTTGATACCTCGGTCCTCCAAACCCCACAAAAGGAGGACTTAACCAGGAAAAGGGATAGAGAGACTCCCCTGACTTCATCCATTAATCGGGGAGAGAAAAGACAAAGACTAAATGACTCCCAAGAGGATGACATAGCAGTGAGGCAAGCAATGGGCATGGGCCCACCCAGTGGAGAAGTTTCAGCCAGTTCATTTCAGCATGAACATGATAGAGCTATAGGAGGAGAGGTCAGCTCCTCCAGCCAGCACAGAGAAGGACAGTCAAGCATCAAACAGCAATTTATTGACATTAAGAGGAGGAGTGATCCTATTAAAATACGGCTGTACGATCAATTGCTGAACCTGGCTCCTACCAATCAGCAAAGACTCATGTCTACCTTTGATGTAAGTGAAGGCAAGATGATCATGAGTCACTTCATGCCCACAACACTGCATCCTCAATCTACCTCGGATTACCTAAGAACCAACATGGAGGTTCTGGCTAAAGACATACACCCTATGGATAAGATTGAATTACATAAACAAACTGGTGAAATGGTGTATGCCTCCTTGGCAGATGAGACATTGGAGAACTACAAATTGAAGAGCAGCCTTGATAACACAGCATCTCAGCTGGAATTGGAGAGAGCATCATCACAAGCCAAGGACAACAGGATCAAGTCCTTGGAAGAGGTAATTATAGAAATAGGACATGATCCTAAAGATGTCAAAGGTATCCAAGAACTCCTGAAGATAAGGGATGCAGACATGGCGGCCTTAAGAAAGAAAATCAAGCTCCCAGCTACCATCCATCCACAAACAGATGAGGTTGCCCAGCAAAGGCAGGAAAAGGATACTACAGACCTGCTGGTATCCCTGTACAAGGAGCTGGTTAGGACTCAAGACCAGCTAGGACAATCTGAAGCTGCAAAGGCAGCACTACAAACAACACTGAAGCAAAGAGAAGAGGGCCAAACCTCCCATCCCCCTCCGGAAGTAATCAACCTTGAAGAAGCTACTCCAATAACTACTATTCCTCCTCAGCAGACTGGAACTACAGCACCATCTACAGCAACAACTACACCAGCAACAGAGCAAACTCCTAGTCTGGATATGCAGAAGCTGCAGGCTGAAATCCAAGTTCTTGAATCCCAAATGAAAGAGCTTGATGAAGTCAAGAAGACTTTGGCCAAGGTGAATGAAAAATTCGACAAAAGCAAGCAGAATGAAGCAACAAAGGAGCGAGAGATAAAAGCTCTAAAAAAGAGAATAGCTGAACTGGAAAAAGAGCTTGCACTGGAAAAGGTAACAGCAGAACTAAAAGCAGTCCTCTGGGGCAACATTGGTCGATCCATCACCAATCAGTGGCAGTACATTGAGACTATGGATGAGCAAATAGTACTCATCACCAAGGCAAACAAGGAAATACACAGAGCAAGAGCAAGCCTTGGCCACATGCCAGATGCTGCCAGCAGAATGGTCAATGTTTTAAATAACAAAACTAGCTCTCAACTAGCTGCCATGGGAATTACTAACAGGACTGAAACAATATCAGTAGTCAAAAGAGTCCTGACACTAAGAAGCCTAGTTGGAACACTGGAGAGGAGAACACAGGATATGCAGACCGAGATCAACAAGTTCCTGGACAGATTTGTAGCATTACAGAACAGAGGCCTCCCCAGCATTTTAAGCAGTGTAGGAAGACTGCTCACCCTAGAAAATTACAACAAAAGGATTGATGCCCATGCAGTAGCACAAATTGCAAAACAACCCAGTACCTCAGCAGACACAGGGCCAGCATCGGGGCAGAATCTGTATGATAGGGTGGATAATCTGTTTTTTATTATGAATGAAATTGATCATCTATTTGATACACCACCGAATTTCTTTAAGTATACTGAGGCAGATGAGACTATGGGGGCAATCATAAATCATCAATTGCCCACTCAGGAAGTATGGAAGAATTTGACACAGATAATTCTATCAGGCCAGAACCTGTAGCGTTAGTTTTCTCCAGTACATGAGCAGTCATACGCAGGCACCATTTTGATGAATAAAATCTACAAGGAAGAGGCAGATGCTGAGCCAACTCAGCAAAGCTATTTACTCACTACTGCAGCAGTCACAATCACAGGTGACAAACACAGCATACAGCGCACAAGCCATAAAGTCGGGTTCTCCAGCATTTAATCAAAGTATCTCAACCGACTCAGCAGATCCCAAAGGCCAAAATATCTTCTGACAGAACATTAAAGCGCCTTTATTTTGTATTCAATGCTGTAATAAATTTCTGATAATAATATCTCAAAGTTGGTAAGAACATTAAGTCTGAGATAACTCAGGACTCAGATTTTTTTGTAAACAATCGCAAGTATATATTCACCCCTGGCAGAAGCTCAGGGGGTTGTTGTTATTTTCATTTTGGAGATCTCACTTGCTGTAAAATTCTCAGAGAAATAATACAAAGGGTGAATGGAATTTCTTAAGCTTGGTGTACCTTGACGCGTTGTGATGAATGGTGAATGTTGCAGGATTCCAGAGTATTTCATAAAACAATAAGTTTTCTTAAATCTCTGTATTACATGTTTTCGAGTCTTTTGTTCTCTTTTGTTGTCTAAATATTTTACACTTAATAGCAAAGTAGAAGAATAGTTCCAGGATTTAATCACCGATTACCCTGAACTCAAACTGAGCTATTATCCATGTTTTCTTCAGATACAGTAAAAGAAGTGTAATTCTTAGTTGCTGCACTTTAAAACTATATCTTTTACAGTGATAGATATTCCCAGGGATTCAATTTTGCCCCTGAGACATCCATCCATTTTCTCATAACCAGTTTGGTGAAAATACTTAAACATTTAGTGAAAATCCTTAAATGTTCTCACTGCTTGTTTTTCCTGTTCGTGTTATAAATCAAAATTTGTTCTATGAAGTATCCAAATGGCCCTGTAAGTTTCACCAGTTCATCTCAAGGTTTCTAAACACCTACAGCCATAGACTCCATTGCCCAATGATATTTAACTCTTTGAAAATTACATCACAAGAGATCTGAAAGAAATTCTTCAACCAAAACATAAACAAAACCTGTGCATAATAGCTAGCCTAAAACCCTATCATAAACAGTTACAAATCATAAAGAGAGAGCCCTCTCTGATCACAGTTTGGCTAGAAACAGTGATCCAAAGATTGGTTAGTGGTTACCCCGGCCGTATTCCCTTGGGAGTCATAGGGAACAACCTGGGTGTTAACATAATTGGCGACTCCACTGGGGACTTAAGATTTTTTCAGTTACTATCTATCTTCCAAAGCTACCACCAAGCCTGAAACTAGCCAAGAGGCCTTAGGACTGTTTCTGTAAACACAGGGACAGCTTTAGGGAAGAGCTAACTAGGGAATCTTCATCCTAGCTTTGAAACATATATAGTCATTCCAGAATTCTTACCTAGTCCTTGTACATATAAAGCCTCCTGTATAAAGATCTAAAAGAATACTTAGAAGCTGGCTCCCAAAAGAAACCCAAGGCACACTAGGGCAAACCCTGACCCTAATCAACCCATCATTGTTGATAACCCAAATATCATTCCAAAGAACATAAGGAGACAGCAAAAGCAGGAGAAGCCTGCTGATTCAGATATAAGTTCAGACCAACCTATCCTCATTCCTACTCCTTGCAAAGTCCTTTTTCGGTCCACCCCTAGTTCCCCTAGTTCATCATCAACACCTCAAAGCCCTCCTCTCCCATCTTCACCATCTGCACATACTCTTTCAACCAGTTCCCCGCTTGTTACCCATCCTATTAACCCTGTTACACCTGTAATCCCTGCTGTTCCATTTGTTCCTATTAACCCAATAAACCCCATAAACATGGCTAACAGATATGCACCTCTGCAGATACCAGCCAATGCACCGGCTCTACCTCAAGACTACCAAACCAAAATCTCATTTTTTGACTCCCATGGCCCTTTGACAACTGTCCAGCATGCTAAGAAGATGCAAGACCACTTTGAGACCTATGAAATAGATGATGACAGTGTCAGGATGAGAATTTTTGTTCAAAGCTTAACCGGGGATGTCAGAACTTGGTTTAGATCCCTGAATGCAAATTCCATTGCAACCCCTGAGGTCCTGTACCAAGAGTTTACCAACAGATGGGAGAAGAAGAAAGATCCTCTACACATACTCGGTGAATATAACACTATTAAAAGAGGTCCCCAAGAAACAGTTTTGGAATATTGTGCTAGGTTTAACAACGTATATAATGCTATCCCCCAGAACTTAAGGCCCCCTCCTGATTTGGCCCTGTATAACTTCCCAGACGGTTTTGACTCTGATATGGCCTATCAGCTGAAAGAAAGAGATCCTCCAACCCTTGCAGAAGCTCAAAGAGTTGCAGTCACTGTAGAGGCCAACCTAATTGCCAAGAGAAACAGGGCAAAGCTGGAAAAGAAGGCTGGCTTCAGAGAAGAGCCCTCAGGTTTTGATCAAAAGTTGGATGCTATACTAAACAGTATGAAGAGACTGGGTGAAAGAGTGGAATCAGTTGAAAGAAAATCATCATGGGAGGCATCACAAAACAACCCTCCTAGAAACCCAAATTTTAGAAGAACTCAGAACCCAAACATAGGAAAAACAAGTGCAGATCAGGATATCAGACCCCCTTTTCAAGAAAACTATGCAGAAACTTCCTCAGCCAATCAGCTCAATGAAGATCCTGAAATCAACTTAATGGGTCTGGACGGTAAAAGCCATGTTTTCTTAACACAAGAAGACCATGAGGAGGATGAAAGCAAAACATTCCAAACGAAATCAGGAGAATCCTTTGACTTTAAACAAGGATATGATACTGTTGTCTATGAAGTCCATAAACAATACAAACTAAGGAGTAGGACTGTAAATGTAAATCAGCCCGAAAAGATAAAGGAGAAACAGCAATCTAAAGAAACCTTAGTCACTGAACCTAATGACAAAACAAACTTGCCTACAAAAGAAGTAGTGGTTGAGGAAGTCACTGAATTACTGTCCCCACTACAACAGCCCACGGCAACCTCATCCTCCCACCCAAATCCGAACATTACCCCTCAAGACATGAGTATGAGGGGCAGGTTCCAAAATCAAGATGAAATCCAACAAGAAGATTTAATGAACAGAGAAAGGACTGCTATCCGTGACTCTAAAATCCAAGTTGACAAACCTTTTGACCTAGGTACAGAGATTGGCAAGTTAAAGGTAGCAATTCCCCTTTCAGAGCTAGCCAAACATGACATATATAAGCAACAGATCAAAAAATCCCTTCAGCTCACCAACAGCAAAGATGAGGTAAATGTGCTAGATGACACTCCCGAATTACTGTTTGGCCCAGAGGTAGATGGAAAATCAGTAGTCACAGGGGTTTTACCTTTTTATGTCAGCTTGCATGTACATGATAAAATACTGCACAATGCAATGTTTGACTCAGGTGCCTCTCACAACCTTATGCCAAAAGCAGTCATGGAAAGATTAAACTTGGATATAACAAGACCATACAAAGACCTGTTTTCTTTTGATTCTAGTCAAGTCAAATGTTTGGGCCTAATAAAAGATTTATGTGTCTCCCTGGTTCAATATCCCAACAAGACCATTCTAATGGATGTTGTAGTTGCTGATATCCCACCCAAATATGGGATGCTGTTATCAAGATCATGGGGAGCCAAGCTCCAAGGCTCCCTGCAATTAGACATGTCATATGCTACTATCTCTGTCTTTGGGCAACCAAAAAGACTATACAGGGAAACACTCATGAAGTATATGGTCAGCAGTGAAGAAAAGCCTCAAAATTTTCCAATATATGCTGTCCATTCGGACATAGACTCCTTCATCCTCTTCAATGACAGCACAAGCCTTTCAAACAATGACATTAGGACCGAAGCACTCATACAAAAACAAAACATTGATCAGACAAGTAGCACCTGCCAAACATTGATCAGCCCAACAATACACAGTATCCCTCCTCTAGTTGTCAAAGATTGTCAAAAAAGTGATGAAACTGTCCTAGAAAATAAATGGGAAAAGAAACCTCAACTCATGCTCACATTGCCATCCCATGAACAAAATTTTAAATCTCCTGTTCAGCAAGACATCCTGTGGGCCCTAGAATTTGATGGCTCAGTTAACAAGTTAGGGGCAGGAGCTGGAGTATGGATACATAACAAAGAGAAAGGTTATGCAGAAGGTAGGGCTTACAGATTGAATTTTAGATGCACTAACAACATGGCAGAATATGAAGCTCTGTTACTAGGCCTCAAGATTGCAAAATCATTACAAGCACCTAGCCTCTCCATCATGGGGGACTCTGATCTAGTAATCCAACAAGTGAAAGGGAATTTTGTCACCAATGACAAAAGATTGAGGTCCTACAGGTCTGCTGTAATTGAAATATTAAAAACCTTCTCTGAGTTTGTTATCACAAAAATTTCAAGAGGCCACAATCTCCATGCACACAGCCTGGCAACATTTGCCAGCACCTTCAAATTCCCATTGGAACCCAACAATTGTTTCACAGCAGAGGTCAAATACAGACCCTCTATTCCAAACAATGTCAAAGAGTGGCAAGTATTTGAGGATGACATGCAAATAAACAATTTTTTGACCTTGCAACAAGAGTTCACAGGATTAAATATTGATATTGATGGAGCATGCCAATCACAAATACAGTTTCAACAGTCTGCTCACCCAATGTCACCTAGGACAGCAAAACAATTACTGACTCCAACCATTTTCTACAATGAAAACATTCAGCAAATTCACCAAATTGACTGTGAAGAGGTGAGCAGCGCAGGAGATGAAATCATACAACTCAAAGACAATTTCCTTCCAGCAGGCCTTACCCCACTAGAGGACATTTTTGACTCAAATGATGTCCCCAGAAAACCAAAGATGCAGCCATTAGATGCAGCAATTGAAGAATGCAACATTGGTACCACTGACAAGCCTAAAATAATAAAGCTATCTGCTGCTTTGCCCCCTGATCAAAAACCCAAATATATTGATCTCTTTAAAGAGTTTCAAGATGTCTTTGCTTGGGGTTATGAGGATCTAAAGTCCTATGATACCTCTGTTATCCAGCATACTATTCCCCTCAAATCTAATCAAAAACCATTCAAACAGAAATTGAGAAGGATCAATCCTATGCTCCTTCCTTCCATTGAAAAAGAATTACAGAAAATGTTCAAAGCTGGTATCATAGCACCAATCAGGTTCTCTGAGTGGATTTCAAATTTGGTCCCTACAAGAAAGAAAACTGGTGAGATTAGACTTTGCGTAGACTTAAGGAATTTGAACCAAGTGTCACTCAAAGACAACTACCCCTTACCCAAAATGGATCACATTCTTCAAAGAGTAGTAGGGGCTTCAAGGATATCATTGCTGGATGGTTTCTCAGGTTTCAATCAAATCCTGGTACACCCTGATGATCAAGACAAAACTGCATTTACTACCCCATGGGGCACTTTCAAATATGTCAAAATGCCCTTTGGATTGAAAAATGCAGGGGCAACGTTTCAAAGAGCAATGGACATTGCTTTTGCAAAAGAGATTCATGACTTCTTGGTTATTTACTTAGATGATCTAACACCCTTTTCAAAATCTGACCAAGAACACTTGAAACATTTGAGACAGATTTTCATAACATGTAGGAAATATGGTATTTCCTTAAACCCCAAGAAGTCATTATTTGGTTTGGAAGAAGGGAAACTTTTAGGACACATTATTTCAAAAGATGGCATAAGAATTGATCCAGATAGGATACAAGCTATCCTACAAATGCCTCACCCAAGGAATGTCAAGGAGCTGCAAGGATTCTTAGGAAAAATCAACTTTTTAAGAAGGTTTATCCCGAATTTGGCAGAATTAATCAGATTACTAAACAATATGCTAAAGAAAGATTCAAAGGTCAAATGGACTGTTGAAGCAAAACAAGCCTTTGAAAGTATAAAGTTGGCCTTGACTCAAACCCCAGTGTTAACCAATCCTCAGTTTGACAGAGACTTTATCATTTTCTCCTTTGCCTCCCAACATACTATTGCTGCTGTATTATTACAGAAAGATGACCAAGGCAATGAGAAACCTATTGCCTTCTTCAGCAGAGCTCTTAGAGATGCCCCCCTAAAGTATCAAATAATGGAAAAACAAGCCTATGCTTTGATCAAAGCTATTAAAGACTTTAGGATTTACATCCTTTACTCCCATGTTGTGGCTTATGTACCAAGTCCTATTGTCAAAGACATTCTCACCCAAGAAAACTTAGAGGGCAGGAGAGGAAAATGGATTGCCAATATACTAGAATTTGACATTGAAATAAAACCCACAAAGCTAATAAAAGGACAAGGTTTGGCCAAATTAATGACAGAAGCAAATTTCCAAGCCTTAGACATCAACCAACTGGACAGTGAAACAGAGCTGGCGACTCCAAAGATCAATGTAGCCTTTGAACAATCTCCTTGGTACTCTGACATCTGCTATGTGTTACAAAACCTGTGTGCTCCCCCAGGACTGTCCAGAACTAAAAGTAGGTTCCTAAAAATGAAAACATCTAAATTTTGTGTAATAGATGGAAATTTACTTTGGAAAAACCATGAAGGTATTTTGCTGCACTGTCTAATAGAGAATGAAACTAACAATATCATGCAAGATTTCCATGCTGGAGACTGTGGTGGACATTTGTACTGGAAGTCCACTGTGGACAAGATATTGAGGGCTGGTTATTACTGGCCTACTATGTTCTCTGATGTTAAGAAATTTACAGCCTCATGCCACAAATGCCAACTGTTTGAAGGCAAAAGACAGTTGCTGCCACTTCCTTTGAAGCCCATTGCAACAGAGAGACCTTTCCAACAATGGGGCTTGGATTTCATTGGGGAAATTCATCCCTCATCTTCAGGGCAACACAGATGGATTTTAACAGCGACAGACTACTTCACCAAGTGGATTGAAGCTGCCCCATGCAGACAAGCAAATGATTCAGTAATCATTCAATTTTTGGAAAATAATATACTGGCTAGATTTGGCTGCCCAGAGAAGATAATAACAGACAATGCTGCTGCCTTCAGATCCAAGAAGATGGTGAACTTCTGCCATAAATTTCACATTACTTTGGGCCATTCTACAACCTACTATCCTCAAGGAAATGGCCTTGCTGAATCATCAAACAAAAGTTTGATAAATATCATAAAGAAAGTGCTGGAAGAGAACAAAAAGAACTGGCATAAGAAACTAGTAAATGCTTTATGGGCAGACAGACTGACAACTAAAAGATCAATTGGGACCAGCCCATATGAGTTAGTCTATGGATTAGAGGCCAGATTTCCTTCATCACTAGGAGTGCCGGTTATGAAACTGCTGCAAGAAAGCCAAGCAGAGCCAAATGACATGCAAAGAAGGATTAA
The DNA here is from genome assembly GCA_031772625.1 of Pinus tabuliformis. Taxonomy (NCBI): domain Eukaryota; kingdom Viridiplantae; phylum Streptophyta; class Pinopsida; order Pinales; family Pinaceae; genus Pinus; species Pinus tabuliformis. The sequence goes on along the minus strand of CM062809.1, from coordinate 410,305,417 downwards.
CCAGATAATTTGTTTACAGCAGACCAGAGAACAAGTTTTCAGCAGAGTGCAGATACTACAAGAGAAACTGAAAAGGGCTTTTGATAGAAGAACCAAAGCAGAAGATTTCAATGTAGGGGACAAAGTTTTAAAGTGGGATGCAAGAAGAGAAGAGAAAGGAAAACATGGAAAGTTTGACTCTTTATGGAAAGGACCATTTGCTGTCCAAGCAGTACAAGGGAACAACACCTATTTCCTCGAAAGTCTTACTGAAACTGACTTGGATGAAGGTCCGGTTAATGGCAGGATGCTGAAGCACTACTTTGACTATTCCCCATGAGTGGAACCTAAGGATTCATTGTATATATGCAGATGTACATATTGTTTTCTGTTTTAGATTGTAAAAAGTAGTTTTCCCAAGTGATTCACCAAGCAGCAAGAGGCTAATAGAATCAGGGGTCTTCCAAGAAAAAGCACACAAGTTTGACACATTTATGCAGCTGATTTCAAAGATTGAGATGGGCAGTCAAAGAACAAGGCAATCTGACCTGCTGTTCTTGGTCTTTCAGAAGAAAAACCATCCCCATGTGGAGCCACTGTTGGATACCTATACCAATAGGTTTCATATTTCATGATTGGCAAGAGAAAGGCCAAATATGCTCTGCTTTGAGTTCACAAAGATCCCATATTTCCTAGAGAACAAGAGGTGGGTAAATGGTTTCAAGTATTAAGGACCTTATTTCAATTTTGTGGATGATTCAACAGTTTAAGATGGATCATGCCATGTTTCAATTTTGAGTTATAGAATAGAGAAAGAAGTCTGTCCAAACTGTTTAATCTTGGCAGACAGCTAGTTTAGGTAGAGAAGAAAAGGATCCCAACAGCCTAATCTGGGACCTTGGAAGAGATAAGGGTAGAACTAGATAGAAAAGAATAAAGAAAAAGCCAAGAAAAGAAAAGGCAAGTAAGGGTTTGCAAGTCCAAATGCACCCTCTAAGAAGAAACAAAAAATGCTAGGGAAATAGCTGGGTAGGCAGTTGTGGTTGCAGAAAGGGTATTTTCACCATTACACATATGTCAAGAGGTGTTTTGCCAAGGCAAAATCTATCAATAGACAAAGTGGTTAATTCCATCATATTACAGCAAGGAGCATGACTAACTTCCCTCTTCCCCTCTATTCCATTACTAACACTCCCTTTCTTTCAGCTGAGATTTATGAAGAGAGATCATGGTTTTATGGTGGTTCTAGTTCATTCAGAATCCACATTTCTTGTCTAAGATCTTTTCATTTTGATCTACTCTCAAAACCAAGTCAATTTCAGATAAACTCAGTAAAATCCCTTTCATTTGCTCCCTTCATTCATATTAACCTCTAATTTTACTATATAGCTCCCCTATTTTACCCCTTCCCCTAATAATACTAACACTAAGGTGTATAAAGCCCCAAATCTTATATATACTCCCTCCCCTTGGCATTATAGCCATATGTTCTTCAAAAGGGACCAAAATGACATCTGGTCACTTTGGTGAACCTGTCCCATCCCATTCCCCCTTGCTGCAAGTCAAACTGCTCCTCAAACCACCATTTGCATTGGAAAACCCTTATAAAACCCTATTCCGCCTTCAAATCCTTTGCAAAAATTACCAAAGTCAAAAACCCGCCTCTGGCGCATTTCCAAAGGGTTAGCGCATTATTGGTTAAATGAAAAAACATTCGAAAAACCAATAAAAAACCCACAAAACCTAAAGTTCCCCGCCCGCATATAACCCGAGCACCTCCATACTCCGCCCACCGTCGGATCAAGGCCCGAAGATCTGACGATCCACGTCAATATCGGAGCGGCTCCCACTGCTGTCCTTTACTGCCCGAGATGCTGACGTTGCGTCACGTCAGGGCCTCTCCACGCGTCAAGCGCTGAGGTATCTCGGAGCCGGGCCTGACAACTTCGGCGCCGTACCCAAACCGCCCCGAGAAACCGTAGCGGTTAGCTTTGACCGTAACCGCTACGGTCCTAACTGCCACCTATTTTCCGCTAACTCATCGCCACGTCGCGTCCGCTCGTACTCACCTCTGCTATTCGTCCACCTGTCCGCTGACGTGGTTGCCACCTCATCACCCCTTGGACCAATAATCTACTGCCACGTCACCGGACGACGTCAGCTGACGTCACCTCACCGTGACCCACCAATGACGTCATGCTGACATCATCACGAAAAAGCGCCAAAATGGTAAAAAACCCATATTTACCCAAAAAAGCCGTGTTTTTCCCACTTTCACTCCTGTCGCTATTGTTCTCCCTGCATGACCGTTTACGTTCGAATTTCCGCCAACCTGTTGATTTAACCCGGGCGACCTCCTCAGCAGCAACCGTGCACACCTGCTCGACCTCTGCTCGCCAATTTACAGGTATTTACAGTTGTCCTGCCCTCCATACGACGGTTATTGAACTTTAATTTGCTCAGAAGGATAAAGGCACCTCAAAAACTATAGTTACACTACCCATTTCCCTCTGCAAATCCACATTTGCCACTGTGAAGTCGAAAAACACCAGCCGAGCCATAATTCCGGTAAATTCACCCAAAAACAATACTCACTGCGTATTCTCGGAAAATTCCTTGTTGGTCTCAATTCACCCGCTGGAAGGGGACAGTTAGACCTTAGAGAAGCTCTGCTCCTAAAAACAAACAGTATTTCAATTGCTGTTGAGTAAATTCCCCTCTGGTATCCAAAATACAAACTGTTTTCACAGAGAATCACCTCCATTCTGTGTTGCTACCATTTTTAGCTATCCACCCACAATTCTTGCACTTTGAAGAACTATGGAGACTCCTATTGCTCTAAATATCAAGCCCCTCAATGCTCCTCACCAGGAATTAGCATGGAAAGCCCTGGGAGACATGGATTACCAAATGATGGACTGGTTCCCTATGGGAACCAAATACAATATCCAGATGATGAATGAGTTAAAAGCCCAGCACATGAGTGGGGCAGACATCTTGGGAATATGGGATTCAAATTTGCCCATCTATAACCTTCCCCAAGTAAATCCTATGCCAGAACTGATCTACAGCTGCCAGGAATGCTATGACCCAAGCCAAAGAGCTGTCATCAGCCCCACAGGCTCAATCCTGTTCCAGATTACCCCAGAGAGTATAAATGGAATGCTGCACTTCCAAACTGCCAAGCAATTGACTCCCCTCTTTATGCAGAATTTGATAAACAAAGGGACCAAGCTGTCAAATGACCAAATCATTAAAATCAATCAGTTGTTTGTAAGACCAGGCTCTGAATCAGTCAGAACCCCTCCTATTGGGTATCACTATTTGAATGAATTGGGCAGGATGATAGTGGATTTAATCAGTTATGTCCTAGGATTCAGGGGGATAGAGGATGTGGATGATAGCCTAATGGCAATGCTGTCTATATTCTCTCCTGGTAAACCCCCAGCTGTACATTATGACTATGCAACCTACATTGCAGATAAAATCCATGAGCAGTTTATGAACTTGAAGAGGGAAAGACTATTCAGGTATACTTCATATATATACCATCTATTCTTGTTCTATCAGCCAGCCACCTTCTCTGTTCCTTTGAAGCCACTCAATGCCCAGGGAATTCCAAGGTCAGTTGTGTTCTGGACTTCTGTTTTTCATCATACCTCTGTATCACCTTACACATACACTGAGTTCATTGACTTATTCATCCATCCAGTCATGACAGTATTGCATGGTACTCCTCCTCCTAGACTAACTGATGACATGAGGAGAATTCTCCATTTGAATAAGTCCTACAGCATTGGTAATTGGTACTTCTACCAAAACCACACAGTCATCAGGATATATGGCTGTGAGTTGAACCCATTTAGGTTGCCAAGGTATGTCCCCATGAGGCTTTTTGCCTTGGAATATTTCAGACAGTTTGGGAACTCAGACTATCTTCATTTTCAGAGCAACAACAAGAAGTCACAGTTGAAGGTAAGGAACCAGCTGGGTCCTTTCCTATATAACAGAAAAGAAGAGGGATGGAAAGAGGCAAACACTATCCTGGAAGGCCTCAGACTGCAAACCAGCTTTGAATGGATACCCTATGACCCCAATCATGCTATCTCCCTCAGGAGGATTAGATACAAATTGGGTAGCTATGCACACAAGAGACAACCCGAGATTGAACAGTATGCCAATGCATCAAATTGGGAAGAGGGTACCCTAGAGGAGGAAATTACTAATGAAGAGTTACTTGAGAGAGAGGCTAGAAATATGCAAAAGGAAGCTGACTTGGAAACTTGTGGACAGGTGCCCCTCTCCTACAAAAAGCAACTTGGAGCAGCTGATACATCATCTACAGCACAGCAGCAAACTGCCGAGAAAACACCACAGACAGCAAGCAAGGATAAAGGGAAGCAGGTGGAGCAGCCACCTCCATTGACAGAAGAACAAGTGGACACATTGCTACAGCAGCAAGAAGAGATGGAGCAGCAGGAATTCGGGCAGCAACAGGAAGAGGAACAGTTTAGTGAACAGCAGCCCTTGCAGCAAGAAAAAGTGACTGATCCTCCAAGCTCCACTGAGCAACAGGCTCAGACAGTGGTGCCTCCTAGAGCAGAAACTACTGTTGATACCTCGGTCCTCCAAACCCCACAAAAGGAGGACTTAACCAGGAAAAGGGATAGAGAGACTCCCCTGACTTCATCCATTAATCGGGGAGAGAAAAGACAAAGACTAAATGACTCCCAAGAGGATGACATAGCAGTGAGGCAAGCAATGGGCATGGGCCCACCCAGTGGAGAAGTTTCAGCCAGTTCATTTCAGCATGAACATGATAGAGCTATAGGAGGAGAGGTCAGCTCCTCCAGCCAGCACAGAGAAGGACAGTCAAGCATCAAACAGCAATTTATTGACATTAAGAGGAGGAGTGATCCTATTAAAATACGGCTGTACGATCATTTGCTGAACCTGGCTCCTACCAATCAGCAAAGACTCATGTCTGCCTTTGATGTAAGTGAAGGCAAGATGATCATGAGTCACTTCATGCCCACAACACTGCATCCTCAATCTACCTCGGATTACCTAAGAACCAACATGGAGGTTCTGGCTAAAGACATACACCCTATGGATAAGATTGAATTACATAAACAAACTGGTGAAATGGTGTATGCCTCCTTGGCAGATGAGACATTGGAGAACTACAAATTGAAGAGCAGCCTTGATAACACAGCATCTCAGCTGGAATTGGAGAGAGCATCATCACAAGCCAAGGACAACAGGATCAAGTCCTTGGAAGAGGTAATTATAGAAATAGGACATGATCCTAAAGATGTCAAAGGTATCCAAGAACTCCTGAAGATAAGGGATGCAGACATGGCGGCCTTAAGAAAGAAAATCAAGCTCCCAGCTACCATCCATCCACAAACAGATGAGGTTGCCCAGCAAAGGCAGGAAAAGGATACTACAGACCTGCTGGTATCCCTGTACAAGGAGCTGGTTAGGACTCAAGACCAGCTAGGACAATCTGAAGCTGCAAAGGCAGCACTACAAACAGCACTGAAGCAAAGAGAAGAGGGCCAAACCTCCCAGCCCCCTCCGGAAGTAATCAACCTTGAAGAAGCTACTCCAATAACTACTATTCCTCCTCAGCAGACTGGAACTACAGCACCATCTACAGCAACAACTACACCAGCAACAGAGCAAACTCCTAGTCTGGATATGCAGAAGCTGCAGGCTGAAATCCAAGTTCTTGAATCCCAAATGAAAGAGCTTGATGAAGTCAAGAAGGCTTTGGCCAAGGTGAATGAAAAATTCGACAAAAGCAAGCAGAATGAAGCAACAAAGGAGCGAGAGATAAAAGCTCTAAAAAAGAGAATAGCTGAACTGGAAAAAGAGCTTGCACTGGAAAAGGTAACAGCAGAACTAAAAGCAGTCCTCTGGGGCAACATTGGTCGATCCATCACCAATCAGTGGCAGTACATTGAGACTATGGATGAGCAAATAGTACTCATCACCAAGGCAAACAAGGAAATACACAGAGCAAGAGCAAGCCTTGGCCACATGCCAGATGCTGCCAGCAGAATGGTCAATGTTTTAAATAACAAAACTAGCTCTCAACTAGCTGCCATGGGAATTACTAACAGGACTGAAACAATATCAGTAGTCAAAAGAGTCCTGACACTAAGAAGCCTAGTTGGAACACTGGAGAGGAGAACACAGGATATGCAGACCGAGATCAACAAGTTCCTGGACAGATTTGTAGCATTACAGAACAGAGGCCTCCCCAGCATTTTAAGCAGTGTAGGAAGACTGCTCACCCTAGAAAATTACAACAAAAGGATTGATGCCCATGCAGTAGCACAAATTGCAAAACAACCCAGTACCTCAGCAGACACAGGGCCAGCATCGGGGCAGAATCTGTATGATAGGGTGGATAATCTGTTTTTTATTATGAATGAAATTGATCATCTATTTGATACACCACCGAATTTCTTTAAGTATACTGAGGCAGATGAGACTATGGGGGCAATCATAAATCATCAATTGCCCACTCAGGAAGTATGGAAGAATTTGACACAGATAATTCTATCAGGCCAGAACCTGTAGCGTTAGTTTTCTCCAGTACATGAGCAGTCATACGCAGGCACCATTTTGATGAATAAAATCTACAAGGAAGAGGCAGATGCTGAGCCAACTCAGCAAAGCTATTTACTCACTACTGCAGCAGTCACAATCACAGGTGACAAACACAGCATACAGCGCACAAGCCATAAAGTCGGGTTCTCCAGCATTTAATCAAAGTATCTCAACCGACTCAGCAGATCCCAAAGGCCAAAATATCTTCTGACAGAACATTAAAGCGCCTTTATTTTGTATTCAATGCTGTAATAAATTTCTGATAATAATATCTCAAAGTTGGTAAGAACATTAAGTCTGAGATAACTCAGGACTCAGATTTTTTTGTAAACAATCGCAAGTATATATTCACCCCTGGCAGAAGCTCAGGGGGTTGTTGTTATTTTCATTTTGGAGATCTCACTTGCTGTAAAATTCTCAGAGAAATAATACAAAGGGTGAATGGAATTTCTTAAGCTTGGTGTACCTTGATGCGTTGTGATGAATGGTGAATGTTGCAGGATTCCAGAGTATTTCATAAAACAATAAGTTTTCTTAAATCTCTGTATTACATGTTTTCGAGTCTTTTGTTCTCTTTTGTTGTCTAAATATTTTACACTTAATAGCAAAGTAGAAGAATAGTTCCAGGATTTAATCACCGATTACCCTGAACTCAAACTGAGCTATTATCCATGTTTTCTTCAGATACAGTAAAAGAAGTGTAATTCTTAGTTGCTGCACTTTAAAACTATATCTTTTACAGTGATAGATATTCCCAGGGATTCAATTTTGCCCCTGAGACATCCATCCATTTTCTCATAACCAGTTTGGTGAAAATACTTAAACATTTAGTGAAAATCCTTAAATGCTCTCACTGCTTGTTTTTCCTGTTCGTGTTATAAATCAAAATTTGTTCTATGAAGTATCCAAATGGCCCTGTAAGTTTCACCAGTTCATCTCAAGGTTTCTAAACACCTACAGCCATAGACTCCATTGCCCAATGATATTTAACTCTTTGAAAATTACATCACAAGAGATCTGAAAGAAATTCTTCAACCAAAACATAAACAAAACCTGTGCATAATAGCTAGCCTAAAACCCTATCATAAACAGTTACAAATCATAAAGAGAGAGCCCTCTCTGATCACAGTTTGGCTAGAAACAGTGATCCAAAGATTGGTTAGTGGTTACCCCGGCCGTATTCCCTTGGGAGTCATAGGGAACAACCTGGGTGTTAACACTTACCACTGGGCCAAGATGAGGGGTAAGGGTACCCGTTTGTGTTTGTGACGCCTCGCTAGCTGGCGATTGCGGTTGGGTTGCAGGGTCAACGGGTTGTTGCATTACAACCTGAGAAAACTGAGGTTGACATGTAATAGGTATCGTTTGAACTTGCGACACAGTCACAATTGCTGGTGTCGTCGGGATGTTCGTCACAGGCATCTGTTGTTGCATAGAATACACAACTCTTGGTTGCTGGGGTAGCATAGGTATCCAACCACTTGCAGTTATTCCAGTATAACTTGGGTATGGTTGTGAACTCCCATATGGGTACCCTCCAGGAGGGGGTAATGAAAAAGCATATTGCCCCCCATACGGTGGTGGTCCGGCACTGAGAGGATTTAATACACCTCGAGGACCGGATTGCCCCAACGGATTTCCAAAAGGATCAATCTGTTGAGTTCCAACATAGGAGTTACCGGGTATTATCCCGGGAGAACAAACAGGAACAGACCACACTGTCGTCATGGCCCCCGAAGGGACCCCTCCCAGCTGTTGAGAGTTTGGGACAGATGGTATGCCAGCGAACATTGTCGGAGTGACTGCAGGGAGTTCTGCTGTCGCTGTGTCATTTGGCACAGTCCTAGATGTCGACGGTTGTTCAGACATTTTTAGTCTATCCAGTAGATTGCCTAGTGATTCTTCAGGAACTTCTCTGGGTGGTAGGCTAGCTTCTGATGCAGTAGGAAGTAGAGTGATCCCTGCTCCAAAATGTGTTAGAGTAGTTGCTTGCGGATCTTCTACAATCTCTTCTATTGCGATCAGACCGGGTGGAAGAGGAAGACCGTCAGGTCTGTAGAATATTTCTGGTGCCGAAGAAGGGGTTGTTTCGACAGCGACAGTTGTCTGAGGAGCAAGACTCTCTGAACCGATCACTGATGGACCTGATTCAGTAACACAAGTATTTGTTCTCAGACTAGGATCAGTGTTACTGTCCTTCTGGGGCTGTTGAACTTCTTCAATAGGGGCAGGGTTTCCAGAAATGTTTGGAGTAACCGGAACCTCAGATGTCATTGGAACACTTGTTCTAACTTTGACAGGTGATTTGGAACCAGTTGAACGAGGTCGCTTTGCCGAGGTTGTTTTCGATTCCGGGGACAAAGACGTTTGTCTCGTATTCCTCCGCGAACGACGGTTCATCGATTGACCTTCTTCCACGATTGCGGATTACTTGATCAACCAACAATGCACAGGGTAAAATGTGTTTTCGAATTGAATTAATTTTAGACGCTTTTAAGACACAACTTGCTTTTTCATGTTTTAAGAGTCGAGAAAAAGCTAAAGATGACTCTAGTCTCCTTCGATGTATTAACGAGCCCGAAGTGACAAATGCTCGGATGGACTTTTTCAGTTATAGAGTTTGAAAAAGGCCAAAAGAAACTACTCTGGAGTTCTAGGCAAGGGTGTGCCAAACCTTTCGCGAAACCACAGAATACGTTTTACGGTACGAGTGGTCGATCTTCGTGAATGCTGTGTTCACTGCATCGCGATCAGTAGGGCGGCCGACCCGGCTTCCTATGGATAAAGGCTTTGTTCCTATAGGGGTCCCCCAATATACGCGACGGTACGCGGGGGCACAAGTCCGTATTAGTGCTATCGTCCCTCAGGAGGAATCACCCACCTCCGTAGAGATCGACAGTCACTATGTTTAACGACGCCGGTTCACGTCTCTACCTAGACCTCTACTGTGTTTCGTTATGTTTCAAAGTGTTGTTAGATAAATTCAGTTCTTTTTAGGTTGATCTTGCTTAGCAGTTTGCCTTTATGGATCACCACGTGATGTATGAGACAACTCCTAAATGCAGTCTAAGAATGATAAGCAAGCTTTTTCAATTCTTTCAACTTATGAAAACCTTAACTACTGAAGGAAAAGAAAGACATCATCTTTTCAAACAGATCATAGAGCACACACTGATGCACTTTTCCTAAATCGACATGCAAGCTGTCAAAATGCACATGCACAATGCAAGTATTTCTTTTCTTCTTTCTTAATGTTTGGTGTATGACAAAAAGAAAGCTGTTGTACGATTTCGAATTCAATTTCAAGCGAAAACAAACAAGTATTGTCCAATAATCAAAAGAACACCTTAAGATTTACTCGTTTCAATCACAAGAAATACTGAGATTCGAACCATATAACGAAAGCAAATGCTCAAGTAGCTATGAACAGCAATAAACTAACTCTTAGAATCACAACGACACTTTCTCACAGGTCTAGATTCAAGAGGTCATAGCAAGACTAGTTCACTTTCGCTATGGGAAACTGTGAATGACAGCAAGAAATACAATAAGAACAATCACGGTTTCTTCACACAACTGAGGCGGAATGAAGGCAAAGAGAAGTGGTTTCAGCTGGGTATACAGGTTGACAACAGGCTGCAAAAACAGTACTGAAAACTGGGCAACAGACAGTGGAGAATCCCAGCTGCACAAGGCAAGACTAGATCAGCACAGGTGCTGCACTGTCAATCTGAGATGCAGCGCAGGTAGCCCCTTCGGGACCTGCGTTGCAGTGCAGGTAGCCTTTGTTGCAGCTACACTGAACGAGACAACTCTCGTCTCTCTCAGATTCCGGCTCACAGTTTGCTCAAAAATGAGCGATTTTTGGCCAAATCAGTTGCTATCAGTCAAGTATACTCTAGAGGATGATTAAAGGAAGATGAACACTGTCACAAAGAGCTAAAAAGAGTCCTTGTGGATCAGCTCTTCAAATCATAAACATGCCCAGCACTGGGCTAGAGTAGCTGCCCTCTACTTTGCATTCGAAGAACTCGAATGCAGTTTTCGATTCGGTACTCTTTTGTTTAAGAAAAGAATAGCAAGAAACACAAGGTACCAACAAGACACGATCCCCAGCGGAGTCGCCAGTCTGTTGTGGGGGAAAGTATCCAACTCGGAATGACCCTAACCCACTCTAAGGGTGACAGTTCCTTAGCAACAGCTGAAAGCAAAGCTATCTAAAGTTTCTTCTTTATGACATGCAAGAGATAAAAGGAAGAGATCCACTTACCGATGTCTTGCGCAAATGGTCGATCCAATCTCCTTTGATTGCCGCTTGCTCCCAGCTCCAAGTCTTTTCACGGGCCCAGCTACACGAGATCCTGCAAATAAGACAAGAAAAGGAAACTACAAGAAGCATGCATGCATAACTGATTCAAGGATTAGCATAAATCAAATACGCAAGTAAGACAATACATCATTGAAACACATGCGAATAGAAGAACCTCAAAAGCTTTATTAATATATGGAAGTAAGGTTCAGGTGGTGATACAACCATGAGAGGTCCAATCCAGCATCACCTTCCCGACGGAGAGAAATCTCTTCTTCACCTCCCACAAGCAATCACCCAATACTCTCAACTGCAAACCAACAGCAATTCTTTGCACTAAATTCCCGCCTCCCAGATCCCATGGGATGAGATCCTTATATAGAGTTTTGGAGTGAAGATAAGTCAGCTTGATGTATGACTTGTTGTCCTCTTCAACTCCAGTTGTTCTTCAGTTCTTCACTCGGAGTTTCTGTCTTCCACTTGGAGTTTTAGAAGCTCTTAACTCATCATTAGGCGAATCTTATCATCAAGTGTCTTTTTAGAAGCTTCCTGGGCACTGGCACTTTGAGAAAAAGATTCCTCCACGTGTCCAAGTACGCTCGACGCAGGTAGCCTTTGTTCTACTTGCTATGCAACGCAGGTAGCCTTTGGTGTACCTGCTATGCAGCGCAGATGCCTAGTGGAGCAGCTGCAATGATCCAAAACTGACCTGTTTTTGAGTGTTTTTCAGTGGAGAACTGTTTTGCAGTGCTGTGGTTTGCTGACCTTGTTCCTCTAAGGGTAAGAACAACTTGTTTAGGGACTTTGGATCCCTCAGATTATTGACATTTCATGCTCTATGCTGTAAGGCACAAAAATGTCTATAACACGTATACAATGTGAAGTATGATATTTGAAGATGGAGTTGGATCTGGTTGTTGTTATGTTGTTTGGTTGTTGTTAACAGGGTTTCAGTGATTCAGTATTGGGTGATTCAGAGATTGATGATGCAGGTTGTACTACAATGGTGATAGTTTCATGGATCCAGTATGAAAATGTATGAAACGTGGTCCTGGGAAGATTGTAGGCCGGCACCTACGTACTGGTAAACATATCAGCCAGTACAAGAGCCAGGGGGTTGTAGCTCCCTTCCAGGAGCAGCTGGAAAACGAGTGAAGGTTGTAGCCTTCTGTAGGGTTGGCACCTACGTACTAGTAAATGGATCGGCTAGTACAAGAACTATGAGGGTTGTAGCCCTCTGTAGGTTGTAGCCTGCGTGCTGGTAAAGGACTGCACCAGTACATTGTAAAAGAAGTTTCTTATTAAAGGAAGATAGAAACAAATTGCAGCAGGTGGTTTTCACCCACATTGGGTTTCCACCTTATATCATGGTGTTCATGTGTGTGCCTTATGTGTGATGATCTGTTCTGTTATACTGCACCTGTTTACTGTTAATATGGTTAATAATGTTCTGATGCATTTACTGAAGATAAGCTAACTGAATCATAAGATCTCTGAATATACGCTAGTTGCTTTAGACACAGTCGCGTGTACACGCAGGTTCACTTGACTGAAGTCGCGTATATGTTTCTAAGCATGAAATTGGAAAAGTTTTATTGATCTGATAACACTGATTCACCCCCCCCCTCTCAGTATTATTTCCAACAATTGGTATCAGAGCAGGTCCTTCAGAGAAGCTTGATCGCTTGAAGGAGATTCGTAGAACAATGGGGAAGAAAGCACGTCAGAAGAAGAAGACAGCTCAAAGGAACAATGACAACCTGCTGTTGAGTGGAAGCAAGAATTCAGATCCTGAATCACCTCAGAATGAAGATGGAGCATCAGATCAAACCATAGATCAGCAAGATCTACCTAGCAAAAAGGAGAATGCCCTCAAAGAAGAAATCATTAGATTAGAAGATCTGTTGGAATGTGCCTCTAGAATTAGACAAATGCTGCTAGCACTGAATAAAGAGCAAGAAAACGAGATCCTCAAACTAAGGCATCAGCTGGATGAAGGAAGGAAAGTTGAAGAGACATTGAAGAAGCAATGTCTGGAAAAAGAAGAACAACATCAAGTTGAGGTAAATATCTTGAAAAGTAAATTAGAAGAAAAGGATAAATTATTACGATTTCAAGATAGTACTAAGATCTTGGATGATATTCTTAGTAGTCAAAGGTCCCCTGCTATCAAAACTGGTATTGGTTTTCATGAGTCTGTTGGAGGTGAATCTGGTTCACAAAGTAAGACAAGAAACTCTAATGCAAAATCTGAAAGGCTCTACAAGGAGATGAAAGGACAACCCCATCAACAACCAAGGAAAGAGACTCCTCAAAGAAAATCTTTTACTCCTCCCATGAATAATGTTGAATGCCATGTATGTCATAATCTTGGACATGTTGCAGCCATATGTAGAAGAAGAAGGTTTCAAGACCATCATGCAGAAAGATCATCACATTCAAGGCGCTTTAATGGATATTGCCTTTCTTGCAATATGTTTGGCCACAAAGTTGCTGATTGCTATAAGAGGAATATGAAACATGTAAGATGCTATGCATGTAACAAGTTTGGACATAAAGCAAGAGATTGCAGGAACAAAGCTCATGATAAGAAGAAATCATCAAAGATATGGAAGAAGAAGGAAGTTCAGTTAGAAAAATATGGCACAGCACAGGGTACTCAACACAGCACAGACATAACAGACTCAAGGGGAGCTGAAGGCGTAAAACTTCAGTGTTCTAATTCTCATACGCAAGTTTCATGAAGGAAAGTAGCGTATATACGTGAGTTTCACACTGCAAAGTCGCGTATATGTCAGTTTGTGAAAAAGCAGTGAGGACAGACTCAGAAAAGGAGTCTGATATGATCCAGTTCTGTATATGCTCTATTGGTTAACAGTTACAGTCTGCTGAGGATGTCTTGATACTTATGGCACAGGCTCAGGGGGAGCATATACTTCAAATATTGCATTGTTGGCATTATGGTTAGAAGTTGTTGATAAAGTCTATGAAGCTAAATGATACATCTTGTTGTTTGATCAAAGGAATGGTATTGCAGGCTGATGCTTATGGTACAGATCATGATGCTGCTGGTGACTTTCATAAGTCTTGGTCTAGTTCTTTCGTCTCTATGTCATGTATCTCTTATGTGATATCTCTTCTATGGTGTCAAGGTCATGTAACGGCCTATGTTGGTTTCCCCACTATGCCTGGGATGAATGATGTAATGTTCATGAGTAAACTCTTAATGTATCTCCACATGGTTAGGTGGATGAGTCAATATTGGTATATCCCCACTAGGTTGGGTGATGAATGTATGTATTGAGACTTTTGGTAATAGGAAGGTCTTCTTTGATGTATAAGTCTTTGTTCTTCTTGAAGAACATCTTTTGCAGATCTTGCCTACAGTCAAGGGGAGCATGAACAGCACAATTCAGCAAGAGCAGGATGGATAGATTGGTACACTTTGGCATACACAAAGGGGGAGCACATTTGGAGATTTCAGCAGGTACTCAGGGGGAGTATGGATAGTAGAAGGTATATCAAAGAAGAGAATATCTTGGTCCGCCCTTTGCCCTTGATGTCAAAGGGGGAGAGTGACTTGGTGTGGTGGTTGCCATCAAGTCCAAAGGGGGAGATTGTTGGCATTATGATACAAGCATTGTCCTTGATGGCAACTCACTCAGAGGTTGGTACAGGTGCTCAGAGGTTGGTACAGGTGATGGCAACTTAATCAGAGGACAGATCTTAGTACAGCATGCCAAGAAAGTTCATACACGCAGGTTCGTTAAGCCCAAGTCACGTATACAAGCAGGTTCACTATATACCAAGTCGCGTATACGCAGGTTCTCTATATATCAAGTCACGTGTACACGCTGGTTAGCTTCAGTAAAAGCGCGTGTATGTGGAAAACTTATCTTTGGTCCACGACGGTTATTCCTTGGAAGTTGTGCCTATGGTTTTGGACCTTGATGTCTCGACGAACGTGTTGATCCCTAGTTTTGAAGCTGATGGTGTTGTGTTACTATGGTTTTGGACCGTGGTATTGTGAAGGGCCTAAGGCTATATAAGGAGAAGATCATTAGGCAAAGGAATGTAAGCGAGGAGTGAGAGTGTGTGTGTGATGAAGATCTGAGGAAGAGTGAGATCCAAATGCAGGTTATGGGCTGGTGATCTGAACCAAGGTTTCACTCATGTGGAGGATGATGAATGATGGAACGAGATCTCAAGGCTTGGAAGGATTATCTTCCTATGGTATGACTATGGATAGACTAGATCTGTTGATGCATGTTTATGGTTATGATCTGGGTATGTTTTGATGTCTGATATAGCTGCAGAGTTATAACTTAGAATTTGCAGATCTGTACGCCGGTTGGTTTTGGTAAAAGAGCGTATACACGCAGGTTGGGTTCATCCAAGTAGCGTATACAATGTGAAGTATGATATTTGAAGATGGAGTTGGATCTGGTTGTTGTTATGTTGTTTGGTTGTTGTTAACAGGGTTTCAGTGATTCAGTATTGGGTGATTCAGAGATTGATGATGCAGGTTGTACTACAATGGTGATAGTTTCATGGATCCAGTATGAAAATGTATGAAACGTGGTCCCGGGAAGATTGTAGGCCGGCACCTACGTACTGGTAAACATATCAGCCAGTACAAGAGCCAGGGGGTTGTAGCTCCCTTCCAGGAGCAGCTGGAAAACGAGTGAAGGTTGTAGCCTTCTGTAGGGTTGGCACCTACGTACTAGTAAATGGATCGGCTAGTACAAGAACTATGAGGGTTGTAGCCCTCTGTAGGTTGTAGCCTGCGTGCTGGTAAAGGACTGCACCAGTACATTGTAAAAGAAGTTTCTTATTAAAGGAAGATAGAAACAAATTGCAGCAGGTGGTTTTCACCCACATTGGGTTTCCACCTTATATCATGGTGTTCATGTGTGTGCCTTATGTGTGATGATCTGTTCTGTTATACTGCACCTGTTTACTGTTAATATGGTTAATAATGTTCTGATGCATTTACTGAAGATAAGCTAACTGAATCATAAGATCGCTGAATATAAGCTAGTTGCTTTAGACACAGTCACGTGTACACGCGGTTTCACTTGACTGAAGTCGCGTATATGTTTCTAAGCATGAAATTGGAAAAGTTTTATTGATCTGATAACACTGATTCACCCCCCCCCCCCCCCCTCTCAGTATTATTTCCAACAAATTCATTGGGATAACATCCAGGGTATGACAGAACAGGTGCACCCACTTAGGTTGGGGCTATTCTCCATAAGCCTGCGTCTATTTGGCCAGATGCGCACGTGGATCATTCTGCCCATCGTACTTGTCTGTTAGTCGCATCTTAGGCTTAAAAATTGTGTTCTCATCATCCTCCTACATTCGCACCAATCATCAAAGCTTTCCTTGTGCGCACCCCGCCATCTTGCGGGCATAGTGCGCAGTGCCCAGTCCAAGGCCTAGAAGTGCTGCTTTTCTGGTATCTCCCTTTCAAATGGATCCAAAAATATATCTACCTCATTTAGACCATTATAAATAGGTAGATTTCTTTCCTTTGACGACACACATCACAACGACTAGGTCATCATGTTGCAATTCAACGTAGTTACTTCATGTAACCGATTCTGCCAGCATTTTATTTCTTCGTCGGAATCCGAAGTGAAGGAACTCTTGCGATCCCATGTAATCCGTCCATCCCCGGTGGGATTCACCCAGTATTTGCCTCACACTGTTATCTTATAGATGTAGTCTAGATTATCATCACTCTCCTAATCGTGGTCTGGTTTTGTATAGTTCGATCCTTTAGCAAGATCCAAGGGTATTATTACGCACAATGATTTCTTCTCAAAGATCATCTTTTGCTTTTTCAAATTGATTACCCCATTCATATCAGTAGCCCAGTCAATTCCCAAGAGCACATGGTAGGGATTTCTATCATTCACTATCTCTATATATTCAAAATCCGCCAGCGCGCTCACTCCCTCAATGTCCACGGTGACCCCCTGTAGTCGCCCCATGGGAATGATTTTCTACTGATTCGCCATCCTTAGCTGAATCAGAGAGCATTGCAGCACAGGTCTCCCCATTCGTTCCCAATTCTGCTTTGGTAGGACATTCGCATTTGACCCAAGGTCCAAAATGACCTGATCCATTTCACATTCTCCTATTTGTGCGGTTAGTCTCATATCCCGTCCCATCCTCGTTTTATGCTTGCCAATTTTTCGTACTATGTGCAGCTCACCTGGTACGCTCCCAACACATCTATTGATGAGTTCTTGTAACCCTTTCATAGCCTTACTGTCATGTAGTAACTTCATATAGGTTTCTAGGAAAGTTGTGAGCATAGAAGGGTCCATCTCTAACTCAGGCTTATTCTTGCTTTGTTATGAAACCAGCTCACAAGAAGATAGAAAAGATAGATGAACGCCTTAGAAATAAGCCTCTTCGAGGGGGAAACCTCCTTTACATTACACAAATGAACAATTCTTGGATGATACAAATCACAAGACCTCCTTTCCATATATAGGAGTCTAAGGGGTCATAATATAATCAGAGCCAACATAACAATAATAATGTAAGGGCACAATAATAACAATATGGGGACTACATAGGTACAAAAATATAATAAGGGGTTTGTCCTATTAACAATAAAGGGTTACACTAGTAGTATAGGGGCCTAACATGCCCCTCTCCTTCAAAAAGTGTTTTTCACAATGCTTGAGTAGTTCTTGATGCTTCTGTATAAAATTCTTGTCCTCCCATGTGGAATCTTCAGCTGGTAAGTTCTTCCACTTGATGAAATACTCTGAAATTGATCAATTTCGTAGTAGTCGGGTTTTTTTTTTGTGACTGCTCCAGGCTCCAATATGATTTTTCCTTCCTTGTCAAGTTCTGGTAATATTGTTTTAACTGGGATCTTCTGCAACTTTTGAATGAGTGGCCACACTTCTTCATCCTTCTTCCATTCATACCTTGTTTTGTTTATCCAATCTGGTTGGATAATAGAATTGGCACACAACAATGCTTCCACATCCTCATCCTTTCTTGAGAGTGCATCTGCCACAACATTTTGCTTCCATTTTTTGTGGATGATTTCAAAGTCATAACCCAACATATTTGTGACCCATTTTTTCCATTCTTCTAAAGATAATATTTTTTCTAAAAAGTATTTAAGACTACCATGATCCATTTTTACCTTGAAGTGTCTTCCCATTGGATAAGGTCGCCATTTCTTAAGTGCATGTAGTATTGGCAACAATTCCTTCTCATAAATAGCTTTCTTGAGGGACATTTTTTTATATGTATGTAACCATAAGAATACCCAATTGCCTACATCAAAACTTCTTTCAATGCAATGTTGATCTGTCTGTTGTTTCATTTGATTTTGCACCAAAGTGGCATTATCCTTTAAAAGTTGGAAAACTTGTTGTTGATGATCAATGTGATCTTTCACTGCTTGAATCTTTTTCTTCTTGATATGTCCTTCTATATTTAGAGTTTGAGGAGTGGTAATTTCTTCTAGTGCATTACAAGATATGGCCAGATTCATTTCTTGATGCTCTATGTGATCTTTCACTTCTTGAGCATTTTTCTTCTTCATATGTCCTTCTATCTTGATAGTTTGAGGAGTGGTAATTCTAGCCATTCCATTACAAGATATCTTCAGATTCATTTATTCTTTCTTGATGTGGTCTTTCACTTCTTGCACCTTGTTCTTCTTGATATGTCCTTCTATCTTAAGAGTTTGAGGAGTAGTAATTATTTCCAATGCTTTACAAGATGTCGTTGGATTCATTTCTTCTTTCTCTGTGGTTGGTTCCTGGTGTGTATACTATTCTTTTGATGTTTCTTGATCCTTTTCTTCCTCCTCTCCACAATCAATGTAAAATAATTTCTTCTTAGCACACTTATGACCTTTAATGTATTTTATCACAAATGTAGCAAAGCCCTTTTTCTCCTTTTTCTTGCAATCGTTGTGGTGTAACCCTTGTAGGTTGTGGAATGCTAAGAGAAACAAAACTTCCATCTTTATAGGTGTGAGGGGTAGACTTCCTTGTTGCCATAATTTTTCTTTCCACTTTGTAACAAAGCCCTTTTTCTCTTTTTTCTTCCAATTGTTGTGGTGTTGATCTAAAGAAGGTTTTGCTCTTTGTATCCTCATAATGTGCTATAATCTCCTCCATGAAAATTGACCACATAACAAGTGGTTTACGAGAACAAAGCCCTTTATACCATAAAAATTGATCTTGTTCTAAATATGAAGATGCAATACACACCTTTTGTAATAGTGGTATGCCATGTAGATCAAAATATTTCTCCATATGTAGTATCCAATTTACCAGATCCTTGCCATCAAACTTCCTCATCTTGATTTTTCTTGATTTTAGGAGCTTGATCTTGAAACGAATGTAACTCTTTAATTTCAGATCTCCAAGTTCTGAAATTTCTTCTTGCAATAGCTCTCCAGTTTCTCTTTCTAACCTCGCAAGTCTGATCAGAATTTGATTATCCAAGAAAGAGTTATGCCAAATCTCCCACAATGACATGATTATAGACTAGTTTAGTAGAGCGAAATTGTACGACATGCCACGTCTCACTGTTTTGACCTTAGTACCTGAAACTGGTATACGATAAACTACAGGAAGTCCTCTTTTTTAAACTTCTTACAAAATTTCAATCTGATGCTCAGAACAAAAGTTATGACGATTTTCCCAAGATGACTTGTTTGGAATGTAATCCGGGGGTCTCCAAAAACCCTAAATTCCTCAAATTATATATCCAAAAATATAGTGGGAGATGATCTGAAATTCAGAACCTCGTTCAAAACGATTTCTTCTCAAATGGGTTTTTTTTTAGCTTTTAAAACTTTGTAGTGAAAGAGTTATAGCGCACATTCTATGATGACCTGTTTTAGATGAAATTTTGGAGCTTACAAAAGCCCTAAATTCCTCAGATCATATATCTAAAAATATAGCAAGATAGGATATGAAATTTGGAGCCAAGGTTTAGTGTGATTGTTTCTCAAATGATTTTTTTGTAGCTTTTGAAGCGTCACAAAAAAGAAGTTATAGCAAAAATTCCACGATGACCTATTTGGAGTAGTGAAACCCTAGAATCCAAAGCTCTGATACCAAATGTTATGAAACCAGCTCACAAAAAGATAGAAAATATAGCTGAATGCCTTAGAAATAAGCCTCTTTGAGGGGGCAACCTCCTTTACATTACACAAATGAACAATTCTTGGATGATACAAATCACAAGACCTCCTTTCTATATATAGGAGTCTAAGGGGTCATAATATAATCAGAGCCGACATAACAATAATAATGTAAGGGCACAATAATAACAATATGGGGACTACATAGGTACAACAATATAATAAGGCGGTTGTACTAATAACAATAAGGGGTTACACTAGTAGTATAGGGGCCTAACATGCTTCCTGAGGTGGAGGCTTCAGTGAAGCTCTTCTTAGCTTCCATGAAGGCTTCACAAGTGCACTCCAAGTCAAATTCAACCTCCTTTGCTAGGGCTTTGCGAACCCATGTATTGTCTTCTGGTTGTTTCCCCTTGTCATCCCTTATCGCAATCCCATTCCTGAGCACTATCTTTACGTTCAGATCCTCCTCGCGTGGCTCAGACCTCATCATCTGTAAGTTTTGAGTCAGTGGAGGTGGTAGCACCACTTTGTCTGGTATCCTAGCTATCAGCATAGGATAGTATTTTGTTTCATGAGAGCATGCAATACTTGCATGATGGATGAGTTGGATTAGTGTAATCGTGGGCATAGTGTCCTAGTCCTTTGCAATTGTAGCAAATCAACTGTCCTCAACCTCTACAAGGTCCTCCTCCACCTCGGCCTCGTCTGTGCCCCTAAAATTCCATCCGTGTCATTCTTGCATTCTGGTCGAGGGGCCACGTTTCAGCCTGAACCCTGTAGGTGGGAGTTCTATCTATCATCAATTCATAGCTCCTCCAAGTACGCTAATCATGTCCTACTGACCTACAAAAGTTGTAGAATAGTTGTTACGGTGCTTGTACATACTTCTGTAGCAACTGATAGTTATCTGTGGCATGTTTTCGAGCTACCTGACAAATAACGCAGCATAATGCAGGCCCTGCGCTAGGTCATGCTTGAGATTTCGGCCTTAAAGGCATTGGTCCTGCCCCTGCAAGGTAATTCACAATCACCAGGCAATGGTCTTTGTCATGACCTTGACTCTTGCATTTCAAGCACCATACTTCCTCGTGTACCTCTGGTCGAACCATCCTGTCCTGCTTCAGACCTTGCATCTCAAGGAAAAGATTCTTTAGCTATGCATGGATCTTCTAAACTCCTAGATTACGATCTTGCATCAGAGTCTCATGTAGTCTCATGGCAATCTCCAAGGCATCTGCCTGAGTTGTTATCTTCTACTGCAATAGCGCACTCCTTATGTGTGGTAGTAGCAAAGCCACAAACCACTCGCGATGTTGTCCATCTATCAAATTCATGTTGGCTTCACGAATTGTACATTTCAACCTCTGATCTAGTTCCTAAGGCATCTTGTCTGGTCACATCATGATCTCTTTGAATCCAACAATCAACTGCGCCTCAGATTTAGGGGTGCTAAATTCCCTATCTAGTGCTGCCTGGATGTTTACTACTCCAGCATTTGGGTTATCGTTAGAGTACTTAATATACCAAGTTAGTGCACGATATTGCAGAGCACTAACTAATGTCGTCTTCTTTATGTGACCATCTGTAATACCTTGAGCATCCCATATAGCCCTCACAACAAACTAGAATTGGTCTGGGTCCTCATTTCCCAAGCCTTTGAACAAAGGAAACTTCACTGTATTTTCCATACTGAACTGTGGTGGAGGTGGAGGTGGTACGGGTGAAGTTGGAGGTGATGGTGGTGAATTCGGAGGTGGTGTGGGTAGAGGAGGTATTTGTGGGAAACCTTGCCTTATTAACTAAATAGTGCTTCATGGAGAAACCTTCACTATCGCTTCTTCGTCCCTTCGTGGAGGTGAAATCAAGGGGCTATACTTTGGACCCTTATTTCCTTCATTTCTATAATTTTTTCTGCTTCTCATAGTCCCGAACATCAAGGTAGCTGCATAACCCATTTTCCACACAACAGCATTTTAATCCAAGTATTCAAAGATTTTATATATTTACCTTCCAGTGCTTTGAAAATGTGTCGCTCTGCCTCACTCTAGCTGACTGAGGTGTTGACCATGGATTCAGTAAAAAATCATCCTATGATGCAATCGAGCCAATGATCGAAAACATGGGCAATCTTATCCTCCGATGCTTCCAACCTTCGCACTAGCTCTTGGGTCCACACAATAGGACCGTCAAGTTTCCACCTTCCTTGGCTATCTGCTAGCTTCATGATCCACTCATATAGCTCAATAGGGAAAGAGCAAAAAAATATCTCATGGATCTCTGTATATGTATTGGTCCAACCACTGTTCATTTGCAAGTCTCCGATTTTTGTTCTCCTATGCCGTAAATTCATGGATTTCTCTATCCAACCAATCTCCTATCTCCTTCTTAGTCAGATTCCAGTGATACAACATCACGCATCTCTTATGCAGATTTTGGTCTCAGAAACGAAACCATTTGTTTGCTTGAGGGGGCCTAACCTAGGTTCATATATAGTTAGCCAAACAAATCCCTACACTAATGGCCCTTTCGGCATCAACCCGTGGAGCATGGACTGAAGTCTCACCTGAAGTAGTATCGGGGGGATGCTGGAACCAAGTTTCCACACCCAGAGATGGTTGTGATGTCAGTTTATTTTGGCTATACCTGCCTTCACGTAGGTTGCTTAGCCCTCTGTTCCACCCTTCAATACCTTTGCAAAAGGGTATAATTGGCTTTCGCGCAGCCCTAACCTACGGCTCAGGGAATTTCACACTGTTATGGAAGCGAACTGCGATATCTCCCAAACTAGGTTAAGTGTCTTACTTATCTTATTAACCAATCTTAGTTAGCTTCGCATAAACAAATGTTCTTACTTGATTTCAGTTAACCAACACATTTACATACATTAGCGCATCATATAAGCATTATAAGTGAAATTCATACCCAACATAACAAGATGGATAAACAGGAAATAAAGATGCAGAAATTGTAGAATACTGCCCTTTATTGATAATTTTGGACGATTATAGAATCAATCTGCCCTACGCACTCAGCTACAGGGGTCCACGCACTCAGCTGTGGACTTCTACCACTCAGTTGCAGAGCCTCTACCTACACTACGACCCAAACTTAGACTTCTACCTTAGAGCTATCTCTAATACATCATATATTTGTGTGTTTATCTTCTATTCTTGCTATCAAACTACTTAGAGCTTATCTTTATTTATACAATCCCATGGTCCGTGGACCATGGGTAGATATTTTACAACCAACATTACATTTCCAAAATAAGGGCGAACAAACCTATGACTCTTTAAAACCTACATGCTCCGTGACCACAAAATGCGGAGTCTTTACACTTGGATTAAAAAAATTGACCAAAATATGTGCTTTTAGCCCCAAAACTACCCTTGGGGGATCCCTTGCCCAACACATACCTTGCCACTCCCTCCTTAACACACTATGAACCCACTGACACTCCTTGTCACACACTCTTATTCATTCATTTCCGTGCATTTGAAACTAGTGCTCCCTTGTTTTTCTCTGGCACTCCATAACACTCCATGGCATGCATTGACACACCCTAGCATGTGACACATCTTGTCATGTTTCCCTAGCCTCTAGCATGCCTTAACACTACCTAACATACATTGTCAATCCCTCCTTAGCACACCTAGAACTCACTGACATTTCCTGTCACAAACTCTTAATCATTCATTTGCATGCATTATTTTGACCTAGCTCTCCCTTCTGTTTCCCTAGCACTCCCTTAATTGATTCCTACATAGGGAATTTTATTCCTAGGTTGGTACTTTGAATACTTTCTCCTTAGAGAGATATGTATTCTCTAGTCTTCATCAATGACTTCTTTGAGTTTTTACATCCACATTAGCATTGCAGACTTAATTGTCAATTTCCTTTGTAATTTCCAAATTTATTAATAAATATAAAAGCCTGGAATCTCCTTTTCCCTTTGCACAAATCATGAAACCAAATGGTAAAATCTAGAATCTACATATCTAGATGTCTACTTCAACACTCTTTAATCTAGAGTCTTAGAGACCCAGATACCTTTTTCTCTCATGTTAGATATGGAGATCTAGATGATTTGATTAGTTACCATATTGTGCACTTCGACAAGGGTCACATATGTTTGAACCCATATTTACTTGTTAACCAAATAACTCGTTGGGCCCAGATAAATTTTGGGCACGAGTCTCAAAATATGCTCCTTGTTGTAATTTGTAGTTGGTAGAGTATGTACACCTTCATAGATTTTAATTTTTATAATTTAACTATGGTGATTCAATAACACATTGGAGTAATATGGGTGAGGCCCAAGATCAAATCTTCCGCCTACCACTATATCACCAAGAGTATATCCAACAATGTGTAAGCCATATATGCCAATAACCTATTACTTAGCAACAATCGAGACATCATGTGGGTGGGGGCACCTACTCTTTGAGCATTATCACAATAGACCAAACATGTCCCTTGGAATTGAACCCAGGTGGATGAGAGAGCAAATTTTTCTCTCAAACACTCTAGCCTAAGACTGCACCTTCATAGATATTAACAATGAAATTAGTGTGTACAAGGGAGTCCCTTGTACCATGAATAAGGGGGTCTCATAAAATGATTTGGTTTTTGGTTTTGATGTGGCCTTAAAGTTAGATTATTATTATTATTATTATTATTTAATTTGGGGTGGTTATGGAGGTTGCTATTGGAAGACTTGTGGCACATGAGGAGGGCCACACATGTGACTTAACATGCTCTTGTACTTAGTCTTCTTCCTATTTTTGGGAGATTATTCTTGTAGGGTGAACTTGAAAAGGGTCTCTTCTTTCTATTTTTATATATTCTAGGAGGGCACACTCGTGGAGACATTTCTTACTATTCTTGGACACACACACACACACACACACACAATCTCATGGAGTTTTGGCATGGTAAAAACCCTAATTCACCCTCATCTCCTTGGATTTTCTTTGGGGAGATGAACCACTTTATATTTTAGTATTTTGAGCATTTATCTTCTCATGGAGTGCTCTATTTACTTGGCATATTGCACATTTATCTATGTAGTTAGCCCATCGGGACAGGGCAAATGGTGGATGTATATCCTGCACTAGAAGGCATTTTCCAACCAATATAGGGGCCCAACTAGGTTCAAAACTTGGTTTACATGTCTAGCGAGGCTTGTGGGCATTTGCGCTAGGCTTAGGAGTATAATGGAAATTCCATTGACTTGTTCCCATGTCTCCTTGGTGATAGGTGACAAGTTTATCAATTTTCCTGATAAAAAAATCTATGGTGTTGATTACCTTGGAATTCACAAATGCAGAGTGGTTGCATGCATGCATAGTTTTAGAGGGTGAATTCTATGTGGACACATGTATTTGACTTGGTTTGGTACCTATTTGTGGTTGTGAATCCCCTTAAAGAGCATTATTTGGGGTATATTACTACTATTTTTGGATGGGATCTAATTGTCAAGGAAGGGCTATTTTCCACATGTTGTAATGTGGTCTAAAACAAATTTAGGAGGGATCTAATCACTCCATCACTATAATATTTGTTTTACTTGTCATGGATTTAGTTAAAATATAACATTTTTCTTTATAAGAGAAGAGATTCACTTTATAAGGTGATCTCCCTCACCATTATAGTGGTGGATAATTTTTGGATGAAGGAGGTCTCCCCTTGGGCTACATTTTATTTGAATTTTTCAATCTTAACATAAGATTGGAAGTATGATTCTATCACATGAGAGGCTTAATTTTTGCATGCATTTAATGTTGTTGGATAGTTGTAGGAATCTCTTGCAAAGAATATGTTGTGAAGGCTTTATAATGGGGAATTTATCATTTGGATGGGAGTATTATATGGGGATTCTCCTTCTCATTTTATTTTTTATTGTTATATATTTGCATATATTAATTCATTTTTTTGAACCATGGGAATTGGTAACTCGTTATAATGACCTAGGCTAGGCTTGAGATTAAACCAACTGGATGCACTATAACCTAAGAGTATATTCAACAACCCAGAAGCCATGTATGCCAATAACTTGTGACTTAGCAAGGGTTGAGGTGTCTCAAGGCACACTGGAGTGCACCTCTATTTGAGGGGCATCTACCCTTCTAGCTTTATCACAATGGGCCAGAGTCTCATTGGGGATTTGAAATTGGGTGGAGAGAGTGCAAAACCTACCCATCCTACCATATTGTCAATCCACCTCGATGCTATCTATAATAATTCCTCACTATCAAAGGAGTTGTTATTGTAATTAATATATCATTGTAGGGCAACATGTCCTCCAACTTGTTCAAGAGTAGTACTAATAGGACTCTCCAAGACTCACTACCATAACTATTTTTGACATTATCAAGTTTGATTTTGGCATGTTATTTGCAAACCTCTCCTCCTTAACTATTCACCAAACAACCCTTTTTAGAGTGATATCCTTGACTCTATTTTCCCTAGATTTGGTAGACACTATTTTTGTGATTTTTCTTCATCTTTCACTTGCCATACCACTCACTATTCCATTATGCTATTACTACCCATTTTGTTAAGGCTCACTCTTCAAATTCAACTCATGCCTCCACTCAACAACTTTAGTAATATTATCATTAGATATGTCTTGCTCAAGTTGGACAAGATTCAAGTAGAAGTTTGTGGAAGAATTATTGACATCACTATAGGTAACCTTCCTAATTGCACAAAACTAGCCCCTTAATGCTTATGAATTTACATGATATAAGGGTGCTATATTGTTGTAATATAGACAATCAACATTCCTTAAGAAAACATATACCCACATAGTCTATGTCTCCAACTAAAAACATATTAAACATTCCCAAAGCCATGTGACATGCTGAACTAAAAATATGCATTATACACCAAATGCACACATACAAAAACTTATACTTTATATATTAGATATATCTATGCAAGAAGAGTCTAAATTTTTTATATTTTTGATTTTTTTTTTAAAGCAATTATCATTGATGTCCAATTCTATTTGCAATTCCAATAATCTTTGTAAATTTTAATTGAGTTATTTTAAAAAACCAATAGAAAAATATACTTAAAAATATTAAAAACCTAAAACATTTAAATGCGTATAACCCTGGTTTGAGGCAATGTGTTTCTCTTGTCTATCTTACCAGAGACACCTATATACTACCTATTAGGACATAGTAGTTATAGCCTCACCTAGAGCACACCCATCTCATAGTTCTAGATTGGCTTTTCTGGCTGGTAGATGTAACTGCCCATTGCCCTGTTCTGTCTCTTCTTTTTGTGTTGGTTTTCTGCGAATCCTTTATTTTTCAGTTGAGGTTTTATTCTAGGGTTTGGTCTTTCCATGTTGCAAGTTTTAAATTGCAAAGATGCGTGAGATCCTGCACATTCAGGGTGGGCAATGTGGCAACCAGATCGGTGCCAAGTTTTGGGAAGTTGTCTATGATGAGCACGGGATCGATCCCACTGGGAGATACCAGGGCACTTCTGATCTACAACTCGAAAGGGTTAATGTTTACTACAATGAGGCGAGCTGTGGTAGATTTGTGCCCCATGTTGTGCTCATGGATCTTGAGCCTGGGACCATGGACAATGTGAGGACCGGGCCTTATGGCCAGGTCTTCAAGCCTGATAACTTCGTTTTTAGCCAATCTGGGGCTGGAAATAATTGGGCCAGGGCCATTATACTGAAGGGGCTGAGCTCATCGATTCCATGTTGGATGTCATCAGGAAGGAGGAGAAAATTGTGATTGTCTCGAAGGGTTTCAAGTGTGTCATTCTTTGGGAGGAGGTACTGGATCTGCGATGGGAACCATTTTGATCTCCAAGATCAGGGAGGAGTACCCTGATAGAATGATGCTTACCTTCTCTGTTTTCCCTTCTCCCAAGGTGTCTGACACAGTGGTGGAGCCTTACAATGCCATGCTCTCTGTGCATCAGCTGGTGGAGAATGCAGATGAGTGTATGGTACTGGACAATGAGGCCCTTTACGACATCTGCTTCAGGACTCTCAAGCTCACAACTCCTAGCTTCGGTGATTTGAACCATCTGATATCTGCAACAATGAGTGGAGTCACCTACTGCCTGAGGTTTCCTAGTCAGCTTAACTCATATCTAAGGAAACTAGCAGTGAATTTGATCCCCTTCCCCCATCTTCACTTCTTTATGGTGGTATTTCGTTGACTTCACGTGGTTCACAACAATACAGATCCCTCACCATTCTAGAACTGACACAACATATGTGCGATTACAAGAACATGATGTATGTTGTAGATCCACGTCACAACAGGTACCTGACTGCATCTGCCATGTTCAGAGGCAAGATGAGCACCAAAGAGGTGGATGAACAGATGATGAATGTTCAGAACAAGAATTCCTCCTACTTTGTGGAGTGGATCCCCAACAATGTGAAATCCAGTGCATGTGATATCCCACCAAAAGGCCTGTCCATGTCGTCCATGTTCATTGGGAACTCAACATCCATTCAGGAGATGTTCAGGAGAGTGAGCGAGCAGTTCACTGCCATATTTAGGAGGAAGGACTTCTTGCATTGGTACACTGGTGAAGGCATGGATGAGATGGAATTCACTGAAGCAGAGAGCAACATGAATGATTTGGTGTCTGAATACATGCAATATCAGGATGCTAGTGCAGAGGATGATGAATACTATGATGATGAAGAATCAGCTCAGGAAAGCTAGGGAAAAATCTTACGTAATGCCATCGACAACCACTAGTTGTTTCAATGCCTAATAGTTGTTTGTTTGTGGATTTCATTTGCATTTTTTGTTCTTTCATGGTCTTCTTTATTCTCATCGAAGGTTTTGGCATTGAATGCATAAAATTTGTATACAACTCCTACATTATGTCCTTGGTTTTGTTGATCATATTGAAATATTGAGAAGATGTAACTGCTTGCCAAAATTATATGTGAAATTCAATCATGCTTGGACACTCCTCTATATTATATGTTATATAATTATGGTGTTGAATGGCTTTGTAAGACTATAATATGTTTATGGGATTTGTAAACAGGAAAGACAACAATTCTCTACAAATTCAAACTAGGGGAGTACGTGAGAACAATGCCCACTATAGGATTCAATATAGAGACTGTAATGTTTAAGAATCTCAGTTTCACTATTTGGGACGTAGGGGGCCAAGATAAAATCTGATTTCTATGGAGAAAGTATATGGTCAATGCCAGGTATATTCCAAAGTTTTTATCTGTTATTACTAGAAATTGGGTCCTAGTTTCTCTTTTAAGAAGTTTGTTTCTTTAAGCCATGTCTGTATATGTTGGATTCATTTAGTAAATTCATGATATAGCATTGTTGGATTCATTAGATAAATTTATGACATGAGATTTTTTGTTTGGGGGATTTTATAATGTGTATATGTTGGATTTGGATTCATTTGTAAAATCTATGGCTTTTTATCATTGGTGGGATTCACTAGATAAATTTATGTTTGTTTGTGGACATGAACTTTCATAATAATATATACTCTATAGATATCATAATATATATTATTTCATATTCACTTAGCAAATCTCATATATTATATGATTGTTGTTTTGTATATAGATGTTAAATTTTATAGATACATAGATATTTTTTATGTAGATTGTAGATTTTTTGTATCTATGAGATATAAAGTAACGTTGATAATCAACTTTTCTTATATTCCGAAAATGTTCAATTTTTTTACAATAATCTTTTTCATGATTCTTTTGTTTTACAAGGTACTGTTATCTCAAGCTATGTGCGAATAAGCACTCCAAGTATGAGAGAGTGTTATAGACATTTTTGTGCCTCGCATCATGGAGCATGAAATGTCAATAATCACAGGGATCCTCAGTCCCTAAACATGTTGTTCTTACCCCTAAAAGAACAACGTCATCAAACAACAGCACTTCCAATCAGTTCTCCACTTGAAAACACTTCAAAACAGGCTTATTTTGGATCATGTCAGCTGCTCCACTGAGCTTCTGCGCTGGAATGCAACTGTCCCTCCTTGTACCTGCGCTGGAAGTCAAGATTAATGAAGGCTACCTGCGCTGGGCGAGATTGGCCAAGTGGCACAGTCATCCTGCAAGGTGTCAACTGCCCAGGAAGCTTCCAAACTGACACTTGGTTCATGAGATTCGCCCTGTGATGAGTAAGAGGTACTTGATCACCATGTGTAAGCAAGGATCTCCAAGTGGACTCAAGGACTGAAGTTTAACTGAAGAGGGAGAGGACACAAGGCAGCTTCATGTCAGTCTCAAGCTGACTCATCCTCTCTTCTTCTCTCCTATATATAGAGCTCTTCTATGAGGTCTAAGGAGGCTGGAATTTTGTGTAAAGCAAGGAGGTGCTGTTGGTTTACAGTTAGAGCTATTGGGTGATTGTTTTACTAGAGGTGAAGAGGAGAGTTCTTGCTGCTGGGGAGGTGTTGCTGGATTGGAGCCATCATTGGTTGTAACCTTCTCAGAACCCTGTTACTTCTATCAATAAAGTTTTGCATGTTCTCCTATATACTTGTATTGCATTGATGTATTGTATTTACATGTATATTTGATTCATCCTAATCCATGCTTCAGTTATGAGTACATGTATCTTGTAGTTTGCTCTCTTGTTTGTGCAGGATCTGTGTGTGGCTGGACCGGCAAAGAGAGCAAGGAGCTGGGAACAAGAGACAAAGAGAGAGGATAAGGATCGACTAAGCGAAAGACACCAGGTTGGTTAATCTTTCTTCATTCTCTCTGTACTTTCATAAAGGAAATCATCAAAACTTTACTTTCAGTTGTTGCTAAAGACTGTCACCTTTAGAGTAGGGATAGGGTCATCCGCATCGGATACTTTTCCCCATAACAAACTGGCGACTCCGCTGGGGAGCCTAGTATCTTGTTGGTGTTTGTAGTATTTTGCTATTCGTTTCTTGAAGAAAAGAGTACCAAATCGAAAAGCTTTTGACTATATCAAAAGCGAAGTAGAGGGTCTGCTACTCTTGCTCATTTACTGAGCAAATTCAAGATTTGAAGAGCTAATCTACAAAAGACTCTTTACTCTTTGTGATAGATCTTCATCCTCTTGATCATCCCTTAGCCTGTACTTGACCTATAGCTTTTTATTTCAGCAAAAACAGTGCATTTTTGAGCTTTTTATGACCTGGAAAACTTTGTAGACGTAACTCTCGTGTCCCAGAGCAGGCTGTCCACAGGCAGTCTGCATTACAGCGCAGCTACTCCCTTCGGGAACTGCGTTGAGAGTCAAACTGACAGACCAGAGCCTGCGCTGGTCCAGTTAGCCATTGTCTTGCTCAGTTTTCCCATTGTGTCTGAGCCCTGTTTTCACTGATTTTTTGCTGATTGCTTGCTAGTCATTGTACTTGCTGTAAACCACTTCTCCTTGACATTATTCCGCCTCAGTTGTGTGATGAAACTGTGAATGTTCTTTCAGTATTTCTTGCTTCAGTTACAGTTTCCCATTGTGAAAAGCGAACCAGTATAGCTTTGGCCTCTTAGATCCTGAACTGTAAAAGTGTCTTTGTGATCTTAAGAGCTAGTTTTATTACTGTTCATGGCTGTTTGAGTTTGTTTGCTTTTCATTTCATGGTTTGAATCTATACATTTCCTGTGTTTTAAACAAGTCTATCATAAGGTGTCTTTTTGATTGTGGACAAGCTTGTTTATTTCTACTTGAAATTATATTCAAAATTATACAACAGTTTCCTTTCTGTCTAGCATCAACATTAAGGATAACGAAAAGAAATACATGCATTGTGCATTTTGCATTTGACTGTATGCTTGACGATTTAGGAAGATGTGCATTTTAGTGTGTGTTCTTTGATCTGTGGAAAAAGTTGTGTCTTTCTTTTCCCTCAAGTAGATTAAGGTTTTCAAAGTTGAAAGATTGAAAAGATTTGCTTCTCATTCTTAGATTGCATATAGGAAGTTGTATATATACATCTCGTGGCGAACCTGAAAGGCAAACTGTTAAGAAAGATCAACATTAAAATAAACTCAATTTACATAACAACGCTTTGGAATTTAACGCAAACATCTAGAGGTCTAGGTAGAGACGTGTTCCGGCGTCGTTAAACATAGTGACTGTCGATCTCTACGAAGGTGGGTGATTCCTCCTGAGAGTCGGTGGCACTAATACGGACTTGAGCTCCCGCGTACCGTCGCGTATATTGGGAGACCCCTATAGGCTTTTATCCTTTATCCTTAGGAAGCCGTGTCGACCGCCCTACTGATCGCGATGCAGTGAACACAGCATTCACGAAGATCGACCACCCGTACCGTAAAACGTATTCTGTGGTTTCGCGAAAGGTTTGGCACACCCTCTGCCTAGATCTCCAGAGCAGTTTCTTTTGGCCTTTTTCAAACTCTATAACTGAAAAAGTCCAACCGAGCATTTGTCACTTCGGGCTCGTTAATACATCGAAGGCGACTAGAGTCATCTTTAGCTTTTTCTCGACTCTTAAAACATGAAAAAGCAAGTTTGTGTCTAAAAGCGTCGTTAATAAAATTTATTTTAAGCGGAACATAATCACCTATTATTCCCACGTTGATCTTTCAGTTGAAAAGTATGGAGCCCACCAACCAAGGAAGTAACCTTGGCGGAAGTCCAAATCCCTTCTCCTCTTGGGGAGATGTTGGTGCGCCTCATATGGCTACATTGTCACTTCCAGGATTGACAATCGGCCTCCCTGTATGGCTCTTTTCAACTAATGTAGTCCAGATCGCCACTAATCCTGAGCAGTCGAATCAACAGTCAGAACAATCTAGAACTACCCACCAGCCTTCCACTTCTTATGATACTTCCTCTAATCCTTCATCTTCCCAAGGTAGAACTGGCAAAAGTCAGCCTCCCAAGGAGAAGAAGGAAAAGAAGAAGAGAGAAAAGAAGCAGAAGGAGCCTCTGGCGAAGGCGACTGGGGGCAAGCAGAAGAAAGCTGACAAAAACCCACACACTGCATCGACCGGGCCTAAATCGCCATGTGTCATTTGCAAAGGGATCCACTTCCATCGTGATTGTCCTTGTATTCCCCGGATACTAAGGGACTGGTCGCCAAGGTTGCACAATCCGGTAGCATCAACCTCTGGTTGTCATGTTGATTGCAATCCGTCGACTAATGAGAGTGAAGGACGAAGAAGGGGACCAAGATCACCCTGTCTATTGTGTGAAGGCAATCATGCCATCCACAAATGTCCATTCTTAGATGAGGCAAAGAGAGTTTTGGAAGATCGTCCGGTATCACCGTTACGACTTCCTCCTGGATACCAAAAACTCGTGCCTAATCCCTCGATAGTTGAAAATCCAGCTGGCCCGCTCAAGTGGTCAGCTGAAGTGTCGGTCATTGAGAATGAACCTACTGAATCCAGACCAGACGAAAGTCTAAAGGTCGAAACGGCAGTTGACCCGGTTCTTCCTTCAGAGGTTCTATCGTCCAATGACTCCATCATTGAAGACCCGTCTTCAAATGACACCGTCGCCGAAGAGTCGTCTTCATGCGACACCCTCACTGAAGAGAATAAGGATGACACCATCCAGGTTCTTTTCATCAGCACCGACTCCGATGAGCGTCAGGGCAATGCGCCCATTCCTTTATCGCAGGAAGGAACATCATCATAGTCATATCCGGCCGTATATTCGGTCCCACCACCAAGCAACCTGGTTGTATCCTTTGATTGGAATCAACTAGGCAGACCCCGGTTACCAGCCAGTGTACCATTCAGAATCATTGTCCAGATCTATAGAATGATCATGGCTGGTACTATCATTGATGAAGGGGCGTCTGTGAGTATCCTTTCCTCTGTTGCTTGGAAAGCACTGGGTTCCCCAGCGCTTTTACCTGAGTTGAGAAATCTCTCAGGTTTTGATAAAGGAACCAGTCGACCATTAGGGATCCTCCCCAATGTACCTGTTACATTGAAAGGGAAGACCGTCGAGATGAACGTGATGGTCGTCCAAGGACCTTTGGATTATAACCTACTCCTTGGGCGGGACTATATTTATTGCATGGGAGCGATAGTCTCCTCACTCTTTAGAGTAATGTGTTTTCCACACGAAGGAAGGGTGGTCAAGCTCGTAGACCAACTTTCGTTTCCGGGATCTCGCATCGCAAATAGTCAAATACCATTCCTAAATGGTCTGTTCACTCAAGATTCGCCTCCACCCCCAGTCCTTCTTCCCGATGAGTGCGAGTGATTCGGAAAGAAAGACTGGAACCCAGGGGGCATGCACCCTGGTCTACTTCGGGCAGAAGAAACCCCGGGTATAAGGAAGAATTTCCGCAGAAGAATATGACTAGTCCGTACCCCGTCCGTGGAAGGAAGTGGGGTTGTTCTGGAATAGTGTTCTTTTGTTAAAGTTATGTGTTTGGCAAAAGAGTCATTCACCTTTGTCTAAAAAAGTGGGCGATGCCCAAGTAGGAATTCCCTTATCGCGACGAATAGTAACTATCTTTGAATTCAAGCCTCGCCCATTAAAACATATGTTTTGAAGGATAAGCAGGGGCAGCCTACAAAGTAGGGGACTATATTGTTGTGACAGAGGGTAACCATCTTTGGACAACCCAATGATAGACACCGCCAAAGAAAGAGATTGATTTGCGGCAGCAAATCGAACCGTCTTTGGAATAATAAGAAAGAGGCAAGCCTCCCTCAATAATACCAATGTTTTATCTTTGAGTAGTGTTCTTCTATTGTCACAAATAGTTGTTTGTTAAAAGTGGGCCGACGGGAAGCCTGAGTACTGCGTAAGACCCCTTAGAATAACGAGAAGACAAGTATCGTTAACATTAGATTGGCAAGATGACAAGTAACTGTGAACACCCAAAGAAAAGCAGAGGTAGGGGAGAGGAGGGGCAGCCTCGAAATTCTATCCTATACCTGGGGGCATGCAAACCTTCTGGAGTGCAAGATAGGGGTGGTTATTTATCTGGTTTTAAGATTAGCTGTTTCCAAACTTGCATGAAAGAAGCCTGTGGGGCAAAAGTAAAATTTGCCAAAAGTGAGCATAGCTGTGGTAAGGCATAAGCTCTATAAAAATTGGTCCTTACGGGAGGCGTTCTTTTTATGACTGGTATATCGAGCAGTTTTAGCATATAGTTCATGCTCGTTAAAAAATAAACGCAAATTCGAGCAGTTTTATGACTGAATTTATGCTCGTTAAAAAATAGAAAAGTGTGAGCAAAAGTTTCCCCCAGAGTTCAAGCTCATGAAAAAATGAACCGGTAAATAACCTTTTGAGATCGTAAATTCATTATCCATAAGAAACTTGATCGTGTTTTCATCCATCACCTCCACTGTTCATTTGGCCGATCATTCACTTCCATTTGTGTGTTTACCTCTTTTTGAGAAACAGCTGCGAAGAGTGATTTCACCTAGCCATCCTTGTGACACTGCCGTGATTGGAAAATTCCAATTTGTACCTGGAATCAATTGCTATCCCTGTTTATCACTCGTTCCTCAAAAGACGAGTCTTCTTTCAGCTCTTTTCACTGACTCGTAAAATATGAAAAGTTTGCCGAGTTTTGGCCTTCCAGCTCGTTAAATGACCGGAACGCTATCCCTCCTCTAAATTTTAATCTTTTTGGACCTGAGGGATTATTGCACAAAAGGATCGAGCGCTTGTCTTGTTCGGCTCGTTAAAAGTACCGAACAGCCATCCCTTCTGTATTGTTTTATACTTTTTCGGACTTAAGGGATTTGCTGACGAAAAAGGAATTATGGAGTTGACTTTCCGTACCTTTTCAGACTCTCTAAAAATGAAAAGGACCGAGTTTTCTTTGTCGTTAGACTCGTTAAAATGATTAAATAGCGACAAACTTGTCTTTAGACGAGAACGAGTTTCCCTATCGCTAGGCTCGTTAAATCATAGCGATGGGCTTGCCCGAAGGGCAGGTTATAGAACAAGCATATGTTATCCTCCTCAAGCTTGACAAAAATAAAGAGGTACTGGTCAGAAATGACTGGGGAAAAATTGGGAGAACATCAAAGTTTAATGGTAGCAAGTCACTCTTGAACATGACACTTTTCCTCCGTACCACATCGGGTTGGGTTGTTTCATTCACCGGTCTCATCACCATGGTCCTCGCCAAACCATCCACATTTGGGGTAATGCTACCGATCCATCGCATCAGTGTTGTTATATGTTCAAGAGGGGTCATTCTGAAAGTGTCAACCGTGTCCCATCCACTGCCATACATTATCCTTCATCCATTCATGATCGCCACCCTGAATCATATGTCACAGTTTGTTTTCACCTCCACTAAAGTCATTAGCTCCGTTCCGTGTCATTGCTGTGGGATTCATTAAGGCCCTCCTTTGACGGATCGCTTCTTGTCGACTTCAGCTCATTATCCAAGAAGTTGATCTAAGAACACCCCCATCAGTACTTTGAAGCTTGCATGCCTCAATGGCAAGTTTCTCACTTCCGGCGACAGGTATACATCAATGACCTTCGACCAGAAGATTTTGCGTGGCGTTCGACGCCAAGTCCTTTATTCACGCCACGTGAATTGTACTGCAGTACCTTGAGGGTCATCGTCATTATTGGTGATTCCTCTCGCGCTTGTTAACGGTTTTCATTATTGACCGGTAATCAAGCGATGTCTTTCCATGTTCGACTTCAACAAAATTCTCACATGGATCGACTTGTACTTAGAGTGAAGATCGAACGAGTTTGAAGACCCCGGATCTAGTTTCATCCATCCGGGCTGCGATATATATTCAGGGAATATAAAAGCATTTGCCATGTACATCATTGCAGCAGATGATCATCCTACTCAAAGGATGATAATTTCAGCAGAAAATTATCAGTCTACCATCAGACGATCGTCTGTTCTATGTACCAAAATGTATTTATAAAGCTGAGCATGGGAATGCCCGCCTCAGCTAGATCATGAAAACAGAATGAAAAATAATGTATTGTATTGTATTGTAATACAAGGTGCCTCCTCAGCACTGGAATGAACTTCGGACCCTCTAGATAAAGCATTTCACCCGATAAACGGCCTCATACTTTAGGGGGCAACTGTTATAGACATTTTTGTGCCTCGCATCATGGAGCATGAAATGTCAATAATCACAGGGATCCTCAGTCCCTAAACATGTTGTTCTTACCCCTAAAAGAACAAGGTCATCAAACAACAGCACTTCCAATCAGTTCTCCACCTGAAAACACTTCAAAACAGGCTTATTTTGGATCATGTCAGCTGCTCCACTGAGCTTCTGCGCTGGAATGCAACTGTCCCTCCTTGTAACTGCGCTGGAAGTCAAGATTAATGAAGGCTACCTGCGCTGGGCGAGATTGGCCAAGTGGCACAGTCATCCTGCAAGGTGTCAACTGCCCAGGAAGCTTCCAAACTGACACTTGGTTCATGAGATTCGCCCTGTGATGAGTAAGAGGTACTTGATCACCATGTGTAAGCAAGGATCTCCAAGTGGACTCAAGGACTGAAGTTTAACTGAAGAGGGAGAGGACACAAGGCAGCTTCATGTCAGTCTCAAGCTGACTCATCCTCTCTTCTTCTCTCCTATATATAGAGCTCTTCTATGAGGTCTAAGGAGGCTGGAATTTTGTGTAAAGCAAGGAGGTGCTGTTGGTTTACAGTTAGAGCTATTGGGTGATTGTTTTACTAGAGGTGAAGAGGAGAGTTCTTGCTGCTGGGGAGGTGCTGCTGGATTGGAGCCATCATTGGTTGTAACCTTCTCAGAACCCTGTTACTTCTATCAATAAAGTTTTGCATGTTCTCCTATATACTTGTATTGCATTGATGTATTGTATTTACATGTATATTTGATTCATCCTAATCCATGCTTCAGTTATGAGTACATGTATCTTGTAGTTTGCTCTCTTGTTTGTGCAGGATCTGTGTGTGGCTGGACCGGCAAAGAGAGCAAGGAGCTGGGAACAAGAGACAAAGAGAGAGGATAAGGATCGACTAAGCAAAATACACCAGGTTGGTTAATCTTTCTTCATTCTCTCTGTACTTTCATAAAGGAAATCATCAAAACTTTACTTTCAGTTGTTGCTAAAGACTGTCACCTTTAGAGTAGGGATAGGGTCATCCGCATCGGATACTTTTCCCCACAACAGAGAGGTTAGGTAAAAGGGTGTTTGCAAGAACTGGAGAAAAATCTGAATGAATTCATTTTCCAACTTTAGTGTTAGGCTATGATTTTATCTTGTGCCTTTGTTATTTTCATGTCAATATTGTTCTTACCTATGCATTCATAATGAGATTAGGATGTTTTACATATCTGTTTTGTTCTTTGCTACCAGTTGGAGCTCATCTGACTGTGCATTATATTTGAGCCATTGTTGATTGTTGTTATAGACATTTTTGTGCCTTACAGCATAGAGCATGAAATGTCAATAATATGAGGGATCCAAAGTCCCTAAACATGTTGTTCCTACCCCTAGAGGAACAAGGTCAGCAAACCACAACACTTCAGATCAGTTCTCCAATGAAAAACACTCAAAAACAGGTCAATTTTGGATCAAAGTAGCTGCTCCACTAAGCATCTGCGCTGAATGACAAAAGCTCCATGGTGTACCTGCGCTGCATAGCAAGTGCAACAAAGGCTACCTGCGCTGGGCGTACTTTGACATGTGGAGGAATCTTTTCTCAATGTGCCAGTGCCCAGGAAGCTTCCAAAATGACACTTGGATCAGAAGATTCGCCTAATGATGAGTAAAGAGGTTCTATAACTCCAAGTGGAAGGTAGAAACTCCGAGTGGACTCAAGGACTGAAGAACAACTGGAGTTGAAGAGGACAACAAGTCACACATCAAGCTGACTTATCTTCACTCCAAAACTCTATATAAGGATCTCATCCCATGGGATCTGGAGGCCGGAATTTTGTGCAAAGAATTGCTGTTGGTTTACAGTTGTGAGTATTGGGTGATTGCTTGAGGGAGGTGAAGAGGAGATTTCTTTCCGTCAGGAAGGTGATGCTGGATTGGACCTCTCACGGTTGTATCACCGTCTGAACCTTACTTCCTTATATTAATAAAGCATTTGAGGTTCTTCTATTCGCATGTGTTTCAATGGTGTATTGTCTTACTTGCGTATTTGATTTATGCTAATCCTTGAATCAATTATGAATGCATGCTTCTTGTAGTTTCCTTTTCTTGTCTTGTTCGCAGGATCTCGTGTAGCTGGGCCCGTGAGAAGACTTGGAGCTGGGAGCGAGCGGCAAATAGAGGAGATTGGATCGACCATTTGCGCAAGACATCGGTAAGTGGATCTCTTCCTTTCATCTCTTGCATGTCATAAAGAAGTAACTTTAGATAGCTTTGCTTCAGCTGTTGCTAAGGAACTATCACCCTTAGAGTGGGATAGGGTCATTCCGTGTTGGATACTTTTCCCCACAATAGACTGGCGACTCCGCTGGGGATCGTGTCTTGTTGGTAGCTTGTGTTTCTTGCTATTCATTTCCTAAACAAAGGGAGTACCGAATCGAACTGCATTCGAATCCTTCGAATGCAAAGTAGAGGGCAACTACTCTAGCTCAGTGCTGGGCATGTTTATGATTTGAAGAGCTGATCCACAAGGATTCTTTTTAGCTCTTTGTGATAGTGTTCATCTTCCTTAATCATCCTCTAGTGTATACTTTGCTGATAGCCTCTGATTTGGCCAAAAACCATTGATTTTTGAGCAAACTGTGACCCGGAATCTGAGAGAGACGAGAGTTGTCTCTTCAGTGCAGCTACAGCAAAGGCTACCTGCGCTGCAATGCAGGTCCCGAAGGGGTTACCTGCGCTGCATGTCAGATTGACAGTGCAGTACCTGCGTTGATCCAGTTTTGCCTTGTGCAACTGGGATTCCCCACTGTCTGTTGCCCAGCTTTCAATATTGTTTTTGCAGCCTGTTGTCAACCTGTATACCCAGCTAAAACTACCTTTCTTTGCCTTCATTTCGCCTCAGTTGTATGAAGAAACCGTGATTGTTCTTATTGTATTTCTTGCTTTCATTCACAGTTTCCCGTAGCGAAAGTGAACTAGTCTTGCTGTGACCTCTTGGATCTAGACCTGTGATAAAGTGTCGTTGTGATTCTAAGAGCTAGTTTATTGTTGTTCATAGCTGCTTGAACATTTGCTTTCGTTATATGGTTCGAATTTCAGTATTTCTTGTGTTGAAATGAGTGAATCTTAAGGTGTTCTTTTGATTATTGGACAAAAACTTGTTTGCTTTCGCTTGAAATTGAATTTGAAATTATACAACAGCTTTCTTTTTGTAATACATCAACATTAAGGAAGAAGAAAAGAAATACTTGCATTGTGCATGTGCATTTTGACAGTTTGCATGTCGATTTAGGAAAGTGCATCAGTGTGTGCTCTATGATCTGTTTGAAAAGATGATGTCTTTCTTTTCCTTCAGTAGTTAAGATTTTCATAAGTTGAAAGAATTGAAAAAGCTTGCTTATCATTCTTAGACTGCATTTAGGAGTTGTATCATACATCACGTGGTGATCCATAAAGGCAAACTGCTAAGCAAGATCAACCTAAAAAGAACTGAATTTATCTAACAACGCTTTGAAACATAACGAAACACAGTAGAGGTCTAGGTAGAGACGTGAACCGGCATCGTTAAACATAGTGACTGTCGATCTCTACGAAGGTGGGTGATTCCTCCTGAGGGACAATAGCAC
Organism: Pinus tabuliformis; assembly: GCA_031772625.1. Classification (NCBI taxonomy): domain Eukaryota; kingdom Viridiplantae; phylum Streptophyta; class Pinopsida; order Pinales; family Pinaceae; genus Pinus; species Pinus tabuliformis. The sequence goes on along the minus strand of CM062809.1, from coordinate 410,264,701 downwards.
TAATACGGATTTGTGCTCCCGCGTACCGTCGCGTATATTGGGGGACCCCTATAGGAACAAAGCCTTTATCCATAGGAAGCCGTGTCGGCCGCCCTACTGATCGCGATGCAGTGAACACAACATTCACGAAGATCGACCACTCGTACCGTAAAACGTATTCTGTGGTTTCGCGAAAGGTTTGGCACACCCTCTGCCTAGAACTCCAGAGTAGTTTCTTTTGGCCATTTTCAAACTCTATAACTGAAAAAGTCCATCCGAGCATTTGTCACTTCGGGCTCGTTAATACATCGAAGGAGACTAGATTCATCTTTAGCTTTTTCTCGACTCTTAAAAAGTGAAAAAGCAAGTTGTGTCTAAAGCGTCGTCATATAAAATTCATTCTAAACGGAACATAATCACCCCTTATTCCTACGTTGATCTTTAGGTTGAGAGCATGGAACACACCAACCAAGGGATTCCACATGATGGGACCCCTAGCCCTTTCTCCTCCTGGGGAGAAGTTGGTGCGCCCCACATGGCCACGTTGTTGCTTCCAGGACTGACAATTGGCCTGCCAGTTTGGCTATTCTCAACCACTATGGTTCAGACCACCACGGTTCCTGAACAGTCGAGTCAACAGTTAGACCAGTCTAGAGCTACCCTCCAGCCTTCCACTTCGTATAAGCCTTCCTCCGATCCTTCTTCTTCGAAAGGTCAAGCCACCGAAAGCGGAGCTCCCATAGAAAAGAAAAAGGAAAAGAAGAAGAAAGAAAAGAAGCAGAAGGAGCCAAAGGCGCCTGGGGGCAAGCAAAAGGCATCTAACAAAAATCCACACACAGCACGGACCGGGCCCAAATCGCCATGTGTCATATGTAGAGGGGACCACCTCCACCGTGATTGTCCCAGTATTCCCCGGATACTAAGGGACTGGTCCCCTCGTTTGCACAGTTCAGAAGCGTCAACCTCTGACAACCAGGTTGAATGCTTACCGTCGACCAACGAAAGTGAAGGTTCTAGACGACGAAGGGGAATGAGATTCCCCTGCGAACTGTGTGAAGGCAATCACACCCTCCGCCGTTGTCCCTTTTTAGACGAAGCCAAGAGAGTTTTGGAAGATCAACCGGTTGCACCGTTGCTACTTCCTCCTGGATACCAGAAACTCGCGCCAAGTCCTTCGCTGGTCGAAAATACAGCTGCCCCGCTCATAGGGCCAGCTGAAGTGTCAGTCACTAAAAGTGAACCTACTGAATCTGGACTGGACGAAAGTCCGAAGGTCGAAACGGCAGTTGACCCGGTTCTCCCTTCAGAAGTTTCATCTTCAAATACCACAGTCACTGAGGATTCATCTTCAGCTGACACCCCTACCGAAGAGAGTAAGGATGACACCGTCCAGATTCTTTTCATCAACACCGATTCTGATGAACATCAGGGCAATGTTCCCACTCCTTTATCGCAGGAAGGAGCATCATCAGGATCATACCCGGCCGTATATTCGGTCCCACCACCAAGCAACCTGGTTGTGTCCTTTGATTGGAACCAACTAGGCAGACCCCGGTTACTAGCCAGTATACCATTTAGAATTATAGTCCAAATATACAAAATGGTGATGGCTGGGACTATCATTGATGAAGGGGCATCTGTGAGTATCCTGTCCTCTATTGCTTGGAAAGCACTGGGTTGCCCAGCGCTTTTGCCTGAGATAAGGAATCTCTCGGGTTTTGACAAAGGAACCAGTCGACCATTAGGGATTCTACCTAATGTGCCTATTACCTTGAAAGGGAAGGCTGTCAAGATGAACTTGATGGTCGTCCAAGGACCCTTGGATTATAACCTACTCCTTGGACGAGACTACATATATTGCATGGAAGCAATAGTCTCCTCACTCTTTCGAATAATGTGTTTTCCATACGAAGGAAGAATGGTCAAGCTCGTAGACCAACTTTCACTTCCGGGATCACGCATCGCAAATAGTCACATACCTATCCTGAATGGTCTATTCGATCAAGAAAGGTCTCTACCTCCGGTTCTTCTTCCTGATGAGTACGAGTGATTCGGGAAAGTAGGGCCGGAACCCAGGGGGCATGCATCCTGGTCTGCTGGGGTCAGAAAAAACCTTGGGTGTAAAGTAGAATTTCCGCGGGAGAATATGACTAGTCCGTACCCCGTCCCCTCCTTCATCTTCGTAAAACAGAAGAGCCGGCAAGAGCTCTCATGCAGAAGAAGGGGCAGTTAGGAATGGGGTTGTTCTGGAAAAGGATTCTTTTGTCAAGGTTACTTGTTTGACAAAGGTCATTCACCTTTGTCTAAATAAGTAGGCTTTGCCAAAGAAGGGGATCCATTTGCGGCAGCAAGTAGTAACCATCTTTGGGTAAAAGGTAAGCCTCACCCATTAAAACAAATGTTTTAAAGGATAAGTAGGGGCAGCCTCCAAAGAAAGAGATTCTATTGCTGCAACAAATTGTAACCATCTTTGAGTAACCTAATGATAGACATCGCCGAAGAAAGTTTCTGTTTGAAAGGATTAGCAGAACGATCTTTGGGTAACCAGAAAGAGGCAAGCCTCACCCGTTGAAAACAAAGGTTTTTAAACGGAAAAGTAGGGGCGACCTTGAAATTAGACTTTACACCTGGGGGCATGCAAACCTCTTGGAATGCAAGCACGGGCGGCTTTTTAGTTTTTAGGTAGGTCTAACCCCGCTAACCCGTAGATAAGTCGATACCCAGCTTGCACAAAGAGAGGGTATGGAGCAAAGCGTAGGGAGATGAAGCTCCTTAAAAAATAGCAATCTTCCAGGAGACCTTCCTACTTTATGACTGGTAAAAACGAGCAGTTTTGGCAAAGTTCATGCTCGTTAAAAAATAAACGCAAGATCCGAGTAGTTTTAACGCGGAATTCATGCTCGTTAAAAAATAAACATAAGCATGTGAGCAGGCTTCCCCCCCAGAGTTCAAGCTCATCCAAAAAAAAAAATGAACCGGTAAATAACCATTTGAGACCATAAATTCATCAGCCATAAAAGCCTTGGTCGTGTTTGTGCACCGTCACCTCCACTTTTCATTTGGCCTATCATTCACATCCACTTGATTGTTTACCTATTTTTAGGAACAGCTGCGAAGAGTGATTTCACCTAGCCATCAATGTGACACTGCCGTGATTGGAAAATTCCAACCTGTACCTGGAATCTGCTGCTATCCCTGTTTATCACTCGTTCCTCAAAATACGAGTCTTCTTTGAGCTCTTTTCACTGACTCGTAAAATATGAAAAGTTTGCCAAGTTTTGGCCTTCCAGCTCATTAAAAGGACCGGAAGAGCTATCCCTCCTCTAGATTTTAATCTTTTTGGACCTGAGGGATTATTGCACAAAAAGATCGAGCGCTTGTCTAGTTCGGCTTGATAAAGATATCGAACATTCATCCCTTCTGTATTGTTTTATACTTTTTCGGACTTAAGGGATTAGATGACGAAAAAGGACCCCTGGAGTCCACTTTATGTACCCTTTTCAGACTCTCTAAAGATGAAAGGGACCGAGTTGTCTTTGTCGCTGGGCTCGTTAAAAATATTAGATAGCGACAAACTTGTCTTTAGACGAGAACGAGTTTCCCTATCGTTAAGCTCGTTAAAACATAGCGATGGGCTTGCCCGAAGGGCAGGTTATAGAACAAGCATATGTTATCCTCCTCAAGCTTGACAAAAATAAAGAGGTACTGGTCAGAAATGACTGGGGAAAAATTGGGAAGAACCTCAAAGCTTAATGGTAGCAAGTCGCTCTTGAACATGACACTTTTGCCTCCGTAAATATCGGGTTGGGTTATTATCATTCACCGGTCCCTTCACCATGGTCTCGCCATACCATCCATACATGGGGTAATGCTACCGATCCATCACATCAGTGTCGTTATATGTTCAAGAGATGTCATTCAGAAAGTGTCAACCGGGTCCCATCCACTACCATACATCATCTTTCATCCTTCCATGACCGCCACCCTGAATCATATTTCACAGATCGTTTTCACCATCATCACTAGCTCCGTTCCGTGTCACTGATGTGGGATTCATTAAGGCCCTCCTTTGACGGATCACTTCTTGTCGACATCAGCTCATTATCCAAGAAGTTGATCTAGGAACACCCCCTCAGTACTTTGAAGCTTGCATGCCTCAATGGCAAGTTTCTCACTTCCGGCGATAGGTATACATTAATGACCTTCGACCGGGAGACTTTGCGTGGTGTTCGACGTCAGATCCTATATTCACGCCACGTGAATTGTGCTGCAGTACCTTGAGGGTCATCATCATTATTGGTGATTCCTCTCGCGCTTGTTAACAGTTTACATTATTGACTGGTAATCAAGCGATGTCTTTCCATGTTCGACTTCAAGAAATTCTCACATGGATCGACTTGTACTAGAGTGAAGATCGGACAAGTTTGAAGACCTCGGATCTAGTTTCATCCATCCGGGCTGCGATATATATTCAGGAGATAAAAACATAGACATGTGCAGCAGATGATCATCCTACTAAAAGGATGATAATTAAAAGCAGAGAATTATCAGTCTATTATCAGACGATCGTCTGTTTATGTACAGCAAATGTATTTATAAAGCTGAGCATGGGAAATGCCCGCATCAGCTAGATCATGAAAAGAAAGTATGAAAAGATAATGTATTGTATTGTATTTTGTTACAGGTCACCTCCCGACGATTAAATGAACTTCGGATCCTCCTAATAAAGCATTTCACCCGATAAACGACCTCATACTTTAGGGGGCAACTGTTATAGACATTTTTGTGCCTTACAACATAGAGCATGAAATGTCAATAATCTGAGGGATCCAAAGTCCCTAAACATGTTGTTCCTACCCCTAGAGGAACAAGGTCAGCAAACCACATCACTTCAGATCAGTTCTCCACTGAAAAACACTCAAAAACAGGTCAATTTTGGATCAAAGCAGCTGCTCCACTAAGCATCTGCGCTGAATGAAAAAAGCTCCATGGTGTACCTGCGCTGCATAGCAAGTGCAACAAAGGCTACCTGCGCTGGGCGTACTTTGACATGTGGAGGAATCTTTTCTCAATGTGCCAGTGCCCAGGAAGCTTCCAAAATGACACTTGGATCAGAAGATTCGCCTAATGATGAGTAAAGAGGTTCTAAAACTCCAAGTGGAAGGTAGAAACTCCGAGTGGACTCAAGGACTGAAGAACAACTGGAGTTGAAGAGGACAACAAGTCACACATCAAGCTGACTTATCTTCACTCCAAAACTCTATATAAGGATCTCATCCCATGGGATCTGGAGGCCGGAATTTTGTGCAAAGAATTGCTGTTGGTTTACAGTTGTGAGTATTGGGTGATTGCTTGAGGGAGGTGAAGAGGAGATTTCTTTCCGTCGGGAAGGTGATGTTGGATTGGACCTCTCACGGTTGTATCACCGCCTGAACCTTACTTCCTTATATTAATAAAGCATTTGAGGTTCTTCTATTCGCATGTGTTTCAATGGTGTATTGTCTTACTTGCGTATTTGATTTATGCTAATCCTTGAATCAATTATGAATGCATGCTTCTTGTAGTTTCCTTTTCTTGTCTTGTTCGCAGGATCTCGTGTAGCTGGGCCCATGAGAAGACTTGGAGCTGGGAGCGAGCGGCAAATAGAGGAGATTGGATCGACCATTTGCGCAAGACATCGGTAAGTGGATCTCTTCCTTTCATCTCTTGCATGTCATAAAGAAGTAACTTTAGATAGCTTTGCTTCAGCTGTTGCTAAGGAACTATCACCCTTAGAGTGGGATAGGGTCATTCCGTGTTGGATACTTTTCCCCACAACAATTGTCATCTCTTCTTTCTCTTTTATTGTAGAGTTTTTGTGGTGTATGCTAGAGTTTTTACATTAACTATTTTACTTCAAATTTTTATGTATTGTTGTGTATGTTTTATGAGTTCAGTTGTATCTTATAACATTGACTTGAAATCAAAACCACAATGTTGGACAACATTTGGTAACTCCAAGGAGGTTTATTCTTGGTGTGATAGGCTTGGAGTTTGTCTTGTTTGCTGGCATGATTTTGAATTATTATGAGTGGAAAGTGTCCTAAAAGCACATGATTGTTTAACAAGAAGATGATATATGTTGGGATGCATTTTCTATGTTTCAATATATTTCAGTTTGTCTTTGCATATCCAAAATCCAATACATTTTTTGGCTTCTTGATTGTTTTATTTTTGGTTTGCTAAGTGGTTTGGGCCCTGAGATGACTGCATTCTTTGGCTCAAGAAAATGTGACCTTGGGGCATAAAAGTAGTAAGTGTGACTCAAGAAAAGGCAAGGATTTATACTTGTTAAAGAGAAACTCCTTTCATGAGTTGTATTGTTGTTATTTTAGGTTTTGTTATTTCATGGATTTTATATAAATTTCAGCTCGATATGTGTACTAAATTGTATGATTTTGGAGACTAATATAATATTGTGTTTGTTGCGTACTTTCAGTTTGGCTTCTCAAAATTTACTTTGTGTCCAATTTTTTGTTCAATCCTGGCTTTCATTCATTCACTTTAAGTAGAAGATATGACAATGATATCTAATCCCAAAAAGGTAAAGAAAAATTGTTTTTTGATGATTTCATGCATCACAATATCAACTTTAAAATCTTTCCAACATGTTGATTGTGCCTTGAGTGTGTTGGAAGAACCCATCAAGATGATTGATGGTAGAATGGTTGTCTGTAATATGGCTTCTGTTGGGCAGCAATAATCGTAGTTGAACCAACTCCTTCAACAACCCATATAGCCAATTAATCCCTTTCAACTCCAACAACACCTTCTTCCACCCATGGTACCTGTACAACCCATACAACCAACTAATCCCTCTCAACCAACTACAACAAATCCTAACTTAAGAAGCGTCTATATGGGTAATGTTCCCGAACACATGAAATGTGTTCGAATGACTAATTTTTTCTCTCATTATGGAGACATTGAAGAAGGCAATGTTGGTTGAGAGACAAGCTAGTAAGTCGAAAGGATACTCCCTTATTCTTTACAAAAAAATTGAAGAAACAAATTAAACCCTAGAAGACCTTGTTAAATCAATATATCAGCATCAAACTTTTTGTAGATTAGAATTTGAATGGAAAAAGCATAAAGTTGCAGCAAACCAGGGCCAAGTTGTTCTTGATTTGAAGGATAAAGGTGATGTAAATCATGTTTCACAATATGGTGGATTGGGTCATGGGCCAATCAACCCACCACTTATTGGTCATCAAAATATTGTGAACCCAACATCAATACCAGTTACCAGTCTAAATCCATATGGATTAAGTGATGCAGCACTGCCAAGTTTGTCTATAGACCTTGTTGCAATAAACCTCCCTTATTCATTAAACTCTTCAACACTATTGGACTTGGGCTGCCAACTTCTTCTCCAAGGAACAACTTCTGGTCAGGCATCAATAGGTGCAGGAAATTACGGTCTTGGTCCATATGGATCCTCCGGATATGGAAGTCACTCATATAGTAGTTTTGGAGGTGCAACATGTTGGGTTGTGTTATATTCTTTCCACGACTAGCTACCTTAGTTAACCAGATGGTTAGAGGGGGGTTGGAGCACCCCCTTCGTTGCCCAGTGAAGGGGTCACAGGGGGTTTGAGGGGGGCAGGTAGCCCCCCTCTACGGGGTTCAGGACAGCGCCCCAGGGAAAATTGTTTTTCACCCTATATTAGGTTGGGTGAATCTACCTATGGTTTTGTCCATTGTTTTTTCACATGGTTTTGGGCGCAATGGTTTTCCGTCCATGGTATTGGTTGCTTCAGCATATATATATATATATATATATATATATATATATATATATATATATATATATATATATATATATATATATATATATATATATATGTATATATATATATATATATATATATATATATATATGTATATATATATATGTATATATATATATGTATGTATATATATATATGTATGTATTGTAACATTGAAAGGAACATAGTGAAAAATCAATCTGGTAGTCCCAGTTTTGGGATCCAGGGGAAAATCTCTATGTATATGTGTTTTATGTGTTATTCTCTCGCATTGTTTATTTTTATTGTTTTAGAATTTGTATGCAGGTAATTTCTATATGGGGTTAAAACCTACACAACATCTCACTATGGGATTTATTCAAGTTCATCTATTTCCCAAATTGCTCCATATGATGGAGCAAGTCATTTCCCCCTTACATCTCATCAAAGTAAACTCCCAGGGACATCTCCATCATTGGGAGTTCTAACTGGCATGTGGTCTTACTACACATCCTAGGTTCGTTCTCATTCTTATTCTTCTTCTCCCATTTGTTTTAGTTCATTCTAAATTGTATTTATATATATTTGAAATGTTTTCTTTCATCTTTTGTCTTACACTATATGTCAAACACCACTTATGAATCTACGAGCATTTTTGTTTAGATCTCCTTTATTATTTTTCTTCTAACTTATTTCTTTGGAAATTGATGACAATAAGTTTGGAGCAAGGTTGAAAAAAATACCCTGTTTCTAACATTTTTTGTCTTATTTTTAGTTTATTGTCACTACTATTTAAAAGGTACCCTTTTGAATAATCAAATACCTTAGCTTCTTGCTCTAGGGGATGTGATGAGAATAAAAATAAGTCATTGTGGATATTGAGGATACTAGTTGCTATTAATTATGGAGTTAAAGTTAGGTTGGCTAAATCATAGAGAAAATATGTGTTATAATTATGGCGTATGATTACCATATGTGAGGGAAATTGTAGCTAAGATGTCATGGGCATAAAGGGCACTTGGTTTAAAGGGTACATTTTAGGATGTGTTCCATATTTAGAATCTGTTATCTTAACTTCTTTTACTATTAAATTACCAGTAGTTGTTAAGCTATGTGCAAATAAACACTCCAAAAATATTGAATTGTATGAGAGCAGTTAGGTAAAGGGGTGTTCCCAAGAAGTGGAGAAAACTCATAATGAATTTGTACTCCATCTTTAGTGTTAGGTTGTGATTTTACCTTGTGGCTTTGTTATGTTCATTTCAATATTTTTCTTACTTATGCATTCATAATGAGCCCAGGGTGTTTTGCATATCTCTTTCTATTCTTTGCTGCCAGTTGGAGCTCATCTCATCGTGGATTCTATTTGAGCCAATGCTGATTTCCATCTTTTTTTTTTCCTTTATCATAGAGTTTTTTTGGTGTATGTTATAGTTTTTTTTTATTGCTGGCATGATTTTGAATTATTATGAGTAGAAAGTGTCTTAAAAGCACATGATTATTTAACAAAAACAAGATATATGTTGGGATGCATTTGTTGTTGATAAGGTGTTTAGTATTTAGCTCAAAAATAAAAGTTATCATATTGGCTCGAAAACTGTATGACTGCGTTCGTCTCATCAAGACGATCACATCGCAATTTGTTTCAACGAAAACAGAGTCTGTATAAAGGAGAAAAGGCATGATATTTGTTTTTTTAAACAGCTAAAAAAATTGCATAATGGGACAAAATGATGAGATGCCAGTCTAGTCAGTAGTCCAATCAGTAAGAGGAATCTTCTTTAGTTTTCGTCTAATGGGAATGTGACAAGTGTCACCTCCGGATTTTCCAGTTTGTCTCAGGGAAGGTGAAATTGCCTAGTTGGCTCCAAGGTGGAATTCAAATTTGTTTTTATTTAAATATTATTATATATTATATATAATTATTATTTATATTATATAGCTTTTAACTATCTATCTATATATATATATATATATATATATATATATATATATATATATATATATATATATATATATATATATATATATATATATATATATAGTAAACATTAAATCCAAATTCAAATTAAATCAAAGTCTGAATATGTTTGAATTTAATGGCATATATATGTTATATATTTCATATGGTAAAAATACATATGGGATGGGTAGAGGGTGGGTTTGAAACTGTGACCTCCCCCTCCCAATATCAAGGCCTAACTGTTGAACCATGGGCGAAGGATTTAAAATGTAAAGCCATGAAATTATATTTAAATGCATGTTAAATGACCGACGGAGTAATGGATAGTGCTTAGCGCGCTAATCATGCTTAATACTAATTAATGCCATTTAGAAATTAATTAAACAATTGATTAAGTTGTTGGCGGATTTGGCGGCATGCCAAATTCGGCAGAAACTGCCCGTTTTGGCAGACTTAATTGGAATCTCTCTAGATTTAGCAGAGGTTTCCTAGGAAAAAATGAATGAAGCATAATTTACTCAATTTTCGACCATATTGAGATCAGAAAGAAGTTTTTTCGGCTAATTTGGACCTTCTACACACATTGGTGTACGTATCAGGAGTAGTAGAGCTTTGTAAATATAAAATTTTTCCCATTGAGCTAATACAGAGGGCCAAGCCATGTAAGGTGGACCAAGGAGATGTAGCCCAGGAGGGGTGAACTCCTTCATCAAAAAACTACGTTAATGTGTCTCTTTGATGGTTTGTTGCACTGTACATGTTTTCTATTCATTATTCATTTTTGAGGCTATTTTTCTCATGAATGTCTTGTTTAAATTAAGGAAATTTACATGTTTGTAAGCACCAACAACTAAGGAAACCTCAGCACAAAAATCAAGAAGCAAGCACATGTTTATAAATATATAATTGTTATTAGCACAACAAAACTAATCATACAAAAACATATCAAGTTGGTATTAGAGATAAAGGTTGAATTTCTTGATTTGTTGAGTTTGTGCAATTAGGGTTTTAATGGTTGCAAAATTGTGATGCTTACAAGGTTAAAATTGCAGAGAGGAGAAGGGAAGTTATTGGTTGCAACTCCTGAGGTAATGCCCAGAAGAAGGAGAGCCACAAGGCCATAATATCCACCACCTAAAGTTCCAATTCCAGCTGCACTTGAAACTCCTGAAGTTTTTCCGTCAATGATATTGAAGAGGTACAATCAATACAAATTTCTAAGCCTAAATCCATAGCCATTATGTCTAGAGAAAGACAACCTGAAGGTCCCTCTTCAAAAGAGGAATAATTCAACAAATCTTTCTATACTTTGACTGAGATGGTTAAAGTCCTCTATGAAGAAACAAACACCATAATGGTTGGAGAGAGTTCTAAACCTCTACATGGAGAAGGAAGCTCATAGGAAAAAAAGATGAGAAGATGGATTACAAAGGGAATGGTGGAAAGCCACCTTCATCTCCACCATCCTCATCATCTTCTTCATCATCTTCACCATCTCACACAGCATCATCTTCTACTACCATCACTGAAACTGCCCATACTCATTCCAAAACCCCAAAATGAAAAACTCCATTACTGAAATTGGACCTAAAATTCAAACTTCCCATGGACAATGGAGAAGTGAATGAAGAAAAGTTAGATAATTGGATTCGACAGTTGGAGGTATACTACAGAATTCAGAACCTTGAAGAAGACGACATAAATATCTAGTTGGCTTCATTGAAGCAAGAAGGAGCTGCACTAGTTTGGTGGGAAGCAAAGACTCAAGAGGAAATGAGAATCCATGGTAAGATATTGATCACTTGGGTTGAATTTGGTTATGCAATTAAAAGAAAGTTTTATCCTTTAGCATATATGCAAAAATCAATTATGAGTTGGCAGAATTTTAGGTAGCTTAAAGGCCAAAATTGTCCAAGATTATACACGAGAGTTTAGAAAAAGGGCTTTGTTATTAGGAGTGAATTTGAATTCCCAAGATAAACTGCTGAAATATATTGGGGGTTTACATTCCTATCTTAAACACACTATTATTATGTTCAATCCAACTAATTTAGATGAGGTATGTGTGTAAGCCATGCATCTTGAATCTAGAGGAAAGAACACTTATGAAGAGAGTAGTAATAAAAAGTCACCTAAGGGTAAGGAGAAAGAAAAGGGTGGAAAATGGACAGAGAAGAAGAATGCAAGTGTGAAGAAAGAAGGGGAGAAAATAACATGCAAACATTGTTCCAAAGAGGGGTATGATGAAGCCCACAACTGGAAATTCCATCCAGAAATTAGACCAAATAAGTTCAAAAATAAAGGGAAACAAAAAACCACTACTATCACCCAAGAATATTTGGGTTCTGAATCAGGTGATGAAAACAAAATCACTCTCATGGGAATCAAAGGAAAACAATATATTGCAAGCACTAGTTCACAAAACTGTAACACTACTACTACTCCAGATGAAAAGAGACGAATTGAGTTATTTCATGTTAGAGTCATATCAAAACACAACAAGATTGACGCACTCTTCAATAGTGGGTCACAAGTGAATCTAATCTCTGAAGACTTAGTCAACATATTGAATCTTGAAACTATACCTCACCATAAACCATATAGTTTGGGATGGATAACAAGAGACACAAGTTTACAAGTTACAAGAAAATGTTTTTTTAAGTTTGCAATCACTGCAAATTTTGTTGACGAAGTAGAGTTAGATGTGGTATCGCTCGATATTTCAGTTGTGGTGTTGGGTAGTCCATATTTGTATGACTGGAAAGCAATATTTTACTACCATGAAAACAAGTATCATTTGTTTAAGGATGGTGTGGAGTACACAGTGAGAGCCCACCGCTAGAATATGAACATTTCTTTGGTTAATGTAGGGGAGGCAAAAACACTAGTGAATTCAAGTAAAATTTTAGTACTTCTCATGTTTAAGCCAAATGATGATATTGTTTATGAATTTTTTTTTGCATGTAATGCAAGTTTCAATTCTGATTTGGTTGGTTCAGCTCATCAGAGTGATGAAGTATTTCAAGTTGTGAAAGAATCGTCCTTCAAGGAGAAAGAAACTTCACATGAAATATCTTTGCAGCGACATGTTTCTCTTTGTGATGTTAGCATGAAAGTGTTGACAAAATTTCAAAGTGTAGAGACACCAATGCAATGAAAAAGTTTGTTGAAAAATGGGCTCATTCAATCATCCCTTATGCCATGTGTCACACGGAATCTGTCAAGGGTGCGGACACGACTGACCTTCCTAGAAGTCTAAGACATTCTAATGACAAACAAGACAAAATGGAGTGATCTTTCTCTAAATACACCTTTTACAACATGAAAACTACAAGTGTTTAGGCTTACCTTATTCCAAAACGCTGTTGTTGAAGTCCGTTCTTGACGATCCGGATGAGCTCCTCCTTCAAGTCAATTCCTGCAACCACAAACAATCAAACAATTACCAAGCACTTGCATTTCATATAATAAAACATATATTCAACATGCAGACCAAGGAACACATGAAATAACTCATTAACACAAGCTATTGAGAAAAATAAACCAGTTTGTATTAATAACGAAACAAAGAAACTCTTACAACTTGGCCTTGGTGTTGTGCAAGTTCCTCCCAGGGTCCATCAAGGGTTTTCCTCTACTTTGACAAAGCTCACCCTCTCCCAAGTAGAATCAAGTGAAGACAATGTCTCCTCACAAAGGCTCTAATGGAAGACCTAAATCCTGCAGCATTTACCCAAAGAAAATGTATAGCTCCAACCTCCTCTCCTTCTGGCTCAATGCCTTCATTTATAGTGCTGTAAAGAGGTTATTCAGGTCCACTATCAATGGGATCATCCCCCTCTATGGGTGGGATAGCTCCCTTATTGATGGGATAAGTTCCCCCTTAATAGAGATACATGAACCAACTGGAGGCGCATCCATTTCATCAAACCGACCTCTAGAATGTTCTAGAAGTAACCACAAGTAACTTTTTCAAGATAAAACTCGCGCATTTTGCCTTTTACAGAGGGACGCACCTGTCCCTTAACATACAGAGCGTCTATGGACGCGGATTTTGTGAACATGGTCAGCGTCCCCGCAGGTAAGGCTAGAGAGAACCTGCGACCCCAGAGATAAACATGATTTTTACAAGACTTTCTCTCTTCTTTGAGTTTGAGATGGATAACAGAGGCATGAGACTTGCCTAAGAGGGTAGCATGACTTGTTGATTGGAGCCATACTAACTGTAAGTAGTCAAGGTGACATTTTTTAGTGTAACACCATGTTTTGCACCAATGGTTATGGTGCCAAAGAGGAATGGTAAGTATTTCAAGAAAGAGGACAAAAGGAGTAGTTTTCGCCAAAGCGAAGTTGTAAAAAGAGGTTAGTGCAAGAATATACATAACACCAAACAAGAATGGTTTGTATGCCTTTTAATGTTGTATGTTCTTTGTAGCACTTCTATTACATACATGTATTTGAATCATGGCAAAAAAGAGTCATTTCCTGAAGAAATTGTCCACTTGGGTGACATAAACAAGTTGAGAAAGTTTTCTTATGCACATGTCATCTATGAAGGAAAATTGTTTAATGTTTTGAAAATATCAAAGTACAAGTTGGGTTTCACTTCTTTGATACATTTCGTCCATGATATTGGAGGAGGTAAGTTGAAGGAAGCCTCTCCAAGTTGTATGCCATTGTTGGTTGGTCAATGCCCAAGGTCGTCATTTTAATAAGAGGTTTGTTCAGAGCAGCCCAATGTTGGAGGATAGTTTTTGCTGACATTTCTTCTTTCAAAGCTCCTTGGCATGCATTGTCATGTGTGTGCAAAGTCTTCCAGTGGGGATGCAAACAACAAGAGGCATGTGTTGCTTCAAACCAAAAGATCAGTTCAATTATTTTTTATGCTCTTTCAAACTTGAAAGGTTCATTTGAGTTTTAGGTTTATGCAAGCAATTTCACCATCTTATTTCATTCAGAAGATTTTCATGGTGTAAAGATTAAGCTACGGAGATCCATGCACTTTCATTAGATGTATAGTTTTAAAAAATTTCACTTGTTTCGAAGGTACAAAAGAGGTATAAGTAGCAAGTTCATTGTTATGCCTTTTAGGGCTATTGGTTATGTAACTATTGTATTCAAGCATAATTATGTTTTACATGAAATTTATATTTAGAAAGTTACATTCTTTCAAGATGTACAATCGAGCTTGAGTCAAGAAAACCAAGTAGTGAAATTTGTCATCCATTTGCATTATATTTTGTTATGTCATATTGGTAAGAAGGATGTTCCTTTTGATGGCGAGATGGATAAAACCATGAGTTTCTATAAATGACTGAAAATGGTGCAAGAAACAGTGCAAGATCATATTGAAAAGGGAAAAGACAAGTTATGGGTATAGAATGGGGTCCTCAAGGCAAGTGAATATTGATTTCCTTAGAGAGGATCTCAAGGAAACAAATCCATCAAAAACCAATTGGATCAAGCTTGGAAAGGTGAGGGGGTTGTACCCTCATCTACTTGATAGATAATGGTATCTTTTGGGGTCCAAAAGGCTTCTAGTGGGGAGGAATGATCAGGTTCTCAGTATTTAGCCAAAAATCAAAGTCCTCAAAATGGATTGAAAACTCTACGACTGCATCTGTCTCATCAAGATGATTGCAACACAATTCGTTTCACCATAAATGGAGTCTGGATGAAGGAGAAAAGGTTTGTTGTTCATTTTCCTAAACAGCTAAAAAATTCTTGATTTTAGACTTTTGTGATCCATACTGATTTTGATAAATTCTTTCGGATTAGTCACATCATGAGTTTTTGGTCAATGTTTCAAACCATCTAATGTGGTTCATCACCCCTAGAATTTATGGCCTTCTAAAGATTCATAAAGATGGGATCTCCCTAAGACCTATTGTTAACACAATAGGTGGGCCCACTTATCTTCTTGCTAAATTCCTAACTCAAAAACTCAAACCTCTTGTTGGTCGCACCAATTCCTTTATTAAAGACTCTACTTCCTTTGTTAAAGAGTTGAAAGATATAAGGCTAGAGCCTAGGGAGCTGTTAGTAAGCTTTGACGTTGTTTCCCTTTATATTAATATCTCTATCCAAGAAGCCGTCGATGTCATTAATCATGTTACTGATGAGAACACAACCAAATTGGTTTGTCTATGCCTTACCTCTACATTTTTTCAGCTTCTAGGGTGAGTTCTATGAACAGACTTGTGGGGTTGCGATGGGTTCTCCTCTTTCCCCTATAGTTGCCAACTTGTTCATGGAAGATTTTGAGAGAAAATCTTTAGCCTCTGCTCCAGTCTCCCCCAAGAAATGGAAGAGTTTTGTTGATGATACTAATATCGTGTTTCCCCATATTCGTGAAAAATTAAATCTGTTTCTAAACCATCTTAATTCCCAATCTGCGTCCATCAAATTCACGATGGAAATCGAAGTAGATGGATGTCTCCCTTTTCTTGTTATTCTCCTCTCTATAATGGATGATGGTACTATCTCTCACCGGATTTTTCACAAGAAAACGCACACTGAACATTATCTTCATGCCAGTTCTCATGAGAATCACTTAGAAGAGGAAGAATCTCATCTTTTGAAAGTTTTTGAAAAATAATGGCTATAGCATGCAGTAAGGCCTCAAATATTTTTTAAGGGCTAGTAAAGAATCGAGGATTAAACGTTCTCATGAAGATACAATCTCCAGTGTTCAACTTCCTTTTATTTAAGGGACCACCGATAACATTTCTCATATCCTCAAAAAGAACAAAGTTTCTACTACCTTCAAACCCCTTAATAGCATTAGAAATTATCTTAGATCCATCGAAAACCCTGTAAACCCTAAAGACATGAAAGGGGTCTACTCCATCACATGTTGCTGTGGGATTCCCCACATTGGGGAAACTAGCCGCTCCATTAACCAGAGAATCCAAGAACATGCAACAGATATTAAGCACAACCGCTCCTCTTCCTTGACTTTAGCTGAACATGTAGTGAAATCCAATCACCATGTATACATCAAGGATTCCCGGGTCATAGCCAAGATTGATCACTTCCATCATAGGAAGATACGAGAAGCCATTGAAATTGAAAAATGTGCTTTTAATCTTAACAGGGACGATGGTTGGAAGTTAAGTAGAAGTTGGATCCCCACCCTCTTTTCATAATTTTTTTTAATAAATATAATAATTAATAATTGATTATTTTTATTTTTATATTGCAATTTATATCCTCTTTGACCTCCCTATTAAAATATTATCCAATATTTTAATATAATAATATTTAAATATAATTGTTGAATATATTCATTTTTAATAATAACCATATTAAACTTGTTTTTAATTATATATTTACAAATATTCTATTCTTATTATATTATTAAATTAATCTAACTAAATTTGAATTCAATATTATTTTAATTAGAAATATTAATAAATCAAAATAAAACATAACAAAATAATAATAAATTTATTCAACTATTTTTTTAATGGCTAATTCATAACAGCTATTTCCTAATGGCTAACTCTAGAACAAATGCATCCTTGCTATTTAAACATTTTCACTGACTGATTTTTTCACCTTTGTCTTGATGACGAACCACATTAGATGGTTCAAAACATCGACCAAAAACTCATGATGTGATTAATCCGAAAGAATTTATCAAAATCAGCTAAAAAAATTGCAGAATGGGACAGAATGATGAGATGGCAGTCCAGTCAGTAGTCCAAACAGGAAAAGGAATCTTCTTTAGTTTTCGCCCAATGGGGCATTGAAAAGTGTCACCTCTGGATTCGCTAGTTTGTCTCAGGGAAGGTGAAATTTCCTAGTTGGATCCAAGATGGAATTCAAATTCATTTTTATTTAAATATTATTATATATTATATATAATTATTATTTATATTATATAGTTTTTAACTATATATTATATTTAATATATATATATATCTACATATATATATATATATATATATATATATATATATATATATATATATATATATATATATATATATATATATATATATATATATATATATATATATATATAGATAGATAGATAGATAGATAGATAGATATATTAAACATTAAATCCGCATTCAAATTGAATCAAAGGCCAAATATGTTCGAATATAATGGCATATATATCTTATATATTTCCTATGAAAAAAATACATATGGGATGGTTGGAGGGCAGGTTTGAACCCCGTGACCTCCCCCTCCCAATACCAAGGCCTAATTGTTGAACCATGGGCAGAGGATTTAAAATATAAAGGCACGGAATTGTATTTAAATGCGCATTAAATGACCGACGGAGTAATGGATAGTGCTTAGCGCGCTAATCGTGCTTAATATTAATTAATGTCATTTACCAGTTAATTAAAGAGTTGATTAAGTTGGTGGCACTCCAAATTAGGTGGAAACTGTCAGTTTTGGTGGACCTAACTGGAGTCTCTCCAGATTTAGCGGAGATTTCCTAGGAAAAATTGAATGAAGCACAACTTACTCAATTTTCGACCAAATTGAGATCAGAAAGAAGTGTTTTTGGCTAATTTGGACCTTCTGAACACATTGGTCAAGGTATGAGGAGCTATGGAGATTTTTAAACAACATTTTTGCCACATTGAGCTAATGCAGAGGTCTAAGCCATGGAAGTTGGACCAAGGAGATGTATCCCAGGAGGGGTGAACTCCTTCATCAAAACACTGTTTTAATGTGTCTCTTTGATGGATTTTTACACTGTACATGTTTGTTGTTCATTATTCATTTTTGAAGCTATTTTTCTCATGAATGTCTTGTTTAACTTAAGGAAATTTACCTGTTTGTAAACACCAACAACTAAGGAAACCTTAGCATAAAAAGCAAGAAGCAAGCACATATTTATAAATATGTAATTATTATTAGCATAGCAAAACTAATCATACAAAAACATATCAGATGTGTTTCAACATATTTTAGTTTGTCTCTACATATCCAAAATCCAATACATTTTTTGGCTTCTTGATTGTTTTATTTTTTGTTTGCTAAGTGGTTTGGGCCTTGAGATGACTACATGCTTTGGCTCAAGAAAATGTGACCCTAGGGCATAAAAGTAGTAAGTGTGACTCAAGAAAAGGAAAGGATTCATATTTGTTAAAGAAAAACTCCTTTCATGAGTTGTATTGTTGTTATTTTAGGTTTTGTTATTTCATGGACTTTATATAAATTTCAGCTTGATATGTGTACTAAATTGTATGCTTTTGGAGACTAATATAATATTGTGTTTGTTGCGCAGTTTGAGTTTGGCTTCTCAACATTGCCTTTGTTTCCATTTTTTTGTTCAATCATGGCTTTCATTCATCCACTTCAAGTAGAAAATATGACAATGATATCTAAGCCCAAAAAGGTAAAGAATAATTGTTGTTAGATGATTTCATGCCTCGCAATATCAACTTTAAAATCTTTCCAATATTTAGTGGTAGTCCTTATGTATTGCTTCTCACTGCAGTCACATACCTTTTCCCCCTATAGTTCTAAAAGTTGAGGAAAATTCAAGGGCCACATCATCATCATCATAATCTCTTCTTAAAATACCCCAGCCATCGACTTCTCTTGAAAATGTTTACAACCCTAATATTCTGATAAAATCTAGCAACTTTTGTGGGCTCTCTTCCATTAAACCCTACTCCCATTCCATAGAAGAACACATAGAAGGTTGTTTTTGGAAAGAAAGGGGGTTATCCTATTGTTTTATCTTTGTTTTTCCTTGCCTTATAAACTTTATTTTAGTATCTTGTAGTTCTGTTTATGGAAATTCTTATAGGAAGGGTTCTAAGTTTTGAAAAATCAACATATGCATTCTACCAACAATTGTAGTGGGAGAATCCCAAAAAAGGTCAAAGAAGAGGGAAAGCAAAATGAAATGAATTTTCACTATTGTGATTTTATTCTATTGATATTACTATGCTCCCTATCTTGAGTTCTTGTGGATCACTGAAATCTTATAGTCGTTCATGTAACTAATTCTGTAGAAAGAATTATTCGTCTTGTAGCAAATTGGCAAGAAGTAAAATGGCATGTGGCATGCATGGTTGATAAAAAAGGGTGGTGAAAATGAAATTGATCAACACCGAGAATATAATCATAACCTTTAGTAATGTATTTTATTTAGTTTTTCTTTCACTTTACTTAATGAACTCTTTGGTTAAACTCTATTTTCTCTCATTTATCCTTGATTGGTGATGTGATATTATGTCATCTTTTGGATGAATATTGTTGATTGACTCATATGACTATGGTATCTTTGCCAATTATGAGAACATTTATATAATTTCATCATGTCACTTCTTATGCATAATACATGAGCCCCATAGTGAATAATTGTGTGATTTCTACTATGTACAATGTTAGATTTTATATGTTGAAGTTACTACATGACTACCTGTAGGGATTCCTATGGAGGTACAGGGTACCATGCAGAAGTTGAGATACTCCAAATTTTCATTTTTTGTTAAGTATAAGTCATGCCTCTAGGATATTCTATTTAAAATTTGAAGGCTTGGACATGAAAATTTCAAAGCCTTGTAGCTTTTCCTTAATCCTATAGCCTCCCTATAGAACTTAATGGATTTTGCAAAATTTTCTTGTTAGTGAACAATTAGATTGAAATTTTTCTTGAGTGTATATGATTTAATGAAAAGTTATTAAAAATGAATAAGGATGAATATGGAATGGATTGAAAATAGAATGAGATGGTAGTGAAAATGAAAACTAGTAATGATGAGATAGCTATGGTAATGTATGGAATGGAATAGTTTTGCTACAAAGTGAAAATAAGTGCTTTGATGTCCTTGCAATGATTTTTTTTTTTAATTTCTTTATATCCTTGTACTTTATACTAATGTGATTTATGCTTCTCTATTTCAAGTTTGTCCTATGGTAGGCTCTTCAATTACTTATAATTTCTTAACAGATAAATTAGAAACTATGCATGTCATTTGGAACTTGTGAACTATTGTGCATCGTTTATGTTAATATAATATGTTAAGTGCTAAAGAAATTGTAGTATTAATTAATTTATTTATTATGGAGTGTAGGTGTTATTTTTTTTTGTGTATCCTGGTGTGCACTACAAATATTAGCCAAAATTTTGTACTTACAATTTTAACATATGTTTATTGGTTACATTTCAAGATCATTGTTATTGATTGTTGTATTTTGACATATTGAATTAATTAATAATGAGAAGCACTCCCAATTAGTTTTCTAGACCCCATAGCCAGTAGGATTCAAGCATGTAGCTCATTAGTCATAATGCAATCATAAATATAATTTTTTATTTTTTATTTTTTTATTTTTATTTTTATTTTTTTATGTTTTGGCATGCAAATCAGTCACAACAGATTTACATGATTCACAAGGTGAGAAATCAATATTTGATGTAATTGCAGATTTTAGGTTTGATAATTATAGGTCATTTATAGGTTATAAATGTCTTCAAAGTTTCACTTCTAATTGAGTATTCAACTAAACATATTGAGTATCTTATACATAATTATTTTTCCTTCCACCCACTTTTCATAACTTCCATAACCATTAGGTAGGGACCTACAACTTCGATGCTATTTTGTTTGTTTAGTAAGAGATTTTCCAAGACTTTACAAAGTTTTATAATTTATTGAAAGTTGTAGAATTTACAATCTATAAAGTTTCAAGGTCTAATTTTTTAAATTCTAATTTTTTAAAGGGTGCTAGCTCAATGGAAGAGCACCTACTTTGCAAGAAAAAGGTTGGTGGTTCAATTCCATCGTGCCCTGATATTGATATGAAATGGCGATGATTAGTTTTTGGTGACGAAGGCTCTTTTGACCATCACCAATAAGCTTACGATGACCTTTTTTTATCGTCACCAAAATATGAAATGGTGAGCATAAAATAACACCACCATATATATGTATCAATAGTAATAGGCATGAAAGGTCCATCACCATAAATTGTTGTTGTTCATATGAAATGGTGACATCAATGAACGTCGCCATATATATGCATTAATAGTGACAACCATAAAAATTCCATCACAATAAATCATTGTTGTTCATATGAAATGGTGACAATCACTATCCATCATTATAATCATTATTCATGATGGAACTTGAATGTCACCACAACACCTACACTTTTGGTGATGCCACCTTTGGTGACATTCATTTTCTGGGTGATGCCAACTTTGGTGACATTCATTTTTTTGGTGACAGAGGCTAAGGTCCATCACCATTGCTCATATGAAATGGTGATGGTCACTATCCATCATTATAAATCATTATTGGTGATGGACCTTGAATGTCACCACAACACCTATAATTTTGGCGATGCCACCTTTGGTGACATTCAATTTTTGGTGACGAAGGCTGTTTTGACCGTCACCAATGAGCTTATGGTGACATTTTCCAACCCTTACTAATGACATTTTTTCTTGTAGTGTAAATGAATTCACATCATGAGAGGACCTTTTCAAACCACTTCAGACCTTTTTCATTTTTTCTAGAAGCCTCTAGGATTTTCCAATCTAATTTGATTCTGAACAGTACACGAAATGTAGGGGAAATATCGTGAAAACCCTCAGTCACTACATTAACAATATCTGAACTTGACTCGAGCTATAACTGCTCCAATATCTTGTCTTCCGTGCAACTAGAGAATTCCAACCACTCCCATAGGCCTCTATGCATGCGATTGGGGCTTAGGCTCAGTAAAAACAAAAGTTCTATAGTCCATAACCTTTTCCACTTGTTGGATCACCTTCCATTGCATCTGTACTAGCCTCCAAAACTATGATGTGGCCTGCAATACATCCGCAAATAGATAAAACATGCCTCCCAAGTGTCACTGCCAAGTTGACATAGAAGGGCCAACAAGCAAGGTTGACAAATATGCCAAAAAGTCCTCCACTCTCCATCATACCTCTGAACAATCTGCAACACATTTGAATCAGCTCTTCAACCTTTGTAGCACCATCATCAAGACATCACATCACTAGAATAAGTCACCTCATAGGCATAGACATTAAGACCTAATCAAGACCTAGTTGAAAACTCAAATAGTGTGCCATGAACCATCTCTATCAAATGTAAATCTGATCATCACTTGTAGCAGCCTCCTCTACCTATAGAAGCATCAACCAACCGTCATGACATCTCCATAAATGCACATGCCAACTCCTCTAATACCATCATGCTACCATCAAGTTCCATCAATGCCAACACATACTGACACACACCATGGTCTATCAATTGTCATCATCAAGAGGTTGACATAAGTGCATTACCTCAGGAGTTGACATCAATGCAAACAAAACCATCTCACTATCAATACATCATGCCAACCAATAGGACCACCAAATCAACATCTATCACACATGATCATGACCAATATGACTATGACCATAACCTTATTGACATCAATGCCAACACAATAATGCCAACAACTCCCCCTTTGGCATTGATGTTAACCTCATAAACATGTGAGGATGATCTCTATCCATCCAACTTCTCTCCTCTTTTGACATAAATGGCAAAGGGTCAACTCCATATGAATAGGCAGCAAAAGTTGAAGTACATACTGGAGCATACATCTCTACATGGATGAAATATAATGCAATCAAGAGCATCCATGTTTGTATATATAAAAAAAGAAAGATATATATCCAAACATCATTCAAAGAATAATACCATCTAATAACTACTAGCAACAAGCAACATCATGGAAACATAAGGCAACATAATCAACATATGTAAGCACATCAGAATAAAAACTATAAGCATCATCAAGTAAGCATCGAAATGCACATTAGCATCAATACATCACTCCTCCATATAGAGACATCATATGAGGAAACCACACACAATCTCCCCCATAACTACATAGAAACAACTATTAAAATATCTCATCACATGAGGCCAGGAAGTCCACTGTCATAACATTGTATGAGGCATAGCATGAACACCTTCAAGAAGACCATAATGCCATCAAAGTATGCTAAAGTAAAAAGAGAAAATAGTTTTTGATCCAGAATTATGCAGGAACATGAAAAAATACAGATGTAAACATAAACATAGAGATGCAGTAAAAATAAAAATTCATTTCTTTAATATCAAAGAACTAAAATATTCTTACATACATGATGGAAATAAACTAGGTCGGGTGTTGGTAGCTTATCTCTAAGAAGACATGTGGCAGATACATCCTCTAAATTGTGTTACAATGAGGCTCGAAGGCCTATTAACTATTGAGAAACAATGGAAAACCATAAACTTCCAAAAGCCAAACCCTAGGAGATGAAGCACCAAAACTATGGGTCTCGTTGGGGTAAATTGTTACATCAATTTCATAGGATCGTAACTTTGGCATACGATATCCATTTGACATGCATGATACCTCATTAGATATTTCTATCCCAGGAATATAAATTTCAACAAAAAATATTTAGACAAAAACTCATGATTTGTTGTTTTCCAAAAAAATTGCCATTTTGGTCCTCAAAATGTCTCCGTAAGTTCAAGACCCAAAAACTACCAAAAATAGTAAATTGTGATATAATTAAGGAAAGCAAAAAAATGAAAGAAACAATAGTGGGGGTCCAAATGGAATAGAAATGTTGCCACCAATATCCACCTGGATCAGTCCTTCCCCTATTAGGCAGAAATGATCCCCATTTCATTGAGTGCCTCCATGATATGGGAAAACTTCTACTGAATTTCATCCCTAGTGAGTGAATTGCCTTCATGCATGGGTTGGTCAGCTTTAAAAACACCATATAATTGGATATTCTACTAGAGAGTGTTATTCATATGTGTGTCCAAGATCTGATCAGTTGTGGCATGTTTCATGCAGTCTAGGTTTAACTCTGTTGGTGTGAGTTGTTTTGCAATGTCTGATGTGTCTAGTAATGGTGGAAGGTATGGTCAAAGGTGGTCCACGTTGAATATGATTATGATTGCCAAGGAATCATTAGAATTCATTATACGATAATTATATATGTGAAAATATGTGCTCATCAAGAGCCTCCTTTTGATAAAATTCTCATTATTATTGGTGATTTTTAGAAAGTCATTAACAAAGGAAAGTATTTATATCGTGAGACAATAAACCAATTACAAGAATTTGAGGAAAATAGTTTTTAAAGTTTCTTAAGAGAAAAAATTATTCATCTCAATATCTTTTTTGAGGAATTAAATACATCTGAATTCTTTAGATTTAATTTTAAAAAAATCCTTAAAATCCTTCCATTGTCTCTTAGCAAGAACAAAAAAATGAAATTGAGAAAATGGATGATGTTGTTGTTACAGTTAAAGAAGCGGAATGCAATGAAGGAATAAAAAATGATTAGCATGCTACAACAGAAGTTACAGCTAAAAAATTTCTTCAAGAAAAGAAGGAAAACACAAAAATAATCAAATCAACAGACAAAGAGACATTAAGTAAATAGGAGATCATTGTAATCAATTCCCCTGAAGAAATGGAGAAGAAGAAACCAAGAAACAAAAGAAGTCAAGAAATGGAGATTGATAAGGAGAAGGATAAAGAAAAATCTGATAATATTGTTTCCCATAGAAATAAAGAGGAAATGGAGCCACAAAGAAAGATGGATATTGTTTCCATTACATCTCCTAAGACCACAATGAAACCTATTTCCACCAAGATCCCTCAAGATTCTTTTCTGTGCAAACCAATTTTTAAATTAGAAACAATTCCTAATACGTATCCATCTTTAATAGAATATTATTTTAATTCTCATACCAAGTTAGTATTAAGAAAAACAAAGAAGAGAAAGCATGATTCTATAGAGTCTGTTTCAAAATTCAGTTGACAAGCTCAAGGAGATGTAAAATAAAATGCCTAAGAATCTTCATAACCCTTAGGTATTTTTATGAATTATAACCAATATCATCTTAATGAGCTAGAAACTTCATATGCATGTAGACTATAGAGACTTAATGTGTTGGAGAAGTAGTTAGAAAAGATTGAGTTATTTACTAAAGAAAATTCCCAGAAATATTTTGCAACTCTTATCCAAAGATTCAGAGTAGAAAGAAAAAATATACAAAATTGATTTCAAATCAAATTAAATTAATTAAATTAATGGCATGAGCAACATGTTCAAGAATAAAGACCATCTCATGAAAATCAAACTTCCATTTTGAAGGAGGAGGTTGAAAGAATGATTAAGGTCATGACTACGAATTTGAAAGAGAAAATTGATTCTCTCCAAAGTCAACTCCATCAAAAACAAGAATCAACACAAAGTCTAAAGCTTTTCAAAGAATGGACATTGCAAATTTCTCTCATTTCGAGAAAGGATCATTCAAAATTCTACAAAAAATTGGATAAAAACTTAAGATTTTATCAACAAATTATAAATTTAAATGAAAGGATTGATCCCTTAGTGGAAGGGTACAAATACATTAAAACATTTTTTTTGTCTATTCTTAACTAGGAGGAATTTCAATTTGATGAAATTCCTAAGGTTATTAAGATAGATAAAAGATTAATGTTTGCATCCTTAAATGGTAGAGAAGAAGAGGCCAAAGAAATCAGAAATTAGACTAAAAATTCCTAGGAAAAACGCTTATCAATATGGGAGAAAGGGACCGATTTTATTGAAGAATTTGATCTTTCAGGTTCTAGGCCATTGAAAGTTGTTCTAAGAGAATTAAAGTAGCCAACGGGATAGCTCATCATCAAATATTAGAGAGATATTAATGAGATTAACATATGGACTCAACAAACTTTTTGGAAATTTCTACAATTCCCTTTTGAGAATATTAATGGCATTTCTACATTTAGAAATAAATATAAGAAAAGAAAGAAAATGATCCAAACTCTGGTTGCAAGTTATGAATTCATCACATATCAATTCCATCCAACCCACTTTTCAAGAGTTTCCCACATTATTCAAAATGGGTAAAACATATCTAGATTCATGTACCTCATCTATTTCTGAACCTAAAAGAAGAAGATTATGAAGATGAGGAGGAGTTACCTTCTTTTCAAGAAATATCAGTTGAACAATGATAGGATTTTTGTTTTTAGAATCAGATCTTTACTTTAAGAAAATATTTTTTATTTTCTTGTTTTGAAAAAACTTATCTTATTTTTTGAAACATATCCTATCTTTTCAAGTATTTATATGACCTCTTACATTGGTGTAAGGGTCAAGAAATTGTGAGGACATAATACTTATATTTTTGAATCAATTTTGAAGTAACAACTTTTTTGAAGACCCATTTCAGATTTAATATGTTGTGAGCTATGAGATTAATGTCTGGATATCTTTTTAATTCCTTAATGTATGCATTTAGTATTACTCTTTAACTCATGCATATTTATTTCTAAATGAATATTTGATTATTCTATTTAAGCATTTCTTTGGACATGTTATAGTTTATATATTTCATTAGAAGGAATTTATGAACTATTAACTTTTTATGTTATTGTCTGATGATGGAAATCTGATATTAAAAATGTTATTTTCCTATAGTCATAGTAGTCAGAAAACAAGTTTTGTCTTTCATGTTTATTTTGGAAAATGTACATAGGTTTTTCTTTGATCTTCTATAGATCAAGCCATTGGTCTTAATATAGATTAATTTTTTCATTATTCATTTTAATCATGTCAAAGTGTGTCAAGAGTCATGAAAATAGTCATTGATGTCCCGAGAGGTCAAGTTAGCTAGGTCTAGAGGTAAATTTACATCAAGAAATCATTAGTAAGATCCTATTTTCATGCCTTTTCATCATGAGAACATATTTGTAGGTGTCTTTAGTAAATTAAAATGTCATATTAGAAATGGTACAACAACCAAGAGGACAATTGTTGCACTTTTTCCAAGTTTTTTATTTTGGTCTTTTAGGTTCAAAGTCGTAATAATCACCATCAAAATATTCTCTCAGCCACCATGGGAGGTTATTTGTAGGTTTTCCTTAATCCAAGATCTCCCAACTCTCCATTTCTTCCATTAGAAGCTTGGTGTGTGGTCATTCTTGTTCGCTACACAATGAGGTAGGGAAGGCACTGCACCTTTTCTGTGAGGAATAATTTTAAATAATGGAGGACTATGGATGGAGTAGAAGTATTCTGATAGGTTTATAATGTTGTGTGAGTTGTTTTCTACCAACACTTTCAAAAGTTCAAAGGATGACCGGAAGCATAAGAACTTTGGGGTGTTGTGCTTTTACCAAGGAAACTCATTTTGATAAAGAAATCATGATTTTTGGCATTTGTTCCTTGAATGAAAACATGCACGAAGTTTTTTTTGAACATTTGAGTCCTCTCCAAGTCATTTTTCTCAGTCAAAAGATCAATGTTGGGTCATGAGGTGCACTACGCAACTACACCACGCTTTTTCTCTAAGAAGAAGGTTTAGAGTTTGAACGTTTGCATTTGGCCTAGGAGCATTCTCACAAGTTTAAAATGTTGAATGGTCCATTCCACATCAACCTAATACCCTCATCATGTCAGATGATGGCTGGAGGTAGTGTAAGTTTGGAGCATTGCACTTTTGCGCTGTGCTTTCACACAGTTACCATATTTTCACCATATTTGTTAAACCATATACCCATTTTCAATGACCTTTTTACAGGAAATGTATGGAGGTAAGATGAATAAACCCACTTAATTTCAAGTCAAAATGTTTCATAGTTTGCGAGAAATGGGCCACCATCATCTATAGCCATTTTTGGATTTTATCGAAATTCGTCAGTCAAATTTGGCTCAATTTTTTTCTAGAGAAGTGTTATGATGATATTAAATTTCTATAAAAAAATCATCTCAATGTGGCTTACCTTTTAGGATATATCAAAACAATATCATTCATCATCCTTCTCTACTGTGTTTTTGGCGTGAAGGTGAACATTTTGCTTTTTTTTGGAAGGGAAGATTGAAAGGCGTATGTGATAAGATAATTTTGGTGTTAATATCATCATCATTATGTGTAGCATTTCTGAAAAAATCCTCACCAGTTAAACCATAAGAATAATATGGTGTTGGGTTTCTGAAGCAGACGCTGCATTTTTTCCTGCTAGAAGATTTATTAGATTTTAAGGTGTTGTATGGTAAAGCAAACATTATGAAGGGGTAGGTGTCCATATGCAGGTTTATTTGTAAGTGTTGGAGCCATCAAGTAGCTCAAGAATTGGCCAAAAACATCTAATATATTAAGAACTGTGTTATTTTGCGCCATGGTTCTACATTTCTGAAGAAGTTGGAGTTTGCGTAGTGCTGGTGCTGTGCTTCCAGATATAGTTTTGTTTGACCGAATTTTCTTGGTAAAAACATAATGTAATTTGTTTTTAGGTGTTAGTAATTTTAATAAATCCATCAGTAACTCAGGAACTAATTTTTAGGTTGAGAATTCAACACAAAGTTCTTAAAAAAGATCTAGTGGTGCAACTCCTAGACTCTAGCAATCGGTTCTATTTTCCTTTGCAAAAATTAGAACCAGTAATCCAAATGAGGAATTCGACACCTAGAGGTAAGAACTAACTACTTTTTGTGTATTTATGATGTAAATTTAACTTAGAAAAGGGTTGGTTAGATTAGAGAAGAAGAGAACTATGTATGTTGTAAATTCTCTTAATACTTGCTAGTGAATGAAAAATTGAATGTGACTTGTAGGGATTTGTAAAAGCCCCTCGTTAAAAGTTCATGTAATAAAAGTTAATAAAGGAAAAATAAATCCATGGTTAAGGGACACTTACTCCAAGATGAATTTTGGGCAAATATATCCTAGTGGGGATCAGTGGATGTGTTTAGCGCTAAGGAAATTGGAAAAGGCAATGGATAAGGCATTAAAAAGGAAAAAAAACATTTTTTGGCACTCTTATATATGAAAATAATAGAGATTAGGAGGAAAGGAAGGTAAAAGGTCACAAGTTTCATGTGAGGAGGAAAAGGAAGGAAAATAATGGAAATGAAGAAAATATAGGCCTAAATGATAAAAAGGCTTCTAAGGATCACTTGGTGCCTTTTTATCAGTTCAATTTTGGAGCTCTCTCATTATTCTCTTTCTCTCTCACACTCTTGGACACTTAGAGTTTTCTTGGAGCATTTTAGCTTTGGAGAAACGAAGGAGAAAGAAAGAAAATGAAAGGAAGGAAAGAAAAGATCAAGTAAGGAAGAGCAGGATCAAGTAGCTTAAGTAGGAATACTTGCAGGTAACATATTTCATGTGTTATTTCCTAGCTGGTTTTCACATGCATGGCTTTGCATGTTGGTATATGGTTCTCTTGCCGTCAGTGGCATGTTTTTTTTGGGTTATCAAAATGGTTTGCAACCTAGCCTTTCCATTTTCTAGATAAACATGGTTTGATGGGACTATTTTCTCGATTTTTAGCTTTGGAATTGTTGGATGGTTTAAGAATCTGGGGCAAAGGTGGTCTCGAGAAAACCTCAAAGGCCTAGGAATCACTTGATTGATTTGGGTAGGATACACGATAAAGCTTGAGGGTGGAGTCTCATTTTAAGGCCTAGTGATCTTTTGTGGATTGCGATAAAGCCTGAGAGAATGGTGTGTTGGTTTAGGGCCTAGTGATCTGGCATGGATTGAGGTAAAGCCTGAGAGACAAGGAGTTGAAAAATTCCTCAATGTTAGTGACGGAGTCCAGAGGAAATCCAAGCTCAGTTTGGTTTTGTGATCTCTGTGTTGGTTTTGGTGAGATCTGGTGAAGGTGGAGGTGAATTAACCTCTGGATTCCCTTGGTTGTTTTTGGAATGGTTTATCCATGATATCCCACATTCATTATTGGAATATGGCACAAGGGTGATCGGCTGAAAGAAAGATTTGGTTCAACCATGTCTATGGTCGTGTGGTACATGGAAGTCCAAAAACTCATCAGCTTTGCCTGTGTTTAATAAAGGCTAATTTCTCTTGATTTTGGTGCTTGTTAATATGTGGCTTTAATGGTTATTATCACATTGTTATTTTCATGGTTTAATGTTGTTTATAAGCTTGGTTATATGAGTAGTTATGGACATGGTTATTTCATGTATTTACTTGCAACTGAAAGGATAATGGATGCAATAATTAATTGATGTCAAAATAGTTAAGGAAATAGGGTGGTGATCCTTCTTGTCAAGTCTCATATGAGTTATCAGTTATTTCTACTATGTCTTGTATTCATTTCCTATAGATGGCATTGATGCCAAGTGTTTGACAAAATGGCAGTCCCGATTGGGGATGGTTAGGCCTATTCCCGGAGTCAGTTTTTGATTTTCAAGTCTGGTAATTATGTAAATTATGGATTCTAAAATTGTCACTGAGTTTTGGGTAGTGACCTAGGCTCTGGGCTTGAAAACTTCACTCAAATCCTGGATACATAGGCACAACAATGGGTAGAAAATTCCCTGAACACATGCATACCCATGTTGTGGGAGCGTATGGAGCCTTCTGAACACATGCTTGTCCATATCAAGGGAGCGTATAGGGGTTTAATGGTCTAAAAACATAGTGGGACCCATGGGGAGGTTACCTAAGTGGTTGGGATGGTTGCTAGGAGTCCTGTTGCTGATGTGGAAGGTATGTATGGTGTGTTTCGTAGATTCCACTTCCTTAAGGTGACTTAGGAGGCTGAATCATATCATAGTAACTTCGTCTCACATGTTTTACCTAGTTG
This sequence comes from Pinus tabuliformis, assembly GCA_031772625.1. Taxonomy (NCBI): domain Eukaryota; kingdom Viridiplantae; phylum Streptophyta; class Pinopsida; order Pinales; family Pinaceae; genus Pinus; species Pinus tabuliformis. The sequence goes on along the minus strand of CM062809.1, from coordinate 410,233,345 downwards.
GCCAATTAATTGGGTAGATATGGGAGGAGGACATTACAGAGTCATGTCAGAGAACATTCACCCCTCAGATTGGATGGGTTGTGTGTTGGGCATGCATTCATGTGAGTTGCACGTGTTAATCATCCTTGTGGTCTATATGCTTGTCACATATGCATGGTGTTGGTCATGGTTGTAGTGATTTCGCCACGTGAAGGAGGATGTTGTTGTTTTGAATTGTGTCGTCATGAGTGTATGATTGGTTACATGTTGTTTATCCACTTGAGTATTCACATGTGGTCAAGTGTACATTGATGTGGTTGTTGTGGTCATGCGTTGATTACTAGACTCTAGCTAGAATGATGGTTACATGGTTATATGCTTATGTGTTGTATTTATATATGTTGTCATGATTTTGTTATACATGTGTCATGCTGATTTGTTGATCTTGCAGATAAGGTATCCTCCCTGAATTATGCTAAAGTACATTGGTTTATTGTGATTTGGTTTAGGTGACATGATATACCTTGCAAGAATAATATCAAAGATGACTAGCAATATGGTATACTACAATTCCTGAGAGTCTCCCTATGGATCAGATGAGAAGCATAGTGGTGAGCACTCTTCTGATTTGGTAGAGACACTGAGAAGCTTAAAGGCATAAATAAGGAGTTGCAAGGAAGACAATGTCAGAATCATATAGGTGCATGAGAAACTAGTAAGAGTAAATGTAGTGATACTTCAGAGTTTGTCATAATTGTAGCGATAGGGAGTGCTTTGGATCAACCATAAGCAGGAGGACAAAATTAATGGGGCATATGGCAGTAGGTCTCATGGTGACTACAAGTTGGATGGAGAGGACACAATCATAGATGGCAGGTCCTTTGGTACTCCGGATAGAAGCGTGTTGTAGTGGCTACAACACCCTCCAAAATTTTGGCCTGCACCCAATTTCGGAGCCTCCCTTGGATTTTTATTTGATGTTTGCAAGCACTCGAGCTCATGCCATGAGTTTGTGTTGAGTCTTTTCACCCCCCTTGCTCGATCGTTCAATGGGCATATTTTTACATATGTCACAATGGCACACTTGCAGCCATCTTTTGGTCATGCACAAGGTCCTGCTCCATGTGTACACATTCATTCTCTGTGTAAACATCCATCACACTCAAACACGAAGTTTTATGCACTGTCGTGCAAGCATCGTCGCGATCATTCAATGATCTATCAAAAGTGTCATGCTTGTCACTTACACCGTCGGTCAGTCATGTTGAGTATATGTTGTCTTGATGGTTTGAGGCATGGTGTCATCAAGTCATGTTGAATGTGTGTTCGCAAGGTCGCGTATGGATAAATTAAATTGCTCACACACTTAGTCATTTTGCTGAAGTTCTGAAGACCAGATCACCCTCTAACAGCTGGACCTCCACCCCAGAATAGACTTAACCAACTGTCATCCAGACCAGCGCATAAGTGTCCAACAAGTCATTTCAATCTACGCTACCTGCAAGCACAAAAACCAACCCTCCTACTGGCCAACTAGAGAGTTTGACCAGGTAGCTTTTGTCACCAGCAACCCACAACACATTGCTAGCTCCCTGAAATAAATGCACATTTTTTTCCCGGAAAGCCTCTTATAGCCTGCTACTGGCTACCATGAGGAATTACATAGTTTTTGCTGCCAAGCTCCTCTACTGCCTGCACTTCTTCCTCAAAAAAATTGCACAGATATGCCCACTAGCTGAGCCAGATCTCATGAATAGTCACTGCTAATTCAAATTGTCCATCCCAGTATCCCAATGAATTTTACATAATTTTCACTGGTAGTGCCCGGAGCCTGCATCTTAGATTGAAACTTGCCTTCCGCAATTTCATACCCTTTTCCTCTCTCCAGGTCACCTGCATCCCAAAGCAAATGACCATGCATCATGGTAGATTAGGAGGTTTATGGATTTGATGTCATCTTGTCATGAGTGATTGCAGATACAGGTACATGATAAGACATTATGCGATGACACACAAGATGAACAAGGAGCACACATGCAAGGAGATTTGTTCACAAATGGATGAAGGAAGGATGCATGCGAGGATATTTTTCTTGTGAACGGATGATGCATGCGAGGATATTTTCTCATGAGCAGACGTTGCATGCGAGGAGAGTTTTTCATGAACGGATGAACACATGAAGCATGCCAAAGTATAAGAAAAGGAGTGATGTGCACATGCAACATCAAGCGAAAACAAAGACCATCAAAGACTCCGCACACCTTTCCATGCAGAGGTGAAGCTATGATATACTAAGAGGACACCCATAACTCAACAGCACTGCACCTCAACATGGACACTAGTAGCAGCACGAACATACCAATACTGTCATTTTGAGTCATGTCATGAGTCATGTTAGCCGCATCACTACTGTGGGAAATAATATTGTAAATCAATGTAATGTAATGTGGGAGTCCAAGAGACCCACATGTAATCTAAATAGACATGTAATCTAAAAGGTCATGAAAGTCAAATAGTCACGAGGGAAGTCAAATAGTGACAAGGGCCAGTTTTACCTTTGGCTATAAATACCCCTCATTTGTAGATGCAAAAGAATTTTCACCTTGGCTCCTCCCACCTAGCCTTGAGAGTCTGTATGCTTTTCTTTGAGGAGCAAGTAGTGGCTCCAACACCCCTCTCACGAGGCTAGGGATGTATGGTGTATCGATGTGTCTTGGAACATTCACTTAATTCAGAAGCTTGATAGCAGGCCAACACGTTTTCACACATGTATTGTAATTATCTATAAGACTAATCTTCGAACACTTGTGATGTATGTTTCTTTAACCTGTGTTAAACAATTGAATTTTTTAATATTTTTCTAATACATATGCTTATGAAAATGTGTTGTATAATCTATTAAAGTTTGCCTTCCCATGTGGGATGCCTCACTAGAAATCAGACAAAACCTTTCCATAAACTTGTTATAATGACTGTCACACTCGCGTGGACACTCCGTTGAGTGTTGTACGTGGTATTCCTTCTTGCATGTGTGTCTATCGCATCAATGTGCACTACTCTGCTGGAAGCTGAGCATGTCCTGTTGTGTTGTGTGCCTCTGATAGAGTTGGGACTCTTCCCTTTTGACTGGAGACTCACTTCCACCCACTCTCTCTACCGTGAAAGAGCCTTGACACAAGTAACACTAGCACTCACCAGACAAGTGAACCACGCTATTCGAAGACAAAGAAAACCTCTCTCATGTGGTGAAAAGAAAGAGCTAAGGAAAACATTTAGGATAATGGCAACTGGGACATCATACCATATGGGGCTCGTACATGAAATGGTGTGAGGTCTATTTAGGACTTCATACCGGGGAGATCCCCTGAATGTTGATGGGTCTAGCATCGTAAACATTTATGGCGTTAGAATGAGGGCCATCGATTGTTTATGGTTGAATGTCCTCTCATTCCCACTCATCAATCATCTGGTCAAGGTAGTAACTCGCACTCCCTCTCATCTACACCCAACTCTGAAGTTGGTTACTCCTCACCTCCTAGATGTAAACATGAAATTTTGTATCAGCACCTCTGCTCCATCCATCCCATAACCTGTCAGTTTGTGAAAGCAGTCGGACTGATCCCAGGAATGCAACATCTTCCATATGCATCAAGAAAGCCAAAAACCACTCCCACATGGGTTATTGTATCATTGACGGAAGAAGTAGTTCTTGCCACACTTGAAGGTCTAGCAAAAGTTGTTGAGAACGGAGAGGAACCACCTATCTTCAAACTGGGACAATGATACACCCTCACGATCTTGGGCTTAGATTAAAGTACAAGAGGTGGAGGGGAATGCAGCAGAGGAGGTGGACGTGGAGGTGGAGACAAACCAACAAACTCAGAGCCAAAACTGTTTGATTCTGAAGAAGAGGAGGAGGACGAAGAAGAAGAAGACATGGCTAACTAAAAATTGGAATGGATGACTCAGGGACCATTGGCTCTCCCAGGTTCTTCACACAATATGCTAAAGAATTTGGAGAGAATGGTCACAAAGTTTGACCCTAATAGCATAGTGAAGGTAGAACATCACTTGGACAACTTCTACTTGTAGATCCAGACACTTGAGATACGGTATGACAATATTGCATGTAGACTGTTCCCATGTACCTTGGACGGTCATGTAGCAGTATGGTATCACAACCTTCTTGTCAACTCCATGCATAACTGGGGTTTGTTCAAACATGTGTTTCTGGAAATGTTTGTTGATGATAATGCTAACCATGTTACTCAACGAATTGGGAAGCTTGAAGATGGAGGGGAAAGAAAAGGTAAAATATTTCAATCAGATGTTTCTTCACATATTGAATAATTTTGCAGAGGACATGAAGCCTCATGACTCCATCACTATCGACTACTACATGGTCACATTGCTTACCAGCATTGGGTAGTTCTTCAAGCGAACTGCGAAACCAACATTGTTATAAAATTGCGAAGAGGCAATCATTGTTGAGAAAGACTTGTGTGTGATTGGAGTGATCAAGGATGACGAACCACTGAAGGACTCTAGAGATGTGAGTAGGAAGTCCCAGGCCGTAGTTAGCAAGGGAGAATACAAGGAAACAAGTGATATCGAAACACTTACTTGCCTTGTCAATAACTTGAAAACAGAAGTGTCTGAGCTCAAGAAACAAACAATCGACACATCTGTGAGTAGTCGATCACCTAGACAACAACAAGGAAGAATGTCGTTAGGCAACAATTACTTCCTGGCTAAAATTGCAGAGAGCTCCAGCTCAATGTTCCAATTAGAATGGTATGTGAATGATAATTTTTTTTCATTCCATGAAGACAATCACCGAGAAGGGTCTTGTTCAGATTGGAAATGCGTTGTAGGCTTAGTATGAAACTGCACACTAGACATAGTGATAAGTACACAGGGACAACAGGGAAATACAAATGATGATGAATATGTTGTGCCTGATGAGGCATCAAGGACTGGGAAGTTGGTGAAATGAAACAAAAGCTCAAAATGCTGAGGAAGGTTGTGTTAACGCTCGAATCTACCTTAGGCTGAAGGAAGGCGAGGTTCAAGGCAACATCAAACCAAGCTCAGCCTCGTAGCTAGTCCTACGGGGATAGGAGAGGGCTCTCTCCAGTCAATATCAATAAAATGAGTAATAGGGTGCGAGATGACTTAAAATGGGAACTGATTTTAGGCTAGTAAATAGATAAGAAAGGGTATTTTGATAAATGGCTGGGTTTTCTGGGCAGCGTGGGATCACAGAACAGCATGAATAGAGAAGTTAAATCAAAGACACAGATTATCTCCTGAGGCAAGATAGGCAAGAGATTTAACATCAAATTTGAAATGATGTGGAGTGGGTGAACTGTTGAGAGGTTGACAAGGGCATAGAAGATGAATCCTTGTCAAACAGAAGAAAAAATTAAATATGAACACTTTCCCAAGGCAGAGAAATAAATTGGATTCTGCCTTTCTCACTTTAAAAGCATTCAGCTGAAAACGATTATGAATGAACTATGAAACAGAAACAAGAGACATATGAAACAGGAGAAGAAACACATGCTAAATTCATACCGCAAGGATCTCATGAAACAGAGCTGTACCATTCAATTATTTCTCTGTCAAATCTGCACACTGAAGCGTTGGGTTTTTTCCTCCCACACTTTCCTCAGAAACTCAGAACCATTTACACATAATTTTCATACAATAAATAGATTTCATCTGAGGGAAAACAAATCGATGAAAAATAGGGAGCTAGAACATCAATCGAAGAAGATAGGAAAAGAGTTGTCCATCTGTGCTGGCGACAGAACAACGTTACATTATTCCATTTGAAATCTCTGATGACCATTTGGAAAGGTGTACACTGTAACTGTAGACCCCTTGAATCATAACTAAAGTCCAAAAATAGGAAATCGAATACCATTTCTCTGCTGGGGTAGATATTATTTGTTCTAAATTTGGCTTTTGGACTTTGACCTTTCACCTTCGCCTTTCGTTTGAATGAAACCAATTTTTAATAAAAGTGGTCTTTAAATAAGGTTTCACCTGAACAATCCCAGCTGCAATTTACCAAGCTCAACACGTGTTTTCAGTTTGAAGACATTTACTTGTGTCACCACTGTTTGATTACCAGCGCATTCCGTTCTTTCCAGATATTAGATGTCTTACGAATGGTTCCATTTCCACTGCAAGGTATATCACATAATATGCGATCAAAAAGTAACTCTGTCATACTTTCTTCATATTCCAACATTCACCCCCTCACTAACTACAATTCCAATTCTATTTCTAATTGGGTTAACAATGGCTTGGAGGACATAGTGAAGTTTCTTGACATGTGCAACACCATTAGCGATTACATTGCCGAGGTGAAACGTTATGAGACGTTGCTTCAAACCGCCATTCACTCTCTGGATCACGCAGGGCTGGAATTCAGAGATATAAGTCAGATCCCGCTTCTAATTAGAGCAACTAGCATATTGGCCGACTGCAGAGCCTGCATTATCAATGTGAATACCAAATGCAATACCACTGCTTCAAGGTCGAGAGTTGTGGTTAGTATAGAAGATGCAATAGCATGTTCAAGAATCAGCAGATTGCAGCGTGATTTATCGAAGGATATGCTCGATCTTAAAGACTGCACTGCTTCTTTGCTTAAAACAATAGCCAAGGCACTCTCAATCGAGCTGCCAAGGGCATCTCTTCATGGACATGGTGATTCTCTCGTTATCCTGAGGCACTGTTCCCGCCTCCGCAATTTGTTTGAAAGGGTGAGGAATCACAACAAAGGGCACTATGCCTTTCGTTTTCTATTGCATGAGTTAGAGAGTGCAGATGTCTTAGTGAGAAATTTGTATGATATTTTATCGGTCGAGAAGCTGAAGGACAGAAAGGAGCATGTGAAAATGAAAGATTTGGTGGAATAATTGAAAAGATGTGGGGTGGATTTGGATAATGGGATCTTTGTAATGGGAAGTAAAATCAAGGAACTGTACAGTGCTCTTTGTTGCATCTTCCCAAGATTTCAACTCAGTTCTATGGGTTTCCAACAATCGTATTAGGGTCTCCACGATGTGTTTTTCATCCACACCAATACATACAATCCACAAAAGCAATTGAAGGAAACAAGTGAAGCTATGTTTGGAAATTCGTACAAATGGAGTATCTTCTTCTTCTTGTGGGTAACTTTTGTGAAGCATCATCTGCATCAAAGAGGTTATTGGAGTCTTTCAAAGGATTGCGAGCAAATGGATTGAATTTCCGAAGCTTTTTTGCTGACAGAAGAGAAGGAGGAAGATGAATTTTTCTTCTGTTGCTGTTACTGTTGGTTATTGTGGAGATCTCTCATATAATTTTTCATTCTTGCCACTTTTGTCTTTAACTCTTCATTCTGCTTCCACAGAGAAGCAACGTTTGCATTAGTGACAGCCAGAGGTTTTGGGTGATGGGCATTGCTGAGCATCTGCTTGCCCATGATGATTCAAATTATCATCGGGATTGGCAGTAATACTGTGAGTCTGGAGTTTATCATAGAACAACACTTGGACTGGTGCGCGGCCAGTCCACCAGGCCAAGACTTCACATATAATTATAGAAGACAACGCCTTATATGATGTCACAGAATTCACATTCTTTCATAGAGAAATAACTTCAGATCTCATCTTTACTTCTAATTTTTCTTCACAAATTTCTTTGAACGAGTAGTCTCAAATGTGTGTGGATTGATGTGCTTTGATCACAATAGATGATTCTCTTCATCGTCCATTACATTCTTCAGAAAAATTTCGCATTTCTCAGAACTATATAGTTTCAGACATTTCGTAATTCACAGAGATATATTGATTCACCGTCTTTTTCTTTTTTCATATCCTTGTAGCCTTGTCTTCTCAACGAGCAAGTAATTTTGTTTTCTATGTTCAACCTTCAGGAATGAGTAGCCTTGACCTCAATTTCAGATTAGATGTATTTGTGTTGACAACTTTAATTGAATAAATTGTCTTTTCCATAAGGGAGTGAATGCTTCTCCACAAGATTTCAAAATGATAAAACTTGCATCTACAGTAGTTAAGGAGTCCAGATACTAGACTATTAGTCCAAATGCCAAATATTTCATAGTAGAAACAATGTCATAGTAAACTGAAATAATCCATAAGTATGATGCCTTAATAAGCTCGGATGTCACAGACAAGTGTTTCCCCAGTAAGTTCGGATGCCACAAAAGAATGTCAAAGATTCAGACTGTTCTTGGTCTTCCTTTATACTTTGTATAGACAACTTAGGATGATATGTGTTTCTTGCTCTAATTGAGGGATGTGTATATATATGGTCTTGTTCAAGTCATTCTTCACTAAGTTTAGAGACCATTCCATAGGATTCCACAAAGATAAACTTGTTACTTGGATGTGTCATAGTGATTCAACTTCAAACTTGTTTCCTGGACACTTCATTCTTTCATTGGGATCTATTACTTAGATGGTGCTCTTGCCTTTACCATAGCTTTGATACCATGTCGAGAAACCAAGTGTACAGTAGATTAGGATCCAAGGAAAAGAGTAGATTGGGCTTCCTGTAGGAAGATACCGTACCAAGGCCTGCACTCCTGAACATAATGCTCCAAACTTCTAGGCAAACTATAATGATTCGCAGCTTTCCACATCGCTCTTGTCAAAAACCATACGAAACACTATAGTTGCAACCACCACACGAAGCTTGTTAGAGCAAAACATGTCCTGAGATTTTCCTTGGTACTTGAACAGCTGTCCCCTTCTAAATTTTTTTGCAGAGTACTCGGTTCAGCTCCTGCTCATCTTGTTGCATAAAAAAAATCATATGTGCTAAATCCGAATGATTTGGTCAAGTCCTTTGTTGAAACGCTAGCGTTACTGCGCTGGATTTATAAAACAAGTTCTGCTCCCGCATAGAATAGACCTCATGCTCCAAATGGAAGACAATTAAAACAACGACCCTGAAATTTGATTTCACCCAGGAAACGAGCTATGATTCAATCTTGGAGCGAAAGAGTTGATCAAGTTCGAAAAATTGAGGAGAGGTGATGAGTTGCGGGCCTGGAGGTTCTGTGCACTGCGCGCACTACCAGTGTGCCGCGCTTGGTGAGTGCGCCGCGCAAGTGAAAAAAATGCACTATGGAGGAGCGCCCAATGCGCCACACGGCCTATGTGCACCTATGTGCGCCGCGCCTTCTTCCTATGCGCCGCACAGACTCATAAACACAGTCTTGGTCAGAAAAATCACTAGTTTTTCCCTCTTTATTACTACAGGGAAGAAATTTAACAACTGCGCTCACCAGATGTTATGACATGAAGGGCTAGGTGTCAAGGAATATAAAGTGAACGTTCCAAGATTGAAAAGAGGAAAATATGTGCAGATGCACACGTACATCAGAGAAACAAATGCTGCATTTTTAATGTCACATTCTGCTTCAGAAACAACATGAACTTCAATGGCAGTTTCACATATGGATCCTTTATCTTCAACATTAGAAACCACCAGAGCTTCACTTGATCTTTTTTCTAAATTGGTTGTACCTGGTTGCCCATGAATATCCTTTTGAGCATCATTTTTTCCATCTTCACAAACTGCAATTTCAACTTCTTCTTCAGAATTACTTTTCATGTCACTTTCACCCTCTTTAAGCAAAGACTCAAAGCATTGTTGTAACGTCTCAAAGATATTATTTGGCATAACTGTGTCATCTTGCTAAAAAATGGGCTTATCTATATTAGAACTCTTAGCTTCTTTATTTTTGTTTGTTTGATTCACTCTTGATCTCCAATGCTGGTAACAAATAGCAACCTGATCTTCCACTCCAAATTCACACTCCTCCGTTTCTATAAGATTATTTTTTGTTCCTACACTATCAGTCTGTTCATGATTGATTGACATTGGATCTTTCATTAATCCTCCTACCTCCGAAATATCTTTTATGTAGAACCTACTGTCTCTATTCTTCTCTAGGCCATTTCCTAACACATCAAAACCACAGATTTCGACATGTTCCGTGACCAATTTACTGTCTTGTTGTTCCTCACCTTTAATTGGAATGATCACATTTATTTGAAATGTCTGAAAATTTTCTTCAAGATTACTCTTTTCAGACAAATATCTAACCCAAGTTTTCAGCAGAATTATTCTCTGTAGATATTTTGACCTTGTTTTGTTCCAAATCCAATGTCTGTGCACTAGTCCCTGGAATATTTTCATTCTCAAAGCTAGGTCTGCAATGTTATTTGCTGGCATTAAATTTGGGTTCTCATTCTCCAAACACTACTTTTCTCTAATTTTACCAACAGATATAAAATAAGGTTTAACTTTCCCTGGTGTCTTGTCCTTTCCCTTTAATGTTGGAGCAGATAGCGAAGCTCTTCTTGCTTTGCTTCTAGATTTCTTCTCTGTCGCTGGCAATCTTGTCATGTTGTGAATAACAAATTTGGATCCTTGAAACTTCAGCAAGTACGAATGATGAGATGTCTGCTCAAAAGTTGTCTTGTGCTGCTGATGATGTTCTTTCTGTTTGTGCTTTTGCAGGGATAGGAGCAGCTGAAGCTGCTGCCATTGAAGAGCTGCACAACTTTGAAACACTTTGACAAATTACATATTTATTACAAAAGCACATTTGATGATTTCTTCTTCAAAACAGGGTTTTGAAGAAGAATCAATCTGGCATTATTGGCGGTGACATTCCTGAAATAAAAACTTATTGAACCTCCTTCTGGCCCGCAAGCATTATTTCACACTTATGGAGACAAAACCCTGGACTCGGGAATTAAAATAACTCTTTTTGACCAAAATGGCATTTGATGACGGCAAATGACGAGAAATGAACCTTGGTGAATCGACTCTGACAGAAGACTGACAAGACTGAGTCTAACATTGGCTCCAATTGGGATGGCAGCTGCCGCTCCGTGGAGGTGCCAAGAACTGCAGATCTTTGGGTGAGCAGATAGTGCCTTCGTCCATTGGGCTATGGAGTCATTATTTCAACAAACCACACAAGACGCTGACTCATTTATTGACTGAAACTTGACTGAAACTGACTCAATGCGAATTAGAATGACTGAAAAAGTTAACTCTAGCAAACTGTACTTAAAAACACTAAGACCTGAACTTAAAACTTAAAGCTGGGTGCAGTACCTGGCCACCCGTGTTTGTTACAAGGCCATATATCCTCAAACTATATCAAAATGCCAATGCAACCACTCAAGAAGATGGCTTCTTGACTGATTCTTCCTATCAGATCTTCTGGTCAATAGTACAAACTGATCACTGGCCATCCAAAGACATAGTTGACCATGATCTCCTTCATCACTGAACACTGCAACAATCACCTTCACTGCTGGCTGCAACAGATTTGCCATTGGATCATGAAAAACATGAAGATTTCCTATTGCCACCTCCTGCTGAAAAAACAAGGTGTCCTTTGCTTCAAATTCTGATCTTCCTTTATCATGTACTTCAGTGAAAGTATGCTCCTGGGCTTTAAAACACTCTAAACAGGTAGATGAGCAGATATCTTCTTGGAAAAACATTTCAACACATGAAACATATGAAGAAGAATTTGAATGGAAATCCTGAATGTTTTGATCTTCTGTGATGTGAATATACTGTAGGTCATTTTCATATGATATGACAGCCAAGTTTTCATGTTCCTTATTATATTCATTAATCATAAGAAAAGAAACTTCAGATGATTCTTGAAACTCGGGCATGACGTCTCTATCATCTATCATAAATTCATCCAAAGAAACTTTTTCACCTACTTGAACAAAGAGGATTACCTTGGTAGGAAGGTTGTGTTATGATGAGATGAGGGCAGTTAGGCCTGTAACTCTGCCTTCTTCGTTTGAGGCAGCCTCAACAATGCATTTCTCTTCTATGGGATCCGGAACAACCTGTTTTTCCTCATTTATTTCAACCAGATCTGAAATAGTACTTCTTCTTTCCTCATTTTCGGCCATATGGAACTCTTCAACCTGCTGATTCTGATCCTGCTGCAAAGTTTCCTCTAAGAGTTCTGTAGACTGCTGAAATGGATTTTTGTACAATGCTTCCATGATTTCTTCGTCCATAAAATTATCATCCTCATAGTATTTTTCAAGACTCTCAATAAAACCATAAGCGTGCTTGCAACAATCCTGAACTAAATTTAATGATGGATAAGATTCTTTATACTTCTCAAAGAATATTGAATGAAAATCCTTTAGACAATAGATGGAAGTAGGTGGCAAGCTTTCATACCAAGACCAGGCTTCGTCTTCTAAAGTAGCCATAAACATTTTCATCAAACAGTCCTCAGGAAAATTGATCTTTAATCTATGCACATGAATATGAAATTTCACCAGATGAAGAGCAGCATCATTACCTTCCACATTTCTTAACACAGACAAATTCTTTGTCCAATCTACCTTGGGCATTTTATTTGGAAAACTTGGGATGTGATCTCGGCTCATGGGAGTGTATCTTCTTGCAATCTGATCCATCTTAAGAAATCTCAAAGCTACTGATCCCTCTGTAGTGGAGTCACCATGAAGGGTTGATTTCAAGGATTCTTCAGTGAATGGAGTCGCCAGGTGAATGATTTCAGCCGTCTTCTTATGTCTGATCGTTGTTCACCATCAACAATCAGCTCTAAACTTGAGATATGTACTAGGGCAAAACAATCTACAAGTAAACCATTTCATCCCCAGTATGGTCGCCACTATGTTAGCGCTTGAATCTGCCTCATGCTGAAGGAAGGCGAGGTTCAAGGAAACATCAAACCAAGCTCAGCCTCGTAGCTAGCCCTACGAGGACAGGAGAGGGCTCTCTCCAGTCAATCTCGATAAAATTAGTAATAGGGTGTGAGATGACTTAAAATGGGAACTGATTTTAGACTAGTAAATAGATAAGAAAGGGTATTTTGATAAATGACTGGGTTTTCTGGGCACCGTGGGATCACAGAACAACATGAACAGAGAAGTTAAATCAAAGACACAGATTATCTCCTGAGGCAAGATAGGCAAGAGATTTAACATCAAATTTGAAATGTTGTGGAGTGGGTGAACTGTTGAGAGGTTGACAAGGGCATAGAAGATGAATCCTTGTCAAACAGAAGAAAACATTAAATATGAACACTTTCCCAAGGCAGAGCAATAAATTGGATTCTGCCTTTCTCACTTTAAAAGCATTCAGCTGAAAACGATTATGAATGAACTATGAAACAGAAACAAGAGACATATGAAACAGGAGAAGAAACACATGCTAAATTCATACCGCAAGGATCTCATGAAATAGAGTTGTACCATTCAATTATTTCTCTGTCAAATCTGTACAATGAAGCGCTGGGTTTTTTCCTCCCACACTTTCCTCAGAAACTCAGAACCGTTTACACATAATTTTCATACAATAAATAGATTTCATCTGAGGGAAAACAAATCGATGAAAAATAGGGAGTTGGAACACCAATCGAAGAAGATAGGAAAAGAGCTGTCCATCTGTGCTGGCGACAGAACAGCATTACATTATTCCATTTGAAATCTCTGATGACCATTTGGAAAGGCGTACACTGTAACTGTAGACCCTTTGAATCATAACTAAAGTCCAAAAATAGGAAATCGAATACCATTTCTCTGCTGGGGTAGATATTATTTGTTCTAAATTTGGCTTTTGGACTTTGACCTTTCACCTTCGCTTTCCGTTTGAATGAAACCAATTTTTAATAAAACTGGTCTTTAAATAAGATTTCACCTGAACAATCCCAGCTGCAATTTACCAAGCTCAACACGTATTTTCAGTTTGAAGACATTTACTTGTGTCACCACTGTTTGATTACCAGCGCATTTCGTTGTTTCCAGATATTAGATGTCTTACGAATGGTTCCATTTCCACTGCAAGGTATATCACATAATATGCGATCAAAATGTAACTCTGTCATACTTTCTGCATATTCCAACATTCACCCCCTCGCTAACTACAATTCCAATTCCATTTCTAATTGGGTTAACGATGGCTTGGAGGACATAGTGAAGTTTCTTGACATGTGCAACACCATTAGCGATAACATTGCTGAGGTGAAACATTATGAGACGTTGCTTCAAACCGCCATTCACTCTCTGGATCACGCAGGGCTGGACTTCAGAGATATAAGTCAGATCCCGCTTCTAATTAGAGCAACTAGCATATTGGCCGACTGCAGAGCCTGCATTATCAATGTGAATACCAAATGCAATACCACTGCTTCAAGGTCGAGAGCTGTGGTTAGTATAGAAGATGCAATAGCCTGTTCAAGAATCAGCAGATTGCAACGTGATTTATCAAAGGATATGCTCGATCTTAAAGACCGCACTGCTTCTTTGCTTAAAATAGTAGCCAAGGCACTCTCAATCAAGCTTCGAAGGGCATCTCTTCATGGACATGGTGATTCTCTCGTTATCTTGAGGCATTGTTCCCGCCTCCGCAATTTGTTTGAAAGGGTGAGGAATCACAACAAAGGGCACTACGCCTCTCATTTTTTATTGCATGAGTTAGAGAGTGCAGATGTCTTAGTGAGAAAGTTGTATGATATTTTATCAGTTGAGAAGCTGAAGGACAGAATGGAGCATGTGAAAATGAAATATTTGGTGGAAGAATTGAAAAGATGTGGGGTGGAGTTGGATAACGGGATCTCTGTAATGGAAAGTAAAATCAACGAACTGTACACTGCTCTCTGTTGCATCTTCCCAAGATTTCAACTTAGTTCTATTGGTTTCCAACAATCATATTAGGGTCTCCACGATGTGTTTTTCATCCACACCAATACATACAATCCACAAAAGCAATTGAAGGAAACAAGTGAAGCTATGTTTGGAAATTCGTACAAATGGAGTGTCTTCTTCTTCTTGTGGGTAACTTTTGTGAAGCATCATCCGCATCAAAGAGGTTACTGGAGTCTTTGGAAGGATTGCGAGCAAATGGATTGAATTTCCGAAGCTTTTTTGCTGACATAAGAGAAGGAGGAAGATGAAGTTTTCTTCTGTTGCTGTTATTGTTGGTTATTGTGGAGATCTCTCATATAATTTTTCATTCTTGCCACTTCTGTCTTTAACTCTTCATTCTGCTTCCACAGAGCAGCAACGTTTGCATCAGTGACAGCCAGAGGTTTTGGGTGATGGGCATTGCTGAGCATCTGCTTGACCATGATGATTCAAATTATCATCGGGATTGGCAGTAATACTGCGAGTCTGGAGTTTATCATAGAACAACACTTGGACTGGTGCGTGGCCAGTCCACCAGTCCACCAGGCCAAGACTTCAAATATAATTATAGAAGACAATGCCTTATATGATGTCACAGAATTCACATTCTTTCATAGAGAAATAACTTCAGATCTCATCTTTACTTCACATATAATTATAGAAGACAATGCTTTATATGATGTCACAGAATTCACATTCTTTCATAGAGAAATAACTTCAGATCTCATCTTTACTTCTGATTTTTCTTCACAAATTTCTTTGAACTAGTAGTCTTAGATGTGTGTGGATTGATGTGCTTTGATAACAATAGATGCTTCTCTTCATGGTCCTTTACGTTCTTCAGAAAAATTTCGCATTTCTCAGAAGTATATAGTTTCAGACATTTCGTAATTCACAAAGATATATTGATTCACCGTCTTTTTCTTTTTTCATATCCTTGTAGCCTTGTCTTCTCAAAGAGCGAGTAATTTTGTTTTCTATGTTCAACCTTCAGGAATGAGTAGCCTTGACCTCAATTTCAGATTAGATGTATTTGTGTTGATAGCTTTAATTGAATAAATTGTCTTTTCCATAAGCGAGTGAATGCTTCTCCACAAGATTTCAAGAGGATAAAAGTTGCATCTACAGTAGTTAAGGAGTCCGAATACTTGAATATTAGTCTAAATGCCAAATATTTCATAGTAGAAACAATGTCATAGTAAACTCAAATAATCCATAAGTATGATGCCTTAATAAGCTCGAATGTCACAGACAAGTGTTTCCCCAATAAGTTCGGATGCCACAAGAGAATGTCAAAGATTCAGACTGTTCTTGGTCTTCCTTTATTCCTTGTATAGACAACTTAGGATGATATGTGTTTCTTGCTCTAATTGAGGGATATGTATATATATGGTCTTGTTCAAGTCATTCTTCACTAAGTTTAGAGACCATTCCACAGGATTCCACAAAGATAAACTTGTTACTTGGATGTGTCATAGTGATTCAACTTCAAACTTGTTTCCTGGATGCTTCATTCTTTCATTGGGATCTATTACTTAGATGGTGCTCTTGCCTTTACCATAGCTTTGATACCATGTCGAGAAACCAAGTTTAGAGTAGATTAGGCTCCAAGGAAAAGAGTAGATTGGGCTTCCTGTAGGAAGATACCGTACCAAGGCCTGCACTCCTGAACATAATGCTCCAAACTTCCAGGCAAACTATAATGAATCGTAGCTTTCCACAACACTCTTGTCAAAACCCATACCAAATGCTACAGTTGCAACCACCACATGAAGCTTGTTAGAGAAAAACATGTGCTGAGTTTTTCCTTGGTACTTGAACAGCTGTCCCCTTCTAACTTTTTTTTGCAGAGTACTCGGTTCAGCTCCTGCTCATCCTGTTGCATAAAAAAAATTTCATATGTGCTAAATCCGAATGATTTGGTCAAGTCCTTTATTGAAACGCTGTCGTTACTGCGCTAGATTTATAAAACAAGTTCTACTCCCACATAGAATTGACCTCATGCTCCAAATGGAAGACAATTAAAACGACGACCCTGAAATTTGATTTCACCCAGAAAACGTGCTATGATTCAATCTTGGAGCGAAAGAGTTGATCGAGTTCGAAAAATTGAGGAGAGGTGATGAGTTTCGAGCCTGGAGGTTCTGTGCGTCGCACGCACTCCCATTGCGCTGCGCTTGGTGAGTGTGCCACGCCAGTGCAAAAAATGCACTGTGGAGGAGCCCCCAATGCGCCGTGCGGCCTATGTGCACCGGGCCTTCTTCCTATGCACCGCGCAGACTCATAAACACAGTCTTGGTCTGAAAAATCACCAGTTTTGCCCTCTTTATACACGGAAGAAATTTAACAGCTGCGCTCGCAAGATGTTATGACATGAAAGGCCAGGTGTCAAGGAATATAAAGTGAACATTCCAAGCTTGAAAAGCGGAAAATATGTGCAGATGCACACATACATCAGAGAAACAAATGCTGCATTTTTAATGTCACATTCTGCTTCAGAAACAACCTGAACTTCAATGGCAGTTTCACATATGGCTCCTTTGTCTTCAACATTAGAAACCACCAGAGCTTCACTTGATCTTTTTTCTAAATTGGTTGTACCTGGTTTCCCATGAATATCCTTTTGAGCATCATTTTGTCCATCTTCACAAACTGCAATTTCAACTTCTTCTTCAGAATTACTTTTCATGTCACTTTCACCCTCTTTAAGCAAAGACTCAAAGCATTGCTGTAACGTCTCAAAGATATCATTTGGCATAACTGTTTCATCTTGCTAAAAAATGGGCTTATCTATATTGGAACTCTTAGCTTCTTTATTTTTGTTTGTCTGATTCACTCTTGATCTCCAATGCTGGTCACAAATAGCAACCTGATCTTCCACTCCAGATTCACACTCCTCAGTTTCTATAAGATTATTTTTTGTTCCTACACTTTCAGTCTGTTCATGATTGATTGACATTGGATCTTTCATTAATCCTCCTACCTCCGAAATATCTTTTATGTAGAAGTTGCTGTCTCTGTTCTTCTCTAGGCCATTTCCTAACACATCAAAACCATAGATTTCGACATCTTCCGTGACCAATTTACTGTCTTGCTGTTCCTCACCTTTAATTGGAACGGTCACATTTATTTGAAATGTCTGAAAATTTTCTTCAAGATTACTCTTTTCAGACAAATATCTAACCCAAGTTTTCAGCAGAATTATTCTCTGTAGATATTTTGACCTTGTTCTGTTCCAAATCCAATGTCTGTGCACCAGTCCCTGGAATATTTTCATTCTCAAAGCTAGGTTTGCAATGTTATTTGCTGGCATTGAATTTGGGTTCTCATTCTCCAAACACTGCTTTTCTCTAATTTTACTAGCAGACATAAAATAAGGTTTAACTTTCCCTGGTGTCTTGTCCTTTCCCTTTAATGTTGGAGCAGATAACGAAGCTCTTCTTGCTTTGCTTCTAGATTTCTTCTCTGTCGCTGGCAATCTTGTCATGTTGTGAATAACAGATTTGGATCCTTGAAACTTCAGCAAGTATGAATGATGAGATGTCTGCTCAAAAGTTGTCTCGTGCTGCTGATGATGTTCTTTCAATTTGTGCTTTTGCAGGGATAGGAGCAACTGAAGTTGCTGCCATTGAAGAGCTGAACAGCTTTGAAACACTTTGAAAAATTACATATTTATTACAAAAGCACATTTGACGATTTCTTCTTCAAAACAGGGTTTTGAAGAAGAATCAATCTCGCATTATTGACGGTGACATTCCTGAAATAAAAACTTATTGAACCTCCTTCTGGCCTGCAAGCGTTAGTTCACACTTCTGGAGACAAAACCCTGGACTTAGGAATTAAAATAACTCTTTTTGACCAAAATGGCATTTGATGACAGCAAATGATGAGAAATGAACCTTGGTGAATCGACTCTGACAGAAGACTGACAAGACTGAGTCTAACAGGTTGACCAACTAGCCATCTAAAAGCGGAAAATATAAAGAAATCCTTGGAAGACAATAGTGAACAAGAGTATGTCCATGAGCAGAAAACTACAGAACACTCCACCGGACAACATAAACACCACCCTTGTCTTGGACATCTCGGTGAGTCACCCACTCTAGATTAAAAATTATGGAAGACATGAAGAAAACTCGTGCAAACATGAGTTTGTTCAAGTTGGATAGTATCCAGATTTAGTGGGACATCTTTCTACATGCACTAGGGTAGACATCAAAGGACAATGCAACCTCTACCAACAAGGGAGGAAGCACACCTCTTGGATCACTTTCAACTGTGCTAAACACACTCTTGATGGAAGAAGCAAACTTTTTTTGCAATCTAGTCCTTATTTCATTTCAAATCTTTAACTGTAATTTTCACAACTGTTTGGTTGATTCTGGCACAGCAGCCAACATCATGCCAGTCTCCATTACCAAAAAGATCAATGTGCAATGGAGCAAGACATCCATACAAATCATCCAACTCGATCATACATCTGTACCAGCCATTGGTGAATTTCAGGATATGATCATCCGACTATCTCATGATAGCTTTGTTCACCAGTGTATAAACATTGTTGTTGTGGACATACCGGAAGCGTATGTCTTACTACTCAACAGAGACTGGTCCAACAAGCTGAACAAGTACTTTGCTACAGGCTAATCGCACATGTGGCTTCCATAAAAGGGAAAAACAATCAAATCTGGGTGTTATCTGAGAGATACATGAGGTACAATGTCACTCCCATCAATGGTGAGAATGAACCGGTGGCCTTCATAGAGCTCATGTCAGATAACTACCTCTTGCAAACAAGGTTGGGGTGTTATCCCACACCAGCAAATCCAACCCCACTAGACATGCCGTTGGGTCTCCTTCCTTGCCCAACTGATGGAAATGAAACTTGTACAGTTCATTGTAACATTAGTAGTAGTAGCAGTAGTAGTAGTACAAGTGTGTCGAATGATCCATGTACAGATGAGCTATGGACCATGTATTTTGATGGATCAAAGACACGGGATGGATTTGGAGTCGGGTGTGTCTTGATTGACCCAAAGCATAGAAAATAGTTGATCTCAAGTCACTTGGAGCTCAAGTGAACAAATAACATTGTTGAATATGAAGCATTCATGTTGTGCTTGGAAAAGGTCATTATCCTCGATGTTGTTGTCCTCAAAGTGGTAGGTGATGCAAAAATCGTGATACGACAGGTACGTAAAACAATAAATTGTTTATCAACTCATTTCAAAGGTTACCAACAAGAGGTATGGTGAGTCATGTCTAACTTCCAAGCATTCAATATCATTGTTGTGCCAAGAACACATAATGCAGCTTCTGATAGCTTAGCAAATGCATCTGCTAGCATGTCACTACATAGGGATAGATTTATTGTTGAAATTTTGTAATTTCCTTCTATCCCTAATAAGACAACTAAGCTATGCACTTTTGATGATGATCAATAGATACTGTACTTCACTGACAATGCTGATTCCTTCAAGGATGCAACAATTGATGAAGATGAGCACAAGCAGTCCCTGCAAGCTGTAGTTGATGGCAAGAAAGGAAACCTCATCTCCAAGGGTGCATTTTCTCTCAAGAGGATCTATGACTTGCTGGACTACCTTCAAGGGGTAAGAAACAACAAAACTCATAGTTCCACCATGAGGAACAAATAAATCAACCTGGGAACAGATCACGATCTGAAGTTCGTCAGTCCCGGTAGGTGTGACACAAAGCAGGAGCGAGAAGTTTTTGTCCGCTTTCTCAAACAATATCGCGATGTGTAGCCTGGGCATATGATGACCTGAGTACATGCGACATGCATATAATCCAACACAAGATTCCAACAAAAGAAGGAGTCAAGCCATTACAGCAAAAATTGGGTAAAATTCAATTGACACTTGAACCCCTTTTACAAAAACAACTAACAAAGTTGTTGGATGCTCGAATCACTTACAAAGTTCATTATGTTACATGGGTTTCTAATTTAAGTTTTGTACATAAGTAATCTAGGGAAATCCACTTATGCATTGATTTTGGAAACTTGAACCAGTCCTAGAACAAAACAACTACCCTGTGCCATCATCGGAGCCTATGTTATCTACAGTATTTGAAGCAGGAATGTTATCTTCACCTAATGGTCTTTCGTGATACCACCAGGTTCCGATAGAGGAACCTAATAGTATGATATTACTTCATGAGAGTCTTCTTTGTCCTCACATGTACTGTCTGCAATCACTTGACAGGAGGATTGATAACCTTCCTATCAATGGCTGAGATATCAAACTCTGTTTTCAGTAGGCTGGGTCATGCCCCATGCCGTGTACATCAGTCTGTCTACTACTTATTGTTTTGATGTTTTGCTTTGCTTACTATTTTTGTTTCATGTTTTTTTGTTTGTTTAGTATCCTCCTATTTTTGTTTTTTTGTAAATAAGTTCTACCCCTTACTGAGTTTTGGCTTTTGAATGAGTATGTGGCTGAGATCTAAAGAGTCTTGTGACATTGCAACAGTTGGTCTCTCCTCCGTCCGTCTTCTCCGTTCTTGGCTATAACCTTCGGCCGATGAAGTCTTGATGGAAAATATGAGCCGTTTGTAAGGGAAGCTTGAGTCTAGCCATGAACCTGTGTCCACACAGGGAAAACCCATGTGTGTAATCAACTTTATTCTCCGTGTGTCCAAGCTTATCCAACTAGCAGAAACGAAGCAGGGGAAAATCTAAACAAGAAAAACTATGTTAGAGGTCTTACATGCTTCTTTGAAGGAACAACCTCTTCTTCTCTTAATAAGTTGGGATCCCTCTTCTGCCCCAAAAATAAATAAGTGCCTATGCACAGTCCTCTTAAAAAATAGAAAGGCGAAAGAAGAGAAAGGATTCCTGCACGGAGGTGAAGCATGGAACTCCACCAGGGTACTCACTAGGCTCGCTAGTAGTGGAGCAATGCAGGTGTTCCTACATGACTCTGTCGAGGTACTGTCCAAGCCTACTGGTAGTGGAGAAACACCAGAGATGAAAACCTATACTCTAAAAATTTTGAACTCGTGATCAAAACTACTGTTCCCTATTTCGAAACACTGTTATCAAGCTGAAACTTTTGTTGTGTTTGACTGAGTTGGCAAAAGGTGAACCATATCTGTCCATGGGGCAATTGGGGAAGCTGAAGTAACCCGCACATGGATTCAATGTTCCTTTAAAGACCAAGGCCTTGTGCTGTAAATGAACCAAAATAGAGAATCTTGAGTTCAACCAGTGTGTCGCCAAGTGTTGTAGCAGCTGCAACACCCTACAAAATTTTGGCTTGCATCCAATTTCGAATCCTCCCTCATATTTTTACTTGACATTTGCAAGCACTCGAGCTTACCCCATGAGCTTGTGTTGAGTCTTTGCACCCTCCTAGCTTGAACATTAAATGGACATATTTTTTCATGTTGGTCACAATGTCATGCTTGCAACCATGTTCTGGTCATGCACAAGGTCTCGCTTCATGTGTACAAGATGTTTTCGATATGTAAACATCCATTGCACTCACACATGAAGTTGTATGCACTCTCATGCAAGCATTGTTGTGGTCGTTCAACGATCTATCACAAGTGTCATGCTTGTCACTCACACCATCAATTAGTCATGTTGAGTATATGTTGTCTTGATGGTAAAGGCATCTTGTCATCAAGTCATGTTGAGTGTGTGCTTGTAAGGTCGTGTATGCACAAATTTACTCACTCACACACTTAATAATTTTGTTGAAGTTCCGATGACCGGATCACCCTTTAACAGCCAGACCTCCACCCCAAAATTGACTTAACCGATTGTCACCCAGAACAACACAGTAGTGTCCAACAAGTCATTTCAATCTGCACTGCCCGCAAGCACAGCAACCAACCATCCTTCTGGTCAACCGAAGAGTTTGATTGGGTAGTGATCCCGAGACTCACTCCGCTCAAAATTTTCACAAGGATTGGAGACCTTGCCCACTATGCTTAATTAGGAAACTACGTAGACAGGCCAAAAAAACACCAATGTCCATCCTTGTCTCCCTAAAAAAATAACACAGTTTTTCCAGCCAGCCACACAGTCAGCCGGCTAGCTACTCACCTAGAAAATTGCACAGATTTCATGAGCATTCCCTCAGCTGCCCAACAACCTGCTTAGCTTAGAAAATACGTAAAGCTATTCATCAGGTTAGCCTCCCAGCAATTTTATGGTTTTTTTCACTAGCAATCCCGCAGCCTGCTGCCAGCTCTCTGAGAAAATGTGTCTTTTTTGTTGGCAAGCCTCCTATAGCCCACTACCAAAGCCCAAGAAGAATTGTACAGTTTTTGTTGCCAAGCCCCTCTGCTGCCTGCATTAATTCCTAAAAAAAAATCACAGATCTACCCACCAACCAAGCTAGTTCCCGCAAACAATCACTACTCATCGAGATTGTCCATCCCAGTCTCCCAATGACGTCTACGCAATTTTCACTGGCAATGCTTGAAGCCCACATCCCATCTTGAAACTTTCCTTGTGCAGTTTCATAGCCTTGTCCTCTCTCTCGGTCACCTGCATTCGAAAGTGAATGACCATGCATCATGGTAGACTAGGAGGTTTATGGATTTGATGTTGTCTCATCATGAGTGATTGCAGATATAGGTACATGGATAAGACATGATGCAACGGTGGACAGGATGAAGAAGGAGAGCACATGCAAGGAGATTTGTTCACGAGTGGATGAACGAATGATGCATGCGAGGATATTTTCTCTCGAACAAACGATGCATGTGAGGAGTTTTTCTTATGAATGGACGATGCATGTGAGGATATTTTTTCACGAATATAAAAACATGTGAATCATGCCGAAGCACAAGCAAAGGAGTGACATGCACATGCAACATGAAGTGAACACCAAGACCATTAAATACTCTGCCCACCTTTCAATGCGAAGGTGAAGCTATGATGCACTTAGAGAAAATCCATAACCCATAAACACTGTAGCTCGACATGGACACCGCCACCAGCATGAACATACCAGCACTATCGTGTTGAGTCATGTCATGAGTTATGCTGGCCACATCACTATTGTGGTCCATATTGTTGTAAATCAATGTAATGCAATGTGAAAGTCCAAGAGACCCACACGTAATTTGAAGAGTCATGTAATCTGAAAAGTCATGAAATTCAAACAGTCATGAGGGAAGTTGAACAGTCATAAGGGTCTGTTTTACCTTTGGCTATAAATACCACTCATTTGCACATGCAAAAGAATTTTCACCTTCGCTCCTCCCACATAGACTTGAGAGTCTGTAATATTTTGTTTGAGGAGTGAGTAGTGGCTCCAACGCCCCTCTCATGGGGTTAGTGATGTATTGTGTACCAATGTGTCTTGGAACTTTAGTTTAATTCATAAGCTTGATAATAGGCTAACACGTTTTCACACATGTATTGCAATTGTTTGTAAGACTAATCTTGGAACACTTGTAATGCATGTTGATTTAACCTGTGTTAAAAAATTGAATTTTTTTTGGTTGTTCTAATACATACGTTTATAAAAATGTGTTGTATAAGCTATTAATGTTGTCCTGTCCATGTCGGCTTTCTCACCGAACATCAGACAAAGCCTTTCCATAAAATTGTTATAACGACCCTCACACTCTCATAGACTACTCTATTGAGTGTTGTATGTGCTCTTCCTTCTTGTATGTGTGGATGTCGCATCCATGTGGACTGCTCCACCAGAAGCTGGGCATGTCCTCTTGTGTTGTGTGTCTCTTATAGAGTTGGGACTTTTCCCTTTCAACTAGAGACTCACTCCCACCCTCTCTCTCTGCAATGAAAGGGCCTTGACAAAAGTAACACTATTACTCACTAGGAACACGAACCTTGTTGTTCGAAGATAAAGCAGACTACTCTCATGTGCTGACAAGCAAGAGCTAAGGAAAACATTTAGGATAATGGCAACCGGGCCATCATACCGGATGGGAATCCTACACCAAATGGTGTGAGGTCTAGTTCGGAATTCATACCTGGGAGATCCCCTGAATGTTGGCAAGTCTAGCTACATCAATAGAGAAGTGTTAGACACATGTATTATTCTAGTTCTAGTTCCGAAAGGCATTATGACATTCATCATTATCATCCTTAAAGGAGGAGTGGGAAGGGATATTTTTTGGATCAATTGAAGAAGGAAAAGACACCTAAAATCGATGGAGAGATGAAGAAATCACAGGATGGATAGTCATGGCTTCTTGGTATGAGGAATTTCTTCAAATTGAATGATTTTTCAGAGAACATGAAACCAAAGATAGCCACTTTCAGTCTCAAAGCAAAAGAAAATATTTGGTGTGAATATGTGAAGAATGTCAGAGGCATTCATGAGGATGAATTAAATGGGAATGAGCTTGAGTAGCTCTTCAAGAAGAAGTATTTTTCAAAAAGCTACTGTGATGAGACAGCTAAGAAGTCTTATGAGTTGCAAATGGTTTCCATGACAAATGATGAGTATACTAGTAGATTCTTGGAGATGTTGAGATACAGGCCTTACCTCAAAGAGGAGAAGGACAAGGTTCAGATATTCATTAGTGGACTTCCAGTAGCATATAGAGACCAGATTGAGTTCGATGAGCCTAGATCATTGGAGGAGGTCATCTGAAAGATGAAACATTGTTATGAGTAGTCGAAGTCATGGAAAAGGGGCTAATATTTGCAAGTGGGCTAATTTTCCATGCATTTTCCAAAAAAATGATTCGCCAATTTCCATTTTTTTCTAAAAATGGTTCACCCAAATTTTATAGTATAAAATTATTTTACCTTAAAAATTACCAAAATTTATAAAGACTATATATAAAAATATTAGAAATTCGCATGTTTTTACAAATATATCAAAAAATATTTTATAATTTGCAATTTTGGGTCTAGTAATATTCATCAAGGATTGTAAATTTTAAGACAAATTTTCATGCTTAAAATTTTCCTTGGTCAAAGTGCAAAGTTGAGCATAAGCGTGACTTGAAAGAAAATGACAAAGTTAAATGAAAATGGACACCAAAGCGAGGAAGACCTCAAGATGCTAGTGAGAGAGAAAATGTAGTCCCTTACAAGAAGTTCAATCCAATTGAGAAGGGACATGCAGAGCAATAGACTAGAGGTGATGGTAGAGCACCATTGCAGTGTTGGATATGTGGAAAGGATCATCATAAGAGGGACTTTCTGTAGTATCAGGGTGGTAGACCCTAAATCTATAGTTCTTAGGAAGCGCGTGAATTTGGGTATGTTGGCCATAGAATTCCTCAGATTTATGCAAATATGGATAGCATACAGGCAGATCATCAGGAATCTGTCATTGAAATGGATGGTAAGATTTGTGATTAAGTTGTTTCTACTTTGATTGATCCTAGATCTAATTATAATTATATTAATCTTGACCTGGTGGATAAGTGTGGTTTGAGAAAAGAAGTGCATGTATAATCTTGGTTGGTATAGTTGGCTACAGATACAAAGAAGAGAGTTCACCATTGGGTAAGAGCTTGTGCATTTGAGTTAAATGGTATGCCTACAACAACACATTTGAATGTATTGCCATTGGGATCATATAGCATGCTTTTGGGTATGGATTGGTTGTACGTTCACATTAAAAAATGGGTTTCTTCGATAAGGCCATTGAGTGCTTGGATTATAATGGGGGAAAGATAATTCTGCAGGGGAAGAAGAAGCCTACATCAGTGAGGATGGTTACTGCTATGTAGGCTAAGCATAATTTTTGAAAAGTTTATGTATGCAGTACACATATCTAGTGACAAGGGTAAAGATGTTGATGATGCATAAATATTCAAGAGGTACCATGTATTGTAATAGTATCAGGATGTGTTTCTAGTAGAGATTCTAGAATTACCTCCTCATAGGGAAGTGGATTTATCTATTGAGTTGGTGCCAGGGGCAGCAATAGCATCGAAGGCACCTTATAGGATGAGCACTCTAGAGCTAGTAAAATTGAAATTGTAGTTAAAGGAGATGCTTGACAAGGGATACATTAGGCTAAGTGTATCACCTTGGGGTGAACTAGTGTTGTTCGTAAAGAAGAAGGATTTTACTCTCAAATTGGGCATTAATTACAAGGATTTGAACAAGGTAATGATCAACAACAGGTACCCATTGCTGAGGATTGATGATTTGTTTGATCAGCTGAAGGGACTAACAGTGCTCTCTAAGATCAACTTGAGATCATAATACCATCAAGTACACATCAAGGAAGAGGATATCTACAAGACTACATTCAGGACCAGGTTTGGGAATTATGAGTTTGTTGTAGTTCCATTCAGTTTGACTAATACCCCAACTACATTTATGTGTTTGATGAATAGTGTGTTACATCCTTATCTTGACAAGTTTGTTATTGTATTCATTGATGACATATTCATATACTCCAAGAATGAAGAGGAGCATGCCGAGCATTTAGCAACAATGTTAGGATTACTAAGAGAGCATCAATTGTATGCCAAACTTAGAAAGTGCAAGTTCTTTCAAATAAAGGTGCATTACTTGGGACATGTTGCTTCCAAGGAAGGCGTAGTAGTAGATCTAGAAAAGGTAAGGGCCATCATGGAGTGGGCACCTCCTAATAATGTGGATGAGGTGAGATCATCCATGGGATTGGTAGGTTACTATGGGAGGTTCATCAGGGAATTCTCATGCATTGAATATCCTATGAAATCCTTGTAGAGGAAAGGTAAGAAGTTGGCATGGATAGAAGAATGTGAAACTAGTTTTGAGCAGCTTAAGCAGTTGTTGACACATGCTCCTATCCTTAAGATTGCAGATTCAGACAAAGAGTTTGTAGTATGTACAGATGCTTGAAAATGATTACTTGGTGGAGTCCTTATGCAGGAGGGACAAGTGGTGTGCTATGAGTCCAAGAAGTTGAATGAGCATGAGAAAAAATACGTGACTCATGATCCTGAGTTGGCAGTTATTATTCACGCTTTAAAACATGTGGAGGAATTATCTTCTTGGCAAGAGATTTGTATTGATGAGTGATCACAATGGGTTGAGGTACTTGTTTAGCTAGACGAATCCAAATGTTAGGCAAGCTAGATGGTTTTCTACCATTAGTGAGTTTGAATTTGAGATTAGATACATTAAGGGAAAGGAGAACCAGGTTGCAAATGCTCTTAGGAGGAAGGTACATGTGAATCATATAGTATCTATGAACTCTTATGAGACAGAGTTACATGATAGTATCTTGCAGGCAAGACAGCGAGATGACAAAAATATGGAGATTATGCAGAGGTTATAGAAGAGTACATGTTCAAAAAAGGTGATTAGGATGTATACTATCATCTCACAACAGTTGGTTTGGTGCGATTCAGGGACATGATCTATGTGCCAAATTGCAGTGAGCTAAAGAAGCTTATCTTGAGGGGGTTTCATGTCAAGCCATACTCAGGTCACCCAAGTTATCAAAAGACATTGATGATGGTGAAGAAATTCTACTATTGGTCAAATATGAAGAAGTAAGTGGCAGAGTTTGTGGCTAGATTTTTAGATTGTCAACATGTAAATGTGGAATGTAAGCATATAGTTGGTATACTATAGCCTATTATGATTCTGGAAAGGAAATGGGAGGTCATTTCCATGGATTTTATTACAATAACTCTGAGGATATTGAGACATCATGATTCTATTATGGTCGTATCAAAAAGGTTGGGCAAGGTAGCTCACTTCATTCTGGTGAAGACTACATTTTCAGCTAGTGAGGTGGCACTGGTTTTCATCAGGGAGATCATGAGATTACATGGTGTTCCAAAGAATATTGTGTCAAATGGGGATGTGAAGTTCACTTCCAAGTTTTGGAAGGAGTTATCTACAGGTTTGCGTAGAGAGTTGGCCTTTAGTACAACTTATCATTTGTAGATGGATGGAAAAACAGAGAGGATCAACAGGATCTTGGAGGATATGTTGAGGATGTATGTGATTCACCAACATAGAATATTGGAGGAGTATCTTCCATTGCTTGATTTTTCATACAAAAATGAATATTCGGATTCATTAAGGATGATTCATTTCCAGGCACTGTATAGGCGGGGTTGTAATACTTGCATCAGTTGTAGTGATATAGTGAACATGGTAATTATTGGACCGGATATGTTGGAAGATACAGAACATGAAATGCAGGTTATAAAGAAGAATCTAAAGGAAACATATGATATACAGAAGTGCTATGTGGACCAGCACAGGTCATTAATGGAGTTTTGGGTTGGGGAGCATGTGTATTTGTGCATCAAGACCAAGAAGATAACTTTGAGGATTGGATCATGTGCCAAGTTGGAACCACGATATTGTACAACTTTTGATATCTTTGAGAGGATTGGACCATACGCTTATTGACTTCCACTGCCTCCAATAGTGAAATTCCATGATGTTTTCCATGTTTGATTGGTTAATAGGTATATAAAGGATGTTGATCATGTTGTTTATTGGTCTGCATTACAGGTGGATAAAGAAGGAGAATTCAAACTAGAGCCTCAGTGCATATTACAACAGAAGCATCTCATGCTTAGGAATAGAACCATAAAGCAAGTTGAAGTGTAGTGGAAGCACTTTTGGCATGACAAAGGTACATGGGAGATGGTAGATCAAATGTGGGCCTTGTATCCTTCTTTGTTTGTCGGTGGAGGAAAAGTAGTGTTGGTTTGATTTTTGGTATATCTTTGGCATATGTTTTGTTGATTTTTTGGTATATGAACATATGTATATGGATGTAAATATTGTCATGAGCTAAGCTATAAATCTCCAATAAGAAATATGGTTATTATCTTATCATGTTGTCATGATGTTTTACTTTTGAGAAGGTCATTAATTGTAAATACTGCAATGAGCTTAGTTATAAAGATCCATGGGCATTATGTTTTCTTTTCAACAGTTTTTCTATGGTCTTGGTGTGGTTTAACACTGAGGACAATGTTCCCCAAGGGGGAGGGGTTTGTAACAGCTCCTGGTCAAAAGTTCGCGTAACAAAAGTTAATAAAGGAAAAATAAGACCATGGTTAAGGGATACTTATTCCAAGATGAATGTTGGGCAAAAATATCCTAGTGGACATCACTGGATGTGTTTATGGCTAAGGAAATTAGCAAAGGAAATGGCTAAGGGATTAAAAATGAAAAAATGCATTTTTTGGCACTTTTTGTTATCACCAAAAAATTGATCATCTAGCCTAATTTACTAGATGGATCGAAGTACACCATGTAAAGCCAATTTTACCATAGTAAAATTGCTTTCACTGTGAGAAATTACCTAATAAACGACATTTTCTAAGTAATTTATAGTTAAACCCATGAAAAATAATTAAATAAATCACTATTTATTTGATTTTCTTCTAGGAATAATTAATTAAACCATTGTTTTATTATTATTCCTTGTCAAATTTGACCTAATCATGAAAAATAAATAGATAAATCATTAATTATCTTATTTTTCTCCAAGAATAATTAATTTATCACTAAATAATTATTATTCTTTGTCAAATTTGACTAAATCCCTTAGGAATAATTAAACAAATCCTTATTTGTTTATTATTCCTTAACCATTTCCTTGAGATGATAAATAAATCATTTATTTATTTATTATTTCTAAATAAAAGTTTAAATACATTTTCCCTCCTAAAAAAATATAATAAAATATTCGAAGTGGTTATTCCAAGAATGGGATCAATAATATTTTATTATTGCTCATTATTCAAGCATAACTCAATATTTTGTTATAAATAGAGGGGTTTTCCATTCATGATTCACTTTTGATTATTTTGATTATTTCACTCATTGTTGTAACTGTAATTATTTTCATTGTCGGACACCATACTTTTGCTAGGTTTATACATTATAGAGGAGAGAGACTCTACACAAGCTTAAGACATTTGAGGATAGCCATGAACCCATCCCATTGAGGGGGACTTGTAACATATATTTGTTCCCTTCACAGGTGTTATAATAAAGCTATTATTTGTATATATTGTTTCCATTAGACGATTTGAGTTATTACTCTTTCTTTTTGTTGTCTAACTATGATTGTGGCATAGATCTAGACTTTGGTAGGTTTTATTTCTATTAGTTGTTGTAGATCTTAAATGTTTAGCAACTATTTATATTGTTGAGATTGTTTGTCATCCAAAATCTTAAGTGGGTTCTTTTCGTACATCTTTGAGAGGAAAACACTACAACAAAATTGGAGACTCCACTGGGGATTTGTACATTAGATCTAGAAACCTAGGTGACCTTCGATTTTTAGCTTAGGATTTCCTCTTTTTTCAATTCTATTAATGTTTCCTAGTTTTTTAACCATAGATGTGATAAATTTCTAACTTCCACAACCTTTCTAGTCATTTCTGTAGGTCACAAGAACTAGTCGCGACAAAGGCGACATTTTTTCTGAGTTTTTTCTGACCGGGATCCACAGAGCAGAAATCACACCTTTTGGCCCAAAAAGTGCAACCTGGAGGCTAGAATGCACTAAACAGGCCAAAAAGTGCAATCCCTACTAGAAAATAGGTCAATACCTGCGATTTATGGGTTTTAGCATTTTTCTCATATCTGTTTCTGAGTTTTGCAGAGAGATGTCTACTGGTTTGTCTAACCTCAGTCTTATCTTGCTTAGGCCTTAATCCACTCTTATTTACTTGTCGAAGTTGAATTTAGCCTCCCCTAGGGCTTCTAGTATGCTTCCACCTTTCTAGGAGGAGTTTAACTGAGTGAGTAATTTGAGTTTCTGCAGTGCTTTTAGCCACATTTTCTAGATTTGTACCGTTCTATTTAAGACCTGTTAATATAGGTTGTTACCTTCCATAGTTTCACATTTAAACTTCTTTTGTCATTTGCCTAAGGGTCCCATCGGTTTCCCTAGGTGTTTCATCCACCTCCCTATCCTTTTGCAGTGATCTTCCCTCTCATTTTTTGTTGTTGTTGCACCTCTTTCTAGCAGCTTAGTGTTACTTGATCCCACTCACACTAAAATTTAGATCTCTTGGCTATTTCAATGTATTTTCCATCGGCTTAGCCACCAAGAAATACAGTGTCTACAAACCCAGTTTGGGTGGAGTTTAGTTAACTATTTTTCTTTTCATTTCTATTATTTATTTTAGTTTATTTTCAGCAAGATTTTTCTTTTTTACAAACATGATCTAGGCTTAATCAATTAATAGACTTCCACACATAAGAACACCTTAAGCAAAGGTAACTTGGTTTACACCTCCAAGCCAAGACTTAACATAATAAATTTATCTCTCAGCATCGAGACAAAGATATATTGTTGATCTCCCTTCACCATTTCTATGTCACATGTGTCTTACCACCATTGCGGCACTAAGGCGTTTGTTGCAGAGACTATTATGCCTTCACCCACAATTTCTGCTTGGTCATATTACCCCTCCCCATTGGGTTCGAGTTCATAGCCCTTTGAGTCCCCATACTGACTCTTCTCCTGGTTCATCTGATTCCGAGCCTCCTTCATCACATATCATCACCATGTCTAGACCCACAACTAGTGCAGGAACCCAACCTA
Source organism: Pinus tabuliformis (assembly GCA_031772625.1). Taxonomy (NCBI): domain Eukaryota; kingdom Viridiplantae; phylum Streptophyta; class Pinopsida; order Pinales; family Pinaceae; genus Pinus; species Pinus tabuliformis. Next base: position 410,201,127 of record CM062809.1, on the reverse strand, counting down.
GTGTTGGCTCAAGATCTATCCTGATGGTCACATCAAGTGGAACGGTCTTAGGAACCATTCCAGAATCCCCCACGCTCCCTTTTATGGCTGGGTTAAGTCTACCAAATTTTAACCAGTTGATAAACGAACCCATACACCATGATGCTGGTTGTCCCTCTATGCCAACTAAGCTTCCCTCAAACATCCCAAAGTTTGAGGGTAATGTTGGAGAGGATCCTACCAACCATGGTTGATCCTCTGCATGTGGTGTTCGTTCAACTCCATAACCAATGACTCCATTCGTCTTTGACTATTCTAATGCACAGTCACTGGATATGCTACAAAATGGTATGTAGACCAACCCTCCACATATCATTCCATTTTTGTGACACTTGCTAAAGAGTTCCTTTCATATATCTAGTTACCTCTTTGGTACGACACTTGTACGGAGCTATTGACCACATTCTATCAGTCCTCCACCACTCGCCTTTCTAACCATTTTCAAGAGTGGCATTGAAGGAGGAGCACATGTCGTGCCCCGCGTTTTGAAGACCATGTTTATCTAGATTGGTTTCTTAGGATCCTTTTACCTCCCATTGGAAAAGATGTCACATCCCATTTTCCTCATACCGAGGAAGAAGCTATCCAAAGAGCTCTGAGATATGATCTGATTTATGCACAATCCGGTTATGTTTATACAATCATTCCAAACCTTCCTCATCCTAGAAGTTCCAATACATCGGAGGCATGTCATGCCACCGACTGTATCGTTGGATCCCTTTCACACTCTTCGCCATATACTCAACAAAGTTATGGCTACCTACAGGGGGGTACCAATTCCTCCAACACTTATGCTCCTCCTGCTAACAACATGTTTTCAGGGCCCCAACCCGTCTACCAAACTATTGCTCCTCCTTATGCACAGCCTAGCACTCTATCCCCTCAAGCATTAGCGTCATATCCTCCCATGCATTCTTAACCCCAATAGACACCACCCCCTCAGGGCCAGGTGTTTGCACAAGATAGTTATATCAACTCCCCAAATTTGAAGAAAAGAATAAGGGGAATGGTGACAAGGGTAGCTAGGGTAATCAAGGTAACTAGCCTAGTGAACCCTAGGGGAACTAGCCTAACACCAAAAACCAGCAACAAGGCAGCCAACCCAAGCAGAACAAATATATTCATATGAACAAGCCTTCTGCATGTTGTGGTGTACATGGCCATTATACACATGTGTGTCCTCTATTAACCCAGATGCGGAAAATGTGGGAAGCTAAAGCAACTTCTAGAGGTCAACAATCACCTTAGCATCCTGCCCCATCTCAACTAGCAGTGCTCATAAATCCTTTCCGTTAGCAAGGATTTGTTGCTACTCAACCTCAGCCAGGTCAGGTAGCCCTTATCAGATCCTTATGATGAACTCTGATGAGGTTAACCCCTCCAATATCAGCCTACAAACTCAGTCGTGTTAATATGACAAGCCCTCGACTTCGTTTGCTACTGAGTCCAAAACTAAAGTATCTACTGAGCGTCTTATGACACTAAATGGTCCTTTACAGATCCCTCAACCTAAGGTTGATGCCATTCCTAAGATCCCAAAAGGACCATTATGTCGTAATGCAGCTTCTGATAGAGCTACCCATACATACAATATAGTAGATGACTTGGCACAATCACTTGATGCCATGTCAACACTAGAAGTCCTCAAGTCATGCCCATCCCAAAAGGAAGCTCTACTAATTGCCTTGGGTGCAGTAGATCCTTCAGACAATCATCTTATTGTCTTCTCGGTTGATACATCATAGCATCCTTCATTTATTGCTTTCCAGATAGTAGTTAGAGTTTGTAATGCCCTCATCTCTAGATGCATTATTGAAATAGGTGCATCCACCTATGTGATGTCTGCTGTTGTTTTGGAATAGCTTAAGTCACCTGAGCTGCCCCCCTTCACCATCACTTTGTGTGCTTGGGATGGACACCCCTCCCAACCCCTTGGCATGTACCGCAACTATCCAGTGATCCTTGTGTACAATACTATCCATGTCGACATTGAAGTCATTGATTCCCCTTTGGATTACAAAATTCTCTTAGGTCATAATTACACATATGCCATGTCATCCGTCGCATCTGCGGTGTTCCACACGATGTGCTTCCCATATGAAGAGAAGATCATTACCATCGATCAATTGACTTACTATGAGCCAACATGCGTTACGTCCCCCAAGTCCATTATCTCGTCAGTGTCCAACAAACAATCTTCACCTTCTTCAACCAGTGTTTCACTGAGAGTCTATAAAGATTCCTCATTATTGGGTGCTTTCCCTAGTCCCCCTCCCATCTCAGAGCATACCTTTATGAGTTTTTGCATGTTACAAGCATCATGGGCCTTCCTTAAGTAGTCTGATACACCTGATCAATAGACAGGTCCTCAACAACCTGCTATTTCTCTTCCAGCTAAACCCTCTAGACCCACTCTCCCAGGAGCTCCTCCATTTGTGGGTGCCTCTCCTATTTTTTGTCTAGGAACTGTTCCTTCAGATCTCAACCATCCAGGAGCTATTCCACCCTGAAATTATCTTGTGGGCCAAATAAATTTCTTATTACCCCCTCTGCGAATTTTTTCTGTACCTATCATGGCTTTACTGGTCCTTCCTAACATGACTCTGGGGATCCGAGTATGGTACATCGATCCCCCTGCAAACATTCCATTTGGTCAGCGAAGACCATATCATGCTTTGACCCCAGTTCAACCGGTTGCCATGACCCCTATCACTACTTCAGTCCCATCACAACCTCAATTGGAACCAGCTCCTGTTGCGAAAGCACCCGGAAAAGGGGGAAAAGCCCCTAAGGCCCCAAAGCCGATGCCCTCGTGCACTTTGTGTCAATTTGTTGGGCACACCACCAACAATTGTCTTGAACTTCCTCAACTTAAACCTTTAGATCATGAAGCATTCCCTAAGTTGAATATTTTGGAAGTCCATGATAACTTACCGATCCCACCTAAGAAACTCAAAATGTTGCACACAAAACACCCTTGTGCCCTTTGTGATCTCCATGGTTACTATTCCCATTGTTTCCCTCAGCTCGATGAATTTCATGATTTCCTTGGGGCGATTCATGAATATGAGGCCACTTGTAGTAGATCCTCTACTCCTCTACCTATGGATTTTGGTACCACAAGTCAACCAGAACAGGGAGACTCTTGCCCCAATATTGTGATCCCTCCCCTTGATGTCGAGATGACGGACACCACAGGCCCCATTCTTTACCTATCATCATCGTTGAGTTCCTTGCAGGCAAACCTTTATGAGGTTTCTACGCATGCTTCTATTTTACTTCTTTCGATAGAATCCCAGGTCTCAACATCTATATATTATCCATCTACTATCCTGTCATCTACCATTCAAGATGATGCGTATGTGAACCTTATTTCTTAGGTTGATGCACCAGTTAATGTTCTGAATCATGTAGCCAATCTTCCTCCCATCCGCCCATCTCTCAGCCTGATGAGGACACCATGGAAGCTATGTCTACCCCTAATTACCCTTACTCTTAGGCAAGGGGTCATTTCTTTTTAGAGGATTTTGAAGGCCATGTCCTTCTTAATTCTCCCAATGCACTCTACCTCAAGAAATTTCTCTCATAGCACATCCCTTTGCTTTGTGTGTCTTTATTTCTGCCATGAAGTTAGGTAGGTTGCATCATCTCATCACTTGCCTTTTGTACCTTTCAAATGGATCCATCATCCACACCGTATATTAGTCATGCCGACGATGCATGTCATTTTTTGTGGAATCTAGCCTCGATAGCCTAGGTCATTTTTACCCCCTTGCATATGTTATTCCTTTCAAATGGCATGTGCATTGGATCTACCACCAATAATCAGGTCGAATATGATGTAGTGATAGGTTCTTTAGTCAATTCCCTCACTCATCACATCCTTCATCTTCATGTTTGTTTAGATTCCTTGCTACTTGTCATGCAATTGAATGGTGTGTATCACATGCATAACCAAGTCCTAGTTAGAAAATATCTACGATTAAAGCTATTGGTACGTGAATTTGAAACCATTACTTTTAGTCATGTGCCTAGAGCCCAAAATCACTATGTAGATACCATTGCAAACAACATTCTAGATTGGCATTTATCACATGTATACCATAAGAAAAAAATGGTGAACCATCATCATCATATAAAATGCATAATCATATTATGTATCATAAAAGTGTTTGGAACCATAGCTCTAAATACATCCGACATGCCCATAACATGTTACAAAAATCACAATTAATGGGACCCACATGTCCCTGCATCTAGTCACTATCCAGTGGAGCTCACACCAAAGGCTCTGCTCCACCTACACATAGATCACGTATTCCCTAACCTACCATCACCACGTGTCACACGATACCTCGCCACTCTAAGAGAAGATCGATGCACTCATATGTGTACCGATCCTCTAAGTCATTCCATCCACACTCTAAAACTAGGTCAAGAGTACATAAAACCTATGGTGCAAATCAGCAAGAAGCGCAGTATCCTCTGGACCCTACTATGATGATGACATCCCCTGATCTACAGCCCCAGGCGCTACGACTCGGCCTACATATTCTGTCGTCTTTACGAGTTTTATGTCTGCATATAACATATTTCACACTTAGTACCATATACATGTGATAGAAATATAAAATGAACCATAAACCATAGAAACTTAACACTTACCATCTGGTCCCCATGCTCACCCAGGCGGAAGTGGCAAGTCAGGATCCCCTTAATAGTTCATCCCGCTATAAGGGTAATCGTCAATGTAAAGGGGCATATAATCCCAATGTGTGAAAAAATCAGGTCAAAACACCCATCCAACTCCCCCTCCCCCTCCTCTCCATAGTAGCTACCCTCAGCGGTGCATCCTAGGATCTTGTGAGCCCCCATCTCGGATCTGTACATGAGGATGGATAGTGGGTATCTTCTCAAATAAGAACACCCATAGAATTGTACCAAAAGCATAATCATGATTCACTTGCCTCTTGCAAGGACTCAACTGTCATTGCATTGATGACATAATCATTTGGGCCCACCCATAGTAGGTCCCAGCCAAAACACTCTCAACTAACATCATCTACCCACCAGTGATGTGGTGGAACACCTGGCTACCCAAGACCCGTAGCACAACTATGGCAACAACCTGTATCTCTAGGCTCTCTATATCGATTGGCGGGATAGTCGTTCCCTTGACACAAACACCCTGTCGAAAATGGCACTCCATGAACTCAGTAATTTTCCTCCCACGAGGTAACACTAGATGAATATCCCCCACCACTCCAATGGGAGGATCTCCAGTCAAAAAGTAAATATCCTATAATGTGAGCTCGATCTTGTGCCCTTGCATGACAAAGACCTCCTGGTATGGATCCTAATAGCTCACAATTATCGATAGAAAGGGCTCACCTTCCCTCATCAATGGGTTCTATACCATCTTGAGAACACCATAATGTGCCAATGCCCCTCGAACCACCTAATCCCCCTAGATCTCTGATCGAATAGTATCCAAGTCTCGTTCATGCTAGTTGATTTTCAACTCTGCCATATTTGCAAAACACCACATGTCTTGTTAGTTCATAAAAGAAAACAATGGTCTACACTGATCAACCTACAACCCTCGCAAGTCCAGCAAACCAACTCTTTGTCTAGCCACAAATCACAGTTTTTAGCCCAGAAAGTGCAATGCAACCATGAGCAAGAGAAGGGGTCTCTCAGGGAGCTGCCAGGTGCCAAAAATGAGGAAATAAACCACTGAAATTGAAGAGAAGAGTAAGGCCACCTACCTAAAATTCGCAGATCCTGATTATAATGGTCGATTTGTCCACTACAATATCCATAAGATTTAGGGCCTTTTCCTCCTCTCCAAATTCACCACTTAGCAAATGAATCCAAATTGGAGGGAAAACGTCCGTTTAGATAAAAATCCATAATTTTTCTCTCTCCCATTGCAACTAGACCATATCTTAGTTTGACAAACTGTCAACACCGTTGGAAACCTCTCACTGAGCTCTATAATGGGTCTTCCTTAGTTTTTAATGATTTGACACTTCACCAGGAATCCTTTTTTACAAGAAAGGTCACTTCGTTGCCTCTCAAAATTGAATTTCGTCATAAAGCGACACTTGTACTTTGTGGTCCACCTCCTCGTAATACTTATCATACCATATGTCAATTTCATCAATAGTAACCATCATTTACTTATATTTTCATGGTCCCCACTGGGCCTAGTCTCTGTGGCAGTGTCATTGAGTCACCCTTGTTCAGAGCATCCACAATGAGTCACACTTGCATCCTTGGAGTCTATTTCATGTCCTATCATCTCATGTCATAGTATTCCATCCTGTGTTGTGCATTTTGGCCTCCAGTCATACTGTCCCCATCCCCTCTAGAGTTGAGTAAGTTGCTGCCAGGTCAACCATTCACTTTCTGCTCTGACAAGGGTAGTCGTTTGTTTGTCCCTCGATCCCATTTCCCCATTATCCCTAGTGTTAGTCCATTAGTCACATTGCTATTTTCCCTCATGCTTTAGTTGAGGATCCTCATCACCTCATCTATCGCGGACCCTATTTTGTCAACATCATCTCATTTATTTAAGAAGAACAGCCTAAAGGGCAGTATATCTCAGTTCTAGCTTCCATTCTTGTTCAACGCCTTGGATCGAGTAAATGGTGTCATTATTTCCCTTTGACTTGGTCGTTTCATGTTCGTGATCCATACACTTGATGGTCCAGTGATGTAGTAGATTGTACTAGTGATTCAAGGTTGTGTGTGAGATGTTTCAAACCTCATGAGGGGGTGGCCCTTCAGGTACCCCCCCACATGCCCTAATGCATACCTACTATACTACAGCCTCAGATGCAGTTCCTCAAAGTTGATGGTCTTGGTTCCTACTGATCGCAGTGTTCATAGCATACACATCTCCTCCAGATGATCCATTCAGTTTTACAGATCCCTACCTTGTTCAGCAGGACTTCTCCGGATGTTCTACCTTCCCTCCCACCCATTTTTTGAGGGAAGGGGCTTTGCGTCTCATGTACTAAGATATTATTGTATTCAGTCCTGGCTCATGTTTTTCGAGGTCCGTTATGTGTATGGGACATATTGAATTATTTCCTGGCTCTGTTATGCCAGCATGTCATGTACCATTCAACATGTACTTCATTGCTCAATTTTATATTTAGGGGAGAACCATTATTTTTGTAATAAGTTATCTCGGCGGGTATGGGTATGCCTCCCCCAGCTCAGTGAGGTCCGGTACCACAACATAAAAGGAGACTTGCATTAGTCTTGCCCCCTATGTCCCTATCCTCTTTCAATTCGGCTTCATTGGTATCTCTCTCTCTCTCTCTCTCTCTCTCTCTCTCTCTCTCTCTCTCTCTCTCTCTAACTCCCTTGTGTTGTCTACTGATTGTGTCTTTAAAACGTACTTCAGTCATACGTTTTTCTCCTAACACTCGTACGTTGGTAGGCAATCTATTATCACCAAAAAATTGATCATCTAGCCTAATTTACTAGATGGATCGAAGTACACCATGTAAAGCCAGTCTTACCATAGTAAAATTGCTTTCACTATGAGAAATTACAAATAAGCCACCTTTGTTAAGTAATTTATAGTTAAAACCATGAAGAATAATTAAATAAATTACTATTTATTTGATTTTCTTCTAGGAATAATTAATTAAACCATTGTTTTACTATCATTCCTTGTCAAATTTGACCCAATCATGAAAAATAAGCAGATAAATCATTCATTATCTTATTTTCTCCAAGAATAATTAATTAATCACCAAATAATTGTTATTCTTTGTCAAATTTGACTAAATCCCTTAGAAATAATTAAATAAATCCTTATTTATTTATTATTCCTTAACCATTTCCTTGAGATGATAAATAAATCATTTATTTATTTATTATTTCTAAATAGAAGTTTAAATACTTTTTCCCTCCTAAACAAATATAATAAAATATTATGAGTGGTTATTCCAAGAATGGGATCAATAATATTTTATTATTGCTCATTATTCGAGGATAACTCAATATTTTGTTATAAATAGAAGGCTTTTCCATTCATTATTCACTTTTGATTATTTTCATTATTTCCCTCATTGTTGTAACTCTGATTATTTTCATTGTCGCACAGCATACTTTTGTTGGGTTTATACATTATAAAGGAGAGAGACTCTACACAGGATGAAAACATTTGAGGATAGCCAAGAACCCATCCCATAGAGGGGGACTGGTAACATATATTTTTTCCCTTCGCAGGTGTTATAATAAAAATATTATTTGTATATCTGGTTTCTATTGGATGATTGGAGTTATTACTCTTTATTTTTGTTGTCTAACTATGATTGTGGCATAGATCCAGACTTTGGCAAGTTTTGTTTCTATCAGTTGCTGTAGATCTACAATGTTTAGCAGGCATTTATATTGTTGAGATTATTTGTCATCCACAATATTAAGTGGGTTATTTTCATACATCTTTGAGAAGAAATCACTATAACACTTTTATTTATGAAAATAATGGATATTAGGAGAAAAAGAAGTTGAAAGGTCATAGGTTTCATGTGAGGATGAAAATGAATAAAAATACTAGAAATGAAGAAAATAGAGGCCTAATTCATAAAAAGCCTAATGAGGATCAGTTGGTACTTTTTTTGTCAACTAAATTTGGAGCTCTCTCATTATTCTCCCTCTCTCTCTCTCTCTCACTCTTGGACACTTAGTGTTTTCTTGGAGCATTTTAGCTTTAGAGCAAGGAAGGAAAAAGCAAGCAAAGGAAAGGAAGGAAAGCAAAGATCGAGCACGGAAGAGTAGGATCAAGCAGCTACAGCAGGAATAATTTCAAGTAACATATTGCATGTGTGATTTCCTAATCGGTTTTGAAATGCATGAATTTGCATGTTGGTATATGGTTCTCTTATTGTCAGTGGCATGGTTTTGTGAGGTTATGATAATGGTTTTTAGCCTAGAATTACCTTTTTATAGATAGCCATGGTGTGATGGGACCATTTACTCCATTTTGAGCTTTGGAATTACCAGATGGTTTCAAAATTCAGGGTGGAGGTGGTCATGGGAAAAAACCAAAGGCCTAGGAATCCCTTGATGAGTATTGGCGGGATACATGGTAAAGCCTAAGGGTGGAGTCTTGGTTTAGTGCCTAGTGATTCAGTGTGGATTGTGGTAAAGCTCAAGAGACTGGTGCCTTGGTTTAAGGTCTAGTGATCAAGTGTCAATTGTTGTAAATCCTGAGAGACAAGGACACAGAAAATTCATTAAGGATAGTGATAGAGTCTGGATGCATTCCAAGCTCAGTTTAGTTTTGTGATCTTGGTGCTGGTTTTGGTGAGATAACGCTTTGGTGAGGGTGGAGGTGGTTCAACTTATAGATTCCATTCATTTTCTTTTGGATTAGTTTAGCCATGAGATCCCATATTCATGCTTGAAATATCAAACAAGGGTGACAGGATGAAAGAAATATTTGGTTCAATCATGTCTATGGTCAGGTGGTATGTGGAAGTCCCGAACTTGGCCATCTTTACCTAGGTATAATAAAAGATAAGTTATCTTTCTTTTCGTACTTATTAATATGTGGATTTAATGGTTGTTATCTCATTGTTATTTTCATGGTTTAATGTTTTTTATAAGCCTGGTTATATGACTAGTTATTGTCATGGTTATTTCATGTGTTTACTTGTAACTAAAAGTATAATGGATGCAAGACCTAATTGATGTAAAAATAGTTAAGGGAAGACGGTGGTGATCCTTCTTGTCAATTCTCATATGAGTTATCAGTCATTTCTTCTCTGTCTTGTATGCATTTCTTGTAGATTGCATTGCTGCCAAGTGTTTGACACAATGTTAGTCCCAGTTGGGATGGTCAGGCCTAGACCTGGAGTCAGTGTTTTATTTGAAAGTCTTGGCATTATGTAAATTAAGGATTCCGAAAGTGTAATTGAGTTCGCGGCAGTGGCCTAGCCTCTCGACCTAAAAAGGTGACTCAAATCCTAGAGACACAAGCACAACACTAGGAGAAAAAGTCCCTAGATGCATGCATACCCATGTTGTGGGAGCATTCAGAGCCTTCTGGACGCATGATTGTCCATATCAAGGGAGTACCTAGGGGATTAGTGCTCTAAAAACTCAGTGGGACCTAGGGGTTGATTACCTGAGCAGTTGGGATGGTTCCTGGGAGTCTTGTTGCTAATGTTGAAGGTCTGTATGGTGTTGTTGTGGGGAAAAGTATCCGATGCGGATGACACTAACCCTTTCTAAAGGTGACAGACTTTAGCAACAACTGAATGACAAAGTTTTCATGTTCATCTTTATGAAAGCACAAAGAGAATAGAAAGAGGATCAACCAACCTGGTGTCTTGCGCTTAGTCGATCCTTGTCTTTCTCGCTTTGTATCCCGTTCCCAGCTCTTTACTCTCCAAGCCGATCCAGCTACACACAGAATCTGCACAACAAAAGGGAGCAAACTACGAGATACAAGCAATCATAATTGAAGCATGGATTAGGTTGCATCAAATATACATGTAAACACAAAAGCATCTATGTAAAACAAGTATATAGAAGAACATGCAAACTTTATTGATAGAAAGTAACAGGGTTCCAGAGGAAGTTACAACCAATGATGTTGGCCCCAATCCAGCAGCACCTCCTCGGCAGCAAGAACTCTCTTCTTCACCTCTAGTAAAACAATCACCCAATAATCCTGGCAGTATACCAACAGCACCTCCTTGCTTATACAAAATTCCAGCCCCCAATAGACCTCATAGAAGAGCTCTATATATAGGAGAGAAGAAGAGAGGATGAGTCAGCTTGAGGCTGGCATAGAGCTGACTAGTGTCCTCTCCCTCTTCAGTTAATCTTCAGTTCTTGAGTCCACTTGGAGATCCTTGGTTACACATGGTGATCCAGTACCTCTTACTCATCACAAGGCGAATCTGATGAACCAAGTGTCAGTTTGGAAGCTTCCTGGGCAATTGACACCTTGCAGGAGGACTGTGCCACTTGGCCAATCTCGCCCAGCGCAGGTAGCCTTCATTGTTTTTGACTTCCAGCGCAGGTACAGAGTGGGAAAGTTGCAATACAGCGCAGAAGCTCAGTTAAGCAGCTGACATGATCCAAAATAAGCCTGTTCTGAAGTGTTTTCAGGTGGAGAACTGATTGGAAGTGCTGTTGATTGATGACCTTGTTCTTTTAGGGGTAAGAACAACATGTTTAGGGACTGAGGATCCCTGTAATTATCGACATTTCCTGCTCCTTGACGCGAGGCACAAAAATGTCTATAACAGTTGCCCCCTAAAGTATGAGGCCGTTAATCGAGTGAAATGCTTTAGCTAGAGGGTCCGAAGTTCGTTCCAGTGCTGAGGAGAGTGCCCTGTAATACAATACAATACAATACATTATCTTTCATTCATCATTATTCTCATGATCTAGCTGAGGCAGGTATTCCCATGCTCAGATTTCTATAAATACATTTTGGTACATATGACAGACGATCGTCTGAAGACAGACTGATAATCTTCCGCTAAAATTATCATCCTTTGAGGAGGATGATCATCTGCTGCAATGATGTACATGGTAAATGCTTTTATATTTCCTGAATATATATCGCAGCCCGGATGGATGAAACTAGATCCGGGGTCTTCAAACTCGTTCGATCTTCACTCTAAGTACAAGTCGATCCATGTGAGAATTACGCTGAAGTCGAACATGGAAAGACATCGCTTGATTACCGGTCAATAATGAAAACCGTTAACAAGCGCGAGAGGAATCACCAATAAGGACGATGACCCTCAAGGTACGGCAGTACAATTCACGTGGCGTGAATAAAGGACTTGGCGTCGAACGCCACGCAAAATCTTCTGGTCGAAGGTCATTGATGTATACCTGTCGCCGGAAGTGAGAAACTTGCCATTGAGGCATGCAAGATTCAAAGTACTGATGGGGGTGTTCCTAGATCGACTTCTTGGATAATGAGCTGATGTCGACAAGAAGCGATCCGTCAAAGGAGGGCCTTAATGAATCCCACATCAATGACACGGAACGGAGCTAATGATTTAGTGGAGGTGGAAACAAACTGTGACATATGATTCAGGGTGGCGATCGTGAAATGGATGAAGGATAATGTATGGTAGTGGATGGGACACGGTTGACACTTTCTGAATGACCCCTCTTGAACATATAACGACACTGATGCGATGGATCGGTAGCATTACCCCGAATGGATGGTGTGGCGAGGACCATGGTGATGAAACCGGTGAATGAGACAACCCAACCCGATGTGATACGAAGGAAAAGTGTCATGTTCAAGAGTGACTTGCTACCTCTAAACTTTGATGTTCTCCCAATTTTTCCCCAGTCATTTCTGACCAGTACCTCTTTATTTTTGTCAAGCTTGAGGAGGATAACATATGCTTGTTCTATAACCTGCCCTTCGGGCAAGCCCATCGCTAAGATTTAACGAGCCTAGCGATAGGGAAACTCGTTCTCGTCTAAAGACAAGTTTGTCGCTATTTAATCATTTTAACGAGTCTAACGACAAGGAAAACTCGGTCCTTTTCATTTTTAGAGAGTCTAAAAAGGTACAGAAAGTCAACTCCATAATTCCTTTTTCGTCATCTAATCCCTTAAGTCCGAAAAAGTATAAAACAATACAGAAGGGATGGCTATTCGGTATTTTTACGAGCCGAACAAGACAAGCGCTCGATCTTTTTGTGTAATAATCCCTCAGGTCCAAAAAGATTAAAATCTAGAGGAGGGATAGCTTTCGGTTGTTTAACGAGCTAGAAGGCCAAAAACTCGGCAAACTTTTCATATTTTACGAGTCAGTGAAAAGAGCTCAAAGAAGACTCGTCTTTTGAGGAACGAGTGATAAACAAGGATAGCAACTGATTCCAGGTACAAATTGGAATTTCCAATCACGGTAGTGTCACAAGGAGGGCTAGGTGAAATCACTCTTCGTAGCTGTTCCTCAAAATAGGTAAACACACATATGGGGGTGAACGATCGGCCAAATGAAATGGAGGTGACGGATGAAAACACGACCAAGGTTTTTAAGGCTTATAAATTTACGATCGCAATGGTTATTTACTTAGATAGGTTCATTTTTTAATGAGCTTGAACTTTGGCGGAAAAACTCTGCTCACACTTTTTATTTTTTTTAATGAGTATAAATTCCGTGGTAAAACTGCTCGTTTCATGGTCAAATTTAATTTTTTACTTTCATTAGCTTTTCTCTTTTCAAATGTAGTACTTCATTATCAATTGCTGCAACAAATTTTGTTAGAAATGGATAATAATTGCATGAAAATGAGAATATAACCCTAATATTTAACTTTAAACGGTGTAAAAAGTCATAAAAAGGGGTTTTTACCTCTCATTTACCATTTCATTTGCATTTTGCTTATTGGAGCTCTGGAGGTGCCTCTTCTTCCTTGATTTTCACCAGCTGATTCCGGGAGATTCTGTGGACGATTTTCGGCGCCGTTTGGACCAGGTAGGAGCTAAACTTTAGCCCTTCACTTTCATGGTTTCCTTTTTCAGTTTCATGCCTGTTTTTCAGTGTTTCTGGGCCCCAGGGGTTCCATTAGGGCGCCCTGGCATCAGCGCAGGTTCCCCTTTCGAAACTTGCGCTGTATTCCAGTCAGCTTTGAGGCAAACTGAATTACAGAGCAGGGGGAACAATCTCTGCCTGCGCTGGGCCTAAAAAGACTGAGTTTGCATGAGTTTTTTGATGTTTTTTCGCCAGATTTTCATCAAATTCAGGAACTTACTCATTCTCTTGTTTGATTGTAGGGAACTTTGGACAAAATGTCCCTTACATGGCAAGAACGAGAACATGAAGTAGAGGACATGGTTGCACTCCATGACCCAGTCACGGTGAACGCGCTTCGGAACTGTGGCCTGCTGAAGTTCTTCCGTATCTCTAGCATGAGAGCACAGATTTCTTTACTGCAGTATATGCTAGATGCTTGGGATCCTGTTAACCAAGTATTTCAGATTAGGGGGAAGTCCTTCCCCTTGACCATAGAGGACATGTACTTCTTGACTGGGTTGTCAAGGCGGGGTGCTCCCATTTCTTTGTCAGGTACGGCTCGAGGGACTACTTCCACCAGAGACTATATCCGTCAGCATTGCCGGGAAGGTTAACAGCTGAGCAAAGATGGCAAGATCAATATCTGTGACATCACTGACAGGTCTCTCAGGTCCATTCTGTTTACTATTGGTAGGATGGCCGGTAGCGCAGCTTTGCATGTTGCCAACAGATCTTATATGCAGCACGCCTTGGAGTGTCTCCAACCGAAAGTGTTTAACTGGTGTGATGCAGTACTTGTTCAGATGAAAAGTCAATTGACCAAGGTAAAGGACGGGGGGCTGAAGAACTTCGGATTTGGTTCTATTCTCACTGCCTTTGTCTTGGAGAAAATCCCATTGATGCAACCTCAGTACATCTTGCTTGATGTGCCTTCTCCGACCGAGCCACGCATGCAGAGGTGGGTTGACCATATGTCCCGGCATGCTGGTCAACCTCATATTACATTCACTGAGTCCTTCTTTAGGTGGTTCGAGCGTCAGGAGATGGCATTTTCTGAGTATCCATACGTGGGTATGGACTACCGAGGTGATCCGGACTTGGTGCTTCCGGATGGCGAGCAATGGGGTACTATTGGTAAAATCTCTGACCATATCACTGTTTATTGTTTTCATTCATGATGTTTACTGTTCAAAACTGATCAAACTCTTGGGTGCATGCAGATGTTGGTCCTGTTCGTCCAGTAGCTCGTCCACGGTCGCCAGTTGCTGCCCCAGCAGCAGAGCCTGCTAGGAGAGTTGTTATTCGCGACCTTGGTGATACTGAGATACTTGCAGCTGTGCAGGAGCAGGTTGAGAGCCTTACTCGTGGCCTTCCGGATGTACAGATTGACGAGTTACCTTTACAGTTGCAGCGACACACCATCGGCGTGCCTAGACGATGGACTCGTCTCTTGCGCATGATCGCACAGACCGTGACGTACTTTCATGAGCACCATTAGGCTAGGGTGCCCCCTAGCATCTTTTTGAGTTCTAGGTCGTATGACCAATTTTGTTTTGATTACAGCACATTATGTACAAACTATAAACAGCTTTATATATTTTGATTTTCAGAGTTTATTTCAGTTTATTTGTGATCCACTTACATAGCACCGATGCATCTCTTTTTATATATGTTGTAAATGTTTATCTAATACATAGTTTGCCAATGAATCTGTTAATGTGTTCAAGTTTCTGGAAATATGCTGGTATTGAATTGAATCAAACTCTCTTTCCAAAATCTTAACTCTTAGAAACATACGATAAATAGCTGGATTGCGGACTGAGTATATACCAGTGAGCTGTAGTATCACAAGTTGTGAGTCTAGCCTGACAATTAGTCGGCGTATACCATGAGCAATGGTATCAGAGAGGAGTTCGATCAACGCACTATACTCAGCGATATTGTTTGTCGACCGTCCAATACACACACCTCTGAAACTCACTAACTCGCCGCTTGGATCAAAAATGGCCCAGGCAGCGGAGGACAAATTCCGCGTACTACGACTCGCTCCGTCGGCATATCCCACATATGTTTCAGAATAATTCGACATCTGCAACAAACGAGAAGGGTGGATTACTACCGAAACAAACATTTTAGCGAAAACAAAATACAACAAAAGCACTCAGGTTACTATTTAGGCATAGTAACGCTTGAGGTACAACCCGTTACGGGGTTGCGCCAGTGGTATTCCGTCATAATCCATTAACTCGTAGGCTCCTTTTGCTAACACCCTTTTAACAATATAAGGACCCATCCATAAGGACTGAAATTTTCCTGCTCCTAATTTATCGGATTCTTGGTCGTAAAGCAAAACCAAGTCACCCTCAGAGAAGTTGCGCGGTTTGACATTCTTATCGAACTGTGCTTTGACTCGTTTCTTATGAGCCTCGTTCGCCAAAGCGGCGTCACGACGGTTTTCATCCAACTGGATCAATTCCAGGAAACGAGCCTCTTCTTCTGAGGTTCCGGGGAGGAGGTCAATTGCGAGTTTAAGTGACGAAATTTCGCACTGGATCGGTAAAACTGCCTCCAGGCCATACACCAATTGGAATGGTGTGAACCCAGTGGCGTTTTTTACCGAGGTTCGGTAAGCCCATAGTGCTGAGTACAGGATTAGATGCCATCTTCTTTTATGAACCCCGATCATCCTTTGCAACATACGCTTCAGGACCTTGTTGATTGCCTCAACTTGTCCGTTGGCTTGTGGATAATACGGAGTAGAGCTGTCGTGAGATAGCCCTAGTTTGGCAGCTAATTCGATCATCATGTGATTGCGAAAATGCGATCCATGATCCGTCACTATAGCTTGCGGAACGCCGAACCTGGCGACTACATGATTGAAAAAGAAAAGGGCAGCTGTTTCACCAGTGTTATCTAATGTAGGCATCGCCTCGGCCCATTTGGTAAAATAGTCAACAGCGACTATAATATACCCATGCCCCCCGGTCGAGGTGGGGTTACATTGCATGAAATCGATGCCCCACTTGGCGAAGGGCCCAACAGCAACTATCGGCTGTAAGGGTGCGGGTGGTCTTCTGGTTTTGCTATCAAAGATCTGACATGCATGGCAACTTCTGACAGCTATTATGCAATCTTTAAACATAGTTGGCCAGAAGTATCCTGCTCGTAAGATTCTTTGTGCTGTTGCATATCCAGATTGATGCCCCCCGCACGCGCCTGAATGACAATCATTCAGGGCTTTTTCGGCCTCCTCATGGGTAAGGCACCTCCTTAGAACTGTATCGATGCCATGACGGTAAAGTGTATCACCGACGATCATGTAGTCTTTTGATTGGTATCGTATACGTTTTCGTTCCGAGTGTGAGGTATTAGGCCTAAATTTTTGGGTTTGGAGATAAACAATGATGTCTCCATACCACTCATCGCTTACTGATATCAGAAACAAATTTTCATCCACGATTGACTCTTCTGATGTATCATCGTTGGACGACGATGGGAGATCGCATAATAATTCCGCGAAAACTAGGGCTTTCTTCGATTTGGATTTTACAAAATCTAAATCAAACTCTTGAAGGATGGCTATCCATTTTGAATATTTGCCCCCAAGCAACTGTCGCGACAGTATATATGTCATGGGATTGCAATCTGACAAAACGGTAGTTTTCCTAAAGAGGACATAATGTCGAAACCTTTGAATCGCTTGAACAGCAGCAAGCGCTAGTTTTTCAACAAAGGAATATTTACTTTCCGTGTCATTTAAGTTTTTACTTAAATAATAAATAGGATGTTCTATTCCATCGACTTCTTGCACTAAGACCATCGCAATGGTCGTATCTGCTGCAGCAAGATACATGTTAAAATCTCTTTGATAGTCCGGGGTGTACATTAATGATGCTCTTACTAGACAATCTTTCAGAGCGTCAAAGGAAGCTTGCGCAACCTGGTCCCAGACAAAAGGTACATCCTTTTTCAAAAGACGAGTATAACCCTTTGCAAGTTCTGCGTAATTAGGAATGAACCTCCTCAGAAAGTTTGCTTTCCCTTGGAGTTTCTGAATCTGAAGCAAATTTGAAGGTGGAGGCAAATTAATGATTGCCTGAACCTTACAGGGGTCGAGACGAATCCCGTCCTTAGAAACCACAAATCCAAGTAAGCGACCAGAGCCGACGCAAAACACACACTTATGTGGATTGAGTCTTATCTTGTAATGTCGGCAACGTAGAAATATTGCTCTCAAATGCCGCGGATGATCAGTCCGCTTCCGCGAATGAGCCGGAAGATCGTCGAGGTAAGGTTGAACGATGTTCTTGATGTCATGGAAGGCATAATTCATTGCCCTCTGAAACGTCGCCCCTGCGTTCTTTAAACCAAAGGGTAATTTTCGATAAGCGAATGTGCCCCACGGACAGATGAATGCAGTCTTAGACTGGTCCTGTGGGCGGATATTTATTTGATTATACCCGGAAAATCCATCCATAAATGAAAAGATTTCACATCCGGCGCATTCATCAATTATCTGGTCGATGAAGGGTGTAGGGTAGTTGTCCTTTGGACAAGCTTTGTTTACATCCCTATAGTCGACGCACACTCTTATCGTCCCTTGTTTTTTCATAACAGGGACAATATTCGATACCCAATCGGTTAGAGGAACCGGGTAGATGAATCCAGCATGGAGGAGTTTTTCAACTTCCGCCTTAATGGCAGCGGATTTCTTCGGATGTACCTGCCGAAGCCGTTGTCTTACTGGTTTGATATCAGGATACATTTTAATTTCATGTTCAACTATGCTCGAGTCAATGCCTGGCATTTCATCATATGACCATGCAAAGACATCTCTAAATTCGCGAAAGAGAGCACTATATATTTCTAGTTCTGAAGGGGAACAACTTTTGCCGACATGAATATTCTCAACAACATCAGATTTTGTCGAGATATTTATGGCTATGGTCTCTTCAATATTGGATAGGTTTCTTTCTGAATCCACCGTATTTACAGTATTTGTTAGGAATTCAAACACTGAAGGGTGGTATAGGTCGTGATGAGTTTCTTCTTCACACTCTGGAAGAAGGGAACGATGGTGGTTATCATTCCATGGTGCCCCCTTAATCATCATTGATTGCAAGATTCCTTCGTCAGTCCCATGAACTTTTGACCATGGATCTAATGGGGTACCATATTCTTCGGACCTATCTACCCAAACGCTTGACGAGCGTTCTTTTGGGCTCGCCTCCCATGCCTGAAACATTGATTGCTACAATATTTCAATAGGGCTAGGGGGAAAAACCATTTGATGATCCATGACGACTTTGTCTTCTGCGACCTTCGATGAAGATACCATGTTGCATGTTGCTACAAACGGGATATTCCCTTCATGGATCGGAGGTGGCAACGCAAAAGTTCCCATCATTGTGGGATCTTTTAGCAAGCCTACTCCTATATCTTTTATTGAATGGTCGCTCCCATGGATCAGGGGAATGCTTCCAGTAACTTGTGAACCATTAGGGAGGAAATTCTGTTGGTCGACGATCGTAATCCCTCCTTCAAACGGGAATGCGATCTTCCTAAAATATGTCGACACTACAGCTGCCATGGCATATATCCATGGTCTTCCCAGTAGAATGTTATAGTCAAGATTGCCATCAATGACTTCAACATCAATCTCTACTGTTTTTCCTCCTAGTTCAACCTTAAAGTTATTTAGGATTCCGTACGGAGTGTACGTCCTACCGTCAAATGCTTTCAATGTCGTCGAAGATCGCGACAATGTTGGAGATCCAAGAGTTTTCCAGCAACTCATCGACATGATACATGTCGATGCGCCCTCATCAATAATCGTTCTATGAACAGTTTTGTTGAGTGCTTTCACTTGAATAAGGAAAGCTAATTGCGCTGGTAACTGAGGATCATATCCTTTGTGATCAAAGGATACAAGATTGGAATCTTTAGGATCCACTCCACCAATTGCTGATAACAATGCCTGTCTTTGGGATGGGCAATTTTGTAGTACCTCAAGAGTCGACATAGCAGATGGCGATTGGGCCAAATCCTCCACTACATTATAGTGTTGCGCCGCTCTGGCGCGAGGGTTGAATGTCGACTTGTGGACTACTCCCTTAGGTGGCTTTATTGTTAATTCATGCGTGAGGGGGGGTACAACTTCTGCCGAAGTTGTTGTCGAACTACTGGGTTGATCTTTCCCTTTGTCGTTCGACACCGGCGGATTTCCATAATCTTTATTCCTAGTCGATATCAAAGCATCACTTTGCTTAGAAACCGACAGCATAAGCACTTGTGACGGGGAAGCATTTCCACTATCAACCATATTCTGACCTGGGGCAGGAAACAGATCAGTCAACACAGCTGAAGTTTGGGAACTTTTCAGGAACCTCTTCAACTCAGCTTTGAACGGACAGTTCTTTGTTGAATGATTTTCATCACATATTTGACATGGAGGAAATTGTTTCTTTTGCCCAGGAGGGTTTGAAGAAGTTTTTTGAGGGGATGATCCACCTTGTTTCTTCTTCTTCCCTTTGTTTTGTTTCTTCTTGCTTCCTGGTTGATTGGAGTTTTTGTCTTTATCTGTAGATACAGCATGTACCTCCGAAGCAAGAATCTCTTGATTTGCTTTTTGATTCGAAGTCTTACGGGCTTTCTTATTCGAATCCCTTGTCGACTTAGCGTTTGCAGTTCCAATCACGCCATCACCGGCATGAGAGTCACTATTCGATCCGGGAGGAGGAGGGATTGAAAATTCCGGTCTGGGGGCATCAGGTATCTTATCATAGAGCGTGCCCGACTGAGTATACACTAAGTCCAAATACTGAGCACGAGCAATAACCTGCTCCTCTGTTACGACGCCCCCCTTGGCCACATCTTCTGTAATTGCCGGTAGAAGCGACTTTATAAACCACTCAGCTAATAGCTGATCTGGAACATAGGTCTTTACCATTCTGCGACGACGACGCCACTCATGTATATGATCAGATATATGTGTGGCGGTTGTCTGCTTGAAATTAGTTAAGATTTCTGTTCCAGTTTCGTACCTTATAGGTAACTGAAAGTGTGTCAAGAAAGTCGTGGCTAGGGAACTAAAATTGTCGAAAGAGGCTCTAGGTAATTCAATATACCATTTGGCCGCCGGACCAGTCAATGTCCTCTGGAAAAGACGAAGCCTTATTGAATCATCATTCAAGGTATTCGACGAACACCACAGATGGAATGTCATCACATGATTCGACGGGTCTTCGCCCGGATTTCCATTGAATTTAGGAATGTCCGAAGGAAGTTTGTGAGGAATCGCTGGCCACCAATGGGCATAGGCGATTGGATCGTTCGTCAATCGATGTAAATCTGGTAATTCTAAAGTCGCCACGAATGGCAACTGCTGATTCAAGTTTGGCGAGGCGTACCCAGGGTACGATGGAATCGCCTGAGCAGTAGGTCTTTGCATACCAGTATAATGCAACTGGTGTTGATATGACTGATATGGTTGGTGGGCTTGGCCACTGTAAAGTGGTCGGTTTAACCCGTTCTGAATATAGGGTTGCCCACTATTCGCAAAGATCTGTTGCTCAGATCCCTGGTATACCTGTTGAAACTGAGGTTGTTGGTATTGCACCATCCATGGTTGTGAAGCCATGTTTTGTTGTGCAACACTAACCGACGGCCCAAGATGCGGGGTTATGGTCCCCGTTTGTATCTGTGTCGTCCCGGCAGTTGGCGATTGTGGTTGTGTTGCAGGGTCAATTGGCTGTTGCATTACAACTTGGGGTTGACATACGACAGGCATCGATTGAACTTGCGACACGGTTACAATTGCTGGCGTCGTCGGGATATGAGACATAGGTACACTTTGTTGCATAGAATATACAACTCTTGGTTGTTGGGGTAACATAGGTACCCAACCACTCGTCGTTACTTCAGTCAAACCTGAATGTGGTTGAAAACTGCCGTATGGGTATCCTCCCGAAAGAGGAAGTGAAAGGGCATATTGCCCCCCATACGGTAACAATCCGGAGCTCAAGGGTATAGATGGCCTTTGAGGACTGGATGGCCCAAAATGATTCCCAAAGGGATCAATTTGTCTAGTTTCAACATAAGAATTACCGGGTATTATACCGGAAGAGCAAACTGGAACAGACCAAGTTGTCATAATAGTCCCTGGGTGGACTCCTTCTAGTTGATGAGAACTAGTTGGGACAGATGGTATGCCAGCAAACATCGTTGGAATGGCAGCAGGAGCTTCTGCTGTCGCCGTGTCATTTGGCACAGTTCTAGATGTCGACGGTTGTTCAGACATTTTAAGTCTATCCAATAAACTTCCTAACGATTCTTTAGGAACTTCTTGTGGCGATAGACAAACTTCTGATGCAGAAGGAAAAAGAGTGGAACCTACTCCAAAATGAATTGGAGTATTTTCTTGCTGGTCCTCTACGATTTCTTCTATTGCAATCAGACCAGGAGGAAGAGGCAGACCGTCAGGTCCGTAATAGATTTCTGGTGCCGAAGAAGGGGTTGTTTCGACAGCGACAGTTGTTTGAACAACAAGACTCTGTGGACCGGTTTCAAATGGAACTGGTTCAGTTAAACAAGTACTTGTTTTCAGACTAGGATCAATACAATTGTCCTGCTGTTGCCGTTGAACTTCTTCAATAGAGGCAGGGATTCCAGAAATATTGGGAGTGACCAGAATCTCAGATGTTGTTGGAACTTCCGTTCTAACTTTAAAAGGAGATTTTGACCTGGTCCAGCGAGATCGCTTTGCTCGTACTACTTTCGGTTCCGGAGACAAAGATGGTCGACCTGCAAGCCTCCCTGAACAACGGGGTTTTAATTGACTTTCCTCCACGATTGCGGATTACTTAATCAACTAAAATACAAAAAGAGGAATTATGTTTCCGTATTGAATGAATTTTATTAGACGCTTTTAGACACAACTTTGCTTTTTCATGTTTTAAGAGTCGAGAAAAAGCTAAAGATGACTCTAGTCGCCTTCGATGTATTAACGAGCCCGAAGTGACAAATGCTCGGTTGGACCTTTTCAATTATAGAGTTTGAAAAGAGCCAAAAGAAACTGCTCTGGAGATCTAGGCAGAGGGTGTGCCAAACCTTTCGCGAAACCACAGAATACGTTTTACGGTACGGGTGGTCGATCTTCGTGAATGCTGTGTTCACTGCATCGCGATCAGTAGGGCGGTCGACACGGCTTCCTAAGGATAAAGGATAATTGCCTATAGGGGTCTCCCAATATACGCGACGGTACGCGGGAGCTCAAATCCGTATTAGTGCTATCGTCCCTCAGGAGGAATCACCCACCTTCGTAGAGATCGACAGTCACTACGTTTAACGACGCCGGAACACGTCTCTACCTAGACCTCTATTGTGAGCGTTATGTTACAATGCGTTTTTAGATTCATTCAATATATTTTAAGTTGATCTTGTTTATCAGTTTGTCTTTCAGGATCACCACGAGATGTATTGGTACAAATTCCTAAATGCAGCTAAAATGATAAGCAAGCTTTCACAATCCTTTTAGCTTTGAAAATCCTAACTACTGAGGGGAGAGAAAAACAATATCTTTCCACACAGAGCACAAAGCACAAACTAATGCACTTTCTCCTAGATCAGACACCCAAACTTATCAAAAATGCAAATGCAAGATGCATGTATTTCTTTTCTTTTCCTTTAATGTTGATGCTTAACAAAAGGAAAACTGTTGTATGACTTTCGAATTCAATTTGAAGCGTAAACAAACAAGTATTGTCTAAATGAAAAGACGCTTTACAGGTACTTGTTTTACACCAAAAATATATGAATTCAAACCATAAAGTGAAAACAAACCAACTTAAACAGCTATGAACAGTAATAACACTAACTCATAAGATCGCAATCTAAGAGGCCACAGCTACTAGGTTCGCTTTTCACAATGGGAAATTGTAACTGAAACAAGAAATACTGAAAGAACGTTTACAATTTCATCACACAACTGAGGCAGAATAATGTCAAGGAGATAAGGTCTACAGCAAATACAATAACCAGCAAGCAATCAGCCAAAAAACAAGCGCAAACAGGGCCAAGACACAAAGGAAGAGCTGAGCTAGACTAAGGCCAACTGGACCAGCGCAGGCACTGGTCTGCCAGTTTCACTCTCAGCGCAGTTCCCGAAGGGAGTACCTGCGCTGTAATGCAGACTGCCTGTGGACAGCCTGCACTGACTTACGAGAGTTACGTCTGCTAAGAATTCCGGGTCATAAAAAGCTCAAAAATGTACTGTTTTGACTGAAATAAAATGCTATGGGTTAAGTACAGGCTAAGGGATGATCAAGAGGATAAAGATCTATCACTAAGAGTAAGGATTCATCTGTAGATTAGCTCTTTAAATCTTGAATTTTCTCAGCAAAGGAGCAAGAGTAGCAAAACCCTCTACTTCGCTTTTGATAGAGTCAAAAGCTTTTCGATTCGGTACTCCTTTCTTCAAGAAATGAATAGCAAAATACTACAACAACAAGATACTAGGATCTCCCCAGCGGAGTCGCCAGTTTGTTGTGGGGAAAAGTATCCGATGCGGATGACACTAACCCTTTCTAAAGGTGACAGACTTTAGCAACAACTGAATGACAAAGTTTTCATGTTCATCTTTATGAAAGCACAGAGAGAATAGAAAGAGGATCAACCAACCTGGTGTCTTGCGCTTAGTCGATCCTTGTCTTTCTCGCTTTGTATCCCGTTCCCAGCTCTTTACTCTCCAAGCCGATCCAGCTACACACAGAATCTGCACAACAAAAGGGAGAAAACTACGAGATACAAGCAATCATAATTGAAGCATGGATTAGGTTGCATCAAATATACATGTAAACACAAAAGCATCTATGTAAAACAAGTATATAGAAGAACATGCAAACTTTATTGATAGAAAGTAACAGGGTTCCAGAGGAAGTTACAACCAATGATGTTGGCCCCAATCCAGCAGCACCTCCTCGGCAGCAAGAACTCTCTTCTTCACCTCTAGTAAAACAATCACCCAATAATCCTGGCAGTATACCAACAGCACCTCCTTGCTTATACAAAATTCCAGCCCCCAATAGACCTCATAGAAGAGCTCTATATATAGGAGAGAAGAAGAGAGGATGAGTCAGCTTGAGGCTGGCATAGAGCTGACTAGTGTCCTCTCCCTCTTCAGTTAATCTTCAGTTCTTGAGTCCACTTGGAGATCCTTGGTTACACATGGTGATCCAGTACCTCTTACTCATCACAAGGCGAATCTGATGAACCAAGTGTCAGTTTGGAAGCTTCCTGTGCAATTGACACCTTGCAGGAGGACTGTGCCACTTGGCCAATCTCGCCCAGCGCAGGTAGCCTTCATTGTTTTTGACTTCCAGCACAGGTACAGAGTGGGACAGTTGCAATACAGCGCAGAAGCTCAGTTAAGCAGCTGACATGATCCAAAATAAGCCTGTTCTGAAGTGTTTTCAGGTGGAGAACTGATTGGAAGTGCTGTTGATTGATGACCTTGTTCTTTTAGGGGTAAGAACAACATGTTTAGGGACTGAGGATCCCTGTAATTATCGACATTTCCTGCTCCTTGACGCGAGGCACAAAAATGTCTATAACAGGTGTGTTTCCGTTAGTTCTATTAACACCAGAAAATCATACACATGTTTGCACAATCCGTAAGCCGCTAAAAGGCATCCGTTAAAATGCACAAGTGAATATTTTCGATTTGAGTACATCATGAAGTGTTAAAACTAAATTTCTCTTAAGGTCCAAAGTTTACAAAGATAAAAAATTAAAGTTGTCATGGCTATTTCTTCGATCTTTGTGTGCGTGGGCAGTATCCTTCAAAAGATGCACGATCACAGAAATGGATGACTCAACGATTCAGGACCACTCCACACACTTGGAGTCAATTCTCTAACATGATCTCAGTCTAGGACAATCGAATTTGAGTCACCCTGAAGATATTCAGCCCTCAATGGAATCATCTTGTCCTACTCATGTGTCATTATCATGCATGAATCAAGAGGGGGAAGATGGATTCAAAAATTCTATATAAACAGGCCATGGGAGAGCCAAAATATGAGACATTATTATGTTGGCCAAATTTCTATCAGAGAAAACCATCATTCCATTGTTGAAGCCAAATAAGGGAAGAGCACTAGCATGCTGACCATATTTCTTCTAAGAAATCCATCATCTTAGTGAGAAAAGAGGAATCCACCATTGGAGAGTCTTCATACTTCTTTGAGAGAGAGGAGAAACTTGCAAAGAGATTGAGGAAAAGAACCCCCCTTGCTAAGGATTTTTGAGCACCATAGCTCAAAGAATTCTCTTCAAGTGTCTAAGATTCATCTATTGTATTCAACCTCTACTTACCAACAGTCAATAAAGGGAGCTTTTTCCATTATTTTGTTCACTTGTTTTCTCCATTTAACATTGTTTGTGTGTTTACCTCTTTTTTCAATTTATGTTTATGTATGCATTGTTTCCACTACTTACAATGTTGTTTTTATTTAAGTCTCTTCACTAATAGCAAAAATTATGACTGTGATCCTTTGCAGGGAACAATCAACTATTAAGGATGTGTCTTTTGGTACACCATTGCTACCCAAACACTACCACAAAAATTGTTAGTTGGGTAGATGTGGGAGGAGGGTAGATAGGATTCAACCTCCTTGGTTACCTTAAGGAAATGGAATCAACGAAAACACATCAACCATACCTTCCACATCAGCGTTAACACTCCCAGGAGGCAACCTAGCCATTCAGACATCCCTCCCCTAGGTCCCACTGATGTTTTAGAAGTCTTGACCTATGGACTCTTGCATGCTATGGGCATGCCAACATCCAGGGACCACTAGACGCTCCCACAAGCCTACATGCCTACATCCAAGGACTTTTCCTAGCAGACCCATGACAACATCTATGGAATTTAAGGGACTTTTCTAGCCCATAATTATGGCCACTACCCAAAACTTGTTTTAACTTCCAGAATCCATTAATCACATAATGAGAAGACTAATAAACCAAAAATCAACTTCGGGATTAGGCCTAACCATCCCCAACTGGGACTCGCATTCTGTCAAAAACATATTATCAATGTAATCTACAAGTCTAGGATATAAGACAGAACATGAATCACTGAAAAACTCTTATGAAACATGACAAGAAGGATCACCACGTTCTCCCTTGAACTTTTATGATATCAATTAGGTCTTTCATCCATCATTTTAACCATTACAAGTAAATACATGAAGTAACCATGACATAAACCAGTGAGTTATCCAAGCTTATAACCAACATAAAACCATGGAAATAATAGTGAGATAACAACCATTAAATCAACATATGAACAAGTACAAAAGCAAGAGAACTTAACTTTTGTTAACCATATGCAAATCCGACCAAGTTTGGGATGTCCACATACCACCCAATCATAGACATGGCTGAACCGAATCTTTCTCTTAGCCAGTCACCCCCATGCCATATTCTAAGAGTGAATGTGAGATCTCATGGATAAACCAATGTAAAAACAACCAAGGCAATCCAAATTTTAAACAACCTCCAGCCTCACCAAACCATGATCACATGAAAACTAGTTCTCCGAGCACAAAACTGAACCAAACTTGGAATTCCATTCAGAATCCATCACTATCATTAAGGAATTTTTCATCTCCTTGTCTCTTAGGATTTACATCAATCCAATCACCGACCACTAGGCCCTAAACTGAGATACCAGCCTCTCAAGCTTTATTTCAATCCACAATGGCTCACTATGCCCTAAACCGAGACTCCTCCCTGAGGCTTTACCATGTATCCTACCAAAACCGGTCAAGGGATTCCTAGGCCTTTGGAAATGAACCTTGAGATCACCTTCGCCCCAAATTTTGAAATCCATCCGGTAATTCTAAAGCTCAAAACTAAGATAAACATCCCAACACACCATGGTATCCAAAATAGGAATGGATAGGCTGAAAACCATTGTCATAACTCGGAAGAACCATGCCACCAACAACAAGAGAACCATACACCAACATGTAAAGCCATGCATGTCAAAGCCAGCTAGGAAATCACACATGAAATATGTTACTTGCAAGTATTCTTGTTGAATTTTCTTTTCCTTGATCTTTCTTTCCTTCCTTCTCCTTCACTATATTTTCCTTCCTTTCTCCAAAGCTAGAGTGCTCCAAGAAAGCTCCAAGTGTCCAAGAGTGTGAGAGAGAGAGAATAATGAGAGAGCTCCAAAATTGAATCAACAAAAGGTTACCAAATGATCCTCAGAGGCCTTTTTATTAATTAGGCTTCTATTTTATTCATTTTCCATTATTTTCCTTCATTTTCCTCCTCACATGCAACGTGTGACCTTTCCCCTTACTTTTAACCTAATTTCCTTTATTTTCGTAAATAAATGTGCCAATTTTTATTTTTTTTTCCTTTTTATGCCTTTTCCTTTAGCCATAAACACATCTAGTGATTCCCACAAAGATATCGTTGCCCAAAATTTATCTTGGAATACGTGTCCCTTAATAGCGGTCTTATTTTTTTTCCTTTATTTACTTTTATTACATGGAATTTTCACCAGGGTTGTTAGATAAATGGCAACATATTGTTGTCTTTTCATTAATCTAAATATTGTGTTTTCAGGACCTTCTCTCTACATAACCATCCTACAAGGCACTCAACCCCTCTCTAGAATTTTTTGCAGGACCTTAGGGACTGTTCTAACCCCACATAATTGAAATTTTCTTTTTCTTTGGTTGTTCACGCGGATTTTTCTTTGACAGACACGTGCAAGCATTTGAGTGTGGCTAAAATCACATGGTCACCAGAGAGAAAAGAAGAGCCTTGTATTTTCTATTTTCTCAGGTGATTGGCAACCTTTAGTGAATTGCGTTCACCTTTGCATCACGGGGGCTTCACTCAATGAACCTATGAAATAGTGCGTGCATTCATGACATACTAAACAATACCCTTAATTTGACTACATATTGGAAAACACCTCTCAAAATCACATTATTTAACCCCCTACCAATACAACTTCCCAATTTAAAAAACCGCTACTTCCACTAGATATTGTAGGTATCCATTTTTTCATTAACATTTTTTATACCCCTTTATATTTTCTCATTAACTTTGAGTTCTGTTTCTTATACTTGCCAATATAAAAACCCTTTACTCCATACTATACACTCAATATATTATATCATTTTTTCCTCAATATATATCCCCCAATATGAATGCACGTGGTATGGTATTTCTCATTTAGTGAAGCCCCCGTGCTCTGAATTTTGTATTTTTGTTTAGGATACCGGGTTTCTTTACTAACCTCAATTGGTGGAGAAATTAGAGTATTTTTTGTTTTGTATTTGCAATACACACATAGCTTAATTAGGGAGAGAAGTAAGTACCTGAATTCCACATATGTTTTTAAAACTACTTTTATAAACTTTTATGCAAATCACATAGCTTAATTATTCGAGTAAGTGACCCATCATCCACATATCTTACTGCTAACCAAAGCATTTATTTCTTCACTTTTTGGACTAGGAGCAAGTGTTATTAGAGAAAGTAAGTAATCTCTGGGTTTGCATATGAGAAATTCCTTAAAGAAATTGAATTTCCATTTCCCTTGTTGAAATTCATATAGTTTAATAGGAAAAGAGTAAGTTTCCCATAATCTACAACATATTTATTTTTCAATGAAAGGAACAATCAACACTTATTTTAATTAGAAGGATATTGTAAAGGATCATCGAATATCCACATCTTACCACACTTTGTATTCTCACTTGCATCACATATTGAACTTCCATAAGCTTTGTACTAAAAGGTATGTAGTTTCTAGAGCTTTTTGTACTTTGTTTATTTACTTAGTTTATTTTTGGCTATTTACTTCTTTTATTTACTTGGTTTATTTTTGGCTTACAAAATCACTCCAGAAGTGAATTAAAACTCCTTAAAAACAACCACAAATTTAACCAACTAAGTCTCCCCATAGAGGCCACCAAACATATTATAGTTTAGGTTAGGACCATTAGGGGTGGGCATCCAATAAGATGACATGACCATGTTACATCTTTGAAACATAGTTGTTGACTCTCTAGGGAGCTTAAAATGCTTCACTCATCCTGTAGAAAATAATACCCGAGCATGGCTGAGACCCGATTCAGAGGGAGTTCGGCTTAGGTCCAGTGTGTGTGGTACACTTTGGGGCTACCTGGCACATCTAGTTCTTGGTATTAGTAACTGACTACCATGAAGTTAAAAAATCAAATTCTGATGCAGGAAAAAGGTACTTTAGTGGCCAAAATCTAGGGCATCCTTTCCCTATAGATGATCGTGCAGACAACACTTCAGCCTCATTTCCATTACCTTGGTTTATTGTTTAGCTACTGCAAGGCATCAACATTTATTTTGGGATATTGCCCCAAGACCCATCACAATATATGTTCGCAAGGCCCAATTACTTTGAGAGTGGCAAGGACGATTAGGTATACATAGGATTTTTTATCATATGCAACAAAAAATAACCTTTTTCTTGTTTGATTGATCACACAGCTTAATTATAAAGGAAAGTAACCATTTATATTTTTTCTTTGTTTAATGTATGTGATATTATTGCATTGATACTTATCTCCTTCCTTCACCATACACAAAGTAGCACACACTCTAATCGACACCATAGGGGACCCCATGACTCCTCGTCAATCCAGACATTTTTTTAACCTCCCACCATTACCGGGAGGTGTTCCAGGAATCTCATTGTTTAGGTGTAGAGGACAAGACATAATCATCATTATTGGATCTTCCTTTATTGGTACATGTATGCTAGGGACCCCTACCCATCAAAATACACCCTTCACCACTCCATAAGGGTCTCCAAGTGCTACCCATTTTGGTAGCCCCCAGACCACTCTTCCCAGATAGCCCACGAGACACCCATCAAGGTAGTTCTCCTAAGACTTCCCCATAGAGGACCCCTTTCCATATAGCTATCCAAAATCGTTTCACGATTACAGATAACTCATAGATCTCATTCTTATCTACTTTAAACCTATCGAATTTAAGAAAGCTAACCAACGACCCGATCACCCATGGCCAAAATTGGCTAGCTATGCCCACCAAGCTCCCTTCGAACATTCCAAAGTTTGGAGGGAAACAGGGTCAAGACCCAGGAAACCATGTCTTGAATTTTCTCCTGTGGTGTTCGTATAATAGTATCACCAATGATACTATTATATTATGACTATTTCAACGCACCTTTACTGGGTCTACAGTGAAATGGTATGTTGACTAGCCTTCTACATCACATGGAAACTTTAGCTCACTAGCTACAACTCTCCTCACCTTCTTCCAGCTCCCGGTTTTCCATGATTCGGGCCTGGTCCTCCTCACCCACTTCAAACAAAAACCCGCTAACCACATCTCAGATCATAAACATGAATGGTGAAAACATCATAGCCTGTGCATAGCTCAGTTTGAATATAAAGTCATCTTGGACTTGATTTTCAGATCCCTCACATCAGAAATATCCAAATATGTGGCAAATTCATCCCCGCATAATGAGGAAGAAACCATTAGTAAAGATCAATAGTTGGAGCTTATCTACAACTAGTCTAGATACATTTATCATGTGCTTCCAGATGCCCCAATGATGATGATGGATTGATTGGGTCCATAACCCAAAACCAACTCAGCAATAGCTACCAGTACCCTGGATACTCATTCAATGGCCAAGCATTTGATGCTACATAAAACGCACCACCATTGCAACATACAGGATACTACCCTGGTCAACCCACACCTATGTAAAATATGGTTAGTAGGGTTAACCAATATCAGCCCCCTAAGGGAGGCTCATATCCTCCCCCACAGGGAAACCAATACTCCTCTAGGAATACAAACGTAATGTCCTCTTCTGAAAATCCATACATTAATCAGGGACAAGGAAACCAATATTCTCCTTTCCTTGCACAATAACAAAATAACTCACCAACACAAAATAATGCAAGGGTTAATCTAGTGCAACCTTCTCTCACTTCACA
Source organism: Pinus tabuliformis (assembly GCA_031772625.1). Lineage (NCBI taxonomy): Eukaryota > Viridiplantae > Streptophyta > Pinopsida > Pinales > Pinaceae > Pinus > Pinus tabuliformis. The sequence goes on along the minus strand of CM062809.1, from coordinate 410,169,516 downwards.
ACAACAATCAGAGGAGCAACTGAATCCAACTCACCCCTGAATGTTCCTTTGAAAAAACCTACAAATAATCCAAAGTGAGAACCCAAATAAAAGGGGAGCAACTAGCGGTAACCCCCATGGTCAGTGGGAAGGGGCAACCCTAACTGAAATCAAAATCAAGGATCAGCCAACAATAACCCATAGAAACAAGGCAAGAACATAAGTCTACAGACTAATTGTTCATGTGTTATCTGTGGGGAATACAATCGTTATACCCATCATTGTCCTCGACTCTCTAACTTAAAATGGATACACGGCAGTAGGGGGAAAGGAGGTCAACAAAATGTAGTAATGCAAGACCCTTTCCCCCACTAGGGAGTGGTTAACAATAAGAAACAATCACCCCACTCTCATCCATCTAGAGGGAACTCCCATAACAATTCTAATCATGACATTTTCATGAGAGTTGAAGATATCCTCCTACAAATGTGAATTAGAGGTTATGAAGCTCCCCCCGGATCGCAATCCATCCACCTTGACCCCAACAATATAGCTAGGGTTGTTGGCCATTCCTTGACCTTCTATAGAGTATATCCCTAAAATGGTCAAAGGACCTTTACGGTGCGAGGGACATAACTCAAAATTTTATCATAGCTACAAGATAGTCAACGACTTAGCACAATCACCATCATTCATGTCAACATTAGAGGTCTTGCAAACATTCCAAACCCAATGGAAAGCCTTACTTTCTACTCTAGGTGCAATTGACACATTTGATTCTCACCTAATGGTCTTCGACTTGGATAATGCTACTCCACAGCTACCATCAACCATTGCTTTCCAAATTCTAGTATTAGTCCAAAACATTAACATTCATCATTACATTGTCGACGAAGGGGCCTCCACATGCATCATATCCAAATCTCTTTGACAGAAACTAGGATCCCATGAACTCAAGCCTTCTCACATCATGCTTAGAGTGTACAACATATGTCCTTATACTCTCATTGGCCTATACCCTAGTGTGTCAGCTAAGTTGGAGGGAAAAACTGTGTTAATAGACATCAAAGTACTAAATGTTGATTTCGATTAAAATATCCTACTAGGCTGAGGCTACATGTACGAGGTGTTAGTAGTCACCTCATTGATGCTTATAATAATGATGCTCACCCATGATGGAAAAATAATTACCATCGATCAACTCACATACTATCAGAAGGAAACCTTACCCACACCTGACGGTGTGTTACCCTTAGTCTCATCTTCTTACGAGTTAATCACTACTTACACTAAGCTTAGCCATCAACACCCTTAGGGACATTCCTAAGAGACCCTATGATGATACAAGATATTTCCCCAAACAGTGGAGCACCAGTGTGTATGATGACCTCATCAAATACCCCCAAAACTCAAGAACCAGTTCTACACACCAAGAAGCATGCAACTACCGATTCCATGACCCTATCTCACACCATTGCACAGACACCTATTTTGTGCCCTTTGCCTAGATTTTTCTTGCATCAAGTCATGGCAACACTCACATTACCAAATATGGCTCTTGCGATACCAGTTTGGTATCTAGTCCCAGTGACCATGTCGATTGGTCCTGGAAACACCATGATAGGTAGTCTCCCTATGCCTTCATCTTAGGAAACGATCCATACATGAAAATTCCCTGCATTGACACCAGTCGGAGCTGGTAAAAAGACCAAAAAAAATGGTAAAATAGGGGAGACCTCAAAGTCCTCTATGGCCCTAAAACCCTATGCATTATGTGAAGACTTTGGGCATCCTAATAACATATGCACTGAGTTAGATGAGTTAAAATCCTTATGCGTGCTTCCAAAACACCGATAATTGAAAATCTACCCAAAGGAGAAAAGGATATGCCATTATGCAATAAAGAGTTGCACACAAATCATGAATGTTATATATGTGAAAAACATGGAAACTACACTCATCATTTCCCTGAGATCTCTCGATACCGAGAGACATTACGAATGCTCGTTCAAGCTAGTATTAATAAACCATTTACACCATCGCAACCCCAAGTTGACTATGGAAGTAAAACCATATTCTACATTTGGGAGGAACCAACTTCATGCTCTGACCCTTCTCAAACACCCACCCATAGCACAAAAAGGCAATGTAAACAAACAACCCTCTCACACACATTGCCATGTTATCTATGTGATTACCCAAATCATTAGGTTAACCTATGCCCCAAATTCAAGATATTTAACCAAAATTACCCTATCACCGAGGTTACTTAGAGAAGTAGACTTAGGCATAGGCACCATACATGCACTATCTATGCAAGAAACCATCATAGGATAAGGTACCCCCATCTTTCCAGGTTTCGTGAATTGTTGAGTTTTGTACATTGATTCATGGCTGAAAACTATTATTTACTAGACTCTGATACCAAGTCTGCAGAACCCAATCCCCCACTAGGTGAATACAGACCCCTGGATGTATTATGTGTGTTTGAGGAGAAATTGTCTCTATAAACAAAGCAAGGCCCCCATCATTTCATCTCCCCTCACCACCATCAATCTAGATCAGACAAAAAATAATCTAAGGCCACCTAACAAAGAAGATCACCCATCACATGCACCCTATGTGATAAACCCAACCATTTGGTGAATGAATGTTGTGAATTGGGTAAGTTCAATGACATCTTCTGCATAGTGGTCTAAATTCCACACAAGCATCTCTCCAATCAAGAGAAAATCACACATTGTTATTGCCACATCTGCTCTCAATTCCACCATACAAGGAATTGTTAGTACCTTCCATGTTTTCGTGCAACAAGAGCAGCACTAAGGCCAACCCACACTAGGAAGCCATGTCACACCAATACTAAGGTCCAAAGATGGATACCACGACAACATATTCCATCTCATGACGTTGACAAGGCGTCAACATCTCATACTCCATTATTTCTGGTCCAGTATGTGGTATATGTACCAATAACTATCATAGCACCGAGGCATGCCCTATGTTACACACATTTCGACATCTTAGGAATCAACATCAACATCCTATCAAGGAAGCTACTTTTTTCCCTACCAACAAGAATGCATGAACTTCCTTCCACATAGCATCAACCCACCATAACCAAAATTCTACCACCACACAATGCTGACAACACACAACATCATATATGATTCATTTCCTCATCTGCATGAACCATGATTTGTGCCATCTGCTCATCCGTTTTTGGTGTTGAGACCACCAAATCCACCTAAAAAGTGCTAACACCATTGACGGTGTAGAACCATCCCATCTTCACTTTGTAAACCTCTCTTGGTTCTACAACATCAACCAACAAATCATATTCTTGCTTGTCAACCAACACAACTAGGTCTGAACCCCAACTTCAAGACCTAGCACAACCCAAGTCAACACTAGATAATATTTTTCACTAAGATGAAGATATTCTAGAAGCCATGATAGAACCTGAATATCCTTGGGATGTCATGCACTATCGTATTTTTTTTCTACCCGAAAAAACATTTGTTCCCATGAGCGCACAAACTCACAATATTTGCGCCATTGAATCAAAAGATTTCCTCCCACCAGGGAAGGTCGATTGGTTCAAAAATCCCATCCTAGCACCTGATGCATTTGAGGAAGGGAACATGTCCAACATTTCACCTACCATCAAGGTGAATATTTCAAGCAAACCTAGAAAATTCGAAGAGATCTCCCTGGGGGTAGCATGCTCTCCAAAAGAAATAACCACATATACATCCTTGTTCCAAGAATACAGGGATATTTTTGTGTGGGATTACTAAGAGATGTCAGGCATCAGTCCCACCATCATGGAACATCACATTGACACATGGCTTGATGCTAATCCTGTCCAACAGAAATAATGTCAATTACCTCCATCAAATAGGAAATCGATAAACTCCACAAATTTGGGTTCATCTACCCTATTTCTTACACATATTGGGTTTATAACCCTGTACCCATCATAAAATAATAGGGCACCATTTGCATTTTTATTTATTTTAGGGATCTAACAAAGCGTTCCCTAAAGATAATTACCCAACTTTGTTCATCAACCAAGTCATTGATTCTTGCACCAATCATGAGGCCTTATCCTTCATGGATGGGTTCTTTGGGTACAACAAAATTCAAATTCGCCATGCAGATCAGTACGAAACTGCATTTACAAGCCCTTGGGGTACATTTGCATACCAAGTTATGCCTTTCAGCCTTAAAAATGACAATGCCACCTTCTAGCATGCCATGAAATACATCTTCAATGATCTAGGTCATCTCATTCTCACATATCTAGACCCTTAGTTTTGCGCGACGACCACGCGACTCCACAGGAGTCGCCCACGCAGCCATGAAAAACCAACTTTAAAAGGCCATGCAAGGGACCCCTATGGAGTAGGTAAATCTCCTCTGTGGATAGATGTGATCCCTCTAGCCCAAAAGTGGGTCTATCTGTAAACAGAGCAATCTAATGTAAACTTTCTTAGGTTAGGATCAAATAAGAGGGCCTACCTCTTAGAACGCTAATATGCTTGATGGTTATCTCGCTTCTTTTCTCGAACTTCCTTTGGTTCTTTCCATTCAAATAAATGAAACAAACACACAAGAGACAAAAATAAATGTGATAGCATACAATCACATTCAATCTACTTAAAAAGTTAAGGAATATTAAGCCATCAAATGTAATGTGACACTCAATGTAGGAAATAAACCGTTAGTTGTATTAATAAAACTCAAAGATAAATACAACCTGAGCCTTGACCTTGCAGGTTCCCTTTGGCATGTCCCAGTTCCAGCACCACAAGAATCTCATGATTCACCCTCAACACAATGGAAGTTCAAGGCCTCTTTCCTTATGCTTCAAACCAAATACAACAACCTAATTCTCCCTTCACACACAAACCATAAGGCCAAGTTTCTCAATCTGACTCTCAATATTTGCATATTATTTCAGCACTTTCATTAGCTAGCTCAGGGTGTGAAATGGGGAGTTTATATAGCTTTGATGGAGGAGAAATGGATCCTCTTATGGTGGGAGAGGCTTTATCCCTTATCGTTTGTTCCATCTTAAAAAAGGAAAGGAGCCCAAACAGTCTCTCTCAGCTCTATCTTGCTCAACCATTTACTAGACTTCCGTTCATGAAGCTTCTAGAGCTGGAAGCTTCGACTCCATTTTTTAAAACTTTCCAAAACAAGGTCGGCGCAAGTGATGAAAGGCTCACTTACGCCATTTAGTGCTCGTCCTCATTTTAAAATCTGCAAATCAGCGCAGGGGAAGAACTCAACACTAGCATCAATCTTGAAAACTGAGCTTGAAGGAAGATCCTTGGGAAATGATGAAAGAGGGAAATGTTGCGCTTTTGAAGAGGAATGTAGGGACGTGTTCTTCATGGAAGGGAAACATATGAGGGTCACCGTAGAGGTCATCTAGGATTGAGGAATGGGGAGTACATGGATAGTGACAAAATGCTAAGTAACAGATGCCCCCTAAAGCATGAAAGCCAAACAAGAGTGAGTGGTGAAATGCTTTACAAGTAGATACATGGAACCAAAGGTTGTTGCCTGAAAACCTGCAAGCAAGCATAGATACATATACATCACTGAAATATCTTATACATGAATCATGGTATGGATGCAACCATCCAGAAGAAGATCATGTAAATGCATATGAGGTATGGGTGCAATCATCTAGTAAGAAGGATCATATCAAACCCAAGGTATGGTTGCAGCCATCCAATAATGGGAAGGATCACATATAATGGACTCATAGTATGGTCGCATCCATCCATATGAAAGAGACATGTATGTAAGCATGCTCATGTCACATCATCCTGAAACCTTGACTTGTGTAATCTGAGACTAGGGTCTTGTGCTCCAACACGACCCGATCAAAGTACAATTTCTAGCACGTGAATAGATGTGTTGATGTCGAACATGCCAAAAAATCACTTGATTACTAGTCAATGATGTGAACTGTTAACAAGCGTAACAAAAACCACGAATAATGATAATGGCTCTCAAGGTACCAGTAGCACAATCCACGAAATGTGAATAAGGAACTAAAGTCAAACACCAATGAATTCACCCGATTGAAGGCTAATGATGTAAACCTGTCGTCGAGTGTGAAGAAATTGCCATTAGGGCATGCAAGCTCTATGATACTCGAAGGGAGTCTCTCAGCCAACTTCCCAGATAATGAGTTGAAACCGACAGGAAGTGACCATGTCGAAGGAGGGCCATGATGTATCCCAAATCATCGACATGAGACAAGGGATGCAATGATTATGAATGATACAGAGAAACAAGAATGAGTGTAAACTGTAGAAGGATTAACTCTTGAACATATTGGAGACACAACTCCAAGGTTTGGAAACTTTGGGATCCATAGGAATGGAGGTCATGATGATGAGGCAGAGATCAAATGGAAAGGAAAAAATGGTAGCCCAAACCTAGGAAGGTCAATGATGAAGTGGGGATATCCCAACCCGACATGCAGCTAAAAAGTGTCATGTTCAATAGTGACTAGATTCCGACTACACTGGTAATAATTTCCCATTTCCCCCCACCATTTATGGGAAGTACCCCAATTATTTTTTATCACAAGCTTCAAGGGGATAGCATGTGCTTCCACTATAAGTCCATCCTTCGGATGAATCTGACCTAGTAAGATTAATGAGCCCTAGGAAGGATAAGCTCATGTCCGTCATAGTGATGAATCTGATGTCGTGTAATATTTTAACAAGTCCGACAAAGGTGTAACTCAGTATCTTTTTCATATTTAGAGAGCTTGAAAAGGACATGGAAAATAAAACTCCAAAAGGTCCCTTTTCGTATAGTTGTGTCTCTAGAGCCCGAAAAGGTAGAAATGAATACTTGAGAGAATTGCTTGACCATGTTATCCAAGGAGTACCTTTTTCATAAATATTTTATCCATCCCAAAAAAGGGGTAAATGTATACTGGGTAAATGATGTTTCACAGCCTTTAACAAGTTCAAAATGACAAGAGATCGACAATATTTTCGTGTTTTAAGGGTCAAAAAAGAGCTGGAAGAAGACCCCCCATTTTGATTTTCTTTAACAAGTCAAAAAGGGAAAAGTATTGGGCGATATTTTCATTTGAGTTTTTTACAATTCTAAAAAAGGGCTTAAACACGACTCCAGTGCCATCATCAACAATTTCATAACCTGTCGCTGCACAAGAAGCAAACACATTATCCTATTTCTAAGGTAAAAATAGGCGAAAAATGCTAGTAAAACCTTAAAACACATGAAAAAGTTATAAAAAGGGAAAAAGTAAATTATTTTTTACCATTTACCTCTTTTGGAGCAATTTTTACCCATTTGTGCCCTAGATCTTCAGGAGCAGATTACGCCAGATCCGAGAGACCGATTGACGATCCATCAGTTGTAGGTAAGAGCTAAGACCCTAAGCTTTATTTTCATACCTGTTTTGCTTCCTTTCAACCATTTTTTTAGATTTTTGAGGGGATTTTGGCAAAAAAAAATTCACCCTCGGTTGGGCACATGATCTAGGCTTGGGATCATGCTGATTGAGGGTTATTACAATGGGCACTTGTGTCGTCAGTGCCACTATTTTTAAAACAGTCACACCAATGCAAAGAGTATAAAAAAGATTAGATGTTTGCCCAATTTCTTTGCTTTAAATCCGCAATTTCTTGGTCAAAGACTGATGTTGACTTGAATGCATGGTGTTTGTAGGAAAAATACAGTAAAAAAATGGTTGATTGGAAAGAACGTGAGCACGAGGCAATTGATTCATTGGCATTGGAAGATCAAAACTATCTAGATGACATGAGCTATTACAATACTTGATCAGTCTGTGGAATGTTGGATGGAAAGTCTTTGTGATCGGGACCAAGAGCTAGAGCTAGAGACTTCATACATCTACTTCATCACGGGCTGTCCCAAAGAGAGGAACCAATCAATTTGCATGGGGCCAGGCCCATTGGGGCAAGTGTGAACATGTTTCTTCCAAAACATTGTCCAGAAGCGCTGGAATCAAAAAGTGGCAAGGGTGATATGATGAGTGTCAACGACCTTGTACTAAAAGTGTTGCTCTTGACCATAAACAAAGTTGTTGGGGCTCAAACATTGGATGAGTCCAATAAGTCCAAATTCCAGTATGCCATAGATGGCACGGAGCCCACTTTCTTCAACTGGGAGGAAGCCATGACAGTGAGTATGAAACACTAATTATCCAAATGCAAGGCGGGGAACCTGAAATAGTTTGATATGGTTCCATTCTAGTGACTTTATTTTTGGAATGGATCCCACTATTTCACTATCAGTTGGCAGAGGTAAACCCCCCATTGCCACGAGATCCACAGATGGTTCGATGGAGTGAACTAATGACCAGAATCGGCGGGGGGCCAGCATATGTCATACAAGCCTTCTTTCTTTGCGTGGCTGAGGCGTCATCTAATTGTCGTAGAGGATTCACCATATAGTGGTACTGACTTCCATGACAAACCTGATATGAAACTCCCACAAGGGGAGGATTTCATGATGGAGGTCAACAAACATTTTTAGTTTTGATTTTTTAATTGTTTTTTTTGAAAATATGTATTCGTGACATTTTGATTTTGTAATTGTAGATGTAGGACTAGAGCGACAGAATGGGATGTCCCTGATCTCTAGACACATTGCTCAACAACTTGAGATCACTCCTTATCAGGAAGAGTCGATAATGAAGAGGATATTGCGTGGAATCTCAATAATCTGAAAGGAGGCATCCCAGAGTATGCTCGAATGACGAACATCCCACGCCAATATCAGCAGCACACAGTGGGAGTGTCAGATCGGATCTGCTGATTATTGACTTGAGTAGTATGAGCAGTGACGTGCTATCATGAGCACCATGCCAAGTAGTCCATAGTTTTAGCATTTACAGTTTTGAGGCCTGCGAGCCACGGATGTACTGAACACATATATTATTTTTTGGTTTTGATGTATGACACTAAAACATTATCAACATATATATATATGTTATATTTCTTGTTTACTATGATACAATGTTTTGTTTTTCACATGTTGCGTAAATGTCTGTCTAACACATAATTAGCTAATGCATCTGTTAATGTATTCATATGTCTAGGAATGTGATGATATGTGATATAATCAAAATTTATTTCTAATAGACGAATACGCAAATACATTCTCAATATGTGAGGGTTTCTGACGGAATATTTCCCATTGAGCTGAAGAACAACAAGTTGTGAATCAAGGTTAACAACCATTTCCCGAATGTCAAGAGAAATGGCTTCTGACAAGAGCTCGATAACTGCACTATATTCAACAATGTTATTAGTTGTTCGACCTAAAAAAATACCTTGAAGATCAATCAACTCACCATTAGGGGTGTAAATAGCCCATGCCACAGAGGATAGATTCTAGGTACTATGGCAAGCACCATCAACGAAACCGAAGTAAGGAGTCACAGACATCTGCAACGCAGGTGAAGACATAATAAGCAGGAAATCTTCTTGAAAAACACACCAAACCAAAAATTTCACAAAAATGAATAATGAACTTATGTACAAAAGTAACCATGCAAGATGACTCAGGAATAGTACTTTTTTACGGAGTCCATTTCCGGACTCGGGTAATCAATCAAAAGCGAGGAAAACCAGAGTTTTACCATTGACATGATGTGTAAGCATCGACTCTGCCAAATAATAGAGTAAAAATCATAAAAGGCTATGCCCCCGTGCCCCACAGGTGAGTGAGGGTTACGAGTCGTAAGATGAAAACCCCATTGCGATAATGGGTCAATAGTAGAAACTTGAGGAGACAAGGCAAACCTGAACTCATGATGAGAAAAAGGTGCCCCTAGTTGAAATATCTTGACAATGTCAAGATAAAATAAAATGTTAATAGGTAGCGTTGGGGTAATATTAGCCATGTTCCCTTCCGACCAAAATTCATGGGCCATGATAGGCATCTAAAGTGGTTGGGTTGGGAAACGAGAAGAGAACTTCTTGAGACAGGTAGACATGACCGCTAGGCCAGGCAAGAACAAGGAACAATGAGGAGTATCATTCCATGGTGCTTCCTCCAGAGACATAATTTCCATGATACTTTCATCAGAAGGAAAATTCTCGGTTAAGGGATCAGGAGAATCTGAAGAACCAAGCCATGGGGATTGAGAATACACATCAAGAGATGTACTCAAAGTAGTGTGATTAGTAGGTACTGAAGCTAAAGCTGAAACAATCTCCACATAATTGATCTCGGCAGGGCTTAACGGCATGACATCACCCCACGTATCAACAAGATCAGGAGAGGGAATGACCCAAGGATCAGACTTAACCAAGATCATGTTGACTGAGGCAACATGCAGAGGTGGGAGAGGAAAAATACCCATCAAGGCAGGATATTTAAAAAGTCCAGCCCCCACACTCTCATAAGGAGCACCGGTATGCTTCACGTAAGGAACATTGCCATTCGAGGAAGAAGAGGCAAAGAAAGACAACTAGTCAACCGTGACAATCTTCCCTTGATGGGGAAAACGAAGCACACAAAATAGAGAGGAGGCTACAACATGCATAGCATGGGTACAACTCCATTCAAGCGAAAGATTATAGTTAAGATCTACATCTAAAACTTCTACTTCAACATTGATTGTCTTATTTTCCAAGGTAATGGAAAGATTACGAAGGACACCGAATGGTCCAAAATCATGCCCATCAAAGGATTCCAATATGTTAGGTGATGGGTTCAAGGTGTGAGAACCAATTGCCTTCCAACAAGAGACAGACATGATGCAAGTGGAAGCACCTTCATCAATGACTCTCCGGTGAATTGTCTTCTCATTAATTATCACCTGAATGAGAAAGGAAATTTGATGAGGTAAGCGCGGAACATGGTTTTCTAGATCAAAATAGCTCAATTTGGAATAATATGGATAAATACCTCTAATAGCTGACAACAACGCTTCCTGCTAAGAAGGAGATATTTGAAGGACATCAAGAGAAGGCATAGTTGATGGCGCTTGAGCCAAATCCTTGACAATGTTGTAATGCTGAGCGACTCGAGTGTTTGGATTATACGAGGACTTTTGTAGCACACCTTGAGAAGGTGGTCGAATAGTGGAATCAAGATTAGGTCTCTCTATATGGAGAGGACCAGAGGTGGATGGGATAAAAGAATAAGGGGTACCTTCTTTCTCTTTCCCTATAGTTGGGTTAGGTGTTTGATAATCTTTTGATTTGGTAGCCACATTTATCGGCGTATGCATCATAAACATTTGGGAACCTGTGGAAGTGGAAGACTTAGGCTAGTCTACCATTTGGGTTTGCTGGGATGTAAAGCGCTCTTTCAGGACAACCAAGGTCCCTTTGAACAAGCGACTAACTTCAGACCATTAGGGACAATGTTTAGTATAGTGATCCTCCTCACATATGAGGCATGGATACTTGGGCTTCCTTTGAGAAGCATCACCAGCAGATGACTTAGGAGGGCCTTGTTTTGGCATATTGGCTTTGGCCTTGCCTTTGCCCTTATTCGTAACTTTAGAGGAATTTTCTGTTGTGATAGATTGGATAGTGTGAACCTCAGAGGTTTTACCAGGACTTGGTGAATTTTGAGAAGGGTCATTGGAACCAATGTTTGAGACTGCCTTCTACTTGGAAGAAGATTTTGTTGGGATTTGAGACACAGAACCAACCACTCCATCAATGGGTGGGGTAGCCGGAGACTTCGATGCTATTAGATATGATGATGGTCTTGGAGCATTGGGTAACATATCATATAATGTGTCATATTGTGAGTAGACGAGGTCTAGATACTGGGCACGAGTGATGGCTTGCACTTCAGTAACACACCCTCCCATAGCTATGTCCTCAGCAATCTTGCTGACGAATGACTTGGTGAACCATTATGTTAAAAACTGATCAAAAATTTCAAACTTCATTAGGTGATGTCAATGCCTCCATTCATGATGTGATTGGAGATATGGGTCACAGTGTCTTGCTTAAGTGACGTACGAAGTTGGGTGCCAGTTTCATAGCAAACGAACAACTGAAAATGTGTGTGAGGAAAGCCATAGCAAGAGTGTTGAAGTCATTGTAGGTACCTCGAGGTAATTTGATGTACCACTTGGCTACAGCACCTATGAGAGTTCATTGAAAAAGTCGGAGATGAATGGAATCATCAATGTACGAATTGGAGGAGCACCAGAGGTGATATGTCATCACATGGGCTTGTGGATCCTCCTTCGCTTTTCCCTCAAACTTCAAACAATCACTCAGAATCTTGGACGGAACTGGAGGCCAGTATGACGAATGAAGAATGGGATCATTCGTAAGTCTAGAAACATCCAGTAGCTGCAATGTGGTCAAGAATGGAAATTGTGTATTAAAAGTCATTTGGGGCCTCTGAGCAGGCCTGGACTATAGAATCCATCCTTGTTGATAAGGATTTTTCCCCACAGTGGAGGATTTTGTCCATATGACATCTGACTTTTCCCCACTATCGGTTACCTTGTCTGTAGGGAGGATTCTAGCCTAGTTAGCCTTGGTAGTACCCAGCCATAGGCTGCTGATAAGAAATATACAGGTTAAAATGTTGTTTAGCCTATTGACCTTGGACATACATATTTTTCTTCTGATGTCCCTGGACAAATAGGTTTTCAACCTACTGCCCTTGGACACAACGATATTGAGCCTACTACTATAGGACTTGACCTTGACCTTTGTTGGGCCACTCATTTGTCATTATTAATATCACTTTTAATGTTTATTTCATACATTTCTACCATTCTTTATCATGTCATTTATCACAATTTATCATATAATTCCATTTTATAATTATTTATGCTCTTATGGATAAATACTATTTTTCTCTTTTACTTTTAATAAATTGATGATTATTATGCATGATTTTACCAATGATGGTTTAATAATGGATTTGTTGTAACATCACTCATGATTTTAGCCTCCAAGATCTTTTCATGATTGCAAATTTGATCTCCAGCTCATAATTAAATATTCCAACTCAGAAATACGCTGGAATAAGAAGTGACAGTTTTGCATTGGACGTTTCAGATAAATGCAGGAGAATCTAGAAAACCCGAAACATGGGTTTTATCCAGAACTGACCGAATTAGTTTTGGGATGAGCAGTTTTCCAAAATTCGGTTTGTATTAAGAGAAACGAAAGGTTCTTCCAAGATAATTTTCTCAGATTTGCTATTGCGGCCGTTTTCCAAATTCTTCCAATTGCAATACTAGATTCGACTTGTTCCAACTAAATCATGATGGGAAGATATTTTAGATCTAATCTTGTTTATTAATATTATGTAATCAATCTAAAATTGTAATGGAAATCATTTTGTAATCAACTTTGTTGTAACTTCCCTTTGCTCTCTGTGTATTTAAATGAAAACAGAGATCAAAGAGAGGAGGAGAATATGAGGAGAATTAGAGGATAATTGGGAGATAATTAGGAGATAGGAGATGGACAATTGTTAGATAGGATGTATGAGAAGAGATAAGATATAAGATATGAGAGGATCAACAATTGTTGAATTTGAGGCAAAGCTGAGAACTTCATTATACTGTAATTATTTCCCTCATATTTTTTAATGAAGGAAGTTATCCATTAAGCTCTACATCCATTATTTGTATCCTGATCTGAGTTATTTCTCAAGGTGGAACTAAGTCCTTGGCAGTTAGGCCCACTACCTTGGACGAGGTGCTACCTTGAACATGTAAATTATTGTAATTATGTTCTTATTCCTTTGAATTTCAATCATTCTTCTCTAAAGTAGATTTCCCTTCCTTTAACTAATTTGTTGTTTGCTGCATTTTCCAGATTTGTTATTTCATCTATTTCTAGATTTCATTTGATTTGTTGCTCTAGATTAGCATTTGAATTATGTTGAGTGCAATAGCTTAAATTTCCAATTCAGCAATGTGTGATTTAATTTAGAAATGATTCAAGTTGTGTGATTAGCATAATTGTTTTTCCTATCATTTACTTTCTTCTTTTTAATTTTAGTTTTATTATTCAAGTCTTACATTTTATTTCTTGGTAAATGAGCTTGATAGTAGAGAGCACAATCATATAGAACCAATGTTAGCTGTTGGTATTGTTATGCATATATTTTGCCAATTGCCTTGAAATAAAAAGATGCTCCTCTGATTTATAATTAATTTCTAGGTGATTAGTTGTTTTATTTATTTATTAAGAAATTAATTTTACCCAAGATTTTGGCGTCAATGCTAGGGAGACAGTCAAATCTCACTACCACACTAATATTTGGTTGTAGATGCATACCTAACTTCGTGAGAGGTGGATATTGAAAACAGAAGGTAAGAACCTATGTGTGCTTCCTGAGCAACCAGTGATGGGTCTACCCTCAGTAGTCAGGCTTAGGTCATATAGCATGCACTGATAGAAATAGGAATTTTAGAGATAGAATTTTGAAAAAATCTAATAATTCCACTCAAGTGGTGATTTAAGCACCACCCATTTCACTAACCAATTATAGGAACATTTGAAGGAGGAGTAACAAAGAAACACATGAAGAAAATCTTTTATTATGGTAAGAAATGGATCACATTTCTACTTTTGAATTCCCTATCAAAGATCTAGGAGTGACACACATGCATATAATTCCCCCATCTTCTCTACCAAATTTTCATGGTTTGGTAAACGATGACCTAGATACATTTTTATTTGAGTTTGAAGTACTTTGTAGAGGATATGATTATTTTACTAGTGATCAAAGGTTGAAATTTTTTCCTCTTACTCGAAAAGGAGAAGCTCTCCGATGGTTCATGAACCTTGGTGGGAACTGCATCCAAACATGGGAGGGACATGAAGAACATATTCTTGAATAAGTACCAAGAATATTGCAAGGGCGGTGAAGATATTTGCAATATGATACAAGGGGAAGATGAAAGCTTGGAGGACTATGTAGAGCAATTTCATTACAACCTTCAAAAATCAAGGCATAAGCATTTGAAAAAAGAGATCTTAAAAACACTCATTCTTAAAGGAAACAAAGATGAATTTTTAGAATATTTATTCTAATGTGAAAAGGTGATGTTTTTTAGTTATCA